>CM062212.1:9365000-11765000 GCA_031216445.1 Lateolabrax maculatus | reverse complement strand
ATAGCTGGTTGCTTCACTTGACATTGCTGCTACGCTGATGTTTATGAAAGGTTGACATGTGGCCAGCATACAACAACAATAACGTTTTAGAAATTATTAATTTCTTTATCGACTTGGAAGAGCATTTTCGAATCTTTTGTGGTCATGGAAAATTAAGTTTAAATTGCAGGCGAAAAAGACGCATTTTCAAATGAACCCATATTAGTGTGGGCATGGTTTGAGAGACATGACTTGACTTTCTCTTTCTGGCTGATTAAAGCTTCCTGATTACTGGCTGGAGTCAGTGTGTTAAAGGGATGTTGCAATATTAACATAGGAATATATTTTTTTTAAATATATGAGTGGGATAAACTTACCCGTCCCATTCAGAATGTTTAAAAGTACAAATAAAATGTTTCAAGAAGAATTGTTTCAATTCAACTTTAGCATTTTAGCCACATCTTGAATACCAGTTCAATAACTGGTCAGGTGGCATGCGACACAGTGAAGGACTATAGTGTTCATGTGTGACTTTGTGTTGTCTTGCACAGATCCCCCACCTCTTCTCCCTCTCGCTCTCCTTCGTGGAGGACAGGCCCATAATGAACCTAATCTGTCCGTCATTCGCCCTGAGCCGCGGGAGTTTCAGTCAATAACAATCAGTGTTGGGTGACTGTAATTAAGAACCAGGCATTTCATTGGGAGAAAGTCGAGAAAGGAGGGTGGGAGGTGTGGATCTGTTCTTTGCCCCCGGGCCCCTCCAGTCCGAACCCAAGGGGGAGGAGATGGGGGCCAATTAGAAGCACAGGCACGTGTTATCGGGGCACTAACAGAGGAAGGGGAGAGAGGAGAGAGACGCTGTGGAGTCCTCCAAATAAAAGGCAGAGGGACAAGGGACAGGGGACGTGGTCATTCACTGAAAGGAGAAGTCGCTTTAATGGAATGGTAATCAGGAAGGGGGGTCCCGGCCTCCGTAAAGGAGGAGGACAAGGAGAGGTCCGGCCTGAGTGGAGATGAGCGCGTGGATAATAGCATGGCATAACAATATATCAAAATTTAGAGGGAAAATAAGAGAGGTTAAGGAAGGATATTAGAGTGGTTGAAATGTCCTTTGAGAAATAAAGGTGGACACAAGACCTGATTAACTAAGAGGGTATGCCGACAGTAAGCTTTTAGAGGTAGGCAATTTAAGACTATTGTGGACTCCTAATGCAACCCCCCCTCACGTACACACATAACCATGACCTCACACACACATACACACATGTTATTTGTGATCCATTCAGGTATAAAATGTTCTCTTTACTTAACATTAAAATATTAAATGAATGTGACCTTTTTTAAACTAATGAAATTCCTTTGTATTTTATTGTTTTTTAATTATTGCATAATATCTTTATGAATAAAAAAATATGAGCAAAAAAGGAAAATAAGTTTTAAAAAATGTTTTAAAAAAGTAAGCATGCATACTAAAAAACACCCCTGTTCACTCCATTCCCTGTTTTATAGACACTTTAGTAAATTACGTTTTTCGGGCACTTATGGATCATTGTCATTCTGCGTCGTCATTGACAGGTTTCCAGTAGTGGTGCAAAATAATAAAATGCGATGCATTGCATTGCATTGTTGGATTGTTAGCATAGAAAGTAGTGTACTGTAAGTGCAATGTACACAAGTTTTTCCGTTCCATTGTAAAACATTTTGGGGGCACTATATAATGGATGAATTTCACACTCAAACTTCGGACACTAACGTGGTGGAAGTAAAGTGCACTATATAGTAAATAGGGAGTGATTTAGGACACACCCTTTATGTTGATGTACACCACTTCCCTACAATGTTGGTGAGCTGTTTTTGCAGTTTACTATTACAAAGTACATTCATTTCTTGTAATATACAGAAATGTAAATACTTTACAGTCTTTTAGTGACAGGATCCAATACATGCACCATCAGTCAAACTGTGACTTTTTTTTTAAATAATTTTCTTTAAAATTAAAACAATAATCCAAAACCCCACAAATCCGAATGTTGTACAAAACTGGAACAGAGTCACTGAATTGTTGTATTTTAACTTCACAAACAGTATAATATGACAAATGGTATACAGTAGGCCTACATGCTGTATACAGTACATAGAATAGTTTGTAGTGTAGAATTGTACATAGCTTGTGTCTCTACATGTGAGCGCTGCACTGTATTTTCCCTGTGCTGACGGCTCTCAGTTTAAAAGACTTTAGCCACCCTGAAACCAGCAGCAGCCTCTGCCAACATCCTGGCATGGTGCCCCAGGCCCCTCGCTGTGCATGTGACCCTGCTGGCACCATCGATGCCAGGGATCCTGACAAATGTTGGCACCTTCTCCTTGACCAACAGGGGATTGTGTGTGTGTTGGAGGGGGGGGCTGCTCCGGCAGATCTGCAACAGACAACACCTGGTTTGCTGTTTTTAGGTACCATTAATACATCTCTGGACTTACAGGACATTGTTTAAACATTCAGTCAAGGGATTTGGATAGTTGGGAAAGAGGATTTGTCATTGGATTCTTGGGGTCACGTCAACTTTTGAAGAAAAAAATGTTAACCGGAACCTGGTGAGAAAAACAGGCAGTGGTTGCATGGCAGCAGATTCGATAAGTCTGCATTTCTGGCTTTTTTTGGATCTGAGTGATTAAATTCCATAGGAAATATTTCCATAGTGAGCCAACAACCGTCAAGACGGACTTGAATAATACATCGAGCTTTGCTACATGATATGGGAGCCTTAGATCGGCAAGTCTAACAGCCGCTCTTGGTCTTTACTGGAGAACATTATGCAGAGCGCTTGGCTGTGTGTCCATCTCTTAGCCCTTGTGTTGTTGAGGGAGGGCAGCTTTCCCATCATCCTTTAGGTGAAGAAGGATGTGCTGGCAGGGGTCGTGGTGAGCGTTGCGGAGAGGACGCTCTGCATTAATGAAGCTAATTTATCTGTGAATCAAAATGGGGGTGGGACTCCAGGGCGGGGAGGTGCTTTTTACATGTCCCATCAAAATGCCACTAAACCCTCCTCTCCTTCAGGAGTGTCACACAGGGTCACCTTGGGACACCTTGTGTGTGTGTGTATGTGCGTGTGTGTGTGTGTGTGTGTGTGTGTGTGTGTACGCACACGCATATGTTGCGTCTTTTTGAGCCTGTTGTTGACTATTTCTGATTTGGTCTGCTTTTCTATGCAGTTATCTTAAAAACTAATTCCTCCAAATTGCTGATCACAGAATTAATCACAGCATGTTTCTGTAATCTTCTGCAGGGAATATTGAGTATAGCTGTCCAGCCACCAATGAATGTGAGATCACCAAAAGGAGACGCAAGTCTTGCCAGGCCTGCCGCTTCATGAAATGTCTTAAAGTTGGCATGTTGAAAGAAGGTGAGTACTGATTTTATTATCTGTTGGTTTTTGTTTGTAATGTTTTTCGTATTACTTATTTCAACTTCAAATATAAAATGTAAGAGCTATTGGTGCTGAAGCAGTTTGTCGATCGGCAACTATTGTGACAGTCGTTTCAATGTTCCGGGAAATATCAAGGAAAAATGCCAAAAAAGATCTGCTTCCAGCTTCTCAAATGTGAAGTATTGTTGCTTTTCTATGTGTTGTATCCAATATATAAGTGTTAGCTGCAGCCTGGGTGAGATTTTAAACAGGGCTTGTTGGTCTCAACAAATAAATAATGATAAAAGTAGCGCAAAAAAGGCAATCAATTATTGTTGTCAAGAGGAACTCTTACTCCATTCTTCCGACTTCTATGTTTTGTTATAATTTAAAGAATTAAGCTGCCCTCTATGGGACCAAAAAGCCTTTCAATCAGCCAAATTATGAATTTTCAAGATTTTGTGACCAAGCTTAGAACAAGTGTGTTTTTTAGCTCACAAAGAGTTGATTATTACAAGGTTCTACCTTAAAAGTATATCAAATAAATATCAACATTTTGAACATGGACTGTATTAAATTCACTGGCATGAGGCAACTGTCTAACAGTCTTACTGGGGGTCATAAGAATGGTCAGTGATCAGATATTAAAGCTGGCTTTGGCCTCGGGGAGACACCAGTGACATCACCCACAAGCCTTCACTCTCCTCGCACCTCCGAGCCTCTCAGCGTTTAACTCAGACGGGTGGAAAAAGCTGCTGAGTTGGATGTTCCTACCAAGACTGACTGAGAAGTGTAATAGTACTCTTGAAAAGCACAGGCTGTTCCCCCGAGACTTCCCTCTCCCCTGGGCTCTGGGTGTCTCTCTCCCTCTCTGGCTCACCTCACCCTCTCTCTCCCTCTCTGTCTGTCTCCCTTCCCCTCTCTTGCCTGGCATATTGATCCACTAAATGCTTTCCGAACATACCACCTCACTTCCTGCATGTGTTGTTTCTCCTCCAGTTAGAGACCTTTGGGAGTACAGACGGAAAATCTAGCCGATAGATTTTTATGTTTCTTTTTTTTTTTTCCAAGGAAAGAGGTTTTTTGTTTGTTTGTTTGCTTGCATTTGTGGGTTTAGCTGGAAGAACTATTCCACACTGGCGCATAGAGTCTAGCTCCAAGTTATGCTTCTGTAAAAAGTGTTATAATACCTAGTGCTGAATTGGGACTCCATTGTATATACCTTAGGTGTTACATTTTTGGACGTACATTTATGCAACCAAACCTAAAAATGCCTCGTGATATGAAAATATGACCCCCCTTTTTATGAAATTTCTGCCTATGACACCAAATATATCAAAAGTGGCTATTTTAAAATGTTCTATAATTGTTGACAGTATTCCAGAGCTTATTTTTAATATTTTGTTTGTAACACCACAGAAAAACAGTAATGTGGTGTGTATCCAAAGATAAAAAAAAAAAAAAGAAAAGAAGTTAACTTTGACTGAAACACTGAAATCCATTAGCCTATATTAAAACCAAAGATGGCATATAAAGTAGCACAATGAGTACCTTTCAACTCACAGTATTGGATTGGAGCACTGTAACATAACTGTTGCAAGGTAACATTAGTCTCACAGTGACATTTAATGTGCAAGTTTTGCATAATGATTTGATGCACACTATTTTATTGTGGCAGTGTAACTCTTACACACTAGTGGCGGTGCTGACTGCAAGCAAGAAAGTATTATGTGTCATTTAGTTGGTGAATAGCGTGTCATGTATTTCACTGGCACACTTTTTTTCCCCTTGTTTTAGTTACTTTTTAGATCAGGGTTTTCAAACTGTGAGTCTTGGAGGGAGATAAGAGAGGCAAAGATACTTCATGGGGTGAAAAGGACAGATGAATGCTGGTGTTCTGAAAACAACAGGAAGTTAGTTATTGTATCTTGGCCGTTGATTTGGCCCACTTGCCAGCAGTTGGAACTGCAGCAGTGGCTGTAACACACAGCTCACGGAGGCAGTTAAGGTACAGTACTTTAAAACCCTTAGCGCCCCCCATCGCTGCAATTAACATCAAAATGCATACTCATTCTTGGAGTCAGTTAAATCTGAACACACAATATGATACACATATTTTTAGATTCAGTGTAATTTACACTATCAAATTATATAATTGAATCCACCGGGAATAAACGTCCATCAATCTGCTTTAAAATAAAGGGGAAAAAGATGCTCCTTATAACACAGAACCTGTTTTACTTTTCTTTAGTATTAGCGTAATCCAGTGATAGTTGCCTGCACATCCATCGGTACATTGCAAACAGGAACTGCTAATAGCTTATTTGGCATACTTTTAATGGTGCCAATTTGCCAAAATGTAAATAATTATAATGTATTTAAAACATCTTTATAACATCTTCCAAAGCATTCTGAAAGTTTGTCGTTCCAAAACTTAGTGCATGAATATCTAGGTATGACAAAATCCATAATATTTTTTTCATGTTGCACTCTAAATTCATATATATTTTTTACATTACTGGGGCCCACAGAGTCCAACTTTTAACCCCCGTCCTGCTTTAAATACAGCAGACCAACACTCATTTTAGAGATTAGTTGACAAATAGTAGCTTCATAGTAGTCTTTGTGTTTTGATACTTATTCTGTAGGACATCATTTGAGCTCTGATGGCATTACCATGCCTCCACAAAGGTAGGATCAGCATGAGATTGTACTAATACAACATTGTTTCCCTGTTTGGAGACAAATGGTTAAGTTCTGGAGTTCAGCACACTGCCAGCCGCAGTGATTGTATGATATACTGTATATCTTAACATAAAAAGGAGCATTTAAGAATGTGTTTATTGGCTCCACTTGCAGTCATACATTGCATAAAATAAAACCATGGTCATACAGTTTAGTTGTGTTCTGCCAGCACCAAACACACCTTGTAATATAGGCCAGCAGCAGTTAACTGCAATCTGTGCCGGTAACACAAGATTGTATGTCAGGTTCTTGGTTCACTTCCACAAATTCACCCTCACTATTTACTGACATAGCTGTGTTTGTTCATCTCAGAATGAAGGGTCATCCATTGTATTGCCATTACAACACTATTTATACATGCGCTCACTCTTGATGTCTTCATCCCGGCCCAAATATCTCACACCGAGGCTTTGACTCTCGGCCAGAAAAAACAACATTGCTTTAGAAATAAAGCTGAAACTATTAGCGCATGCTTAGTGGAAAAACTGCGGGGTATTGTCTGTGGCAGGCCGAGCTAAGTCGTCGGTGTGGACGGTCGGTGTGTGTGTGAGTGGAAATTTGACGCCGTAGCCTCCGCCGCCTGCCGCTCCTGAGACGCAGCATCACAGCCACCGCGACATGTGGCACAGTAGGTGATTCCCTGAAAGTGATGGCATTCAATTAAAAGGAAAAAGGACATTTAATTGTGGCATAGTGCTGTGGCGTGGCCTCTTACAGACTTTGGGGGGGCTTTGATCATGGAATCAGTGGGGGACAGCGGCTTGCCCTACTTCATGTAATGAGATCACTGTATAACAAGTGGCCAAGCTGGTCATGGAAAAGGAATAATCACATAGTGTAATATGAATGCAGGTGTCATGTATGAAACAATTAGTCTTGAGAGATGTGCGTTGAATTTACCACCACATGTTGCATTGTAAACCTCTTTTTCTCTTTTAAATTTCTATTCTACAGCTGTTAGCATAGAAATATTGCCCCAAATATTCACATTTAATAGTTATCTCCTCATTAATTCTTTTTCCCATTGCTCACATTACAATCTTCTCTTGCTCACAGCATCCCAAAGTTATATTTTTACTTGTTACAGTGCGGCAGTATCACAAGAAATGCCTCCCACTACAGAAGATGTAGAGAGAACTTATGTGATCAGTCATTCTAAAAGAGTCTAATATTTCCACCAGGACCCTCTAAGCTCCGCTCTAAGCATGCCATCCTGAATTATAAAGTGCCAGCTGCCACAGATATAGACCAGCACCATTGGTGGGCAGGAGAAACCCCTCCTCCCTGTAACACCTGCCGCTAATCAGCTGACTTCAGTTCTCAAGCCAGGTTTGGTGGCTTCAGGTGTGTTTGGAGTCAAGTGTAGTTTCAAACAGCTCAACTGTTCTGAAGTGGGAGCTCAACGCACTCCAGCAAGGACCAGGGGAAGCAAAATGTGTCAGTAAATTAAATGATCCCTCGTATCCCTAAGCAATGCAAGAGGATTTGACCACATTATGTGAGTTTGGTGACCAGTGTTTGTGACAAGAAATTGATTGTATATCTTGTATCTGAGAGGAAAACCAAAGAGACTCGTGAAAAAAAAAGAAAAAATTGTACATGACAGGCTGTTTTCCAGATCCGGCTTTACTGCTGTGCCACAGCAGAGTGCCTGGACGAGCCGGGTAGAAGGTAGCGGCTGTTTGAGGAAACCAGCCTCGCTCAGTGACCCCTTAAATGTCCAACTGAGGCTGATAAAAGGTCACAGTCCAGTGGAAAAACCCTCACGTAATTACAACTCGCGGAAGGTATGGTGTCAGTCACTACTGCCAGGAGTCAGTGCCCGCAGCTAATAGCGGCACTAATAACCCCGTAGCATTACTATATGGTGTTAAATGATGCAAGAATTTTATGGACTGAATTATCATTTTCTGACTTTGTGATGTGAGTCATATTTCTTGCTGTAGATGGGAGGTTTTTTTTTTTTTTTTTTTTCTTTTATAGTATTAGTGCTGCAACAAAATCTTTGTAGGTCTTCGATCAAGTACTCATATCATCATGTTGGCAAATTAGCATGTTTAAAAAGTATGTCCTATTAAAACAGAAGCATCCAACCTCGTTGGCCCCCTGACTTCCTGTCATGAATGACATTTTTTAACATCAACGGAAAACGTTCTGGAGTCAATGTTTGCTGGTTTCGGTGTTCGCTCGGTGTTTCCGCGGTGTATTCTTTGCTTGTGGAGATTTTCTGACACCGCTGTAATGTGGCGGATGAATACAAGCTGCCAGACTATTTTGGCAACCTACACCGCTGTCTCGCCCTCGCCCGACCACAGATAGGGATCAGCAGTCTTTCCTGAGTGAACGTGGCTACCGGGGTAACGTTACAGCCTTATTTTCCTCCAGCCACATACACAAAAGATTAGTAAAGCCATATCCAATATCACAGACTGTCAGGTCCCTTTCTAATCAATAGACTTAGATCAGAAACCAATCTATACACTAAGATTACATCATCAAAATAAAGATATAGCAAAAGTCTATACTGTATGGGTGCCAATACATTTGATACATTTGAACAGCATAGGTCTACAAGACCTGATTCAGTTTTGCCTGTATTGCTCTAGTTGAATTGTAAAGACTGAATGCCCTCCGACCGCTTGCCACTTGATTTTTTTCTTGTACTGCCAACATGTCTATCTAACAGCACATGTATGGGGCCTTGTTTGCTTTTTAGGGTGTCAGAGTAGCTGGCAGACTGCAGCTGAGAGTCAGCGCCCACCCAGAGGCGGTGCACTGGCCTGTCCTCACTGTCTGGCAGGTGATAGATCAGACACGGAGGCCAACACGTGTTCCTCTGAAGAAGGGGATTAAGCGAAGTGCTGACCTCTTTACAACCCTCAGATACACACACTCGACTCTCAACACACACATTCATGTACACACATGCCAAATGTATATCACCCCTGACAAGTGACATGGAATCGGACCTTGAGGTACATGTTTCCCTTCTCCTGTTCTCCTGTCTTTGTCTCTTTCACCCACTCCATTTGTGCGAACGCCACAAACCGAATGCCCGCTTTGCCAAATCCACCGGGGATCCTGAATCGACCCGGCTATCTCCAGCCGTGCAGATGTTTTCGATTACAGGCGCATTTGTGGTCAGCGTGGCTCTGTAACACACAGTAATACCCCTTGTGGACACGCCGGCTCAGATTTATGAAAAGTGTAAAACATGATAAAGAGAGCGATGCCAGTGTGAACGGTTATGGGAGAACAACTCCAGCTTTGTCTTGTCAGCCCATCGGGGGTTAGAGCAGGTGGGACGGCATCTCGATGAACCCCCCCCCCCCCCCTCCTCCCCTCCCCTCGTCCCGTACTCATTTTCCTCTACCCTCCCTCTCTCTTTGCAGCCCACCCGGACTCCGCACAATCAAACAGAAGCTGTCCGATGCCTTTAGCTCTTTGCAGACTCTGCCCTCAGAAGTAGCTCTGGAAGGGCAAGGTCCCTGTGCCTTGTAAAGGGTGAGCGGCTGTGTAGGAGGGGGCGCACGCTGCATCCCTCTGATTTTTCCCAGCTAAAATAGGGAGCTCCTAATCTCTTCTTGGCAGCGTTAGCCAGCCAGCCAATTCTGACACATTCTCTAGAAAGAAGCGCCTCTGACAGGTGAGGGGCTGAAAATAGTTGCGTGAGATACATACACACGCACGTGCACATGTTCATATAGTAACACACAAGCTTGATAAAACCTGTATGAGCCGCATGCACATTTGCGCGATAACCACTGTTCTCTGTACAGCTCACTCACATAGATATACTTTTTGTATTATTTTTATTCTTAGTTTTATTTTATTCTCCTATTTGTGGGCAGGCCTGTAGCCACTGAGGAGACTAAAGTCATGTTGTCCGTACTTTGTCTGGGAATTTAAGGGTTTTAACAACGGCGAGTTACACGCTATATCTTAAACAAAAACTAACATATTAGACTCAATATTTGTAATTAATAATAATTTTAATAATAATTTTAGGCCAACTAAAAGATAGATACATAAATAAAGGATTCCTTATTTTCCCACCTGAATGTTGTTCCTGGCAGGATGGAGAACACGCATTTAGACCATGTCTTTTTTTAATGACATTTAAAGAAAATGTTAATGCAGTTAATAAAATGGACATGAAAAATCCAAGTAATTACATACATAATTATTACATATTATTTTAGTAATTTTTTTTTTGTGTGACTATTTTTGGTGTTTGTGGGGGTCTTGGTTTGGAGTGGGATTTTTAAATTGTTTTTTATGTGGACATAAAAGAAGAACTGGCAGATACTTTGGTGAGGTGAATAGGGATCCAAATAAAGAATAAATAATAAACACATAAAAGGACTGAATAAATCCACATGACACATGCACACAATGGCCGCCACATAAAGGAAAACACGGCCTCCTCAATCACGAATGTGCTTTAAGGTTGCACCAGTCAATAAAGATATTGAATGTGAAAGGGAAGCCTGGGTCAGGTGGCCATAAAGATTGCTCCTATGCAAACATGCCTCATCGTCTTTCCACACACATGTACACACACACACACACACACACACACACACACACACAGACCACGGATGGACTGTCAGCCAGTATCTTTGTGTCTCAGGCCGCCTCTCTCATAGTCTGCGCTTAAGTTATGAGCGTACTGTATGATCTTACCGAGCTCATAACATTCAGCACACACATTTCGACCACCTCCCATTCCCCGTGCTCTTTTACCCCATAACCTCACCCCCTGCACCCATATTTTGGCTGCCACACTTTATGAAGGGCCAGCAACTGTAAAAAATGGATCTGGATGCTTTTAAGATGATCTGTGCACCCGCCTGGCCCCCATGTCACAGGCTCTCTCACTCCCGAGACACAAGCTCTCCTCTGGACCCGATTGTCTCGAGGCATGGAGGCTGCTGTGGTTTTGGGCCTGAGGTGTGGAATGCGGTGCTGACGATGACACAACTCCCCCTCCCCAGCCCTCTACAAGGGGCCCTGTCCAGCTGTCTTGTTGTGGTCAGATTCTCGGTACTGTGCCGTATCACATGGGGAGGAGATAATCCCGCACTGGTCGGATCAGGCGCTGGCTGGGACAGGCAGGGCTGTCAGGGAGGAGATGTACACCCGATGCTGAAAGGGAGAGAAAAAGAGACAGACAGAAGCAAAAGTGAGCGAAAGAGAAACAGAGATCTTGCAGAAAACTGATACATTGAGCCAAAAACAGCAGCTTGGTCTGTCTTATTCCCCGTCCCTCCCATTCTTCAATATTATCCAACCCTTTTTTTCCTCTTTGTCATTCTCTCTGCCCTCCTGCTTTTGGTCTCTGCCGTTTGCAGCGCCGCTAAGCTGTAAACTGAAACTGGTTAGCGCTGAGCTCTTAATTCTTGTCAGTGTCTATTAATTATGGGCCAGTTGGATGTTCCAGTTCAAACAGCCCCCGCGGATCTTGGAATTCTAACTCCGGCTGTTTGGTCACTTGTCGCTTGTCGCAGCCACATGACCCTGCAGCCCCGCAGCAGGGAAAACAGTGTTTGTGTGTGTGTGTGTGTCTGTGTGTGTGTGTGTCTGTGTGTGTGTGTGTGTGTGCGGGTGTCTGTGCTTCTGTGCGTGTGTGTGCATGCATGCGAGGATGTGGTAGATGTCAGGGACAAAACCAGCAACAATTCGCAGCCACTTAGTCTGACAAGTTTATGGTACATAGGGTATACACCTGCTTAATATGTTTTTGAATTACATTCGCTTATTGTTGTGAAAGCCTTTACTAACCGCATATCTCTTTATTAGACCTATGTGTGTCATTAGATAGAGAGAATCTATTGAGCTGATTTAATATCTGGAGTACATGCACACAGTTTCCTGAAGCACAATTTATAATTTTAAATTTACCTTAACCAAGAGTAATGGTAAAAACAACAACTAAAGCTCCATCTATCGCAAACCCAGTTCCTAGCTGCCTAACTGACTAATTAAAACCGCATCCGCATGTGTTCAAAGAACAAGAAGTCTATTTGCAAGCCTTATTGATTACTTTAAGGTGTACAAATGGAAAGCTGTGTTAGGAGAGGGGCTCTCGATTTAGCTTCAATCTGCCAGGCATAAAATGATCTCACTGTGTTTGCTGGGAAGAATGAGCTCCCTCTGGGCACGGTGGGTAATTAGGTTAGTGGATAGTCGGTGTCAGGAAATTGAAAGACCATCCTAATCGGATTCTTTTGTTTCCAGGGGAATCAAAGGAATTTATATGAGTCACTGGGAAATCTCACACGACTCAATTCCACTTGACCATGTAAAATCTGTTTGCGCTCCCTCAGTGCTCAAACAACTTTTAATACAAGCTTGTAAATCCAGCACATGAGGTGCATCTGATGTAGCCTCTGTCCTCTGAGATGGCTTTCAAGATAATCCCAGATATGTCTGTTTGATTACTAACTAGATACTTATACTCTTCCATCTGTAACAAGGAGGTACTGAACTCTTTAAGTTAAAAGGTCAAAAATAAAGGAAAGAAGCTCAGCAGTCCCAATTATGGATATATAGTATATGGATAACCAATTGCTAATAAAGGAATAAATTACAACATTATTTGAAAGGATTCCTTTATGTGCTTGGTATACTAGATAAGAATAAACTATAACCAGAAAAAAATATTTTTGCAAAGCTGTGTAAGACAGTAAAGAACTAGTCCCCAGTTTTAGTTTTATAAGGTATGTCATAATGAATTTAATAATATCAAAAAGACTGAAATCCATCAGAGAGATTTATGAGTCAGCAAAAAATATGCAGAGAGACTATTATCATTAGAAGTAGTTGTAGCAATAGTAGTAGATGTAATAGCATAAATCTAATGAAGACAGATTTAGTTGATAGACAAAAAATTAAGCAGCAAACAGAACATGCAGCTTTAAACTGAATGGGGGCTCTTTGCTTAGATTAGTTCTATTTTATTATATCCTGTTAAGTAATGTATGAGTTTTATGTACTCTTTGGTTAAGCTGCCATTTATACATGCATGATATTTTTTTGTAGGTGTACGTCTGGACCGGGTGAGAGGGGGGAGACAGAAGTACAAGCGGAGGTTGGACGCAGAGAACAGTGCCTACCTTGGCCTCACCATCCCCCCTCCAGCCAAAAAGCCATGTGAGTGGTTTTATATCTGGTTTTATGGTCTGATCTTTATCTAATTCAGCTGAATATTGCAAACTTGTCACCTTAGTTTTACAGAAATGCTTCTACTTTCTGTTTCAGCTTTGGAATACTGCAATTTGATTTTTAGTTTTGTTATTTTCTTTAAAATACAATCTGTATATACTGTCACCTAAAATTGCCATACACATTTTTCTCTCCATCTCTCTTCTCTCTCTCCGTTTCTCCATCCGTCCTTCCCACCTTTCAGTGACGAAGATCGTTTCCCATCTGTTGGTGGTGGAGCCAGAGAAGATCTATGCCATGCCTGACCCCACCATGCCCGACGGAGACATCAAGGCCCTGACCACACTGTGCGACTTGGCCGACCGCGAATTGGTGGTCATCATCGGCTGGGCAAAACATATCCCAGGTACAGAGACGTGACTGCTAATGAATGACTGTGTTGTCTGGTATATGGTTTTCGGAACCTATTTATTTGACATTTCAACTATTTCAAGAACTTAATAAATAATTACTTTGTCAATTGATTTTGTGAGTTTTGATAACTGGATTCATGAAAGACAAAGTCATAGGTCTTACGCTATTGGTAAAGCAAGGAAGGAAACCCACATTTGTACTTTCATTTGCTGAAACAAATACAGCATGATATTACTGAAGTAGTTCACTGACTGTTGCACACGCATAAACACCCCCTCCCCCCACATACACACACACACACAGACATACACACATTCATGCACACACACGGGATAATTAACATCTGCTACTCATCTGCACCTAAGGGAGAAGCTAGTCCCATATTCTAAAATCTAATCAATAAAGAGCAGCTGAAACCTTTGATTTGACTGGGTAGGGTGGGAGAGTCTGAGGGAGGGTGGGATCCGCCCCTATGTCAATGTATTCCATTTCAATCCCAGACTTAAAGAAAGCAATCCTCTTACTTACTTAAGGAGACAACACAGGGCCTGTGGTAAAATTGATTTATTTAGGGAAATACTGATGGATTTCCCCAGTCCTTGTTGCCGAATTCTTAAATAAGACTTGTTATGCAAATGTTCTAAGATCTTCTTTTCTTTTCATCTCTATCCGTTGAAACAGACACTTTGGGCCCCGGTATGTTTAAAGGGAGCACAGTTTGGACTCAAAGTAGATTAACCTCATTGATCCAATCAAGTATAGTATGTACAAATTGCACATGTGGCCAATTCAACTCAATTCAATATTTTGAATGCAATGTAATGCTGCAATATTTAATTAAATGCCAGTTATTTTTTCAATGAATCAATTAAATGCCCATCACAATTTTTTCAGAGCACAAGGTGATGTCTTTAAATGTCTTGTTTTGTCCCATTAACAGTGCAAAACCCAAATATTTTTTCATTTGCAGTGATATAAAACTAAGCAGCAAATCCTCACATTTGTGAATCTGTAACCAAACAAGCTCGAAAAAACTACTGAAACGATTAATCAATTATTAAAATAATATAATCAACTTTAATGCAATGTCACATAGTAAATTAATGACTCCCTCACAACTAAACAACTTTCCTACCAGTGGATTTATTCAATCATTTCCCAGCAGGCATGACACTAACCAGCTGCTTAGCTCTCTGGTCTGTCCAGGGTTATCCCTAATCACTGATACGTCATCAGATTTATGTTTGGCACCTTAATTAATGCAATTTGGAGTGTCTGAAGGTGTGTTGATCATAAACCTGCCCTCGGAACTCAGATGATTGACTTTGCAAAGACACAGGGGAGCTGTGTGGTCTGATTAGGAGATTTGACTTTGGAGGGACGTTGGGGTATGAGGCAAGGGTGCTGCACTGGGACGATGCTTTAACAGAGACAAAAGCGTCACTGACCTGATATTTTCCGGACAGTGAAAAAGAGACCAAATACGGTGTCTTCAATCAAATTCAATGTAATCATAGATACAAGGGTGCAGAAATT
The DNA here is from genome assembly GCA_031216445.1 of Lateolabrax maculatus. Taxonomy (NCBI): domain Eukaryota; kingdom Metazoa; phylum Chordata; class Actinopteri; order Acropomatiformes; family Lateolabracidae; genus Lateolabrax; species Lateolabrax maculatus. Next base: position 11,749,755 of record CM062212.1, on the reverse strand, counting down.
AATTTTTAAATGTACATGTAGTTGTATTTTTGGACCTCAATGTTACATTTTCTATGTGTAAGTATTGATCTTGTATGCTCTGACGATCTAAATCCAGACCTGACAGAGTTATTAAAGGGGCATGTGACACTCTGGGGACATTTTACCCGGGGCCACCAGGTCAGGGTGTCACCAAGTAACGATTAAGACAAAAGGGGTCCCTACAGTTTAACAGTCCACTCCCACCATTACACTCATAGCCCACTGAGCAAATGGCCTTAACGATGAGGTAATAAGAGTCATTACTGCAGATCGCTCCATTAATGTAAAAGTCCTTCAACATCCAGGTGTGGAGACCTGGGAGGAAACATGCAACGCTGCATAGGTTTACTGTTGTGTTTTTGAAGGCTTAAATATTTGCGGTGACTAGCAGGGCTCAAGACAACTTACTCTGATTTACTTAGTTAATTAAGTAAGTTTACTTTTTCTTTTAATATTAAAGCAAATATTTACACCAAATTTAAATTAGGAAACAGAACCGTAGCAAGGTTGTCAGGGGGTAAGAGGGGGCCACCAATTTGTGCTGCTGTTTACACACACACACACACCATCTCAGGCATGTAAACTGCAAACAACATGTGTAGATTTATATTCCAGGCAAACAGCACCCAGCGCCCTCTGGTATTTAATGTTCACTCAGTTCAGCACATCGCTTTCCTGTCTTTTTGTCTGCCACTCACTCACACGTAAACACAGACTCTCTCTACCATCATATCTTTCACACACACACACACACACACACACACACACACACACACACACACACACACACACACACACACACTCTCTCTGGCTTCCTTGTTCTCTTGTTCCCCTGGCTCTCCCCCTCCGACTCCTCCTGCTCATATAGGACCCTCTAGTCTCATTATTACCTCTGTCTTTTTATTAGGCCCATTAGGGCTCTTAGGAGGCCTGTAATGATACTAAATGAATAGAGAGTGAACTGCTGTCTGTTTTAGACCTAGCTCTCAATGACAGCTTCAAGCTTCAGTGCAAACCACTCAGTCCTTTCTTTGTGCTGAATAGGGATTCAATTACTTATCTGATCTGTACCTGTACTGTACTGCTGAATAGAAAGAGCCCTTTTCTTTTCTGCAAACAAACATCCCACCGTATGTTGAGGATTGGTTACCTCATAAAAATAGACACATGGGATAATGTTAAATCATATGGTACACTGGTTCAGTATTGCCTGTGACATCATGGGGTGTTACATGTAGATTTGAAGTCCTAGGGAGTAGATTTTCATCTCAGTTTGATTCACCGTAACCACCTTAATCCTGTGTTATTATACTTTGACACTGGAGACCGGGAGTTGCATCCTGAGTCCCGCATGTGGAATAGGTTTCAGCAACAAAAATACTTTGGTTGAGATTAGGGAAAGATTGTGTTTTCGGTTAAATATTAATAAAGTAAACACATCCAGCCCCATGCTTCAGGTCAATTCACAAATTTTAAATTTATTAAACTGCGGATTGTTTTTATATTTCAATTTAATTATAGATATAACCTATATGAACTAAAATATAGTTTATTTTCTGAGACAACCTTGTTCAAAACTTGTTCAAAATGAGTAGAAAGAAAGAAAGCCATCCCCTTGCTTTGCTGTCCAAACGCAGAGTGCTGTATCTGCATTTTTTAGGTATCCTATATACTCTATGATAGGGATTTCTTTATAATCATCCTGAAAAGGTATAAAATGAAGGCATTACAACCTTTCTATCTGTAACGCAGTTTTCCTGCCAGCCTATAAACTTTAAACTCTTTTTCCTTAATTTCTTTCCTTCACTGCTCTCTGCCTTCTGTAGTGCAGAACAGTAGATAATACTTCCTTTTTTCTTATAGTGCAGTGGAAAGCTGTGGTATCTTTTGTCTCTGTTCATGCTTTTTGTCATCACAAGGGGAGAAAACTGCAGAGACCGAGACACAGACATTCCCCAGTTTGCTCAATATTGTGTCATGTTTGGTCAAACGGCAGTAAATCAGTAGGGTGAAATATTGATATTTCATCAGGGGGAATCACCCTCCACAGCGACACTTAACTCAGCCGCCTCCGGGCGACGCACCTGAAGCTCCGGGGCAACCCCCAGGGAGCCAGGAAGTCACTCCATCGCTTCAGTAAATTGAGTGGAAAGGGAAAAAATACACAGGCTGGGGAAAAGAATGATGAAGAAAAGGAGGAGACAGGAGACAGTTATTTCAAAAAAATGTGTAAAGAAAAGTAGTATTGCAAAAAAAAGTAGAAGCTGAGCACATGCTGTAACAAAAGAAATGGTGCCTCAAGCATAAGAGGTGGTATGAAACGGATTTATTAATACTTTTTTGGTGAAAGGGTTAGAGGTTTGATGTATTAAACACACGTAATAAGCATTATTTTATTTCTGAAACATTGCTCCTTTAAAACACTTTTTCTAGCTTACTTCCTGACATGTAACATGTTACAAGTAGAATCATTAATCCTTCATCATTAATCTAAATACACCTACAGGATTAAGGCCATTAATTTTCTTGCAAAAGTGTCTTTTGGGGATGGAGAGTAAATTCATTAGTTCCTGATGCAGCCTACAGTATCTACATCCAGTGATCCCTTAGTCCCTCCATCCCCCCACTAAACATGTACCGGATGTCCTCCATCAGCTGTCTGTTTGTCAGATCTGAGGCTTGGATCGATCCCCCTTTCGCATTTGGTGGACTGATTACAATCTACTAATCAATGACACCCCCAGCACTCTTTTCTCTCTGCCTCATTCTCTCTCTCTCCCCGCCGTTTCTCTATTTGCTTGATAAGAACCATCGGGAGGACCACTTTTAAGTCAACCTGTCCCATTCCCCATCCATACAACCTCAGATTTAAGTAAGCAGAGGGGTGGGTTCAAGGCCCTGGTCAATACCCCCAATCACCTTCCCTATTCACTTTAGAGTAGTGAAAGGTATTGTGGCGCCCGAAGTCCTTTCAGATGTCCGTCCGTTTGATGTGGTGTGTGTGAATGTTAGAGAAGAGAGTTGATGGGTCGACCTCGAGATCTTGGATGAATTGTTACCCCAAGTTCAGAAGGTTGGACACAAGAGACAAAAGAGTCAAGGAGGTGTTTATCAAGTGGAACATGTTTTCATTTTTTTGTTCTCTTGGACCTCAGCATGTACCATTATGTCACTCTGTAATAATAATAATGCAAATTAATTTACAGAAAAATCCAGTAGTCATGTGATAACCAGTTTTAATTTTGAGCGCACACACAAGATGCAGATCAGTATGAACTTAAATACTAAATCCATCATACTTTAACACACCTCTTCTTCTATATGCTGTTCTTTATTCCCCAAACGTTTTTCCACTATCAGCTTTTATCAGGGTGGTATCTTCATTTTTCAGCGCAAAATACCAAAATCTATACCGTCAACATCAACTTTCAAAACACAGCATGCTCGAATCTCTTCCATCGCTCAACAGTTAAGCATGACCCTTAATAACTTCTCAGTAAAGTACTGTTGACCTCAACATACTGTGTCCCTCCTTTAACTAAAATGAATTTGCTTAAATATTATTGTTTTTGAGACCAAATGTAATCCATCCAACTCTATGAAAGAAGTCTTCAAATAGAGCTCTTTGTTTACCCCCTTTTCAGGCTTAAAATACCTAATAATGAATCCAAAAGGCCAGCCTTTTGTGTTGGTTTTGTGTTTTTGGTTTGATGGATAACTTCATGTTATGATTGATGGTGACAAATAATGGCAAATAATGGTGGAGTGGCTAAGGCTACTTAAATTTCAGCCCTTTAATCTGGTCAATTTTAAAATCCAGAATTCGTTTTTCTATTCTTTCTTCTTTACCATGACAAGAACAAGAGATGGTTAGGTTTAAGAGTGGATTTGTCCTCACTAAGCACTGTCTCATGTGCTTATGTGCTGGGTTGCAGAAGGACTGACTGTCGACAGTTGATGGTTGAAGTACCCCCGGCTCATGTTTCAAAGGCCTCTACACTTGACTGATTTATATTCTCCCCTTAAACCACCACATACAGTCATTGGCCTCTGTTTCAAGTTGGACTTCTCCGGGGATTATGTAGCGTTATATACAAAGCCCATAAAACATATGGAGGACTTGAGATTGCCATTTACAGTGCAGTGAGGTTAATGGGTCTATGTCATGATTTGTCACGTGGTTATCAGTGTGAGCGCAATACCTGGAAATAAAATCTCCAAAACTAACACATTTTCTTTTCAATTCTGCAGGTTTTTCCACTCTCTCGCTGGCGGACCAGATGAGTCTACTGCAGAGTGCCTGGATGGAGATCCTGGTGCTGAGCATCGTGTTTCGCTCGCTGCCCTGCGAGGAGGAGATCGTGTACGCAGAGGACTACGTGGTGGACGAGGAGCAGGCGAGGATCTCAGGCCTGCTGGACCTGCACGTTGCTATCCTGCCGCTGGTCCGACGCTACAAGAAGCTCCGCATGGAGAAGGAGGAGTTTGTCACGCTCAAGGCCATCGCCCTCGCCAACTCAGGTATAGTTAACCTCCTCAAATTAGTCACCATAAACTCATGCAACCACACATTGTTCAAATGAACAGAACGTTATTTTAAATTCTAGTGGAGATACCAAATATTTTCAACATCAAGAATACTTTCATTTGATGGAGTCTGTCACATGGGATAAAATTTAGTTTTCAACCTTAAAGCTTCTTAAAGTGTAAATTAAAGGAAACATATAATAGAAAATGTTTCAGAGCTTACTCTGTAAAACCAGAAGATTGTGCATTAGATTCCTTTAGTTGAGGTATCTGACTTAACAAAAAATATATGTTTATAGGTATCACCAAGGACTTATTTATCCTTATTTTTATTGTAAATTGCAGTCATTTGGCCAAACAGCCTTTATTTTGCTCTACAATCGTCTCATGAGCTTGACAGGAAGGTACATCTCTATGTTAGATCCTAAATAAATCTAGATAGTTGGCATTTAATTAAAGCAAACAAAGAAATAAAACAAAAAATGTCAAGTGATTGTCTATATCTGGTGAGCCGATCACTTCCACAATGAAGGATACCAGATAAGAGGGGACAAAAAGGTCAGAGGCATGGCTGTTTAATTTAACACTCCCGATGTGAGAGAGGGTGTGTGCATCTATATTTTAATGTGTGCACATACGTGTGTGTGTGTGTGTGTGTGTGATTGTCACATTGCGCTCTCATTCTCTCCATCTCCATAACAGTAGCTGCCAGCGCGCCACAGCCGAGGGAGATATATTTAGCATTTCATTAGGAAAACAGGGGCTGTCAATAAAATGTGTTAAGTGGAGTGGAATGAGCGTTGGGGAGCGACGGGCCTCGTTTGTTCCAATGTGAAGATGCTGCGCCCGTATTGACAGTTTGCTTTTCATGAGGCCGGGCCTGTCCCCCACTAATCAATGCCTGTTAGGAGTCTTTTCTCCTGCCTGACTGAAAAATGAAAAATGCTGAGCCCAGAGCTTTAGTCTTCTGATGACAAACTCTCCATGGGAGAGTGGAGAGAGTGGTGGATAAATGGGAGGGCTGGAGGGAGGGGGGGGGTGATGGAAAGACAGGGATGTAAAGGTAAGGGAGACGTGTGAGAGAGGAAGGCAGGGGTTGAGAGGGAGGCTCAGGGAGGGCGAGAGGGCAGCTTCGGCTCGTTTGAACACAGTCTCGGAGAGCTTCGGCTCCAGGGGTCCTGTGGGTGTGACAGCTGTGGAAATTCATGGCCATTGATTTTGTAATTAGCGGAGTATCGACGGGATTGACGCCAGGCTGCTGACGGATTACATGGAAATTGTTTCTTCAAAGTTAGTTTTGCATTCCTCCCCTAACCTCCTTCAACACACACACACACACACACACACACACACATGCATATATATCTGAAAACGCTCACACTCTCTGTGCTTTTGCACACACTGACACACATTTGAAAACATATTCTTTCTTTCCCTCTCCACTCCTCCCTCTGCTTCACACACACACACACACACACACACACACACACACACACACATGCTCGCACAGCCAAACGAGGATCAGTTCAGTATTAACATGAAGGTTTCAAATGAAGAGTGCTGGAACACATGTGCGGTCCACATAGCCTAGTTAATTTCCCAAGATAGAAACGCAATTTACACAGAAGGCGACTGGTAAAAGAGACTTAATCAGTCAGTTAGGAACATAATTAGCCTTGTACTTTCCTTTTTTCTGCCTCATTTACATGTTTGTACACGGTCTTACTTCACTCCCCAACTTTCATGGAACATAGCATAGCTGATCTAATTCACTCACACACTTCAATCAGCAGCCACGTTTGGTTTAGATTTAGCAATACAGTGTGTTTAGGGACGAGACGAGTCCATCTTATTCTGTTAGATATACCAAGATGAATTGTTGCTATTCAATTATAATACTGAATTAAATTTACATTTTGTTGTGCACAATTTTATCTATCAGTAAATGAATGTGGATGTGATACATCCACAGATTAAACCTGACACTGTGAGTCTGTGCAGTGAAATTGGCTGAAAGCAAACCATTGAAACAGTCCGTCAGTTTGTCCTGTGGAGGACAACGCTGTATTTTTTTTTCTGACTTGTAGACTTACACATAGAGAGCAGTTTTTAATAAGTCTCAACTGGTTTTATTTTAGAGCCTATACATAAGGGGGCCAACTGCTCTTTCTTATGGAAATGAAGGCCATCTGCCGCCATCATTCAGCTGAACGATATCCCAGTAATGCAGCCATCTGAATTCATTAGCAGGGGGGATGTATGTGGTCCATGATACCAAAAGAAATGAATCTTTTTCCTGTCCCACCATATATTTATACAGACCTACAGTACGTCTCCCTCTGCCTCTCTCTCCCTAGAGTCCTGGCCACGCATAGGCATTTATTTAAGGAGCGTCATTAACCACTAACAAGAGAAAACCTCTCTCCAAAATGGCATGTTTGCAGACAGGCTGCAGAATTTAAAGCTGCAAAACACCAAGTTGTTGTTGCAGCTGTAGATCTTTTGTCATACTGCAGATCAATAGAAAATGTTTGCTTTACATTTGCTACATTTGTCACTTAATGTGTAGCTTTAAAATATGATTAATAAAAATCTTTTCCGTCTTCCTTCCAACCTCCCCCACCACCCTTCTTGCTGTAGACTCCATGCACATAGAGAATATAGAGGCCGTCCAGAGGCTCCAGGATTCTCTCCATGAGGCCCTGCAGGACTTTGAGGGCTCCCAGCATCCAGAGGACCCTCGGCGGGCAGGCAAGCTGCTAATGACGCTGCCTCTGCTCCGTCAGACCGCCACCAAGGCTGTTCAGCACTTCTACAGCATCAAAATGCAGGGCAAAGTCCCCATGCACAAACTATTCCTCGAGATGTTGGAGGCCAAGGCTTGACACCTGGGCCAGATGTTTGACAGACAGCTGCATCACCCAATGGGAAGCGAGGGACAGCCCATAAAAAATAAAGGTGGTGTGCCAATTGACAGTGAAAAGATGAAGCTTGGACTACTGAGTCATTTTAACACTTTTAAATGGTAATAAACATAAGAGAAAAAGGGACTTGCAATTGTTTTAAAAAGGGTGAATATCAGCCTGATTGACATGGGATCATGATGATGTATATAAAGATGTTGTGTACAGAAATCAGGCAACCGAGGTCTTGTTATAACCAGAGACCCATTGCTCTATATCACCTGAAGCTTCTGTGAATTTGTTTCTTATCTTATTTTCATCTAAAAATGAAAGCGTGTTAATATAAATGTTCTAAAGAACTGTACGGCTACGTAGCCACATTCTGTGTTTTTGTTTCTTTCTTTCATATTTTCTAATCTGAGTTGTTAAAGCAATAGTCTCTAATTGGTCTACATATAATATGTGTACTGTATATTGTGTGAAATTGCACTGGGCGGGGGGTCGGGGGGGTGGTGGGAGAATTGTTAGACTTATTCTTATATTTGTCATCAAAGAAAGAGGTGCCCGCCATGGGTATGTAAGAGTCTCGATTTCCTCGTAATATATTTACCTCGTAGTAGCTTCATCGACTCAGCGGTTTCAGTCAACTTGGTGCTTACAGAAGGACAATGGTTGGCCAGTGATCATAGTTCCCGAAGAGTTTGCACTAAGCATCCTTGAATAACGCGGCAATAATGGGTATTGAGCTCTGTCTGGTAGCGTCTGAGTGTCAGTCAGTGGTTTTTGCTTGTAGTCCCTTCCTCACTTTTCTCTGTGTTCAGTGTCATACAAAAATATTGGCAACTAAGCATACTGTGAAAAATACACATGATAAGCTATATTCTGTGCTGAGACTTTTTAAACCAAACTGTACGGCTTGTTAAAAGGGTTTATTTAGTTAAAATACAGGTAAAGGACACAGTAACAGCAACATCTCTTCAATTGAATGCGATCTAATCTGCTATTCAATGCAACCTGATAGCACTGCAATAATTACTACCTTTGTGAAGTTTATAATGTTCAGGTTGGGTCAGATTTGTGCTGATTCGACTCTCTGCTAATTTTTGAGTCTATAGTTTGTGATGGTGCTGTATTGGATTGCAATATATTGTATAGGTTTTGCTTTTTCTTGTGTCCAGCCCCCTTTGTTTAGGTTGTACGCTCAAACAACAAGTGTCACTATATTGATAGCATTAGTTCCACAGCTAATCACGTCAGTCTTCTGTTTGTTTTCAGTCAAAGTCGTACGTGATACCAAAGTCTGTAGGCTGGCCCATGCATCTAAACTTTAAACAATTTTATGATCCTGTATTTTGTTCTCAGTTTGCACTACACACTGAATATTGTGACTCTGACAGAGGAACCTTTGAAATGCTGACGCTGCTGTCGCTGGGCATTAATATATAATATTTTACATTTTGATTTCCAAATAAATTTTCACAAGAGCGACCAAACACCTTAACAAAGTCCTCATGTCTTCATGAATGGCTATGGATATAACACTCAAGCAGATTACTAGAGGTGTAAAAATGTGTGTGCACCAATATAATGACACTTGTGTTTCTGAGAAAAACTTGAATTACCCTCTGAATTGAAAAAAAAACAACGACAGAATACATCAGATATCAGATCACGTCTCACTTATGTTCTCTATCTTCAACTGTTTTTTTGGTTCATCTTTAATGAAGGTGCTAATCATTCAGAATGGCAATGTATGTGCGTTTCTACAAACACTGACACTCTGACACACTGAGGTGCACACGACTAAGTTAATAAATCTGTATATTCGAGAAATGATAGTAGACTTTTGTAGCGTAATATCTATCAATTGTAAACCAGTTGCCAAATTATTCAAAGAAAGCAATCAGAATAATGTGATACAGTTATCAACATGTTATCATAAGATCATTTCAATAATACAATAATAGATTAATCAGCTGCTCTTAGGATTTTAGTGAGACAGATATTGTCCCTTATGAACACTTTAAAGCAGTAGTGTCTCTAAAGTGTCAAGTGCCATTAGCTTCTGCCCAAACAAGAAGAAAACATTTAGCCAAGCAACCAGTAACTACAGACTTAGGCCAGTTTCTACGGTTGAAAAGATCCCCACAGGAACAGCCGCTATTGATTCACTGTAATGTAATGCATAGATAATTATAACCCAATACAGTAGAGAATACAACTCCCATGATGCACTACCTAAATGTGTAACCAGCTAATCCATCCCCAGTTGAAGTGAGGGATGTATCACCTCTGTACAGTAGCAAACCAAAGCATAGTGCATTTTGAGCCGGCCGGTGAACATGCTGTTTCCACGTAAATATGGATGTTATTTACAGTATATTAATAATGGTTATACCGTCATTCGGCTAATTCTGCAATTCATTTTGAGCATCCTCTAAACCTACTATAGTGGTGATAACTGCTAAACAGGATGAAAATCTTTCATCTTTTGTGTTCAGTCCATACATGCATTGATTAAACACCAGTCTCTTTGTCCATATGAGACACTGTGTCAAAAAGAAGAGATTAAACTACCATTTAAAAAGGGATGTTTTTCATATTGTGATAGTTAAAGCAGAGTGTTTGTGCTGGCTGTGTGAAGTGTTAATGAACAAGTTCTGGCCAAAAACTTGACCAAACCAGGCAAACTGACCTTCTCTCCTCTGACCAGGGTTCCTTCACACACCCACTCTGTGCACTTTGAAGACTGATGGAAGATAATTGTTTCCAAACTTTCCCTTCTTCTCAAATTAATATAAGAAAATAAAAGAAAAATGCCTAATTTATTTTCAGAGATCTAAAACGGTTCTACTGCATCCAATTAATTCTAATTGTCTCCTAAGCTGAAATTCTCAATAGAAATGGAGCAATTAAATTTCTGCTTTGGCTCTACCTTGGGGACAAGAGACGTTTTATTTCGGTTGACAGTGGGGAGGGTTTGTCTAAACCTTTACAAAGGCGATTTCATGGGTATCTGTAATAGTTTCATAACAGAGCGATCACTGGGCTATGCAAGGCAAATATGGCCACTTATGTTCCTTGTGTTGTGGAGCATCAGACTGACATTTAGTTGTGCTTTGTTTACAATGTGGACATACTGTACAGTGCTGTACACTGCAAATGTATTGTGCATATTTCACCATACTATACTGTAGCTGCTGTGCATTGATAGAACTATGATTATTTGTTTAATTTGCTTCAACACTCATTTAGAACCCACCTGAATAGCTGTATAATGTAAATCACTGTATTGAGTCAAGTGAGAATAAGACTGTTTATGTTTGGTCAAAGCTGGGATATTCTCTTATTTTCTTTTTCTTTTCTGTGTCTCTCAATGCTAAAACACCATCTCTGTGTTATCATCGATTTTCGTTATCAGCACAGCAGGACTTATAGCGACGAAGTAGTCTAGACCCTATACCTCAATTCATATTTTGAAAATTACACTGGGTTTGGAAACGGGCCATGGGTTCCTCCTGGGAATCAGTGGCACAGAAATAAAGTGACATCACTGACTGGGTATTAAAAAAAATGTAGATGAACCTACTGCAATTGGGGAGCACATTCCTCGGAGGAGAAAGCTGCTTATTCGCTGTTCCATTTGCGGACTTATCTTATCTCCATGCACTCTGAGATGACGAGATTTACATAAAACATGGAGGAACCTCCCTGGCCGCGGTGTATAAAGGACCCTGCTAGGTGTATGTACCGTAGACATGTGATTACCCAAGAGGTTTACTCCCCTCAAAAGCAATATGTTAGCATTTGTGATATATGAATCAACTTAAAATGGAGCTTTGGTTCATTTTTAATTATAAACGTACCCCATGCTCGGATAAGGACAGGGTAACTATGCACACACGTTCACACTCCTGGAAAGACAAAGGGAAAAAAATTGGAAATGTTGGAACTGAGAAGCAAAAAGCCAACCACAGTTGGGTTTCACTGGACAGTATTGTGTGGAATTTTATTGTGTTTTTGTTTGTTGTGTTCATGCCTAATGTACCCATGTGTATATATATGCTTTTTTTTTTTTTTTTTTGGAGTGAGTCAGATCTGCACTGAATGTACAGTGACAATAAAATCACATGGTTTATGTAATCACTGCAAATGATTTCTTTAAATATCTTAAAGTCAACAAACATGGGGAGCAATCAGTCTACAAAAACAGTGAACTCATTACGTTAGTAGCATATTTACTGACAAGGTTAACCCACACACTGCTATCTCATTTATTCTACATGAACGTTACAATGTTTCTTCCGCTGTGGTCTTCATCAGCTCGGAGGAAGACCACTTGTGATAAAATGTTGTCATGTTGTCACAGAATAAAAGAAGTATTTAGAACAAGATACTGAAGCCTTTTTGTGCAGATTGTCACCCAGGACCTTCAGAGATTTTTAGATGCATGTACCTCTTAATGATTGCCTCTACAGATTCCCTTAATAATACTGTATCCTTGGGTTTATAAAGCATTTTAATTACCAGTTTGATAAACTCTTAAATATGTTAAGATACAGAATAAGGCTGCTGATTTTAGCTTTTCACAAGTAGACAAAATTGCAAGATGCAATATAGTCAGCCTACAATGATGACGCTGACACTATAGAATGTAATATGTAATATCATATATTTTTTATCTGAATTTTCAACATATTAAAAATATGAACAGCCTTAACATATGTAAGACAAAATAATAAAAAAAAGAAAAACCTTAAGTAATTTTCACCTAAGCAAGACAGGCTGTTAGTTCTTTTGTCCACCTGCATTTAATATAAAGTAACTTTTTAAATATTTGCTGTAATGTGCTGTTGCTTTTAACTATACCATATCATATCACATGTGTTTTGGATTTTTTTATTCAATGGGTATCAACAAAATAATAATAATAATAATAATAATAATAGTAATTTCATGCTGTCATTACAGGCGTGTATATCCAGTGCTTAAGTACAGCCTTGTCCTGATCTCAGGATAAGAAATATACAGTCAAATGGTGCTGAGCATGACCCTTATACGTTTAGCAAGACGGTGCCTTGGGGTGTAACGGCATCCTCCTGCCCCGACTGTCAGTTGGTTAGCTGTCTACACAATGTCCCGTTTGACCTTGTATTGGCTACAACACTGGCTGAATGCACATCTGACACACTCCCTTCCTTTGTGGTGCAATCCTGTGGAAGTCATTTCATTTACTGGGCTTTCAACTTCAGCCAATATGGTGGTTGGGGGAGTAAGTCTGTGTTTAATCAGCCTGCCACAAACCATTCCCCTAAACAGAATCAGCTACGATGTCCAGCGAAAAGATCTCTCAACAGAAGATTGAATTAAACATATAAATGAGCTTGTCACTTTTTCATTTTTTATTTATTCTCTTGGCATGGCTACGCCCGCCACTCCATATTATTGCTGGTAAATAACAACTGTGTATTAACTTGTGGATTGCTCTGCACCGCATGTCAACATTACCAGTATGTTAGTGTAGTGAATGTATAGGTGTTACCTGTTAACACTTGTGGATAACTGACACTAAAAATAACCTGCAATGGGTAAAAGCAGCTCAAAACAGAAGAAAACACATAACATCTCCTGAACAACTCATCATTGCAGCTCTTCTCTCATAAGATTGCAAGTAGTTTTTTCTCTGTTTTCAGTCTTATAGAAGGGAATTATGGCATGTCCCACTGTCCTCAGAGTGACTTTCCATCTTGTAAACCATGTTTTATTCTCCTTAATTCGTCACTATTCTTCAGGCCTGTCTATGTTTAAGAAGGGGCATTGACACTGTCACACTGCAGTGTGTTAATCAGGCAACCTTGTTGCCTACCTCTTTCGGAAAATCTATGATCACACTGTTAGTGCAACCTTGTACTGTCACCATCGGCGCTGGCTCCACTACCGTACGCTCACACTCCTTCCTTTAGCTCCATGCGAGGATTATTCAGCGGCTGAGGTGAGAGTCCACTGAGAATAGGCTGTAAAGTGTCAGTCATGGTTACCCAGAGTGGTGTTGTCTTAGACAATGTAACTAGGTGAAAGTGAGTGAAGGAGATAGGAAACCATCAATATGCTCCCTGTGTAAATTGAAGAAGGTCATGATTTATGGCTGCCGGCTACAGCATACATACATGCTGAATCTACTCTTTTTTTCCCTCCGTCGCCTGGCTCAAGGACAGGTAAGGATGCCTTTCTCCTCAGCTCATCCCCACCACCGTGCAGTCTGTGGCACTTTTGTGATGGACAGCCCTGAGAAAGGCCAGTGTTTTTCAAAATGAGTTGAGCGCCATCTATGGGTAGCCAGAGTGACTGAGTGACGGTACCTCTGGTGCACAGAGAGCGCAGGAAAGAAACAAATGATCAGACACGCATTAAAATGGTGCACTCTACTACCTGTGTTACTCCTCATCCACCTGCCTCAGTGGATTTTTCATCACCTCATCAGTCACGTCCGTCTTTCAGTCTCCTTTTACTCTGGGACCCAGACAGAGAGGGGACAGCTGTGGGTTTTCTAAGGCCTCGCAACAGCTGCAAACCCCGCATGGCATTGCATCTGTTCAAGTCTTGCAGCATTATGGCCTGTATCTCAAATAAAGCAAGTTGCATTACAGTTCATAGTGGGGTTCTCTCTGGTCTCACCCTATTAACCAGTGAGCAGATGGAAATTACCAAATTATATGGTAGGGTGTTAGGCCTAAAATTGGACTTACAAGCATCTTGCCGTCTCAAGCACGCAGCTTAAAATGGGACAATTCAAATAAGGCCACATGAGAGAAATCAGGACTGCAAATTCATTTGAGGAGACACAGTGAATATCATGAAGTCTTCTATGAATCTTAAAGTTTATTATTTATTTGAATGATTTATTATGTCTGGGCGCCTCTGACGTTGTTATTTTGCCTTTGGAGGGAGCCAGACGTAACAAATGGAGCTCTCATTAGCATTTGACCTCTACATTATGCTTTGTTTACCTGCCTCTCCTCACCTCTATATCTCCTCAGACAAAATCAGGGCTTTCACAGAGGCCTCCGAGTGTGACACAGTTTTGTTACTGGGCGGTAAAGGTAAGTACCACATTTGCATTGCAAGATTTCTCAAACAACTTGAGCATGCAGAAACAAGGGAGGAAAAGAAGATGCTCCTGCTCCTCGGGGACGTAGCCACTCCCAGACGCTGTCGTCTAGGCTCTGGAGTCCTGACAGCTGCTTAAATCCCCAGAGATGATCGAAAGATGTATGAGCAAAAGTTACAGTAAAGAGTCTCAGGCCCATCCTGTTGTGTGAAGGGTAGAGACTGTTGGTTGTGTTTGGATTGGAAGTTGTTCACCAGTAATTGCAATTGGCAAAGCCATTTAAAAAAAAAAAACAGATTCAGCATTTCCAGGTTTCATAAGTGGTTAAAAATAAAAATAATAATAAATAATAAAAAAAATTGCATTAAAGGTATTTTAATCTATGTAGATATTTTGATGTGGCTCCTACTACAGAAATCCTACCAGAAAAGTTATACAATATATAAGATATAGTTCATTTTTTGTTTCAAATCAAATGAAAAAATAAATTAAATGTAACTGGAAAAACTTCTCTATAAAAAAGAAAGAAAAAAATAATTACAATTGTAATTATATGCTCTGTGCAATATTAACATTTCCACGTTTCATGGGCAAGCAGGTCATGCATACAGTGTGTGTAAAGAGAATCATAAGCAACAAGTAATAGCAAACTGGCAAACATCCACAAAAATACACACACACCACACCACATGCACACACACACACACACACACACACAGCCATTATATTACCAGACCGGGGGGTGTGGCAGGTAGCTGTGTGTGCTGTAGTTAATTGCGCAACGAGAAACTGTTCTCTAATTTATTTCTTGCCTGTCCATACAAGAGTGATCATGAAGCCCCATTCATTTCACAGAACACAATTTTCATATTTAATGAGCATGACTCCAATACAATTACAGTAATTAGTCAAATCTCACTCACGGCCAATGGAGCTCGCCACCATTATTAGTAGATCTTATTAATGATGTTGCACATGTGGTGCTCATAGGGTAATTGAGGGCATGTGTGGGTATGGGAACGGGGTACTGGGGATTAGAAAGCAGTGGTGGTGTCAGTCTGTTTTCTGTCTCTACTGGGCCTTATGTTAAATGGAGGTCTGTTTGATATTAACTTTGAGATGTTTAAACACGGTGGCAGACAGTGCTATTGACTTGACCACATACATTGTCATACGTAGTGGGTTTTGCCTTTGCCTTAAACAGGGTAACTTGAATTCTATATAAAACCAATTCAATCACTGACTTTGGAAAGACACATCAGTTTTGTTGCTTGGTGACCTGAAAGTTTATATTTTACAAGCTGCTTTAAATAATTGCATATCAGTTCACAGCGTCACCGCTGTGCTCCGGACCCAGGAGGATCACAACAAAAAAGACAAAGGAAGACGCTGGAAAAAAGGAGCCTATTTACTGTGAGTGATGATACTGCAGTGTCTGACATTTTGGAGGTTTGTGGAGCTTCTCTTTCCAGACTGATCCTTATTAAACCTACAGGGCTTTGTTGTATCTGCAACAAGCGCATCCAGCAGCAAGTGACACACTGTGTGCAGATTTTTCTTTGTGTTTGCATGTGCAGCTGAGATGAGAAGATTTACTAATGTGGACTTAAATCTTCGATAGTTCATTTAGAAATGTGAAAGATAGCAACTTTTAAATTTTGCTACTGTCGTTCAGAAAGGCTGAACTAACACAAAAGGCAAAACACACGGCACTTTGTACGCACACCATGCTGAACGCTGTAGTTTCATGTGCTTTGAACAACTTAGTGTCAGGGTTGATGTTTATAAGGAAGTAATAATTTTAATCAAAGAAAAGGGACTTAATGGCCTCTTATCCAATTAAGGGCAGTGTCACCACTGAGTTAATGAGTATGACGCCGTAACAGAAAAACCTCTATTAACACAACATAATTAGCGGAACATGGTGGAATTAGACAGCAGCAATGACAGTGCTTTGGTGTTTTTATAATTAAACACGGGAAAGACAACAATCAAGCCAGATCTTAAAACCCCAGTCTCATTCAAGCCAGAGAGGACATGTATTGTTTTTGAGAAAAGCTCCTGAGACTGTTGTGTGAAGTTTAAATTACAGTTCAAAGACAAGCGCTGAGGAGGGCAAAGTGAGAGAGGTTACGACAACAATGTGCGGGGTTCAGGGAGGTTGGAAGACTCACACACAGCTACTGTAGATGCCCTGTTTGTCGTAGAGAGCTGAATGACATCCATTGTACATTTCACAACAGGCTTTCTGCCTTTGGTGCTCAAGAGAGAAACACGAGGGCTTGGATCTTGTGATTTTACTTGGAACACATTTTCAGTGCAAATTAGCGTTCCATATGGCGGCGTACTGCTCCCACCATGACAAAATACAAACACAAAAACTGCATCTATTCTTGTTTAACACAAAATAAATGTTTCTGATATGTGAAGTTGGTATGTTGTTGATGAGGAGAATAATATCTCGTCAAAACACCAAATGTATTTCACACAGTGGAGCACTGAGCAGCTAAAAGGGTTGCCAGAGACACGACTGCAAATGAATGTGAATGTTGCCGACACATTCGCCACATCAACTTTATGAGGTGATGATATGTCAGTGTTACGACAGCTTGTTGCCCTGCCCCCATGAGGCCGAAAAATCAATTATTGCAGGTTTAAATATTATCGTAAAAAGAACTTGACATTAACATTACATTCCAAGTGGACGATCAGCTCACCTCAAAGTGTTTCATTTGTTTGTGGAAATGAGTTCTCTTGACACGGCCTTGTTCAGCACTCAGCATCAACAACAGGGAAGGCTTGTTGGGATGCATTTCAATCTGAACCAACCGTTTATTCTCACTGCAGCATACTGGAGGGCAGGCCTTATTAGTGATGTGCTAATGTGACATTAATTGCTTTTACTTTTTCACTCCATTAAGAGGCTGCTATCTGTTTCAGGAGCCCGGCCAGATGGTTTATCGGCTCTGCTCTGGCAGCGGGGTTGCTAATGGACTGCAGCACGGAGCTGTAAAATAACAGCAACAGGCGACCGTGAGAAATGCCCATAACGGAACAGCAAGTGTTGAGGTACAGAGCACCTGTCACTCTGTCAACTGATTTGAAAGCTGGGATGTTGTTTGATATTGTCTTTCACTCAAATATTGACCGGACAAAAATCGAGAAAAGGAATTTGGAGGAAAAGAATGGCTGGGGGGAAAAAAATGAAACCTTTGACCTCAAATAGATCAAGTCTGTTTGTTTAGAGTATCTTTAAGCTTTTGTTGAAGATCAGTGACAAGTCTTCATTCAAAATATTGGCAGCCATTGACTATATGCTGAAAATAAAGCAGCCGCATCGAGCAGTAAAGCCAAGACCAGGGTCAAATGCTAAATAAGAAGAAACTGGCACTGGAGACACCCAGGGGAAACCTCCTCCTCTGTGTCCTTATTCTCTTCCTCCTCTGTCCTTACTCTCCCATCCACCACCCCTCCACCTCTCCCCTGCCTTGATGCCAAACCTCCATGACCTAGGCCAAGATCAATAGCACAGTTTAAAGAGGATGGACTGTGTAAATAGAGACGATAGATCCTGTCGAAGAGGATGCCTTGACCACTGATGGTCTCTGACTGGTGCGGTAGCATTTGATCAAGTCTAACATTGATGGCTGTCAATACATTCGGAAACAGAAGGGCTTGGACCCTGTCAGTGGGACATCAAGATCGTAAAATGTATAGGGGTCGGGCCCAAAGATAAGTGGTCAATTTTTGGATAATTTCTAGTTTGTTTGTTACAGTTGAGGATTAACTGGGGCCATTAGGGATCCGGAGTTGCAAACATATATCGGCAAATGGACATCCAATAACAGCATCCTGTGGGTGTCCAATGTTCAGATTTACCTTGTTCAGTTCAGAGCTGAGGCACACATTCATCCTGTTAACATACTTTTGGACTGTTGGTAAGGCTTTAGGAAACTGTGATGGGTATTTTTCACTATTTTTTGACTTTTTATAAACCAAAGGATTAATAGTATAATCCAGACGATAATTGTCGGATTGGTCGATAATAAAAACAATATGCCCTAATCACAGCCCTCCCTGTGCACAATCCCAGTGAATTGCAGGAATGAAAGAAGGGAATAAAGAAACATATACTCAAAGACTCTGATATATTATATTCCAGTTAAGATGCATATTATGGGCTTTAATGGATGTATAAATCAGTATCTTGTTATTGGTGAGGCCCTCCTCTTCATCACTTTTTGATTACAAATGTTTTTCATGTAAGAGTATGATAATAAAATCAGTCTGGAATGTGTGCACACAGTTATTTGTGGAGGCTAAATTAGCTGTATCTGTTTTCCAAAATATTATTATGCATCAGTTTGGAATTCCCCAAATAAAACCCGGATGGCATGCAAGTGATTTATTATAAATAAAACATTTTTCTGCATCTTTGAGGACTTGCATTACCATTTCTCAGGCATCAGCTTTTTTGTGCAATATTCCTCTTTGCAGCAGTTTTAATGGACCATGTGTATGATTATTTATATAGTTTACAGCTTCTCAGTTAGATGTCATTACATTTACCAGGCCCATCCCTTGGCAAACAGCCTCTAACCTCCAGGTGTATTTGTAAACTGGCACTCAGAGTGCCAAAACTGGACTTGGAGGTTCACAATAGGCCTTTTGGTAAAGCACTGTCACCCTTTCTGATAGTTTGACATCTGGAGAAGGTGCAACAGAGTATTTTATTTGCTTAACAGTATGACAAAAAAATTTGACAGACTCATATTTAAAGCAAAGTTATAGTTAAGATCAAATATGATATATAGAGTTATATATCTCTCTTAAAACAAGCTCCAATTATGGAGGCTGCAAGGTACAAATGTCAATGTAAGATAAGTAAAGAGATGCAACCCCAGCAGTGTACTACTGAATTAACGTCTGTGTCAAAAGTGTTGTAAAATGTAAGGCATTAAACTGTTTTTGAATCTTAACATTGTTAAGAGAGCTTGTAATACAGTCACACACAAAAAACAACAAATACGATGTTAATTTCCTTTTCATTTTAGACTAAAAGAAAAGTCTGTTGTTTAACTTAAGAGTTCTTCACTAATTTGACACACTTCCACTGTATAAGACAGTTTTAAAGAAGAAGTTTTAACTCCGCAACCCCACGTTTTTCAGTTTCAAAGTCATAGTCTTCAGCCACAACTGACACTGACTCAAGTGACATCACTTGAGGCAATTCAACAAATTTAACACAGCCCCCCCCCCCCCTCCTCACACACACACACACACACACTAAAGGCTTCTTACAACTATTTTTACATATGCAGCAGTTCTCCCCACTCCCTTTTCTTTCACTGCATATGAAGGAATAGGCTAAATGTGATACAAACTAAGTGTGTAAAAAACATGCTGACCCTATACATTGATTGAATGGGTGTCATGGTGTAATCCATTCCTGCAGAATAACTATGAGCAAGATTCATATGTTTTTTGAATGTGGAAACCAACCTATTTTACACTTTTGTGTAGGCCACATGACCAGATAGCATCTTGCCATCTAAGTTAATATTTCTTCAGTGAAAACAAAAACATAACTCACCTACATTTGCACAGCATGCATATCCAACATTATGCTTTGTAAATGCAGAATGTGTTAGTCATAATTCTGCTTATCTCACATGTGTGACAGCTCACATTTTAGTATATAAACCAGCCCATTACCGCCTCTGTAAGTTATATGCACCAACACAGTCTGTTGAACGTGTAGCCAGCCAGCTGCTCATATTAATCAAACAGCCCACTTCCCTTTATGACACAAAGCAAATAGTCATAAATGCTCTTATCAGCCTTTCTAATAGTGTGGACGTTACAATCAGATTCATGATGGCGTAAACTATTACATTTCATCTTTATCATATCGAACAATCACTTCTTTTTCATGAGCATCATTTATAACCCCCAGACAGCTTGTTGCGTAATGAAATTCAAAGCAGTCTATCGGCTCAAGGGATCTCACTATCTGTTTACTTATATTTACATATATTTATGTGGATGTTGGTTTTCCACAACAGGCAAACAGGTATGATGAATGTATGGCTGCAGTCCCACTGGGACATGTGGCTCCCTGCAGAACTGAACTGTGGTCAGGCAACTTCCAGCTTTACTGTGAAGTCTGGAGGGCCTCAGTCGTGCAATGTTTTTTTTTTTTACAGTGGAGCCTCTTCATCATCTCAGCATGTTGAACTGACAAATAAAAACTCAATATTTTCTTCAGAGTAATGTAAGGGGGTTATTATTGTGCCAATGTCAAGGCATGCAAATGGTTTAGTCACAATATACTGAAAGAAAATTTTACGAATATTCTTTTATTTTAATATTCACAGTAAAAACTTCCAAAATCTATTTTACAAATATTTCATTCAGCAGGGAAATTCAAACAACAGCTTTATAGTCAGATGTCAGGAAACAGTTTATTGTTTATCAAACAGGTGAAAGACACTGCAGCATTCTTCACAATCAAATGTGAGGGTAATTTTCAGACCTCTGCTTTGTATACTCCCCCTTTAATTTGGAGCACTTTGATTAATCAATTAATATTCCTTTCTCAAGGTCTTTTTATAAACCTCATCATTAATAAAAGCAGACATTCAATTAGCAGCCAAATCTTGATTGCCAATTTTGTCATAACAGTCTCCCTTTCTATGCTTTTCTTTTTTGTGTGTGTGTGTTTCGTTATAGTTGGGAGTATGGTGTGGGTAGGAAGAATTAACTAATTTCATTAATCTAATTGTCATCGCTTTCAACCATCCCACTAATAAGTACAAATTAATATGATTAATCAATTTGACGACATAAACTCATTCAATTACAGTTTTTCAAAGGCAAGTGGGTGTGTTGGGGTGATAGGGAGGTGCGGTGAGTGAAGGGAGGTGGGCAGCCGAGCAGCTTGCTCTGTGAGGAACCCAGCCCACAAAATTGAAGTCGAGTCAGGCAATTAGTCATTGTGAATGATAAATAAATGGTGATGAATTGTGGAGGGCAGATACCCCACTAACTACGATCTTATTTGATTCAGTGAAATTTGGTCCCTTTTATGTAGAAGAATAACCAGACTATATAGTATAGATTATTGGCTGTTTTAGTATTTTAGACCACACTGTGTCCATCTACTTTTACCCCAAAACAGTTCTGAATTCAGTATCAGAACCATGGCGGGACAAAAAAAAATAGATAAATGCCCATTTCTATCTTATCCAGTAAATACAAATACATAAAAGTACTTTATAACATTTATGTAAAACTCATCTAAAATTCTGGTTTTCCAGTAAAGTATTCCTTGATGTAAACATTTAACCAGAGTAAAGGATAGATACCACAGCATGAGCAGTATGGAAACGTCTCATTTGCACAAATTCATATTGTCTCACACTACACAGTATATTGTCATTGAGCTGAACCCCATTTTTAATTTAATAGACCTTTTTCACAGAAGACATTTTGACTTACCATTGTAGGAAAAGGTGTTGCTTATAACATTAACAATGTCACCCATTCAAGTGTCCTGGTAAGTCATGACAGTGAGCCAGCATGCACAATACAAGGACCCTGAAACTGAAGCAGCTAAATGGAATTCAGCCATCATTCATTTTCTTATTTACACCTGCTCTTCTGTCCTATAAATAGGACTGTTCATTGTGTCACAACACATACAGAAAAACAAACAAACAAAAACATATTTAAATACCAAATCTGAGAACTACCAGCATTTCCAAGGTCACTGATTTAGGTGATTTTCCCTTTTTGTTCCTGTCTGTAGTTGTCCTAATTCAAATTAGGCTCCTAACTAAAATTCAAATAGTGTGAACTGCTGTAGATTAACGGGTCTGAAACGTATTTACTCAGAGCAACTGCTAGGATTTTATTTGTGTATTTCACATCTACTGTGCTGAGAGGAAGATGTGCTGGCGCAGCGCTTTGGGTGATGCCCTTTAATGTGCTCTATCTTATCAGCCCAGCATCACCCCTATTCAAACCAGTGTCTGATTGAGCAGTGTGATGTGGTTTGGGTCTTACATTGGGAATAGTTTATGGAGGCACTGTCTCTAATTTGTGAAGTGAGGTATTATAGAGGAGACAATTAGACTGAGGTTCGATTGGCATATAGAGGCTTGGATGCTGACAGTAAAGAGAAGGCTTTCAAATGTCATACCAATTAATCTATCCAGCCATCAAACAATATTCTGGAAACAAAGTCGGGGGGGGGGCAATCAATCCGCATCACTTTTCTCCTCACCGGGTTATGGGAAAATTGATTTGTCAAACAAAGCATTTTGGAAGCAGTGCATGGACTTGTTCGGGATCCATTAGCCTCCATTGAGCATTTTGTTTAACATAGGATTTTCATCACAGAGAAAATGCAGTGTCCTCAATACTGCGAGCTACAACTTTACGATTTCTGATTCCTTTGTTCTTGCTTAGGAAGCTTTAGAAAGTGCTGATGAAGATTGAAAAGTGCAAACTTCTGATGCATTTGAAAAATGTTTTCTCTCATATATTCATTAAAATGTTCAATAAACACTTATAATGGTATTGTTGTTAGTACATTACACAAATGAATAGTTTAGCATCCAAAAAGCATCAGGCATTAGTCCCCAGTATCAGTATCATTGTACACTGTGGGGCTATCCTGCCATCCTATAGGAGCGTGGCTGTCCTAAGCTGTATCATGAATTCCCTGTGCAGTGTATTGTTCTAAGACAGAACTGTATCACATTGTGCCCGTCATGCTGTTTTAGAGGGGAGAGAGCTTCCTCTATGGGATTTCTCCCAGTCCCATCCCCTGATAATGTATCTCTCCCTAAAGGCTAGGCCTCCGTGACCTTGTCTTATTCATCGAGGGCGTCTTAAGCGAAAGAACTGAATCCTGAATGGACCATTTCCCCTCTTTTAACACCCCTTTAATGTCATCAGTGAAATATGAAGTCATTAGGCGATATTAAAACACTGCTGACAAACTAATTAACGGGAGACATTAAACAGGACGGGCTTGATTAATCCGCTTTAACGATTCTTTTTAAGTGGTTCTGGTCAAAATTAATACAGATTTACTGGTGATCTTAAGAAAAAAATACTCTTATGTGTATCAGACCTCAAGGGCAGCCTAAAGTCACTGGTCTTTTACCTCCCACTGCTCTCCCTTCCACCCTACCCTCTCTGTTGCTAAACACAGTCTGAACTCACACAGTTGGTCCCTGAGTCCCTGACAACAAACTACTGTAGACTGTATGGACACACATACTGCAGGCCTATCCTAAGCAATGTTTCTAGCTATTTTGATTTATCGTTTAATATGGATCTATTGCAATCAGTGTAGTTACATATATTATTGTTCTACATTCAAATCTATGTTATATTACTTCAATTAGCAGCCTGGTGTATTCCCATGTCCGTGAAATGTTTTCAGAGCTGAAATTAATTGGAAAGAATAATTTGAATTATTTTTATTTTTATTATTATGATGATTGATATGATTACTGTTGTTGTTTCAAATGAGGCATAGATCGTTACATATTTTATTTTGTACAGACAGTGGTTCCCTGTTTATAGAAATGTCTTTGTAAATGTCTCCCCCTTGTGGTAAAATCACAGAGAAACCCAAGAGAAAGTCACCAGTAGTCAAAAATCACTGTTGAACCCTTCCTTTATAAAATCTATGCTCTGAACACGTTTTGACAAAAATGTATTTTTTTATTTTATTCAAGCCCTATTTTGTGTGTCGCATTTTAATAGTTTTCTGTCTTATGGTATGAATGCATTGAAATCAAAGTCAAAATCAGCGTTATTGGCCAAATGTTTTTGGCCAATAACAATAATAATGTTTTATTGGCTCAATCAGACACAAGGTCAACGGAATCATTCAACTATTGTGTACAGATATAAACATGTATATATATAATGGTGAGTTTTTTGCAAATAAATGTTATCATCATAATAAAGGTGGTACAGTAGACATCTAACCTGAGATGTAAATTTTCCATTTAATCCTAACGTAAGTGTTCAGCATTATAAATGGTAGGCACAGTCGGATCTCATAGAAATAAATATTAAATCAGGAAGGACAAACACAGTGAGGGGGAGGAAATTAAAATGAAAAAGTAATAAAGAAAAATAAATAAATTATGTGTTCTGAAAAATACTTTCTTAAATAAATTAATTGTGTATATACTATTTTTTGTGTAATTTTAGAGAGTTTTCAAATATATAAAGGTAATATTAAATAGAAAAAAAATTGTAAATATGGGTATTCTTTTAGAAAAACGGCATTTGTGAGGAAAAATGTCTCATCATAACATTTATATTTGTATTTAATAATATAAATCATAATATTTGCGGTGTGAGCGGTACCGGAAGTGGTCGCCTGATGACGCCTGTGCTGTCGTCATCAGTGTGTGCCTGTGTTTTATATCTATGGTGCCTTGCACTGCAGCATCAGTCGTTCATCGATAATAACGTTTCTAATAATTTCTGTAACATATTATCACAAGGCTAAACGTGCACACTTCTTTCTCTAACGGATAACGGTTCCTGACTACAGAGGCGGTGTTTATGATCTCTCTTCAGAGCGGCCTGGCCCCGTCGGGAAATGATAATGTAGCCGTCGGTGCTCTCCATGGTCGTTCGGCGTTAGCTGTTAGCTCTTCTAGGCCCTGAGGCCCGGCCGTGTGTGAGCACAAAGGCCAGGACCGGTGGACGTTACACCGCCTCGCTTTTTTAACAATGTATCCCTCCTGGGGAAACTTTGGTGGACCCCAGCCGCAGAACTATGGAGGGGCCGGGCCTCGTAAGCAGCCCACTGGGGGGCTCGCCGGCCCGGCAGCGGGGTTCGGCGGCTTCGAGGCCCCGTCCGGCGGCTCGCTGTTCTCCAGCCTGCAGGAGCAGCACCTGCAGCAGATGCAGCAGCTGCAGATGCTGCACCAGAAACAGCTGCAGTCCGTGTTACAGCACGGCAACAACGCCAACGTTACCGCGTACGGCGGGGGCCACTCGGCTGGGTATTCGGAGTCATCGTGGCACTCGGAAGGATCGGGGCATTCAGACGGCGGGGCCGGAGCTCAGCCGTACTTCAAACAAGAGGAGACCCCCGGGCAGCCGACGAGAGGTCCCCCTGCTCCCCAGCAGGGTCACCCGCAGCCTCCTCCGCCTCCACCGCAGCTGAAACCCAACGAGCCCCAGCCGGTGCCCCCTCCTCCAGAGCCCCCGTCGTTAAAGCCACCAGAGAACAGCGGAGCCTCCAAAGCCAAAGAGGCCAACAAGAAAGATTTGTCCACGACCGAGGACGACAAGTCCTTGCCTTTGCAGGTAATGCTTTTTGTCTTTTTGTGTTTACCAGAATCAGGATCAGGTTTATTGTCTTGTAGGTTTTCACATACAAGGAATTTGCTGTGGTGTGTTGGTGCGTAACAAGCACAGACAAGTGGTGCAAAAGTCAACACAAGCAGAAATATAAAGTAGTACATGCTTTAATGTTAACACATTACTTTGACCATCTACCTGCAGCCAGAACTTCTGTCAGTGTTTGTGCAGTTTAATTCCATTTATATAGTGTTAGCCATCAAATGTGTTTATGTTCTGTAAATGCTTGTCTATGTCTTGTTTTATTGGAAGGATATTTAATTCTTGTGCAAAATAATACATACATATATTTTATACAAGCATCAAATTTGGAAGGGAAATGGCGAAACAAAAGTATTAAAAATCATGCAATTTATAAAGACATCAAACGGTATGGAAATAAAATATATATGTTGTTGTGGAATAATGACATCTAGGTTATGTTATATGTTATGTTTAGAAGTACTATAACTCCTACACTGAGACTTGGTGAAAGGAGAGTCGGTATGAAAAGATTTTAGGTTTATAAGCAATGTTTGGGACATGCCCAAGTTTTGTTCGTTCTGATCAAATACTACCAGCAGATGATTTCAAAATCAAAGAGCAGATAATAATAAATTAAAGTGCTTGAATGTTGTCTTTGGTTGGATGAAAACATTTTCTTGGCCACACAACACAGATTTTGAGCGATATGCCTTGACAGCTCAAATAATCATGCAAGAAACCAGACAATCCGGTCTGAAATCTGATTTCGTCACTGCTAATGAAATGGAGAGATTGAGTCTGTGTTATTACTATGTAATATCTTTCAGCGTGTTTACAAATTGTGTTTAGATTTACTGCAATGTAGAACTTCGATGCATAAACAACAAGCTACTCAAAGTAATCAGAGTATTAATTCAGCAGTATAGCCGGTTAGTGTGTGTATGTTCAGTGTCCTCCTGGGTCCATGTTCCTCACATATATTTTATAATCTACATGTATATGAAATTTTGTCATCGTTATTTGTATATACTGTGATTTTGTTGGTCTGTTCTGTACACGCAACTTCTATTGAGTGTCGGCCCATTTTTGGGGGGAGTTTTTCCTTAGCTGAATCAAGGGTCTAAGGACAGAGGACAGGGCAGAGGGTATTGTACGCTGGACAGATTTACTTACTTACATCTCATATTTACTTTACAATATGAGATGTGCCATGTCAACATTTTAAGAAGAACATGAACAATTAAGGGCTGTAAAGTCATTTAAGAT
This sequence comes from Lateolabrax maculatus, assembly GCA_031216445.1. Taxonomy (NCBI): domain Eukaryota; kingdom Metazoa; phylum Chordata; class Actinopteri; order Acropomatiformes; family Lateolabracidae; genus Lateolabrax; species Lateolabrax maculatus. Next base: position 11,722,560 of record CM062212.1, on the reverse strand, counting down.
TTTAACCAGTATTTGCGTATTAAGTGAATTTTACCCCAGTTGGGTTTACTATATTTTTTGTATTGTCAGAATAGTTAAATATGAGCCAGAAAAAGAGCATTTAATTTTTGAGTCGTTTGAATGTACACTCCATGGATTCAGATTTTAAGTTAAAACAAATGTGAAGCCAGTGTTTGTTTCAGAGATTAAAAATGTGGTCTTCACATGTCACATTGAGCAAGGAAGGGGCAGGTAATACAGGGAAAGCAATATTCCACAAAGATTTGCAGTGTGAAAGTGAGAACAGAGATTTGTTACTACAACTAAGAGGTTTCAGCATGTGTCCTGTGTAAAGTTGATGATTCACAATGTTTATTTTACTAGTAAGTACAACTTCTGACCCCTGTAAGTGTACGAATGAAGTTAATGAAGAGAACAAGGTCCTCGTGTGCTTTGTCTGACAGATGTCCTTGTCATTTTTTCACCCAGGAGCAACAGCAACTTTGGTACAAACAACATCTTCAAAATCTACAGAAGTTAAAGCAGGAGAAAGCCAAACAGAATCAGAAAGAGGGTGATTGTCCTGTGCTACCACCAACCCTGGGCCAAGCGGTTCCTCCTCTTCCTCCATCAGAACCACCAAAAGGCGCACCTCCTCCACCTCCTCCCAAAGAGGAGCCCCCAGCCCCACCTCCACCTCCTGAGGATGTACGGGTAAGTAGTCCTAAAATGTTACAGACGTGTGTAAATAGGAATTCAAACTTGTTTTGGTTGAAGAGGGGGGGTAGGGTTTCATCACTTCAACACATCAAAGTCTGTTAACCGATCTTGGGGAGCACCACTGCGTATGCGAAAACAATTGTATGAAGCCTTTTGTGGTTCCGAAGGGAGCTGTGTGTTATCCGTTCAGTTGCCTCAAAATGCCACTTGATGCAGCGTCAGTTGGTGCTGGAGACAACAAGTTTGGAAATGAAACAGGCCCGGGATTGTGGAGTTACAAATAAGTGAGCTTACCAGACCTCTGTAGCTCGCTTCCCATCACTATTCGAGGCAGCTGCTCGAGGCTACGTCGGCCGCTGTTAGCATTACACCCAAATATCTGACCGAACTGCTGGCGGTCGAGTTGCATTGTGGATTGTGGATTGTGGATTGTGGATTATGTAGTGATAGTAAGAAGAAGGCATGGAATAAAAAGGACAATATATCTCAGTTTGCTGCATCGATTTGTATCTTTTTTTGTCCATAATCAGTCTGGAAATATAGAGGTGCAATGCATAATGGAGGAGTGCTCTTTTAAGACATAGTTCCTTTGGGGAGTTAGCCACTTAAATCATGTATATTTTATGAACCATAGAATAATACAGAGGGAATGAAAGCATCTATCCTGCATACAACAGTTCAGTAGTACAAGTGTAAAGTGTTTTTAGTAAAGTTGAGCCCTTTTTTGTATCTATGAGGAAAAATAATAACTTGTTCCAGGTTGTCCAAAATGTTGGCACATGAAAATCAAATAAACTTTGAACTTTACTATACGGTCGTATGTAAAACTGTAACCCAGTTTGACGCCAGCCGTCAGTAGTGCTTGTGGATTCAAAATGGGTGTGTACCCAAAGGCTGTGTATGGCAGGTTTGTGGCGTTGGGCCTTGATTCCTGTAGTGAGCAATTCAAGTTTTGTCAGAATTTTTTAATTGAACATTCTTGCTCACTCTTCAACACATTGTCAACAACAACTAGTTAACAGTGTCATGTGATTAGTCAAGGAGAATAGATGATTCTCATATTTTATTTGCCTGATTCATCATGGATGTACCTGCCACTGGCATTCATTAAGGAATAATAAGAAAAATCTGATCTGTACCGGTGCTTTTGAACTATTTAGGTAGCCTAAATTGGTGAAAATAAACATTGAAGTTTAGAATTTACAGTAATATAACACCAGCATTTTGGTGCTTTGAAATAAATAATAACCACAGTTATAATTTTGTTACAGTTGCTTACAATTGCTTTTGTATAGCTTTTTTTGGTATTTGAAATTGTTTTTTTAAGTGCTGTATTTGACAACCTTTAATAATACTCCAAATCCAGTTTTAATCTGGGTATACAGGATCTAAACAATGTTTATGTTGTTTGTCTGCATGAATTAACAGAGTCACTACATTTACAGACACTGTAAGTCCCATCACCCGCTGTGTTATCATCATGTCTATAGATATTTAACCCCAATTATATTGATGACTGCCATTTCATGAATGTGTGAAAGTCATAGGACATTCATTCATCTTTCCCCTTGTAATGATTATAATAATGACTCTCCCCATTTATTTTAATAGTCCCACATGCCCAGTGTGAGTTACAGAAGTGAAAGTAATGCACTTATATACACATATTTTTACCCTCCTCTTGCCTGTCTATAGGACTGGGAATCGTCTGTTTTGGAACTGTACCAAATTGTATAGACAACTAGCTTTGCTGATCGTAAATACAATTATATAGAACAGTTTTTACAATGTAAGGCAACATGTTTAAATGCATCAGTGTCTAATGACAAAATATGATCGTAAGATGGCTTTTTTCTTCAAAATGACCCCATTCCAAATATTGAGGTTTGATACCCAGGCCTGTTGGACCAAAGTTGCACATTAAATTATTGTATAATATGTTCTCAGTAGTACGTTTTTGTCATCCCTTCCATTGCAAACTACCCTCAATTATGCCAAAAATATTCTTTGTGAGTTACAAAGCTGCTTTGCTCCAATCTTGCCTTGTTTATGTTCAAAGCCCGAGGTCCCAGAAGACCCAGAGGAAGCTGCCCGCCTCCAGCAGTTACAGGCTGCAGCAGCACAGTGGCAACAGGTGCAGCAGCAGAGAGCAAGTTTACAATACCAGGCTCTCATGCAACAACACGAAAAGCTTCAGCAGATCCTGGAACAATACCAACAGCTGATTCAGCAACCTGCAAACCTACAGGTAGGTAAATGATAGTTTATTTGGTGTTTATCTTGGTGTTTATTTCCCTTGGTCTTAAGATGATCTGTACAGAAAATTAAAGGTGAAAAGAAAGCATAGTATGTTTAGTGGAACCAAAAGAGAGTATAAGAATGTTTAAAGCTGCAGCGACTAAGATCTGCAACCCCAGCAGCATCTTGGTAACCCACAAATTTTCATTTGTACATGTAATGTCTGAGTGATTTCTTTGTTCTACATGTACCTATATAATACTTAAACCAAAAATATGTCCTTTGTTGCAGTCAATGTCTGCTGAAATGCAGCTGAAGCACTATGAAATGCAACAGCAGCAGTTTACCTCTTTATTCAAAGACTGGGATCGCTCCTTCGTCCTGTGGAATGAACAGTTTCAGACCTATCCACACAAAGACCAACTGCAGGACTATGAGCACCAATGGAAGCAGTGGCAGGAGCAGATGAACGCTACCAATGCCCACCTTCAAGAAAGGATGGCCACTCTCACTGCCATGGTGCCGTTTGCCTCAAGCCAGTATAGTAGTGGGATGATGGGACAGTATGGCCAGTACCCCGGGCAAGAGATGCAAATGCAGCAGCAGTCAGTAAAACCGGGTATGCAGCATTCCCCTGTTGCTGTTGGTCCCAGATCTCAAGCTCCACGGCCCACTGGCTTTGGGCCACATTCAGAAACACCTGCTGGACCCCCTGTGAGAGGACCTGGCCCTGCTGCCATAGTCAGACCCCCAGGTCCCCCCACGGTTCAGCCACCAAGCTTCAACAGTATTAGAGGGCCATGGTCAGTAGGGATTGTTTTGTACTACTGTGATTGGCATTTACTTTTATTTAAAAATTGTTACATTTGAGAAAGGGATTTCAAAAGATACATTCTTTCATAAAAGTGTATTTGAATATAGATGGGCTATTGAAATTACTTACATTACGTCATGTTTACAATGAATATTTGTTTTTTAATATTGTTAGACTATCCCTGAGTTCCTCTAAAACAAACTTATGTTAATAATAATGTTTTCTTGCAATTTCTGTTGTCCATCTAGTCCCAGCGGAAACAACCCTAGATTTGACCAACCACAGCAAGGTTTTGATGGTCCCCCGAGGTTCGACCAACCACAGCAGCGCTTTGAGGGTCCCCCAAGGTTCGACCAACCACAGCAGCGCTTTGAGGGTCCCCCAAGATTCGACAAACCACAGCAGCGCTTTGATGGTCCTCCAAGGTTCGATAAACCACAGCAGCGCTTTGATGGTCCCCCGAGGTTTGACCCACCGCAGCAGCGCTTTGATGGTCCCCCGAGGTTCGACCAACCCCACCAGCGATTTGATCGCCCCCCACGATTTGATCAACCGAGGCACCGATTTGATGGTCCCCCCAGATTTGACCAACCACGGCAGCGCTTTGATTGTCCCTCCAAATTTGACCAACCACGATTTGGGCAGCAGTCTAGGTTTGAACAGCCCCCAAGGCATCCTGGCCCCCCACCTCATTTCGAACGGCCACTGATGCCCCTGGAAAAACAACAGCAAGGTCCCCAACCTAAACAAGAACCAGCCACTATACAACCTGCTAGTATGGATTCCAAAACTCCAGCCAGGCAGCCACAGTCTGAAAAAGAAAAAAGTGAATCAGAACCAGATAAAAAGGTCAATGCTGAAGACATGACAGATGACAACTTGCTCGGAACTGATGGCTTTTTTGTTCAAAATGACCCCATTCCTCAGACATTACAAACAAACACAAAGCAAGAGGAACCTGATGGCAATAATGCTTCTAACAGTAGTGAAAAACCCAAACCTGTTAACAGCAAGCCTTCCGTAACTGCTCCTTCTGATGTAGCATCAAAAAATACTGCCCCACAAAATCCTCTAATATCAGATGGACCACTGACAAACAGCAAACCCCCACTGGTTCCAAAGCACCCAGGAATCCAACAGGAGCCACAAGCTTCTAGCCAGATGCAGTCAAGACCAGATCCTCCAAGGCCTTCCCCTGGTAGGGGACGAGGCCAGCCTCCAGTACCTGTCCAAGTGCATGGACGAGGACGTGGGCAAAGGACCTGTGGAGAGTTCAGGGGACCAAATACTTTACCGCTTGGGGAGAAGATGGGAGACATGTCTTATGACTACATGCCACCTGAAGAGGACCTGAGGATGCCAGAAGAGCAGGAAGGGTATCACTGGCAAGATCCATCATATGAGGAGTGTCGCGGTAGGGAATCGGAGGTGCCCCCTGAAGAAATGTGGATGCCAGAGGAACATCACTTCACAGCAGAGGAAGAGTATTATGAAGAGCCAATAGTAGGACCCTCTATGGGGAGAGGAGGTCAGCCAATGATGAGAGGAGGCCCACCACTGGGCAGAGGAGGCCCTCCTATGGGCAGAGGAGGCCCTCCTATGGGCAGAGGAGGTCCACCTATGGGCAGAGGAGGTCCACCTATGGGCGGAGGAGGCCCGCCTATGGGCAGAGGAGGTCCACCTATGGGCGGAGGAGGCCCGCCCATGGGCGGAGGGGGCCCACCTATGGGCGGAGGTGGTCCGCCTATGGGGAGAGGAGGTCCGCCTATGGGGAGAGGGGGACCGCCTTTGGGGAGAGGGGGTCCGCCTATGGGTAGAGGGGGTCCGCCTATGGGTAGAGGGGGTCCACCCATGGGTAGAGGCGGGCCACCCATGGGTAGAGGAGGACCACCTATGGGAAGAGGAGGACCTCCAATGGGAAGAGGAGGACCTCCAATGGGAAGAGGAGAGCCAATGGACAGGCACTGGGAAGAATCTGAGTCAGCAGAGTACTCAGAGGAAGGGGACCCTTACTGGGGAGAAAGGAGACCCCCAATGAGAGGAATGAGACCCCCATTTCCACCTGGCCGGGGTCGTCCCCCACGTGGTCATCCTGGTTTCATGCACCAAGGACGAGGGCGACCCCCTCATCCAGCACACGGGCCAATGGATCATGAGCCGTTAGGCCATGGGATGGACACTGACGATACCGAAATGGATCCAGAAAGGCACCCTATTTACCATGGACATGACCCTCATAGCCATCCGATGCATCCTGATGTAGGAAGAGGCAGGCACCGTGTGCCACCACCGCCTCATGAAATGATGGATTCTATGGAAGAGCCAATGTACGATGAAGGAAGGGAGAGAGAATTAGGATGGCAAGCACCACATGGTAGAGGTCTCCCTCTGCCGCCACATGAGATAATAGATACGGGAGGAATGAGGAGGAGACCTATGGGTCGAGGAATGGCCAGAGGCATGTGGCGGCCAGGTCCAACACATGAGGAATATAAAGAGGGATTTAATGAGAGTTTTGTTGAGGATTATGGTCATGGGGAAGACGGGTATCGCTGGCGGCCACCACAGGACTATCCTCCTGATGACTATCGACAGGAAGCCAAGTACTATGAGTCTGAATGGGACAGAGAGCGTGCTCCTCCTGAGAGGGACTATCCCCCCCGTGTACCACCACCAGAGCCCTACAGTGACAGCCGTTGGCTAGAGGAAAGAGAAAGAGGTCCCCCATATCCTTACGACGAGCATGAAAGGGGAAGAGGAGAACTTAGAATTCGTGAGTACAGGGAAGAGCCACCGTACCGAAAGGAAGAATCACCATATCCACCACCACCAGCAGTTTCAGAATGGGATAGGCCTTCAAGACTTCCTCCACCATCAGAGAGAGGGTATCCTTCTGACTATGAGGATCGCAGAGCTCGCTATGAAGAGCACAGGGAAGAGCCTACTTTGGATCGACCTCTACCTTTACCTCCTGCTGCACCTGTCACAAACTTGCCAGAGAGCTCAGTTGATCCAGCATCACATGGAGGAAGTGGAGCAAATGTACTTGCTCTCTCCCAACGTCAGCATGAGATTATCTTGAAAGCTGCACAAGAGCTTAAACTTATAAGGTAATTTCTAGACTTTTATCAATGACTAATACTTTATATGCAAGGTTATTTTTTGCCGAGGTTTTTAAAATCCACCTATGAGATTTCTACCACCACCCAAAAACAGTGGTGGTTAATAGAATATTATTTGTGGTGCCTAAATCATACAAAAAGTTTGGCTGGCTTGCCTTTGCAGACCATAGTGATCAAAGTTTGAGTGCGGTTTTATTTTAGTTGCAGTTCTGCGTTTTTGCTTATAAGTAATCTACCTACTATACAGTCAGATACATTTTTGAACACATTCAACTTTTAGATGTATTCAACTTCCATTCTTTTGGGTCTACAGGGAATTGCAGGAGGGGAAGACACCTGGTACTGAACCTCAGCCTGCACAAGCTGAAGTCCTGTCTGAGCTTCCTGCTGGTCTCCTCGGTTTGGAGATCCCACCGGACGTCAGGAATGTTCTGAAGGTAATTTGTATGTACTAACATTTGGCTATTTTAGCCCCATTATTAGTGAGTGTATTGCTTGGTTATGCAAGTTGATTCAAACCATGTCAGTCATGTGGCATGTAAGGAGTGGCATGTAGAGCCACTAGAGGACGCAAGTGACACGTTTTATTTTCCAAATATTTTAGTTGGTTAATTTTTTAATTAGTCAGCATTAATTATATTTTTTTGCCTGTTAAACTGTTATCAAACCTGTCATCCCTAGGGCATGACTGCAGCTGCACAGACAGCTGTAACTGAACATGTGTCTTGGGACACTAAGCCTGCTGCCACAGATTACCAGCCTGCTGCACCCAGACCTCCAGTGATTCCAAAGACTGTGGATTATGGGCATGGGCATGGTATGAGCAGCAAAGATAAACACATTTAATCATTTTAACAGAGGAAAATGGTTAAGTTTCTGAACTTTGTTGGTGACATTAACACTCATGTTTCAGAGCCTGGAGCCACTGTTGAGCGGATCTCTTATGGAGAGAGAATTGTGTTGAGGCCTGACCCAGTGCCATCAGACAGGGGCTATGAAAAAGGTGAGTTTCAGTCCTGTAAAGCATATCTTTCTCTAATCAAACAAAGTTTGCCTTTGCAATTTTTCTAACCATTCAACTATTTATTTCTCCTAGAACATCTTGGTCCCAGAGATCCTTATAGCAGAGACCCATATTATGAAAGACGATCAGACCCTTACATGGACCGCCGGGATTACAATAGAGAAAGGGAACTATACAGAGAAAAGCCTCCACCTGAATATGAAAGAGAAAGATTTGAGAGGGAGCGCTTTCCCCCAAGAGAGAGAGATGAGAGGTAACACGTTTCCTCAGTGGCTCTGACACCCTTTTTTCCAAACTATGGGGAATTATGCTGCCTCCGTACATATGTAATATTCTTTTGTATTTGTCTGTTTCAAGCACACAGTCCATGGTTGAAGAAAGGTACTATATCACATTGTGTTATACACTGTGATTAGTCATCTGTGTGTCAGTTCGAAATAAAAAATCCCATTGTTAAATTAAACTTAATAATGCCCCTCCTCTATGTAGATCACCACTGGCACCTCCTTTACGCTCAGGATACAGGGAGAGAGAACGGGATCTTCGAGAGAGAGACCGCAGTAGCAGTCGTGATCGAGATGAACATTATGGACGGCCTGGCTACGATAGACCGCCGTACGAGCGCACTGGACTCGACCGCAGTGGGCCTGAGCGTTACGGCCATAGCTCCTCACCTTATGGTATGTTCAAATCCCACATCTGTTAACAGACATGTATTCATATACTTCGGCTGTGTTTGTTAGAATTTCATTGAAACTTTTTACACTTAAGTCACTTAAGTTTATTGCTCAGTTACTAAAATGAGCTTTATAATATAATATAATGCCATTTAGAGAAATACTTGAATTGCAAATAATATCATACAGTGGACAGAAGAAGTTATCCAGAAGACCGAGGACCTCCCACTGCACCAACCCTCCCACCTCCACCTCAGCCGTCCCCACGAGTCGAGAGGAAGCCAGAAATTAAGAATATCGACGATATCCTCAAACCACCTGGCAGATTATCTCGGCCTGAAAGGGTACAAATTACTGCTAAAATGTTTCTTCATGTAATAATATCTCATTGTTAGTATTGTATAATAGTGAGTGCTCATTTAACAGATTTATTTTAACAGATTGTCATCATAATGAGAGGCCTTCCAGGAAGCGGAAAAAGTCATGTTGCAAAGCTCATACGGGTGAGTGGAGTCATACCATCAAGTCATAGTGTAATGTAACTAAACTTAAACATCAATACTTGTGGAGCCTGTATATATGTCTGTAAATATCAAATCAAATGTGACAAATCAAACAGAAATATGAAAACTTTGCTTTTCAATTTTGTTGACGTTATTAAGGATAAGGAAGTTGATTGTGGTGGTGCACCTCCAAGAGTTCTTGTTTTGGACGACTATTTCATGACAGAAGTTGAGAAAGTTGAAAAAGACCCAGACACAGGGAGAAGGGTCAAAACCAAGGTGAGTCTGACATGCAACATCAACAAAGTGGTGCTAAAGTATACAGTTGGAAATCAAATTCAGTATCAGTGAGCACCATCAGTTGGCAGATCTATTTCAACTATTATTGTAAACATTATAAACAATGTATTACAAATAAATCTGTCTTGCAGGTTCTTGAGTACGAGTACGAGCCAGAGATGGAGGATACCTACCGGAGCAGCATGCTTAAAACATTTAAGAAAACTCTGGATGACGGCTTTTTCCCCTTCATCATTTTAGACACCATTAACGACAGGGTTAAACATTTTGATCAGTTCTGGAGCGCAGCCAAAACGAAAGGCTTTGAGGTGAGTTGTGTTTGTGGATGAGTCTGAAAAAATGTTTTTTCCAATTGGCTGTATGCTAAAAAAGTTTTGTTTTTCTGATTTGAAGGTGTACCTGGCTGAAATCACTGCAGACACTCAGACTTGTGCAAAGAGAAATGTCCATGGGCGCTCGCTTAAGGATATAATGAAGGTCTGTAGGATCAGTTAGCTCTCTCAGATTGATTTGTAGTAAGAGTAATGTCCACTAAAGCTCATACATATAGCATATACTTCTTAATGGAGCATTCTGTCCGCAGATGTCCAACAACTGGGAGCCTTCACCGCGTCACATGGTGCGCTTGGATGTCCGGTCCCTGCTTCAGGATGCTGCTATAGAGGAGGTGAGGTCTCCAACACATGGTGATTCTCATCATATTTTTGCCCTATATGAGTATCTGAGCTAAGCTTACATGTGCTTCTGTTATTAGGTTGAAATGGAAGACTTCAATCCTGATGACGAGCCCAAGGAACCCAAGAGAGAGGAGGAAGAAGAGGGTGACATGGTAGGACATGAAAGTTTAAATTAATAGCCACGTAGTTTTCAGAACCATTTCCATTTATTTGTATTTCCATCAACCATATAAGGTTTATCCAGTAATTTATTAGTAGCCATTAGTATTTTAATCATACTGTAGAAAGTCATAGGTTAATTTGTTCTAATCTATTTTCTGTAGTTATGTCTATGTAGTAATTAGCAGGTTTACACTAAGACCAAAGGAGAACAGAAAAAATATAAGGGAGCAAGACAGAGACAGTCAGAATACTGTCAGTCCTAAAATAAATTTTAAAGCTGCAACAGCCCATTTACTAAAGGAGCAGCTGCGGGGGTACCAGTTTAGATTTAGTTTTTTTGAACATGTGTTCAGATTTCATTGTTCGATAGTTAATTTTGAAATAATTGACAACTTCACATGAAGTTTTAAAATCCATATGGTTGCTAAAGTACCACCATCAGGAACATTGTTCCCCATCAAAAGACAGATTTTCAACAGTTGAAAACAAGTCTGTTTAATTTGTTTTAAAATGTCTTGTTGTGCGAAACGTTCTTATCAGCAATCAATTTCTTTAATGTTATTTGTCATGAAATCACCACAAAATTCAAAAGTCTGAGTTTTAAAAGAAAGAAATAAATGAATAACCTTTCATATTTTTTTGCCAAATCAATTTTACAAAGATAAATATTATCTAAAATATTGCCTGTCATATGAAAGGAAATATTTACAGTAACATGTGTGAGTGTTTTCAGGTAACTATTCAGGTGAAAGTTGAATACAAATTTTTAATGACCTGTACTAATAAAATCAGAGCACTAAGTAACAGGTTTTAAAAGTTTTACAGTTTAAATGTTTCTTATGGCACCACCTTCAGGGGCATTGTCCCCATATGGAGTATACAAAGCTTGGGACCAAACTGGACTGTTGAGCAAAATTTCATGAATTTGTGATCATGAAAATGTCATTTTCATAAGAAAGAAAGAAAGAAAGAAAGAAAGAAGGGGAGAAAAAAAACAGCAGGTGCAGTTTCCTAATGATCAAATATTGGTAGACATTACTCTTGAGACCCTCGATTAATGTCCTTCAAGTGTAAGTGATGATATAGAAGTATAGTATGAATGGTTTCCCCACATGACATAATAAAATACTTGCCCATCCAGCCCTCTTTTACAATGGGTAATGAATGATCTAAGAAACAGTAGCCGCTGCATGCATTAATAACAAAAAATACAAGTAAGAAGAATCTGGGCTGCAGCCTTTCAGCATTTTTACAGCCTATCACCCTTTAGCATTTATTGTCATTTCTCAGCATTTTTACACATATTGAACCGAAATGTGTCCTCTGTATTTGACCAGTCCTTTACACTAGGAGCGCCTGGGCAGCAACTCAGGGTTTAGTGTCCTGCTCAGGGACACTTCGACACATGGAAAGGGAGAGCTGGGGATTTGAACCGCAGGGTTGACGGTTCGATGCCCCGGCTGTCCCTCTCCATGTGTCCCTGTCCAGGTACAAATGCAGCAGCATTAATTATGTTGTTGGACAGATAAAGTAAAACAATGTTTCTCAACTAAAATGTCCATAATAACTTTTTTACGCATTTAGTTATTGAGGTTATTAATGTGTTATCTTCCAAGAAATAAAACTAAACCAAATAAAAAGTGGTATTTTATGACTGTACGGTCAGTGTTTTATAGTAATTTATTGACATGCTTTAGCATCTTGAAAAAGCTTAATGTATGGAAATTGTTTGCAGTATTATTAAATTCCTTTTATTGACATTAGTAATACAGACATGAGATCCTTATTAACTGATAGAATACATATTGTTAAACATTTGTGGCATAAGCTTTTAACAAGCTTCATGTATGCTGTAAAACTACAATTTAGCATATCATTTGTTCTTCATACAAAATACCATTTAAAAAATGTATTCATTTATTTATCTTTTACATGCTCTTGCCCGTAATCTATCTATCTATCTATCTATCTTTATAGTTTACATTAGTGTTGAGAAATATGAAAGACATTCATCCTGCTCCATCAGTGCCTCATGGCACCATAAATCTGTTAATATGGTACAGCACCAGCATAATATCCAATGGCACATGAAACTGCTCTAGTAACATGAGAGATTACTTTGTTGACCCTTCTGGCTTGAAAAGCACACGCTCAAGCTCTGCACTGAATCTGTAATATCATGTCTGAGCTGTTTATTATATGCCTCATTATTTTCTTTAAACCATGCTTACTTTCTTTAAACATGACCAAATTTCTGACTTTGACATGACTGTATTGTGTGTGTGTAAAAAATAATATAATAAGAATAATAATCAGCTGAGAAATACTTATTTGAGGATGGATGATTTATCAGATTAAAGGATGAAATAATGCTTTGCATTCAACATAGTGACTGAAATGGTTTGAGATGTGTGCATCAGACTCAGTATTAGACATTCAAGAAACAGCAAGGACCTATGCATGAAAATAAAGGTGCTTCCATCATTGTTACAATCAGCCAGTTTAGACCTACAGTTCCACACAGTGCATGCGCGTCTCCCACTGCTCCTTTTCATGTGATCGTGGCAGCAGTCAAAGGCTGAAGTCACGCCCACCTTAACCGTAAACCGAACTCAACTGTCTGAACTGCAGGTCTCAAACCGCTGCATTGTGGCCCCGCACCTGAGCAAGACTTTGAAATCTGCCAGGTTTAATGCATCTGGATATTTTCAAATAATAATAATAATAATTACAATAATACTTTCAAAACCCTCATGAGTGTAAAAAGTTTTGATTTTCTTTTCATTTGTTGTAAGTCTTTCCTCACATCCTGGATAAAGTATTGTGGATGAAATCAAGAAACATTTACAACAAAATAAAGTTACAGACATCAGACATGGGCATAAATTCTCACATATTCTTACATCAAGATGTCATATATTAGCTTCAACCGTACTTTGATATGTGTATGATGGACATGTCAGTGGGAATGAAGGTAGACACATTTTCAGCTTTAAAAAAGGTTACCTTAAATACACTGATTACAAATACTCAAATTAATAATTAAGATAAAGGTGCCATTTGTGCCCTTGAGTGTGTTGATGTGTTTGTCCCCAATGTGGTACATGCTTGCAAGCGTGTAACCAGGACAAAACAACACAATTCACCATTAATCTTAGTTTCATAGGAAAGAGCACCACTTTGTTCAAGCCACTATATGCTGGCTTTAAGCTCATTTATATTGACTCAAAAAATCTTCTCTACGTTGATAATTGTCAAACTTAAACATATATGTCAACTAAGGAAATGTGTTTAATGTGCATTAATAAGATGATCATTGTGTATTGAAAATGTGTTCTTTAAACAAAGAAATAGTGGTGCTGCACCATCTTACTCTGCTGCAGCGCCGTCATTCCACAGTTTTTATTTACCACAGCCGGCATCACAGTTGGATGTGGTCAGATATTGTGTGTTGCACCTGTGACCACATCTAACAGTGATGTAGTGTTTCATAGGAGCTCACTGTGAAGTGCTTTACAGCACAGTGTGTGGACCGAGCATGCAGCAGCAGAGAGGCAGTGTGTCTTCTATGTTTATAATCTACTGGAGTCTTTCCTTCAGCATTAATCATTGAACTTCTGTTTGTAAGTTAAGCAAAGCAGAAGCTGCTGGAAGTCGAATTTTCAGTTTTTCGTCCCATGTGTGCATACTCACAACACACAGAGCAAGAGTGGTTTATTCAGAATCATTTTAAACACTTGGAACAAAAAACATATGCATATAGCAACACATACAGTATGCGCCTTAAATATACGTAATAAAAAATCAACATCTTTAAAGCTCCTGCACAACCAACATCCACCCACACAGGTGTGTTCACTTACAGCACCTGATTAGACTTCCTGTCAGGACTGAGTGGGCAGGTACAGACTGCACTTGATTGACGTCTCTGTGACTCGCAAATGTCCCAACAAAGCACCACCCGTCTTAAACCTGGGCAGAGGTCCAGTAAGGAAGAATAATAGAAAAAAACCTAAAATTAAAATTAAAAGGGTTATATATATATATACTTTTTTTATTTTACTGATGTGGATTACATCCTAAAAGTTAAAGCAAACAAAACCAAATAAACACAGCAAAACAACAAATAAATGTCAGAAAAAGAATAAAAAATGCGTTAATGTACTTTCAAATACAATCTCATCATACAGCAGTCATATTGTATTATACTCATTAATACTCATGGTCCCTTCCCTCCTAAAACTTTTCCCCTTTCTTAACCCAGCTAGCATATGCGTGAATTTCTCAGTTCTTAAAAGTTTATCCAGAGCTGCTGTCAAAGCAAGAAGACCTCAAGCTCAAATCTGCCCAAAGTGTCGGATAATTCAAAGCCGGGTTCATCCCTGATCAACCTGGCTGTAAACTGATTTTTAAATAGCAGTGAGTTCCTTTTCTTGGAGAGGCAGCTGTTCTGAACAGAACATGTGGGAACATTGAGAAATCAGTAACATCTTTTAGTGTTAGACACGTTTTCAGCTCTAAAACTTAAAGAAAAAAGAGTTAGGAGGAAAACCATCAGGTATGTAGAGACAAAACTCTGTCAATAAAGAATCAAAACAAATCTTAACAAAAAGAGAGAAACTGGCATACATGTGTGGTTATGAAACCAACAAACATGCTGTTAAACCTGAATATTTTGATAGAGATTGTAACTGTAATCAGCTTTACTCATTTTATTTTATCACTTGTTTTAGAGGCTCTTAATTCTGTCATATTGCTAGGGCTAAAGGTTTTTTATGTCATAGTTTAGCTTGTCTTAGATAAAAAAATATTTACAGGATTTACCTGTAAGGGGGAACCATCTCTTTAAGTTATGCACTGCACCAGTCACTCACATGAGCACTGAGCATGATTTTGACTCGTGTGTTGCGTTGCTCTCAAAAACATGCAGCTATCTAACATCTGTCTCCTGCAAGGTTTCATTGCAGCTATTTTGAATATATTGTTCAGTTCCTTTAAAAAAAAAAAAAGATCCAATTTAGTGTAGTTGACATTTTTCCCCTCAAATGTTCTATTCAGCTTCAATTGGGTGGTTGTAAGAATAAATGTATAACATGTCACGAGCATACAGAAGTGTCTCCTTACTTAGGAAGTGGCGGTGGTGTGGACAGTGGACTGTTAGCCAGCCAGCCAAAGAGCATCAGTGTAATTTGACAGCTGAAGATTGGTTATTGGTTGGTTAGGGAAAAGTTAACACACTGTGCTTTGTGACCATGAATGTTTTCATGTTAACTCTAATATTTGTGTAAACAGTGTGAGCCGCAGTACTGCAGACTCATTGTTCTTTGTAATGTAAAATGTGTTGATCACATGATCATGAGATTGAACTGCTTGTTTTGTTTTTTGTTTTTTTTTGTCCTCTGATTTGAGAACAGACTGCTTGACAATTACTTTTCTTTAAAGGAGAGCAGTTTGGCACTGAATTTGTGTTCTTCACAGCAGACCACAGCTGCTGTCCACTATTTTTGTTTTGCATGCAGCCAAAGACCAAAGGCTTAGTCTGAACACGATTACATTCTCTCAACCTGCAAGACCAAAATATTTGCATGCCAGTGTTACATTATATGTATCAACTAGATAAGTCGTCGTGCAGTTTCATCCTTCAGTTGTCTTTGTCTACTGATGAACCAGTCTCCTCTCTTTTCAGCCAACCCCTTTCTCTCTCCCTCCCTCCTGTATCCCCCAGATGTCTAACCACTGCAGTGTTTCTTTATATAATTTAGGGCTACATTCCAAAAAGCAAATGGGAGATGGACACGTCTGAAGCAAAACTTGGTAGGTTTTTGTTTTTGTTAGTCTTTATATTAATCACCCGATCTTTTACTTCTGTGACACAGAGGCTTCTTCAACAGTACGACATTGTTTTGATTCATGATGTTTTTGACCATGAGGAAAAATTGTCCCATCAGTGACTCACACATTGATTACTGTTGCCATTCTTTACCCCCTGTGCACACAGCATGACAACCTATGCTAATCATGTTGTGATTGAAAGATGCTTCAAATTTAATATGCTTAAATGTGCTTTTGTTTTTATCTGAATTGAGAATAAAAAGATCAGGTTCTGCAAATAAGGCCAAAAAATGGAAAGTGTGCCACCTTTGCAATATAGTTATTTTTCAACCCAATATGCACGTAAACATCAACATGCTCATAATTTCTATAAATCCCAAGCCAGGTGAAAGAGCATGAATGTAAGCAGAACATTTCTAAAACAGATTGCGTCGCTGGCTTTTCATGGAGAAATGAATGTTAGGATGACGGAGTGAAAGTTTTCATGGGAAGCTAACCTGAGGAGTAATCTTCCATTTTATACAGACAAGTTGGATGGTCTTGGGAGCAGTGGGAAGAGGAAACGTGAAGACGTGGCAGGCCTGGAGCACTACCTTCAGCTGCCAGACGACTATGCCACACGCATGTCCGAGCCAGGAAAGAAAAGGGTAAACTGACACTCTGCGCTACAGAGTTGTTGCTTTGATCAACTTTTTTTTTTGCCAATGAGGCAACAAGAAAAAAACTGAATGTAAAAACCCAGGTACTCCAGTTTGGAAATACACCAGTTTGTATAATAGTAAATAATGTAACTGATTTACCTTAAAAGACGCCCATTCATCCGTTTCCTGGGCATAAGACAACACGCTGATTGTTATCCTTTTTGTTAGGTTCGATGGGCTGATCTCGAAGAGCAGAAGGATGCAGATCGAAAGCGCGCAATCGGCTTTGTGGTGGGTCAAACGGACTGGGAGAGAATAACGGATGAGAGCGGCCAGCTGGCACAAAGAGCTCTCAACCGTACCAAGTATTTCTAAGAAGATAATCTCACATCCCTTTTTCCCTTCATTGAAAGGTATGTTACTCTTTCGTATAATGTTGTTAGGTAGGCTGTAGACGTTATTGATGGCTGTGAAGAGTAATCATATCTGTTTTGAAAATACAAATGGTGATTAGTATCTGAAATCTAACATATTTTCATAGTTATACACTTGCGGACATGTTTGAGGCCTTTTCCTATTACATGCCCTCCTTTGAAAATGTCCTTTATGGATCGGTGGTTTCTTAAATGCAAGTGAATGGAAATTGTTAGTTCAGATCTGTATGATTAAAAAGCATTTTGCGGAATCTTTGGTTAAATACAGTTTTATCTCACCATTGTTCAGCCAGCCATTTCTTCAAAAAGGAGTATTACCTTTCAAAGTTCAAGAACAGTAAATAAAAGTGAATAAAAGTTATGAATAATTCAAAAGTAACCTCACTAAGTTTGGTTGGGGGCTTATATTTTAATGTAAGGAGCTCCTTAATGATATAAATACAGTTTTTACAGTAGTTTATTGCGTATAAATCGTTAGTTATCAGAATGTCTGAATATATATTTGAATTGAAAAGTTCTGTAATTATCACATATTAAAGAATAACTTGATCGTAGAATTCCAGAAACAAATCTGTCTTTGGCCAAATTATCAATGATTTCTTTTTTTCCTGCAGGTGTCCAGAATGTGAAAACACTGAAGCTCACGTGTGGTGAAGACTCTTTGAGATGAAATCACCGATAGTTATCCAATTCTTAGTTATATCATTGATAACGTTTACAGGTACAGCTTAGAATTTTCTGATTTTTAAACAGACACTGGTTATTCACCATGAATTCGTAGTTGATGATTCTGAGCTTCTTCTGGTCGTGTATCCTCTATTCAGTCATGTTTCTTGCTGTTTTATACTCTTCATGCTTTCTTTACTGTATACCTGTAGCACTGTTTCTTGGTCCATGCATACAGACAAAAAAGACAATAAAAGTTTCATAAAATTAACAACTTGGGGAGTCTTTCTTGAGTTGTCGTTTGGGCTTCATCGACAAGAAGCCCAAAGTGTATTTGCTCCCAAAACAGTTGAAGCAGAATGTGCTAAAAATGATTGTTCACATCTGTCCGACTTGACTTGTTTTAGCCCCGGTGACATTTTCAACAGGTTTATCACTGTAGATGTTCAAGTTAAGAGAATGAAAGTAAAACAAAGTAAATGGTAACATGAAACAATTTTTGTTTGTTTGTTTACATGTACATGTAAAATGTCCACTTATGTCTATGCTGGCTCAGAAAATTCACACGACAATTTCCTACGCATGCGTACGTGCATAGTCAACCAGTCACTTCATGATGATGTATTTGTCATTTTTTAGTAAAATATTTTTTAAATAAACAATACTACGAGGTGCTGGCACTTAAGAAGAACGTGCCTATTTTAAGTCCTAAGAGTTTGAAATCAGACTAGTTTATTGTATGGGCTTGTTGCAGCTTGTGGCTTGAATGGGTTTGTGAGTGTGAGAAGATGTTTTGTAATGTAAAAGCATGATTACATGACTGAAAAGGACCATTTCCCTCTGTTTTGTTGCTACACATTCCCATAGCATACAGACACTTTGCAAAGTTCATGTTGTCAAGATCTCTTTTTCCAAATATTCTAAATTAGTCACGGTGAACGACAGTTCACATGAAGTAAGTCAGGAGTACTGGGAACACTGGGGTTCAAGTGGTTAGACTGATTTTGTCAGTGACAAGTCAGACAAGAATGGTATTTTCATTTTTGTGTGTCATTTGAATTCCATTTTTTAATCTTGAAGTTTTAACATTCAAAGTCAAAATAGAAAAATGTTAACTGTACCACATTCAGCTGATTAGAACTATATATGATCACTAATGCACGTTATCATAGCCCACAATTACTCATAATAATGTAAGTGCTTGTACGTTTGTTTACAGGTGTATCAAAAACTAAGCTTTGAGAACTGGCTGCAGATTTATTTGTGGGCAATCTATAAGTCAAAAAAAGATGGTGTTTTATATAGCTGTGACTCCTCAGTGCGATGATTTTTAAATATACAGTGGCACACTTAAGTATTAGAGTGACCCTTGTTCTCACTGACTCTTGAGAGCAATATAATCTGAAAGAAAACATCATGCATTGAAGTGAAGTGTATATTGAATTATTTCACTGCAGGAGGAGGAATTTAATTTCAAACTGTTTAGAGAAAATGCCTGTGCGTGCATTACATATCAGTATTCAAATGAACCAAATTCAGTCTGAGTGTGAGTATAATCATGGTATATATATGGCAATTTAAGCAGCTGTATTCACTTCTATTTACTTATTTTGCACCTGTGAAGCAAAATGTCCAGAATTTTCCCACATGAGAAATTTTCATCTGGATTATCAACACTGTTACGTGAGTTACTGAAGACAAAGCAAGGCTCATCAACTATGTCCGAACACACAGAACCACACTGATGAAGACCATGTTTGATTTGCCTTTGGGCAGCCTGCCAGTGTATCACTTGGAAAGTGGATGGATGGATGGATCTTCATGGTAAGTATGGAAGAGAGACAGGAGCACTGCTATTTTAACCAACAGAGTTTGTAAGGGGCGGGTGAGATATTAGACATAATTTACTGATTCAGTTATTTTAAAAATCTTGTAATTTCCATTTTGTATATCCTGTATATACATACAGAATGGTAATAATGAGCTCTGCTAAACATACTTTTTTTTTTTGTTCTTATTAGGTGTGGACCTTATTTTGTACTTATTAAAGAAAAATGCTTCTCAAAAACCAGAAAATGTGTTATTTGTTGCACTTTGTGATTTGAAGACATACACAATATGTTATTGCTATATAACATGGCCGATATAGCAAAATACATATAATACAAAACTACCTCATGATGCAATATGATGCCTTAAACAAACTCTGCCATCAGTCTGCCATATGTATGGAGATTGGAGATGTGCAGGCATGTACTTACCTATTTTACAATATAGTATGCTCTTCATTAAACACAAAATACTTTGCTCAGCAAGGCACGAGTAAGTCCACATTGTGACAGTAACCACTGTGGCACATGATGTCTTCTGGCTGGTTCTCATCCAGAGTGATTATTTTTGAATTCAGCTGGTATGCCACTGTCCAGTTTACAGATCACCTTGTAGATTGCTTTCTTCCACGACGGATCGCGATCCTTTCCCATTGAAATGGCGATGTAAAACTCTCTCAATGTAATCTCTGCAACCTCCAGGAATCTGTCAGGGACCTGTGAGTGATGAGTGATTCACAGGAGAAGATTAATGACGCTAACATTAAAACCTTTAACACACATACTGTTCACACTACAAAGTTCTGTCTGTGTTTGACATAAAGGGGAAGTATTATAGATTGGCATTGTATTTAAGATAATTAGAATCAGGCCCTGCAAATCAAGGTAAGTAACACGTGAACACGTAGCAAAGGTCTATGTAACCACTGTGTAAATCTCCACTTGCAAATATATCAACCTTCCCAGCATAATAATGCTAATCTGTAAGAACTGGTCTGGAATCTTTTTATACGGTTATCCCACTGATAGGCTTTCAGAAAATAAAATCTGATGATGTGAAATAAAATGGGTTTTAATGTTCTTAATCTTATTTTATGATGAATGCAAATCCTGAAAATATCCCTGCCTGTGAACTTGTCAATACCCTGAAAACTACAGACCAACCGATATTGATATTATAAAGTTTTGTCTGATTTTTTTTTTTTTTTTTACACAACTCATGACATAAATACACATTTTATTAAGGTTTTCTTAACGACTGTGACCAAGAAATGTACTTGGTAGGACATTTCACAGTTGAAAAGTAAACTTGTTGTCTCTGGTGGACAAACTATATAACAGTGATGCTGTTTGAAAACCTTTTGCACTTGTGTACCTCAAATTCTTGTCATTCATCGGCTGACATATTTGCCACTACAGATATTTGTGAAATTAGCTAATATCAGCTGATACTGTAAATAAGATGGCAGAGTCAGTCCAGACGATGAACCTGATCCATTTTGATATTTGATGTTCTGAAGCCCAAAATGTCTAACATCTAAAAGCCAAATATCCTACAGTTTACTGAGGCCTTTTCTCTAAACTCAAGTAAACATTTCATTTTATCAACACCACTGGTAATCTTCTAATCACTGAAGTATCGTCACTATGATGTTTGATGTAAATACAAATATTGGTGAGACTGATTGCCCAGGTTGCTGCTGTGTAACGATTCCCCTTACGTTCTCTGTGTGGGCAAGCTACTGGTTTTGTTTCCAGTACAGCCATGGCACAAAATATATGAAAAAAATGCGGTTTGTCATGTATAAAAGTTCCTACTCTCAATTGAGACACCCACAAAGTCCAGAGCATTTACTGTTTAAGTTGTGGAAAGGAAACAATTTGAGACAAAGACGACAGCCTTTGTTTTCTTTCCATCAAACATGCATGTTTGATTTCAGTTCCTGTTCCCACATGAACACACACAACATCGGTGCTGGGTGTGTTCATGTGTGTGATCTGTCTAACTCAAGACCAAACAGGGATGTAACACTGCAACAAAAACAGTGTAATCAGAACAGTGTGACATGACATTGACAGTGATAATGTGTGTGATAATGAAGTAAAAAGGGTTTACTCAGTTACGCAGTTACAGGAGAAACTCTGGACCCATATTCTCTTTAAAAAATCTCAACTGTATACTTACAGCATATGTTTGTACACTGAAGCTGAGTTGAAGGTTTAATGACTCTAACACTTATCAAGAAACAAAAAAACATACGCAGCCAGATGGTGGTACAATGCAACTTTTTTTTTGACCTGTTGCTTTTGGTATTGTCTTTGTAGATTATTATTTCCTGGAATCCTTCATGCTTCACGTAATGATTTACATTTTCACTTGACTTAATTATGAATCTTGTCCTAAATACTTTAACGAGGTATCTGCAAGTCTGGAGAAGTCTTAAAAAATATTAAATTCAATTTCTTTAATAAAAGGCCTTACAAAGTATTAAAAAGCCTTACATTTAATATACAGTCTTAAATATTTAAATACTTGCTCGTGCCTGCGATGGGCAATAATGTTACTTCTGAAAGTTTTTTTTAATCAGGAGAGGTTATACACCTATAAACTAAAAGTTTAAAAGTACCGAACAGCAGAGGCTGTTAAATCTTTTTTTTTTTGTGGAGGTCGGAAGCTGATTCATGATGGACATGTTGATTTTAGCAAAAAGATGTATATGGACTTAAATTAATTCATCATCCATCCTTTCTGTGCCGCTTATCAGGTTCCAGTTTAATTAACAGGTATTGGCTGAATGAATTGTATCTTTAGGAATTATTGATATATGTCGCTGAGATCTATTGAAAAAATGTTTTATATAATACTAAATAACTCAGCCATCACACTTTCATATTTTGGTTGGTATGATTGTGAAACAGGTATTACATTGCATTCTATGTTGGATTGGAAATTCCTAAATTCAACCTGGTCAACCCTTTAAGCAGTGTTAAAGGGAATCCTTCTACACTTCTATAATATTTATTAAATTGAATTTACATGCTCCAGGGTCATGCCCTGGTCAACTTGTGAAATTTGGGCACTGATTAGGATGTGCATGGATTTTAATTTACATATAGATTAAAAAAAAAAGTAAAAGTAATATAATGAACAGAGTAGCCCTTCACATCTTTCTGGTTAGACAACCGGTCGCTAATCGCTTATTAGAAATAAAGTCAACACTTTAACTAACGTCAATAAGCGGCGGGTGTAGATGTGCTCGGCCTGCCAGATCTGCTTGGGTCCTCCCTTTAGAGAGATTTACATCATACATGTAATTATTTCATATCTGTTTGTGTAGAGAGTGCAAGTTCATTGTGTGTGTGTATATATATATATATATATATATATATATAACGTTATAAGAAGTTAGAGCCCCACTGTGCTCTGTTCCTCTACCAGAGAACCAGAGGGAGGGCGGGGGTCAGCCTGATTAATGTCAAGCGCTGAGTGCTCTCTGTTGTCTTTCCACAGGTGTCCACACACCCATAGATGCGGAGCTGTGGACTTGCTCTCTAACGTGTTATAACGTGATATATACATAGTGACCTTACACTTTCTACACAAAAAGCTATGAAATAATAACATGTAAAGTTGGGCATTGCGTTTTATTAGATATAGATTTATAGAGTAGATCTGAGAGGCCAAGCACATCTGGTATCTGCACCAGCACCCACCACAAAGAGTCCAACACAAAGTCCACCTAAGCATGAAAAAAAAAAAAAAGTTTCATAGTGAATCTGGCCCAATAGGAATGGGACAGGATTCTGACTGCAGTTCACTTAGCGGCCACCATTGTCAATAATAGCCACAATTGTTTTGCAAGTGAGATGGGTTGTGATATTATAATGGAGTACCACCAAAAATGTCAATGTTCATCTGTAACTGATCCTGCTCTGCTGCAAATGGCCCTATCTGTAAATGTCTGTTTCCTTATTTCTTTATGAGGTGCTTCTGCGTGTCAGGGAATGTACTGTTCTGTTAAAAATTAAATTAAAAGTTACAAAAAGAATGAACGTTATGGCACATCTCAGGCTTGAAAAATTAATTCTTACTTTGAACAAAATTGGTTTCCTGAACCACCTTCCATACTTTACCCCTCCTCAGTGTACAGTATGTGCCAGTTTTGTGACTTTTTATGATACCTTTGAGTATCTTTGGGTATACTTTAATAAAAAAAATTCTTAAATGTAAAAAAATGTCAGAAATTGGATACATTTTAAATACTTCCCACCAAACACAAATTACATTGTGTGGTTTATACATCATCTTGGAATTATCTGTATGTGTTAGCACATCTAATATAACCAACCAGTAGACATTATTTATTTATAATGTTGTTAAGCAGAATGCCTTTAAATTTATTTTTTTTACTTCCGGACTTACAGTAAATAGCGTACATCACTAAAGCATGTCACTGTTTACTATCACTTGTATATTATAAAACCTACGAAGTATTGGGAACACTTACATGAAACAAATCTTATAAAGCCACAGTCCCTTGTTGATTTCTTTTAAAATCTATACCAATTACAGATAAGATGCAGACACAGTGAAGCGGACTGATTAAAAATTATTCTAAACTAATAAAAAATATAAAGTACAACACACACACATCCAACAAAAGTAAACCATGGACTGCACAAAAATGAGGCTATAAAATGAAATCACTGAATGCAAAAAATACATCCCAAATAACTGAGTGACAAGTCTATGTGATATCAGTAAAACACGACCAGTATTTTGTACATTCAGAGCAAAATTATAATTACAATGTGGTGGTATAAGTTACCTGGAAGTCGTTGGCTTTGTTGTAGTGCATGTTGAGAGCTCTGAAAAGTTCTGATTCTCTCCCCACAGTCAGACCCCTCACGTCGGCCACTCCCTCTATGAGAGCATGTCGGGCAAACTTCTCCATCTGGATGTAGTAAAACTCCCTGAAGTTACTGAACCACTTGATGAGCTGAGAGGTGATACAGCGCGTGAACTGAGGACGACACAGAACAGGTAGGTTGACTGACCAAAGTGTGTTTTTGTGATATACTGTAATTAATTTGTATTTATGTGAGAAAGAAGCTGCTAAAAACGGTATACATTTAAAAATATAAAGCAAATAAAATATAAGTAATCCGTATTTTACCACATCTCTGTGGTGCCATTTTTACACATTACATCTTTGCCTTTTACAGAAATGAAATAGTAATGCAAAGTTGTTAATCCTGATGTGATTGCCTGGTTCTAATGCTGTTGACAAATAAAAAACAAAAATGATTAACTTGTCTGAAACTGATTCTTTAGTCTGTGGTGACAGAGATGCATTTTGGGAGCATAAAACACTTTCATTAACCTTGGGAACATAAAACTTGCAGCACATTAAAAAACCATAAACTATCAAACTGATTTTTGAATTAAGCTTGTTTTTTACTGTAACATTAATGTTTTTTTAAATATATTCTATTAAAATGACACAAATGTAAGCACTGGTGCTCAATATTGCAAGTATTTTCTTACCCTCACATCATGGAAACACATCTTCAGTACCAGTGAGCTCGGGTAGCGAGTGTAGAAGAACATAAGCTTTGCTTTCTTCAGGTGATTTGTGGTCAGACCCTCCTAAATGCACCAGTGTTAAGGATAAAACACACACATCCTAGACATAAAACATTTCTTTGTTAAGGATGCTGGAAACATTTTCTCTCCTGCAAATCTTTACAACTCAGGACAAATGGAGAGACTGCAATTTTCTTCAAAGTTTGGAAGATCAAAGGGTGTACTTTTTGGATTGTGGAAGGTGTGATGTGTTGATGAACAGACGCATTTTATAGCACATATCTGGAGTGATGACAAGCTTTGTGACACCAAATGGGTTGTTATTTGAACCTCAAATAGGCAAAGAAAGGGTTATTGTGGGTATCTAAAGGCAGCCGCTTCAGAAGCTACAATAAGGAAAGAAATATCAGATGTTTTCTGGCACTGCTGATTGCTACCTAAAAAGCACAAGAAGAACATAATAACAGATCAAATATTAGACTACATCAATATAGAAACTTGTAAAGGATACATTCAGCATGTACAGGTTATTCTTCAGCAGGCAATCAGACTCAAGCTTTACATGAGGGAGACACAGGCTTTGCAAAAGCATTGGATCCACCGACACTGTGTGAGTCTGTGGGCTTCTGACTGATCTGCAGTTGACCTTTGATCTCACCTTGACCGAACTCCAGTGCGCATCAAACG
The DNA here is from genome assembly GCA_031216445.1 of Lateolabrax maculatus. NCBI lineage: Eukaryota > Metazoa > Chordata > Actinopteri > Acropomatiformes > Lateolabracidae > Lateolabrax > Lateolabrax maculatus. The sequence continues at coordinate 11,696,668 of CM062212.1, read as the reverse complement.
TCTCAAACTTTGCCTGAGCAACTTCGGGGCATCCATCTTTCAAGCGTCTGAGGCCATGTTGACGGGCAGTGTTGTGATCTTCATGCAGAGCGGAGTCGTGACTGAAGGGCGTCGGAGGTTTGGAAGCTCTTGATCTGGACTGGAGGATAAACTTGTCGGCTCTTTCCATTCGAGGCTTTTGTACAACCAGCGACAGGGCTTCGGTTTGAACATCTGGGACCTGCACCTCTGCATTCCCACAACACGGAAGTCTTAATTCATCATCTTTACAAACTGATGACTGGAGAGGCATATCAGTGTCTACATTCCCCTCATCACTTGGTGATGTCTGTAGAAGGGGCATGCTCATGAAAATAGAATCAACGCTCCTACTGACGGCTTTGGATAGTTCGTACTTTAAAACATCTGCCATTAGCTTTATTCTCTCAGGTTTGGATTGGAAGTAGTTCATAAACTTAATCTTCTTCCATCCTTGATATTTTCTTCTTGAGCTGCTCTCAAACTCACTGTATGCGTCCCTTGGAGATGTTTCAGGAGAATCGTTCCAGGTGGGATATTTTTCTTCCTTACTACTGTCTGTGGTGTCGGTTACTCCATCAACATGGTTGAACCTCGTTCGGAGCTCTCTGAGGTGCTGGTGCTGACTGCCAGAGCCACTTCTTTCCTGATGAAAAGGCAGTTTGTGAATCCTTTCATTTCCCTGCATGCCGTCGAACTCCTCTTGCTGATTTGTCGCGTCCGTGCAGTGCATACCGGGAGAGCTGGTCATGCCTTTGATGATGTTTTCAACTCTGGCACGCTTTGCTTGATGGCCACTGTTTAAGTTCCAGTCATGGTGGCCACAAGAATTGGATACAGGAGATGGGTGCCTTCTCCTGGATAAGTGCCCAGTGTCTCTGGATGGATTGAGCTCCAGCTGGTTGGAACAGATCAAACCTGAACCAGCATCACCGCTGCTGTAATAAGCCCTCTCCGGTAGAATTTGCATGTTCTCACTGTTTTTGTGTAAAGTCACAGAAACACCTGACACATCTGAATTTGACGGCATGGGGTCAGGTTGAAAAGAAGAGAGGTGCTCTGCAGTGCAGCTGTCGAGGCAAATGTTGCTGGAGGAATACATACCTTTGCTCCAAAGGTCCACACTTGGATTCATTCTAGTTGGGTTAAAAAAATACACCATCAATAACTATATAATGACGGTATTGTAAGAGATTAAAAATCAAATTGCTTGACGGAATTGTCACAGTCACAAAATTTGAGTTTTTGCACAAACATGGATTTGAATTGCTTTCCAAATAAGTTTTTCTTCATTAATATTGTCCAGATAAAAGATCATTTTAGATGTGAACTAAACATTTGGTACATTGGCAGAGGCACAATTATTCAAATATTTCCTTCTCTCCTCACTTTTATCCGTGTAATGCTGTAGACTGCCTTGTAAGTTTCCCAGTTGCATCTCTCTTTTTTTTTTTTTTTAGTTAAGAATTTATTTAAAAAAAGACTCGATTAAAAAAAGTTGGGATAAACATCTCACAGTCACAGTTTGATATGACACAGTAAAAACTAACACGTGTGGTTTAGATAACCAGGATCACAGCTGCATACAGTGTCAAACAAAAGATAAAACCCACCTGTTGCCTTCCGTAAGGACCCGGGCAGTCTGCAGGTCTGCAGGTCCGCAGCTCGCAGCAGAAGTGACTCAGTTATTTGTAGTGATCCAGCTGAGAGCCCCTGCAGACAGCGGGAGGAGTGGTCTACCCTGCCGACCTATCCCGTCCCTACCTGCACATAATAACATTAAATACATTATTTGAGCGGGACGGCCCACTGTTAACGGACTGATTGAGGAAAAACCGCTCAGTAATAGAAAAGCTCTAGGAGTTCTCGACCCAAATCGTATCCACAGTGTGTTTGTGCCTGAAGTTAATTTGAAAGTGTTTTTAAACGTGTGGGTCGCTGATGCAGGCAATGGTACAGTCCTGTTGCCTTTAAATCAATGTTATCACTATGACATGTGAAAAATTAAATTGTACTCCGTCTTACTCACAATGTCTGTGAGGTTGTAGTTCATGGTGTGCAGTATGATCTTCTATCCGGTCCCGGTTCCCGGAGCCCCGGTGCCCCGGAGCCCCGGAGCCCCCCCTCCTCTGCGCGCCGCGGTGGTTCCTCCCGGTCTGGCCAGTCTCCTGCGGGCTTCCGTAGCGCTCCTTCAACCGCCGTCACACGCGAGGAAAACACCCGCCGCCGCCGCCGCCGCCCCGCGCGATGTTGTCCAGATCCAGATGTGCTTACCGGTCGCTCGGCCGCTCCGTGTCCGCGGTGAGCCAGGTAGGTGCGGGGGAAGCCGGAGAGCCCGAGCCGGCCGTAGTTCACTCTGAAACGCTGCCGAGCCATTTAAAACTCATTTAGGCTCAGCTAGCTCGTTAGCTGGTGAAGCAGGGCCTCACAAGGACGGACCGGGACAGACCGGGACGGACCGGGAGACAGACCCGGAGACAGACACTCAGCCGAGAACAGAAGCACAGCAACTGTGTGACTTCTGAAAATGGGTTTTATTTCAATATAAAGGCCGCGCTTAAAGTTAGCCTCAGCCAGCAAGTCGTGTCAAAGTGAAACTACAACCTGTGTCCTCTGAGAGCTGCTGTTGTCTTTTTATTTTTTAATTTTCTGACTCCACACGGAGCAGCGTTGACCCCCCTGACAGGTTAATGTCAGCGCGTTGCGGCGTCCAGCCTGACCCGAGCTGACAGAAATAGCCCCATGTCACGTTAGACATGTTTGCGCTGCGAGGGGAGGAACATGTCTTCAGTCCAGCTGTCCGCTCAGCTCTGTGATGGAGCCTGCCTTCACAATGGTTACGATGTTCAGGTTTGTGTTGAAGTGTCTCAGAGGGGACTCAGTTCGTGGTGCTGTTGACATGTGTTGCAGGAGCTCCTCTCTGTATAATGCAATACAGATGAACAGCACCACCCGAAGGGACCCTACAGTCCAATCAACACCTCTGTAAACACTTTAAACCAAAACTGAACATTACAGTCTTTATAAAGGTAGGTTTTATTGCAGGGTTGTTGTATTATATTGCATTACTTTCAGCTAGTGTACCTAATAACCTGCCAACCGAGTGTCTGTAATGGAACAAACAATGTTTTGAAAAAGAATCCATCTAGCGTTTAGACTAAAGAACGTGGAACACATTTAAAAAGTTAATGCACAAAGACTAAAGTCAGAATTAAACTAAATATGTTGATCAGCCTGTGTAACTTTGCACTCTCAGCCCGTCACAGTACATAATCAGCCCCAGTTGTTCCAGTGAGTGACTTGGTGGCTGCACATGCTTTGGTCTGCTGTAGATGAGCTCCACCCTCCTATGGTGTCCCACACCAGTAGGTTTGGGTTCGCAAGTAACTGTAACAAGCGACCAGACAAACATCAGTGTAAAAGCAGCCAGAATTAGACAGGCTTCTTCACCAGAGGCCCCTCAAAATACCCGCTCACATGACTCATGGCGTGCAGCAATGCAGCGCAGTTAACCTTGCAGCAGCAGGTTTTATCAGCGTTGGAAAATCTTTGAAGACGTCAACAAGGCCTGTGGGAAATTGTGATGGGCGTTTGTCTCTGTTTTATTGACATGTTATAGATCAAATTATGAATTAATTAATTGAGGAAATGGTCTCCAGATTAATCGATGATAGAAATAATCTTTAGTTGTAGCCCTAATTAATTTATGCAAGTGGAGGTGGTCTTTGGTTCTGTCGAGGTGAACTGCATAGTTCTGCAGAGTTTTTAAAAGCGGGATTAATCTGATTATTCTTTTGTTTTTGTGACGACACGTGTTTTTAATCACAGTATGGGAAGGACAATTCAAAATCAATCATGTCATTTTAAAAGCTGCCAGTATAAACAGCTGTCAACACCAGGCTGACAAACAAACACCATATGAATAGATACATGTGAAACCTTCTTTTTTACTTTTCAGGCCAATAATGTGCTGGTTCAACAAAGTGTGTCAGGTAAGTGTGCTTTTAACTACGTAGACTAAACCTTGAGCTGGGTTTGAGGACCTCATCAGTAATGCAACATCTAAGACTGCACTCTTAATTTTATCGCCCAGGAATAAACAAGCTCTATGAGTGGATCATCCGAGGCAGAGTCAGTAGTGGTTGTTGAATGGCTGAGATGCCTTAGGATCCCACAAGTGGTTAACTGCAGCTTTCAGGGAACTCCACTCATATTTCATGTTAGAGCCTCAGGAGAAGCAGCAGTTACAGCTTTTGTGGATTTTCCTGCTTCTTTCTCTCTTTTCATTTTTCATCTCAAGGCCTCTCTGTCTGCAGCCGGCTAGTTTACAGGAATTCTCAGCCGTAAGTGCTCTCTCCCACTCTGTTGTGTGTCTTTGAATGCCCTTCAGTAACGACTTTGTGTTAACTGTAGAAACTCTTCAGCACAATAATGCATCGTCAGTCGGTCTATTTCTCTCGATGAAATTGAGCTGCACACCTGTGCACCAAATATTGTCTTAAAGGGTGTAACGATAGCAACTTTGGAAAGCATTTGTGTATTGATTAGTATTGTGTGTGTGTGAGTGCGTGTTTTAAACATGGTCATTTGGTTTGCATAGTGGTATTTTGTAGTCATTTTTTGTTTTCTTTTTTACTTTACATTTAGGTGTGGATTTCCATCATCAGCGAGTGTCTTCCACATCAGATACTTCAAGACATCTGCTGTTCACAGTATGTATTGCAACAATTCTCACCAGTATGTATTCAAGTCGACTCTTCTCAGTGTTTAACTTTGAGCAACTGTTGTTTTTGTTTTTGTACAGGGGATGAGGTAGTCACAGTCAAAACTCCTGCATTTGCAGAATCTGTTTCAGAGGGGGATGTGAGATGGGAAAAAGGTATGTATGAATCAATACATCATAGGTCAAATATTGTCAGTATTTCACAGGTCAGTGTCCTGTATTGTATTTCCAATGAGCCAGGTGTTGAAATACATGCTCTTTCATTGTTTGTTTTAGCTGTGGGCGATTCAGTGAACGAAGATGAAGTGGTGTGTGAAATTGAGACTGACAAGGTATGAACAAGAAAGACCATCAACCTTAAATGATCTGTATGATTTTTTTTTATTTTTTATTTTTTTTTAAAAACAGTATGAGAAAACGTCTGTACTGTGTATTTCCAGACCTCAGTACAGGTCCCCTCTCCAGCAGCTGGTGTCATTGAGGAACTGCTGGTGCCTGATGGAGGGAAGGTAGAAGGAGGGACGCCCCTCTTCAAACTCCGGAAAGGAGGTGTGCTGAAGTTGTGCTTTACATGCGCTCTGAATGGATAAATAATGGCTTCAAATCTACTGTATTATGACAGCACTGAAACATATTGAGGCAAAATGTGTATTTTGTGAACCATTAGACCTAAACGACATTTGTCTTTCCTTCTGTTTCCTCAGCTGTTGCTGCCAAAGCTGCTTCTTCACCAGCAGCAGAGGCCCCAGCTGCTCCAGCCCCACCACCACCAGCACCAGCACCAGCACCTCCAGCTTCAGCCCCCACTGCCATGCCTCCGGTGCCACCACAGGCTGCGCAAGCCAAACCTGGTGTGTTTCCTTTTCTAGCATACAAATCTACGTGTTGCAGAAAGCATTTATTTATTATTGTGCAGTATGTGTCTGAGCAGGCCACCAGCACTGTTTTTGGCTCTTAATGTCACATATATGTATTTCCCTCTTCATCAAGTTTCTGCTGTCAAGCCCCCGGCTGCAGCTCCAGCACCAGCTCCTCTAACAGCAGGAGGCAGAGGAGAAAACAGGGTAACACACATGCTGAGTACACACTTATGTTTCATCCATATGTTTCATCCATATGTTTTGGTTCTTTTATTACATTCACAAAATAATGTGAAGTTTTGTGGCCATTCAAAATTACAAACCACTTGTTTGTTCTCCTGTCCAGGTGAAGATGAACCGTATGAGGTTGAGGATCGCCCAGAGGCTAAAGGAGGCTCAGAGCACCTGCGCCATGTTGACCACCTTCAACGAGGTGGACATGAGGTGAGCCACAGCAGCTCCTGAAGAGATTATTCCAACTTTTTCTCAGTATTTACTTTGGTCTAAACCCTAGCCAGTTAGGGTTACAAGCCTCAGTAAAAAAAGAAACTGATTCACATTTCATGGCAGAAGTGTCTAATTTGCTGGTAAATGTCACATTATTGTCGTAGGATATATTTGACTGAAGGGACTTTTTTAAAAAGATGTTTCCCCACAAAACAAATCCTCTAATATGTCTCAATTTTGCTTCAGCAACATTCAGGAGATGAGGACAGTCCATAAGGATGCTTTCTTAAAGAAACACAACATCAAACTGGGTTTTATGTCTGCGTTTGTGAAGGCTGCAGCATACGCTCTGACTGACCAACCTGCTGTCAATGCTGGTAAGACAACGCAGACTTAACTTCCAGTTTTTTCTTTTGCTTAAAGTTTAGCTTTCCCCCAAGGACCTTTACTCTATGTCATGTACATGTTATGTTTTTTTTTCTTTTTAACCAAACTTTATTCCCAAAATGTTTTTACTACAGTTATTGATGATACAACCAAAGAGATTGTCTACAGGGATTACGTAGACATCAGCGTTGCTGTGGCAACTCCAAAGGTATGACTTTTGGTTCTATAAAACTTTATATGTTTATATAAAAACTGCTGAGTAACATTGAATACACCTGATTAACATGTATTTGTTTAGGGGCTTGTTGTACCAGTGATCCGTAATGTTGAGACCATGAACTTCACTGGCATTGAGAAAGCCATAAATGCGTTGGGAGAAAAGGTAAAAAGCTTTGTGCAATAGGTGATAACAGACATCCTAACACTACTGTTTTGTTTATATATCTTTCATTGTGATAAGCAATCAGTCCCAGATATTTGTCATCTTAGTCTGCTATGCTATTTAATACCAATATCCATTAACTTTTATCACAAAAATGAGAAAATCCTGTGTCGTGTGCCCCAGGCTCGTAACAATGAGCTTGCTGTTGAAGATATGGATGGAGGCACCTTCACCATCAGCAACGGTGGTGTGTTTGGCTCCTTGTTTGGCACACCCATCATCAACCCCCCTCAATCTGCCATCTTGGGCATGCATGGCATCTTCGACCGACCTGTGGCCATCAATGGCAAGGTGAGAATTATGTGACAGAAACAAACCAAACAAAACGAAAACAAAAGTTGTGTAAGAAGATGAATTGATGGACAATAATCATACATACTAAACTACTACTGCTTTTCCGAATCTGATGCATTCAAACGTGAGCAAACAATAAAACTGCTCTCTGCTCTGGCAGGTCGAGATCCGACCCATGATGTATGTGGCACTGACCTACGACCACCGACTCGTTGACGGCAGAGAAGCGGTGACTTTCTTACGCAAGATCAAAGCGGTGGTGGAAGATCCGAGAGTGTTGCTTCTGGACATGTGATGTTTCGACCACCACATTCCTCTCATTTAAAGATAGCTCAGCTGCATACAATCAACTCCACGTTACAGAAAAACGCACAAGTCGCACAAACGCCAACACAACTACTTTTGTCTTTTTAAATGTTCAGACAGACTGCAGGGGAACATATGGAGCTTAAATACGTTGTATTAACTGTAGAATGTAACTTGAAGTTTCGGCAAGTTATAGTAATATGTTTAAAATGGGCCTTGGATAAATTTGCCTCGGCTCCATTTGAATTTAGAAAATAGACGAGTAACATTTACAATACACGGCTTAGGACAGCAAAAAAAAAAGGCTTGAAATGTTAAAGATAACTCACATCGGTGTGTTGTTATACCCATGTGCTCTTCAGATGGACATATGAAGCGGTAGATAAACACTCGCTGCATCCCCGTCACAGTTGTGTAATCATGAAACAAAATGGCTTTTTCCAGGCAACAGTTGGCTGCATAACTTTCTGCCCTGCTTGTTAGTTGGTGCTCCTAAACCACTTTTTCCACAGCGGGGCCAAGCAAAGCTCACTCAGATTAGTTCAAGATGTTTTTAATGTTAACACAGGAGTGAAAGAATTCTTTGGTTTGCTGCTAGTCATCGTTACTAGCTGGAAAAAAAGAACCATCGACCTTTCCCACTACCTGATAGTCACGTGTTTGGAGATGATTCAGTTCCTTTATATTCCTGCTTCACAGTCCTGTCTTTCTCTTTTGTTTATTTTAAACCCGTCTTGCTGTTGTCGGGCAGATTCTTTGACCATCAAAATCCAAAAATGTTGATCAAACTGTTGTGAGCTTTTAGTAAAAACAGACACACATGAATCCACTGTTCATTAGCAGAAACTGTACAGACCACAAACCACACACTATTTGTTTTATTATATATATATATATATACACACAGTATATTGTTACTTTATCTGCAGTATGTTGGGAGTAATGTTCAAAACGCACAATTTGGCAGCAGGTTTTTATGTTGAGCTCCAATGTTGGAAGAGGTTGTGCTATATATATATATATATAACACTTGTATCTATTTAAAGAAACAATTTTAAACATTAAACATCTCAAGAGTTTTATGTACTGAAACTTGTCTTGCACATTTACTTTACAAACTGTGTACATACTTGCTGTCTTACTGTTAGTCCAACAATGATTTACTAGAGCTAAAACAATTAGTCGATTAATTTTCCTTCAATTGTCTAATCCATTAATTAGCAACAATTTTTGATTATCAATTAATCCTTAAAATTATGTTTCAAGATACATTTTCTGGTTCCAGCCTGTCAGCTGTGAGGTTTTTCTGCTTTAGTTTGTCTTATATGATCGTAAATTAAATCTCTTGACTGGGTTTAGAATTGTTGTTCACACAAAACAAGACATTTGAAGATGTCATATCAAGCTTTGGGACCTTGTGATGGGCATTTTTTAACAGTTGTCTGAAAATGTATCGACCAAAGAATTGATTATCTGATTATAACTTAATTGACCATGAACATAACCGTCGGTTGCAGCCCGATGATGCCAGGCATACACTGCACCAAAGAAACTGTTGACCACACATTTCACTTTAATTTCATCTTCTAAGAACAGACTCTGTCTTTTTGAAAAGGACTCAGAACTATGAAGGCAAAATAAAAGCACGGGCCTCAGGCAGGGAACGTCTTCGTGGTCGGCCCCCGAATTCTCTGCTGCAGATGAATTCTGTGCCAAAGACTGATCTTCAAAGCCTCATTAGCCAGCCTACCGCTCGGCTCTTGAGAAGCTCCAAATAATGGGATCATCTCTGACAAAGTCTTAAGGGTTGATCGGCCCTTTCTCCCACTTCACAAACACAGGCTCAAGTGTGTGCAGCTGTGTATGATACCCCTTCAGTATTTCTGTTTACTTTAATAATCACAGAGGACAATGGGTCCTAATGTACGTCTTTGTTTCTCTGCCAGCACCTACACAAATGTCTGAACAACACTGTTTGGAGGAAAAACACAGAATTCATTATGAGAACACAAAAAACCCAAACATTAGATTACCATGAGAATACTGGAGGTCCTAATGGGCCTGAATACAGCAAACAATGATACAAGGGTTCCTTTAATTTAATTATTTACTTTTATTACCGCTCAAGATTCCATTAGCGCTTTCGAGATCATGTTAATTGGCAGCGTGTGCCAGTGGGTGCATAGATATCTGAAGGGTTTGTTGGCAGGTTTTTGTTTCGTCTTCAAAATTTGGCCAAATCTGTGAATTTTCAATCGGGCTGCTCAACAAGATGTGGGTTTTAAGTCTTTGTGTCAATTCAGATGAAAGATGGCCCATTAGAAATTGGCAGCTAGCTGTTTGTTTTCATTAAGCCACATCAGAGGGATAATTTACCTAAATTATTCTGTTATTTTTTCTATCTTTTAAATAGATAATAATATCAATGTCATTATATAAAGAATTGTATTTTAGTCCAGTTGAAAATGTGTGTTTTGCATTTAAGATGATATTAATATTAACAATGAGAATTGTCCATTTATGTTTTTTATTTTCAAACGCTTTTACCTTTTTAAATGAACAAGAATACCCTATAAAGTTTCCGAGTATGAAAAGGCTTTTAAGTACTCTTCATTTAGCGGAACATCTTCACACATTTCGTCAAACGCAGAGCCCTTTCATACATGTACAAACTAATTCTAACTGACATCCTGTTGTGGTTTTTATGTGTATTAGATAATTTTGTCTTCCCCCATGAATGCAGTGAGGGACAAATGAATCATTTTAGTTACGGGTTAAAAACCGTAGCTTCCCAGCAACAAATGGACCAAGTCAAAAGCAGAACTGCATAGGGCGTATTGTTTTTATATTATTTTATCTGGACTCATCCCCGTGTCAGCACCATTGTATCCAGTTAACACGGAGCGACTATCAGCCCACCACCCACTGGCAAGACAAAGTAAGTCTTTAGTAATGAGCCCTTACGTGGGCCTAAAGTTATTCTTACTGCGTTGTTGTAATTGCTCAATTAAATTGTTAATCCACAACTACTATAATAAACACTAGCAAGTGTGAATACTGCATAATGCACTAATGAGATTTTTATATTTCTGAGTGAATGAAGGGATGAGGAGACAGAAAGAGAAACTCAGGACGCAACAGTGAAGCCAAAAACACGGAGGAAGTGAGTAAGGTGCCTTTCATTTAAGATTTAAATACAAAAGATGGAGGAGGAAAACTGACAGGAACTGATTCAGGAGCAGCCCAGGAGTCAAGTGATGGAGAGACATTGTGGCTACAAACTGTTGTGGCCTATATCTCTACATCCAACCACATTCAGATTGGAGCCTGCTATAAACACCCAATAAACTGTTTAATGGGTGTTTAGATTAGTAGCTGAGGTAATGTAGGGTTTACCCACCATTTATTTTACAACTACAGCCCAGTTACACCTTTTTAAAGGGGCTTACAATTGATTAAATCCAGTGGCATGAGTTTCCTTCAACAAGTACATTTCCCTTTAGAAGCCTGATCTTAGTTTAGAAGATCTTCTGTTAATGTAGTTTATTTAGATATGAGCCTTGTGTAAAAAAAAAAAAGAGTCTTATTTTGGGTAGTTCATTTGGAAAATACTTATCCCAGTTTGAGAGTTTCTAATGGCTAAATTAAAATGTACATTGCAAAACTGCTTTTAAGAACTGAGTTCTTTGTCTGATCTTTGAATTAAGATGTAGGAACGAGGATGCCGTGGTGGTGCACATCAGGGCAAGAACTTGTTTCATCATATCACACGGACGTTTCTGATGTACAATTCAACACGTTTTAGCAAAACAAGACCTGTCTTTACAGAAGCTCTGAGTGGAGGATTTCCAGGTCACTTTTATGAATGATATTGGTGAAAATTGTCTGAATGAATCTTGCGGGGTCTGTACTGTTCCACTTGAGGATTGACAGAAGAGGAGACCTCTCTGACAGCCAGTGGTCATCCCTTCCAGACGAATTTTGAATGCTGAGGAGGAACTGAATGACTCTGACCACAACTGTGGTCGAAGAGAGAAGGCGATATTGAAGTAGAGTTGGAAAAGTTTGCGTAGTCTCTTTACACATGTACTGTTGATACGAAGCTCCTCCGAGGCTCAGTCAGAGGTGAAAACAATGACGAATAAAAGCATATAACTGAAATGGGATGCTAATTTAAAAGGGTTGTCCCGTGTCCTGATGACCCTGCGATATTATGGGGTCAAGCCGTTTACACATGACTCACTAAAGAGGTGCGTCGTGTCATTGTCTTCTCTGTGGTTACCACTACAGCCACCTGACAGAAACGGATAGCGTCGTTTGATATCACACCTTGAGACAATTCATCAGCACAGCCGTGATAATCCTACCCGGCAGGGCCTGCATAAGTAATGCCGCTCATGCATATTCACAAGTGTGCTGTTTCCTTTACAGGCCGATTCATTCAGAGATAACCAATGTGGCGAAACAACTAGCTTGCATCTGGCCCTATTCTTTCCCTCCTCTCGGTCCTTTGATATGGACGCCAGCTCTCTTTTTCTTCCTCCTCTTGTTCCGTTGTCATACCAGAAGATTATTTTGGGATGGAGAGAATGGGGCGGAGGACCTTGTGGCCCAGCGGCGGACACAGCTGGCAGCGCTGAGGTGGGTGCAGCTGGTTGGTGTCAGAGGTTCAAGTATTCACACTGGACAGAATTGGGATGAGCGAAGAACTACAGTGGAAGGAGGGGGGGAGGGGGGGTCGCTGGGGTCAGAGGAAGCTGCTATTAGGGTGCACAATACCATTGGGTTTGTGATGTCAGTTCCTCCTCATAAGTATCTCTATATTAAACTGTGAAATTGTGCTATTGTGAGATTTGTATGAACAATATGGATCACTTAGTGAATTTGTAAAGTCATACTGCTAACATATAAAGAAAACTATCAAATAACAGATTAAATTATCTTTTATTTGAAGATGTGGTGCTGTACGTCTCTGTGTCTATGACAGCTCAGCAAACTGACTGCAACAAAAAGAACATTTGCCATTTTCTGAAACTGTTCATAGCTGGTTTGTGCAAAACCAGTCAACAATGACAACATTCTTTCCCACTTAAATGATATCGAAAATGTATCTAGGATTTCAAAACACAGGCAAATACATCTGAAACCATCAGCGAGGTTGGACTGGTGGGAAGCATGTTTTCTTTTTAATGTGGGTGACCTGGCCTTATAAAACTAAATATTATGGTCCATCACAAGTCTCTTCATTTTTTTCCCCATAGAAGTTACTTATGAAAAAATTCACTGATGTTTATGTTTCATGTTTCCGACAAGTACTTTTTTTGTGACAGCATCATTATGATACATACACCAGTTCACGGACTAACCTGTACATTATGGTGGCTGTGCAGTTCTTGTCAAACCTCCTGATCAACCACTCAAGCTGTCGCTGATTCAGAGGTACGTTCGCTGCCTGCATCCACGACAACAACATTTACTCCAATGCTCATCCATACAACAGTGAATATCTGAATACTTAAGCCGAGTTAAAATATTTTCTGTGATAGATTTGTTGTACTCATGAATGAAGTATTAATATTTGATGTTTTCAGTGTCAGCCTGACCTTTACAGCGTTCCTGAAGGCAGACGTGGAGACCTTCATGGTTCCTTCTTTATCCAAATCCTGGAAGAAGTCCAACGTGCTCTCGTTTCTCTCTTCAAGGAATTTCTATGACGGAATCCAGATGTTTCAAATTTGGAAAGAGAGTGTACAAGACTACACAGGCAAAGAAATTATCTCTTTTGGGAGCATAAACATTTATTGTCTGTCACTAAATTTCTCTTCCTTCCTCACAACTGACCTGAAAGATCTGGAGGGCCGACGCATTCCTGCTGACGGAGCTCATGACGCTGTACCGAACATGCAGGGCAGGACGCCTCTGACGGGCTTCTTCCAACAGCTCCACAAAGGCCTCACACACAAACACCGTCTGCACTCACACATGCACATACACAGACACGTTCAGAACACAGAAGTAGTACTGCAGGCAGACGTCGTCAACATGTATTCACATGCAGACGAGATCTATGTTTATACTTAAGTTCACAGTCTGAGGTGAAAATGTTTTTTGCTGCACTTACAGAAATGTCGATCTCCTCCACTGCTGATTTCATGTTGTTTTTAACTGTTTTCAGCAGCATCAGGGCTCCAATATGTGTCAGGGGGTTATGGGAGAGCTGAACAAAAATACATACCAAATCTCATATTTAACATACATTGATCTACAGTTACCGTTCCACATCACCATGACGATGATCGGACACAGCATAAACTAGCAGCGGTCCAGGATTCACACTTTGTCCGGCTCACCTTGAGGACCCTCAGGGTGTCGTTGGTGGCCAGGCCCTGGCAGAGCAGTGTCACGGCCTGGTCGTCCACACGGTTACTGCTGAGGTCCAGCAGCACCAGCGTGCTGTTGAGCTTCAGTGCTTGACCCAGTGACCCGGCCTCGATGTGCCCAAAACCGTTCCACGACAGCTGGAGCTGCTTCAGAGTCGAGTTTTGCTGGAAAACGTGAGCGACGAACAGCTGTGATGGGAAGCGGTGTTAAATATACACTGAAGACTTGTGCTCGAGTGTGGTATGTTTGTCACCTTCAGCCCGGCACTCAAAGCCATTGCCCCACACATACGAAGGTGATTCCAGCTCAGATTTAAGACTTCAATACCTACATTTGTGGCTTTGAGAAAGGGGAAACAAATTTAAAAGGCCACAGTACATTTTAAAATTTAACCCACAAATTATACATCTAGTCTATTGAAGTCAGACTGAAATTAAAATCAGTATATATCCTTGGTGTTAGTTTTGACTTGTGTACTAATTCGGTCAACTGCTGCCATGGTGAACAGCGACCCAGAGGCTTGATGCTTGGATATACTTTTATCCTCTTTTAAAAAATGAAAAAATATAGAGCTGTTGAATCATTTTAGTTGACATTTTCCTACAGGAAAAATAAAAAAGAATTCGAATTTCAGTTGGACTTTTTAGTCGGCTTCAAATTTATGAGATCAATTCTTGGTTTATTCATTTAAAGGATTTGGCTTCAGCATCCCCGTAGTGCAGTCGGAAATGGAACTACTGTACCTAACATTTGACCCAGGTGTTCACCTCCTGCATCACAGAACCTGTTGTGACTGAGGTCCAGCTCTTTGACCACATAGTCACCCTGAGAAGAAAGAAAATGTTGGATTGCAGTTAATTGTTAAATTTAGATGTTTCTCGATTCATTTGTTAGGATATAGTCATGAAAAATGTGTAGGAGCTCAAAATGCCCTTTTGCCACATGGATTCAACAGTTTTGTTGTACAAACCTTTAAAGCATCAGAAAAGTATTTAGCAGCAGAATCATCAAAATCATTTCCTAAGGGAAGAAGAGAACATTAATGTAATTACTAATCCAAAAAATAGCTCACTTGTCCACTTAATTTAAAACATCTTGAGAGGTCAAAGACTTGGTTGATCACCTGAGAGTTTGATGTATTTGATGTAGTAATTGTCCAACAGCATTTTGGAGAAGACGTCTGCTCCTTCAAGGCGCAGCTGGTTGTTGGAGAGATTCTGAAGTAAAGACACACAAAAGGATTGGTGTATTAAAAAAGGGGGGGGGGGGGGGGGGGATTTTAAAGATATCAGTTCAGCTTCTTCCAGTTCAGCAGATGTGTACAGTGTTGTACCACTTGTAAATACCAGGCAGATTTTGAGGAACTGATGCGTTCAACATGATAGTTTTCTAATAGTTACTAGACTCTGGATGGTGATGTTTGTTTGAAGCATCTCCATCAGATAGCGTGTCCCCTCTGCCCGAAGTGCGTTGTCCTCCAGCTCAAGGTTGGTGACGACATTGTCATTCTAAAACACGAAAAAAGAAAATAATTACTGTTAAATGAATGTCCGATTCCATTTTATTTTCTCTGTCTACATTTATAAACTGCATTGAAAGTTTATATAAAGAGAACCCCACTTATTACAGATTTCTTTCATTAAAGTGAATATCTAGATGAAAGGATTGACGGCCCCTACTTGCAGAACTATGGCCAGAGCTTTGGCGCCCAGAGGTCCCACGCCATAGTGGTTCAGGTTGAGATTGGCTTCGCCCGAGTGGCGGAGGAAGGAGGAGACGGGAACGGCCCCGGTCCGCCGACAGGCCTGCAGGTACAGCTCTGCCCGGGACAAGCTCTGTCTCTGTTTGGTGGCGTCTGAAAGGAACAGGGGGACGAAGCAGAAGACGAGGAGGAAGAGGTGAGGGTGATGAAGAGCATGCGTGCATCATCACTGAACAGTGTTGGTCACCGTAACCTACCGTCTGTTTCCAGATCCGTGTCCCACTCATCACCACTGTTGCCCCGCTGGCCCTGGGCTGGCTCGTCCTTGTCCCCCATCTGATCCTGGCTCCCCGTGGGCAGGACTGACTGACCAGACGGATGCTGCTGCTGCTGCTCCTCTTCCTCTTCCTCCTGCGGTGCCTCACTGAGCTGGAGAGCTGCACGGTCTTCCTCACGCTGATCCATCACCCCGCGGCGCCCTGAGAGCCTCGCCTGGACCGGCACCACGCCTGCACAAACCCTGAGGAGGAGAGAGGTGAGGCCGGCTCTCACTGAGAGTCTTCTGTAGCAGTGGGAGCCACACTCGAGTACTCTACTTAAGTGAAGTACTTGTACTTTACTTCCTCCATTTCCTGCTACTTTATACTCCGCTACACTTCAAATATTTGACCTTTCACTCCACTACATGTGTATTGGACAACTTTAGTTACTTTTTACTTTTCAGATTCAGATTAATAACAAAAAATATAACCAACAAATACACGTTAATGTTATATTATAAATTAAGGTACAACTTGATTGATCCCTGGAGAAATTCACAAGCTGATAGAGTATAAAGTAGTTAAAATTAGTTCTACATTTACCATCTTCGATATTAAAATGATGTACACACATTAATGCATCAATAATTATAATACAATAATATAATAAACACTTTTCTGAAATGTTTCTGCATAATGAAGAACCGCCTTTTCCAGCTAGCATATATGCTGTGACGTTATATTTCATATACTTATACACACAGGAGGAAACCATCAAACTGGACTGAAATGAAACTCATTTGGATCAGTATTTAAAACAAACATTCACTTTTCTGCTTGACCGAGCGTGTAAAACGTCCTTCATCGCTCAGAGGAGAGAAAACCGCGTCTTACCGGAGAGAAACACGACCGTCTGAACCGCGGGACACCGGCGGTTGTTGCCATGGAGATTAACCGGCAGAGACAACGATGAGCGAAAAGAGGAGAAAAATAAAATACGTGTGGAAATGATCCACCTTCCTCTTCATCAATCAGTGTGTGGTCGCAACGTCACGGTGTGAAGTTGAGTTGATTCAACGTGTCTGGTGCACGCCGTGCAGTTCGTAAAAGAGTCCGCTGGATGGCGCTGCAGACCGCAGAGTGTAACGAGGGGCAGAGCTGCAGTGTGTCTGCAGCCCTGCAGCTCTGCAGTAAACCTCGTGTTTCATTTGGGTTCTGACAGACTTATTAATCCAACTCTACTGTGTGTGCTCAAGTGTTGTTGTTGCATTGCTGTGTACTGTCAGGTGTTCTTGTTATTCCGTCCACCCCCTGCAGTTGTCAGATGAAGAGCATTAATTAATTTACCAAGATAGTTTAAAGGCGAACCAAAGTTGTTTATGTGTTATGTTTATGATTGATCATGTAGTTGTTTTTTTTTTATTTACATGACTGGTATCTGTGTTGAGCTTTTCCTGTTAAATATCACAGTCCTTGACGTGAGGTTCTGTTGTTGCAATTTCTTTACAATAATAATTATATGACAAAAACTAAAAACAATGCTGCAAACGTAAAAGATTAAAACATGTAAGGGGTTTAAAGGCGGTGAACTAAAAACTCAATTCAATTATTATATAGCAATTAGGGAAAGACCTTATTAAATCTGGTCCGTGGTCAAGTTTGTTAAAACAGGGTCAGCTGCTGTCTGTTCAGTCTGCAGATGGGAGATATTTTTCCTGCTGAGCCCTGAACAAAAGGGAGATGCAGTAATCAAGCATGAATGACCTTTACAGAGTTTTGCAAATGAAAGTAAAGCCCTGACTTTGGCAACGGGCCTCAGCTGAAGAAAACATGATTGCACAACTTTTTGTCACTTGATGGTTCTGGTGTCATGACCAGGAGGAACAAATACTTGTTTTGTTTCACTAAAGAAAACGTGAGTTATTGCACGTCTGATAGAGTAAGAAAAGAAAAAGAGGGGGAAAAAAGACATGCTCTTCCTTGTAGTTAGAAAATAAATTTTAATCTATTCGGGATACCAGAGTCATACATAGCAGATACAGGTCCAGAACAGACATTGAAATACTGCTCAGCTGAAGAGATTTCTGCTTGTTTTCACAGCTGTTTGACAGCGCAACATGACAGACACAGACTGGAAAGATTGAACAGACAAATCACATCAAGTGATTAACAAGCATTTCATATATGTTTATGTATACAAAGCAGTATAAAACAAGTACAATAATGGACAGACAACAAGTCCAAAAAACAAGGGTGTAAACATTTTGTGTATATGTGCTTTTCATGACGCCAGCGTCACCACAAATCGGATCAACCGGTAACTGCCATCGTCGAGGCAGAGTATAGAAATCAACATTACAAAAACAAAAAAACTCTACTCCGTCTGGTGTACTTGTATTGAGTATTCTATACTAAAAACTCTACACCTGTATATTTTGGCTAGCATACAAAGGAAAACTGCAGAACACTAAGCCTTTGTGGGCTTCTGCAATGAAACAATGCCACACAATCTACGCAGGGCTTTTGTAACAGAGCACCATATTGATATTAGTGTGTTTCCTCGGCGTTGTTTCCTGTCGTACTCTACTCTTTCCATTGGTCCCTTTATGTAGAGATGGTTGAAGTAACAAATAGGCACAGCGGGTGTCAACAACAACACTTAATGCGGAGATGAAACTGGGTATTACCAGTCTTCCAATGGACAGAGCCAGCTCATGTAGCAGTACTAAGGACGCCCTACAACCTCAGGTCTTTGGGCAGAGTCTCCAAAAGTCTTCAGCCTGGAGCTCAAGTGCTTGTTTAGAAATGTATTGCCAGTTATGTTTTCATTTAAATGGCTGCCGGTTCAGGCTTCAGGGGCTTTGCGCCCCTGGTTTTTCCTGGTTTTCACTTGGCTTCGGTGGACAGCTGCTCCAGCAAGGGGTTGGCCTCGCTCTCGGGTGTTTTGACGCTGTCGGTCCTCACGATGCAGGTGGGCCGGTGGAGATTGAGCATCACCATTAGCTGCTGCCTCTCCAGACGGAGCTCCTCGATCTGGGCCTTCAGATCCGAGTTCACCATCTCCAGACGCTCTGATTCCTGGAAAGAGATGTTGAATTATTAGAAACTAATGGGAAAATATATTGTTCAGAGTACTTCAAATTTGTTATTCTTCTATCACTTCAGAAAAAGGATCTTAGACCCATGACTTTAAGTTGTGCAGGTGTAGTAATCCTGATTGTTTAAACCTGGCTTGTATTTGATCGTATTAGAGCTACTTTGAGATTAAAGTTTTGCCACTTGCTTAAACGTCAATCCACTGTTCAGGTTAACTGAAGTCAGGCTATTCTTGGCTACCACCCTTCTACTCATTCGTAGGCATTAGTAAGTCATGAACTCACCCTTTGAAGGAAGTCAGTCCGTTCCTTCTTTTTGTTTCGGCATCGTGCTGCTGCTACCTTGTTTTTCTCCCGTCTTCGTTTCCTCCTTTCCTCATCTTCATCCATCTGCAAACATAAACATAATGTTTTGTTAATATTAGAAACATGCAATATTTGACTGAATTTTATATTACAAAAATCTGAATACTTTCTAAATTACATAAATCTTCAACAAAAAGTAGTGTTCGCCTAGATGAAAAAAATTAAATATGTTGTGCAACCTGTAAAGTAATTCTGGTTGCAAGCAGTAGAGGGGGCAAACATCAACTTTCAAACTGTATCAGTTTTTCATGCCCACATACTGTATACATGAACACTTTAGTTATTTACATGGAAATAATGTCAATGTTTAATCCTAAATTCTTTATTTTATCCTGGCAAGCATGTGATATGAAATCCTTTAGTCCTTTTCTGACAAATGTAAGCGCAAGATGGATGTTATTTTCTATATAAATGCTCAAAGCTGCCTTGATCGAGGGCTTTGAAACATCCTGAATCTGATACCTTCCTTCTTGTTTCTTCCCTCTGACTAGATGTACATCTTTCATTCACCCTACTTCTGCACTATTTGCTCTTTTCTCCTGTTCCCTCTTTCACCCACCTCTGTCTTGATGGCCAGCGGCCTCTTCCCCAGCCTCCCCAGGAAATGCAGCGGGGACAGCATGGAGCCCAGCTGGCGGAAGTCAGCCAGCTTAAGTTGATCAGTGAGTGTGGTGGCCGAGATGCCCGCCAGCGGGCCCAGGCAGGGCAGGGAGCCCGCCGCCAGCGAAGGGTCAGGTATCTGTCCCGGCATCATGTCCGACCCGGCCACCACCGCCGCTTTGGGGAGAGAGAGAGAGAGAGAGGAAGGGAGAGGGAACGATTAGGACGAGAGAATAAAGCCTGACAATGAAAACTCAAGGCTACTTTTTTAGTGCATGTAGTGGAAAGCAAAGTGTACACACATCTTTTAAATATTCTTGTATTTCTAACAAATTCCTTAAAATAACAACCAATTAAGTCAAAATCACATTAAACGTATTCTTGTACTCACTGTTGAACAGTGAGTATTTGTAAGTGAAAATCATGTCACAGCTTGTACGCTTGAATTCTAATGTGTATGCATGATGTGCTGAACTTAAAGGTTATGATTTCGTACAGATAGTTAATTCTTCTACTACTCTCTGGTGGTAACACGAGCCATACATTCATACCTTTCTTCCATTATCATATTGCAGCCATCTGACAGTATATTTTATCTTTATTATGATCTATTGTTGGCATTCTTTCCACTAAAAGATTAATTTACTGTCTTCTGTCCTTGTCATTAAACATCTTCCTAAATACGGGTTGCTGTTTCAAAGAAGGCATTCAAACATTGACAGCTTTGACAGCTGTGTTATCTTCTTAGTCAGCAGCCAGAGAAAAAACAAACTTCACACTGTCAGCAGCTAAACACTCATCTCTGTAGTTTCACATGCAAAGGGAAGCCATGAAACCCTTCAGTATGGCCTCATAAACCGAGGGCTATCTTCTACAGTTTGGTTTCTGATCCTTCGCCGAATGGTGTTCGTCTTGAATGTTCATTTGGTTTGTAAAGAGGATTCAAAGCAAATCAAAAGCATTCATGTCAAAACAGAGTGGGTAACACTCATGCATTCCACTGCTACCCTCTTTCAACAATTTAGGGTAGTTTAGAGGGGTTGACCACAGCACTTTTTAATGTAATCAGGGAGGAATGAGGGACAGAGGAGAAAAAGGAGAACTTGTGCAGGCCTAAAGGAAGTGGCTGGAGAATTAAGACGTCTCTCTAATTACTGTAAGACCAAGAGTTGGAAAAGTTCTGATGGCCAAATAAAAAACAAATGTTACAGATGGGAACAGCGTAACATGAGCCGACTGTACTCTGCCCATCCCTGCAATCTCTGAGGAGAGTGAGACCAGTGAATTACTCCGACAAGAAATAGTTTCTCTTACTGTTCAGTATTTATGTAGAAAATAAAAGAAATAAATACTTAAAATAAAACATGTCCGGTAGGTAAAAGGTTTGGAGCAAACATTCAGCTGCCATTTCACATTTTCTGCTGACGAAATTTTACACCAAATAGAAACAGAATCACTGTGTGGATCATATTTGTTTTTGACAAAATCCCTGAATGACTGATACAACTGAACAACTGATACTTCAATAACTTTGGCACGCTGACAAAATGTCAGCTAGGATTACCGGCTTAACCCAAAGTTACGAGAAGTTTTAAAAAGATTGATGATATCAGCGTGACTTTTACATTAACAGCTTAATTCACATTTGCCTCCTGAGTACTTGGCCGAAGCCAAACCTCTACAGGTTGGGCACAAACCGAACAAAGCCCCTCTCATATGGAACCAACAAAGACGTGTATTGTGAGGAGCTGCATAAACAGCTGACTTTGCTGGTGGGTGACTAGCTGACAGGCCGACTGTATTGTAAGTTCAAGACTAAGTTTTTCTTTCTTTGCTACTTTTTTTTGCAGGGCTGAAAGACATGCTCTATTACAAAAGCCATAGAGGAGGTAATGAAAAAAACAAGGTTATGTAACTCTATTCTAATGTACTCCACCCTGCTTATGGGCTGGTCTCAAAGTCTTTTTACAGTTGGACTGCAGTTTACTGTCGAGCATGGTGGAAACCAAATACGCTCACTTCTAGCAAGAGGAAATCAATTCTGATGTGCAAAAGTGTTGCTTCTGTGCTAAATGATTTAGACTAGGATATATCTTTCACGTAATGCTTCAAATAAAATGTTTCTACTGTCATCTACATTATAACTCGTACGTTTAACAGTCAAAGTGATCGTTGAAGTAGCAAGTACTGTGTAAAACAGTCTTACAAACTAAGTCTAAAGCCATTGTACAACCACAATCTCACATGTTTTTGCTTTGTTTTGGGGGAGATTACTGCATGTAGCAGTTTTAGGTATATTACAGTACACTGACTGTTAGACTTTGAGGTAGTCTCCACGCTGCTTTTGACCTGTTCCTTACCACCTTCAGCCTGCAAGATTTATTCGCTCCAAGGACAAGTTGGTGTGTGGAGCCAGTGTCCAATGAGCCATTTTATTATTTAAATCCCGGCTGCCCCTCCCTCTCTCTCTCTCTTTCTCTCCCTCTTCTCCCTCCCTCTCACCCACTGTATGTATACTCTCATTTACACTGCACTTGGCAGCAGCCTGTTGTTTTTGCTGGAGAGGAAAAGAACAAGACAGCCCTGGTAAAAAAAACTCTCTCAGACAAAATCCCCTCTCTCTCAAACTCCCAGGAGAAGTGGAGGAATGGAAGGTGCCAAGGCCCTCTCTCTCTCTCTCTCTCTCTCTCTCTCTCTCTGCAGAGAGGCTGACTAAGAACAAGGCAAACCATATGGCAGCTAATCCAGGAGTGAATGAGAGAGAGAGCTCTTTAAAAATAGCCAGACAATAGTAGAAACTAGTCAGGCTGAAGTGACTAAACTACTGCATTTACTATAACGTCTTTGACAGTGCAGTAACCTCTGTAAACTTAAAAGAAAGCTTAGATTATTCAATAAACTATTAAACTCATAAGTTTCACATCAGATCTGTCTCTCTGCGTCTGCACATCTGCATGTTCTATTAAATCCATTCAGAAATCAGTCAAACATGAGCAGAAAGCCCCTCGACATGTGACTGAAGAGTATGCCATGTTTTTTTTTCTTACATTGCTCATTGCCGACCAATAACTATGCTGGAATTCAAAAGATGCAATCCAAACTAACCCCTGGGCTGAGAGAACAGCCACAGGAACTGAAGCGCCCATTAGGAATGACTGAGCAAATCGCTTTGAGAGCCAAAATGGAGTCCAATATCCAAGTTGGCCAGACACTCAGGACCGGTGTACAGACTCAGATTTGGCTCCGTCCTGGACAAACACGATTTTTCAATGGAAATTGACCCTAAAAAAATACGTGAATTCAGGAATAATCATATTTTATGTCTATTAGACTGGCTCATATACGGTACATTGTAATGCAACCCTGCTCAGTCAGACATATTGCAAGGAAAGCCCCCATTCCTTGCTATGGCTTGTTGAAGCATGCAGCTGAGGCCAGACCTCGCCCACCAGACACACACACACGCAGAAATACACTTTCAGTACATAGACATACATAAACCGTATGGGTCTGCATGACATCAGATCACACAAATAAAAAACCCACAGAGGTAGTTTTGCCAGCGGCCTCCAAAACAAAGGTGAAATGATGTCTGAAGCAAGATGCCTATCAATTATGAGGCATAAAAGTGAGTTACACGCCACTCGAGACAATTTATAGCACTGTTGTAAACTCAAACAACATAACAGACTTTTTGAGTTAATCATGACTTGTAAGTTAAGTAGAAAGTTTGTTTTATGGTTGATTTGTTCCGTTTCTTTCAACCTGCCTCACAAGTGTTTTAAAATCCCCCTTGCAAATTTCAACACCTCGTCAAGCCTTCAGACATGAAACCTTAAAGAAGTCTCATCTGTACAACACACGGAAAGTTTGCTGATGCATCATGCTTTGCGATGTGTAATTATACTCAAAAGCATGAGTCAAAATGATTTTTACATTTTTCAAAAGAGGGGTATTTTTCCCTCTTTTTTC
This sequence comes from Lateolabrax maculatus, assembly GCA_031216445.1. NCBI lineage: Eukaryota > Metazoa > Chordata > Actinopteri > Acropomatiformes > Lateolabracidae > Lateolabrax > Lateolabrax maculatus. The sequence goes on along the minus strand of CM062212.1, from coordinate 11,672,815 downwards.
TGTCAGCAGCAGACTGCAGCCGAGGATTAGTGGTCAGCGTTTGATGATGCAACGCCGTTACTGTGCTTTTGCAGTCGAGCAGAAAAGCCAGTGCCACAGCTTTTAGGCCCACACTAGCCTCAAACAAAGACACCTACACAGCCCAGCACTGCTGCCTCTCAGGGCTAACTGAGAGGAGACGAGCTGAAGCCAAGGGCGGGGAGCGGAAATGTCATGTATTAGTTATGAAATATAGGACCTTACCCATAGAGCCCTAGATAGCTGGAGGTGTGTGTGAAGAGAGTGTGCAAGTAAGGGTTCCTATATGGGAATGTGCAGGCATTCAGTGTGTCCTATATATATATATATATATTTACAATCCGCTGGTTTCTTTGCTCACATACTCTATCTGTCTTCAGCTCGACCAAATGTGTCCATTTCCTGAGTCATTCCTGAGAGCAATTAGCAGTGCTGAGGAATTCAGCCCCTTACCAATAGCCGGCAGCACGACTGGAGGCCCTATTATCCTCATCCCCTATAGAGACGGTGAAGGAGAGGGGAATGGGGTTACATGGGGGTTTTCAAAGGCGACTCATTACCTTCACATACTGTTGCTTTTTTAAAAAGGAGCCCACTAACAGCTAACCGCTACCGGCAGTAATTTTGGTGCCTCAAAACAGGAGTCAAAAGTATTTTTTTTTTTTTGTGCCAAACAACTTAACTTTAAATCACTGGATTATGGGAAATACATGCACACTTTCCAAGATGCTATTTGACCACTTTTTGTCAGCTTACTTTATTAAAGTCTAATTTTGGACTAATAAGGCATTGCTCGGCCCACACACCGGCATCTTGCAAAACTCTTTCAAACAGCTTCTACATCTCTAACACTACATGAGCGCTGAACAATGAGTGCAAAGGCTCGGGCCAAGGCACGCTCTCTCTCAATCTCTGGCCAAGGTCTCAGCGATCATCATTACCGTCTGCACTCAGTCAGGCTGTGTGTTGAGTTACAGCCTTTCGCAATCCTCTGAGGAAACCAGGGAATTTGGCACCGACTTTCCTCGAGGACAGGACAGTCCAAATATACAGTATCAACATTCCTCCAACCCCTCATTATATTTTCATTGGAGGGACAAGACACAAGAAGGGTAGAAACGCAGTAATAATGGCTGTTGTTCTGATCATGCTGTGGTCACCTCTGGCCATTAAACCCAAGGGTGATAGTGTGTGGGAGTGGAAGTTATTATCACAAAAGAAAATAGGATCTCTTTTCATTTCTGCTTTAATTTCTCACTTGGCCGTTCTTATGGGCTGAACAGCTGCCACAGATAGAAGGAATCTTTCATAATTTGTCTTGTGAAGATGACTAAACCTTCCCTAAGCAATACAACGCAATTATGAACGTTTAACCTTGCAATATTGTCAATGATGATGAGGCTCTCGGTTGCAGCAGTAATGAGCAAGCTTAATTTCCCCTCACAATTACAGTTTGGATGTCTCAGGGTTCAGTGCACGCAGAGGTCATCTACTGTTCACAATGAAATTACACAACAGAGCAGGAAGTTTTACTAACTATTGCATTTTATTGTAAACTTCAGTCTAAGAATGAAAACATTTTCAGGCAAACTGAAACACAAAGCACCTGCAGGTATGCGCAAGGCAAGAGCGCTGTGGCTGCCTTCATTCAAACATTACGATGTGATCATTGGCTGGATTCCTGCTTGGCCTGCTTCTTGCCATTCAAACAGCCACACATCTATATTCTGCATCTGGGTGGTCCGGGTTGAATTAATATAATGTTACTATTTTTTCTCCACATTGTAAGTCAGGATTAGACTTTGCATGGCATTGAGCTTTATCTTGGCTCAGACATGGATTAAATTAATCAAAATACAACATGCAAACAAAAGCCATTTCAAATATATGGAGTACACGTCTATGACAAATCCAAGACAAGTTATGTGCAATCGCTGATATTAACATACTGGCCAACAAAGTCCAGAACATCAGATTTAATGTGGTCTGTTGAAGCAATCACCATTATTGTGTAATGTGTAGTTGTCACTTCAATGCTGTTTCATACTTTGTCCTCTGATATTTCCTCATCTGCCCCACGTCAAGCAGATGCTTGCTCTGATTAAACAAGCCCCAGTGTCTGTACTATACTGTATGTGTTGAACCAAGAGTTCAGGAAATCTGGAAATCATAACTATATAAGGCCTTTTAAAAAAGAGCTTTTAGTGTGCTCTACTCTTTAAAAAAAACACTGGCTTTAATACCTCGTCTCTCAGTTACACCTTTGGACATTTGGGTGTTTGCTTCCACGGTGTACATCTAGTCTGTCTGACACACTGTTTTTACAAACCATGTGGAAAGGCTTATGGGGACTACAATGTGGTACTGATAATGTGATACGTGCAGCAGTGAATAGCTGCTCCCCCAGCATTAGTATTAGTATCATTGAGCCTAGCTGTTGCATAGTTGGCTCTCTCGCCTGCAATGCGTCTGCTGTCTATTCAGTGTACTTGGGGTGCAGCTTGGCAATTCCAGCTCTCCAGAGACGCACTGGAAGGCATTTCTACTTAAAATAAACCCTGTGCGCCCACGTCCAGCCTTTCAGCCCTGTCGGCCCCGCGCTGCTTGTCGGCACGCCAGCCCTTCCCCATTAATCCACTGCAGCGTTCCATTTATGCAGAAACCATCCTACGGATGTGCCCGGGCAGGCGCTGGGGCATTTAAACCCTCTGCAACACACGCCTGATCACTTCGACACACGCACACACAGATAAAGACACAAAGGAAACACATATATAGAGAACACACAAATAGTTTCCCCTGCATGGCATGTAGTTGTACGAGCAGGCACTGCAACAGTTGAAGAGCATGCACTCGCTGTACAGGAAAACACTGAACCCATGAACTTGCAAGTCACAAACCCACACACATGCACATGATCCGCCCCTATCCATCATATTTCCCATGCCATGATTGGCCTTTAACCTTCAGGCCAATGGGGGCAGATAACTAAAGCTACCTCTGGCCTAGATAGAGTTACTGTTACACAGTAAAGTGTAAATCTTTTCAAAGTACCTGATGTGGACAAGAGGATGATATTTACTGGCACATCACAACAGCACAGGGAAAACAAGGAATTGCTGTGGTGATCAGGGGGAGGTGTAATATTGGAGTATGTTTAACAGACAGTTTGCAAATTCACATGTGCACACGCACACACACACACACACACACACACACACACACACACACACACAAAGTTTCCCTTATCCAGAGCATGTGCACTATGATGGGCCAAAGCAAAGATTACAAATATCAGCCAATCTGAGCACACATTCTCGGCTGTACTCGCATGCTGCCAACAAAACTTCACACTTCATTTAAATCACGCATGTCTCAGAGTGAACTAGCTATGCCAAGAAAAGTCTCTTAGTGCAGCAGAAGGTGATACTCGAGAGAGCATCCCTGATTAATTCAATCTAAAACTGTTTCAAATGCAGAATACTTACTCAGAGGAAACTTGTCAGTCGTCTTCTGTCAATGATGCAACTGTGTTTGGACGCTGTAGAAAGGTCATAAGATATTTATTACTATACATGGTATTAGTATTTTTATGAGAGCTTTAATTAGTAGTCGACTGATTGGCTGATCAACAGAAAATCAACCAAAAACACTGTTCAAGTGAACTATAAAGCAAAAGTGACAAACATTCTTTGGTTCCTGTTTCTCAAATGTGAGGATTTCCTGCTTTTTTTTTCCTTTTATACGTCACTGCCATAGACAAGACAAGTTCACAACAAGCTGATTATATCTGGGGTTTATCTGTCTAAACAAAGACATCAGCCTGGGCTGTGGAAAGTTGTGATGGGCAGGTTTTAGTGCATAGACTGAATAATTAAATGACAGATTACAACAACTGATGACATAAAGCATCACTAGTTGCAGCCTTAATTTGCTACATCCACACCAACAGAGAAACACTTCATTTTGCAAATCTGGTACTCGGAGCTCGTCACCTATCTTGCAGCTGCATGCAAAAAAAAAAAAAAAAAAAAGTGTTGCCTCCCAAACAGTAATAGCGAAAGTAAGTGAAGAGTTGGACGAGCTCGCAGACTCTTAATGTCACAGCAGGCTGGACAAATAACGACGGGTTTAACTCCCGTGTTTCTGCGATGTGAAATCCCTAAAAAAAAAAAAACCCTGCAGACTCGGCGAGGTTTGGTGCAGCCGACCGGCTCAGCGGGCAGCTACTCTGACTTTAAAAAAAAAAAAAAAAAAAAAAAAAGAGAAAGAAAACCCACACAGCGTGCGGCTCGTTACATAACCGTCTCCACACGGCTAACCGACACTTCTCCTGTGTAGCAACACCGACATTAAGACTCCCGAGCTGGAAATACCTCCGGTCCCACACGGGCCGGTTACACGTCTGTAAATAAACGAGCTGCACGGCGACGGTTGCTACAACAGTCGGAGCAACAGACGTGTTTAACGGTTTGAACGAACTGACGGCGAGAGAAAAAAAAACTTTAAAACTATCACAGCCGCACACTTTCTGTCTTTCTTTTTTTACAGCAATGAAGTGAAAAACCCGCTGACACAAATGCCGCACAAAAACTCGTTTGATAAACTAAAAAAAAAAAACAGCGCGGAGTCTCTACAGCGTGTGTGTGTGTGTGGAGGGGGGGGGAGAAAAAAGTGCAAAAGATATGCAAATATGTGAAACCGACGTTTAGCTTTAACAGACACAGAAAGAGAGACAGAGGAGAGGGGGGGGAAACAATGTCAACCTCGGTCGACGGCGGGCGACGCAGACTTACCTGTTGTGCGCCCAAAATCCGCAGCGGTAACGGGGGACGAGAGCGACAGACAGAGGCGGAGAGACAGACGGGGAGAGACAGAGTCGGGCTGCGGGACTCGCGGAGGGTCGTTGCATCAGCCCGCTTAAGTACCGAGCGAGCCTGCGAGGGCTCGGGAATGCGGAACTGCTCGGCCCGTACGTAAGCGGCGGCATGAGAGTGATGCGAGAGGAGGAGGAGGAGGAGGAGGAGGAGGAGGGCCGAGAGGACGCGGAGGTTCCGCTCGCTCCACCCATAGCAACCGAGGGGGGGGGGAGAAAAACACACACACAGAGAGAGAGGGAGGGAGGGAGGAGGTGAAACACACGCTCACCGAGGAAAGTTGTGGCTGGAGGCGCACACATGCACTCCGCAGGCCTGTGTCGGTGCAATCTCGGTGACCTGTTTGTAAACCCCCCCCCGTGCTGCAGTGTTGTAATGGCGATTTGAACCTGAGATTTCCGGCCTCCGTGACCTCTGACCCCTTAAACAAATCGGTGTCCACTCAGTAGTTTGACCCCGTGCTGACTTCACCTTCTCTGAATGTTTCATTGGAAGGATTAGAGGATAGAGGTCAAAGTATCAAGTATTTCACCCAAAAAAAAAAAAAAAAAAGATGCAAAAGTTTGAGAAAAGTCAGGGAAAAAAAGTTACATTATTTTCTTTAACTAAAAACAAAAAGCATTGTTTCTCATATACCTTCAATCATCTTGTGACCCCTCATATGTATCTTATGATCCCCTTCTCTGATTCACACTGGGATACTTCACCCTGCAGCACATGCTATTATTCATTAGTCTTTATTACAGTTAAATTACATTTAAATTCCCTCAGAACAGACTGCTTGGGATTATTTAAGGTAATGGGATGTGGCTTAGTTCTTGATTACTTTCAGAGGATGTTTAACGTGTTAAATGACCTTGTGAAATCTAAGAATAAGTATTATTGTAATTGTATGTAAATTAGCCATTTGGGCACTTAAAAGGAATTGAGTGTGTCAACGTCCCACCATGGTTCCTGACATCAAATGACTCTTTCAAGTACTGAAATAAAACTTGCAGTCTACAAGTGATAAAAATAAACTAATTTAATACACACTCTGTAGTTACAAATTAAAACATTTAGGGTATAAATGTTTATGTGACAGTATGTTAGGGTCTTCTTTTCCAGTAAAGAGAAGAGTCATCACTCCCTGTTTATTTATCTTTTGACTGGTAACACAGAGTGATACTTTGATTATTCCTCCAAAAGTGAAAGTACAGAACTGAAAAGTCTTATTTTGACAACACATTTTCACTGCTTTTATTTCACCTTGCTTTTCATCCTGTACCCCAAAGTCATTTGGCCTTCAAAGTTGCATCCAGATGTTTGTGCAAATTTACTCCCAGCGTGGCTTTTACACATGTTTCTCAGACTTTTCTCTGACACATTCACAGAGAGCTAGAGTTGTATTATTTCAGGTGGTAGAGGAAGTTTGATGCCTAAGTTATGCAGTAAATCTTGCAGGCTATTTGCACATGTTGCTTTAGCTGCTGTGAAATTGTATTTTATTTTCTTTAAGCTCTCCTTAATGAAGATGTCACTTGATTCATAACACATAATAAGTAAAGCACACATGCACAAAATCATGTCAAAGTATTTCTGATTGGGGTTCTAGAAAATTCCAGAAAAACATAATCTGAATCCTTGTTCCTGCTGCTTCCCTCTAGTGTGGACAGTTGTAACTACATTTCACTGCTACAGGGCTCTTATAAAAATTTAAGTGTGTCTGTTTAAAGCACATTATAGAAACATGAAGTTATACTCTTAAATGACTGAAAACAAGCCATTGCAATTAAATGTGAATTTTCCTTTTCGCTCTCTCTCTTTAATTTTTAATTGAATGTTTAACATTGTGCAGGACTAGAATGCATTGTTTATGAATGGTGTGTTTTAGTAGAATTTTAATCAAGCAGAACAGCACGTTCTCCTGTGCACTTTTTATTACATCTAAAGTTTTTATCATTATCATTATCTGAGGCTCAGTCAGGTTTTACACAATGCCGTCTCAACTGTTCCACCTAGAACAAGCAGCTGAGTTATTAGAGGCTCACAAAAATACCCCACTCTGTTCCTTTTTTTAGATTCTAATTTGGTTCTGCTGTGATTTATGTCTCGCATCTGAGGGGAGGTCGGGGGGGGGGGGTCTGTGCGTCACAGTCACTCTTAACATAGATGACAAATTTTAGGGGAGCCATTTGGGGTTAATAAAGCAGAACTGAACCAACAAGCAGACAGATTTCATAAAACAGGAGGGTCCTGGACATCTTTCGTTAGGACAATTCAGAGGTTTTCCCTTCGCAGGTATAGACTTACAGATGAATTCCTCTGTGCTTGCAGGAAGGCAGCCAGAGATGTCACTCAGTACATGAACACACATGGTGCAGGCCCATTTGGCACTTTAAGCCTTTAAGAGGGAATTGTCCCTGCCAAGAACAATAAGCCTTGATAATGACACTGAAAAAATATACCAGTCTAAATATGCAGGCCAACTATGCAAAGCATTTTAATTTGTTCAACAAAAAGTTAAAAGTGGGTTTTTTTTTCGGAATTAATTTTAACGACACAAGTCTGATTTATGATGTGACAATGACAAAGCTGGGAGATCCTTTGCTTTGTTTGAAAGTTCAGAATCATATCCCAGAATACTTATAAAGATCTTTATTTTTGTCTATTCCACTCTTCCAGAAAGTCTTTGCACTAAAACATCTCGGGTGCTCTTTCCAAAAGCTGCCCAAATGATGAATGAAGAGGGAGTGCAGCTTGTGGTTTTGCAGCTTTGCCAAACTCCTGCAGAGTTCTTGCTGTGTGGGCGTCAGAAGTCAAGGTAAAAATGAAACAGCTTCTTGCACAACTAAGTATTATGCTTTTCTGTTTCATTATTTATTCATTTTTAGATAGACATAACACATGAATTTGTAATCATATCTGATATCATACGCCTCCCTCATACTTTACATTCCTGGTGATTAGTTAAATAAGATGTAAACAAGTCATATTTTCTTCTTGTCCTCAAAGGATCAACCTGATTGAAATCTGTAGGTTAAGTTAAAGTGCTTTGTCGTAATATTATCCAACACCACATCTTTGGGAAATACCCAGAAAACCAGACACTTCCAGACATAATTCTGACTCATAATCCACCACACTGTAGACATTATAGACAAACTTTATTTTTACCACCGCTCCATTTAATTTCCTTCCTTCTTTTTTTCAGTTGATAGTTGCGGATCACGTCAAAACACGTCTAGTAATGTGTAGAGATGCACCATTTTCAGTCAGGTTATTTAAAACTGTAAGACAGATGTCCTACATTTTGCCACTTTGGAAATCAGTTCCCATTTTCTGACAACAATGGTTGAGGAACAGATAGAAACTCTGATTTTGTCGCAGTTTATTCAGTGAACATCAAAATCTTCAGTGATGCACTACTGTGATCCGTGCACGAGTTGGCATGAATGTATGCATAAACACCAACACATTAAAGTAATGTTCATAATGAATAGAATCAGTGTCTCAACTGAAACATACATATTTTTACTACTAAACATTCTCCTTTCCAATCATATACATGACACATGACAGCACGCGCACACACACACACACACACACACACAAACACACACAGATAAGATGCATGCCCTTCTCAATGGATTGAATTGTGATGCTGTAGCAGTCTCCCATCCACTCCATTCACAGAAATCAAACCAATCTCTTAGTGCACCAATTGCGTGCTGGCGCTGACTTTAAACCCTCCTCCTCTTCTTCTTCATCTCCCTCTCACAACAACAGGCTGTCAGCTGTCATGCCAGCACCCACCCCCCCACCCACCACACTGATCCTGTTTCCATTTGAGTAAAAGCACCCAGCTCTATTAGTGCTCAGGACATGGATTCACCATTTTATCATCGTCCACTGTCTCATGTAGTGTCCAAGTCTACAAAAAGCACATTCTTTTGAAATCTTAATGGTACGGTAGTCAATAAAAACAGATGAGTCATTTAAAAATAAATCAGCACAATCTTATTCTTCATATTGTATCATTGACAGTGCCATGTCCAGTTGTTTGAGTTCACGTAAATACCAACACCATCTTTTCCACTGTTACAACTGTTGTTCTCTCATAGCGTTACTCACGTCAGCTGACCCAGTCTTCCCAAACCCGTATGACATTGATTTATCCCTGTAAATATAGCACTTCCTCGGGAATATCACAGCAAGTAGGAAACAGAGCGGACAGGAGGTGTATGAGATAACAGAGGTGGAAACAGTGAGCACACATAAAATAATAGAAAGATAGAGACATGTAACCAGGCAATGTGAGACATATTACATAGGGCCGATGTTGCCGAGAGTAATCTCCTGAAACATTACAGCAGTAAGCAGGGAGGCCGCCCTTCAAACTTCTCCATGTTTTGTACTTTTTTAATTAGTCAGATACAATGCACAAATAGTTTAAGGTGTGACACAGACAAACAAGGACATAAAAACATGCAGACATAAACAACAATATAGGCTACATATACACAGACTTTGACTGTAAAATGTAACTAACAGGGGTTTTTCATGAAAGACATTTAGACACGTCACAGTAGGATAATCACAGGTTTGAATAATAAAATGAATGATGGCTGAATTGCGTTTAGCTGCTTCAGTTTCAGAGTCCTGGTATTGTGCATGTCTCACTGTCTCACTGTCATGGCTTATTGGCAATAGAAGGGAGCCACCGATAATGTTATTAGCAACACCTGTGCTTCTCATACTACTGTATGACAAGTCAAAATGTTACTCAAAGGCCCTGCACACCCACACAGGTGTTTTCTGACATCCGCTCAGGTTGAGGAACAGAGGCATTATGATGGGAATTATATAAGGTCACCAAACTTCATGAATAAATAATAAAGATAAAGGTGAAAGTTGTCCCGTCGTCAAAGGTGCAACCAGGAAAGAGCTTTAATCAGCCAAGACAATTGAGAAAACCTGTGTAGGTGTAATGGGTATATGTGAGGCTTTTAAGTAAAATGTTGTACTTGAGTATTTATAAAACTTCTAAAATACTTTTATTTCACTAAATTGCAGAGTGAAATATTGTAGTATTTCACTGCATTTAATTTGACAACTAGTTACTCGTTACTTTGCAAGTTGCAAGATTTTACATGCAAAAAAGATACAACACTTCAATATTTAATATCATTGTAGACATTCATGCATCAGTAATAATTATCCAACAATATAATAATAACAGAGTAGTAATGTAAAACTGACAGGGACCAGTCGGCTGTCTACAGAGTACTTTTGCATTTTGCTGTGCTTTTCTGTACTTTTGGATTTAATTCTGAATGTAAGGAAAGAAGACATGGATATTTCTTCCACCACTACCACATACACAAACTCAGTCTGACTCTGACCCAAGTACTGCACTAAAGTACAAGTATGATTTTGACATCCTATGTATTTCCATTTTAGGCCACTATTTCACCACATTTTAAAGGGCAATAATGTCTTTTTTAAATTCTATTACATGTATCTGACAGCTGTAGTTACTAGTTGACAGGGGCCATTCTGCTACACATAGTAGATTAACTGTTGATGCCTTTTGAATGGTCTACATTTTGCTGATAATTATGTACTTTAACTTAAGAGCAATTTTGAATGTGCTACTTTTACTTAAAAGTAACATTATTTATTATTATTTTTAAATCTTTTTCTTTGTCAAAGTAGGAGAAATAAATACTCAGTAACAGCAGGCAATGGCCTCAGTGCCACCCTTAAAATAAAAACTCTGAGGTTGTGGCTTGATGGCGGGTTGTGAACAGCTCCAGCTATGTGGTATTTTACAACTCCGAAACAGGCTCCGGAGGTGTGAAGCATCACCCTGCTGGACGCACAGAGTCTGATGGAATAAGTGGACAGAGAGTGAGTCAGTGTAGGCTAGACATCAGAGCTGTTGACAGGCCCATCCATCATCACTTTAAAATAGCTGGACACCAACACATCACACACACACACACACACACACAAAAACACACACACATCACACACACACAAACACAAACACACACACGTGGTTGATAAAATAAGGAAAAGCCCAGTTGTTTGGTGTTTACCACTGCTGGCGCTCTAGCTCCCCCTACGGACGAAAACAAGTACTGCGCCTCTCACGCAGCCAACTTAGGCATGGAAACATGGCAGACAGACTGTGTTGCAAAACCTTCACCAGAGGCTTTCTGGCATGCGTAAATGGATCAAATGCGCTGGTCTGGGCCCAGCGTGTTTCCATTAAGTGCATCCACTGCGGTGTCTTTGCTGCCTTGAAACATGATTTGCTCGGCGAGGACCAAAACCAGACCAGGCTGTGGTCACTGAACGCCCCATTTGCTGTTCCGAGAAAAAAAAGGCCTTTCAAATGACCTACTAGCCTACACCAATTAACGTAACGCAACGTGATGGCCGCTCTGTAATTGATGAGGAAACGCTCCTCTGTTTACTGTCAACACCAGCAGCTCCCGCTCGCTCCTGCTTCGAGTTTTTCCGGTAACGTCCTCCAGCGGCGAAACTTGACGCTCCGTCGCCGTGGAAACAAAACAACCTCGAGTAGCCCAAATTTGGTCAGGGGAGGAAGCTGTGACGCCGGGCGACCGCGCGTTGACGTCACGCAGCGGCACGCACTGCGCCGCGCCGCCGTGGAGTCGGATTCCCTTGACCGTGACAACAACGGTGGAGCCGAGCTATGAATAAATGATTAACCTGCTGTTTTTTGTTTTTTTTTTATCTGCTGCTGCCACTTGTTTTAAACACGATTCAGACCCCGATGGTTGTACTTTGCGCAACCATGAATCCAAAAATAGGCACAGTGACATCTTTAAGGCTGGTACCAGGCTCAGAATAGGTTTAAAATGTAGTCATGACCGTCTTCTTGAGTCTTTTTAGTAAGTTTTAAAAAGCTGTCATAGCATATTACTTCATACTTATCAGCAGATGGAGATTTTACTTCAGTTTTCTGGGTTTTTTTTTAGCCCTTTTCCTCCATGTTGTGCTCAAAAGCTGAGGTACAAATCTCATTCTTGACCTTAGAAATAGCAGTTAAAAAAAAACACATCTCACCAGGGTCCATTTAGTAGCCTGTTCTGGGGCTTTCAGTCATATCACATGATGGTCATTACCAGATGAAGAGACAAGGTGAGACACGTCAAGCATGAGTAGATGAGAAGTGGTCAGAAAAATGTAAATCTCTCCTAAAGGACCATTAACTTGCGGTTCTGGAGCTTTTGAGCATATCTCATGATCCTCTCTGACGGATCAAATTTCCTTTTTTTCTGAGTACTTGAATTGTCTCTACTGTTGGCTTAAAAGCTGAGGTTCAAAGTTCATGCTTGACCTTGGAAAACAAGGTCCATTTAGAAGCTTTTTTGAAACTTTCATTCATATTACATGATGTTCCTCATCAGATGAAGAGACAAGATGATGACCAGTTGAGGCACTTTAAAGACCTTAAAGTGCTCTGAATAAAAGGAAACATCTGCAATTCCATGACAACAGGGCAAACTCCTTGTGCTGAAGATCATGTGATATTATTGAAAGCTCCAGAACAATATTCTAATCAATTGTTTTGACTGAATAACATCAACAACTAGAAATAGTTTATGGTTGTCTTATTTTATTTCCAGCATAATACATTTTTTTGCATCTGATAATTCTCAATAAGTAAAAAAATAAACTATGTCATAAAATACATCTTGATAAAATACATGACACAATCTTTTTTTATGGAAACACTTGAAAGGAAGTTAGGGGACACCTTACAGCAAGATGTTACACCTATACACTACACATCAGCACCCCTGCTAATTTCACTTGTTACAACACAACTTTGTTAACAGTATTACAGATACATTATAATATTGACCATGATCTAACTTCACATCACATTTAGGGATTTTAAGAACACAAGATACCACCTCTTCTTGGATCACGGATGACTTGTATTTGCATGCATTGTTGTCTCATCTCAAAGAATTGCACCAGCAGTATGGAAGAAGTCAACCCTGTTACAGTCACAGAATACATGTCATCTACACAACCTTTGATGTGTAGGTTTACACAACATCAAAACTCACACTACAAAAGATTATTTGAGAGAGAGAGAGAGAGATCATAGCTTGCTGGCTGGTTAGAATACAATTATGGTATTATTGCATAACTTCTTTGCATTCACAAGGCCAGAAGTGTTGGAGAGTTAAGACTATCTTTCATTAACTCAGACGCACCCAGGCTGCCTTTGAGGCTCTCAAAGCCCTCAGCCAAGGAATCAATCTCGGAGTAATTAAAGGAAAACACTGTGCGGTAATTGCTACAAGTGGGACTGGAAGACATGACTGGCGTGCTCAAAGATTCAAGGTCGTTTGCCACAGACTTGTACAGGGTTTCCCAGTCTGAGAGGCAGAAGGGGCCACTCAGGTCTATGTCAGGGACGGACGCGGCCATCTCCGAAGTCACTGCCATCTCCAGGCTGGGCACCAAGTCATCCAGGTCGTCTCCTTTTAAGTCCTCCAGAGCCTCCCCTTCTGCACTTGAACACAGGAGGATGTTGGAGTTCCCCAAAATGGCTGCAGCAGGGATGCAAGGGACAATGTCCATGTCTTGGCCGATGGGGGCTTCTCCAATGGCCCCGCTGCCCTCTGGGGTTTTTCCGTTCTCTAGTATAGACAGCAGCTGAGGGGAGGCCGGCGGATCCTGCAGCATTGTCTCCACATCATCTCCATCATCTTCCTCCTCCTGCTCCTCCTCCTCCCCATCGTGGTCACTTGGAGGCAGTTTGCAGGACGGCTGGTGGGAGGCTAGGACCTGCTCCAGCCTCTCCTTCTCCTTCAGCAGGTCCTCTATCTCCGTCTGGAGGGCGGACTTCTCGTCTTCGAGCTGGTCAGTTTCCTGAGGTGAGGAATGAACGAAGTCAGAAAAAAAAAAAAAAAGAGAGACTTGGCATGAGACAAGACACTGCTGCCCTACGTGCTCAGCAGTCCTCCTTGCTGTGCTCCTGTTATTTTTTTTAATGACTACTGACATGTCATACAGTAGCTGCTCTGTGTGAGTGTGAATGTCCTCTGTATGTTTTCATAAAGACAGCATACTTACAGCTTGCAGAGTGTCTATCAGCTCCCTCCGCCTGTTACGACACTTTGCTGCAGCAATTTTGTTCCTCTCCCTCCTGATCCTCCTCCTTTCTTCCTCCTCTTTGGAAGCCTTAAAAAAAATCAATCAGAAATGGCCAATTTATATGCGCATCCCGCTGAGTTTGGCCGTGTCAGCAGCTGGCTCTTCAGCACCATTTCACTTGCCAAAAAAAAAAAAAAAAGAGAGAGAGGAAATCTTCCGCTGCGGTGTGCGCTGCTCGGTGCAGACTTTCAGTCCAGGCGTTAAAATGCTGCACCACTGGCACGGTCTACAGTCGAGCACGTGAACGCGCACTTTTATGCAATTTCCCCCATCCCGTCCAGAAACAGTGCTGTGCTCCTCGCTCCAAAAGTGATTCGTGGCTGCACCAATTACACATAACCCCATCACCTAATGTGCCACTTCTTGCGGTCATTTATTTGCACTACTCGCTATATTAAATTTACTTTAACAACATTTGCATCCTCATTCACGTCCTGCTGAAAATATCGCGATAACTCAATTTTCCTATTAACCTCTTTCGGTGGAAAGGAATCATTGGGAGGAATAGGAAAGGATATTGTTGAAGAACAATACTGACTTCTAGGTTTTTTGTTTAATTTATTGACTGATTGATTGACTGATTGACTGATTGATTGATTGATTGATTGATTGGTTGGTTGGCTGATTGGCTACCTGTAACATGATTTCTGAAACTGACATATCACCAGCCCCTCCCCACCCTGTTTTCTGGCATACCTTGTCTTTCAGCCCTTTCCTGTTGGAGGGCTTTGCCTTGGCTGCACCTGCCGGGGAAGACGACTGGGTCGCGCCGTGCGTTTTGGTCTTGGCGCGGCTGGACGACGGAGGGACAGACGTGATGACCGTCGGCTGCACCATCCACCTTAGATCCGGCGAGCTCGAGATCGCGGTCACAGTCGGAACAAAGGAGTCTGCTGCACTGGTCTCAATATCCTGGCAAAAAAAAACAAACAAAAAAAAAAACAGAGACATGCATATGCATGCAGTCAAACACTCATTTGGCTCACACGGTGAATGAGCAACCACGCTCGTGACCTCTAGATGTGCTTAAACGGTACATCCATCATGTGGCAGAGGAACGCCAAAAAAAATAAAAAAAGACAGGATCAGTACCGTCTGCGGATCCATCAAAATCAGCTACATGCCCTCTCATCACATCTTTATCACTCATTTTCAGCATCATCACCATCATCATCGTCACTCTAAAATGAAAGGTCACGACCAAAACACTAAGACACTATGTGTAAAGTAGCCTACATTATTATTATTATTATTATTATTAAGGTATTATTATTATACTTCACAAACCATCCCCCTAAAATAAGAACATTAATGCGCTGTCTTCACGGATTTCCTCCAGATGTATGGAGACTGTGTATTGCATGTATGTATGCAATGTATTTGCACAGAATCATTTTCAGCACGGGACAGTAATCCTGTTAAAGAAAAGCCTGTCTGTGAAATGCACTTGCATGTGTGTGAAAATGTTGTACCTATATATTAGCCTTACGCATGAATTATCCTGCAAAATTTCGTTTTGTGAAGATCTTTTTTTTTTCTTTTTTTTTTTTTTGGATGATCAGATCCGCTTCTACCTTGGCGCTGTCCACTGATGATGAAAGCGAGTCAGGAGGATGCTTGCTGCACCCAGGGGTGTCCCCGCCAGGCGATGCTGTGCTACAGCTGGACGATGAGTCGAACTCAGTGCTGGAGTCTGGATGCATTCTTCTCGTCTTGAAATCACTGCATAAAAAGACTGAAAAGTCTATCTTTTTTAAGTAGAAAACCGACGCCTTAATGCCTTTCTATATTCCATTTGCCAGGTTCATAAAAACTGTGCAGATAGTGGAGAGGCCCGCCTTTTATAGTGAGCTGGAATTTTATGAATGAAATCTGTGTGGTGAGACCGAACCATTTCACAGAAGGAGAGGGAAGAGAGGGAAAAAAAACACCAGATGTTTTCCAATTTAACAATTAAAGCCGTCAAATGTCTGAACGGCATTATCATCCGCCTTTTCATTGAACTCATTTTATTGCCTCTATATCAAACAATAGCGAGCATATACAAGTGACACCCCCGCCTGCGAGAGGTTCCCATCGCCATGAATGAACTACGTCACTTCATGTATGCAGCATCTGCATCATATACATTATGTTCCCCTTTATGTCAACGTATGTTGACGAGACTATATTCATGGCAACGCGTGTCCTTGGAGGAGGATTGAGATGATGCAAATGCAATATATTAATAAACAGCTTAAGAGTGGGCTGGTGTTTCCGTGTGATTGGGACAACGCCGTGTATTCTGTAAAGTGCAATATTATAGAAACAGCTGCCCCATGCTTATCATTTCAACCAAACACTGCGAAAAACCCAGCATGATTTAATTGAAGCACACAGCTTTCAGCACACCGGCTGATTATTTGTGAGCTGCCAAACGAGGTGTCGTCCGTACATCACACCGCCTTTCACCTGTCTCTGCATATGGATAGAGCTCCAGCAACAGAACCGTCGCTGTAGTAAAGCAGCCAATCGCCGAATGGACCGGTCGAGCCATATATGGTGTTTCCGGCTGACGGGGCCGCGCCGTGGCGCACAGGGAGCGCGCAGACGGACGTGGGGCTGCGCGCGCGCGTGTGCGTGTGTGCGTGTGTGTGTGTGTGTGTGTGTGGCCCACTCACACACAGTCACAAAAGAAAGTGAAAACATGCGCTAAAAGGCTCGCCCGTCACGCACTGCACCTGATGACAGCGTGGTTTATAGCTGCGCCTTGAATGACCGCCGGGGAGATCCTTTCAGGACAGGAAGAGGAGGGCAGACCCCTGCACTTGGCCCTCGTTTTTTCACAAGCACAGGAATGTGCGCGGCTTTTTATGCGGATAATTAATTAAAAAGTATGATGCCTCTGCTTTTTCCCAAAGTATTACTAATCGATTGATTTGGTGGCTGGTTTCCTCGATGACACCACGCCACTGTTTTGTTCCTGCACTTTCACACACAGGCTACTGATTTATGGGCACCAATTACATAATACATCACTCCCGCGTAGCCTAAATCCAGCTCCTATAAGAAAAAGGGGATTGTATAGCTATATTTAGGTGTCAGATGACCTCAGAGACCCGCTGAAGTGAAAGGGACGGATGGTGAACGGGGGCCTCTCTCGGCTCAGGGGGGGCTGCGCTCCCGGCCGCTTCCCGGCAGTCACAGCCCTCTCTGGGCTCATTTACCGGCACCTCATTAGGTGGTCGGCTCGAGCCCATTCAGTCCTCGCCGGCTCAAGACCAGAGAGGGGTTCAAAGGTCGGACGTGACTGCAGACACCTCTCACCACGGCTCAGAGACTTGTTTTCATCAAAGCGACTCGAGCGTGAACGTGCACGGCGGAGTTTTATTTTTAGAGTCAGTGACATCAGCGTTCAAAGTTCACGCAAGGGAGGCGAGTGGATCACATGAGTCCGGCGTGCTCCTGTGAATAACATCACTGCTGCCGTGTGATGAAACCTGGGATAAAATTCAATTCCCAAGAGATTTATTAAGAAATATTAAAAATCTAAATCATTTTGGAGTGCAGGTAGTCTACAAAACCTAAAATGATATTACATTGCAAAATACTTTCCCCAAAATGAAAGTTATGTGAAGATTATCCCATCAATGAATTAACCCTCCTCTGTGTTGCTGCAAGCAAATCGATCTTGTGTGGTTATTTCTTTACATTTATAACTCTGGTCACTGGTAACCACTGTCACCGAGTAACCTGCAAGTTGTTAACCCATCTTTTATTTTTCTATTATCACGTCTATTCTTACCTATGCAAAACTAAAAAAAAAAAAAAAAAAAAAAAAAAAACATTGCTCAGATAGTCTGGCTCAGCACAGTCGATAGCTGCTTCTCCTGCCAACCAGTCAAACAAAACACTCAAACACTCCGCCGGGTGGACGGTTGTTTGGTGTCCGGTTTCATTCCGCCGCTCCGCTCCGCAGACACCGCGCTGCTGGAGAGCCTGCGACGCGCGCCGAGCTCTCACTCTGACCCTGTTTCCAGGAGCCAGAAAGAAAAATGTCGGTTCGTTCGCGGGGCGTAGTGACGCGCCGGCGGGGGGGCGCCGGAGAGCCGGCTTTGGTTTTACGCCCGCGAGTGATCGTCTCCACAACACACACGATCCTTGTTGCTATGCAAAACGAGGACGTCACTGACGCGAAGGGGTGGAGTGTTGCCCTGGCAACCAGGAATGTTCACCAAAACATGAGCGCGGGAAACAAAACACAGCCTTTTTAAACCTACAGTCATGCACTTTGACACAATAACACCATTATATACTCTTTATTCCTTCATGAATGACATGTTTGTAATAGTCTACCTATTTTATTTTAAACAACAGTCCAGCCTGCAGCCTGGACACTGTTTGATAAAGGCAATCCCTGAAGGACCCCTTGAAATGCAGAGAAACAGACACACTTTTGTGAATTAACAGAGCATATTGCTTTGTTCTCTGACAGTTTAAAGCTTTTCACTAATGCTGAATCACAAAAAACTACCAATAAAATATTCCTGACACAAAGTTGGATTGGGGTCTTGCTATAGTCCTATCAGACTACTTTTACATTAAGGCATAGTTGATAGAAAAGGGATGAAAATATGTTACAAAGCAATAGAGTAATTCAGTCAAACAATTAATTTATAGAGCAATACAACAGAGAATGTTGGGTCCATGTAAAACCTGCTTATGATTTATTCACTTAGCTCATTATGTAAACCACAAAGGGGGAGGCATGAGGCTTCCCTCTACCACAGGGGAATACCTTTGTGCTCAAGCTTTGACACTCCTGAGAAATGCAAACTGCTGTCGTGCAAAAGTACACATAACAAACCAGTTACCTTTAGTTTGCTGAGGAACTAAACACACCCTTGCTTGGATTGCACACAAGGCGTACAAGCTCCGCCTGAGGGTGTACTACACATGTAACCGCTCCAGTTCTGACTGGATTTTGTGGTGTTCCTAGTTTACATAGATTTGTATCGGATTGCTTGGGAACTAGGCCTATTTCTTTGTACCCTGCCATCAATCAAGACAGGGAGAGAGAGTCTTTCAGTTAAAAAAAAAAGACTGTTGTAGCAAGAAACACCAGTCACATTTACATACATACATTTGTATCTTTGTTTTTTTTTTTTTTTAAATTCAAAAATAAGATTTGTCATAAAAACATGAAATAACTGCTTTACTATCAATAGTATAACATTTTGTAAGGCTACAAATTTGTGTTCAGAGTTCTGAAACACATGTTACATTTACATCTGCTGTGAATTCTGCAAGAATTTAAAATAAACTCTTTTGGGATTAAACCCACATATTGCTGCAAAGATTGAGCCAACCGGCTGTTTCAGGTTTTATTACAATAATTGGCATTAGCCCATATTCCACAGTGGGGACGAGGCTGGAGAGTTCATGTTGCCATGGTGACAGCAGTGGGAGACCCTATCCAAGTTGTTCCAGTGCAGTCTTGTGTCTTCAGTAGCCCATGTGTGTTGTTACATCGGTCTACACAATAGCACTATACCTGATTTAAAGTGTGTTTATGCCACAGTGATCAGTCAGAGAGCTACATAGTGTATTAGAGGCTGTGTTAGTAAGAGAGGTAAAAATAAATAAAAAAAGGGGGGGGGGGGTGTTTGCTCAACTTAGTTCAGAACAGAGAAATCTGCATGTTCAAATGTACCTTTGATGTTCTTGTACTGGTGTGTAGGATTTACTTTAGCTGACCATTATCCCAGTTCTTTAGTTTTCACAACAGCCTCTGTGTTTGTTGTCTTGCATAACGTCATGTCGCTGTCGGCCAATCTCGGATGGTGTGTTTCCCAGCAAGGTCCGCCCCGTTTACAGGATGCACCATATATGGAAAATTACGTACTGGGGATCCCGTTCCTGGAATCTTCCATTTCTCGGGGGTGAGTTTAAAAGAATACATCTAAATCACACTTTTCATCTACAAACTCCACACGCTGGCTTTGCATATTCAATTTGAAGCGTGTTCAAACAATGTGCGAGCAACAGTTGGTGTCATTACTGCGTTGTTACGTCGGTGTTTGGGTGTTTGTCTTCTCACGGTGTCGCGCGAAGAGCTCGCCCCTTTTCCGACGTCATTCGGCCGGCCCTCTCAGCCTATAAAAGCCCTCCGAGCAGTCAGAGTTGGCAGTCAAACTTTCAGTAGCAGGAAAGCGAGAACAGAGCAGAGATCGAGAGGAGCACAGTTTCTTACAAATCTACCAAAGGGATTTCCTCACCAGTAGAATTTGTTTGGATCTTCCTACTTGTTTTCCTCTTCTTCTGGGAACCATGATGTTTAACGCTTTCAACACGGAGTGCGATTCTTCCTCCCGCTGCAGCACCGCTTCCCCGTCCGGGGACAATGTGGGATACTACCCGTCTCCAGCGGGATCCTACTCCAGCATGGGATCTCCCCAGTCTCAGGTACGCCCTGTCAGATATTATTTAACTTTTTATTAGGGTGAACATTTTCGCATCCGCTCAATTATTCTCATAAAGCTTAAATATAACGTTTTTAAATAGCCTCATACATATAGTCCACTGACCTGTGCTGCGCTCAGTGCAAGACCAGCTTCATTCATCCACCTGGAAACTCCTCACAGAGAGTGTAACGTCAGACTTGACATCATATGGATATTTTTAAACCACCCGGCTTTTTATAGACCCTCTGCTTCAACCATAGACACCCGTCAATGCTGCGTCCCCCTCCTGAAAGTATACCAAATGTACTCATGATCTCCTTGCTTTATTACCCACAGGATTTCACTGATCTGACAGCATCAAGTGCCTCCTTCATCCCCACTGTCACAGCCATTTCGACGAGCCCGGATCTGCAGTGGATGGTCCAGCCTTTGATCTCCTCAGTGGCCCCTTCGCACAGGGCTCAGCCCTACAGCCCCAGCCCCACATACTCCAGACCAGGCATGAGGTCCGCAGCATCCAAGGCTCACAACTCTCTCAAGAGGGGCAGAGCAGAACAGGTAATTATTATCCGACCAGGCACTTCTAGTGTTACTTAACAAGTAGTAACTTCCATGTTACAGTGTACTAATTATCATAGACATGAAGGCTTAACTTTTTCTTGTTTTATGTGCAGATAACACCCGAGGAGGAAGAGAAGAAAAGAATTCGCAGGGAGAGAAATAAGCAGGCAGCAGCAAAGTGCCGCAACAGAAGGCGAGAGCTTACAGACACTCTGCAAGCTGTAAGTATGCCGCAGATTTACCATCATTCATCGAAATGTATTTCTCGCCACAGCTAATAGCAGTGTTATGCAACAGCCAAGTTAATGACACTTCCTCTATTTCGCTCTCCCTTGCAGGAAACTGATGAGCTAGAGGATGAAAAGTCCAGCCTGCAGAACGATATTGCCAATCTTCTGAAGGAGAAAGAAAGGCTTGAGTTCATTCTGGCTGCCCACCAACCCATCTGCAAAATCCCCTCAGAGCTGGACATGGACTTCTCTGTGGCGTCCATTTCTCCTGCCAGCTCTCACCTCTCCACCAAGGTGTCTGCCCAGCCACGGACAACCATCCCGGAGGCATCCACCATCACTTCCAACCAGCCGACCTTCACCTCAACTTCCAACTCAATCTTCTCCAGCAGCAGCTCTGGCCTCTCCACTGCCACCATCTCCAGCAGCACGGTCAAGATGACAGACCTGGACGCCTCCGTCCTGGAGGAGTCTCTGGATCTGCTGGCAAAGACGGAGATGGAGACAGCGCGGTCAGTCCCGGAGGTCGACCTGTCCAACTCCATCTACACAACTCAGGACTGGGAGCCCCTTCACAGCTCAGCCAATAACAATGACTTTGAGCCCCTGTGCACGCCCGTTGTGACCTGCACACCAGCCTGCACCACCTTCACGTCTTCTTTTGTGTTCACCTTCCCGGAGGCAGAAACCTTCCCCACTTGTGGCATCGCCCACAGGAGAGGAAGCAGCAGCAACGACCAGTCCTCTGATTCCCTCAGCTCACCGACCCTACTGGCCCTTTAAAGACTCTTCCAAAAACAATAATACTTCCTATCAAGCACATTTTCTTGATGTATGATCACAGGGCTATGGAATGGACTTGTACCAATTATTTATGATTTTATTGGCCTTTATCTATACTTGCCTATTACACCAATGTAGCAAGTTAAAAAGCATGTTTTAACTAATAGTCTACCACCTAGTCGTTTTTATGAGTTCAAATATGATTTTATGGTGCTAGATAACAAAACTTGTAGTGTTGACATGTGTTCAGAGCAATAGCTATTATTGATCCAGTTTGTTTTTCTGGTTGATGGAATGTGAGAGTAATTGTGAACTGTTTGTGAAACTTTAAAACTGACGTGCTTTGTCTTAACCATGGTCTGAGTGGTCTATCTTAGTATGAAGTTTTCTGTGAAAACATTTAAGTGGTTTTAATTTATGAAATTTCAATTTATTTTTTTACAGAGATAGTAAACCTGAATGTTGTTTGATATGTAAATAAAAGATAGTGATATTTAAATTCAAATTTGCGTCTGATAGACTTTGCTTCTCTTCTCATTATACGCTCTCATACTTCACACATTTACATATTTTCTCTGTGGATACATGACTAGCGGTGAGATAGAGTAGCAGCTCCGGTGGCATTCAGCAGACAATTAAAATAATGTCTAAAATTAGCCTCTATAAGGGATAGCAGTATTTTTCCTGCACAGCCACTGGCTCTATTTATTGTTCCGTCTGTTGCCAAGGTTAACTATACGTCAGGGCTCCTACGTCAGTGCGTTCTTTCCATTTTTTTAAACTGCAAGCATAGCGCGATGACGTTTCACTTCCGTGCCCAAATATAGCACGCTGCGAGGACTCGTTGCTGCCGGCAGAAAGCAGAAAGGCGGCTCGGCCTTTTTCCGCTAAAACAGACACATTTGAGTGTTGATCTGTGGGCTCTCTGTACAGAGCAGTCCAATTTAGAGTATTGGCGTGTCTACGGGAAAGAGGGAAAACGTGATGCATTGCTTCCCCCCCCCCCCACCAGACCGGGCGATGTTTTTCGTGTGTGCTCGCGTCAAGACGACCGCTGCACACACGTCGTTGTACGAGACGATCCGAAAGCGACGTTTTAACCACAATATACGTTGGTTTAATTTATTCTGTTCTGTCGGAAGGTTTGAATTCGCCAAAATATCCCCTCCCACCATTCAAAGTCGCACGTGCGAGTTACAGCCAAATGCAAAAGAAATGTGTCCTGAGAAATAATTCAGAAAGGCACAGACAGCAGTTTGGATTTATTTAGCTGTTCTTTGAGCAAGTGGACTTGAGGTGTACAGTGGCTGTCTGGAAAGTGGTGTTTTTTTTAAATTTATTTTTATTCAGCCTGTTCCAACTCTTCCTTCCCACCACACAGATACTAAATCCACCTTTTCTGGAAGCACAGCTGGGCCAAGATTAATACTGATGTGCCAACATTACATCAAAATGTCTTGAATGAAGAGAAAGTCACATGTAGCCTTAATAGACGGAGATCTAGAAACTTCACAAATAGTCTGGCACATTATCTTTTTTCCATTGGTTGTTAACATAGTATATATTAACACTGAAGCTGTGCAGGCAAACAAAGTTTTTTCTTTCCATCCACAGCCAGATCAGAATAAATCCTGTGACTGATAAACCTTCTGTGTTGTTTCCTCGGGAAAAATACAACTGACAACTGATGTGCAATTAGTGTGAACACAAGTTTTTGAGAACACTGACACTGACACTATTTCAGCTCATAGCTTCATGGTCCCGGTGCACGTAAGGTACTCTGACTCTGTGTACACTAATGCGATCCTGTCTCTTAGGTTTTTCATAAGAAGAAACGTTCTAATCAAAAGCCCAGTTTGTACACACAAAGACGGTAAATTCATCGCTAACACAAGGATCAGTGATGAATTCAATTTCAAATCAAGCTGACTGAGCTGGTGTTGTTTGTGCAACACTTTATTGGAAAGCAGTTTGTCATTAAACTTTTCCTAGCTCTGCCTTCTATTTGTCACTCTTACACCTCACTTGCCCATTTCACCCTTTATCAATATTTCACCATGTGAAGAGGCATCGGAAGGCAGATTGCTTAATGGCTTTGCACAGGAAATGCGTAGTGTAGGCGTGTGAGGGATATGCTGGGTGGAAGACTACCGTCACACAATAACTTACTCTGACGTTTGAGCCCTTCCAATGTGGACACACCCTTTTGTGCAACACAGCCAAGATATCAGCAGTTGTTACTGCTTCCTGTATGGATACAGGCCTGCTCCTCCGAAGTACAACCTGAAACCTATCAAAACATTAAAATATGCGATATAAGTTTCAGACGTGCAATGCTACTTCCTTGGTTCTTGCTCGGAATACACTTTCAGAATGCTTGGATATAAGCTGTGTTTTTACAAAGCCTCTTGTTTTGTTACCACTGTGTTGTTGTATAACAGCTGAATTCTCTCTCTGGTTTCCTTTGCACTTCAGCAGAGCCTCTTTTTTCTCAATAAAGCCTCTATGTGCGACCATGCAGCGCCTAATAACTCTGTCTATTAATACCTCTTGGCCAGCTCCAGAGAGACGGGGTAGCAGCAGAAATAGCAGGTGCCTATTGCTTCTTTTAACATCAGCATCAACAGCAGTAAAATTAGACCACTATGACGCCAACCTGCGTCGGTGCTGCAACCCAGGGGAGGAACCAGGCAGCGTGCGCCTCATAGAAAGAGAGGACGAAAGTAAGACCGAGATGGGGGGGGGGGGGGGAGGAAAGGAGAAAATGATGAGTATAAGAGGATAGCAGGGAGGGAGACAGACAGAGATCCCTGCCTGGGTGTAATTGTGAGCACAGTGATGATGAAACAGCCGAGTTCGCCTCTGTGCCACGAAGACAAAAGCTCAGTTTGGCTCAGCTCCATATTCACAGAAACCCGTCCCCTGACACCTCTCTTTTGTCAAGAGAGGATATGAAAGCTTCAAGAAACCATGAATACTTCAGTGTTTTCCCCTTATGTCTGTCTGCGTGACAGAGTGATACAGTTACTCAGTGGTGCATTTACACTGACACCAAATTCCACATTTAATGAAGCAAATGACACCTGTTCCTGACATATTTCTTTCTTTATTTTACTGTCGTGAGCGTCAACAGAGTGACATACACAATGCAGATATTCCATAATATTAAGTTTCTATGACACAGTCTGAGTTTTCAATTATTGGTATGTATGACAAATGGAATTTAGGTTTAAAAGCTGTGCTCTTATCAATGTATGTCTGCTTTTTGTTTGTATTTTCAGTATCTTGCACTGATTACAATCACAACTCAAAGAATGACAGCAATTACTTGAAGGGTGTGTAGACATTTGCGTCAGCATGAGTGCTCTTTTAAGGAAGTATTCTACTTTGTAAAGTAGGACTTTCATAATCACATGTAATGTTGAGCCAGTGCCCAGAGGTGATAAAAAGGTTAGTCAATCAATGGTGAAATTATTGAAGTACTTTTCCAAGTGACTTACAGACTAAATCTCACACTTAGAAATATTAAATGCACAATGAATATTGCTCAAAATCCACTTGAGGAATGAAAATCACAGAAAATGGTTAAAAACAAAATAAGATTTAATGAGCAGTGTATATATGTATGAATGTATAAGACTATAAATTAGTGACATACGTATATGAATCAAAAGTTTTAGGAATTTCATTTCTAGCCTAAAAGCTCTGTAGCACGGAGGAGTGTGTGACATACTATTCTTAGAGGTTATTTGACGCACTAAGCTACAATACTGGAGGGATTTCTCTATCCAATAATTACTGTTCACTTAGTGCCAGACTCCCCACACAGCGGCGTGTCCTTGTCTCGTCTCGTGGGATCAGTAACAAGGATGTTTCCCTGGAAACTGGACAGCTCTATCATATGTAATTGGGTAATCCCTGAGCTGCTGACAGAAAAATAATAGCTTTTGGGATTTTTAAAATATCCCAGCCAACACTGAGCATGATATGTCTGCTTTGTAACCCAGATTTACCAATTACATACTGGATGGATTATTATGTAATTATGGTACTATTAAAGACATTTTTGATTGAAAGTCTGTATCAATAAGAAATTGTGAACCATTAGAAAACTAGCACAACAAAATGAAAATAGATGATTGCTAATCTTATAACTGCACAACTGAAATCTCTTTCTATGGGGACCGTTTTTTAATATGTACAAAGATAAAAATCAATCATCGCTCATTCAGCTGAATCATGTGTCTACTGTCCAAGAGAGTTTACATGTGAAACAGGGTTGTTTGTCTCATGTTGAGCACGTGTCAAGGACTTGTAAAAGAGGATGCCTATTTGTCTATTAATTACTAAAAGATTTCGTGCCACAAACTCCCATCTCAGATTTCTGTTTTTCATTCTGTAAAATAAATGAAAGCCCCGATCAATCTACTGTGGTTTTCACTACCTTGAACTTAGATGTAAGCAGAAGTCTTTCCACACTCACTTGCCACTGATTCTATCAGTCTCAGGAATATGGCGGTTTTGATCCACTAGGGGGCCCAGGTCAGAAATGTACTGTCGACTCACAAGGAGCTGCAAAGCTCAAGACTACAAAACATGTCACTACATGTTACAAAGTGTCCTAAGCTCAAAGTCCACTAACTAGCTTTCAGAGGTTACAACTGCATCTCACTGTATTCTTCAGCAAATCAAACTAGCCCAGGTGTTATCATGCAATATAAATGTGCAACTTCGGTCATGTGATGTGAATAAGTGTGAATGGGGATGGATCCTAACCCCTGTCTCTGCTCAAATATAGTCTAATGTTGTCTCTCTGATGCTAATTTAATGTGTTTAGGGTCCTTGTCGTTGGACGCATGTGTGTGTAATGTTTTCCCACAGATGTTGCATGTGTGTCATGCTCCGCTCCAGTTTTCCTCTCTGGGTCTTGTTTGTAGGGGTGTACCAGTAGAGATGTTAAGGTGTTGAATGTTTTGTGGTAAGGGGCTTGTGACTTGAAGACTTTGGCTATATTACAATCAGAATCAGGTTTATTGTCATGTAGGTTTTCACATACAAGGAATTTGCTGTGGTGTACTGGTGCGCAACAAGTAAAAACAAGTAGTGCAAAAGTCGACATAAGCGTAAATATAAAGTAGTATTAAAATACGTAAGTACTAATTTGCAATTATGATCTGACAGTCCAACTACCACGTCCCACAGGGATGCTTCTGGTGGTCCCAGTCCTGTTGTGCTCCTCCATTGAGTGCCACCTAAACCTGCTGCACCTTCCTCCTTACTGACAAGATGTTTTTGCTCTGTGTAGGAGGGCCCGGACCACTAACACACAAGAGTAGTCAAAGACCATCCCTCCCTCCGATCTCTCCCATGTATAAGATCACTTGTTTTTAAGTGACATCACGTGAGGACACCTGAGCCAGCTCTATTTGCTGAAGAAGACATTGAGATGTGGTTTGAAAGCTCTGTCCCCAGGTCAAGAAGACCTACATTGCTCAAATGTCATCACTATAACTATAAAGTATGTCTCTAATTTGTATATTTTTCCAACCTTGCCAATTTAATCATTCAACTCTCCATGTTACAGGCTTTAAGGTGTTTTTTTGTCACATGCACAGCAATTACAGCGAAGCCGTGATTGACAATTAAATCATTGTTCCCAGGCTCCCTCCAACAATGCTCATACAAAGCATAACATAAGGTAAACTGGGTCTACAGAAGTGATAAAATGAATAAGCTGTAATTAAAAAAAAAAAAAAAAAGAATAGTGGTCAACCGCACAGGCACCAGAAACTCTCCCGGAGGAGGAAGAGTCGGTGGACGGAGCGCAGTTCCTCCTCCGGGCCGGCGGCGGCGCTGGAGGCTTCCGCCCGGCCGGCTGCGTGAGGTGGAACCCGGTGTTAAGCAGGTCGGCTGGCACGGGCTGGTTGGTCGGTTGGTTGAGGGGTCGCCATGGCTCGACTCGCTGCGCTGCTGCTGCTGCCGGTTCTCATTGAATCTGTGTTTAGCATTTCGTTCTTCTTGCCGGTCAACTCGAGGAAGTGCTTGCGAGAGGAGATCCACAAGGACGTCCTCGTCACGGGGGAGTACGAGATAAGCGAGCAGGCGAACACCAAGACGAACCTGAAGGTGAGCGCTGGCCGCCGTTACCGGGACCGGCTCGCGTCCAGGCCGAAAATGGCTTCGGTCCGCCGGCGCGTGTGTTGAAGTGTGATGGCGGTCACTAGCGGGGGACTCGTAGCTCGTGTTAAAGACGGTCCCAGCTGTCGGCGGAAAGGTGGGACCACTGTTGTTAGCACGGGAGCTAAACTAGGCCCCAAAAAAAAAAAAAAAAAAAAAAAAAAACTCGGCTTCCGGGTTTTAGCAGATAAATTGTCTCTCCGACGTTATTGTTAAAAATTAATTGGGACACAAACTCGAATGACTCCGACACCGCTAAACCCGCGTTGTGTCTACGATTGTGTGTGTTTTGGTTCACGGTTGTTGTGTGTTTTACTGGGTGAAACGGTCCCGTCTGGGTCGGCGGCTGTTACACGTCAGTCTTACTGTGCGTTCAAGCTACCGACGTTAGCCACCGGAGGCTAACGGTACAGATGAACGACAGCTTGTCACATAAATGATGGAGGTCTTTAACACACTCAGTGCATCGTGCAGGGGCTTCTATCCTGTTATTGTTCTCATCTCATTTTATGTCTTCTTGCAAAATATTCCTAATAATGTTTTGTAAAGCATTCGCTAGTGCTTAGCATTAACGGTTTCCAGGTATTAAGGAGGTAATCATTTGTCTTTATGAATGTTTTACGCTTCTTTAAATGCAGCCAAGTGGGGCTGTTGATTTGTTTTTTCAATCAATAGTTAAATCCAACAAATGGCTGATGAATCCTTAAATGCCTTGCAACCAACTTCATCTCCCCATCATTTAAAATGGAGAAAAGCAGCAAATTCTCACATCTGAAGTGCTGGAACCAGAGAATATTATTTTATGTGTCAATAGAGTAGTAGATTCAACATTACAGTCAATACATAATCATTATTTCCTTTCACTCTGCAGATCACAGATTCCTCCAGCCACACTCTTTACTCGAAAGAAGATGCAACAAAAGGAAAGTTTGCGTTCACCACAGAGGACTATGACATGTTTGAGGTGTGCTTTGAGAGCAAATCACCCATGGGTAAGTTTGTTAGCTCACTTGCACAACATTTATAATGTACCTCGAGACACACTCATCAAAGGCAATGTCATTATCCTTCTTTCTCTGACAAATATACATAAAGACCATTAGTTTATGACTTTATCATTGCACAAAGATCTGAATAAAATGTGCAATGACATTTAACTTTTTGGTGATACTTTTGTTGTTGACATATAAATGGTTAAGAAATTAGAGGCTTGAATTTGTGGAAATGAGCCACATGTCATGTTTTATGCAATGATTTACATTGTTAAATAATATATAGGGAATAAGAGGAAACTAATACTGATAAATACTATACTCATAAATGGAATGGAGTAACAGTGACGGTTCTCAGTGTGTTAAGGTTTTTTGCAATTCTCGAACTAGACTAGGTTTACATAGCACACTGAGTGAACACTTTAATTCAGTCAATTGCGTATGATGCTAACATCTCTGCCTTTTTTCATCAGGGACCGGAAGAGTGCCTGACCAGCTGGTCAATCTGGACATGAAGCATGGTGTGGAGGCCAAAAATTATGAAGAGGTAAGTGTTGGAGTCCGAACCGTTTGCTTGCTTTTGTAGTGATAAAAATACTGCAGATACAGAAAGTCTGTCGGCAGCTTGTATACTACGTCAGTGGATGTGTGTCATTGGGTTTCACTACATTCACTATACTGGTTTGAAAAACTACAAAGCCACAGGTTAATTTAAATCATTTGCCAGCAACTCTGAGCCATGTTAGAGGGCACCCAAATGACTTAAATTCTACTTAAACTCCTTTTGAGAAGTTGGTTTTTGACCTGCAAATACACCCATAGTTAAGATAAAGGCCCTCATTTATTACTTGTCAAAACATGATAATGACGTCCCAGTGTAAGAAATAGGGAAATCAGTGAAGGAGTTTCTGTGCCTCCGTATCATTCAATATTTTCCTATATAGGGACACGTCTGTGTGCATCATCACTTACGTTACTTAGTAGTCCTTCTGACAATGGATAGCACTTGGTACTGTGGGTGCCTCAGGCAACTGCGTAAAAATAAGTACAGAAGTGATAAAACCCTGTGAGCTGAGAATCACCCCTCCTTCCCACACATGCTGCATGAACATGACGTTCTGTTCTGCTGAGGGAGCGTGTAGGTGGATGTTCAGGGAGAGCTCAAGTGGGCATGCCTGTCTGTGGGCAGGTGGGTGGAGCTGAAATTGCACATGTACATGTATTCACCTACGTAGATGGGTGTGTTGCTTTTTAGCAAATTTGCAAACTGTTCAGGAGAGCATGTTCTGGTGTTTGTTTAATATGCTGGAAAAAGTCCCTGTCTGTTACACAATGTTCGAGAATGTTTACTTGGCAGATGCAAGTTGTGCTACCCAGTGTTTCTTTTTTCTCGGCTTATTAGGTGTAATTTAATGCTGCATTTTAGGCAGATTTTGCTATGCAAGTTTCTAAGGGGCAAATGTTGATGTCTGGGGGTGCTGCACAATTAAAGGCTGTAGTTTGGTTAATTTGGTGCAGCCCGAAGAGCGGTGTTGCTGTTTCGTTTTTGTCCATTTAGGGTTCACACATACTTACTACAAGGTGCAGCTGTTAGGTTCACAGCAGAGTTCAAATGGCAGCCTTCTTACCAGCCTAAAGGAACCGCAGTAAATGGCCAGTTTGTTTAAACACAAGGTGTGAACAAAGCCTAAGAGTGACACCTGTTGGACATAGTATATATTGACACGTCTTCAAGAGTAGTTTTATCTTTCCTACCATTTGCTTCTCAGGCATCGCTTTTCTGTGGTTTTAATATCTTCCTTTTTTATCCCTCCAGATTGCCAAGGTGGAAAAACTGAAGCCTCTCGAGGTCGAGCTGAGGCGACTGGAGGACCTGTCGGAGTCCATCGTCAATGACTTTGCTTATATGAAGAAGAGAGAGGAGGAGATGCGGGATACCAACGGTAAGAAAACAACGCAATTAGTCATTTTGAAACAGCACATAAATTACCTCAGGGAAAGGACAATTGATTGGTCCATAATTGTTCACTCTCTCAGTGATTGTACATGCTTTATTGTTTTCTATAGGCGAGCAGACACTGTATGGATTAAGTCTGATTTTAACCCTGTGTTGGTTGCCCCCGACTAGTTTTCGGAAACGTGTCAGGTTCTGGCCAGGCAGTGTCTGCACAGCTTTGGGAAATGTCAAGTTTTGATTACCTGTGGGAATAAGAGTAAAGTTGTCTGTTTTTGTTGGTTATAATATCAGTCACTGACCAATAACATGACGATCCCTCTTTTTTTCACCACTCTCCAGAGTCCACCAACACGCGTGTGCTGTACTTCAGCATATTCTCCATGTGCTGTCTCATTGGGCTGGCCACATGGCAGGTCTTCTACTTGCGGCGCTTCTTCAAGGCAAAGAAGCTGATCGAGTAGAGCGGCCCGAAGCCCCTTACCTCGGGGGAAGCTGCCTGCCAGTCAGCCAACACATCCCAACATCCACCCTCCTTGGACTAGCTTCAGCAAAACAACAGCAAGTGGGGTTGAGGGGCTCAAATTCTAGTTTTCACAGCTCTAAGAGAGAGTACCAAGGTTGTCCTCTGAAAAATTATTCACCTGCTTATTTAGTGGTTTGAAACATGAAAGGCGCTGTAGGGAGAAATGCACTGTGAGACATGGGAGGCATATGTCACTGCATTAGTGAGATATGTGCATCTCTGTGATACTTCACGTTTCTGTCTGCACTGTTTTGAATGTTGCAGCTTACTATATAAGAACTTGTTCCTTCAATCAGTTGAACAGTGATGTTTGATTTTGAGCTCAGTTTGAGTGGATGTGCCATGAGCGAATGTCTTTTGCCCTTCTGTTGATGTACACATTCTTTGCCATGCCAAGCAAACTAGATCCTTGGTGCCCTTTTATCAAGTGAAGGCTTTTTGAAAAGTGGTTTGTTACTTTGAGAAATTTGGCAACCACTGAACTTCTGTGTTATGTCACTTAATTTGCATACATGTTTGGTAGCTAAATTTAACCGTGTCTTTAGTTCGTTTTCATATTGTAAATGCTACTTAGTCGCTTCTACAGGTTATATTTTTGAGGGGGGATGTGAGTTTTCAGAGTAATATTCACTTATAAATTAGGTCACTTCTTTGAGCTCTTGCACGTTCTAGTTTTGTTTTTGGAACACCTGAACATTCATTTGTCACGAATCAAAAGAAGGAAGGAAACAAACACTTTGTCGCAGCATTATACTGTGTGTGTATGGCTATGAGCAATTTAACCACCTGACTTCAATGATACAATTCATATGTACTTGTGCAAGTTTATCTTGTCAGAGGGCAGTGGATGGATGTTTTGACAGGAAATGTAAAGAAGGCTATCCAGACGTTTTCTGAAATTTCCTTTCAGTCATACACCCCTATTCTTTACACACTGGTAAATTTAATTATCCTTTTGTAATATTCAAAATATCACTTCCCAATTACAGTACGTGTACATCCATCCAGCGTGCTTCTTTTCTTTATAAATACATTTGAGGCTTGGGTTACATGAGAATGTGGGTGGTTGCAAGTATTCCGATTGTTTTGGACAGGGATTAATTGAGGCATCTGTCATGGGTACATTTTTAACAATGAACATGCGCATTGTGCGCACTCAATGATTTTTATGTTGACTGATAAATTTTGTAAATTTGTGTTGGGCTTTTATTCAATAAAATATTGGATGGATTTACATTAGTTACGGTGTAGTCTAGCATATGTGTTTTCCACTTGTGATGCTAATGAATGGGGTCTTTAAAAGGCATTTTACCAACCCAGTAAAAAATGTCGACTGTAATATTGTCAGTGCTAGAAAAAAGCACTTGCAGGTTAACTTTTTCATGAAGATTATACCTAACCAAAATGAAAATGACCATTTGAAAAGTTAATGCAGGATTTTATATTTTGCGAAACAAGGCACAAATTCATATTTCAAAAATTTGAATATATTTGAATAATATAAAGCATTGCATTGTTGTGCTGGTCACAGTAGTGACCAATAAAAATGTTATTTTCAGACTCTAAATTTACCTTCTATATATTTGTAAGTACAGCGTTCATGTGAGATTTGAGCGATTTTTACCTGTTTGGTGTAAATGGGCACATGATCACGGCTATTTATGTCTTTGATGCACTTTGCAAAAGGATGGAGTCATTAGATTCATTTGGAAGACGCTTTTATCCAAATCAACTTCCAATAAATGCATCAAACTCCATAGCAACAAGAGGTGGTATCATCAAAGCTTGAGCACATCCCTCCCAAACAACTAAAAGCATTCACAGTACAGTACAGGGGCTCATTATGGCCCTCATAAGTTATCAAGGCTCCGCAACAGAAGGTGAGTAGGTTACTTTGACATAGATCCATTTTCTCAGATATAATTTTGATATTCAACATGTATACTTTTGAAGTAAAATGCTATCCATGTTGTTCTCTGTCATAATTGTGACTAGTGGGACAATACAGAAACTTCACTGAATCACATAACATGGAAAAAATGTCCTATTTGTCAAATATAATAATTCCTGGTACTGATTTGGAGTAACAGTCCATAAACATCCATAAAAATATGTATACAGAAGGAGCACCAAAATACAATATAAAGATGTGTGTACTATTTGTCAAGTGTAGTAATAATGTATGGTACTGTTTCGGTACCGGACCACTCACAGTCGCCACTGGGTCCAGAGTGAATGTCTGTAGGACAGCCAACTTAAAACTATGTTCACTTTGGTATCTGTTGTTGTTGAAACATTCAATAAGTAATTATTTCTGGTAAAAAAAGACACCTATTAAACCCACTAAAGTAATCAAAGTAATAGTATAGTGATTACCGAAGCCACCTGACTGTGCACATGATGATGAGACAGCAACCTGCCTGGAATAGACTCGATCCTGTAAGTTACAATGTCAACATAACTGAAGGAACTGATCTTATTAAGTAACTTGCTCACTAACCAAAGTGTCAGCAGCTACTGTGAGGCCTGTACTATGTGCATGTTTCACAGAGTAACTGGATCTTTTCACTTGAGAAGTATTCACTTAATGTGAGATAATTATTACCATACTTATCAATTAAAATGTTTTTTTAAAGCTGGAGATTATTTGTTTGATTCCCTTTTGCAACACAGTAGAGAATATTGAAAAATATATATCGTCATCTGTCAACACTAATAAAGTTTGACTGTGTAACATATATGTCTTTTGTTGCATACAGTCATTATTTATTAGGCCTGCATGTAGTAAAGGATTCCTAGCAAAACTCTTCCATATCTTCACAGTCAGGATGTTATATGAACCAGATTTTTCGACCCTGCTAAATGCATGAAATCAAATAACTTTATCATATTGCTTGTTTAAACAGTGTAACTACATTAGACCTTTGTGAATGACCATGATATATTTCTCTAATACCACAGGACCAGTACATTTAAAATTGAAAGGAAAATATATAAATTGTGTAATCTATATATAATGTCACAATGTAACAAAGACATAGCTTAGTAAACTGTCCGGATCATGTCCTCCATCGAGGTAAAGGGTTTCTTGTATACTGAGGTGTCAGCTGGTGGTAGTGGAGCTGTCAGGTCACAGTGGACATCCTGAGGCGTCCTCCTGTGGATTCAGACACTTCATGTTGCTGCTGGCCGCTGTGTTGTCTTCAGGTCGTCACCTGACTGAGGCAAGACACCTGCCCAACAATAACTTCCTCCTCTGATAGGTCCAGGAACCCTTGAGCTTCATCAGGTCACTCAGATGATCTGTAAAACATGGCAGATTCAATGTTATGTCATGTTTTATCAGGGCCAAGCATGTACAAGTTGTGTGTTCACAGTGCTAGAGTCAAGGTGATTATACGGTATGATAAATAGAATTTAAGATTTTAAATGCAATGATAACTAGTTTTGATCAAGTATGGAAAAAAATGTGCATTACATATAACGTTTCAATTTGACAAATCAGCAAATTAATTTTCTGATCAAATCAGATTTTATGAGGTTTTGGCAGTCAGAACTGATCCAGGATCAGCCTTCATCTCTGCAGGTGCACTTTTATTTCCCGCCGCTCGAGGCCGCTGCAGCGTGCTGACGTGATGACGTCACGTCTGTCCAAGTCAAAACTCCAGTGAGCTCGTGAGTTTACCGCCGGGTGCGGTGGCGCGCGCCTGTAATCCAAGTCACCGGGAGGCTGAGGCTGGCGGATCGTTTGAGCTCAGGAGCTCTGAGCTGCAGCGGACTATGCCGATCGGGTGTCCGCGCTAAGTTCGGTATCGATATGGTGCTCCTGGGGGAGCCCGGGACCACCAGGTCGTCTAAGGAGGGGTGCATCGGCCCAGGCCGGAAACGGAGCAGGCCAAAGCCCCCGTGCCGCTCAGTAGTGGGATCGCGCCTGTGAATAGACGCTGTAGCGCAGCCTGAGTAATACAGCGGGACACAGTCTTTTTACACCCCTCAATACACTACTGACACAACACACACTCACACGTTACAGCTTCACACCACACTGCAGCTTCATCGCTGCTCATCCATCTTCTTATTACCGTCACACACCTCCACAGACCTGCAGCTACACCTGTCCTACACCGCCTCCACCTGGAGGACACCTGCAACCACACCAACCACACTGAACACTTTCTTTCACTGATGATGTGACACTTTCTGTCACGAAACTTCTTGATAATGGAGTTTTCATTCATTCTGTGCATATGGATTAAACTTCTTTTATCTTGTATTTATCTGTCAGTTGATTCTGTCTGCAGACTGTATCAATGATGCTGTAACATGCTGTGCTGTGTTCACTTATCAGTAGGTAGATGTCTGACATCCTCCGGACAAGTTATCCCTGCATGGTATTTCTTTTCTCATTTTCTGATTTGTTCATCCTGATTAATGGCTTCAGAGCTGAAATGATGAGTGGATTAATCAATTAATCGATGGACAGAAAACTGGCTAATTGTCAATAATTTTTGATAATTGGTCTCTGTTCAAGCAAGAATGCACTGTAACAGTTCTTTGTAATTTGAACAGTATTTTACTGTAATATGTGCAATAAGATACTGTGAAACATGTATACAGCACGTTACTGTAAATCTATTTATGAAAAAACTGCAAACAACTGACCAATGGCAAGGAAGATTTCTTTTCATGTTTTTAAATGGTTTAGGTGAAAAGACTACAGAGAAAATATGTAAGTGACAAAAACAGTAGAAATATTATTTCTATTATTATTTTATGTAAAACAGGCACTTTCAAATCAGCTCAACCTTTATTGGAGAGCCCATTAGGAAGTTTTGTAAAGAAAGACTCAAGTATGTTCTCTATATATGTAATTCATTTCTTCCATTTGTTTGTGAATTGCTGCGCTGAGGTCACTGACTGCAGCTCCAGCAGATGTACATGGCAGCCTCTTTGTGTCCAGCACCCCAAGGTTGATCGCACTGGGTAAGACTATCAAAATGTTTTGATTAATTGATACTGTGGCTGATTATTGATCAGCTGGAGGGTTTGCTTTAATGTCATGAAGCTCCTGATGTCTCCTCATTATCATTCTAAAATACCTTACAGCTGGAAGACAGTTGGTTGGAACTATTACGAGATCACAGCTTGTCCTACAAGTTGGAGTAGAGTGTAGCAGCAAAATGTGTCACAGAGAGTATGTTGCACCAAAATACACATAAACAACACGTCTATGGTTGTGGTATACTGTAAGAGAGATTTTCTATTCTGACCATGGTGGCTTTCAAAAAAAATACTCACAGCATGCAGGCTGATAATTTTATTCTGTACCTAAAGTGTATCACCAATTCAGTACACTCTTAATGAAACTAGAGGCCGGCACTCACTCAAACAGAACATCTGTTGTTGTACACAGTATAGGTGATCATAGGGACAGGAGGAGAGAGAACAGAGGTTTAACAGGCCGATATGCAGCAGAGTTAAGAAGGTAAGAGTTCAGGTGCTTTCAGACGATCACCCATCAATGTCTCTGTTCTCTACTTTGAATTGGCAGCAACAGGCTCCCTGCTACCTCTGATCCTACCAGCCCGTACACCACAGGCTGCTGCTACCCACTGTCCATCGCAGACACCTGACGCCTGTGAGGAAGCAGGACTTGACTCTGTTGAGGGTGAGGGAGAGGAAGAGGGCGAGGGGCATTAGAAAGGACAGTGTGCTTTTAAATACACTCCAGTGTTGTTCTATGAATTACTATTTTTTTCCCAAAAATATATGTTCAGAAATCGTCCTGATGTAAATAAAGTTCTTGTAGCGTGTGAAGCTGTGCATCTATTTATTGATCTGTTTTTTTTCTTCCCCTTTTTCTTTTTCTTTTGGGTGATGAATGAAAACTAGTAGTTGTCTGATTAGTCCCTCAAAATGTTGAAATTATGAATCCACTGGTAGACGTGATTTTGAGAAACACCTGTACAACAATAAACACCACACATTACATGTTTGAATATATACACTACCCACAGCGTTTACATTGTACTTGTATTGAAATATATTTAAAATAAGTGTTTTTAAAAACTGCAATCAGTACATTTTAAATATGTCTTACCTCAGCAGATTCCCAGTGTTTTTGTTTTTACAATCTTTAATCTCAAGAGAAAAAAGTAAGCTCTATGGTAAATATAAATTAAATAACATGGAAGCGGTTTTAAAAAAAATCATGGATTTTCCATATAAATATTTATAACAAACAGAAGCTATAAAATCCAACATGAATTGGCGTGTCCTATTTGTCCAGTCGTTCATCACTGATCAGCACAAACTGAAAGAAACAAATTTATTATCAGATCAAATCAGATTCAACGAGGTTTTAGCAGTGAGGACTGATCCAGGATCAGCCTTCATCTCTGCAGCTGCACTTTTATTTCCCGCCGCTCGAGGCCGCTGCAGCGCGCTGACGTGATGACGTCACGTCTGTCCAAGTCAAAAGCCCAGTGAGCTCGTGAGTTTACCGCCGGGTGCGGTGGCGCGCGCCTGTAATCCAAGTCACCGGGAGGCTGAGGCTGGCGGATCGTTTGAGCTCAGGAGCTCTGAGCTGCAGCGGACTATGCCGATCGGGTGTCCGCGCTAAGTTCGGTATCGATATGGTGCTCCTGGGGGAGCCCGGGACCACCAGGTCGTCTAAGGAGGGGTGCATCGGCCCAGGCCGGAAACGGAGCAGGCCAAAGCCCCCGTGCCGCTCAGTAGTGGGATCGCGCCTGTGAATAGACGCTGTAGTGCAGCCTGAGTAATACAGCGGGACACAGTCTTTTTACACCCCTCAATACACTACTGACACAACACACACTCACACGTTACAGCTTTACACCACACTGCAGCTTCATCGCTGCTCATCCATCTTCTTATCACCATCACACACCTCCACAGACCTGCAGCTACACCTGTCCTACACCGCCTCCACCTGGAGGACACCTGCAACTACAACAACCACACTGATGACTTTCTTTCACTGATGATGTGACACTTTCTGTCACGAAACTTCTTGATAATGGAGCTTTCATTCATTCTGTGCATATGGATTAAACTTCTTTTATCTTGTATTTATCTGTCAGTTTATTCTGTCTACAGACAGTATCAATGATGCAGTAACATGCTGTGCTGTGTTCACTCATGTCTGACGTCCTCCGGACAAGTTATCCCTGCATGGTATTTCTTTTCCCATGTTCTGATTTGTTCAACCTGATTAATGGCTTCAGAGCTGAAATGATGAGTGGATTAATCGATTAATCGATGGACAGAAAACTGGCTAATTGCCAACAATCTTTGATAATTGGTCTCTTTTCAAGCAAGAATGCACTGTAACAGTTCTTTGTAATTTGAACAGTATTTTACTGAAATATGTGCAATAAGATACTGTGAAACATGTATACAGCACGTTACTGTAAATTGCAAAAGATTATGGGTAAATATTCAGTTACTAATGTATTCTTCTTTACAGTAAATCCGTTTATGAAAAAACTGTGAATAAACTGACCAATGGCAAGGTAGATTTCTTTTCAAATTTTTTAATGGTTTAGGTGAAAAGGACTAAAGAGAAAATAAGTTACTGACAAAAATGGTAAAAATATTATTTCTATTATCATTTTATGTAAAACAGGCACTTCAAAATCAGCTCAACCTTTATTGGAGAGCCCATTAGGAAGTTTTGTAAAGAAAGACTCAAGTATGTTCTCTATATATGTAATTCATTTCTTCCATTTGTTTGTGAATTGCTGCACTGAGGTCACTGACTGCAGCTCCAGCAGATGTACATGACAGCCTCTTTGTGTCCAGCACACCAAGGTTGATCGCACTGGGTAAGACTATCAAAATGTTTGGATTAATTGATACTATGGCTGATTATTGATCAGCTGGAGGGTTTGCTTTAATGTCATGAAGATACTGATGTCTCCTCATTATCATTCTAAAATACCTTACAGCTGGAAGACAGTTGGTTCGAACTATTACGAGATCACAGCTTGTCCTACAAGTTGGAGTAGAGTGTAGCAGCAAAATGTGTCACAGAGAGTATGTTGCACCAAAATACACATAAACAACACGTCTATGGTTGTGGTATACTGTAAGAGAGATTTTCTACTCTGACCATGGTGGCTTTCAAAAAAATACTCACAGCATGCAGGCCGATAATTTTATTCTGTACCTAAAGTGTATCACCAATTCAGTACACTCTTAATGAAACTAGAGGCCGGCACTCACTCAAACAGAACATCTGTTGTTGTACACAGTATAGGTGATCACAGGGACAGGAGGAGAGAGAACAGAGGTTTAACAGGCTGATACGCAGCAGAGTTAAGAAGGTAAGAGTTCAGGTGCTTTCAGACGATCACCCATCAATGTCTCTGTTCTCTACTTTGCATTGGCAGCAACAGGCTCCCTGCTACCTCTGATCCTACCAGCCCGTACACCACAGGCTGCTGCTACCCACTGTCCATCGCAGACACCTGACGCCTGTGAGGAAGCAGGACTTGACTCTGTTGAGGGAGAGGAAGAGGGCGAGGAGCATTAGAAAGGACAGCGTGCTTTTAAATACACTCCAATGTTGTTCTATGAAATACTATTTTTTCCCCAAAAATATATGTTCAGAAATTGTTGTCCTGATGTAAATAAAGTTCATGTAGTGTGTGAAGCTGTGCATCTATTTATTGATCTGTTTTTTTCTTCCCCTTTTTCTTTTGGGTGATGAATGAAAACTAGTAGTTGTCTGATTAGTCCCTCAAAATGTTGAAATTCTGAATCCACTGGTAGACGTGATTTTGAGAAACACCTGTACAACAATAAACACCACACATTACATGTTTGAATATATACACTACCCACAGCGTTTACATTCTATTTCTATTGAAATATATTTAAAATAAGTGTTATGGTTTGCAGTTAAAAACACTGGGAATCTGCTGAGGTAAACCACATTTAAAATGTACTGATTGCAGTTTTTTAATTTTTACAATCTTTGATTTCAAGAAAAAACGAGGCTTTATGGTCAATATAAATTTAATAACATAGAAGCGATTGAAAAAAAAATCATGGATTTTCCATAGAAATATTTATAACAAACAGAAGCTATAAAATCCAACATGACTTGGCCTGTCCTATTTGTCCAGTCGTTCATCACTGATCAGCACAAACTGAAAGAAACAAATTTATTATCAGATCAAATCAGATTTTATGAGGTTTTGGCAGTGAGATCTGATCCAGGATCAGCCTTCATCTCTGCAGCTGCACTTTTATTTCCCGCCGCTCGAGGCCGCTGCAGCGTGCTGACGTGATGACGTCACGTCTGTCCAAGTTAAAACTCCAGTGAGCTCGTGAGTTTACCGCCGGGTGCGGTGGCGCGCGCCTGTAATCCAAGTCACTGGGAGGCTGAGGCTGGCGGATCGTTTGAGCTCAGGAGCTCTGAGCTGCAGCGGACTATGCCGATCGGGTGTCCGCACTAAGTTCGGTATCGATATGGTGCTCCTGGGGGAGCCCGGGACCACCAGGTCGTCTAAGGAGGGGTGCATCGGCCCAGGCCGGAAACGGAGCAGGCCAAAGCCCCCGTGCCGCTCAGTAGTGGGATCGCGCCTGTGAATAGACGCTGTAGTGCAGCCTGAGTAATACAGCGGGACACAGTCTTTTTACACCCCTCAATACACTACTGACACAACACACACTCACACGTTACAGCTTTACACCACACTGCAGCTTCATCGCTGCTCATCCATCTTCTTATCACCATCACACACCTCCACAGACCTGCAGCTACACCTGTCCTACACCGCCTCCACCTGGAGGACACCTGCAACCACAACAAACACACTGAAGACTTTCTTTCACTGATGATGTGACACTTTCTGTCACGAAACTTCTTGATAATGGAGCTTTAATTCATTCTGTGCATATGGATTAAACTTCTTTTCACTTGTATTTATCTGTCAGTTGATTCTGTCTACAGACAGTATCAATGATGCTGTAACATGCTGTGTTCA
Source organism: Lateolabrax maculatus (assembly GCA_031216445.1). NCBI lineage: Eukaryota > Metazoa > Chordata > Actinopteri > Acropomatiformes > Lateolabracidae > Lateolabrax > Lateolabrax maculatus. Next base: position 11,631,049 of record CM062212.1, on the reverse strand, counting down.
CTCATCAGTCGGTAGAAGTCTGATGCTCCAGACAAGTTACCACTGCATGGTATTTCTTTTCTCATTTTCTGATTTGTTCAACCTGATTAATGGCTTCAGAGCTGAAATGATGAGTGGATTAATCAATTAATCGATGGACAGAAAACTGGCTAATTGCCAACAATTTTTGATAATTGGTCTCTTTTCAAGCAAGAATGCACTGTAACAGTTCTTTGTAATTTGAACAGTATTTTACTGTAATATGCTCAATAAGATACTGTGAAACATGTATACAGCACATTACTGTAAATTGCAAAAGATTATGGGTAAATATTCGGTCACTGCTGTAATTGTTCTGTACAGTAAATCCATTTATGAAAAAACTGACCAATGGCAAGGGATATATATTTTCAAGTCTTTTAATGGTTTAGGTGGAAGTGGCAGTAAAAGGACTTGCTCCACCATACGAATGTAGGCTAGAAGGAGGATGTTATGGTCAGCTGATCCAAGTGGAGGGAGGGGGAGTGCCCTCTAGGCTTCAGCGAGTGGGCCATAACACTTATCTAGGATCTTATGCAGGCATGTGGCACAGGTCACATATTGGTGTGAGCGTTTTAATGTTTTATCCATGAAGCAGTGATTAAAGTCCCAAAGGATGAATTTGGGGGCATCTGGTGAGATGGTATCCAGTTTGTGTAATGTGTTGGCTAACAGATCAGTGGCTTTGTCAACATTTGCACTATCAATGTTGTTGTGACACATTTGACATGTTTTTCTTCCTAATGTGCAATAACATCCACTGTCATGTCCCACTTTAACGTAAAGCATTTGGATTTTTAGATACCGAAGTTTGATTACATGGAAATTAAAAACATTTTGCAAGATTTTCTGAGGAATTGCTGTATGGAACTGAAATTTATTTTGACACGAAAAAAAAGATGAAAAAATGTTTCATGAACACTCAGCATGTGGTACCTCCTAAACAGAGAGACACAAATGACACCGCATCAATCATTTAATTAAATTTATTTGTTGATTACACTAGTTAAAGTTCGTGGTCTTCTGGGTGGTAAAGTTCGCTCATCAGTCGGTAGATGTATGACGGCGCGTGTCCTCCGATGTTAGAGATGAACAGTGTGATGAGCTCAGGCGGGACATAGTCAAACACCGGACAGTGCACGTTCACCTTTGAAAGAATCTCACCTGAAATACAAATTGTGAATGAATTTTAGGAGATTACTCCGCGAAAGAGGAACATTTATTTTAGAATGCGCAAACGGTGATGTTACCTTCAGTGAAAGGAAGCACCTCGTGTGGAGAGACAAACTTATGGAAGGTATCCTCTTCATTTGGGAACTAAAGGACACAAAGTAGTTTTATCATCATGTGCTGTCAGCAGAAATGATAGAAATTTGTCAGACTACAGTGTCTCCTGACCTGAGGCGAGAGCTTGAACATGGGAGCGCAAACAATCAGAGGTGTCGAGTGGTGCTTGGCTGCAAGGGCTAGAGTGTGTGTCCCATTGACGGCCCTCAGCCCTCCGTTCGCCAGGACTGTCTGCGTACCGATGATGACCTGTAAAGAGATCGCCGCACAGGTCAACTCCCATGCTCTGACGTGACGGCTTCAAAGTCTTCTGTGGTGTTACATACCTTATTCACACGAGACATGACTGCAAATATGGCAGCGTCTGCAATCACGGTTGTTTCGATGCCAGCTTTTGAGAGACTGGTTGCCATCTCGTGTCCCTGGTGGTAGGGGAACAAATAAAATAAAAACTTTTGTCTTAATGACGCCAAATCTTCTTGTCGTTCCTACATGAATGTATCACTTCAAATTGCTTATATCTTTGATGGGTTTGAGCTACCTGGCAGAAGGGGGCGCACTCAGCGACGATGACATGGAACTTGCGTTTGCGCGCAGCGTCTTTGAGGAAGGCCTCCACCGTGCGAGAGCGGCCGATGGTCATGATGACCTCATTAGAGTGAATGTGCTCCAGGGCCTGCATCGCAATGTTGTCAGTTGTTCCCTCTGAAACAGGAAATGGTGAAGGGAAAAAAAAGCAAAATTCTTTAACCTCACAGAATTACTATGGACTTTGATAAATATCAAAAAGCAGCTGATGGATAAATGAGACGTGGTTTAAAAGAAGAAGAAAAAAAAAAAGACATACCCAGCTCAGTCAGCAACTCATTGATGGCCTCGATGACATTCGCTTTGAGGGCGGCGAAATGCTGCCGGAAGTTTTCCTCGCTGAGTCCTCCAGAGGTCAGCAGCTTGTGGAGAGATTCCTGCTGGTCGGCCTCTTCACTGCTACCTCGAGATCTGCAGAAAACAATCAAGCAAACAAGCTCATCAACAGAGGAATTGTTGCAAAGACATTTAAAACACTACACCTATTCATTTCAAGGACATTGTGTAATTAAGAAGGCGCAAGACAAGAAGAGGGTCATGAACAAACAAGATTGTATTACACCAAATACACATTTACAGAATAAACATGAAAGGGACATACCACTAAACACAAAATAAATATTGAATTTTGCACTTTATGGGCCTTTATTTTCCTAATAATGTTCCGATAATAAATGAATAGAGAATTAATATTTACTTGGATTTAAATTTAGCTGTTCTTTTGAGTAAAAAGCCTTTCCCCCCTATAATTAGTACCAAATTACTTATTTCCAGGAAATTTCATTGGAAATTATGGACCTGTAAAATGAACCAAATTGCTTTTACACTATCTGAAGATTTTTTATTTTTTGCATGTATTGCTGGGTTTTCTTTTTTCATGTTAAAACGGGGATCATCTTTGTTAAATTTACTCTTGTGAAAATGGTCATGTTTAGATTGGTTCATGGAATAGTCATGGAAACCAAACACATGATCAAAACACAAATTAAACCCAGTGTTAAGGATGTAACCAATAATAAAAGCACAAACATAATGACGACCAAAAATGATGGAGACAGCTGTGATTGTATAACTCAACAGCATCTGCTTTCAAATAGGGTATAAGGAGGCTAGAAGGAGTGCCTCCTATGTGCAATAGATACAGATCATCATTCACAATATTCAAAGGCCATGTGAGTGCGTTTAATTTAATGACCTTAATCTATAAACTTTCCAGTGCAGTGACTGGTCCTTCTGTTTAGTTCACGAGGCCTCCTCACCTGGCATATTCCTCTCTGATAATCTTCAGCACCCGTCTGATCATGTTACCAACAGTGGTCTCTGATGGCTGGGCGGCAGTCATTCTCCTCCCTTCTTTCCGAACTATTTCCATCAGATCGCCTGAAACAGAAAACATTTTAGTGGGAAAAACATAAAGCTTATGACACATACAACCTGTAACTTAATCCACTGTTATTGTTGTTAAGTCCTACATTCTCCTTGTTAATAGCTGATGTCAATCACATCTTCAAAAGTCATATACCTCTATTTTTTCTCTTCCATTCAAACATTTCATGGTACCCCGTCTTCTCATTCCCACGTTCCTTTACACATGCACAGCTTGTATATGTCACACTGTAGGTTTATCTTACAACACGGTGACAACAACACATTTGACACGGTGACAGCCTTCATCCTAGTTCCCTGCACCGCTGTTAATGTCTGAGCCAAAGTGTAAATTGACAAACAGAGGAGCCTGAAGCACCTGCGCTGCTCCACCGGGCCTGGGCTGTGATTCTGCGGAGCAGGGCTGTCGTTTCTCGGGCTGTCTCCGCCGAGCCCCGCAGCGGTCCCGTCCCGCTGCCTCCGCGCTTCAGGTCGGACAGAAACGACTCAATCCTCTCCGTCAGATCGGTTTCTTTGTCTGAGCCCGGCATCGCTGTTACACAGTCTGACTTACTACCAGAGTAAAATCTTGCCTTCTCAGTATTTGTAGCATGTAACTGTTGACGAGGAAGGACTTCAGGAGTACTTCCGGGTGGGTATGACGGCGCTTTCATTTGATTGGTGGACAGCGTCACGTGATATTGCATCACGTTTACTGTAAACATTAATATTAACACAAGAAAGAATAACAAATTATGAATATATGAATCAAATTCAATAGGAAATCAATTAGTCAAAAGTAAATTATAAAATAGAGTTATTTCAAAACTGTTAAAAACTGTCAAATAAATTTGATTACCACTGTGAAACAAAATTCAACCAAAAAGGCCAAATTTTTTAAGAGATACAAACATTTTCCTTTGGCTGTCTTTGATTGCCGTTCTTTTTAACAACTGACAAACAAGTAAATCTGAGTAGGAAAGAAAATACATTAGGCATTGTTCTGGCATCTTAAACATACATTTTATTTTTGACACCTGAGACACTGTAAACCAACCCAAATTTATAGTTATTTCCTCTAAAGAACATTCATGAAAACATCCATGAGTAAACGTCAGTTAACTGGGGGGAAACTGATGGCACACTGAAACTTGGTTGAAGAATTACATGGATATTTTAATGTGAACCTAAATCATCTGTCAGAGGGTTCACACAGCAGATCAGAAACTGTTTCCAGACATAATCATACAGACAAGACATGTTTAACTTTGGACAGCAGCATTATAACTCTGCAGACACTTGTAGAGGCCCACAATGTTTCTGTGTTGTTTCCCTTTTTTTCAACAGTTGTTGCACTTTCACTAGAACGAAACTATCAGCACAAAAACCCTGATGAAGGTGAATGGAAAAGTGTGATCATAAATAACTCGACAGGAAGCTGGTTAATGTTTGTAGTTTTAGTTTGGCTCCACCTGCAGGACACCATGAGAAGTGTTCAGTGTGGTTGGTGTAGTTGCAGGTGTCCTCCAGGTGGAGGCGGTGTAGGACAGGTGTAGCTGCAGGTCTGTGGAGGTGTGTGACGGTAATAAGAAGATGGATGAGCAGCGATGAAGCTGCAGTGTGGTGTAAAGCTGTAACGTGTGAGTGTGTGTTGTGTCAGTAGTGTATTGAGGGGTGTAAAAAGACTGTGTCCCGCTGTATTACTCAGGCTGCACTACAGCGTCTATTCACAGGCGCGATCCCACTACTGAGCGGCACGGGGGCTTTGGCCTGCTCCGTTTCCGGCCTGGGCCGATGCACCCCTCCTTAGACGACCTGGTGGTCCCGGGCTCCCCCAGGAGCACCATATCGATACCGAACTTAGCGCGGACACCCGATCGGCATAGTCCGCTGCAGCTCAGAGCTCCTGAGCTCAAACGATCCGCCAGCCTCAGCCTCCCGGTGACTTGGATTACAGGCGCGCGCCACCGCACCCGGCGGTAAACTCACGAGCTCACTGGGCTTTTGACTTGGATAGACGTGACGTCATCACGTCAGCACGCTGCAGCGGCCTCGAGCGTCGGGAAATAAAAGTGCAGCTGCAGAGATGAAGGATGATCCTGGATCAGATCTCACTGCTAAATTCTATTTGTTCCTCTTTGAGTTTGAGCTGATCAGTGATGTAACTCCACAGTCATGTACTCTTGCCAGACTGAGTCATCAAGAGCCAAAACCACTGTTCAATACACCACAAACAATAAGAAACAAACAAACACATCTTTGTATCACTTGTCACTTTGTCATCACTCATCAGCAGCCTGAGATTTTTATTATTTTTACTTTTTATTGTTAACTAACTGTAGACATTATAGAATAGCTATAACCACGTAACATTACGGTACAACCTCTCCCTCAAACCAGTGGCTGTTCCAGTCAGTCACGTTACTGGTGGCCTACTTGCCTACTATGTTGCAAATGGCCCAGGCCCGTCCTACATGCAGGACCTGGTCAAACCTTACACCCCAGCCCGTCCACCGCACTCCGCTGCTGCCAAACAGCTTGTTACTTCCTCCCTGCGATGGCGGCCCAGCTACTGCTCAACTAAATCCCAACAGTTTGCTGTCCTGGCTCCACAACGGACGAACAAGCTCCCCACTGACATCAGGACAGCAGAAAATCTACACAGCTTCTGTTCAGACTGAAAACTCATCTCTTCATACACTGCAGGAAGAAACTACCGTCAATCGGATTCTGTCTCTATTCTGAATGTATAAAGTCCAGTTAGCAGGACGGGCCTTTGGGGTTTTATGCCCCTTTGCAGTGACAACTGACAAAAAAGAAAAACCTGTATAAGAAAACATGGTGGTTGAAGCCTTTCTCTGGCATGGACCCAATGAAAACCAACTTGAAGCCAGTCAGCCCACCTTTTATGTATTGTTAATCAGTCGTTTGAAAGAAAAGTTTACTTGCCACAAACTGCAGCACAATTTACAGAATACACAGTATGACGCTCATGTCACTGAACCTCAGTGACAAATATTTTACCCTTTTAAAAATATCAAACAGTCCATGTGCTCACAGTGTGGGAAGAAGCCTCACTGTACACCAACCCAAAGTTATAGTTATTTCATCTAAACAACATTCATGAAAACATCCATGAGTAAACGTCAGTTAACTGCGGTGAAACTGATGGCACACTTTACACTGAAAACAGCACGTTGGTTGAAGAATTAGATGGATATTTTAATGTGAACCTAAATCATCTGTCAGAGGGTTCACACAGCAGATCAGAAACTGTCTCAGACATAATCATACAGACAAGACATGTTTAACTTTGGTACAGCAGCATTATAACTCTGCAGACACTTGTGCAGGCCTCTCAATGTTTCTGTGTTGTTTCCCTTTTTTTCAACAGTTGCTGCACTTTCACTAGAACGAAACTATCAGCACAAAAACCCTGATGAAGGTGAATGGAAAAGTGTGATCATAAATAACTCGACAGGAAGCTGGTTAATGTTTGTAGTTTTAGTTTGGCTCCACCTGCAGGACACCATGAGAAGTGTTCAGTGTGGTTGTTGTAGTTGCAGGTGTCCTCCAGGTGGAGGCGGTGTAGGACAGGTGTAGCTGCAGGTCTGTGGAGGTGTGTGACGGTGATAAGAAGATGGATGAGCAGCGATGAAGCTGCAGTGTGGTGTAAAGCTGTAACGTGTGAGTGTGTGTTGTGTCAGTAGTGTATTGAGGGGTGTAAAAAGACTGTGTCCCGCTGTATTACTCAGGCTGCACTACAGCGTCTATTCACAGGCGCGATCCCACTACTGAGCGGCACGGGGGCTTTGGCCTGCTCCGTTTCCGGCCTGGGCCGATGCACCCCTCCTTAGACGACCTGGTGGTCCCGGGCTCCCCCAGGAGCACCATATCGATACCGAACTTAGCGCGGACACCCGATCGGCATAGTCCGCTGCAGCTCAGAGCTCCTGAGCTCAAACGATCCGCCAGCCTCAGCCTCCCAGTGACTTGGATTACAGGCGCGCGCCACCGCACCCGGCGGTAAACTCACGAGCTCACTGGAGTTTTAACTTGGACAGACGTGACGTCATCACGTCAGCGCGCTGCAGCGGCCTCGAGCGGCGGGAAATAAAAGTGCAGCTGCAGAGATGAAGGATGATCCTGGATCAGATCTCACTGCTAAAACCTCGTTGAATCTGATTTGATGAATTTGTTTCTTTCAGTTTGTGCTGATCAGTGATGAACGACTGGACAAATAGGACACGCCAATTCATATTGGATTTTATAGCTTCTGTTTGTTATAAATATTTCTATGGAAAATCCATGATTTTTTTTTTCAATCGCTTCTATGTTATTAAATTTATATTGACCATAAAGCCTCGTTTTTTCTTGAAATCAAAGATTGTAAAAATTAAAAAACTGCAATCAGTACATTTTAAATATGGTTTACCTCAGCAGATTCCCAGTGTTTTTAACTGCAAACCATAACACTTATTTTAAATATATTTCAATAGAAATAGAATGTAAATGCTGTGGGTAGTGTATATATTCAAACATGTAATGTGTGGTGTTTATTGTTGTACAGGTGTTTCTCAAAATCACGTCTACCAGTGGATTCAGAATTTCAACATTTTGAGGGACTAATCAGACAACTACTAGTTTTCATTCATCACCCAAAACAAAAAGGGGAAGAAAAAAAAAACAGATCAATAAATAGATGCACAGCTTCACACGCTACATGAACTTTATTTACATCAGGACAACGATTTCTGAACATACATTTTTGGGGAAAAAATGGTATTTCATAGAACAACATTGGAGTGTATTTAAAAGCACGCTGTCCTTTCTAATGCTCCTCGCCCTCTTCCTCTCCCTCACCCTCAACAGAGTCAAGTCCTGCTTCCTCACAGGCGTCAGGCGTCTGCGATGGACAGTGTGTAGCAGCAGCCTGTGGTGTACGGGCTGGTAGGATCAGAGGTAGCAGGGAGCCTGTTGCTGCCAATTCAAAGTAAAGAAAAGAGACATTGATGGGTGAACGTCTGAAAGCACCTGAACTCTTACCTTCTTAACTCTGCTGCATATCGGCCTGTTAAACCTCTGTTCTCTCTCCTCCTGTCCCTGTGATCACCTATACTGTGTACAACAACAGATGTTCTGTTTGAGTGAGTGCCGGCCTCTAGTTTCATTAAGAGTGTACTGAATCGGTGATACACTTTAGGTACAGAATAAGATTATCAGCCTGCATGCTGTGAGTATTTTTTTTGAAAGCCACCATGGTCAGAATAGAAAATCTCTCTTACAGTATACCACAACCATAGACGTGTTGTTTATGTGTATTTTGGTGCAACATACTCTCTGTGACACATTGTGCTGCTACACTCTACTCCAACTTGTAGGACAAGCTGTGATCTCGTAATAGTTCCAACCAACTGTCTTCCAGCTGTAAGGTATTTTAGAATGATAATGAGGAGACATCAGTAGCTTCATGACATTAAAGCAAACCCTCCAGCTGATCAATAATCAGCCACAGTATCAATTAATCAAAACATTTTGATAGTCTTACCCAGTGCGATCAACCTTGGGGTGCTGGACACAAAGAGGCTGCCATGTACATCTGCTGGAGCTGCAGTCAGTGACCTCAGTGCAGCAATTCACAAACAAATGGAAGAAATGAATTACATATATAGAGAACATACTTGAGTCTTTCTTTACAAAACTTCCTAATGGGCTCTCCAATAAAGATTGAGCTGATTTGAAAGTGCCTGTTTTACATAAAATAATAATAGAAATAATATTTCTACTGTTTTTGTCACTTACATATTTTCTCTGTAGTCTTTTCACCTAAACCATTTAAAAACATGAAAAGAAATCTTCCTTGCCATTGGTCAGTTGTTTGCAGTTTTTTCATAAATAGATTTACAGTAACGTGCTGTATACATGTTTCACAGTATCTTATTGCACATATTACAGTAAAATACTGTTCAAATTACAAAGAACTGTTACAGTGCATTCTTGCTTGAACAGAGACCAATTATCAAAAATTATTGACAATTAGCCAGTTTTCTGTCCATCGATTAATTGATTAATCCACTCATCATTTCAGCTCTGAAGCCATTAATCAGGATGAACAAATCAGAAAATGAGAAAAGAAATACCATGCAGGGATAACTTGTCCGGAGGATGTCAGACATCTACCTACTGATAAGTGAACACAGCACAGCATGTTACAGCATCATTGATACAGTCTGCAGACAGAATCAACTGACAGATAAATACAAGATAAAAGAAGTTTAATCCATATGCACAGGATGAATGAAAACTCCATTATCAAGAAGTTTCGTGACAGAAAGTGTCACATCATCAGTGAAAGAAAGTGTTCAGTGTGGTTGGTGTGGTTGCAGGTGTCCTCCAGGTGGAGGCGGTGTAGGACAGGTGTAGCTGCAGGTCTGTGGAGGTGTGTGACGGTAATAAGAAGATGGATGAGCAGCGATGAAGCTGCAGTGTGGTGTGAAGCTGTAACGTGTGAGTGTGTGTTGTGTCAGTAGTGTATTGAGGGGTGTAAAAAGACTGTGTCCCGCTGTATTACTCAGGCTGCACTACAGCGTCTATTCACAGGCGCGATCCCACTACTGAGCGGCACGGGGGCTTTGGCCTGCTCCGTTTCCGGCCTGGGCCGATGCACCCCTCCTTAGACGACCTGGTGGTCCCGGGCTCCCCCAGGAGCACCATATCGATACCGAACTTAGCGCGGACACCCGATCGGCATAGTCCGCTGCAGCTCAGAGCTCCTGAGCTCAAACGATCCGCCAGCCTCAGCCTCCCGGTGACTTGGATTACAGGCGCGCGCCACCGCACCCGGCGGTAAACTCACGAGCTCACTGGGCTTTTAACTTGGACAGACGTGACGTCATCACGTCATCACTAGAATAAAACTCGACAGGAAGCTGGTTAATGTTTGTAGTTTTAGTTTGGCTCCACCTGTGTTCAGTGTGGTTGGTGTAGTTGCAGGTGTCCTCCAGGTGGAGGCGGTGTAGGACAGGTAGAGGAGCCAAATTAGTGGCTCATGTCGTTTAGAGTTTCCCAGCTCTTTATCATTTAAAAAAGGCTGCAGCCAAGTTTGAACTGCTCAATTATATCATCTGTACATTTCTTTATGCCAACATGAACTAATGTTCTTCTGAATGTACTTCTAGAAATATATTTCGGGTGGGGAAATATACTGAGTCCTTATTAGTTTATTTATTGACCTAAAAATTGGAAAATGTAAATACACCTAGTTAGAAATACTGGAACCAGCCTATAAAATATTCATTGTGTGTCTTTTTTATTTGTATAATGTATCTTTTCTTCCAGGCTCCAAATTCCCACAAAATATAAGGACAAGGACATGACCTTGGTAGATAGATAGATAGACAGATAGATAGATAGACTCTCCACCCATCTTATTTAAAAGTATGAAACAGCTATTCCAACTTAAATCCACTGGGAGATTTGGTGTGTCTGTCAAGTGTAACATTGTGTTGAGTGGTTGGATGTGAAGGCTTGTGATGAGGGTCAGTGGGGAGCATGAGAAAGGTTTTGGCACCCCGCTATGGTATAACAGAGAGAGTGCATTGTTCTCTGACCTAAATTTCTTGACCTGGAACTGCAGAAAAAAGGTCAGGATGAATGGGCCTCAGCAACATGTCTTCACTCTCCACTGCGCCACACTCGCTGGTCAGACCATGACATCATCCAACTGTCAAACAACATTTTCTGACAATTAGCCCGTCCTAAAAGATTAAGACCTAGAACTGCAACCAGCAGGGTGACTTATCCGGTCTCAGTGTCCCCAAAACACTAGAAAATCTAAATGTTTCATCGCAGTATTATGTATGTGAAAGATTATCGGTGAAACATCCAAAGAGAATGGATTTATGGTGTTAATACGACTTCAACATATTCGTCTTTGGCATCTTTCCTGATGTCATATCAGACATTAAATTTAAATATTTATAAAGGATTCTGCCGTTAGCAGCAAAAAAAAAAAAAAAGAAGAAAAAGAAAAAGTTCAGTCTCCTGGTTAAAGCTGCAACCTCCAAGTACTGAGCAATGATGACATTTGTTTCATTTTCTATCTTTATTTCTCAATTTTCACAGAAGAATAGAAATATAAAAAAATATTTAAAACATAATCTATACACGCGTAATAAATAAACTAAAACTATCTACTAACAAAATGTTGCAGATTAATCAATAAAAAAAAAAATGAATGAACTGGAACAGATATTTTAAAACAGATTCAAGTTCAAGAAAGGCCTCCAAAACTTAATCTGTGTTTTAGAATTAAAAAATCATTACTTTTCTATTTGAATAAAAATTCATCTTGATTAACCGTTTTTAAACAAATCTAATGATTTCCAGTTTAAACGAGTCATTATTTGTCATTCTTTTCAGGTTATAGTCAGTTGGCCTAGGTGATAATTTTATGTGCTAATATTAATGTCTACACTCAGCTAATAATAATAAAATCAAATTATAATAATGTCAGGCAGCAGATGACCTTGACTTGGTAGGCTATATATATATATATATATATATATATATATATATAGCTGTGACCATCACTATAATCTGCAAAAAGCTACTGTTTGTGACTTGATCTTTGTGTTGAGTCAATGCAATAAAGGCTTTTAAAGTAAAAAATATCCATTTGTTGGTCGACAACGGAGCAGAAATTGCCTGGTCATAATTTTCACCTGTCAACACACCTGCCCCTCATTCCCCTTAATCAGCCACTCAATAAACAGTATCTCTACCTGCCCACAGACACTGGTTAACTGCCTGATTGTCAGTGAAGCTTCACGTCTTTGTCCTGCAGCCATATGGTCATGTTGCTGCTCTGCCTGCCTCGTCCCTTTTGGGCTTTTTGCCTCCGCCAGCTGCCTCTCTATTGCTTCCTTCTGGTGTGAATATAGATAAAGTAAACCCACTCAACCCAATCACTTTTATCTTTTCCTGCTCTGCCTTTGAGTTTCTACTCTTGAGCACGCACCTTACTCACGAGAACCACATTTAGATGTGACAAAAAGGCACACTGATGTCACCGTCTTTGGCCTGCAGGCTCATCAGCATCTCAAACACATCCAGTGGCATCATCACATTTATGGGTGTGTCTTGTCATTTTTCTGTGCTCGAGAGCTCATCTTGGCGCGTAGAGGAGGAGGAGCAGGAGGGCGCAGATAAATCTCATTCTCTTTTTCATCACACTGACTTCATTCTTCACAGCGCTTTGATGAGACAGGGGAGCAAACCTGGGTGGAGTCTAGAGATTTACGGCCAAGGGAAGTGTGCAGGCCATTAAAGCCCGGCGCCCTGCTAATGAACAGTCAGTGCAATCACACTGAGAGGAGTACAGTATGTATAGAGCTCATCGATCCAGTGTCACCCTTAGGGACGTGCTACAAGCTGTAGTCTGACCCTGTCACATCAAAGGACAACAAGATTCATCTTTATTTTCTAATCATAACTCACGTTGGATTATACTGTATGGTGTTGTATAACTGACTTCGGACAACATGTTATTGTTTAATTTTCATATGTACTCAGTCAAAGCAGGAATGATAAACAGATTAGACACTGCTGAATAGCAATTACTAGATCAGAGTTTGGGTGTTCTCTGGAAAATAGCAACAAAAGTATCCCTGCATGGTGTGAATGAATGCATCCCCCAACAAACACACACACACACACACACACACACACACACACACACACACACACACACACACACACACACAACATCATTATTCCTTGTACCTCCGCTGGGTATTGACGTGCAGCCGGCAGCCCCAGCTGTTGCCTGGTGATGCAGGGCTCCAAACTCTGCAGCGTGTTGTCATCAGAGCGGTGGCGTCTCATGGGAAAGCAGAGATGAGTGCTGTAATTAGCGGAGAACGAGGCCAGCGGCAAGCCGAGTGTTCCTGTGGGGCCCCGGGAGGCCTCAGGGGACTTTAAGACGCGTGGCTAACCTGTAGGGGCGCTACCTGTGGCTTTTACTGCCACAGCCAAGCATAACATATAACAAGTGCTTATTTGTTACACTTAAAGCAATTAAAACAGGCATGTAGAGGTGAATTTGGCTGTGCTCTTGAATTCTACATTCAGTTTCAGAGCAAGGGGAGATAACATTAATAATCAATTTTGGATCATTATAACCAGAAAAAACTCATTCATGATTTATGTTAAAATTGAAAATAGTGGTCAGCATAGTAGGACAACACCCATATGTCAGCAAGGAGCAGTAAAACAAAATTAGAAGAGGCATTTCCTGCAGAAAATGTGTGTAAATGTGTGTAAATGTGATAGCGGAAATAAACTGCAAAGCATTGCTGAAAATGCAAAAATATGAAATGAATGGCCTAAAAAATCTGAAAGCCTAAACGCATTACACTGCATGGCTGAAAAACTGAAATGTAAAACTGGCAGAATTGGCAGCCGAACTGCATCACCTTGAGAAGCTAAGAGCTGAAATACATTGTCTGAAAAGGCTCAAAGAAGAAATGCTTTGTATTAATAGCACTTTGGAACAAAAAAAGCATGGGCCTAAGAGCTGAGAGCTGAAATGTAGGGGGCTGAACGGCAAGGCATTGAGAAAGCTGAAAGAAAAAAGACATTGATTGTGAACATGTTCATTTAAAGAAAATGATTGATGAATGAAAGAAGGGAACTCATCTTTTCGATAAATTGAAGTTCAATCACTGCAGGCATGGAAGGTGCAGATGGAGTTTAAGTTTGTATACAGTATGACCTAAGGTTTACTGAAAGGTACTTTCAATTGAAGTGTAAGCTCTGAAATGAGTAAAACAAAGAATTTAAATAAAAGTACAATAGAATATGATGAGTATAATTTAAATCACCAAGATGTGAGAGTCAGGTAACAGGTAAGGAGTGAAAACTCTTGAAGTGGTGGGTGATGTGTAAGCACTGAAAGGAATTCACTGTCTCATAATTAAGTCTCCTTTCAGGTGTCATCAGATTATGTTCTAATTTCTCGTTTGGCAAAAGGCCTGAGCACAGGAAAAGGATGACTGTTTTGATATTACACACATAGACATTGTCTTGGTTTTTGGAGCTTAAAGAGTAATTTCTCAAGTTAGTTTGTGGCCGAACTACCCTCACTCGGGCACAGTGTGACACTTTTGAATATAAAGTAAATCTAGTTAATTCAATTTGACTTATTTAGCCCAAAATCACAAATTTGCCTTCAAGGATGGACATATAGTCTATAAAGAATAAAAGAAAGATGATTCCATTGTGCTGTGATGGTGAATAACAGCAGAAAATTGATAAATCTGTAAATACTCAACAGTAATTAGGGCTGTAAAGGCATTTTGCAAAGAATAGGGATTTAATGTATTGAGAAGGAGTCAGAATAACGTCATTACTTTGTTTGCTTTAGGGTGGCTTTTAGGAATGAGTGTAAAAGAGACATGAGTAACATTTCCTCATCTAAAATAGGGTCAAATGTAAACATGAAATGGCCCTTTGTTCATAAAATACCACCTAAGATGAATGTATTATTTTTATAGCAGTTAAAAATTTTGTGGCGCTAAAACAAGTTGATTAATCAATTAGTTGAATGGCAAAAAAATTAATCTGCATCAATTGCTGATAATCAGTGAACTTATTTATGAAGCAAAAATGCCAAACAGCTGCTTGCACAAGCTTGTCAAGTTGCGTTTCTCAGTTTCATGTCATTTTAAATGAAAATGTTTGCGTTTTGGACTGTCAGTCGGACAAAACAATGAATTGTTTTGTTTTTTTATGATGGGGAATTTTTCATTATTTTCTGACACTTTATGGACTGAACAATGAATCAACCAATGGAATAATTAATAGATTCAACGATACTGAAAGCATTCATCCCTAAAATTTAGATTCTTGAAATTCTATATACATGTAAATTGTAGTTAAGCCCTTTTTTTCATGAAATGTAATCTTGGGTTGAGTTTGGTCACTTGTCTTGGGGATATTTTATTCTATTATTATATTCTATTTTTATTCTATGCAATTTTCTTGACCGTCAGATAAAGCTCACCAAAATGGCTTGTTACCCTCACACTGTTAGCATGTACAATAATAAATGACTTTGTGTGTGTGTGTGTTTGTGTGTGATGAGCCTCCTGTCTGTCTGTGTCTGCGTGCGCTGGTGTGTGCAGGTGTATGACGGCTGCTTATGCTCCATCTGCGTCGGCTGCTGATGAGTAAAGCCATAAAATAGATCCAGCTGGAGATGTGCAGAGGAGGCTGAGGCCTCCTGGGAAATCATCCACACCTCCACCAGCACCGTGTCAACTTCTTTAGCACCCCAGAGAGCTATCAATAAGTGGGTAATTGAATTTTAAGCACAAACACTGCCGTCAAATGAGCGTCGACGGGTGTGTGAGATGGGGGGGTGTTTAGCTGTGTGAACACGGTGAGGCTGTCATGTGGCCCTCTGGGGGTTTGCACAGGAGGGATGAATGTTTAATCCATTAAATAACAATTACAGCCTGTAATGGTCCAGAGTGGCTGGTGGAGGGAGGGAAGGAAGGTGGCAACATGGCTGAACTGCTCACGCGCCTGAAAATGAGTTTGCTGCTTCATGACACAAAGCATCCGTACATCACAGTGTTGGAGTAAACATGCTCACCAGCACGCTCACACAGACTAATGAAGCTATGTGAGTCGGGGGGCAAATGTGGGGGTTTTGACAACCTTGAGGGAGTTTGTATTGGTTTTAGTAAAAAAACTTGGAGAAACATGGAGGGTATTTCTTTGGGCAGATTCCAGTATTTTCCAGATTTTTGACTCAATATATTTAAATTGGACTACATTAAAGCCAACTAAATGAATAAAGGCTTCAGTAAGAATTGGAGCGGAAAGGATTTTGAAACTGCTTTTAAAATATATTAGATTAGATAACTGTATTCATTCCCAGAGGGGAAGCTACAATGGTGCTAAATATCAAAAGAGACAAGAGTCAAACAGGTAACCTCAGAGATATGAAAGACATACAGGAACAGTACTAACACAAACTAACAGATTACACAGTAGTCTAGGAGCATGCCTAACCACAAAATTATTAAATAAAAGGCCAATCATAAGTGAAACAGAAAACGATAAATTAGAAAAAATATATACGTTAACATTTTATTTTATTCTGTGTCTGTGTCTGTATCTGAGTTTGTGTTTTCCTTATCATTTCCTGGGACGTTTCCTGCAAAGACTTATGTAATGTACTAACTAAAGGAAAAAATATAGACAGTTGTAGTTAATTAATTTAGTTTGTAAGCAGTTGTTGATTACCCTTGTGGAAATACAAGTTGAGAAATGTTCTGTCCCATTTCAATAAAGCTTGCAAAAATTAATGAATAAAATATGAAGAATCAACACTTTCAACTGGTGATCTCAGTATTGATAAAATCCTGCCTATGGCTCTGCAGAGATGCCAAGATAAACATTTGATATATTTTTACCAAGTGATTTATCACAGCACTCTCTGTTCAGATCACCTGTGCAACCCATGCTCTTGATACAAGGAAAGAGCCACAACAAGGTGCAGATTAGTGTAATTAGTAGTCCACTTGTTATACCAGATTTCCTCTGTATAACCATTTTGAAATGGAGGCCATATCTTGAGTGAAAACTAGATTTTAGTTTGTAGTTACGCAATGTCCTCTGAGCTTATTTGTACACAAACAATGTGCTGATGATGAACTGACTTTGATCAAAGGTGATGCCAATATTTTATTCAGTCAGGTAAAAAAAAAAAAAAAAAAAAAAAAAACTTTCAAGAAGCACTTGTCAGAGTAGAAAACAGGCTCTTTTCTTGAGAGTCAGAAGTGAACAGATGTTCGTAGATATTACATTTCACATCCGACTGTAGATTAAGTTTGTGGACTGCATGACAAAATACTTTTCTGGAGTCTGAGGCAGCAAGTGGGAGGAAAGACAGAGAGGAAAACAGAGGGGATTAATCCCAGGGAAATCATAAAAATTAGGACACGTGGAATTAAATGTCATCAAAAGTGTCAAAAATAACCCTTTGATGTGAGGTTTAGCATTTTTGTAAGGTCACAGCTTCTTGCTGTGACCTTACAAAAATGTTTTTGATGAGTTGTGTCACTGGTAGAAAAAAAAAGAGTGGACTCATGCTCATGTAAAAGAGAGTTCACATGCTTGCACCTTTAAACTGAATCACCAAATACAGTGACATTCACGTTTCTGGATGAAAAGTCATCCAGCTTGGCAGCAGCCGTTTTGACATGTCAAAACGCATGACGCATAAAAGACGAGCTGGTGTTAAATCTATATCAGAATCAAAGATTAGAGGAGATTAGGAGATTAGAAACATTTAAAAGCCTAAATGGAGAGCTCTAAGTGCTCATGTCAGAGTGTGTTCTTATTTGTGCGCATGTGTGTCTTTGTAGATGTGACAGTGAGCTAAAAATAGGAAATTAGGTAGGTGGACTAATGTCCTGCATGTTTACTTGTTTTGCACACAAAAGCTATCATGGGTCCCCAAATGCATAAAATAAAAATAAAATAATTTAGTGTTGCCTGATCACCAAAGCATAAAGTGTGACTTAACCCTCCCTTATATTTACACACACACACACACACACACACACACACACACACACACAGCTCGCTGAGTTGATTGTTAAGTTGCACTCGTGATCCAAAACGAGTTTGCTAGCTGTGGTTTTCTCATGCTGCTCACACAACGGCCTGTATATGGGAGCTGCCTGGTGGCATTGCTTAATTAGGCGAGGAGTTGATACATTTGCACTAATTGACAGCTAATTAAAGGAGCGAGGGCGCATCGAAATGACATTCCTCTGAGCGCAGAGGCCTTGACTGCAGGGGATGTCAGAGAGAGGGAATTATGAGATATTGAGTCTTCTGGGTACCACCTGCCGTTAGATGTGGCCTCAAACATATGGACCAGTCTGAAATGCAGCCTGTAGAGCCCAGCTGCTTATGGTTTAAAGTTTTTCTTTAGCTGCAAGAAAAAAGAAAGTGAATCTGAGATAATAATAATAATAATAATAATAATAATAATAATAATAATAATAATAATACAATTTTGCTTCACACTCACTTTTTTTTAAGCCTTTTGTTGTTTTTTGTTATTATATTATGTAAATATTATTCAAAAAAAGACAGATAACACAAAAAAACAAGAGGGCAACAGGCATTGCAATCAACGAAAGAGACCTTTGGATCACAAGTACATTATTATCAGTTGTATTTACCTTCAGTTCTTCTGAAATATAAAGCTTATTATGTAAATTGAGAAGGACTGCCATGCTTGAGCATAATTAAGTCTCACCTTGTGCATTCAAGATTTACTATATTCAAATAATTGTTTACCTAAAGTGATTGCACACAGATACCAAGGGTCATCCAAAGTATCCATTAAACCAGAAGATAATATCAAGTCATTTTTGATGCACCTCATGGCTGTCTGTAAAGGAACATAGCTGCTCCTGCGTCCCTCTTTTCAACATGTTGGCAGCTCTGCAGGGTCGGGACACTGTCATGTGAGATTAAAACAAGTTGTCTGGAGTTTGAGGGCCAAACAGTGAAGGTCCTGAGTGAGTCAACTCAAATTTCTCCCTTTCTGCAGGACGAGGACAACACTCTCTGCAGGAGGCCAAGGAGCGGCAGTCTTCATGTCTGCGGGTGCTGCCCATGTGAATCAAAAAAAGACAATTAGGGGCTTATTAGTGTCTTGTGGAGTCCTCTCGCCTGCCTGGCCCCAGCTCTGAGCCACTGCCATAGCTCAAAACAGTCAGGGGCATTGTCTCACCTAATTATGCTGAAACCAGAGGCCCCTTTTTGTGTTGCTACTGCCATGCCTGTCCGATTCCCTTCTCCTGCCCAACTGCTAGTCCCTGTCCACTGTGGAAGTGTGCTAATTAGACAAGAAATGGGCCCAAGTAATTATGTCAATTCTCGTTACAAGTGACCACAGTGAGGAATATTATTTTGTCAAGAAAGTTTTGGATTTGGGGGCCTCCCTCCCACATTTCCCAAAGCATTTCCCTCATTACGCCAATAACACATCTGCACATGGAACAGGGGAATGTGGCACACTCGGCAAGTCAGAGTCCCCAACAAACTTCAGAGCACAAATAGATGCACTCATACAGAAATGGAGACTATAGAACGGCAATAGCATGAAGTTATTGCCCTAATTAATGCTTTGTGCCCACAGAGCAAACTGTTGAATCACCAGTGGCACATTGTTAGGATTGTGAGAGGCTTTTGTTTCTTCTCCTTAATAGGATGTTTTGATCAACGGCTGTTTGGCGACCCAGCTCGTCTTCTTAAATGCCGAGCTCTGGGAAACGGCAATTAGCTAGATTAGAAGAGCCATTTCTGGAGCCTCAAACAAAGACAAAGGTGGATCAGACAGACAGAGCTGGTTCAGAAACTCATCGCTGACCCAGACTCCTATAACCTCAAAGATCATTTTATTGAAGTAGGAGTTGAATTAACATTCCTTTTTATTCTTTTTCTAATTCCTTGTTCTATAATGCATCATTTATACTTTTGATATAAAATAAATGTGGATAAAGACTCAATTGGATTACTGGATTTCATATCTCCATAAAGTCAGAGGTCCTGTGTATATAATTTCTCACTTTTTTGGTTTAATATATTGGTTATAATAATAATAAAAATCATCACTGTTTGTATAATTCTTAGTATTAGCCTATTGTTTTTTATGTTTTCCACAAAAAGTGAAACAATATACATATTTAGCTACACACATAACAAAAAAACATTAAGGCAAACCAACAAACATATAGTTTAATAGTTTATCATTCTGTCATGCATAAGCTACATTTCTTTTTCAGTTTCTCTTTTTGACTTTCTCCACAGGTGCGTTGTGGTCCATAATCTGTGCCTGCTAGTGTTGTGTTGCTGCGAGCTTGACAGATAGCCTCACATGTTCCTCCAATAAACACACAGGAAGCAGGTCTCTTAGTGTGGGAGGTTTTACTGCAAAAAACAGCGTTCACTGTTCAGTCCTGTTCAAGTGAGTGGTCCTTCTCTGCCATGATGAGACCTAAAACTGCTCAGACTGACTGACTGCTGCAGGAACTTGACTCTGGATTTAACAAAGCTTTATAAATAGCTACTAATGGCTTTATTAAGTGGTACTAAATATTAACATATGCTTTATAGATCCATTTATAAGTGGTTAATGAGTGTTATCAGGCTGGAATTTTACAGATGGGCTGGTCTTTTTTCCCCCAACCATGTTATTATATAACCTATTTACTGTACAGATATTCAGTAGGTCATCTTGCAGTGACAGGCTGGTGCAATCTGTAATAACAGGCTGCAGTTCCCATCACAACTGAAACTGAAGGTAAATTATCTAACACTTTTATTGGCACAGGGAGTATCTAGCCCTCCTTATAAAAGTAGGCTATCTAGCACTATTTGCCGAAACATGGATAGAAAAAGCAAACAGCACAGAAAGGGAGAGCCAAAACATAGAAAAAGGCTTTTCTGGCTGATGCCACATGTATTAAAGCAGTCGAATGCAACAAATGTATTAAAGCAGTCTGCAAGTGATGATGAAGAGAGAGGCGAAGAGGCAGAAACATCAGAGCAGTGGGCAGGGAGCGGGTGCTTTGTCCTGCTTAAATGCTCTAAATGATCTAAATAAAGAACAAAATGTTTTTTTTTTTAACGTTGTGGCTTCAATGCTAGAGTCCCGCTGCAGGTCTGACTGTTTCCGAGGTTTACAAGTCAGACTCAGAAATGTTTGGAAAAAGTGTCTCAGAAAAATGGTCATCAACTTCGACTGTAAATAGGTAAAATATACATGCCCTATTGAATGTTATTGCGTGACTGAAGTAAATTAGATCACAATATATCATTGATCGAAGTTGGACTACTTCATTCACATTTGCATAATACACCACATACTGTGTGTATTTGACTGTGTCAAAGTTGGACTATTCATCATGAATTTAATGAATACAGCAATATTTGATGCTAATGTGAGACAATCCAAATGATATTTGTTTTATGCACTTTTAACAAACAGATGAACCTGAGTCAGACAGGGAAAGTCTTTGAGGAAGTCTACAGTGACAGGTAGGCTATGTGTAAAGACCAGCCAGTGTCACTGATCAATAGAGTTTCAAAGTAGTTGAAGCATAGATATGTTTTGGTCTCTTATGTGGTCTTACTGATTGGACACAACTAAACACTGATCATCTGGAAATGGGGACATGGGGAGGAAAACATTGGAAAATTAGTTTAATCGTTTTACATATTAGCCTAACACAAACTATACAAATTCACAGATGGTGCGTGTTGTTATTTTTTAAGTTTAGTGTAGTTGTTTAGCAAATTCCCAGGCTGCTTTTTGTTGCCAGTACGGCCCTGGTGGTTATAAATGTTAGTAATTAATAAAATAAGTTAAACTTACAGTCCATTATTGGCTTATAACTCATCTATAAAGCATCTGTAAAGGATGTATTAACCACAGTAAATAATAATAAAGCCAGTAGTTGACTCACCAGTGATTTATGTTATTTAAATCTGGTTATTGCAAAGACTATTAGAGGGAGGTTGTTAATATGACAGATGTAGAGTGTGAGGTGAGCAGGTGAAACTGGGTTTAGCGATTTCAATGTGAACCACTTTCTAAAATAAAACCAGGTTTTCAGCTCCACACAGCAGCTTTCTGGACAGAAATATTTGTTTTTTATTAAAATTCAGTCACATACATGAGTAGAACCCAGAATGCTCCAGAGTTCTAATTATTTGCACAGGTCTCATTGTGACATCGAGTAGAACATCAGAAGGTTCCACATGTACAAACTGTAGAACCATCAGCTGGCAGACACACTCTGAACCGGTTTAGTGAAAACACGCAAAGTTTTTCTTACTCGTTGGTAACTTTAGTGAAACTCATGGCTTTAAATATTTTCCGTCGATTGTTGAGGAAGATGAGGCCTGATGATGATAATGATAATGTAAGTGCAGCAGATTGTTTTATTTTCTAAACTTTCTGCTTGAATGTTTTTCATTGTTTAAATATTGATGCTGCCAAACCATAACTACGTCTCAATAATGTAGAGGGGTTAAATTGCTAAATTCTGCATTGTAATAATTCAATGTACTTACTGTATATTATATTGTACTGTAAATATAGATCATGTACTATAGAATAACTATGGCAAGTCCTACATTTCCACAAAGCAAAATTATTTGCGTTTCATAAATTTGTTAAATTTGTTTTCTGTTCTGTATCTACCACAAAGTTTGTGCTATTTATAAGACATCATTTGTAAGTTAAATCCTTAAAAATACAGCAAGGCCACAATAATTGAGTGCATAAAATTACAATTTACAAAATGCTACAGTAATAAAAATCCAAACTTTATGGTAAATTGGGAAAAGCAAAAGTAAATCTGTCCAATGAAGGCTGTCAGATATTATTCCCTGTCTCTGTTCAAGGATTATGTATAATGAATTACTTAATATGATGGATTTATTTTAATGAGATATGAAACTATTGAGTACATGCTTGCAAACACATGTTGAGTTCAAGCATGAAAGTAAAAAAAAAAATCTTAACTCTCTCAAGTGTGAGAGGTGGTTGGTGCAAGCTCCAAAGCTAGTTAATGAAAAGTAGTTTTTCTTTTCTTTCACAAGGTCAAGACTGAACTTTTATGGTTAACTTTTGGATAGTAGTTTGCCCAAAAAATCTTAACTCAGAGTCCATTGACTAGCCTTTGCCTGAGCTTCAACTGAGAGACTTTGCTCATTTCTCAGTAATCAGATCATAAGTTAAAATTATTTTGTCAAACATGTCAAATTATTTTGCAGTTTTTACAGCATGTCTGCTAACAAGCATTTGAATCCGGTGCTAGTTTAATATGAGGTGAATGTATTCTGAGAGCTGAAATTGAATTTAGTGTTTTGCACTCTGAAAAGTTTGTGTTCAAAGGGAAGAATTTAGTCAGTTTTGCATACTGAAACTGAAAATGTAGTCAAGTCAAACCAATGGTGGAATACTGTAATGTTATATGAACCCAATTGACTTCATTGTTGTAATAACTTTTTTTTTGTAATCGCAGAGTACTGAGAGCCACCAGAGAGAGCGTCCTGGTGTCTTCAGCAGTCAGTCCAGGATCCTGGACATACAGAGGGCTGAGAGGGAGGCTCTGATCCGTCAGACAGAGAGGCTGTGTGCTTCAGAGAAAGCACACACTGATGCTGTGCTGGAGAGGCTGGGACTCTCCGTCCAGCAGGACCCCCTCCCTTCACCTCAATCATCTGTCCGAGGACGGAGGTTCAGACCTGTTTCAGGTGTACCTTGTTGGAGTGCGGATGTGGTCAGCAACGGCTGGTCGTCCGGGACCCAGAGACACCAGAGGAGTCCTGAAACACTGGATGAGGAGGATTTAGAGGAAGTGCATCTCGGCAGAGACCGGAGCTCCAGCCCATCAGCTCCTATCAGCTCAGTGGCCACTCCCACTGAACTGAGCGCCTCCTCGCTGGTTAGAAGTAATGGTGAGGTGTCACCTCCTCAGACACCCTTTACTCCTTCTCCTCCAGCCTCCTCACTGGTTAGAAGTGATGGTGAGGTGTCAGCTCCTCAGACACCCTTTACACCTTCTCCTCCTCCAGCAGCTCCACGACACAGGAGAAGAGTGTGCCGTCTACCTGTGTTGACGGTGAACTTCAGTGGAGCAGGTCAGTTCTTCTATAGACAGGGAACCCCAGAGCTTTCGATTATTGTTTAGTTGAAGTACTATAAGTCCTCGGCAGGTTAAAGTACAGATATGTTAATAAGTGAAGATGTGAACACAGTAAACAGGTAGAAATGTGACGAATATTGTGTGTGTGATGAATATTTGAAACTTAATCTGAACAGACAAAGAAGTAGGAGGTGGATACAGACTCCAGACAGCTAAACTTCAGCTGGAGTCACTCTGTAAAGGACTGGAACCCAGTGGTAACTCCGTCGTCCATTTACCTCGACCCCCGGCGGCTCCTAAAAGACCACCTGCAGTGCTACCTCACGCTCCGGCCCCTCCCCCCAAACCTGCCCCACCAAGAAAGGGAGGAACTCGTCGTGGGACGTCGCTGCGCCCTGCAAAGACTGCCAGTGAAGACAGTGCATGCAGGATCAAGAGAGCTGACAAAAAGGACCAAGAGGAGCTGCAGCCGCTGTCTAACCCTTCGGAGAGTCTGTCTGTCTGCTTCAAGCTGCTCAGCTCAGATGACTGGTAAGACTCCGACACCACACGCTAGAGAAAAAGATTTTCTACCTGCAGACACCTGCAGTGCCAACCACTTTAACTTCAAAAACCTTCATCAGTTCACTGACTGCATTTCTTGGGGTTAGGGTTAGTTGTTGTTTGTTCTTCTGGGGCCACTAATTTTAGAGTTAGAGCCGTAGCTTTTATCAGCTGGCGCAACCATGAAACATTTTAGTGAAGCAAAAACTGCCACTTACAGTAGTTGTTTTAGCAGCACTTTGAACTGAGGTTGTATCAGGGACACTGGTGTTGTTGCTGAATAGAAGTACAGCATAGTTCTATAACTGTGTCATCTCAACACAGGATGAAGAAGGTAGATGGACTGCGAAGTGTCCGAGCTCTGGCGCAGCACCATCCAGACACACTGACGGCCAAACTTCATGACGTGTGTGTGGCTGTGATTGAAGAGGTACTGAAAACATTTTCCACTTTGTCTCTCTGTGTTTCATGCTGTTGTCGTTTGCCTCCATGTGTCTATGAGTGTGCATCTGTGACAGAAGTGTGACCACTGACTGGTGATGTTCGTTCTTACTCTTTAGGTTAAAAACCTACGCTCGTCAGTGGCCTGTGCAGCGATGGACACCATGGTTTATCTGTATGTCTACCTGCAGAGGGACATGGATAGCCAGGCTGATAAGACAGGTCGTGCTCTGCTGCTGAAGATCGCACAGGCGACTACAAACGTGTTTGTTCAGCAGCAGGCCAACCTTGCCTTGGAGGCCATGGTGGAGAACTGCAGCCCAGGTCGAGTCCTAAACGCTCTGCTGAATACCGGGCTGAGGTAAGACCCCAGAATCTATCAATCAAGTGTAGCAACTGCAGCATTTAAAGGAAATGAAATAAAACAAAGTTTGTGAATTTGTTTGTCTTTGATCCTTCCTCAGCCACCTGTGCGCTGCAGTGAGGGCCAGCACAGCTCAGCAGCTCCGTCTGCTGGCCGACAGTCACGGAGCGGCCAGGATGTTGACAGCAGGCAAGATCTTCACCCAGCGCTTCCTTTCTGCTGTCAGCAAACTCTCTCTGGACGCTGCTGCTGAAGTCAGGTCAGTTATCAACGCGTTGCATTTATTTCCCAAGGTTCAGAACTGTATGATGTGATGGTTTGTGTCTCAATCTTGTGCTTATACACGGAATTTCTAAATAAGAAGTGTATCTCTCTACAGGCCCCATGGACATGCCATCCTCCAGGGACTGGTCCATCACAGGGACTTTAAGAAACTGTGGAATAAGACCGTATCCAAAAAGGATCGGCGTGCCCTGGAGAAGACCCTGAGGCATGCGACGAGGGAGTAGAAGAGGAGGAGACAAAAGTTATATAGGGCAGCACGGTGCTGCAGTGGTCAGCTCAGTCGCTTCACAGAAAGACGGAGCAGCCTTTCAAGCAGCACTTCAGGGCTTGGAAGATGCTTGAAAGGCTGCACCTTCTTTCTGTGAGGAGTTTGCATGTTCTCCCCGTGTCTGTGTGGGTTTCCTCCGGGTGCTCCGGTTTCCTCCCACTGTCCAAAGACATGCAGCTTAGTTTAATCGCTTCCTCGCCTCCCCTCACTTGCGTCTCTTTCTCGCATCTTAGCTCTTTAGAGTTGAGAGCGATGCGAGGAAAAGACGTGAGGATACACCTGTGTTTCCCCACTCTAAGCTCCTCCAAGGGCCTCCTATCCACTGTCTCCTCCTCTCCTCTGGGCGCATTTAAGGGATTGGAAGACCATCCATGATGGCAGAGGGGGAACGATTTCCAGGTCACGCGTGGAGAGAGGACACGAGGAAGCATAAGTTAGC
Source organism: Lateolabrax maculatus (assembly GCA_031216445.1). Taxonomy (NCBI): domain Eukaryota; kingdom Metazoa; phylum Chordata; class Actinopteri; order Acropomatiformes; family Lateolabracidae; genus Lateolabrax; species Lateolabrax maculatus. Next base: position 11,604,701 of record CM062212.1, on the reverse strand, counting down.
ATAATGAAAAGAACCCTCTGAATTGGCCGAAAGTGTGTTCATCTGCACCATCCATTATCTATACCAGGATAAGCTGGTTAATGGATGGATATACAGAATGTAGGGTACGCACATCCAAAAAACTTGTACAGGTGCTGGATCAAAAATAAAACTGAAGGCAAAAATCTGATAAAAGATCTGCACACTGTACAAATAGCTCCCAGCAATTTAATTTGACAAAGACCTTCATCGGGCACCGTTAAAATTTGGCTGATTTGATTCTGATTTTTGCCTTCTGGATAGATATGCTATATTTTTCTAATTCTCAATAAAAAGTTTGAAATCATTAATATTGTGGCTGTTTTAATGTAGCTGGCAGGAAAATGCTTTGGTGAGCACACATAAGACACATAAACATCACATAACCACACTGAGACATTAAACAAGTGGCAAAAACACAAGTACCATGTTCAAACAATTAACAATGTCAGGGTTAGAGCCAGGATTTCCTGGGAGGGCTTCAAATGTGAAAATACTGTGAAACTCCACCATTAGTGCAACAAAACTTTAAATGACATTTTGTATTAGACATGTTGAATTAGACATAACTAGATCAGTCTTCAATTACACTAAATCTTGTTTTATGGAAGTTTCCACTGACTAGAATACAGCAATGTTGCCCTACAGGTTTAAAGTAAAACTACCACAACAATAAGGTCGTTTTATGCCTCATAGAAACAAAATGGTTTATGCTACAAAGAGTGATCAAAAGAATACAAAATTGTGAATTGATTAAATCACGTTACACATATTAAATATAGTAGGATAATACAACACAGACATGCATTTCTACTTACTGATCCTTAATTGGCATGATTTTTAAACCCAAATTACAACTTGCTGTTTAAATAGCTGGTACACGTGTTACGCAAAGACATTATTGCAGCAAGTGCAGTCTTAGTCAGACTGAAACTATCTTAACAATTTCAAAAACACTGATATCAGAAAATAAAAAATAAATAAATGACCAAATAACCAAATTTAACATTTTTAGTCACAAACTAACATGTATGTTTGTATGCCCAAATAGAGTTTAAATGCACGTTTTCATACATTTTATAGTTATACAATTTAAAAGGGATAATAATTCCCGTTAAAAGGAAAACATTTATGGTAATTCAGTTGCCTCTACCAAGCTCTTGAATAATATTCATGTTTTTCTTGAATCTGAGAATCATTTCATTTGTGCTTCCTCTCTCTTTGTGCTGAGTCCTGATTTTGCATTTTTCTGAGCACAGATGTGTGTTTGTGAATAAGACAGAGATGACCCTTCAGGTGAGGTGGTTTGTGTTCAGATGTGAGGCTTATACGATGCAAAAATGTGTCTCTAGTTGCATCCTGATCTAAGCAGAAGGATGTGATTCATGGATGATCTCAGCACGTGTTTGTGTGAGAGAGAGAGATGTAGAAACCTCATTAGCATGCAGGCATTGATCTCTTCATTCACCTCTAATGAAATGTCTCTCTAATAGCTTCTCATGAGATGCTGAGGGTAATTTAAGTCTCTTCACTCCTCTCTCTCTTTCACCCTCTCCAGTTCTTCACAACATCTGGGCCATTTGATTTTTTTATTTTCCATTTTTATTTATCTATTTATTTTTGGGACACATTTCGATTTTTCCTTCAAAGTGAGGTTTTTGATTTCAGTCAACAATTTCACACTGATTTAGGAAAAATAAGGCTGGATCATTTAAACTAATTTCCTTTGGTATAATAATAATAATAATAATAATAATAATAATAATAATAATAATAATAATAATAAAGCCTATGTATTAATCCCCCTTAAATGCCTGACATGAACTGACTTTAGGCCTTTAGTCGCTGTTCCTGCAGGGAAACGAGGCGCAGTGTTACACAAAGCAACAGGGAGCCTGATAATTGACTCGACCGGGGTGGGGGGGGAGCCACATCTCTCGATCATATCTCAGATTACAAACCTGCACTAAATCTGCTGTGGGACTGACCGTCACTGACAGCCTGACGCCGGGACCAGCTATCTATTTATTTATCTATTTATTTATTTATTTATTCATCACCACCTGTCCCGCTTCCACCGCGCGCGTCCACGCGTCTCCACCGACTCTCCTGCGCGTAATGGTCCGTCCAGATGTCCAAAGCGTGCCGCAAATTATCTCCGAACGATTGAAACTCCGCAATAATTGAATAATAGCTGATTAGGGAGGATTGGGGGTTTGTGGCAACCGAGGTAAAAAAAAAAAAAAAAAAAAAAAATGAGAGTATTTTCACTTCATTTCACAATTGAATTTAAGCTTTACGCTGTGATAAATGAGAGGAGCAGCCGATGATTTCCCCTGACATCCTGAATGTCTTTGCGCTTACTTTCAGCGTCGGATTTATGCGCTGAAACATTGTGTAACTCCTCAATCTGTGTCACAGCTTTTTGTGTTTGATATCAGACCTCAAACAAACAAACAACAGAACAACAACAACAAAAAAAAAAAAAACCCTCAGGAGGTAAATAAATCTGTTGCTGTATTGTGCGCTGGTATTTGCTCCTCTGCTCGTCTCGCATTTAATCAGCACCCTGTTGTGCCCTAAATACCCTGAACTGGGATACTGGGTTGTTTATCATGTGACCGGTCAAAGAATAAAAAACGCTTAATAATCTGTCAGCAGATGCGCAGAGGGGCCACCAAAGACAAAACGTTTTGTGCGCCAACCTAATTAGAATATGCAAATCACAGTGTGGGTTATACGTCTGAACGATCAATGAGCTTGTAGTCCTCCTAATAAGAAGCTGAATTGATTAATTAACTGATTGAAATTGGCTCATGTGAGTGTATGAGTGTTTCTTTTAATTTGACCAATGACACGAGCAAAGAGCCAATGTGACCTGTGTTTTATGGTTTATTTTTTTTTTACGGATTAACCTTCTTATTGGCATATTTATTGCTACTTAAAATACAGATATGAAGATGTCATAACTGCACCGAGGGGTAATCTGATTACTCATCTTTAAAATGGCATAAGTACAGCTGCCTTTTACTGCCACGTGTGTCACAATAAATGCATTTTGGTGATGAAACGTCATTTTTTAAGGTAAGAAATTATGAATGAGACTCCTCTTTAAATTATTGTTTAGTATAATATAAAAATAACTTTGTACTTTTACCTGCATGTTTAATTAGCTAGCCTATATAAATCGGCTGAAATTAAATATTACACGACTAATAATAAACCTACAAGTCAATTGTGTTGTATTTAACACAGCAGCAGATTTAGTCAAATTAAATATGAATTACAGTATTTTGGGGTTTTCAGTGCTTTTGGTGCAAACACAGTGGTGTCGTTTAAATAAAGACAATCGTGCTGCAAATTAAGCAGATTTTCCTTTGATTTTGAATTGTTCCAGCTGATTGGAGCCGTTTGAAGAGTTACCATGAAAGTCAGAACATTAAGTCTTTCTTTCTCTGATATATATATATATATATATATATATATATATATTTAACTTTAAAAACAGGCTCACCTGCTCTATTTAGAGTCAGGACCAAAACACTCACCGATTCTGCGGGAAAACAGCCTGTCAGTCTCTTAATGTTTCACATTTGTATGTGCTGAACTGTGACATAAATACGAATGCATGGCATCAAACAGCTGATCAGTGTTTTTCTGCTGAAACTGAAAGTGCCCACGGTCACCAGCCGGAAGACATGTTTTCTCTTTTTTTTTTTAACTATTTGTCGAGAACTTTTTTTATTTTATTATTATTATTATTTTTCGAGAACTTCGTTCGATCGATCGACATATTCAGTTATCTCTTGGCAAAAGGGACAAACATTACAGTTATTTCGTCACATTTAATTGTCATAAAGGCGGTTATGCGCCGTAACGAAGCGTCTCTCCCCTCCTGTGATTGGCTGCAGCCTGTTGCCTGCTGGATAAAAAGCGCAGCAGAGAGGCGGCGGGGAGGTGAAGAAGGAGTATCACACCAGAGGGGACTCGGGCTTCTCTCTCTCTCTCTCTCTCTCTCTCTCTCTCTCTTTTTTTTTTCCGGGAGGGAGCAGAAAACAAAAACAATCAAATAAATAAATAAATAAAGAAAGAAAATTGGAACCTCGCCGCCATGACAGGGAAAGAGGGATCCGTGCTTTCAGACACTGAGAATAAACAGAAACCAGCCTCGCACGCCGGCGCGAACCACGGGGGATCCCAGCCGCCGCCCCCGGTCTGGAAGATGGCCCCCGCGGTGCACCGGCGCACCGGCTTCGGGATCCAGGAGCTGCTCGGCCTCAACAAGGAGCCGCCGGCGGCCCCGCGGAGGCCGCTGGAGGCCCTGCCGCACAGGGCGCACGTCCTGGCCGCCCGGTCGGCCCTCGGACACGGGGGCCTCGGGGTGGGCATGGGTCTGCTGGGGCCGGAGGGAATACACCCGTTTTACGGCCAGCCTGCTTTCCTGGAGGTGCTGTCCGAGGCGCAGAGCGTGCACCTGCAGCCGCTGCGCAGGGCGGCGCACATGGACGCGCAGATGGACGCGCAGCACTCCGCCAGCTCCGGTCAGTGCTCCACACACACACACACACACACACACACACACTCAGCGACTCACTGTAGGCGTGGGATGCGGGGGGACCGGGACAGGGCTGAATGTCTCGTGTTATGGAAGATCCTGTTTGACATCGGCGCGCATTTTGGCTCATGCGTCGGCTCTGAACGAGCTGGAATGAGTGGATGACACACACACACACACAAAAAAAAAAGACAACGAAACAAACAAACAAACAAAAAAAGCTGCTGGAGTCTGAGATCGAATAAATATGATGGCAGAGAAATGTGTAGTGACATTTCTTTTTAAATGTATCTTTATAAAAGCGTTTGTTTTCAAATGGGGAAAGGGTTGAAAAAATGTGTGGAGGCCTTGCTGAAATCATTTTTTTGTTAATTTGTATTAATAGCCTACTTTTTATGATGTTTCTATCAATTCTATCACATCTCAATATACAGAAATAACATATTACATCAAGAAAGCGGCCTTTTTTATTTGTTTCTTTATTTATTTTGTTGAAAGACCAGCATTACTATTTTCTACCATCTTTCATGTATTATACAATTTAGGTAGCCCTACTGTTATCGTTATTATTGATATTATTTTTTGTTGCACGGCTATTTATTGCAGTTGTTCGCTGATGTGTCTCCTCACAGATTCCGACGACATGAGTCTCTCCTCCGGTGATCAGAAGTTCTCAAAATCATCGATGAGTCAGAGCAAGAAAAGAAAGAAAAGACGACACAGGTAAAACCAAAACTTAACGAATGGAAAAACCAGACTATCGAACGAAGTATAATTTACATTTTTAGGCATATATTAGGCCTTTATAATAATATCAATGTAGACTATTTTCGTTTGGTGTCATCAGCGATAAAAACCTAAACAAAGAATCAGGCTTATTTAATTACTGTAATAACACTTGTGTGTGCATTTGATGCTCATGATGGTTTTGTATTTAATATGGTATTAACCTAAAATTCCTCACAGAAACAGCCGACATAAAACCATCGGGATTTCCTCTGCTTTTAAAAACACATTGTTCTTGTGGGCCTATTTGTCGTTGGGAGTAATGATAAACAGCCTGTGTGTGAGGAAAAAAATCACATTAGTATTTTAACAACAAAGAAAAAAAATATTAGTTACTTCTGCTATTACAAAAATGTTTTTTATAAAGGAAAAAAATATATTAATTTTACTTTTTCACTACTATATTTTTCTTATCATTTCTCGATCATTTTGATCAGGCTAGTTTTTATTTTTCTATTTCAGAACATTTCAGTTACAGTTCACTCATTTAAATTCTACTAAATTGATCAAATGTGAAAAAATATATGAAATTAGTTTGAGATGAAATCCAAATGATGAATGTGCATTTATTCTCATTCCTCCTTTTATTTGCAGAACTATTTTCACTTCCTATCAACTGGAGGAGCTGGAGAAAGCTTTTAATGAAGCCCACTATCCAGACGTGTATGCCAGAGAAATGCTCTCCATGAAGACTGAGCTACCAGAGGACAGAATACAGGTGTGTTTGTGTGTGTAAACATCTGGGCAGGATGCAGAAATGCACCTTGAATGCTCTTTAATTATCTTCAATTTCAAATCCTGAACATGCTTTAATCACATTGCTTTAAGAAAAAAAGAACCCCTTTTTAAAAATAAAGAGTGTGTATTCAGTCAAATAATTCTGATATTTCCTGCGATGATGATTCTCTAACATTAACTCTAAGTTAAAATGATTTTGAAGGTTAGGTTACATAAATAAAATATAAATATTCAGACAGACATGCAGGTGGAGCCACCGGTCAGCTGCTCCATCATCATCCTCACAATGCCTCCTGCTTTCACATTAGCAGCCAATTCGCCCTCTCGGTGTAATTAGTTAATTGAGTAGAACTTATCGCCCCTTCCCCTGCGAGAGACGGGCCGCAGCCCTCAAATAAAATGATAACTACATAGGAATTAATTAGCGTAGGTCAGTGGCTGAGCAGAGGGCTCTGCCTGGCTGCTGTGAGCATTTTAATTTCCCGTGATATTTGAGCTCCTGTCTCCCATCGATCGGGCCTGGAAATTAACTTATTTTTCAATCAGCCTCTTCGCCCCTGGGGTCACCTCTCTCTTCACTCACACACACACACACACACACACACACACACTCGCACACAGTCATGCACACTCACACTGTTGCTGTCAAAGAGCATGATTGCTCATCTGAGGCCCATCTTTTTATGAGATGGGGGTTATCATCAGATCTACCTGAATAGCTTTCCAGGTTCGGCTTTGATCGTTTTTAATTCCAGGTCTACAGCGCACACACACACACACACGCACGCACACACACACACACACACACACACACACACACACACACACACTACAATCTCATCCTGCCTCCTCGATGCTCATTTTTTCCTGTTTTCCTCATCCATATTCACAAGCTTGCTGAGGCTATTACAAGGTCTGGCTTGCTGGAAATCAATTTGGGCACTTGAGGAGCCAGAAGAAGAATAATGCACACATGCACGCAGGCAGGCACGCACACACACACACACACACACACACACACACACACATATATATAAATGCACCTTCTCCAGCAAACATCCAGCAAACACAACTGACAGAAGATTAATGAAATAATGAGTAAAAAAAATTGAATGAAATTTTAAACAATGAATTTCAGGACTTGTGTTACAAACCTATTTTGTACAGCACACTTACATCTAGTCTATAATGGACATATAGGTACAAGCCACCACTCACATTTGACTCATGACAAGTGGAAATTAGCTCTTAAATCTTCTTCATTAACAACCTTTTTTAAATTTTTAAAATTTTTAATTTTATTCGTTTTTTTGTGTTTAAGCCTCCAGCAGATGTCATTGTTCCACTGATATTTATCTCCTGGCCATACAAACATAAACTGTAACATTACTGCTTTAATACAGCAGTGACTGTCACGGCATCAAACAATAAGGAACGGAAGCTGTAATCAATTACAAAAAAATAGGCCTACTAATAATTTAAAATACATCAAAGATTCCCTGCAGACATGTTGTAAGACAATTGGAAATGCTCTAATTTAAAAAATAAATGTTATGATGACATCTACTGTTTCTCACATACCGACAAATCAAAAATCTATTAATATGCAAATATTGCTCATTTCAGAGATTTAACTGCTAAACACAAGATGTCTTCGACTTCACTGAAAAAGATGGATTATTGGCCCCCGACTACAGAGAAAATGACATGCGCTACTGTTATGCAGAGCTCAAGTAAACTTAAATCCAACCCTTGTCCGACCTTCATCTCTCCAGGTGTGGTTTCAGAACCGCAGGGCTAAGTGGAGGAAGAGGGAGAAGTGTTGGGGTCGCAGCAGCGTGATGGCAGAGTACGGCCTGTACGGCGCCATGGTCCGTCACTCCATCCCACTGCCCGAGTCCATCCTCAAGTCAGCCAAGGAGGGCATCACAGAGTCTTATGCTCCGTGGTTACTAGGTAAGTGGCTGCAGAACTTCGTTTGTTGCATGTGAGCTGGGAGAATTTTATCACAGAAGACGTTTTAAGGTGTCACAGTAGGAAAAAATCAGGAGTAAATAATTAAATGAATGATGGTTGAATTCCAGCTGCTGCAGTTTCAGGGTCCTGGTAGTGTTCATGCTGGCTCACTGTCACACTGCCATGGCTTCAATATAAATATTGAAGTTCATTATGTGGAAATCAACTCTTCTTTGGCTGACAAAGCACACATGGTGCAGTATTTTTAAAAGCTGCCTCATCCAGATTATCTTCTGTCTGATACAGTTTAAAATGCGTTTTTTTTCTATTCATTCTTGTGTACATATTTACTGTCAGCCCATATTTTCGTTGCACAATGAGAGCTTGTACTGTAGGTCCGAAAGAGAAAAAACCTGCTCTTGTTGACATAAATGGAATTTGGATTTAGATGAATTCTAACAACAGGAAGTGGGAGCTAAGCCTGGCTCACGCTGGGAGCCAATAAAAGTGTCAATAAAAGGGAGCAGTCGATACAGTGATAATCCTACTTAATCAGGACAGATTAGACCAAATGCCCTCTCTCGCCTCATGTCAACTGAGTCGTTTAAATCAATCAGGTGACTCTAACTGAATAAGAGGTCCTATCCATATCCCTTTGTCTTCGTTCTCTTTCACACTGTATTTCAATGTCAAACACCTCAGTACATACAAAATGTCATGCTTGTGATGAAAAGTTGGTGCTCTTTCTCCAGTGAGATTTCTTTAATGACCTAAATGCATAAATACATCAAACTACAGCAGTAAACACTAAGACGAGGACACTTACAAGACAGCTCTGACTTTTTAAAAGTCCTCATAGTGATGTTATCTAACCCTCCACTGCAAACGCCAACTGAAATGAATGTCCTGTCCCTCCAGGTATGCACAAGAAGTCAGTTGAAACCACGCACACCCCTCCCCCGGGAAAACCCAGCAGCCTGACACCACCACCGCCGACACAGGAGAAACCAGAGGACATAGTGATGGAGGAAGAGAAGGAGAAACACATGAAAGACACTAGCTCACCGATTTCTAAAGAGGAACTGAGGGAGAACAGTATCGCCGCACTGCGGGCGAAGGCGCAAGAGCACAGCGCTAAGATGCTTGGGACAGTTTCTGACAGAACAAACAGCCACGTAACACACAAAGAGGAGGCCGAGGACAAGGAAACGGAGCGGGAAACGGCAGAGGAGGAGAAGAGTGACTGAAAAAGGCCGCAGGACACAGGCTGGTGGTGAAACGCCTGCAGAGTGGAGTTTGCAAACATTTCACAGAGGCAGACGTCTTGTTTCATTGGTTGAGCTGAACCTTGGTGCATGTGGAGTCACCCATAAGCTTGTGGGAAAGACTGCTGAACTTCATACTGTTGATCAAATATTATAATCCCGGATTAAAAAATACATTTGAATTTATTTCTTCAACGTCGGGTAACTTCTGCTCTGACAGAAAGGTTCTTTGGCTTCAATGTTTGAGGTTTATTAACTCAACCAATGAGATTATTTTTTCCTGGTTGCTCTTAGAAATATTTGTACAGCTAACTCCAAACCACACAAAACCTTTTCATGCCACCTTCTGCAGGCGACTGAAGCATGGAAAGGTTTCTCCTAACATTTACTGCAGACTAAAAAAAATATATTTATTTTCTTTAAAATAGATTAACCTAACAGTTCTGTGACATGGCAGCTACTTTATGCAACAGTGTGGATAAAGATGGTTTTGGAAGGCTTTCAACAAGCATCTTAAGCAAGACATTGACTTTACCCTTCCTGCTCCAGAGGCGCTAATGAGGAGATGACTGTGACCTCTGACCTCCCCGTGATGACACAGTCGGTATCACAAGCCTGAATCTGTTGCAACATTTGTGATGTACATACTGAAAATAATGTCCAATAGCTAACACTGTTCTATTATGTACAGTTGACATTAATTATCTGTGTTTGTCTCTGTATAAATGTAACTGTAGCCTTATTAAAAGTTACTGATATTTAAAGCCCCCCCCTTCTCCCCTCAAAAAATGTGTTTTGCTCATTTGTTCTTCACTGTGCAGAATGCTGAATGTGCAGTTTGATCTGCTGAAGGGGGAAAGTTTCTCTGTGCTCACCTTAAATCTGAGTTTAAGACTTGTGTGTAAGAGCCTGATTCATGATTACAACTAGTTCAATATTTGCATATTCATACATTCTGGATCTTTAAATCAGGGACAAGGAGTAGATGTAGGATCATTTTAAGAATGTTCAACAAGGTAATCAAACTCTTTTGAGGAAAAACCATATCAGACACAAGTTATTAAGACCTGTTTGTCTTATGACTTTAAACACTCAAAATCCTGCGTGTTGCACCAACGAGAAATGGTCTTGTCTTTTGCAACGGATGTTGAAATCTTGTTGAAGCCTTGCCACCGCTTACCAAGAAAACAGAAAGTGTCGGCACATGGGTTTGCACCGCCCTTTAACGCATCACTCCTCCAGTCCTTCCCCCCTGGAGTTTCCAAGTTTTCCACTTCACCGAAGTCGAGCAGAGTAATTTCCACACTTGCTTAAATACTCTTTTTTTTAAATTTTCTTTATCTGACACATAAATAGCATAGATCAGGAAACTTTCACTGGCGTTATGTGGCTGCCTCGCGGATGCGCTTCAAAGTCCCTCGTTACTTCCTTGAGTCGTCGCGTCCTCCCCTCTCGCCCCCGTGTTCTGGGTCGATGGAGGTGCAACGTAGCGGCCTTCATGCCGGAGGCGGCGGGGTTTGAAGGCGTGTCGGACCGCGCCGCGCTGCACCAGTTCTCCGTCTCCCACAGCGAGACCTTCTGGGCCGCTGCGGCGCGCCAGAGACTGAGCTGGATCAGTCCTTTCCACACGGTCCGGGACTGCGATCTGAGCCGAGGCAAGATCAAGTGGTTTGAGGGAGGGAAGCTCAACGTGTCCGGTAAGACCCCCATCATCGTCTGATGAGAATAGGAGCAGCAGCTTTGTTGGATTTTTTTTTTTTTGGAAATAGATTTGGTCGTCAGAATAAACTGATTCATACTGGGAGGCAGCAGACTGATTTTATTTCCTATTTTCCATCCAGGGACAGCGAAGGCATCATCATGCAAACCATTCCTTTATCACATGTATCCAAAGAATGAGCGCATCATGATGATGTGGTGCCAGTGAAGCAGATAAAGTGACATTTTCTCTCTCTGTACCTGGTTTCTTTATGGGGGCATGCAGTGAACTGCCTGGACCGCCACGTGCACACCTGTCCTGAGAGGGTGGCCCTGATCTGGGAGAGGGATGAACCGGGGTCAGAGGTCAAGGTCACCTACAGGTCAGCAGGTTGGCTTCAGTGTACCTGTTCCTCCTCCTCCTCCGTCCTCCTGCGGCGAAGTGTAGTTCACTGATGTCTCTTTACAGGCAGTTGCTGGAGATGACGTGCCGCCTGGGCAACCTGTTGAGGCGGCGTGGCGTGCAGAGGGGGGACTGTGTCACCGTCTACATGCCCCCTTGCCCTCTTGCCGTGGCGTCCATGTTGGCCTGTGCCCGTATTGGCGCAGCACACAGCGTGGTGTTTGCGGGGTTCAGCGCCGAGGCCCTCGCAGAGCGAATCAGAGACGGTGAGACAGTGGGACTCTGCTGATGCTGTCTGACTGACGAGGCACAGTTTAAAGCTGCACCGGTTCATATTTTCAGTAACAATCTGTAATGTGACAGGGGTCGTTTGTAGTAAACAACCCACAGAGAATTATCAGCCGACTCTGCAGTTCCCCCTCAGCTCTCCGGAGCATTTTAGTGGCTTTCAGTTTATTGTTTTGGTTTTTAAAGCCCACAAGTTTACTGTTTTGGTTCAGTCTCCCATCAGCGTCGCTTCCAGCAGCAGCAGGCAGCTGTTTTAAGAGAAAAAGCTCTAAAACCAACTGTACACTGCCTGTTCGGGCATATTTCTCAGACACAAAACTTCAAATAACTTTATATGGTGAAAATCTGACAATTTTGTGTTTTTCTGCAAGTGGCCAGAAAAAAAAAATCAAAGAATGCTGTTTCAAGACTAATTCAAACATGTATTTTGAAGTATTTTATTTCCTGAATTAAAAGATTATGATTGGCTCCTTACTTTTCACCATGTTCCCGGACAGAAACTATTGTTGGGCCCTTCCCTAGATGAGGTTCAGTGTGTGTTAGACTCTTGTGTGATATAATCTAAACACAGTTTGGTTAAAATTTGTATCCGCACCCACCTCAGCAGTCTGATTTTCATTTGCATCGCATTTTCAGTCCAGTCCAGCACCGTCATCACGGCGAACCAGGGCGTCAGAGGGGGTAAGGTCACCGAGCTGAAGAAGACGGTGGATACGGCTGTTCAGAGCTGCCCGACGGTAGAGCAGGTGTTTGTTGCTATGAGAACAGAGAATCCGGTCGCTATGACAGGCAGGGACGTCGCCATGGAGGAGGTGAGGAAGCAGAAAGAAAATCAGAGCTTGATTAAGATATTAATGTTAACAGCAGAGGACTGAAGCTGCACTGTCACTTAATCCTGGACACAAAGATAAAAAAATTAACATTTTTGCTTAATAAATTACTTACAAATTTATCAATTAACCAAAATTGTTGTTGGTTACTTTTGCGTAGATTGACTAACTGATTAATCAAGTTCAGTCTAGATGTTGGAAACAGCAGTTGACAGAAAAGTTTCACCGCCACGTCCAGTAGCAGCTGTTCTGGAGCTTTCGATCGTATCACACAATCTTCCTCAGCAGAAGAGAAATGGAAATTTGAACATCTACACACAACTAGGGAAACTTAATTTGCTATTGTGCTTCCATTACTATGATGCAGTTCCTTACTGTGTTTTTTAACAAATAATCCTTAAAATCCACTGTGTTGTGCAGGAGATGCTGAAGGAGGACGTGGTTTGTGAGCCAGCGGCCATGGACAGTGAGGACGTCTTGTTCATGCTTTATACATCAGGCAGCACGGGGAAGCCCAAAGGACTGGTCCACACTCAGGCTGGATACCTGCTGTACGCCGCACTCACACACCGGGTAAACATCTAGCACGGCCTGTGGTGTCCTGTTGACTTACATTTTTAATCACAGCAAGTTACGGAGGTGCTCTAGTTTTAGCATGGTCACAATATTAATGTAATATAGTGAGCTCAAGGTATTTTAATAACTATATTTACAGCGTAAAGGAGTATAAAAGGCAACAAAATACAGTGTCTTCTTCTCTTTTTATCCAATTGTCCCATAAATCTTCCCTCTCTTCACCAGTATGTCTTCAGCTACCATGATGGAGATGTGTTCGGCTGTGTGGCAGATATTGGTTGGATAACCGGGCACAGTTACAGTGTCTATGGGCCACTGGCCAACGGGGGAACCACTGTCCTGTTTGAGAGCACCCCCATTTACCCTGACCCAGGTATGAACATGAGCAAATGTATGAATGTATCAGACTGGTCGACAAATTCATAAGAAATACGTTTTAAAAAAATTGAAATACCTTTTAGTTAAACGGTAAACCCTCCAATTTGTCATATAATCACAAAAGGGTGTTTTTATTAACTCTGAAGGTGTCATTATTTAGACATTTTTTTGATTTTCAATACAACATTTTATGTGTTGTGTGAAGTGTCCAAGTATTCCTGTCCTTTGCTAAGAGCTCTGCATTCTTGTGCCTCTGTCTTTGAATAACTGTACATTTGAACTTAAACATACCTTCCACATTAAAATTAGGACTTCTGTATACACAGAAGTGTCAGCACACACACCTGGCTACTGTCAAGGAGAAACTGTTCTCAACACCGAGAGGGGTTGAAATACCTCTGATGTTAGTCTTCAGTACTCAGGCTACAGCTTGTGTGCATCTCTTTACCTAACCCAGACATGTTTTGTTGTTCACAGGGAGGTACTGGGAGATGGTTCAGAGACTCAAGATTAACCAGTTTTACGGGGCTCCCACTGCAATCCGCCTGCTGCTGAAGCACGGAGACCATTGGGTGCACAAATATGACCGCTCCACCCTCAAAACTCTCGGCTCGGGTATGCAAAACATTATGTTTAGAAATACAACGCTAGAGCTCGCCATACAATGTCCCTTTTAACTTTGACTTTGACTTTGAATGTATCCAAGTCATCATGTCGTGTAGACCAGTGGGCATTTGTCCACATCATATACAGTATGTACACACACACAGATACACATTCACACTGTGTTTGTTTCATGTACTGGAGACGGATTCCTTTCCTCTAAGTACACACACGTGTTACATACTTAAAGTATATTGAAAGTCAAGCCTGTCTGGTATGTCAGCAGGCCTCAGTGATCCACAGTGTCCGTAGTCCAGCATGCCAGGAGATCAAACACACACACACACACACACACACACACACTGGCACCTGCCCCCCTGACACATGAAACTTACGAGTTAAAACACAAAGCTTGACATAAAGAATGTAAATCCTCCTCCTAACCAACACAGATGTCTTTCTTTACACAAACTGGGTTTGCCTGCATCAATTGATATTTTAATGCAAAACAGAAAAATAACATATGACTACATTATATAAATGAAGCTGTCCTTGTCTGTGTGCAGTGGGTGAGCCCATCAACACTGAAGCGTGGGAGTGGTACCACAGAGTGGTTGGGGATGGACGCTGCCCTGTGGTGGACACCTGGTGGCAAACTGGTAACTGTGAATACACTGAAACGTGAAATGTATTAGTTATTGCAACAAGACAATCTACAGCTGTACTAGCAGCTCTGTGAGGATGTGAACTAGGCACAGTGGTGCTTTGTGCTAACATGCTGACAATCACAGTTCTAACGCAGTGATGTGCAGGTATGTCGGCTATATTCACCATCATAGCATGTTAACGTTTGCTAATTATCACTTAACAGAAAGTACAGGCGAGACTGATGAGAATGTCATTAGTTTTGTAGGTATTTAGTTATAAACCAGAGTATTAGAAAACATTTATAGTTAGACCAGATTATGCGCTATAGATGAAAAGTCACCAAAGTGATTAAAATTCATCCTGAGGGAGACATGAATGTCTGTACTAAATTCTATGGCAATCTTTCCTATAGTTGTCGAGACATTTCACTAAAAACCAAAAATGTTGGTGGTGCTAGAGGAAAGGTCCGGGGATCACCAAAGTTAGTAGGATTCATTTTCACATGAATGTCATGGCAATCGATCCAACAGTTGTTGAGATATTTCAGTCAGACTGACCGACGTTGCCATCCCTACAGCCAATTTGATTGGATTTTCATGTTTGATTATGGAAACACACATCACAAATTAACCAAATCAAATGTAGTGTCCTCACATTGAACATCTCGTTATCACGATCACAATCCCTCCACGAAGGGCAGTTAAGTTCACTAACGGTTCTCAAAAACAGCCACGTCCGCAGGCACTTAAACAGCTCATCACTCAGCCTTAAAGGGGAGAGCAGAGTCTGCAGCGTTTCTCCAACAATAACAGCGTTACATAACATCGTAACTGTGGTCGTCTGTGCACATACGTGCATAATATTACAGTACTTGTGTACACATACAGTGCACACTCTCTATCACAAGCGTACACGTGCATAAAGTGAGGGAATGTTTCTATCCCCTTGGGACTGAATCTAACCAGATGTTTTCCTCTCAAAGATCAACATCTGATTTCGGGAACAGCTAAGGAAACCAGAGCCAAATTGTCCTTCACCCTTGTTTAACCTCTGATGTCACTGCAAAATGACCACTATTCCATTCCTCTACTAAAGTAGCTTATGATGAGAAATAATGACCACATGTTTAAAATCAGCTGATTTCGCTAATAAAATTAATTTTTTGCGGGCTGACACTATGTGTTTCATCCTCAGTCCCCTTCAAATTAGATTAAGTAATGACCAAATGGAGCAAAGATGCGTTAATTACCATACAAATGGCAAAAACCTATAATTAATTGAAGATAATTAAACATCAGGGTTAGGGTTATCATCCCTCATCATGAGCTTGAGAATTACAGACACAGATATGACCCAAATACCCTACTTCAGTAAAAAGGATTATATTGTTAATATATTATATTATTATATGCTATTTTTTCCTGGACCACTGTTTCCAATTAGGACTAAGTGGCATTATTCATAAATGCAATTTGGTTGATCTGGGAGCAAGTAGCCTGTTAAGAGAGAAAATTAGATTTTGATCCGCCGTTGGCATACGGCCTCCATGTTGGATCATACAGGACTAGAGAGGTGAGAGGATGCGAGGGGACTGGAGGTGGAAAAGCTTTGCAGCATCTAATGGCAAGAAATCTTGTGTCTACGTGTTTAAATTATTACTTTTATTAATTTTCTTGCTAAGGGGTTAGATGTGAAGATGATACCACTCTCATGCTAAAAATGAAGTGAACTGAAAAGCATTGATTATTTTTCTGGGGATTTAGTCCAGAAGTCTCAGGGTTACAGTTGATTTGAACAGGATGCCAGTTGCTAATGCCATTGTGGGATCATCTGTTGTGTCCTACTTTATAGCGGGTCCCCTCTGCTGTCTCCAGCACTGTTTCCACCAACACCAACAGGCAGATTGACAGGGTCCCTGAGGTCCAGGCAAACCTAATTGCATTCAATTTACTTAGTACTGTATGGCTGTAATTCCACAATCTACATCTGCAGCAATGAGAAGGGTTTATGCTAGATTTACAAACTGTTAGTTGGCTCCGTCATTTAAATTCCCTCTCCTCTGTCCCTTTTAATTCTCTGCTTCAGTGCTTTAAAAATAACTGAATTGCAGTTATGTTGAAAAGTGCCCAACTACATTGCCTAGCTGTTGTAGAAAATAACCTTTTTCTAGCCGTTTAAAAAAAAAAAAAATAAATATAAATATATATATATATATATATATATATATATATATATATATATATATATATATATATATATATATATATATATATATATATATATCCGTGACAGGGTAGGGAAGTCAGAAACAAAATGTAATTGACAACAAAAAAAATGTTGGTTTTATTATAGGATTTGTTGACAATGGGAAAAAATATAGAATAACACTATCTTTATAATCTGCCTTGTTGTGCTCTGCGTTCCCAGAGACAGGTGGCATCTGCATCACCCCAAGGCCATCAGACCCAGATGCAGAGATTGTCCCAGGAATGGCTATGAGGCCTTTCTTTGGCATCAAGCCCGCGCTCATGGACACTGAGGTGTGGTGCTCATCCCTGTGTGCGTGTGCGTGTGTGTGTGTGTGTGTGTGTGTGTAGAGCGTGCCATCCCTACAAATTTTGGATGGCTGGGAACGGCCCGGAAAGAGGGTCAGATTAGGATTATAACATAGTCACCAGCTGTGTCACTTTTGATACCCACCCTGTTCCCACCCGTCAGTCTCCCTCTGTGCGTGCCAAACTCCCTATTAAAAATCTGTCATACTACTTTGTGGCTATTGCAGTTGCACAGATTGAGCTGACAGTTGGAGTGGTGTCTCTGAGCTGATCTCTCTTGCTCCCTCTCAACAAAAACACTCACACAGTGTTTCAGAGCTACAATATTCACAGGATTTAATGTGGCACTTCTTTATCAGTCTTGTCTAGTTGTCATAAATGCTGGAAATAATAGTTCAAATTTTTTTATATATGAATTTGGTGCTCTTACCAAAGACATTTTTATTACTGTCCTTGGTTCTTATCACCGTTTTTCTTCAGGGAAACGTGCTGACTTCCAACCACACATCTGGAGCCCTGTGTATAGCTCAGCCTTGGCCTGGCATGGCCCGAACCATTCATAACGACCACCAGAGATTCATTGAGACCTACTGTCAGCCTCATCCTGGTACAGTATGATGTGTTCCTGAAAAAACTGTCTCTGTAATTGTGGTGTTTCTCAAATATATTTTCTGGGTGAAGAAACTTTTTACTTTCGTGTTTTTGTAAAGTTCAAAGTCCCTTTTTCTTTGTGCCAACAGGTTACTTCTTTACTGGTGATGGCGCCTATCGCTCTAAGGAGGGGTATTACCAGATCACTGGCCGCCTGGATGATGTCATCAATGTGAGCGGTCACAGGATTGGGACAGCAGAGATAGAGGATGTGGTGGTAAGGTCAATCAAAGATTAACATTGCTGGCTACATTCATTCATAAACATTATATGAGAATGGTAACCTGCTAACGTTTGTTTAAAAGAGCATACTAACTCTAGCTCATTGAAAGCATTAATATCTGACATGAATTTGCTTAAACCTACAGTAGTTATCCTGTCATGATCTTAATTGTTTTACAAGTGGAAATTCTGACTTTTTGGTTGATCTATACATTCAGTATTAAACAAATATTTTATTCTGGACTAAAGTGTGACTGACAACATAGGCATACCTAAAACCATGTTTTTAGCATGGCTGAAAAATAGAAAAACAAAAGTTCTCAAAATGACAAATATGTCCATAGTTTCCTATGCAGTTTAGAGAAAATATAGCAATGAGATCATGAATAAAATTATATTCAAATAATAAGGAAAACAGCTGACATATTTAAACAGGGTTGAAGTAATTGTAGTTTCATTGAAACCAAAGAGACGTTTATGCTCAAGCTCAAGCCGTTATATCTTTTCCCATAAAGTGTGCAAACGTTCCTGTCTGTTATTTCTGTAACAGAATCAATGCTCTGCAGTGGCCGAGTCTGCCGTCATAGGATACTCTCATAACATCAAAGGACAAGGTGAGCAAGAAATCTTTTCAGCATAATTCGGTCAAAAAATGACATTTGATAGCAATGTTAGCTCAAAATGTCCATCATAGTAAAGACAGTTTACGCTCTCTGTGTTGTCAGGTGTGTATGCCTTTGTAGTGCTAAAAAAGGATGTGGGCATTGTAGAGGCGGACGTGTCCCGGCAGCTGAAAGACATGGTATCTAAAAGGATCGCCAAGTATGCCTGTCCAGACTGCATCCAGGTATTTGTGTCTCACTGACTTTAAATTGCAAACAGACATTTAAGCCTAACTTGTATTTAATCACTTGGTCCTTTTTTTGGTCACTGTCACAGTTCGTCCAGCGTCTGCCAAAGACACGCTCAGGTAAGATAATGCGCCGGGTGCTGCAGAAAGTGGTGGAGGGAGACCTGAACGGGTTGGGCGACCTCAGCACGCTGGATGATCCCGCAGCAGTTCGAGAGATCATCCAAGGTCACAGTGAGCTCTGTAGTACACAACAACCACGATGATGTGTTCTCAGGAAAGGCCGGGGGAGAGAGGGGATGACGTGCAGCAAAGGGCCTGGGGTCGGACATGAACCCGGGCCGCTGTGGTAAGGACTAAGTGACGGTGATCTACCAGGGCGCCCCACGATGACATGTTTTCTAAAAACATTTTCATCTGAAGAGGAATAGCTATTCTTGCACTTTACTCTGTATTTCACGTAACCATTGTGCCATTGTATCAAAAATTATTTTAAAGGCCAAATATTTTTGTTTTTATTGTACATATTTACATATTTAATTTTTATGAAAACATGTAAACTACTCTTTAAAACTGTATGTATAACCGACAGATGTACTCTGCTCTTGACAGAAAGAGCTGAAAACGTGTGTGTTTGTTACATAATTTGTACCAATATTCCCAATATAGTGACTGTAAACATAACACATCAACAAATGTAATCTCACATAAATGCACACAACATTTACTGAGTCTAAAGTGTCATTTTTCTTTCCCAATTTATTGCCATGATGATAGGGGAAGACTTTTGGTCCAAGACATTTTGGTTGAGCTCTTCCCCCTGTCCCACAAGCATCCTTTAAACATAGAAAAATGTTGCACTCCAACTCATTTTCTCAACTTCATATTTAACCAAGCAAGCTGGTGAAAAATAGGATCCTCTTAAAATGACTGTGGACATGAATACATACATAAATATATACATAACTGCATAAGTACAGTTGGCCACCTATGCTGGAGGAACTGGGGACCTTGTACCTTGTTGAAGAGCACTTGAGTGCAAGTAACTGAGGAATTCAGGAGTGTTTTCTGTTCATATCTCCCACACTGCTTCCTTCATGTCCAGGTTTTCAAAGCGGTGACTCTGTAGTCATGTGGCTTCGTCTTTGAGACTGGGGCTCCCACTGCCTCCTTTTAACTTAGTTAACTCCCACCGGCCTCCTCCACACAGTTTCAACTGGACATCGTGGTACTGTGAGAAACAGAAAGACACAGTTTATCTCCCCTTCGTAGATTTAGACAGATTTCAGAACAAAGCAAGAGGATGTTATGTGTTACAACAAACAGATTGACATTGAAACCAAATAATCATGGACTGGAGGAGATTCAGATAATCTGATAAAGATGTTGCCCTTGTGGACTGAGTAATGTGGGATCTAAATGATTCATAATTTCCTGCCATTTAGCAGAATTTGGTTTCCTTGCATTGCTGAGAAAAGCTTTGAGAAAAAATAAAACGGTTTGCCGATGCATGTATGTCCAGTCTACCTTCTCCAGGCTGCTACGGTGTCCCAGACTGACCAAAGTCATGCCCAGCTGTTTGCAGGTTCGGTACAACTGTGCTTCTGCCTCCTCTGTCAAAGCACTGGTGGCCTCATCCAACACTGCAAAGAAAAGAATAAAAATGTAAAAAACACTAGTTTAAGAGAGCTCCAGCCTGGGTCACCTCTAACATAAAGGACAGGATGAACAGACGCAAATGTTTTACATTTGAAATGATAAATGTAGGTGTTAAATCAAAGACAGTGGGCGAGGCTGGCTCCCCTGAAGCTGCTTGTCAGAATCACTGAAAGTCTTGATTCCTCAGATGCTTTCATGAATACGTGAAACATAATCCAGAGCAACACACCTGCATATTTGGGCTGCAGGTAGAAGAGTCGTGCAAAGCAAAGACGCTGCATTTCACCTGGAGACAGAACATCATACCTGCAGAGAAAAACTAGTTCAGTCATTGCCATTTTGTGGCGTATTTGAAAAAGTAAAACACACATTTACTGTTTCATTCGTTGTTTTTTCTTCTTGTATTTCTCTTACCAGTTCCAGTCCACCTTTTCATCCAGGCCGCCAGTCCGCTTCAGGAGACCGGACTGGGGCACAGATAGAAGTTTGATTCAGGATCAGTGGACGTTCAAATTCAAAATAATTTAATGAAATATTCCAACAATTTAGCAAAACAAATGTAAGATTTTAGTTTAAAAGAACATACTGTATAATACATTCACTCACCACTCCTGCTAGTTCCAGGAACTGTATAATTCTTTCATCATCCACTGACCCTGAAAAAAAGGACACTCACATTATGAATATCACTGACTGAAATGACCAAATTCAGTCAATGCAGAAGGCAGCATCAACAAAAAGCTATGAGTGAAAAAGACCCAAACATAGATTGATATAAATGTTGTACTGTATCGATGGTATTACTGTATTATTAAACAAGCTGGTGTGCCGTCACCGCTTGAATCAAACATATCAGAGTCCAAATTACATAAAACATGTTTACTTGTTCTGTGCCTTTTCTGTTTATTTTATATTAATTTGTATGTTTTCTTGGCAGAACAAGTAACTGAGATTAAATTAATTAATATCTATAGCCTTTGACTATTGCACTAATATACAGTTTAGTCAGAGTGAAATCTGATACCTGATGCAGGGTAAATATCCTTCAATGGGTAGATCACCTGTTGGAGAAGATTTCAGCATTTTAGTAAACTTGCAACAACCATAGCATCTATACACATATGTTTATTATTTGACAAGTGGCTAGCTCTATAGAGAAATAACCCTTGAAGGAAAACAACATAAAAGAAGAGACAGCGTACCTGTTCACGCAGTGTGCCATCAGTCAGGTACGGTTTCTGTGGCAGGAAGAGAGTTCCTCTGGGCCCGAAACATGTAGTCATCTGGACAAAACCTGAAGAAAAGAAATACAAAGTGGATAGAGACAAACGGTGTCATGAAGCAACAAATGTGTGCAGATATCACAACTCAAGTCTTTTTTGCAATCCTTTGACTTTTGTGCAATATTTGCAATCTTTCTTTAGCTGCACAGACAACAACCTAGATCATGTATAGATCCCTCTCCTCCCATCTTGCCATAAACACAGAACCTTAATCTGTAAAAACAAAATTTACAGTGGGAGCCCTGTATCCTCGCTCACCAGCTTCAAAAATATGCATATATATATATATATATATATATATATATATATATAAAGTCTTTTGTCTTTGTGTCCATATATCTATGTGCTGTTTTCAATCATATTTCTATGTTGTTAATTGTTTTAAGTGGAGGCGGTGACACAAATTTGTAATAAATAATTAAATAATAATTCTTCCTCTAATTCCATTTTTAAATACATACAGTTATTCCAGTCAGGGGTTATTATTACAGACTAAACTGGTCCGGTGCCACAATGCCTATACATTAATCCCTTCCTTTCATATCTTCACTCCCATTAACATTTATTAAAATCAATGAAACATCCTTTTCTTCCCCTCACTCAGCAGCCTCAGTCGCTCTCACCGCTCTGTGCCTCCCACAGTCGGTTGAGGACCCTCAGTAGTGACGTCTTGCCGGTGCCTGTGTTCCCCACCACCAGTAGATGTGTTCCCTGGCTGATTTTCAGACTCAGGTCCTCCACCAGCAGCTGGTCCGCGTAAGGAGATTTGTATGAAAGATGGTCCAGGATGAAGGCGGTGTCCACAGGGCCTGCGTGGACATTGAAGTCACTGTGTGAAGAAATTAAACAAATAATTAAGAACACGTAGAGGCTGAAAAAGCTTGTCATAAGCACTTTATATTCACTTTTGTCATCTTCTTGTTTTTTAATATAATCTACATTTAGCCATGCGTGTACTCTCTTATGCAGCCTGGTGCTTAAATCTCTTTCACTGTACTTTGTCTGCAGCAGAGATTAATGTAAAAGTGCTCACACGAACCTGTCAAAGTCGTAGCTTTCCCCTGATGCCGGGTCGTAGTCACACTGCGTGCGTAGGATGTCATCCATCACCTCCCTCAGCTCCCCAATCCTGACCACAGAACACACACACACACACACACACACACACACACACACACACACACACACACACACACACACACAGATTAGGTGATAGAAAGCTGTATGGCATGCACAAATGCTGCTGTCATCATCTGTCCTCCACGAAGTGAATTTAAGATTTAAGTATGCAGTGTGATACCTGTGGGTGTATCCAGCTACATCTGACAGAGTGGTTGACAGGTCTATTAGCTGCGTGAAGCCATTTATCAAGTAGATGCACACAAAGGCGTTCTGAATATGAACAAGGAGAGGGAGAACCACAGCAGAGAGTAAATAGGAGGCAAGATTATTCAAAGAAGAGTGTTTGAACGCAGAACAAAAGGCAGTAACAACAAGGCACGCTGGACACCAGCATGAAAAAGAGAGAGGAATTGAATACTGAAGCTATAATAATGCTTCTTTCAACATTTAGAATTGAGATCTCTGTCTTACAACAGGCATTTGAATTCAGCATGAATGTAGGTGAATGTTTTTAATCAGGAGAGAAAGCTTTTGCTGCCACCTAGTGGTTAAAGTAGCAACAAATTCACATTCTGTCAGTCAAACCTTTCATACCCCAGCATAGCTTTATGTCTCAACTCTGTGAGGAAAAGATAACACAAACCCATACTGTTTTCCTATTCAAGTAAATTTTTAATATTTTAGGATTTTACATTTTTATTCGTAATTTATCTTTTAAATTGTTTACTACGGTACTCTTCTTTCACTCATGTCCCCCTTTAATTTATATTTGTTTATGTGCTTTTTGTTTAACACTGTGTTTCTGTGTCACTACTGCATAACCACTTACTCTTTGGGGGCATATACAGACTGCTGAAGTTGATAAGAAGGTCTGAGGGGAAAAAAAAAAAAACATGCCCACCTTACTGATGAGTGCACTGAGCTCACCAGGAGTGAGACCATCATAGAGACCAGTGAAGATGGGAATGGCGATTACAATGTAGCTGAGGAAACCGCCGAGGTAGTCAAAAGTGTTCACACCGACTGAGGGAGGAGAGGTCAGACGATAACATGACGAGTTTAATCAAAGCAATCAACGAGAGATATGAGTCAGTGAGTGGAGGTGTATAGGATGTTCTTACTGTAAAGCCAGAGCTCTTTGTTTATCAGAATCTTTTGAGTTTGCAACAGAGCCTGCAGTCTTCGGTCGGTCCTCATGTGCTCCACTTTACCGGCTCTGAAAACACATTAACCCCATGATCGGTGTGATTGGGTGTGTCAGAACTATTCAGATAGTGCCAGATACTGTATGTGTTTTTAATCACAGGAAAGTACACCAAGTACAGTTTCTGTAAGTTCTTCAGTTATGACTAAACTTTCTGGAAATCTATGTATTTTTATTTCAGGAATCTCTGCAGGCATGATACGTGCACTACACACACTAAAATAAATGAGAAGTGGCTTGACCCTGGTATATAAATCACAGTGTTTGTGTCTCACCTGTAAAAAGCTGCAGACTCTGCATTGACACGGATCTGCATGTGCTTGAATCTGGATATACAAAAAAAATTGTTTTCACTTTCATCACAATTTATAATTTAACACAATTTTAATTCAACAGTTCCCCTACAACAACAAAAATGGCAGTTTTAACTTGTGACTGATTAAATTACAATTCCTCTTTCATAGCTGATGCATATCCTGTGGTATTTCCTGAAAGGCAAAAGGCACTGGGCCATAGTCTCCGGAAACTTCCTCTTAACAAAAGGGTTTCCTTGACAATAAACACTGAAGGAGATCAAATAAAGCTGGCAAAAAATATCCCACTACTCGGTTGAAGAAAACACATTTAAGTCAGTCCTGCTCTGCTTGCCTGTCAGCACACACTCATATTAACACAGACACTTAAATACTTGATACACTGTGACTCAGATACTGAACTTACCTGAAGTCTCCCTCCAGTTTTTCTTGTTCAAACAGAGTCGACACAATTGGCCCCATGAGGATTTTATTGGCAATGGTCCCAATTACAAAGTAGCCAAAAATACTCACAGGACCGATCCAGCCGGTGCTGCAAAGCAAGGCAACTTTAATCTTTATACCGCTTTTCAAACACTCAAGCAATTCAGGTTGCTTTACAGAAGGCTTTAAAACAACATGGCAAAGACAATCAGAAGGAAATTACATCAAAACTGATTAAATTTAAAAAAAGAAGATAACACTCAAAGAATACACAAGATAATACTCAAGGAAGTAAAAAAGATTAAAGTGTCATTTGACTGTAGTAACAGTGCAAAAGCCTCACGTTTAACAAAAAGCAATTTTTTAGTTTTTAGTTTTTTTAATTTTCACTGTTTTTTTTCTATGTAAATGTGCCTCTCTCAATCCCAAATGCTGGCAAATGTGGCTTTAATAACGTGATACCTTGACAGAGCACAATGTATGTCTGATGATGCTTTAACTTCAACTTCAGTAGGCTCACCTATAAAAGCAGTGGTAGGTGTAGTAAGCCAGTGTGAACGGTGACACAATCAGACGACTGGCCATTGTGCTCATCTGCTTACACAACCTCTCTGCGTCCTGACTGATTCGCTGGTCTCTGCAAATTACACACAAAGAAACACAAGGAAAAAACAAACCAGTTAAATCATTCCACTTTATGGTGATGTTTAATACTCTAATAGCCACATTATTTTACACACAAAACTTTTAATAGGATAATAGATTTTCATGGACACTATGCCAAGTACAGATTTATATATATATGATGAACTGAAATTGCATTTGTGTCTATATTCTTTTTTAAAAAGCACTAGAAAAAAACATTTAAGCTTACGGGTTGTCTACGTCATCTCTCAGTACATTGAGTGTATAATAGACTCGGCCCTGGAAGTAGGCCGTATGGAGGCTCTCAGTTAGCGTCTTCCTCCAGTTAACATACATCTGATTGCATATGTACTGGTCGACACTTTTCAACTGGGAGAGGGAGAGAAGAGCACACAGAGAGAGAGTGAGAGTAAAGTCTATTAGAGAGTAAAAAAACACAGACACAATAAACAGTAAAAATATGCCGATCTACACGAGACTAACAAGATCAAAAATAAACAGTTAACAGTTCAATTAAACTGTATGTAGAATATTTGTTTCCTCAGAATAAACTCAATATTGTGTTAGGTGTTACCAAGTTGTCAGGTTCAGAATCCAAGTATCAAGTTCAAATGTGTGCAGGCTGTAAAATGAACATGTCAGCCTGTCCTGACCTTGTAAAGTTGCTATTGTCTACTATACCTATTATATTGATTATAATCCCATAAAATAAATCATTTGCCTTAATGGTTGTGAGACTGTGGCTCTGCATAATAATAAACAAATCAACTTGCTGAATATGGTGTAATATCCAGTTGATAAATAACATGCTCATATTTTTAGAAAAATGTTACTGCTCATAACATACAGTATACACACAAACAAACAGGCACCTACGGAAAATGTGATTTTTGAACAAGATGGCATGATAAAGAATTAACCTTTTGATCAATAACTATGTGGCATTATTATGGAGTTTTGAGTAACAATCAGTCACGATCGGTCATGATGCATGAAATGTCGTCTTACACAAAGAAAAACCTTGTATTATTTAAGTTGTATTTTGATCACTGTTTCACATGAAGGTTACGTAAAAGCTATTGAGGGTGCAGAATCTAAAACTACTAATCTAAAAGTATATTACTGACTAATTTACTACTAACCCTAACCCACTTTTATCAATACCCTAAGCCTACAGACCATTTAGAGAGACATACAGCTGAGTTTGCACCTGCATGAATAGTAAAAACTGTTAAAAGAGCAAATTCCATGTACAGTAAAATTGTAAGAACACTAGTATCAATACTCTTTTGATACTTTTGGTATTCTTTGGCTACTAGTATCAGTAGGTAGGTCCACGTCTGCCGTCCACACGGCTGCTTCAACTTACTGTGGAGTTGAGCAAGATGAGCACCATGGCTGTGCCCACCAGGCTCTTGAAGCCGGAGTAATCTTTGTCTGCCAGCACGTTGTAGAAGTGGCTGGGCAGGACACCCACTTGGTAAATGATCAGCTGCTCTGAGGGCCGAAAAAAAAAAGAAGATGTGTTGGCGCATTGCTCGGAGACTGTTCAAACAGAGACTCGTAAAAACAATGTAGGGAAATCAGGCTCTGAGCTAAAGGTCAGCATGGAAAAAAACACAGTATGCAGCCTAGTGTTATCTGAAGTGTGGTTTTACAATGCCACAAAACGAACTGTCCAACAGGCCGTGAATGTGTCTCCTGGTGAGGCTTCATGACGGGGCAAAAATCAAGTTTACATTAACAGTTTGATCGGATTGTGACAATGTATTTCCCCTTTTTGGCTGCCATACTTCTCCTGTTGCACAAACAGCTTTAGTAACTCCAGCAGTTACCTGTCAGAGTGACAGCCAGCAGCGTCCCAAACATCAGCGCACTTTGACTGGTCCATGATGGGAACAGGACCTTCTGGATGCCGCCGAACCTCTGCACAAACTTCCAGTCTAATTTTGGTCTGAAGGTATGCACAGAAAAAAAGTAAAATAAACTTTTGAACCATTTGAATCCTATGAACCTACATCCTGTGGTCACATGCATGACCTGAGCCATGATGACATTCTTGCATTACATTGCAGTCACTTACACTATTTCTCCTTATATTGCAATACCAACATTTAACCTCAGTGCTCAAAACTGACCTGCCAATACAGTAGTAATGTTTAAGTAATGTCTTACTGTGTCCTTGTGGATAGTGTAATGACATTATTTACAAAATAAAAGTTAATTAGCAGGGAAATGTTGCTGTTAACGTGAGTAACAATACTGTAGCGTCAGTCTTACCTTTTTGTTCCTCTGCCATTTGGCTTTTCCAGACGAGGCATCTGCACAGGCGGCAGGGGACTAATATTTTTCCCCAGATAAAACGTCGCATACGTTTTTGGGACTTGATGTTAGGTGAAAAAGTAACCGGGCGATCAAGACTCTGACTCTAGCGTCAGACGCGCAGTCAACGTTACACCGACTGTCGAGACAATTTCTGCAAGATTCATTAAAAATAACTTCTCCCTTCGTCGCGTTCACGGCTACATTAATCGGCCTGAATGTTGCCTGACTTGACCATCGTCCGGCCGACCATTACCCTGCAGAGCTGCTCCGTGCACAGACAGAGCTGGATGTTTTGGTTTTAGTAGGGAAAAAGTAAAAGTCCGGATGTCCGGTTTAATGTACTCCGATTTTTCAAAATAAAACGCCCCATAGGTTTTTTTTTTTTGTTTTTTTTTTTTACATCAAGCTTTTTGCAGGAATGTCCTTTGCACCATTAGTGACTCACAGTATATTCATGCAAATAATGAATCACTCTTAAACCCAGGATTTTATTATTACCAGATACAAACTACAGTCTCTCAGATAATAGGAGCCACACCTGGAAAATCACAGCATTAAAAAACCAAAAGAAGTATGCAAGGACCTATCAGAGGAGGCTTAATGGTTGTGGGTTCTGGGGGTGGACCAGCTTGAAAATAGTCCTTGAATAATACGTCAATATGAAACAACAGTGTCAAGGAAGTAAATGTTTCCGTTGTGGGAAGCTGAATTCTTATTAGTCATTGCATTTTCGTTGGGTATTACTGCTTGAACTACTGACATTAACAGCTTAAATGTTTCATTAGCTGATAAATGTATGATGGCAGAGGATTGTTAGGGGACAGTCGGGCCATGTGCTGACCTCTGTGAATTCTTTAGGTTTAGATGCCAAACACAGCCGTCAGCCAAAGTTCAATTTATGAGCAGAGCACAGAGAAAACCTGTGATAAGACTGGATCTACGCGTGGGCTACTAACAAAATAAAGACCTAAAACTTTATCTAAGTTGCTCAAAGGTTAAGCATGAACTCAACGTGCTATTTCTGTACAGGGAGTCAAACACATGACCCTACACTGCCTACGCTGCATAGCTTCCTTCACTATAGACACTGAGCAAAAATGCAGTTATTCTGGATGTCTGCAGTACTTCACACATCTACAGTTGAACCCATCACTGACGTATTATGTGGAAATTAAGATTGAAAGCATTTAAACTCAACTTTTTTGTGCAGATTTGTCTTTCAGTAACAAACATTTGTTAAGTATATATTACATTTATTTTTAATGATTACTTGCTGACAGATCTGAGGTTGTTTTCCAGCCTACAGAAAACCTTGTAACAGCAAAATTGGAACTGAGATTAAGTGTAATCCATATTCACAGTACTCAAAAGCAGAACACACACTAGTCTAAAATCCCAGATGCAGTGATTGATTGGGCCTCTTATGACATTTCCTTGCGAGAAAGATACACTTAATGGCTTTTCTGAAAATAAAATGCACAGAAAATGTTTTTATTCATTTTTGTAATATTTTATTTTCCTTGTTTCCACATTTTTATTTTCCAAAGGATACAGTCCTTGCATAACAAGATAAGATGGTGGAATGGATGGGAATAACAGACCTATAAATATTCCATGAGTACTGATATAAGTATAAATGCTCAAGCATTAATATTCTGACATGGATATTAGAGTCAACCATTATTGGAACATTACAACAACAAATTAACAATTAAAACATTTAAACAGGAGCTAGGGTATATGAAGGAAGGCCAACAGAAATGTCTCCCACATTTAATTCTTAGAAATCAAGTATGACTTACATAGATTAAGATTTTTCTAGAGCAACAATTCAGATTGTTAGTTAAGATGGCAAAATACTTTATCAAAAATATGTTATTTTCATTTTATGCATTCAAATAATTATTCAGAGCACTTAACTTACATTTGGACAAATGTTTTGAAAACAAGTACAGAAAATTTACAAAAAGGAGGTCAGGAGGAGATACTGCTGACTATGGTAATGTAGAAAAACTGGAAGGACATAACATACCTGCACAAAGAGAGAGAAAAAAATATTCCAGATTTAAATAGAGATTGTGTAACTACCCAGACACCTGTGAGCTTAAATACTTACAGTATTTTATTGCTTCCAGGCTGATTTGATTTAAGCAACAAATGAGAAGTGAAGTGATTTCACACATTGCTAATTTCAAGATTTGGTTTATTCTTAGAACATATTATGTATTTTGATCGGATAATGGAAATGTACAATAGATTCCTCAATAATGAATACAAGCATCATTACATACATCTGACTTTGTATTTGCAAAGTTCAAGTTAATACTTCGACCACATGTTGATCTTAAAGGATAAGGCTGGTGATGTTCTATTATTGTTGTTATTGTCAACAGAATTCATAGAAAATAGTAAAACCTACAATGCTTTAGTATCTCTCAATACTTCCTTCAGTCTGTGGCTCTGGGCCCTGAGCCCACTGGTTCCTCCTGAAGACTTACTCTTTAAAAATGGGTCCAAAATATATACATTCATTTAAAAAAAAAAAAAAAAAGGGCTAAATTATTCCCCAAAACAGCTGGGTTCTGTAGTTTTCAGTTTTAAATACTGTATTTGTTGGGGGACTCTTTTCAGCCGGGGACTGATACATATTTGGTGTATTTACAGCATGAGAATGGTGTATGTGGGACCAACTCAAAATTAACTACAGTGCAGTTGCTCATCGTAATGAAGGAACATGACACCCAGTGCAACAAGGTGGCTCATTGATGTGTTTTTAATCGTTTTTTGAACAACAACGGAGCTCTATGGCACAGAGGAATATTAACAATACGAAAAATATAGAAAATCACCATATTTATCCTTTAAATCAGTTTCTGTTGCGCAGACAGAACCTTTATCTTGTGTCAAAACAAGAAGCATGTTTCCAAGTGCCATTTGCCTTCACCGTGTAGGTGAACATGTCAGTAGTAAATGACAGTTTGCACACAACACTCATGCAAGGTTTAAGATCCTATAGAGGAGAGGCACCACACAGACACAACTAAAACCAACAACACTGTAGACAATGTAACGATACGGCAACTCTACTTTCATGTGCTGCCTTGCCCGTCTTACATCATCTGTAGGTAGCCCGAACAGTCGACATAAGAACGGGATAGTCACTGCTTTCATAACCATTCTCGTGACAAGGAGGACTGCGACTCCTATGAGGAAGCGCAGCATGGAGAGAACCACCAAACTAACGCTGATGGGTGGTAAAGTTAGAGGAAGTGAGGACAGCGGTGGGTCGAGCAGCAGCCCCAGCTGATAGTTCGCATGGGTACCCAGGGCAGCTCCTACCCCAGTGCCCAGAGCCTGAGCTGTATCGCCCCGAGAGGTGCTCCAGGAGTCGAGAGAGAAAGCCACAAGTCCCAGGCTCACATGTGACACGATAATCACAAGTGGAGCAAAATGGTTCATCATGTAGAAGGTGTCGATCTTGTCCAAAATTGGCTGGAAGAAGGCTAGAATGAGGAGGCTGTACAGGAAGCCAGTGATTACCTCCTGCAACACAGGGACATAAATTATTGTAAACCAGGAGTATAAAGAATGAAGGTGCATTTGATAATGTAATCATAAGATCAATGACACCAGAAGTTGAAGGCTGCTGTGCTTTAATTCATATTTCAGTGAGGTGTTCTTTATTTCATATTATTTATTTAATATACTTACCAGAATAGAATGCATCCCCATATAGACTCTGCTTACACAGACAAGGACACTCCAGCCAAGAGCTACACAAAAGCCAAAGAGGAAAGGGTACTAGGAGAGAGAGCATAAAGACATGGCATTAAAAATAACATACACATTAGAAAAGTGGTAATGCAGGACTCGTTTTTCGTAACATCCTGTTGACTATGACCAGAATAGACAGTAGAATTAGGGAACAAGAAGCTACAGTACCAGAGTCCCTATCAGGGCTTTGATGATTCGATATGCTCAATTTACATCAAGTCTCCTGGACAGTTCACTGTCAGTGGAGATATTAGCTTTCAAAAACCACAGTGCACAGTCCACTTAGAGAACATTAAGCTGATATCTTTGAAAAATTCATACCAAGGTCATTGTATGAAAACAAGACTATACGGCCATGCTGGCAGCTGTGAGGCCAACTAGCACTAAACACAGAGTGCAGCTGAGGCTGATGGGAATGTCATTCGTGTTGCAGCTTTTTGGCCATAAATAAGTATTTGACAAATCAAAATTCTGACCTGATGATGGTGCTAGATGAAAAGTTAAAAGTTTCTCCAAAGTGATTACAGTTCATCCTGAGGGGGACAGGAATATCTGCACCAAACTTCCACTAGTTTCACAAAACAAAACCACAAATGCTGACTACATAGTGGCGCTAGAAGAAAAGTCATGGTCACAAGGTCAGATCTTCAAAGTCATTAGGATTGATTGTCTGAGCACCATGGATATCTGTACCAAATATTATGGCAGTCTATCCAATAGTTGTTGAGATATTTGAGTAGCACAGCTAATAATCATTGGTCTTTCATCACTATCTAACACCTTGAAAGCTCCTCCCACCCTGGAACTTGTTTATGGTCTGCAGCTTATCTTTTGTTACCTTTTTCTCTGAAATGTTTCAGGTCCTTAACCTTTAAAAATCAGTGAACTTGATGACAGCAGTGGAGTTAAGGGCCTGTGCAACAACAACAACAAAAAAGCATTTGAGTTTCTTAGCTCTTCCTTCCTGGTGGGGAGCCTTTGGCAGGGCTCCACGCTTACATTTATTTAGTTAAAAGTTTGGGTAATAACATTAATGCATCTCTTTTTTAACATTAAGCATACAGTGCACAAGATGCAGGGGCAAAAGGTTACTAAAGAATTTTGAAATACAGGATGTACATGGGAACTAACAAAGGACAGGAATGCATTGTGTGTAACTTTTCAAACAGCATAGAGGCTGTTGTAATTATTGTGTTGCCATTAGGGTTGAAAGCATTTGATGCAATCTGAATCCAGTAACAAAGCTGCTTTCTTAATCTGATTTCAGTATTGAATCTGCTTATCAAATCTGAATCCATTCAAATCCTTTAGTGAATCCATTTAGGTTTAGCCTTTAACTTTTGAAGAAACTAAAGTTATAAATGACTACAACTCAAAAGATTCAGCCTAAATCTGTAGGGTGAGAGAAACAGTTTTTGAGTGGGAGCCTAATTAATGTTTACAACCTCTAAATACAACTTGAACATTATAAAACTCAATTCAAAGCCAAAGACATTTCTGTGCAATAAATGCTGGTTTACAGCTTACATAGTTTACATCAGAGGTTGATTGATAGTGGATTTTTAAAAGGCAGATATAATAAATATAGTTTGGATCAAGAACAAGCTGATGGATATCACCTCCCCCGTTGGTTAGTCGGTTTCTTTATGATGCACAGAGCTGACCATAAACAGGCAAGCGGCCGTGTGTCGCAGACTGTGGTAAAAACAGACGCATATTCTGAATGCGCTGTATACATGTCCAAAGAACGCTCCTAAAACCCAAATAATACCGCCATATCCCACATGTCTTGCTACATTTGGAATAAGGCCTTATTCAAAAGGTCCAAATGGAATATGCTGTTTAAAAGGAAGTGCATGTAAATGTAGTCAATGTCAAACAGTGAGTCTTTGTTTATTTAAAAAAACAAAGCTACTATGTCACTCATCACTTGTACTTCTCTGACACACCCTGTCATATCTTATTAGTCTGCTTAAACAGAGGAATGTTTGTTGTCCTGCATGAAGCAGCTGCAAGCATCATGCCATAACCTTTATACATGTTTGCTCTTCTCATTATTCAGACGTGGCTGTAGAGCTTCATACCAGACTGGGCAACAAGGATTAACAGTGCTTTAAAGGCAGTCTGTGCTTTTCAGTCCTCTGGCCAGACTGACATACTGACCCTCCTTGGTACTGTCATGTGGGCTTTTTATTTCTTAAGAAATCAGGCGCCCTGCGTGCCTGGGACCTTGGTGCGTCTGGCCACCTTTTCCTGTGGGTATCAAAACATGTTCATATCCTGTGTATCAAGGCTACACTGCTGACGTTGAATGCAACACAAAGACGGAGAACCACACTGGCGTAGCATGGTGATATTTGTTGATTTACATGATTCAAGCTGCAGCCTGATAATCTCTAATAACACATTTCTAGCTCCACGCTGTGCATCCAGAGCTGGATTAATAATCCCCTCTTTCAGTGCATAGTGTATGTATCCTACACCTTCTGCACTCAAGCTGTACATTCTTTACATAAACATCTTCTGCCTGCATTGCAATACTTTGTGTTCACCTGTATTTGAAGCTTTGAGCTGTGTGTTTGTAAAGGTGCTCACCTGCCACCGTCCATACGTCAGCATGAAGACACAGAAGGGTATGGCTGTCCCAGTCATGGCGTGCGTGGACGGCATGCTGTACTCGGAGTTGTAGAAGACCTCCACCTTCACCACAGGAGGGGAGGCGGGCCGGGACCAGCGGACCATGTCCTTGGTGGACTGTCCCACGAACAGGTTCCAGGCCCAGACGACGATGAGCCTCCGGCTGACCAGGGCGTCGATGTTCCAGAAGAGAAAGGGGAAGAAGACGATGAAGAACATCTCGTTGCCCAGCTCGGTCCCAAAGGTGAACAGGTAGAAGAGAAACTTGTTGTGGATCAGGAACTCCTGACCCACATCCCCGGTCAGGGAGTTCCTCCGGAGGGGTTTCGCCCTGACGGTGTCGGAGTCGGCGGCAGCTGCTGATGAACCCTCGGGCCCGGCGGCGCTGTCCCCCTGCATCCCGTTGAGCTGCGGCGCTGTGGCGTCCCCGGCCGCTCCGTTCCCAACACTCACATCCGAGCTCTGCCCCCCGTCCCGGACCCTCTTCCTCAGCCCGGGACAGTCCGGCTGTCCACTCTCCGGCGCGCTCGCTTTCTCCGGAAACGTCCCTTTAACGCCGCAGAATTTCTGAAACCTCGCGACATGGCAGGGGTCTTGGAGGTGTTTACACATCTGCACAAAAGTCTTTACAAAGTCGTTCGCCATGACTTAAAAAAAAAAAAAAAAAAAAAGAATAAATACAAAATAGCCGCTAGTTTAAAACACACAACGCTGTTCCGTCGTGAAAACGGAGCTCATGATAAACGGCCGAGCTTACGGAGAAGTGGAGGTCGGCGGCGGCCGTCGCATTCCTCTTAACGAAGTAACCCGAGCGGCGCGGAGCAGTTACACCTCACTACTTGGTATCTGCATCAATACACCGACTTTGTACACCGGCGTGGAGGTTTTGGGTGACAGCATCCAAAGTCCGTTACAGTTAACCATTACTTTACGGTAAATCCCTAATTCCTGCCGCCGCCAACTAACTGCGTCAGGCCGTTATTCCTGTTTTCATTCTTCTTCGTCGGTTTGATTTCTTCTTCGTTTGCGTTAATGATAGTCGGTCGATGTCCAGCACGTTCACACGTCGCCCCCTGCTGGAGATATTATAAATTACACGTGTTAAAAAAAAAAAATCCAATATTGCCTCAAAAGTATTTGTACCTACAGGTGGATGAAGTATTCAGGTACTTTTCTTTAATAAGAGTTATACAGTGTTAAACTTCCAATTACAACAATGAAAGAAAAATTACACTTTATAATAGTATAAAAGTTTTTTTTAGTATAAAAGTGTAATCCTACATCCCGACCATGTAATTCCCGGAATTTAGGGTGTATCTTCCACGTATTAACCCGCTGTACCTACATTTAAGCACCAGTAGGAACCTGTAAGTATTTTATATATACGGATTCGTACGAGGAAGTTACACTAAAAGTTCTGGAAATTTACATGTTAAATGTCGGAAGTGCACTCTAAATCCCCAATTGTTACCCCCTTTGTTCTTCGTTGTCTTGTTTCCTTCCGCTGTACCTACATTTAAGTACCAGTTGGAACCAGGAAATAGCCTGTTTAATATGTGCGGATTCATACGTGGAAGATAAACCCTAAATTCTGGGAATTGTCAGGGAAATGTCCAGAAGTACTCTCTAAAACGTGGCTGGAGAGTTGCCTAGTCTTATTATTATTTCTATTATTATTGTGCAGAATTCTCCCTTTCGTAGTCTTTTTTTAAGCCTATTATTTGATTGGATTATTATGAACATATATGCAGCATTTAATGTTGTTGCTGGCCAAGGTGGAGCTATTAACCTCTTTTCTTTAACACACTTGTATGGTCTATATATACATGTTTAAAGAACATACTTCTTAACTTTATCACATGCCTAAAGAGCGTACTTTTTACTTCAATGATATGTTAGTATTTGTATTTTCACATTTGTTTTTGCATTTTCTTGTTCAGTGTGGTTATTGTAATGCTGCTGTGACATGAAAATTTCCCGCTGGAGAATTGTTTTTTTTTTATCTATCTATCTATCTATCTATCTATATGTTTTGTATGTAACATGTTAATCAACAAACTAACTGGTTGTCTAACTATAGCTGTCACATACTGAAAATACAGTGGAACAAAAAGTAGGCTATCTCTGAAATGTAGTGGAGTAGTGGGAAAATAATCAAGGTAAGTACCAATAAGCTACTTCAAAAGTGTATTTACAGAAATATCCTCCATTCTCCGTATGGTGATAGATTGAAGCTACAGTATCTTATATCAACACACGT
Organism: Lateolabrax maculatus; assembly: GCA_031216445.1. Lineage (NCBI taxonomy): Eukaryota > Metazoa > Chordata > Actinopteri > Acropomatiformes > Lateolabracidae > Lateolabrax > Lateolabrax maculatus. The sequence continues at coordinate 11,568,035 of CM062212.1, read as the reverse complement.
ACTATTTCCTATTTAACATCATAATAACCAACATTTTCCAGTTACATTTAAAAAAAGGTTTTGCCACATGGGACATTATTATTAGATAGTGAGAAAGAACAGGAATACATAAAACATACAAATAAGTCTCATTAACCATATCGAAAGCTAGTTAATACAAAATTATAACAGAAATTCCAGTGCAGTCCGTGTTTACAGCGTTTGAGACAAAAAATACCAGACTCACACCGGAAATCAGCGGAGTTTCCTTCAAAATAGAAGCATAAACTGTAGTATTTTTTTCATTATTAGAAAGGCGGATGTCACTCTTATGTAATATTTGTAGCCAACAAGATACATTTAAAAACTGATCTCCACTGAGTGAGTAAAGATCCATCCAAGTTGTCTGTTGTAACACAGCTAATCCTTTTACACATAGACTACCTATGGCTTCTTAAGTGTAGATCAATGGCTGTAAACATGCTGTGAACATGACAGTTTGTGGATAATAATTACCATTTACTTCAGATTCCACATTAAATATAGTCTTCAATCTGTACTTGCACAGAAACAAATGCCACGTTCGGCAACGACGCCTTTAATTTTAAAACCTCCGCCCGGAAGTATGTCTCCTTGTTGTGGTTAACTTGACTGTTGTGGTGCACCCTCGGATCGGGCAGACAGCTGAGGGGGTAGTTAACATCAGCACGACAACCGAGCAGCTCTGAGTCTCTGTCCTGGACCCTCATAATGCATGGGGGCAAGAGGGGACTCGTGGCTCCGCAGAACACTTTCCTGGAAAATATAGTCCGGCGCTCCAGCGGTGAGTTTTACTCTGAAAGGGGAAACAAGAATGAATGGATTTTCATTTGGCATGTCAATCAAGGGACCACACAGGGCTGCATGGGTTGCTAAAGTCAACCTATATTGTTATTACTATGCTATTTAATAGGGAAGCAGCATCAACTAACACTTTCTTTTAATTTCCATCTTTGTACAACTCCCTAACAATGCATTCTATGATGAATTATGCAATAAAACTCGTCCAAATTCCCTGGATTCACAATCAGTATAATACACAATACACAGTAAATAAATAAATATAGCAGATGCTGGTCAGAGTCGGACAATATTTATTTATTTTACCTGAAGCCCAAAAGTGCTGAGGATGTGCTGCATGGTGCCCTTTCAGTGACAATTGTGAGTGAATTTGACTCATATTGTCATACACAGTTATACAGTTATTATGAGAACAATCTAAAAAAGATTGGGTTTCCATCCATTTCCAAAAAGGGACTTTGTAATTTTCTTTTAAGGGATGTGTGATTAGTGTTTACGGTTATCTTCTATGTCCCATTGAGTGGCCTATTGTTTTGCAGTAATATTTGTTAGTATTTGATGTTTAAGGTGATTCAAAATTAATTTTTGGACTGATAGTCTGCATGGCAGACAGGATATTCCCACCGAGAGTGAGGCTGAGTGTGTGTGAGGTTGAGGGTTTTCATTACAAGTACAGATGAAGAGCAGGATGTCAGACAAACTGTAATACAAAGAACGCAAAGGCAACACAAATTAAACCTGCTGAAAAGGTATGGCTCACCTCTGTAGTATGTTTTAGGTAGATTTAGTCTGTGATAATAATCTGATATTCAGTTTGGATGCATTCATTACAACATTAACTCATCCAACACTCAAGTGTTAAGTTGAAGGTAAACATTCAGATGCTTTAAGTTTGACCACTTCAGTGGTGATTTGTAATTTTGAGAAAATGTCCTCAGTCTTTTTTCTCGAGACTGAAGCTCCCTCCAAACTGTTGTGAAGCTGGAGAACTTGCAGCACCTTATCAATATTTCATTAACATTAAGGGTAGAACATAAACATTTTATCAACAACTATTTCTGCCCAGTGGCTCATCTGATTACCACTGTTTACTGCTACTTTAAATATTAATGATTTCTGCATTTAGTTTCCATTATAATAAAATAATGTTAGTAGTGGGAGAGTTTGCGTTATATCGATTTAAATAAGTGCACTGATGATTTACATATATGCTGAGGTTTTCTCTAATTCATGACACTGGTCAGCAGGATTTATACTAGAATGTAAATAAAATCAGATCAGATTTAGAATACTATTTTCTAATTACAACACAGTTGGCAAAGATATCAATCAATTGCAATACAGCGAAAATCAGTCCAGTTCAATGAGGTTTCAGTTGCATAGCTGAGGAACGCCTCGCTTTCACCGACGAAACCCCTGAAGGTCGATCAACAGGTGCTGTAGTTTTGTTTCTGACTGTTGTGTTTCTCTGTTTTGTTGCAGAAACCAGTTTCCTGTTGGGAAATGCGCAGATCGTGGAGTGGCCGGTCGTCTACAGCAATGATGGATTCTGCAAGTTGTCTGGATACCACAGAGCTGAAGTCATGCACAGGAGTAGCACATGCAAGTAAGATGGTTTTTGTAGTATAGTGGCCTGAATATGAAGATACACCGGATGGTTAACATTTCAAGAAATATATGTTGGTTGGCTTCATAAGGTCTAATGGTGTAGGTGTTTTACATCAGGACGTTAAGTGGTTTATACTGTTTTGCTCCCTTCTTTCATGATGATAATGTCTGTCTGAAAGCTTGCTTCCATAAGTGAATATTGCACAGAATGGAGAGTGCAGATGCTTTTCTTTTTAATATTGATTCTCAGCTCCAGCACCTCCAATAAACTTTATGTGGTATGCAGTGATTTATTTATTATAGTAGTTTAGCTGACAGGGCTGCACTCATTGATCAAGAGAAGAAAAAACAACTGTAAATGAGCCAGATGTTGCCACAGAGGCTAATTTTCATATGTTAGGCCAGATGCTAAAAAAGGCACCCTGAAATCTGATCTGATCTTTATGGTGGAAGTGGCAAACAGAGGACCAGAAATAAAATACAATAATCTTGCAGTTGTTATAATTTTATAGAAACTGTGACCACTGATTTGCAGCAACTACAGCACAGAAATAAAAGAAGTCCACTTGAGTTGTGTCGCCCATTAATCCCTTCTTTCCCCATGAAAAGCAATAACAACAACTTTTGCTTCTTGGTCTTCTTTTCCCTTATTTTGCAGTTTCATGTATGGTGACCTGACTGATAAGAAGACTATAGACAAAATCAGATGGACCTTTGATAACTATGAGTCCAATTTCTATGAGGTGCTGCTCTATACAAAAAATAGTGAGTATCACCATCGAGTCCTATGTTTACTAAGTCATCAAATGCATGATTAAAAGGGAGTTCATCATTTTTTACGATTACATTTACTCCCATTTTCCATTTGTGCTCTCTTTTGAATTTGAATTGTTTCCTGCAGGAACACCAATATGGCTTTACATGCAGGTAGCTCCAATCAGAAATGAAAATGACAAGGTGGTACTTTTCCTCTGTACCTTCAGAGACATTACTCTTTTCAAACAGCCGATCGAAGATGAATCAACTAGAGGTGAGACAAGTCATATTCTGTTATTTAGACCAAATGTAACATACAACTGTCCAGGTGTTGTGTGTGCGGTCAGTGAACACTGGTCTCCGTGGGTCTAAGCAGTGCCATGTCCCAGGGGATTAAGTGTGCCACTAAAATTTTTACATACGTCAAGCAGAAACAAATGGTACTCTGACCACACAGGGATGGTTAATGTTTGAAAATACTATTTATACACAGAGGGAATAAAAGAATACCAGCCTCTTTTAACACAAAATTAAGCATTAGACCAAATTTGGACCAATACTGGTTTCACAGTGAAGATTTTAACACCACCAGTGTATGTGCTTTCACACTGTCATTATCTCTCTGTTGTTAAATCATATTGTATCGTTAAGTACAGACAGGAGAATACTTAAGTCTTTAGAAATGCAGTTAAAAGTCTGCCAGGATGATGCTAAAGTGAAGCTATCTCGCAAACCTGCCCCTTTCCTCCAATGTCGACAACCACACATTCATTAAATAAAAGTGTTTTCTTCAAGAGGAGAATGAACATTATATTGTTACTACTATTGTTAAAAAGTGACTGTTCTGCATTGTTCACTGCCACTGAAAACATTCTTTGTCCCTGCTGTGTGCCTGCATAAAATTGCCTTGTCTTTTTGTCTCTAAGCTGGATGGGCGAAGTTTGCCAGACTGACACGGGCACTGACCAACAATCGCAACCTGGTGCAGCAGTTACCACCACTGAGCAAGCCTGAGGTCAGCCACAAGCCCTCCAGACTGGCTGAGGTGAGCAGCGTCTAAAAGAGGAAAAAATACTTAAAAATACCTCAAGTGAAATCAAGAAAGTGCCTTAAAGATAGAAGGATTAGAGTCTGTTGAATAATTGTTCCGATCAAAAAATTAGTATACTTGCCAATTTAAAGGGAAAAAGCCACCCTAAAACTGTAGAGCGTTGTTACTGGAGACAGTGAACTCTGGGTCTATATTGTTGTTTGATGATGGAGACAACATGATATTAAAATATGTCAGTATTACCAACCCAGCTACGATGGAGTCTAATGATGATCTTGTTTTGTTATTAGCCACTGACAGTCACATAGTTTCTTCTAGACTCAGTGATGTCAACAGTCTTGAAAAGATTTCCCAAGAGGCAAAAATTCTTCTGGAAAGCACTGATGCTTCTGTAATCTGCCACAACTGGATGGATTTATGATGAGACTACTGTTCCCTGATTCACTTGACATGTGATTCTTTAACTCATGATGCTAAATGTTTCCTCTCGATGAAAGGCTCTTCAGCTGGGATCAGACATTCTCCCTCAGTACAAACAGGAGGCCCCCAAGACCCCTCCACACATCATCCTCCACTACTGCGCCTTCAAGACCACCTGGGACTGGATCATCCTCATCCTCACCTTCTACACCGCCATCATGGTGCCCTATAACGTCTCCTTTAAGACGAAGCAAAACAATTTGACTTGGCTGGTGCTGGACAGCGTCGTGGACGTCATCTTCCTGATCGACATTGTGCTCAACTTCCACACCACCTTTGTGGGCCCTGCTGGAGAGGTCATTTCAGATGCGAAGCTGATACGAATGAATTACATGAAGACGTGGTTTGTCATCGACCTGCTGTCCTGTCTGCCCTACGATATCATCAACGCCTTTGAAAATGTAGATGAGGTGAGTGAATTTCAAAACCTGTTCCCTAAGTGGCGTATGAGTTTGTGACAGTTCTTTTAAGCACTGGTAATCAACACTGCATTTAAATATCAAAACATTTCTTGTTGCTTGCTTCTATGAAGGATGTCATCACATCTGCTTCTTCAGCGAGTCATCTCCGCGAGTCTGCACATTTCCACAGGAATAACACGCGGACAGAAGACTCTTTATTCCCAGTAAGGAAATCCATGTTTTTATTTTAAAGCTACTATAATCAATATTATTCTATCAAAGGACTACATGTAATGTTAAAGGACTCGCTTGTAGTGACAAACCCACGAAGAATTTTCACCCGACTCTGCTGTTCCCTCCAGCTCTATGCAGCGATTTAGTAGCTCATTGTTTTGGTTTTGCAACCCAAAATTGTACGGTTTTGGTTCACTCTCACCGCTCTCATCAGCATCGTTTGCAGCAGCAGGCAGCAGTTTTCAACGAAGAAATTGATAAACTCACTGTATGTTACATGTCCAGCACCAAACAGGAAAAATGGCTTTGTACAACCAAGTTTATACAACAATCTCGGTTGCACGTATTGAATAAGGAAAACTTTTCAAACAATAAATGCAGCAGGGCTACAACTGTGTGTTTATTTTCATCATCAATTAATGTGTTGATTATTTTTTTTAATAATGAATTAACCATTTGGTCAATAAAATGTCAGAAAACAGTGTAAAACTTCTCTCCCAATCTCCCAAAACTTAAGTTGACATTCAGATTACTTGTTTTGTCTGACCAACAGTCTAAAGCCCAAATATATTCCTTTTAATATCGTAGAAGACAAAAACAAAACAAAAACAAAAACAAAAAAAAAAACACAGAAAATATTCATATATTCAAGCTGGAACAAGTGACTTAAATGATTATTTGATCATCAAAATATATGCTGATCAATTTTTCAACCAATCGTTTCACCTCAACAATGCGGCATGTGTGACTCGCATCTTCCACCATCTTCTCTTTGTAGGGTCTCAGCAGCCTGTTCAGCTCCCTAAAGGTGATCCGCCTGCTCCGGCTGGGCCGAGTGGCCCGGAAGTTGGACCACTACCTGGAGTACGGAGCAGCCGTCCTGGTTCTGCTGGTGTGTGTCTTCGGTCTGGTGGCCCACTGGTTGGCCTGCATCTGGTACAGCATCGGGGACTACGAGGTCATCGACGAGACCACCAACACCATCAAGACAGACAGCTGGCTGTACCAGCTGGCCCTGAGTATTGGGACACCTTACCGCTACAACGCCAGCGGCACGGGACAGTGGGAAGGTGGTCCCAACAAGGACACGCTGTACATTTCTTCACTCTACTTCACCATGACCAGTCTCACCACCATCGGGTTCGGAAACATCGCTCCGGCCACGGACGGCGAGAAGATTTTCTCCGTGGCTATGATGATGGTGGGCTGTAAGTACTCAGTCACTTTCCAACATTAAGCACTATGTACTATAAAATCTAGTTTTTAAAGTATTTAAACCTTTTAATTTATTAAAATTAATAAATTAAAAGGTATTACATCAGATATTACAAGCCTCTTTCTATCACATGAGCACACACTTTCCCAATCAGCACCAATCTCTCCTGTTCTTCCAAGCCTCTGACAAACAGCACAAACCCTAGATTCATCAGTTGCCCTGTGGACAGTTTTTTTCAAGTGAAATTCAAGTGAAGCTGTTCAAAACAGCTTAAATCAAAGTGACCACTGTTTTTCTTCTTCAATGGACGTACAGTATAACCTTGACAGTCCAAACAAATCTGAGTGGAGGGCGAAAGAACAGCAGCTCCACTGTTGTCTCAGTGGCGTACAGTGTGAAGGCAATGTGTGCTGAAACACTTCATGAAATGAAAAAGAGGAGAGTTATGATTGTGCACTCTCTCTTCACTAGAAAAGGTGTGTGTTTTACCTAAGTGACAGACCAATTTCTACTGGCATATGCAACTTACTGTCTAAATGGCATATCACTCATGTCCCACTGATGGATACCACTTTAAGTTAATGCTCAAGCCAGTGGGATTTTGTACATTTAACACTGTAGCTGCTGTGATGTTCCACATATAAATAAATATAACACGAGCAGTAACATGTCATTTATAATTGGCACATGCCAGAAAAACAATAGCCATATAGAAATTGCCACTCTTCGATCTCTCCATCACTCTCCAGTAAACGATACATACATCCTTTGAGGCTAATTTCATTTCATTCATGCATTCAGCCATTCATAATATGCCTGTACAACCTGGCAGGAGCCGAGACAATCTGGATGTATTTAATTGCATGCTAGGCACGCTAATGTGCTGCACAGCCTGGCTGGCTTTCTGACAGCTGCCACTAAAGCAACATATGGTGTAGATGTTGTACAGGTTCAGGAGGAGATGCGCAGATGCAAAGTAAAATTTAAGCTCAGTGCGATCAACACATGACTGGTTCTAACGGATCAGTGCGTGGCGTAGCACAGATCAATATTGTTGTATGCTTATTTAGATGATTTTATCTTGTCACATGCACTCCCAGATAAATGTATACATACGTAAACAAGCAAGTAATAAACAAGTAAAAGCACAGTAAAAGTATGTATGCATGCATTCGTAAAGCACTAACAAACATTTAAAACAATCAAATGCAGTTAAAAGCCCAATAAAGCAGAGAATTAACCATAATGACCTGTTATTTCTTCTAGCACTTCGAGTATTCAAGTATTTTAAGCTGCAGTTTTGTATGAAAGGTGACATTTTTTATATTTATCTCAATTGATACAAACAAGAACAAAGGGAGACAGGTTGATGTTAAAAGTTAAATAAGCAGCTCATTTGTGATTAATCCAAAAAAGAATAATTCATTCTTGGGCAATTAAATAATGAAGTGCCATTTTAAATCTTATTTTTGAGAGATTTTGTACACATAAATAATTCTTTACATCCGACAGTGTGCAGTAATTCACAGGCTCTCTTCACATTAAGCTGCAGTCTCGGTGTTTGAACCACTGAGGAGAGTTTAGGACTCTGCTTTGTTGATAATAAAAAGTGACATGTTCAGCGCCCATCACATCCTGCTCTATGAGGGTCTGTCTGAAGGTTGGTCATCACTATCAGAAAAGCTTTGTCTTTGCGTTAATTCACTCCTTCTAAATGATCCAGGCACCTTCTCTGCTTTAAATCTTTTGTTTGAAGTCAAAGAATACATGTTTTTTCATTGCATATTGCTCTGTCACTGATGCTCAATGCTAAATACTAGGAGCACATAACCTTTTTCATGTAGTAATCTGATGTAAACTGATAATGTGAGTCCAGGTATATCTTGGACTGTATATTTAATGGATTTGATTTCAGATCCAGTTGATGTTGCAGTTTTGGATGAAATGCAACTGTAAATTAGATCAACATCAAGCTTATTATGTAGAGTCTTGTGTAACATGAACTCACAAGTGATGCAGTGTTATAGACCATAGCATGTTGTATAACACTACTGGCTCATAAACAGCCTACACTGCCTTAGTGGTCTTTTAATGTCATATTTCTCACTTTGCATTAAAACTACCTGTAATTTGGGGAGTGGTGAACGTTAAATTCACTTATTTCATTCACAGAAATTAGTCTATTCACATTAAAAGTGATTTGATGAAGTCAAAGCAACCTCATTTCAGTTACTTTGAACCTCTTCATAAAAATAGAAATATCTATTTTTACGCAGGTGTCTGTTTTGTTTTCATCACCCACTGCAGTTACAGTAATAGCTTCACCTTTAGTGTCACTGCTTCCACTGTGAGCCTTTGCTTACAGTTCCTTCGTCACGACTCGCCTTCGTGCACTAACCTTTGGCCCACTCCTCTAAAACAGCATGTAAAGTGATGCAATAGAAAGAGTGACGGCGACACAAACTGACAGCCACGCTTCAAGGTCTGCACTCCCCAAAGTAAACACCCAGTACCCTGGTGGTGTTTCGATCACGAAGATCACTCAGTCACACTGAAGTGTCGGCTTCAATTACGGCCGATAAATCTCCTGCTACAGATACAGTAATTATGCGAGAGGAAGAGAAGAAAGGGAGAGTTTGCCTGCAGGCTGGAGTGTAGTAAAAAGGACAATGAGCCATCATGTTAGATATGTATCCTAACCTCTGTGATCCTGCTGTGGCGACTGGAGACGACTCTTTCCTCTTGAGTGGGTAAAATCTCACGATAAGAGATACTGACTGACTCTTTGAGGTCACTGCAGCGCTGCAAAACAGCACTCTTACTGAGGAAATGTGCATTATGATTTACATTAGAAAGGCTAAATCCACCTCTCATTGTGTATATGTGTGTGTGGGTGTGTGGGTGTGTGTGTGTGTTGCCACACCATATTGTCAACTGTACAGTATTATGCTGAGATTGTAGAATACACGTACAGCAAAGTAAATAATAATAGTAACAAATCACATTATCTTCACTGAAATGTGCAGCAGTTTTGTCCTGGAGGTTGAATTATATCGTGTGTGGGCCTATTATGTAGTTGTGGTAGCCTATTTGAAATGGGATTGGAGAGGGAAATCCATAGATAATGGATTGTAATATATATGGGGGTTAAACTTTGCATATCATTTATTAAAATATAATAAATTATATGCATAGGTTAACCCCTTAAAAATTGTTCCATAAAACAAAAAAATTAAGGGGAACATGAATGGATAAATGAATGGATTGGTATACATTAGGTATTTTTAATTGGATATTAATGTAATATTTCATTGATAAATGAATGTGAGAGTGTAATAATTAGGGTATTTTAATTGATTATATTGGTTTAAGGGTTAAGTGTACATATTTAAGGGATAAAAAAACCTTAAGATTGACCCAAAAAAACATGAAAACCATCCCTTAATTTATACTTTAAAGGCCTTAACTTTTTAATTAAGGTGAAAAATCTGAGATGGTTTTCATGTTTTAATCATTTTTGGAAAATGTAACCCTTTCATATTAATAACTCCTTAAGCCATGCATAAAATCCATTAAGAAAATACCTGTTGTTTAATTCCAATAACTTTAAGATTAATTAACTCCATGTTTGTTTTTTTTCCTCCTACATTTGCATAATTTAAAACTGAGGTCCTTTTTTAAAGTATCAGTTAAGGGGTACATGTAGTGTTGTTTAGTAAACTTTAAAGGTTTTTCTTTTTTTACCCCGTAGAGTCTCAAAAAAAATCAGCCCTGATTTTTGCTCTTCCTCTCTTGTTTTAGCGCTGCTTTATGCAACCATCTTTGGAAACGTCACCACCATCTTCCAGCAGATGTACACCAACACAAACCGCTACCATGAGATGCTCAACAATGTGCGTGACTTCCTCAAACTTTATCAGGTTCCCAAAGGCCTGAGTGAGAGGGTCATGGACTTCATCGTCTCCACCTGGGCCATGTCTAAGGGCATTGACACAGATAAGGTATTATTACGGATCCAGAACAAGTCCAAAGTTACACCCGTGCACAGCTCTGTCGCTGTCAAAAAGGACGAATGCTATCATTTGAAACAGTATCATAAAAAATGCATGAGGAGGGTTGACAGGTGGACGTGGCAGCGTGAACAATAACGAGCCTCAAAGGTCACAGCAGATCATCGAGTGCACTCGGGAACTCACTGAAACTTAGAAAGCTGGATCATGTGCACCTTCAGGTCCTGCAGCTCTGGAAAGTGATGCCAGATTGTTCATTAGCATAAAGTCAGTGAAGGAATGGGTACAAGACAACCCAAGGAAGACAGTTGTGTGTTGGTGTATTTCTATAATGTACTAGCTCATATTTATTGTTAAAGACTTGTTGTTTTTAATCATCCACTTGAGACTGCAGTCTTGAGTGCATAGAACTGGCATTTTTATGCCACATCCTACCCATGGATAAGGGCATAGGTTTACCATTTTAACATTATTTTCCCCCTCTGAGAGCCTCAGAAACGACTTCATTAGTCTCTGGGACTTCTGGCCTAAAACTTTGTGTTTGCCTGTTGGATTTTCAGCTCTCCTAATCTTCCAAGTGCCTTCAAGCAGCTCCCTGAAATACTGTCACTCGTTTACGTGCATTGCAGCTTTTATTTCTTCAAGTTATGTTGTTGTTATGTAGTAACTCATCTGCAATCAGGACTCCAGTTCTTTGGCAAATGTTGACCACTGCTGATACGTATATGTGATGAACTGCTCTGATATCTCTCTCAGGTTCTCTCAATTTGTCCCAAAGACATGCGGGCAGACATCTGCGTCCACCTTAATCGGCAGGTGTTCAACGACCACCCGGCGTTTCGTCTGGCCAGCGATGGCTGCCTGCGCTCTCTGGCTGTGGAGTTTCAGACCACACACTGTGCACCAGGAGACCTCATCTTCCACATTGGCGAGAGCGTCGACACCCTCTGCTTTGTCGTCTCCGGTTCACTAGAAGTCATCCAGGATGATGAGGTCATCGCAATTCTAGGTAATCCAACGCAATGTTATGAAGGAGACCACGCTGCCTTTTACTTGTGGCTGTTGGCATAGATAAAACGAGAGCAAAGGTCGTCTCAGTCCAAAGATGCATTTGTGATCCAGCCCTGAATGTCTTCCTCACAGGATATCTTACACCTGAATAAACCTGAAACACTGAAAGCTCTTTGTATGTTATATTAATATTTTGTTTACTGTTATGTCACTGTGTTCCCCTTGAAAAGAAAATGTAACTTTTGTATGTCACACTCTTTCAGCCTGTTATGAACAGAGTGATAATGTCTTGCTCCATCCAGGTAAAGGTGATGTGTTTGGAGACGTGTTCTGGAAAGAGACAACGCTGGCCCGGGCTTGTGCAAATGTCCGAGCTTTGACTTACTGCGATCTGCACGTCATCAGGAGAGAAGCTCTGATGAGGGTGCTGGAGTTTTACACGGCATTCGCCAACACGTTCTCCCGCAACCTCATCCTCACCTGCAATCTACGAAAACGGGTACAAATGACTCTTGATCTCTTAATGGAAAATATAGCTGCCGTTCTTTCTCAGTTAGTTATCAGTAGTGTAAAATATATTGGTTGCTTTAAGGTTAAAACAAGTAAACCAAAGAAAAAAAAGTGTTTGTTTGGACATTTTATACCTTTGTTGGAGAGACAGTTAATGTGTGAACAGGATAGATTTAGATAATTATGCACATGCACACTGTTTCCAACAATAACAGTGAGAAACTAAGAATATAAATAGTTCAAAATAGTCCAAACTAAGACTCTAATTAATATTTGATAGCTTCTGCAGGCTATACATATTAATCCCATTATGGCATTGGGATGTATTGTCTTCCAGTCTTGATAGTAAATTGCTCATACAGCATATCACTGTAATGTTATCCTGTGGGATCAACGCCACATACCTACTTGAATATGGTACATGTGGTTAATTGTGCTCTTTTTCAGGACTGAATTATATGAAATACTTTAGATACTACTAGATACTATACATTTGAAACAAGAAGATCTTATCAATTAAAATATGCACTTTTTTGAAGGAATTAAACAAATTTACATTTATTTAATATAATCTCTGTATCTAGAACCCAAAGTAAGTTAACAAACACAGTCAAACCACAACAGCATGTTTACAGAAACATGCAGGTTTATACAACAAGTTTCAGGGTTTATAAAGATTTTATAAGACTAACTATATAGTTGTGCATTACAGCTCCATTATAAGAGATCTTATATAATCATATGAACTAAGTCAAACAGTCTCATTAAAGCAGCTCTAAATCTAAACAATTTCAAGACAAATTGTGGCTACATGTTGAAAGATTTATGGCTTGTACTTAAAAATGAATTCAATGAAAATAAAGCCATCTATTATTCATTTGAGCAGCTTTAGAAACTGTTCATGCCTACATAGTTATAAGATTTACTCTCTACCCTCTTGAATGTTATGTATTCAATGTATTCAGGAGCATTTTGAATCTTTTCCTGTTGGCTTCAGTGTGTTTTTGTGTTTTGTGCATCTGATTTGATCAAACGGATTTCTTGTTCACCATGAAAGTGTCCTAGAACTTCTGGCGATGAACTGTCTCGCTCATGGGCACCTCAGCAAAACTTCCAATAACAGAGCTGTGTCTCACATCCTGGCTTTGAATATAATAATCTAAGTTAGTTAGATTAAAATGTTGATTTAATTTTTTAAGTCTTCAACATGGGGGATTTTATCATTAATATACCTGTCAAAAGGAACAGTTCACGAACACCGCAGGTTATTGTATTAACAGTTATTATCACAGATTCTGCAACAACACAGATTTAAAATATTTGAAAAGGCCTAGTCAGGAAAGATTGCTCTATTATTGCTCCATTAACAGTTTCCCTTGTGCATTGCTGCTTTCAAGTCTTTAATATTTCAACATAGGCCTACATAAATGGTTATCCTTGGTTTAAAGCTGCATTATATATGTACACTCTGTGGAGCTCAACTATTGTAATGTAAATGTGGCCTCGGTGTGTACATCGTCCTCATGCACAGATTCTCCCCCTTGCAGGTAATCTTCAGAAAGATTGCGGACGTGAAGAGGGAGCAGGAGCACCAGAGGAACGAGGTGACTCTCTCCATTCCCGAAGACCACCCAGTCCGCAAGCTGTTCCAGAGGTTCAGACAGCAGAGGGACGCTCAAACGCCAGGAGAGTCTCCCACTTACTTCGATCACAACTGTGTCCAGGTGGAGCCGCAGCACCACCATCACCCCGACTCAAACCCTTACACACAGTGTCAGTCCGTATCATCTCAGCAGCAGGAGCACAGCCCCACTGTGCAGAATAATGCACCCCGCGCGGGAGGAGGGAGCTCGGGCAGCGGCTGCAACATGGCTGCACCTCCACAGGCGTTCGCCCACGCTGAGAAGGCAGAGCAGAGCTGCACACAGGAGGCTGCGGGGTCTCAGAGCAGTGGTGCAGGTGGGAAAGCCGCCGTGGCTGGTGCTGCCAGCAGCAGAGGTGCTCGAGGCTGGGCGAAGTTCAAGAGCGCCGGTTCAGCCGCACCACTGCCCCCTGCTGTCGAGCAAGAAAAGCAGCCACAGAAAGCAGAGGCGTGGCCGAAAGGATCCCCGGAACAGTTGGCAGCGGCCAACAAGAGCCAGGATTTGGAGCAAAGTGGAGCGATGGGGAGCACCGAGGGTGGCAACGGCGCCGGAGAAGCCGGTGACGAAACAAGCGCCTTGCACAAAACGGACTCCTGTGACAGCGGCATCACGAAGAGCGATCTACGCATCGACCGAGCCGGAGATTCAAGAAGCTCCTTTGAGAGAAGCCCGATGGAAAAGAGCCCGCTGGAGAGAAACCCGTTCGATCACAGTCTTGGGGTCGACTCCCTCAGACACTCTTTGGCCCAGCCGGCGTCTGAACAAGCGCTCCTTCAAGCGACGCTGCATGAGGCCAAGCTGGAGCTGAAGGGGGACATCCAGAAACTGAGCGGCCGCCTGTCAGTCCTCGAGTCTCACGTGAGCGAGATCCTCAGGCTGCTGTCGCTAAAAAGGAGACTCTCGCTGCCCCCGACCTCTTCCCCGAAGGCCAGAGTGAGGATTCAACACTCGGCCGCTGCCCCCAAGCCTGTCACACCAGAAGCAGATGATGGTCCTTTTTGAACCGACTGATTTCAAAACCCTGGATCTCTTAAAAACTAGTTTTGAGAGGCACCGGTTTGCATGTCCTGCTGGACTCTGGCCTGCCAAAGACATTTCTTGCATTAAACACTTGACTGCATGCAGACATCCCTTTCATGTTACCTTAGCACTACAAAAACCCAGGGATTATTATTCTAATAGTTTTTTAATTTATGAGGCACTTTTAGGGTCCTGTGTGTTCTACATTTGAAAATGGACTTTTTTTCTGGATGTTAATTTACACCCGTCCAAGGGTTTAATGGAGGAGGGTCACCTGCAACAACTTTCATAATTATTCAAACATCTTTAACCTGCTTGTGTCTTAGAGAAAGCAGGAGCAGCTCGGACTTTTATCATCCTGAACAGACTGGAGCTCAGTAAACGTTTCCACATGCACCCTGGGTGATAAATAAATGCCTCCTTTTATCTTATTTATGAGGAGAGTCAGTTTTCCATCTTCAGTGGAATGACTACCTTTAGAGTTATTAATTGTCAGGTAATAATATGTGCCTTACAATAATAAAGCCTCATTCAGAGTTGTTTAGATGAGACATAATCAACTCTTAACGGTTTTTGAGCACATGTTTTATAATATAAAATGTTATACCCTGTTTTCCAAAGCTTTGTTTTTCACGGGATAATACATACTGTATTTACACAAATAGAATATTAAGGGACAGAACTGGAGGATTATGAAATAATATGTCACTGCATTTTGCATTCCTTTTATGAACTGTTAGAAACGCTTTAAATTGTGTTTGAGCTTCAATTCCATGCATGTAAAATAGGAATAAGAACGCAATAAAGACGGTTTAAGGATTTTCTTGATGAGAAAATGATGATTTATTTGATTATCATCATCTCAATTTTCTTGTGAAAGATTTATTTTCTTTGAAGAAGATGTGAATATTTCAACCGGTAATTGGCGCAAACTTATTGTATATTCCTTAATGTATCTTCGCCTCTTGCTCAGGTATATTTACTCTAATATTGAGTTTCAGTATTTATTTTAGTATGAAAAAATAGAAATGTAAGTCATGTTTTTAGATTACACAAGATCTTAAATGATGTGTTACTCCACACTGCTATGCAAATGATGATGATGATGCAAATATTTTCTTTTTGTTTATTCTGTTCGGATGAAACGTTAATGATGATGTACATGAACAAACAGCATGGTTACAGTTTTAGTTCATGATGTTTTTCTAATTTTCTGTGTGACTGCGAATTATCTCAGTATGAACTGTAAGGATGTAAGCATGTGACTGTTAGTTGATGCTGATCTTTTTTATATTAGATATATAAATGACTTTGCATGCACCAAGGGAACCTGTCAACAGTGAAATGAATAATGAAAACTGATGCCTGCTCACCATCTGTTGTTAAGTCTCCTCTGTTATGCAACACACCAGTCAGTCTTTACTTAACTGTTTTAATTCTTCACATGTATGTTTGTTGATCCAGGTGAGTGAAAGCATTATCTGTGAACATGAACAGTTGTTCTGAAGCAGTAAAGGTACAGTGAGGCCACTGTAGTGTTTATTTTGCAGGACAGCTGTTCTTTCTTTGAGCCTCCAAACCCACCAGACCTTCCTCCAGCTACTTCTTTTTTTTTTCAAGACTAGTTTTATTCAGTAGTTCAATAACAGACAGGAAACCTGGGGAGAGGGCATGCATGAAATGCAACTACGCACAGACGGCCAGAGTCAGTAAACCAGTGCTGATGTGGAAATAGTAGCTTATACATTATTTAATTATTTTTATTTTATATCCTCATAGAAAGTGCAAAAGTCTGCAAAGAACGGCTTGAACCTATTTATAAACAGATAGGGATTCTGAGATTTACAGTAAATTGAATGTGTCATGAATGCAGCCCTCCACAACACAAGGTGGCACTAAAGTCTTATTTTAGTGTCTTTGCAAACTGGAACAGCAAAAAAAAAAAACAAACAAAAAAAAGACTCAAGGCTGCAGAAGTTTGAGCCCAAAGTGCAGAGGAAATCTCGACCAGGTAAATATAATAACGCTTTTTCTGGAGTTTATTTAATGAGCGCGGTGCTGCGTTTTGCTGCTCAAACATCAGCTCACGTTGCGTTCACGTCCTACTGATATTCGCTCCGGTTCACTTCCACATAACTTAGAGAAATAAAACTCGCACTGGTCAAACTCCTGCACGTATAATATGTTCTGGCTCATGCGGTCTGTTTTTTTCAGAAAGATTACCCACATGCCAAGCGCTTGTTTGTCTGCTGGACTAGTTTGTGGGAGGTTTGTTCATCCATTTGCTTCCAAGTGCCACTCACAAACTCTGTTACACATGTTTTGGCAGTGTCCTCACACAGGATCATCATGGGAAGATATTACAAGCTTCATAACTGATAAAGTCTACAGCTTTAGAATATGTCTGGGATATGTACTGTTTGGTTTCAACAGTTATGATTAAAACAAGCAACAAAAGGAGATGTATAATTTAATTATAACACTGGCAACATACCATATCCACAAATCTAAATATGCAAATTCAAGTCTCAATGATTAAATGCAACATGACACGATTTCCTCTTCAAATGATAAGAAAGCTGTTAAACAGATTGATATGTCCTTTCTTTTCACTTGTTCCTGCTGCATAAAGATCCTGGATATGATGCCAGAAATCTACAGCAAGGTGGTGAAATTCAAAGGTGTAACTTTTGTGTTAGTGGATGAAGTCTGATCTGTGACAGCTACTGATCAAAACGTTACCTCAGTATTCAAATCCAGCCTCTGATTTAAGGTAGAAATTCTCCTCAGCTGGTCTGAAACCTGTGTAACCTAGTGGATGCAACAGAGGGGTCGGTCAGGGGCCAGTGATGAGAAATGGTAAATCATGCGTGTTATCGCAAAGTTTCTTGCTTCAAGGCTGGACCGCCACCCGGGCAAAGGGACGCTGCGTGTCAACTGGTTTGTGCGAATTTAATTGAACGTTGTTTCAGGAACACGCACCACTGGAGCACAATATCAGCTGATAGGAGTCAACAAGAGATTTCATGTTGGTATTGAAACTTAGTTTACTTATTAAACACCGGCACGGTAACATTTCCAATGTTTAACTTGTCCCCCCTTTTTATTAAATCAGCACTGAGATGGAAATGCAGCTTCCACCTCACGAGGGAGACGAGCTCTCAGTGGTCGACATGCACACGGGCGGGGAGCCTCTGCGCATCATCCTCAGCGGCTACCCAGAGGTCAGAGGTGACAGCGTGCTGAGCAAACGCCGCTACGTCCGGGAACATCTGGACCACCTCAGGAGGGTGCTGATGCACGAGCCGCGGGGACACTACGACATGTACGGGGCCCTGATCGTGGACAGCGAGGCGCCCGAGGCCGACCTCGGGGTGCTGTTCATGCACAACGAGGGGTACAGCACCATGTGTGGACACGCCGTCATCGCCCTGGGACGCTTTGCTGTGGACTACAAACTGGTGAAAGAACCGCAGTCCCCAGAGACCCAAGTGAACATACACTGTCCCTGCGGTCTGGTGAAGGCGTTTGTTGAGTACTGTGACGGTAAAACAGGAGGAGTGAGGTTTCTCAGCGTGCCAGCGTTTGCATTCGCTACAGGTAGGGCACTCAAAAACTTGTTTTCAGGTGTTTTTATATTCGGCTGGACTGACCAAATGACTTCTCACCAGATGTGACGGTGACAGTGGAAGGGTTCGGGGATGTGACCCTTGACATCAGCTATGGAGGAGCCTTCTACGCCTTCGTCGACGCCCAGAGGTTTGGCCTTGATGTGACCAAGTCCAGGACTAGAGATCTGGTAGACGCAGCCACAGCGGTGACCAACGCCGTCAAATGTCAGGTAAGAAGTTCCTATTGTAACCTCTCAATCCATATGTAAAGGGCTTGTCCGCATACCTTACTCTTATGTTTCTCCTAGGTGAAGTTGCACCACCCAACCAGTGATGATCTGGCTTTCCTCTATGGCACCATCCTCACAGACGGCAAAGATAATTATTCCTCTGATGCCACTGCCAATATCTGTGTGTTTGCAGAAGCTCAGGTGACACTGTTTCTGAGAAAATAACACCTAGTCATCAGCACAAGTTAGTTAAAATGTAACTTATTATAATAGGCCTGTTGCAAGTATCAGTGATGGGCTAAGTGTTGGAAAGATACTAAAGAAAAAGGACAAAAAGTACAGAACAAACACTAGCTTCTGGTCTGTAGGTACTACCATAACCAGGCTCTAACTGGTTTTAACGTGTTCCCAGGTGGACCGAAGCCCCACTGGTTCTGGTGTTACAGCCCGAGTCGCTCTTCAGTATCACAAAGGTCTCATCCAGCTGAACCAGACCAGGGTGTTTCTGAGTGGAGCCACTGGATCCCAGTTCACAGGAAAAGCTGTTGAGGTACATAGTTTTCTTCTTCTTCAGAGGGGGGGGGGGGGGGGGGGGGGGGGGGGGGTTCTGATAAGATGTGCAATAGGTGAAAGGTTTCTGGTTTGACCGTCATGGTCAAAATGTGTCCTCAACCAAAGGTCAGGAGCACTTTGAGATAACTTCGCTGTGTTTATCTCCTCAGGTGGACTCTGCTGTGTGTTTAACAGATAAGATCGTGTTCAAGAGTTTGTTTAAAAACACTGCAGAAAGACTGTAAACTGATTTTGTGATACTTCTGAACACTAATATTTATAGGAGCTTAAGAGGAAAATCCACCCTAAAACACATTTTCTTTGTGCAGTTTCATTTTTTGGATGGTAAAGTCAATATAACACCTTCGGCTGTAACTGTCTTAAACTAAAATATCGACCCACAAACCCTCAGAGTGAATTTAAGTGATTGTTAAGCTGGATTGGCAAAAAATTTCTGTCCGTTTAAGAAAATACAACCTACAAACTCCTGCTCACAGAGGTATGTCTGTTCTCTTTTGTGTTTCTGTTCAGGAGACTAAGTGTGGAGACTTCAAGGCTGTAGTGGTGGAAGTTGCTGGCAGAGCTTTTTACACCGGAGTTTCACGCTTCGTGCAGGAGCCAGATGACAAGCTGACACATGGTTTTCTACTGAAGTGAGCCTCGGCTACAGGTTTTGTTTTTCAACATTGTTATACATAAAAAAAAAAGTGCTTTTGTACCGATAGAAAATCTATAATCTATAATAAACTGTGTTAAAGAGATGGTATCAACAATTTCTGTTAGCTTTCCATAAATCATTATGGTTTGATTTACCTGCGTAGTAAATAAATAAAAAAAAAGTGTGAGTTTAATTGTCAGAAATTATCTTATATCTACCTTTACTAATACATTAGTAAAGAAAATAATGTGATTTAAAATTGACTGTTATGCTAAACACATGTTCATCTAGACTAACTAAAATATTTTTTATACTGCATTGTGGCATTTTACTTCAAAGGTACAATAGTCTATAAATAATAACAGTTGCCGACTATTAACAGCGTGACTGTCGGTAATTCACATTTGACAATTGGTTCTAATTTGCAGATTGTGGCACATGATTTTTGGGGGGATTTGTGTTCAATGTAAGAGTTCAAACTATGGCGGTCAGGTAGTCTGATCAGTAGCAGGT
This sequence comes from Lateolabrax maculatus, assembly GCA_031216445.1. Classification (NCBI taxonomy): domain Eukaryota; kingdom Metazoa; phylum Chordata; class Actinopteri; order Acropomatiformes; family Lateolabracidae; genus Lateolabrax; species Lateolabrax maculatus. The sequence continues at coordinate 11,547,712 of CM062212.1, read as the reverse complement.
ACTGACCACCAGGTGGAGCCATGTGTCTGGCTGTTATCAGCTATCAGTTCAAAACTTCAGATACACAAACATGCTTTTTTCTGTGTCGACTTATTCATATTACTGGTGGTAATAAATTACTTTTTGACCCAGAATAAATGCTGCATAAAAACGTATTCAAGTGCATGTGCTCTGTAACCAAATAAAAAAACTCAAAACTGTTCTCTCCCATTTATTATCATCAGGTCATTGTACAATGGAAGGCAATGTTTAAATTATAAAAGACCAATGTTGGTGTTTGACACTGGATGGATTCACACAGCTGAGAGGACAAATCAAGGTTTCACATCCTCATGTGATGTTTTCTACAATAATGAAAACACCACATGACGATCACAGTCTTTAAAATCAGATTTGTTTCTTTTCCTTTTTTTGTGTGTGTAGGCAGTGTAAATCCAGCCAGTGCACAGAAAATGTTTTTCATCTATTCAATAAAAAGAGGGCAAAACAAGTGTATTGCATCAATTGGGTATGGTTTTTTTATGGCATTTAGCATAGTAATTATGAATTTATATGTGCATGTGTAACAAGCACGCAACCTTTTATATATAGATATATGTAATCTATGACACGAGTGTCCACACTTGTTGAGAAATTGCAGGTTAGGCCCAGGCCTTTGAGAGTACCCACTCAACAATTAAAATCAACAGTTAAGGCCAGCTCTTAACAGGAAAAAGTTAAAACATACATACAGTGATCAGATATATAAATGCTGCACGTCAATAATGATGAATAGAAAAAGCTGCATCCCTTGCAGTCCGAACCACATCCGTCTAAACAATGCAGCGTCTCAGTCCTGTGATGGTTCTGACTGCAAGCGACCGGCAGCGTCAAGAGGAAGTTCAGGTTCAGTCTTTTCTCCAAAAATGATCTCTTGGACAATGCAGGCGTGTGAAAGCAGCCCCTTTCAATCCATGAAATCAGTCCGTACAAAATGGCCCCTTGTGTTTTTAATGGAATCATCTTCCTGTTTGGATCGAGCATCAAGCCCTGAAGGAGTCTACGAGCTGCACATTTCACTGTGTGCATAGATTCTGACGTACAAAAACAGCACAGAACGGTTCCTATCAAACAACCGTGAGCATCTCTTACACCTGGAGGGAAACTTTCCTCCAGCGGGGTAAACATCCTGCTCCTGCACGACAACTTCTTCAAACATTTGACCAAACTGATCCTCCAGCGGGAATTATCTGATTTGGTCGCTAATACGTTTTGGCTTCTGCTCCGTTTAACATCAAAATCTCAGAGGATGAAAGGTCTGAACATGTTGTGCTGTGTTGGCCCTGCAGCGATGGAGCCGAGCTGGGTGGGCATGGAGGAGGGTTCAGAGGAATGTGCATGTCAGTTTGACCCAGAGGGAAACTAATGATGAGCAGGGAGGGTCGGCGGGCGAGAGAATCAAGGATGACCTCAACACCGTTTAGAAGTTGAGCTTCGTGACCGGTCGCTCTCTGCTCGCGTCCGTGGTCTGGCTGTTGATGCGCTTGCGGTTGCGTTTCATCTTGGACAGGTCCTTGTCGAAGACCTCGCCTGAGCGCAGCGCTGACACCAAGTCGTCAAACTCGCCACCGTCGTCCTCCCCGTTTGCCTTCGCCTTCCGGGCTTTTCGCTCCTTCTCCCTCTGCTCTTTCAGCTGGTGACACAGAAATATCAATTATTATATTTAAAAAAGAAAAGCCCTCTGAATTTGTTAACTTTTGCACCAAAGAAATAGTCATTTTGAGAAAGCTATTTCATTTTTACATTCCAGATTTGTATGGATTACACAAACAAGATATAACATATGTTATATATGTTATATAATATATGATAATTAGTGAGGTTTAGGTGCTGGTAAGCTTGTTTTTTTTTGTTACCTTCAGACAGAGCCGGGAAAGCTGTTTCTCTGTTTTCAGTCTTTGTGGTAAGCTAACTGGCTGCTGGTTGTAACTTGATATTTTAAGGACAGGTATGAGAGTGGTATGGATCTTCTCATCTAACACTTGGCAACAAAGCTAATAAACGTACCTCCCAAATACAATAGCACGACAAATGTAACTTTGTTATTAAAGATGCTGGTCATTCCAGACCAAGTAAGGCTTTAAAAACATGAGTGTATTTAATTAAGCAAAGGTTTGTTTATTAGAATATTTCAGATTACACTATAAGTGTTTTATAACGGGTGTGGTTCTTTTTGTCGAGGATCAAATGGAAACAGGGAACGATCGTATACCTGAGCTTCCATTTTGGCCCTGCGCTCCTCCTCCTCTTTGCGTCTTCGCATGTTCTCGTTCTCCTGCTGAGCTTCAGCGAACGACTGCAGGAACTGGTCAAAGATGCCAAAGAACTCATCTGGCTGCATCTTACTGGCATCCTCACCGAAGTGCTTTACCGCCCTCAGGAACTGTGAGACCAAAGAGAAGGGGGCACACAGGGAGGGGCACATGGGATTAGATTTACAGCAGGACACAGAAGAACCATGTTTTACTCCATCGTTGACTGTTTTACAGGAGACTCATTAGGTCTCAGCTCTTTGAAATAAGAGCAGGGTACCAGTAGTCGGGCTTTGAAGCCCATGTTAACCCAAATCTGACCGGCTACTGATTACAGCTGAGGCCGTAGACTGGAGCCAGAGCCCAAATTAAGGCAACGTGTTTGCTGAGTATTTTTCACAGTGAGTTAAAAAGGAGAACATCCAGATGTAAGATCATGCTGAGAACATATACCTTCTAAGATGTGTATGTTAACGGCAGCTCTGTCCATGACACGCAATCTCTATCAGGGGGAGCAAAGGTGCATCTAACTTAGCTAGATTATTATTTTTTCCCTGAAAGTGTGGTGCATTCAAATGTTTTTACTTCCTCACAACAGGAATCAATGTGACATGATTTCTGTGATGATAATGCCTCAAATGTTTTATACATTCTTTATTATATGCACACATACACACAAACCAGATGCAAGGACCTGTGTAAAGGGTCAGCATGTTCTCTGCTTCCAAGTCATGAGTACAGAGGACCACGGTAAACACTCTCAAATATTTAACACCGTAAATGATTCACAGAAACGAATGGTTGCCATGTGACCAGCAGAGCACGTGGGTCAATGTAGCACTCTTCCCACCTTGCACCAATAAATATGGACAGACATATAAATTCTACTTCAGGGTGTCAAGCTCTCCCTAGAAAGGTGAATATGCTCAGGTTTCTAGTAGTAAAAAGCCCATTTCACTTAAAATGGCTACAAAATCCAGGTTTGTTTTCTTCTTTTGCTTTAGCCTCAATAAGACACAACGTCCATACAATGCCAAACATAATAGTGTAAAATAACATCTAACCCTGTGTTCCCCGGTTTCTCTCTTGACCTGCACACATGGCGACGAGCAGGCTGACCATTAAAGCGTGAGTGGTGCTGCGGCAGGAAGCTGAATCATTTCACTCCTGCTGTTAACTTTCCTACAAAGGTGACTGATGAGGTCAGTAAGGCGTGTAGAAACAGCTGCGCGGAGAGGAAATGGGATGCAAGCTTTCAGCGTCTGTGTCTACAAGTGACAGTGGTGCTGTCTGGTCTGCTGAGACCATACAGCCACAATGACTTACCAGTTCCTTGGCCTCGGTGAGCGAGTCCTCCACATCAGAGAAGCTGAAGCTGGCCACGGTGATGAACTGACTCACCACCGACACAAACTTGTCGCCCAGCTCCTGCGGTCGCTTCTTCTGGTATTCCAGCTCCTACGATTGAACATTTTCCAGGAGAGGAAATTGAAAGGACAATGAAAGGAGTGCTACACTAGACCTGCGCTAAACATTGTATAACAGCATGACCAATACATAACATGTATTATCTCTCTTTGTGACTCACACTCTCCACACTTTTCAAGCCGCTGCGCAGGTTGCCAATATCTTTTTCCATCTCAGTCATGCTGCAGAAAAACATAAGTGATGGTTTAATACAAAATGCAAAGGATGACTTTTGAGCAAACAGGAGAAGCCGTTGTAAGTCAGGCAGCAGGTTCTCCACAGCTCCACCTACTTGACTTTGGCTGCGTCTGAGATACTCTGCAGTTCCTCTTGGAACATCAGGACTTTGGGGTACTTCTTCTCCAGGATGGTGATCAGGTAGTGCAGGAGAGTGATGTTTCTGCAAACACAGAGATGTACAGACAGTCTGAGCTGGACCGACCTTCAAGGCAGTGAATGTGTCACATGTGCAATATATTGCTTTTATTACGTAGGTTCAGATATGAATAACCATATGGAGTTTAATCTATATCACATCCCCTGTTCCAGATGTGACTTCTATATATTTCATGCCGCTTTTTCTCTTAGTGTCTGTATGTTTTGATATTCATCTGAAATATGTTCTTACTTGTCGATACTGGATTTGGTATCAGCGATCTTGTTGAGTGAAGACATCTTGAAACCGTAAGCGTTTCCCCTCTGACCCTTGTTCATGAAGTTTCCAAAGGCCAGCACCACCTCCAACAGCTGCTTCAGATTTCTGCTGTGTAAAATCTCCTTAGACGCCTTGGTCAGAGCTGGGACACGAAAGCATAAAGAATATAAATGTTTTTAGGTAACTGTTTTATTTTATTAGACTTAGGTAGCTGGCACATTATGGTCTTGACAATATATAAAGATGAAAATACAAAACAGAATTTTAGAGGCTATGAGGGAAAGAGGATACTTTTCTTAAGTTAGATGGCTTTTCATCATAAAAATAAATAGAATACAAATATAACTTTCAGTTGTTAATGGTTGAGTTAATGTCACTCATGTATGAGACTTTTCCCACCTTCAACTTTGGGTTTGATCTCAGCTATCCTCTCTGCAAACTTCTTTTTGAAGTATAAAGACTGCAGCCTCTGCTGGTAGTGGTTTATTCTAGACAGGGGATGGAAAATGCATGTCAGAAGAGAACAAAAGTAGACAAAACTAACAAATTATGAACAAGGAAATCCACAAAATTAGACGAAAGCCACAAACATGGACATTGTGCTCAAGCAAAATGGAGCAAGCTGACTGTGTGCATACTAAATGGCACATATAACATTTTAGTTGTGGTAATGAAGCTTACTTTTGGCGACATTTTTTATGTCAGCTTAAACTGACTCTGCAGCTAATGAATGCCACAGTGACATCTGTCCTCCAGTCCATTCTGTACTCTGAGTAAACTCAAATGACAAAAAACTGGCAAACTACAATAAATTATTTTAAAAAAAAAAAATCAAAAAAACTAAATGTGTAATGTTCCCTTTGTTCCTTTTATCTTACAGGACTTTGTTTACAAAACTGCAACACAGATACTGTTATCACATTACAAACTATTTATTCACCAGCACAATTTTGAAATAATGATTCACACAGACTGCTATTGTTCCCTGCTCTGCAGAAAACCATGTGTCATTTCATTTATCTGCTTGGACTAAGAGGAAACAATGGCTATTGTTTGTCAGCAGATCTGATCTGCAGAGCGCTGCACTGACCTGCAGCTGTCAGGTCTGAGGTTAGTACCTGTTTAATACAGAATTAAAAAGGCAACACTTGAGGAAGAAAGCCTTTATAGGTAAAGTACCTGCTCATCTCATAGAAGAAGCGGTCGGGTTTTGCCATTCGGTCAAGCTCATGCTTGTGCTCCTCCAGAAGATCCACATCGCTCTTCTCTGGGACAAACTTCAGCAGCTGTTGAAGCAGGAAAAGACTGTTTACTTAACATATTTAAAACTCATTCGTCTGTACTATTTCATCAGTTATAGACGGTTGGAGGATTTATCGTGCTGTAAGTCTGTTAAAGCATTTTTTCATATGCTGGTAGATGAACAGGACTGAATCTCTGCTACTGCATCTCTGTCTTTCTTCAATGCAAAATCAAAAACATTGTGCCATAAGAAAATGTTCTGTTATCAGATCTATAACACAATCTATGTCACCTAGCGCACAATTTTGCAAGGCTCCAAAAAAATAATAAAGTCCGGAGAACGGCAAATGTCCAGTCACTAAATGAAAGCACCTTTGATGCTGTTGTTCTTGCACACAAGAAACCAGGTTACACATTTACATTCACTGATGTAACCTGGTACTGTAAATCATATTTCTCCTCTACCTTATTTTGGAAGCCTGGCTGACTTATTTTAACCATTGTGGTTATACAATACACTGTTTTTGTGTGTGTGTGTGTGTGTGTGTGTGTTGAAGGAGTGACGGCACAGTGACAGTGCAAATGTTTCTGAATTTAACAAATGGTCAAATCTTCAGTGGTATCAATCAACTTATTTAGACTTCTAGAGGCTACTTTGTTAGTTTCCGTTTCAAATTATTTTGAATATGATGATGTATGGCTACATTAGGATCCCCTCTTCCTGCTGACCAGCTTTCACAATTACTTTCCCTGTCTGAAGTCTTTGTCCTGCACATGCGTACATGTAAAAAGGCGATTAAAAACCTGGCTACCTGTAGTAATGGCAAAGAAATCTCCAAGAAAAATATACCTGTGGAAATGAGGTTTCTCTAATCGCCTACCAGGTTTCTGGTTTACATGGCTTTTATGAAAACTAGATACTGGAGAAAGCCGACTGTAACCAGATGCATGTAAACGCACCACATAAGGAAGGACCCTGCTGCATGCAGGGAAACTGATGACGTACCTGCTCCAGCATGTCTTTGGGAAGGTCCTCCTGTTCGTCCATGGTTAGAATAGCTCTCTTCATCTCCTCATTTGAAAGCTTCAGCCTGCAGCACACAACAGATGAGTCCAATAAAAATATATCATAAAATGTGATGTGTCGGTAAGTGTTATGATGCTGAAATAAACCTACCGCGAGAGGAGGATGTTGCAGTTTTGAGCTCGACGGCCATCAATGACTGACAGCTCCTTGACTTTTTTAGAGCTCAGCGTGTCGTCCTCTGCCTCTTTCTGTGAGCAAAGTGATGACGAGGTTAGAGTGCAGCAGGTTACTTTGAGGTGCACAAATTAGCTTTAGTTACAGTCACCCACAGACACACAACAATGAAGATGACACATGCCCTAAAACCCCAAACAAGAGAAAATACAGTGGCTTTGAAAACAGTCACACAGGGAGGTCATCACATTCATGGGTTCATGCAAACAACACACAAGTAAAGGCAGCTGACTCTGACAAATGGTTGGATAATCTGTTGGACACACATTAAGTAAGAAGATGTAGCTGAAAGTACAATAGGACACGAAGTATAACACATAGAGTCGGATTGAATCCAGGAGGAGCGACATAAATTCCAGACTGTACATCTACTTTACTGTAAGAGCACTCACCTGTTTGCTGTTATTGATCATAAAGAAGTCCTAAAATGCAGGCAAGAAGCAGGGAAGATGTAAGCACTCATTAGAATAAGTAAAGCAGTTACGTGATTGCAGCCCATAAAAACAAACAGCAAAATGAATCAAAGCTCAGATAACAATGGATCCATCAGTAATGAAGTGAGCAGCAGTGAGACATGAGTGGTTGTTGAGTTGATCAATGCGTGCTTATAGTTCACATGCTGTGCACATAAGAAATCAAACTGTCGGGCGTGTCTGTTTTTTTTTTTTCTGGGTCATCTTTTTGTTTAAATGAATCAGGCCAACATTGAGGATCTAAATTTAGTGAACGTTGTGTTTGTCCTAAACAGAGACACTCCCAATTAATTAATTTTAAGTATTGTTATTATGTGTGTTGTGTGCCTAAGGTCATGTTTGAGAACTGGTTGGGTTAAGCTGGAACAGAAGTGCCTGTTGACATCTTTAACTATGAAAAGACATGCTCATTCCCCTCGGCACCACTGATAAAGACACAAGTGATTATGAAGAAATAGTAATTAAATTGATTACAAACTAAAGCCACAAGAAGAAAATAGCAGATTCTGAGCAGTTTACTCATGCGTTTTCAATCATTTATGGCAAAACGATCAAAACCACAAACAAAAATGGTAAAAAAAAACACATTCCAGTCAAATGTAAGAAGGCGTTAAAGATGATTGAAGCATGAAGGTTTTGAATCAAATCAAATACTGTTTTTACTTCAGCCTGACTTTTCTTTGCTTGTAAATTATCTGACCTCTCCCCTTCTCTCTTCTCCAACTTTGCTTGAGAAATCAAAGGTTGCAAAACTCTAGAAAATGCAAGCCAGCTGAGCCCTCACCCACCCATCCGACCCAACCAATCTACCCCTGGTGAGTTGGAGAGATAAACTTCATCGTCCTCAGTACCTGTTGTCTCTGATAGGCTGAGAAGGTCTTTTCTATGTCATCCAGATCCAGGATTTTGAAAACCTTGGCATCATCCACATCCATCCACACAGTGCCCTCCAGTTTATTCTGAACAGAGGAAAATGCAACACTTATATCTCATATTTTAACACAAAGCATCAATATTTTCAGGTATTTTTGTGTCTCTGCTGTTCTTACCTCAGCTAACTTGGACCAATTGAAGGATTTGAGCGCATTGGAGGACTGGGGAATGTTCTTCTTCTTCAGGGATGGTCCCAGGGGTGCTCCTGGCGGGGGAGGGATACCTCCAATGGGTGGGCGTCCGGGAGGTGGTGGGGGTCCACCGGGAGGAGGGGGTGGGGGAGGTGGAGGAGGCATCATGCCCCCAGGAGGCGGCGGCGGGGGAGGTGGGCACATTCCTCCAAAAGCTGGCATTGGCGGAGGAGGCAGAGGACCACCGGGGGGGCCGGGGGCGAGGGGAGGGCCTCCAGGAACAACAGCTGCCTGTCTCTGCAGGGAGAGTTTAACACCAGGGAGATTTAAAATGTACAGTTTCTAATATTACAGATAACACTGGACAGGAGAATACTTGTCACTGTTTATCTTGGTCTTTCCATGGGATTTGATGACCATAACAAAAATATTATCGCCAGCCATATCCTTTAAACTACTTAAATATTTTATGTTTCAGTGTAAATCCCTTAGGATGCTTTATGTCCTAGAACATTGGTGAGGGGTCAAAAGATGATTAAAGGGGTATGAAAGAAAAAATATGTTTGATTTGTTTCTATACTGCATACTTTCCCTGCTTCAGGCTTTTAATAATCCTTCAAGTGAAACAATCTGGTAAAAATAATTATTTGATGGACCTGCTCACAGCTCATGTTCACAGTAAGGCCAAAACTTATGACAAGGGGTCATAAACCAAAAAGGGTGGGAGCCACTGTGCTAGAATTCCAGTGTTTGGGTGTGGAGTGTTTAAATTACTTTTTTTCTGGTAACATCTTTTTAATGCAATACTTATTTATGTTGGCTATTATTTTCTTTCTTAAATTTATTAAAATTCCTCCTTACTCAAATACATTCATTCATTTAGGTGTCAAAATCTTAATACATTGTACAAAAATTGGCTGCTTTTTTTCTGTTTCACTGACGAGTAACTCAAGTACTCTGGTGACATAATAATAAAAATAATAATAACAACAACAATAACAACAACAACAGGTAACTGTGATCAAGTGTGACTATCCATCATAATATTCATTATCAGGTTGTATTTCAATGTTATTATAAAGTGACCCAGTGAATATAAAAGACAACGTACAGTGCTGAGTTCATGCAGTCGGACAGTGAGTTCAGCAACTTGCTGTTTGACATTCTTGTGCTCGCTGCTCTCCTTTTCCAGCTTCTCTTTCATCTTGTTGAGTGTCTGCATCATGTCCTCTTTCTCCTGAGTCTTTGCATCACATTCCCGCTCCTTCTTGTCAAACTTCTGCTGCAACTCATGGTGCTCTGTGATGGGAAGTCACATCGATATATTCATAATATTGAGTTTACTAAAAACGTGGCTTTAATTGATAAGCACCTTTAACAAACTTATTGTAATTCAGGTAAGTAATTTATAATTATACAAACCTTTTCGCATTTTCTCTGCCTGCTCTTTCCACTGTTTGACCTCATTTTCATTGACCAGCCTGCAGAGAGGATGACAAACATAATTAACTGCAGATTCTCCACTTAAATTGAAAGCTATTTTTGAGCCAACACTGTTGAGCACATGGCTTTTAAACAGGAACACAAACACTGTTTTCCTATTCTTCAATGTGGTGGCTGAGTAATCTGTTCCACCTACTCATGTATTCATGTGTCAGTCTGTTTAGAGGAAATCAAGAGGACTCACATCCGGACCACGTTCTTCACGTTAAAATTCTCCAGTGGTGTGACGTCGGGGTCGTGACCTTTGTCATTCTGCAACACCATCTGCTGGACGATACGATCCAACAGCAGCCAGTACTGCACCGTGTTACCACTCCTTTTGTCTGAGGAGAGAGAGGGAGAGAGATTTTCCCATTAGCCTGCTGGTCGGATTTTTTAAATTCACCTCAGTGATTAGGATTAGTATCTCCATTAGTACCTCAGAAAGTGGGGATTTAAGTATGACCCACAGTGGCTGTTTGATTATGATGAAACAAAGGAAACATGTGTCATGGCATTTTCCAAAATTACTCTGAAGAGCCAAAGAGATTCACTATAATTACAGGTTAGAACAAAGTGACACATATTTGTTACTGATGGACTGCATCCACCATGGGGGACAACGTGTCTGCAAACCTTGTGAACACATACACACACAGATACATTATCGTTGTAAGGCATCCTGTTATTACTCTCTACCAGAGTAATTAGAAAATGTTTCACATCATATTCTAGTAGAGTATTAAAAGAAAAAGGCTACTGCAGCTGTTTGGTAGCTCTTTGTTTTCAAGTCAAGTGACATGGGAAAGCTGGCTAACTGTAATCAGACTTGAAAATAAATATTAGCCAACAACAGTCTTTGGCTTAGAGTAAGTACAGTATTCAGTTTGACTGGGAATGTACTTATCCAATTTCTGGAATGACTAATCTGGACAAAATCAACATTCTTATCTTTCTGGCCCCAAACCAAAAGGTACAGATGTACTGTGTATTTTGTGGGAGTAATACTACTACCTTGCTTGGAGCCTCATTATATTTCAAGTTATTTTAAATTCAGCAGCACCTTTTAATCACATTTACAGCACAAAATATTTTAAACTGTATTTCTGTGTGACAGTAACGTGTCCAGTAATGAATCATATGGAGAAACACTCACGTGGCATGAGGAGACAGTGATGCAGAACAGACATAAAGTGCGGGTATGCATCAGTGTGGTTCATCTTCTTGCGGATGAGATCAAAAACTTGGGTGGCACTTTTGGTGTCTATATGTACCTGGAGGAGAAAAAATAACAGCCCTGTGACTATCTCCTGCAAAATATTTTACAGTCACAAATAATGCAAGAATAATGTCAGGAAATGGTCTTCTTATCTCCTTACCGACTCAAAACGTTTTGACAAAGCCAGCTCATCCTCATTCCGCAGCATCTCAAAGTAGTCTAAATGCCTGAGAGTTTGAGAGGAAAACACTCGATTAGAGAGGCAACATACAAATATGATGCACTTATATACTTAAAAGTTTTATTTAGAAAGATGAAACATACAGTCAAACACATTATCTCTAGGACAGCACAATCTTTGTTGTCTTTCCGACTCTTAGACCAAACTAATTCCTTATTTCTTTGATTTTGTGTTATTCAGCTTCTGATCAACAAGCACTGGACACTTTTCAGATTGAGACGGTACCTTTTTTTCTGTTCCATCTCACCTGTCTAATGTGGAGTTTTCATGAGAACGTAGCTTATCGATCACAGGTTGGATCCCCAACATGAGAAACTCATATCGTAGGTGGATACGGAATTCCAAACTTGTCTATATTTGGAGAAAATAATAAATTAGCAGAAACAATGTTTTAAAGAGTCTCTGGAATAAGTGGCGAAGAGACATGATGACCTTCTAGTGTGAAAGGAGGCATAAATACATTCTAATGTATATAGTTCACCTCTCCAGCGCCTTGACTCAGCACAGCATTTATAAAGGACATGATGGCTGTTTTCAGGTTGACCTCATCTCTGTATCGGCCCGTACTTCGGTCCAGATCGTTTATAAGCGTCTGAGGGATGACAAGTCAATACAGGTGTTAAATATCTTCACACAATGTTGCTTTTAAATGACTTGCCTATCTGCAAAAGATTTAAAACCACAAGCTTGCACTTGACTTGTTCCCACTTACCTGAAATCGCGTTCTCTCGCAGGCGAAGCGTTGGTAGTGCAGCATGGCCTCCAGGATTTTTTTGTGCCCGCCAGGCACCAGACACACAGCACCCATGATCTCCAACACTGCCACCTTGGTCTTGATGTTCTCAGTGGCCAGGCTCTGAGCGATGATGTTGATGCTCTCGGAGTGAGAAAGGACGTGGGCGCGGCCCTGCGAGTTGTTCATCAGAGCTTTGATGCAGCCAATCAGGGACGTGTGGATCTGTGATTCGGTGGTCTCATAGTCCATACTCTTTAGGAAGTTTAAGATGCATGTCAGGCCATCCAGGTCGATAAAACGAGTAACGAACCTGGGATGAGAACAGGCACAAAAAAATCATATTAGTTTTGGGACTACTTTATTTTAGACTGGTTTTAATGGAAATAATAAGAAAATTATAATGCACAAATTTCCTGGAATAAAACTGTAGCATCACATGCCAAATAGCTAAATGTGTGTACGTATAGGTACGTCAACTTGTCCAGTTTCTATTTCCTTGTACTATGAATCATCTTCAGTAAATTAAATAAGTAACTTAGGACATTTGCTTTTAAAGTGTAGTGAAAAGCTCAGGTTCCCGAAGTGGAAAGCAGATGTTTCCCTAATCTCCTTTAATGTACATTCAGCTCAGAGAGAATATTTAACCAACACTGCAATGACCTTTATGGGTGTTCAATTCTTAAAGGACTCATTTACATAATGTTGTGAGGAACTGAGAAGATTGACAGACAAGGTGAGAGGAGGTTTAATGAGAGGAGTGATGATAAATATATGTAAAGGACAGGGAGGAGATAATGAAAAATGGGACCGAGTGAGATGAGAAAAAAAATATTTGTCCACCTCATAGGTTGTGTCCTCAGAGCAGTCTTTAAGCTCTCAATGGTTTTGTTCCTTTCTTCCTCATCTTCTTTCTCCAGAGCGAGGAGAGTCTTTCTCTGTTCAACAAAACATTAAACATCATAAAGATCTCAATCAGTAGTCTGAGTTACAATTCAAACATGGAAAATTAAGTCACTGAAGGTAAGACAATAAATTTAGTTAAAAAGCAAAACAGATGCTTCTTTTTAGGTAGGCTTCTTTAGGTTTGTAGGTTAAATTGAAGATAAAATATCTGATGGACAGCATGTGTACAATTATAGTATTATATCATTTAATTACTTTTTTTGTTAAAAAATAGGAAATGCCATTTGTTGGATCACGATTAGATTCATTTAGTTGAAATTTGTCAAGTCAAGTTATATTTATTTAGCCCAGAATCACAGATTTGTTTCAGAGGGCTTTGACTTGGATAACAAAAAACTCTTTAATAAGGGGGAAAAAAACAGGAAGAGTAACCGAGGACGGATCCCTTTTCCAGGACTATTTTGGAACAATTTTTAAATCTAAAGAATAAATAAAGTTCATGTTATTACTTACAGCTGCCATTGAATTGAGCTGATCAATGTAGTATTCTGGCCAACTAGTTGCACTTTTGTTTTCTTCTTGTTCCTGAAAAACAGAAAATAACAGAGAGTGAATGATGCTATGCAGTGACTCAGGTAGGCATTGTTTTTAAGGAAGGTCAAACAATGATAAGAGAAAACCGAACATGAAAGAAGTTGATTAGAAAAAGATGTGTTTGGTTTAGGAATATTAACTCGGAGTGATTGGAATTTGAAAATGTTACATAAGACATGGTCTTGTAGGAACTATTTCAGAAAGTCACATGAGGGACAAATTGTTATTTGGTTCATGTCACATTTTTGAATACAAAGTCGAACTACAAACCAGATGGAGAACTTTGTTCAGATCAATTGGCTTTGAAAGAAATGGAACATACAAACAGCAACAAACACACAGGGAACAGACGGTCCGGGCATAAATAGCCAAAAGGCAGAAATGGAACAGGAACTTTAAGTAGGGCGACACACATATCCAGCCCATTTTATCATCAGGCGCTTCACTGAGTTTCAGGAGGTGGTGAGAAGTCCCAAAAAGAGAGCACAGCTGCTTGAGAAAATCTTGAGATTAGCAATGAATGTTAAAACTGTGGATTAAGGACATGGCCTGTCTTATGCTGAGATTAATCTCTTGACAGGCAAGTTTGTATTACAAGTTTAATTTATTTTTTATTTTTTTAAAGAACTGTAAACCATTTCTTAGATGATTTAATTTTCTAACTCAAGGGGAAAACACTGAGGAGAAAGTGACTTGACCGTGAACTTGGCATGTACATAAAAGGCCCCCCGGCTTTCATTTTAACTCTCGCTCCATTAAGCACAAGCGAGCTGTGACCATCAGAAACTAATTGGGCGTCAGTTAATAAAGCGGTCTGCAGAGACTTGGCTGCTCTGGCAGAAACTGCGGGCCTTGGCTGGTCTGGAGGGATCGTGCAGTGACGGGAAGGTCTGATCCTGCTGTTCCACTCAAGACTGGTGCCAGCTTGACCAGGCGGGTGCTGGAAGAAGTTCAGTCCATTAGTGGAGCAGATGCAGAGGTGGGACCACTTCCTTTAGCATCTTAAAGAGTTCATCTTACAACTCGGAAGTTGGCACTCTTCAACCACTGAGATGTCTCCAGTTTATTTAGGGTCGTGATGAGAGAGAAAAGTTTTTCTGGGATTTTATTTTTTCCACATTTGAGACAGTGAAGATCAAAGACACATTAGGAAACAGGAATCAATCTCAGTTATTTAGGGGTGAAAGGACAGTCTGTTTGAAAGAGACGTTAAGTTACAGCTCTGTCCTTTCAAATTGATGAAATTTGAAACCTAACTGCAAAATCTCTAACAACCAGATCAGTAAATCTGCTTCTTGGCAGATGATGTAGCCTTGAAGAGAGCTGACAAGATGGAGGAAGAAGATTGATTTTCTACAGCGTGATTTCATCAGCTCAGGTGCCTGGCCAAACCAAACAGCTCAAGCTTTGCTGCTTTGAATGACTTATCTCTTCCCAGTCCGGCCCGACTTCTCAAGCCAAGAAATGACTGGCAAAAAAGGGCGCCCTCATCAATCCCGGGCTCAGAGCGCCCTGATAATGACCCCACCTTCCTTCTTATCATCTCCCCAGCGCCTCACACACAAAAGCCGCACCTGTGCAAGTGAAGCCTTCCTGTTTGCCTTGGACAACGACCGCTTCCTTTGCCTCTTTTCTCCCCACACACACACACAACCATCCTTCCTCTCTGAGCTCAGATGCTGAGTTTCTATCTGTCTGGGCCGGGGCCAGAGCCTGCTGCCTAGTCAGCAGTATTGATGTCTTTCTGTCTCTCCCTCCTCCCCCCTTCTGCAGGTCGATGCTAAATATAAAGATATAGTTCCACCAAATCTTCCTCCACCTTCACACCAACACTGAAACAACCCTGAATGATCTACTCCAGCTCAACAGAGGCAGAGCAACATTTTAGGGGTTTACTTTCAAAATGCCTTATGAGGCTACTTTGGGCCCTGAGACCACTCCTAATGAGGCCATTAATTGGGACACAGTAGTAACGGGAACACCATATTCTCTCCATCACTCGCCTTTTTCCTGCTGGCTAGTGGCCGACGTGCGCAGTCAAAGTAACCCATAAGTGCACCAATACTTAAACAAATTGAGTGTTCAGCTGAAAAAGAAACATTCAGACAAGTAATAATGGCTTGTGATCAATCAGATACGCCCATTAGCTTAGCTTAGCATAAAGACTGGACGCAGAGAGAAACAACTATCTTGGCTCTGTCCAAAGGTAACAAAATCCACCTACTAACTCACTAATAAACATGTTATATCTCCTGGTTAAATCAATACAAAAACTTGAATGCGGTTCCATGGGTAGTTATGTGCAGGACTATATCTTGTGCAGGCGCAGTGATTTCCAAAAGTCTCGATATGAGAGTGGTGTCAATCTTTTCATCTAACTCTCTGCAAAAATGCAAATAAGCCTATTTCCCAAAATGTTAAACTATGGCTTAAGTCCAGTATTTTATAGTTATTTGATGACATAATGTGATGTCTAATGTCAAACCAAAAGGTCAAAGGTCAGTAAGAATATATATTAGGTGTCTGAAAAGATCAGGTATGGTATCATGACCAGGATGAGGCCACCAGTGATGAGGTGGCATTTTCCATTCATACTTAAACTCTCAATTATATATGTATATGTATGTAATTTTTTTTACTTTAAACAAATAAATGACATTAAAAAATCAACATCCCTTATATTTCATTAGCATAATTGCAACCAGTGCATGTATTACTTTCACTTTCTGTAACTGTGTTTTCTGAGGACCCATACCGTACATCAATCAGCACACTAAATCCCAACACTCCTCACCACCAGTCTGTAACCGGATGTAGGAAAAGATAAATCTGAATGCCCAGTCTGGATATTAGTCAGGACAGGATATCCTACACACTTATACCTATGGCCTTGAGAAAGACTGCTGTAAAAATGTGAGGGCACATTTAGTCATAGCTGGAAAACTCAACTCGAGCTGATCTAAACTAGAGCAGGCGCCTGTGATTTCCTGCATGCAGAGGAGGAATTGTTATACATGGAAAGGAGGAACCGCTGACGGTCCTTTTATCATGAAGACAAGACAAAATGAAATATGACACTGTCACACAGTGGTAGACTATGTTATGGCTACAGGAACGCTTTGATGGGACAGGTGTATTATCTAAAAGGAGATATCGTATGATTGAAAAATACTTGAAATGAGCCAAGTTTTCTTTAGTTTTTTAATCAGGGAGGACAATCAAACAATGAGTCACAAGAAACAAGAAACTACTTTTGAATTCTACAGTCTTGCAATATATTTGAGCACTTTATAATTCCTGACACTGTCTTCTCTGTTAGTGGATTATCTAATGGAACCGGCTGAATTTGGCCTTTGTCTTACTCTCTCTACACATCCATATTTTTAGATCCACCTTGTGTAACATCCACTTTAGTGAGTTATTCATGGTGGAGCTTTGATCAGGCAGAACAGACTTACTATGTAGTGATGAGGAAAGTGACTGTAATTGAAGTGATACATAAGAGACTGGGGAATAAAGACATTAGAAAGTACTCTTTTTGTTACTGTAGTGGTATGTTTGAAATGTTTAGGTATTTCTCTGTGTACAATATGTTTAATAGTAGCATGCCTTTCATTATAGTATATTATAGGCAGTTTTACGGCTTTGTGCTGCATACGTAAATGTACTACTAAAATGTTTCTCTCTGACCTAATGAGCAGGGCCTTTGAAGCTAATCTCTTCAGCCAAAATGTTGTTGATGCCAATAATACCAAGTGTGGGAGGTCCAGTGCAGAGGCCTATCAGTTAATCATTTTAAAACACTGCTTTTAGAAGCACAGTCATACAGTATTTAGATCTACAGTCACAGGACTAGAAAGAGAGAAGTACCTTATGTCCTGGCATGGGGGTTAAATAAAAAATGTACATTCACCCCCTACGGATACCGTTTGTTGTTCAGATGCAATCTGGGATTTTTCTCCCCGAAGACTATTACATAACTACTGCAAATCACACCCTGTGCACTGATAAAAGCTTAGTTTCACTGTGGCATCCCCGTGGCTAAGGTGTGTAAGATGTTGACCATGTTATCATAATGTACCTTGTTCAGTCATCATGTTATTCCTATGTCATTGTCTCTCTCTTCCCTCATCTACTATCAGCTCTTTACTGTATTCCATTTAATAATAAAATTAAAATAAATAATAAAAAACAAAACCTCCTAACTATACCTTCAAGGCACAATTATGGGCATCAATTCATCACAGACATGTGCTTGCTCATCAGTTCACGCTCATGCTAGAGCCTGTTGTGAGCGGAGAAATTCAGTGAGGCGAGGCTTTTTTTGTCTGTGTTCTAGAAAAATTACAGCTTCAGGTATCAACAAATCCATGAGGGAGGACAGTACACAAACTTGGCAGCTCGGGTATTTTCAGATATTCAGAAAAAGCAGCCAGTTGGCAGCAAGCTTGTGGAGGCTGATGTGTAGTTTGACATAATGCACTGTGAGAGTCTTTTACCTTCTTTTTACTGCAGTAGATTTGCCATTTCTTCTCTGCAGGCAGGGCGAACATGGCTTCCCTGTGTTTCTCTGAAAGGTCAAGCTCATCCTGCAAAGAGGGAAAAGAATAGCAGAGAAGGTTAAGAAATGATGGTGAGGAAAAATTCTAACTATTATGTCTTCACAAACCTTGGTTGATGACTGTATGGAGAATATAATATTCAATGATTAGAAAGAGAGCATCAGTCTCATAACATAATGCAGAGTATAGACAAGCTGCACAATCTATCAAACCATCACACTGCAAATTTAGAAATATTCACATAAATCAATTCTGTTTTTCCCCAGAACAAAAACATGTGCCATGAGTAGTTGCACCAGAGCTCTGCTCACAGTTCGAAATCAGTTTGTGCTAAATCTCTTTATGATCAGTGGGATATCACCGTAAATTCAATATGACTTTGAATCAAATCAGATGTCTTGCAGGCTTTCGACGGCTGAGTAATGGGGGGAAAAAGATGGCGTGGTTTGTCTGCTCCACATGTGGTAACAAACATCTGGAGACAACATGCGTCACAATAAATAACAGATATTTCACAGAGGCACACAAAGGGTGCTGCTGGGAAGTGTTTGACTAAATACCAGAGAGCATTTCAACATTTGGAGAATCTCTAAATGCAATTAAAAGATATTAGAAAGTTTTAATTACAGCTTCCACATGTAAAGAGCATAAAACTGAAACATAAGTTGGGGTCAGGATATCAGCATAAAAAGCATTTGTCATCATAGCACCGGGAGACAATTATTGATTAAGATTTGTCTTGGTAGATTAGTCAAATCATAAGGCAATTCATGAGATTCAAGTGAAAAATGTGGTGAAAGTGATGACAGGGCTTTTAAGCAATTTAGTTCTACAAGACAATACAGAAGGTAGCCTGAACACAAGTCTATACACAGGTTTATTCTTTCTTAGATTAAGTTAATGTGGTTTACCCAAAACATTGACTGCTAAATGTTTTATGGCAACAACTCATCATGGGAAATATCAGGGACGTTCTTTGCTAAAGGCATCAAGCCCTGTAAATCAATATGTGCAATGATCAAATGTCCTAAAATGGTTGTGTGGACTATTGATTGATCTCTTGTATAAGGCTTGTGTACTTATAAGTGAGCAACTGAATGGGAAAAAGCAGCTATTCAATTGTGTGTTTTATTGATTCTTTAGATAATAAAGAGCAGCTTTGTGTTTTATGCCGCGACACATTTGTTGTTAATGTTCTGTTAGACTGCGACTGAAATTGGCTCTAGTTCTCCGAATGTAGGATGGGAAAAATAAGCTTTACCTTGATTTAGGTTTTTGGAAAACTTTTCAAGAGAATCTCAAGTTCAAAGGTTTGGTTTAATTGATCGTAACAGAGCAAATGGTCCCAACTTATTCCACAACGTGAGTCTTTTTTTCAGCTAGCCCCTTCTGATTATACATGCACATGGTGGGTCATACTGGGTGAAAAGAAAAGCACGTGGCTGTTTTCTTTTGGTAAACAGAGCAACTGAAAGCCTCCTTGTCGTCACACTCAACTTACTCAATTATGTCTTCATAAAGGGTGGTAGACAAAAACAAGCAATTAGCAGATGGAGGAGGCAGAGACATTAAGTGTTCCTGAATGAGGTCTATTGATGTAGAAAAATGTCATGCTTAGATTACTGTGGCAACCATGGGAGAGGAAAATGGGGCAGGAGAGAGAGGAGAACATGACAAATTAGAAGTGACAATAAGACAGAGAAAGAATAGCAGCCTGGCCCCGTTACTCACAAAATAGTGTAAACTGGGAGGAAGTGACAGTCTGTTTGTGAATGTATTAAATGTAACAGTAAACACTGAGGTAAGGTTATATTTTAAAGACATCTACTAAGTTTAAGAAAATGCTGAACTTTCTTTTATGCATTGTATGAACAAAAATATTAGAATTCTCTTGTAAATTCAGGAAAAGAGATTATAATTTCCACGTAATTCAGTGATAATATTTTTCATTCTCCTTCATTTATAAGGCAGGGTGGTTTTTAGATTTCATAGGGTTTTAAATTGTTTTGGGATTATTATATGAAGTAAAGGAAGTCTTTCCACACTAAACTATGTGTACGATATGAGAAAACGATTAAGACTACTCCAAGTTTTAGAAAGTGGTCAACAGAGGGATGTTTATCAACTGATTAGCAATTACGTTCTAACAACAAAGGTATCTTTAAAATAATTATTCTAAATTCATTACATACATACATTTATGTGTTTTTAATAGTTTCTGCACAGAGGTTATTTCAGGTTTACCTGCACAGGCAAAACTTGTTTGTAGGATCAATTGCTTCTTTGAAAGTCTCACAATTACTCTGGTCTGAATTTCCTCAAGAAGGACAAGCAGAATAAATTCTTACCACCAGCTCGGAGAACATGCCATCCAGCTCATCATATCCTGGCATCGGTAGTGCCGGCTCCATGGCCTGCAGGGCGAAGTCCTCCCGGAGCTTGTAGGTGATCTCCGGGTGGTCGCTGCTGTTAAAACAGCAGAAGATGAAGGACAGGCCGCCACGGCCACCGCCGCCGCGTTTCCGAGGAGCCATGGCTGTCCAATGTGTCTAGATGGTCAGGTAGGGAGGGTGGGAGGCTCCTTCAGGGCCCCTTTACAGCCTCCTCCACCTCAGAGTTTGGCCTCCGTCAGAGAGTACTGTGGACACAAAGAAGGGACACAATAAGTTTTCAACACAAAACCAAATCTAGTCTCACACAGCTGAGTGACGTTTGTGCTTTTTTAAAACGGCATTCACAAAAATCAATTAAAGAAACCAAGTTTTCTCAGATAAATGAACTTTAGATGATAATAATTGTACTAAATACAAAGATTAATACTATTTTACTGTTTTCATAGATGAGATCGGCAGCCCCACAACAACACTAGGGGCAAACTGGCTCGGCCATGTTGTCATGAGTAAAACTGTTACTTATTAGCGAAACCTATCTAGGCTATGTTTTCACCACTCACAACCTAACCCTCAGCCCCTGGTAATGGTTAATGATATATGGTCATAGGTTTTTAAGGGAAAGTACAATGCACCGTATCAGTGAGGGCAAGCACTGAAAGATTCAATTATATCGTTGACACAATAGAGCCTCGTGAGAGTGTGATGTTTGAAACGGAGACCATCATTTTCCAGGATTAGTGTATTCAGGCCTTTTCATCTCCCCTTCCTTCCTATTCAGCATCAGCTTTCCTCTAAAGACTTAACGAGTAGTGATTAGAGGGGTGTGTTTACAATGACCGTGGTGAGAGGTGTGTGACGTTTTTTGTTGTTTTGAAGAATGGTTTGGTCATTGTGGGTAAAGAGCAACAACAGGCCTTCTTGTGAACCCTGAGATGTGTCATTATAAGGTGTTTAAGGTTGTTGTTGTTCAAATGAGAGGTGAGATTTGCAAGATTTGGAGTCCATAACAAACTGAAACATACACTGCCTTAATAATCCTGATGATCATCATCACCAGACTTTCCCTTCCCAGCTCTCTGACTTAGTAGACATGATTACACATTTGGTTTAGTCTCTAGCAGCTGCAGTTTTATCAGTAATGTAGGAAATGTGTGCAATCCTGTTGGACTCTCGCCCCATCTGCCCCGCCTCTATATCACAGACATTAATACAGAGAGATCAGCTGTCATAAATGAACAGCATTGATGAGGAGGGTTGAGCACATTACACAGAGTTTTGTCCTGCCAGGTGAAGTGTGCTCAAAAACATCTTAATGGTATTTTTGGGGTTGGTTTTAGCCATGTTAGTGGTGTCCGCATCAATCATTCCACTGCTTTGGTTCAGACTGAACAACTAGATGGCCAAACATAAAATTTTGCACAGACATTCACGGTCCTCTTCGGATGACTTTAGTGATTCTCTGAATATAGCTGTACTTTGTGTTTAGCATGTTACTATAGCCTCACAGAGCTTTTAGCATGGCATTAGAGTTTTAGTCTTTTAGTTTAATGTTACAGTTGTCATCTCTTCAGAGGGTTTTTGGACCTGGGATCAGACTGAACTGTGAGTGGAGCATTTAGTTCTCTGGTTACAGCCATTCAAACATTAAGAGTGACAGTTTACTTTGTTGTTGAAGCCAAAAACTAAAACAAAGGGTAAGATCTAGAGACACGACAGACCTTGAATCTCACTGCCGAAAACATAAACAGATTCGAATTGTAACAAACTACTAATTCATACAAACAGAGAGAGTAAGAGAGCATACAGCTGCAGAGTGTGCTCTCAGACCTGCTGGCTCGACTCCAAAGAGAAATAATGGAATAAAGTGCATTAGACCACTCTGCTGTCTGGCAAAAAAAAGACGTGGTGTCCACGAGGACACGGTCGTCAGCATGTCACAAAAGCAACTCTGCAGTCCCTGCTGTGCCGAGCGGTGTGATGCCAAGTATCATAACCACAGAGGCTGCGCTGACCTGCAGGAATTTCTGGACATCTTTTCTTGGAGACCGACAGCTTGCTCAACATAACTAAGTTCACTTGACCTTTCCCATAAGTCAGAGGCTTCGCCAAGACAGAATGCATCGTATGCAGGGTGATGCAGTCTAGGTTTAACCTCACGTACTTCACTGTAATCGAAGATTGCAGCTCACTGTGCTCAGTGGGCTGAGGCACCAGACGACAGCTAAAGTTATCTCTTCCAAAAGGGAAAGTGAGGACATTTCCTATGGCAACTTTGTCTAAGTAGAGTCAATAAAAAGTAAGTTTTGTGGTCTACCTAAATAAAGCCTGATGCCATCACTGTCCCATGTTAGTCATTTTTGGTTTTTCTGTGTTTCCTCTATCCAGCAGCTGTGCTTTTCAAATATGGAACAGTTGCGACTGGTTCTTTTCCGACTTTTTCCAACCACCCTAAATCCCTAGCTTTAAAAGTGTCTCCTGTAATATGCTAACAAAAACAAAAAAAGCAAACCACAAAAGAAAATAATCAAAACACTTTTAAAGTTCAAAGATACCATTTAACAATTTAGTATTTTGTTCCGAGGTAAACTGTGTTGATAATTATTTGGTGAAGTGACCATTTAATCAGACAAAGTAGACATTAGTCCAAATTACCACTAGTGTTTCTTGGTGGCCAACAAACTAGTAATAACTGGGAAAACAGTCAAACAAAACTAACTATACCCTAATTTATTCCATCACTAGAATAGTCGCTCTATTCTAAATAAAGACAGCAAATGTACCTATGTATACAAAGTGCAGTGAATGAAAAAGTACCTGAGGCCAAATGGCCACACGTGGGATAAAATACACAGCAGCTTACTTTTACTAACACACTGAATAGTGTATTTATTTTGACACATCCTTGACTTGTCCAAATAGACTATCAAAGGCCTCAGCAGCAGCTGCTTGGCTTCACGCTCACCGTCTATTCTAGCATGACGGGAAGAAGCGATTCAAAGCCCTCTTTTACCATATTAGTCCACAAAACCGCCCATCTTTTCCATTAGCTAAAGCGAGCTGTAAACTTTGTATAAACTTGTGAGCCAGAGTGGGACCATGCTGGTCCCCATCCAGCTACAGGAACCTGTGGATGTGCCACGGCTCGGTCATGTGGGGAGGGTACAGAGAGGACGACCACAAGGGCAAAGAGGCGGGGACGTTTAGGGTCTGAACATGCAGACTGTGTCACTGATAAGACATTGTGTCTTTGTGCTGTAATTGTTAACCTCTGAGACCTGACATTAGCCGTAATAGGTTGTCTGTCAGACGGTCAAGGTTCCCAACATAACAGAGGCCTGTTAGAACAAGAGGAAATTCCTCGCATAGCCAGGTGAGCCTTGTGACCCTGAACAACACCCATACAACACACCTTCACCTGCTCTAACTGAGAAGGAACACAGGTGACTTCAACTTCCAGATCAAGCATGTACAATCCACCAGTCAAGCTGACCCTTAGCTGTCCAGGCAGTAAACGTTAGCAGGATT
The DNA here is from genome assembly GCA_031216445.1 of Lateolabrax maculatus. Taxonomy (NCBI): domain Eukaryota; kingdom Metazoa; phylum Chordata; class Actinopteri; order Acropomatiformes; family Lateolabracidae; genus Lateolabrax; species Lateolabrax maculatus. Next base: position 11,523,604 of record CM062212.1, on the reverse strand, counting down.
AATAGTCATCTCCAGGAATTATCCTTGCAGTAGGCATGTTTAAAATGTTAACAGTCTGTGAGTTGATGATAATGCCATGTAACAGCTGCACTTTCCACATAATCAAGAAGAATGCTGTTTATACGAACATAGATTGACTCTTGGACTGTACTAGCTGCTGCTTACAGTACAAGGCGTATTCTTTTGTACTCCTTCATTCATACACATCCAATAATTAAACCCGCCCACCCATATTCACGCAAACACTTCTGTCTTTGTCTGTAGGAGATTTCTATCCTTGGATAGCCTTGTTGTTTTCGTGACCATGTGGTTTGGCGGGTGACCTGGCGTGAGTCCAGACTGTAAAAAGAATCTCAGTGTTTGTAAAGTGAGTGTAAACCCGTGCTTTGGTGCCTGCTCAAGATCTCTCCATTAGACCTGCAGAAGTGACATGTACACTGGAGAAAAGGCAGAAGCAGAGAGGAGCATCTTAAGCTAAACACGGAGAGACGCTCACGTTACTTAACATGTGCGAAAAGGACTGAAGAACAGAGAAGGAATTCGAGGATGACCTGACACTTCATTCAGCTGTCTTCTTCCAGCGTTGCCGCTTTTCCTTTTTTGTCTGATTGTGTTCTGTCCATTTTACTTATCTCTCCAGCCTCCTCTACTGTTCAAGCTTACTTCAAGATTTATATGATTTGCTAAACGACATCAGCATTTATGGTACACCATGTAGTGGAAATAATGTGGGTTAGATTCCCCTGTTGCTGCTTGTGCAAAATCAAAAATAGTGCAATCCTTTGCCACAGTACTCCAACAAGGTACATAGTCTTGATTGTCCATCTGAGTGGCCCTACTAAGTGAAATTTATGCTGTTGGTAAAAATTAGGAACCGATAACAGCAAGTCAAAGTACTGAGCACTGCCAAACAAGAAATTTATTTTTACAGAAGTGTGCAATCAAACTGTTCAGACAGAAAAATCGGTCTCTAAACCAAATCAAGAACATCTAAATAAGCATGTAGTCTGTCATAAAATAACTGCTGCCATAAAATAGGTGGCTTTGTGTGTAATTTATGAATACTAACAGGTCAACTTAAAGCTCATGCTAATAAGCCAAAATGTGCCTCACTTGGAGCAGGAATTCAACCTTGGAGAGAGAACACAGTGGACAGTAGTGTATTGAAAACAGATGTGTGAAATACCTTCTTCTGCATCAGCTGGCATCTCTCAGCAGTTTCTGGCACTGGGATGTAATTTTAATTTTCGATATCTACAGCTACTATGGCTGCCTATTCATCAGCCACACCAATGTTGGTTGGGACAAGACAGCAGAACAAGCTCGCTTATGTTTCTAATCAAGCAAAGTAGTTCAACAGCCAGAGCCAACAGAGGAAACCTTGAATGAGTATGTGAGTATTAGAGCAGACAATTAATACAAGAGCCCCATATTAGGCAGCACGGTTGCTTCACCTTGAAATGTTTTCAAAAGAGCTACAGTATGTCTCTCTTGGGCTCAAGCATTATAATTAGCAATAATCTACCTTTTTAAAATGTCCTTGAGCAAAAAACGGACTCCCTCCCTGCTCCAGGGACATTGTTCTGTCTGACCCTGATCTCTGACCTTTCTGTGGCGTGAGCAAATGAAAAAAGAAATTTATTGCAAAGAATTTAATCAATAAAGTGTCATAATACTATTTAATTTTCATGCTTACATTATGCTATTCCTCTAACCCGAGACAGAACTAATTCATTCATGATTTGAATCATCCTGTCACATTTACAGCTACAAAAAACCCAGATAATTTGTTAATGTGTTGTTTTGGGTTTAGCTGTAATGAAAAAAATAAAATAAAATAAAAACATGTAAACTGTTAACAGGCTGCTTGGGTTGTACAGAGTATAGCTGCAGCTGTGTTTTACGCAGACCAGAAAGGCATTTGGTGCTCAGAAGTTTAATCTTCTTTTCTGATTTAGGATTTAGGATCAGACATGCAATTTGATGATCATCTCACCGCAGTATATTCAATGCAAAGCAACTCCACATTGTAGGTAGTCCCGTTGCATACTTTTCCGCTACATTACAGTGTTTCTCAGGCTGACAAGAATCTGAAAACTATTGAGCATAAAAGTATACTTAAATTAAAAAATTCCACTGGAGACACAGTTCATGGTTTGGGGATTGCAGAGAGCTTCACTCAAGAGGTTTATGGACTTTTGGAAACCCCCACGACTGTTGTGCACTACACTTGGTCATTTATTTTGGATCAATTTGGACAGCTGCAAACAAAAGGCTCAGGAGTCACACAGCGAAGGCTGGTGGTAGTTCTTTCATCAAAACACACAGCCTGAGCTGGGAGCTGAAAATCAATCAGCAACCCAGTATTTGGACACAGAGCGGTTGCTTAACCTGTGAAATTTAAAACGGTTTTCACACAACCACAAAATGCTCAATAGTAAGAACAATCAAAAGTAATAAAACAATCTCCATTTTTCAAGCTTTTTCCCCAATACAGAAAAACTAAAATCTCCCTGACGTTTTTGCTCAAAGTCAAAATTCGTAACTGCTAACTGAAAGTTGTTATTTGGTATTATTTTTGAAAACCAATAGCTATTTGCCAAATATTATGTTAAACAAGGTGTTTCACATTGTCTAATTTTCTCCAGTTTAGCTGTGGTACAAACGGCACAGTGGTACCCAATTGTCTTGCACAGCTGGATAGCCTACATAATGTTCATTCTGCCAATTACTTAATGGCGTCGTAAGTACACAATGAGTAAACACACTCAGACTTGGACGCACATCGGAAATTAACTGGGTCATGAGAGAAATGCTGACTGGCAGGTTAAAAAGACATAAAATCAATCGCTTCTCAGCAACGGCAAGTCTGACAAGACGTCAAAACGGTCCTTAGTGTGAAAGCAACAGTGTTACAGTAGCAGAGCTGTTCAGCTCTGATGCCTGTGTGCTCATGTGCATTTATGTTACAGGATTGTGTGTCAAGATATGACAAAGAAATGCATTGCTTCTGGAGCATTAATGTCACATGGCCGAGGGAGTAGTGCTGAAGTGGCTCTCAGATTACAGGATTAACATACAGGACCACAAAGAAAGAGATAAAAGCACTGAGATGGACAAAGGAAGCATTTCTTCCACCAGCTGATACATTTTATACCTGTCTATATGGCTGCGGGTTAAAAAGTTCAGATCTTGTAGGACTTTGAAGTAGTGATAGTGGACTGTGACAAAGTTACTGTGAGCTGTGACTGCTGGACTTTAATGTGATTCTCTTGGTGTTGTAGTTTTTCCAGTTTTTAGGATGACATATGTCTGCGTGCGAACCAAAACAAGTATTCATTTGGAACAACAGGGCACTGCTGCAGTGTTTTCTACTACATCTTTGTTAAACCAATATTAGTATTGGCTGTGCAGTTAAAGAAAAAAATAAACAATGAGATTAAAAGCTTATACGAGAATTTCTCAATCAAGTCTGAAGCTACTGACATTAGTCATCTATTTTAAGAAGTGATTCATCGTTTATCAAGACAGAAAGAAAAACATTCTGTTTCCAGATTCTCAAGTGAAAGGATTTTGGAAATGAAATACCTTTGTGTTTCTTACATGTTGGTGGCACAAAACAAACATCACCTCGGGCTGTGGAAAACGGTGATTGGCATTTTTCACAGTTTTCTCACATTTTACAGAACAAATGATTCATCAAATAATTGGAAAAACAATTGTTAGCTGCAGCTCTAGTCTGTTTGCTACTCATAAACATTACATTTTGGTGCTGAGCCCATTTTCCAGATTATTATGTAATGGCTGCTGAATCACAACTGTAACATTCAACATAACGTTTAATGGTACGGGTGGGTGGATGGATGGATAGATAGAATAATACACAATAAAGCTAAATACTATTCTGTGCACTGTTACCAACAACACAGACACTGCAGTATCTGTTGTAACAGAAAACAGGGAACTCTATTAGCCATGTCACATAGAAGTAATCTAATTGTTTTCCACATCCTTCCTCATTACACAGACTCGTGGTCTTCACACGTTTCATCTGGTGACAATGTCAGTCAGTCTGTGATGAGTCAGATTAGTTCAAGACCAGCCTCTGTATCTCTAACAACACCAGCTTTAAAACAGTCAAGGTTAATAATCTGGTCAAGAATTATCCCCAAACAGGAGCAGAAGAAAAAGGCTGTCATCAGTGTTTACTGTTTTCATTCAAGGTTGTGCAAACCCAGTGCTGATACAAGATGTTTGTCAGTTAAGCTGTTTTGTTGACAGGGAAAGAGTCAATCACTGGCGAATCGTATTTGTGTTTTTTTTCTTTCGTTAGAGATGCCACAATGATCTAATGCTGAGAGAAGGTCAATTTAATGGCAGACCCACCATATGTTTAACAATCTCTGATCCATAGAGATACTGGATACTTTAAACAAGTTTTTATGGTGAAGAGAATTCATGACCATCTAATTGCCCACAGATAAGATGGAAAAACAACTAATTTATTGTAAGAGATAAGACAGAATGAACTCTTAAACACCTTAAACAGTAATTCAGTGGTATTTGCCTTTTAGTCTTCTATGAATGAATAATGGCACAGAGCCAAAAAATGTACATTTAGGATTGGGGAGTGTGTGGCTGAAATGTAGGGAGGACAGAGATTAAAAAGCAGGTTAAAGGCTGCTGCTCTTTCCGCAGGCAAGGTTGTCAAACTCGTTCTGCAGACGGACTCGCCAACCCCCAACTCTTAACATGTTAGCATTCTTCCTCGGGTCAACCCTTCAAGTGGAGGTTAGACTCAGGGCAAAGAGGGAAACTACTCAAACGTGACAATATCCTTGCCAGGGTTTCATCTTAGTCATCCGAGTTTGGTTTGTTGGGGTTAGGGTTTTGGTGTTCCAAAACAGTGAAAAGAGCAGTTCAGTTTAAAAATAGCCCACAAAACGTGAGTAGCCTTCATCATGCTGGTTCATAATAGTGAAGAATCTGAACGAAGGAGGCAATGTTTAACGCATGCAGTTGTTGGCATTGCAAACAACTTGCCTATTTCACAGCTGCAGCTTAACTTTATGATCTGTATTTGTCATACAGGTTCAAGTTTGGGTTATAAATTACGAGCTGTGGTTTTTCTCATCTATATTGATTTGCAATTCTGACTGACTGACTGTATCCACTATGTTTTGGATGTTCATGTGCAGCTCCTAATAAGTGTACTGTAATGCCTTGAATCTAATTAACCAAAGCATTTTATTCAGTGAGCAGTTGACGGAATTATCATTCAGACTGGAAAATCAGGAAAGTTCAATTTATTATGAGGAAAAACGGTCTAAACAGGAGTTGCATGGAAAGATTGTGAAGTAATAAAAAACAAAATGAAAATTTGATAAAAAAAATCCACATATTGAGTCAGCTGCAACACCTGAACACCATGTGTTGTGATTGAGAGTGTGTGAAAACTAGTAAGCAAGAACAGAGAAGATGAAAGTTGAATAGATAAAATAGTACAAATTTATAAATAAATTGCTGAAATGTCCAGCTTCTGCCACTCCCAATGGCACTAGTACAAATGAAAATTTGATCAAATTGACAATCAACATTGACAGTTAATTTGTTTTAAAAAAAATAATGCTGTCATATATTATTAATAGCATCCAGTTTAAAAATCAATTCAAATGAACACATTCGAAACATGACGAATTGTGTCGATAAATGGGTGGGCCTACTGGGGGCAGTGGAGGTACATCTGACAAAAAAGGTTCGATACTACTGAAGTAAAGGATCAATAAGCCAGAATTCGGTCATTTGGGTTATATCTGCGCTTCTATCAACATTAAAAATTGAACTATAAGAAGATAAGCATTACTGTAAAATAGAAGTGAATGGCAGAAAACTGGAAAATAATAGAAACTGCTGAGTTACAAGACCACAAAAGAATAAACCTTTGGAGAGTTAAGATATAGGCTGTGGACTTTGAAAGACTGAAAACTTCATAAAGCACCAACAGCTGTCAGCATGATCTCCCTCTGTGTGGCAGAAGGATCAGTAAACATTATGTGCGCCACAGCTGGGCAGAGTCCGATGGTAGCCACAAATGTATTTCTGAGGAGTAAAACTGATAACCTCTCAGATCATCAATAATGGGGCGTGGGGAGCGTTGTAATCTCTTCTAGGATACCCTGAGCTGCAGCCTGTCCTTTAAAAATCCCTACCTCTTCTTCAGTTGCTATGGTAACCAGAGCGGTGGGTGACCAGTGCAAGCAGGGTGGGTGAGTGATTTAATGTAAGCCCCTTCCACCGCACATTACCCTCCTTTTTAATCTGCTCTAGATGTTTATAGGGGAGAAAATAGGATTGTCTCTCTAATTCAGCGAACAAAAAAAAAACAAAAAAACCCATTAAGGATTACAGGGTCAAATCTAGCTTGCCATCGCTCAGAGGCAGCATGAAATCCTGCAGATATAAAAAGCCTAGCTGTCAGTCCTTTGTAATACATCAGCCTGTAAAGTATTTACATGCGATGCAGTGTACACATAGCTTTTTAAGAGAAGCTGAGGAAGTGAGAGTGGAACCTGAGAAGGATGGGCAGCGACAGGAAATGAGCGAGGTGAATGAGCAGACCCCCTCTGCTCAAGGTGACTTTCCTTTTCATTCACTTGATTACTGCACTCCGCCCCTATCATGGAAAAAAGTATGTCATCCTCTCTCTCTCGCACTCACTTGACACTGATAACGGGCTGCATTCGCCAAACCACAGAGGGAAGCTGGTGGGAGGTAGCCGCCTGTAGCCTGTTGTGTGTGTGTTGTGTGTGTGTGTGTGTGTGTGCACATATTTCTACCACCACCTCACCCTATCTACAGACCAGCCTTGTCATTATGGGGCATTCCCCGTACACACAGGACAACTCTCTCACCACGAAATCAGCCCCGGGGCCCAGTCGGAGCACCCTGTCATCCTCCCCTCCCCCCGGTTACTACGGCAACACAGTTTTTCCGCACCGACACCTCCTAATTAGACAGACATGACACAATCACCTACGTCTTGGGGAGAGGAATCCAGCCTGTATCCTTGGGAGTGATAAAGCAAACCAGCAGCCCCTCGTGCACACAAACACAGAGACACTGATAGCCTCGGACTATCCACCGGTCACATGCAGTTCCTACACACACATTCCAGTCACCAGATAGCCGGTTTCTGCTCCTGTACTCCTTTTCCTTGCACTCATTTGATTACAGGGTAGAATAGGCAGATTCATTGAGCTTGTCTTACCCTGTCCAGGAGTGAGCTCGCCTCTGTTGTGCTCTGAGCATTCCCTTTATATCCTCAACTCACTGCAGTATCCCGCTTTCTGCACTGTCGACAGAAAAGACTATGCTTGTATACAACACGCAGCGGAGCATTTCCTGCGCAAGGTATGTAATCCACGCAGGTTCACAGACGTCTGCTAATAAGCACCGTGAGTCCCAGAGGTTGTCAAAATCAGCCCGAGGGGAAAATCCCAGTTAGATGGAGACGTGAAGTTTTTCTCTAGTGGCACGGGGACAAACAAGGGATAAACTCGCCATATAGCATGAGCTGCTGTTTGAGATCTTGCAAACAGCCAGCTGGCCGGCGAGAACTTCTCCTCGGCGTATCCACTCCCTCCCTAACCTCCTCCTCTCTGCCTTTCTCTGCAGAATGCTGTGGGGGCAGAGGGGACAGGCACAGATGTTACTGGCTTCAGGCCACACCCCTTTTCAACACTCCCAGTCCTAATAGGATGCAGCCGAGTCGTGGCCGCCGCCCAGCTCACCCCCTCCCCCCTACACTGGCTTTGGACAACTTGCTTAGGGTTTGTTTGGAGAGGGCTTGTTTGGGGAACTGCAGGAGGGAAACAAAGCATAGGAGTAAAACGTGTGTGGTGTATATGTGGGTGTGCTAGGGACAGAGATGGGAGGCAGTGAAAGTGTGACATGACTACTGAAGAAATTAAGTAATGTCATGAACATAAATTAAGAAAGAAAACAGAAGAGTTTAGCTCCTTCCAATCCTCTACCTTTAACTCCTCCTGTGTATTATAAAAACACATTCAGCACATATTCCATCCAAACTATTATGCAATGATGAGGTGACTGACAAAATATCCAGAGGATTTTAATCTAAACAATCCCAGACACTCCCACATGATTTACAGCACAAACATCACTCCTGCATCTCAGCTAATTACTGACTCAGCATCCAGCATCCATAAACATTACTACATTGCAACATAGTGACTTTTTGGGATAAGTAATGAAAATGTTAAGGAATTTGGTTTTCTATGAAGGGTGCTCATCAGAAGAATTTCACTTCACACATACACAACGTCACAGTAATTTGGTCTTTTGCTGCAAGATTTCCCATGAGAGAACCATGCAGTAATATAATAATGTAACTACTCCAGATCAAGCCTTTTATTTCATGTAAGTTTTCCAAGTAACTTAAGTGAAGTCACAGTTATATCGACGATTTTATAGACTGGACGGTCATTTTTCTCTAAAAGAATAAACAAACAACTGCACTGATTGATGAGAAATATGTGTTTGCCATACTTCTGACAGGACGTACTATAGGTTGGGACGGCGTGTCGTTGCTGTGATTGGTTGTCTGCGCCTGTTGATAACGCCCCTTGGAAAGTGAAAATGAGAGGTTCCAGACTAATACACATTTGCGAATTAGTCTGGCAATTCCAGGCTAGGTAAATATAAGTATAAGATCTGACTCTGTATCAGCAGATAACCAATATTAAAAGGACTCGGATCAAGATCAGGATCATGGCCAAAAAAACTTGATCACTATCTTAAGAAGTCACATTGCAATAGTGCTGAGAGGGATGTTGATTCAACACTGACGTAATTCTTGACGTTACAGCATCCAAACCAATTACTAGTTTGTCAATCCCTGTTGATATGGGAGGTGAGAGAATCAGACATGCTCTCATAAAGGAACAGAAGTCATCAACCTGATTCAGGCCCCACAGGTTTCTGTGCAGGTGTTGACAAAGTAAGTGTCATCTATCAGTGATTAATTTCCTGTTTTTCAGAAGTGAGTCAAGCTCTACTGATGGGTATCACGGTAACAAGACGTCATAGTGCTTTTGTTGTATATTGTGTCATTCAACACAGCTTTGTCCATTCAGCATAACCAGAAAACGTGGCAGAAACACAGTAGAGTATCACATACCCTGTAACTGAGACTATGGATTTACACTACTCGCCAAGAAAAGTCTGGACTTGGACAGTTCTCTGCCAAAAGGAAGTCACAAATCAAACCTTAAAGCAAAACCTTTTCCATAACAGCAATGGGTGAGCATTCAGCTACATTCAGTATTAGAAAAAGCTGCCTCGCTTCATTCCTTAACCACAAAGCAGCACAAACAAAGTTTCTTAAAGTTTCTTTAAAATGAGTATGCTGTGTGTAGGTCAATAAGGTAATTTTACATTATTTCTGAGTTATTAAAAGTTCAAGGTTTTCAAACAGCTACCCCTTGCTGCCATTTAGAGACCCCAACGTGTAAAAAGAAGTTTTATATTTCTGGACCACTGCCAAGTCACATTAGCTGATCTAATACAATCATTTAAAGCATTGCAACTCTCTGTTTTGATTTTAAATGTCCTTATCTGAGACTACTGCACTGTAGTTTGTTTCAAGAAACTGGGCTTATGTGAAACAGTTTATCTCTTAAGGACTGGTGTTACAGACATCAGTGGCGAGCCGCGCCGGTGCAGTCATGAATGGATAACAGTGGAAGCTGAACAGTCCTGGGTAGCTGCCTCTAAAAAGAATGTCATGCAGCTGGAATAACAGACAGGTCCCGTTCTCATGGACGGCTTCTGTTCTGGTGGGACGGATCATCCTTGTCAATAAAAGCCAGGACTGTTGTTTTGGTGACCTCAAGGGCACCAGGTACATACAACAGGAAATGTATGGGACACTGTGGATCGTGACATTACACAGACAGTGGCATTGCCGATTTGGAGTTTTGTATGTGCCAAGTTTTCAGGAACTCACAATGATCAAAGTCTCTCTTCCAAATTAAGAAGAGCGAGGTTACTGTGTCTCTTTCGTGCTACAGAAACTAAAGCCAGAGAAGTTTATGAAGTAGAAATTTGGGTTTTTCTAACCTCCCTGTTTTTTGTCTGCAACCTGCTTGCACCAATTTAAGATGCATGTGTAAGGTATGAAGACAATGTAACCACCAGTGGATGTTTTGGAAGAGGATTCTCTAGAAAATGGACTAAATCTACCCTGGATAAAATACTGATCACCAAAACTACATTTTTAGAATACCTTTTTTTACATTTAACACTCACTAATACTAAGACCATGCACATTTACAGCAGCACAACATGATGCTTTTCATTCCAGTACTAGGTTGAGGATTTGCATCTTTTGAAGGTTTTAGCTAAGCTGCAAAACATACTCTACAACAACTACTCGACAGAAACTGAAGCCCAACAAAACTGTGTTTGTGTGAACCTTTTATCCCTTTACAGCACTTTTCTGATAATTATTAAGCATGTAAGGCCAGACAAAGGTCAACTTTACCCGTTTCTTTCTGGTTTTCAACGGGCATTAATATATTTTTCTGCTGCTTTGGTATTGCCGTTTATTATTTTGTGTCATGTGCTGACCTATCAAGCAGGCAAGCAATATGAACAAAACGTAACAACCTATAAGGCACAATGGAGCTAGGCATAACAAAATATAAACACAATCAAAATCACTTTAGAGCATGCCATTAATCCTGATGATAAAAGAAACTACTCTACAAACATTACTTTTGGGACACCATATGTGACAGACAAGGATTAAGTTAAATGTGGAAAGCTGCTGAATCTTGGAAATCAATTTGCAGTACATCAACAGAGATACAAGGAAGCATGGAAATCTGATTGGCTGCAGACAGTAGATGACCCCAAAAAGTTCAGCTGTGATTACAAGCTTGTTGACTGAGTTCCTCTGGTTATATAGGAAATAAAAGGACTTTGGTGAAATGTTCTGCGTACAGTGTGAAACATGAGGTCACTCACAAGCCACACACACACACAACTGTTAGAAATAGTAGACTAGACATGTATCCAGAAAGCCCGTAAGTGAAGCATCTCAGTGTGAGTTTGTGAAAATGAACAGAGCGTTCTGCTGCACGGTTATGATAAGTATATTCTCAGCAGAATCGTGACTGACAGCCCCTAAATAAAAAAACTGTTTCTCAGACTGCTGTGAAGGAATGTGTGAAGGAGGAACATTATATTGTGGCTCGTATCATGTGGTAGAAGGCAACAGGGCCACACCGTACATATGTTTCATTTAGGGTGGGGCCATATCCATAAATTCCACCCATGCAGCACTTCCCTTGTAGGAGACCCTAACGATCACAAATTAAATGCCAGAATTAGAAAAAGGGTCCTGCTGGTCTCTACCCACCCTCTGGAAAGCTTGTAATTACCCCCTGGAATAGAAAGGTACATCCCAGAAGGGCCATGTGACTTTGTGCATCCAGTAATCTCTAGAATGCAGCCGAGTAACATGAACATGAAAAGGAAGTCCAAGTAAGGACACAACACTTTACACTTTAGATGGTGGGATAAAAGGAGCAGTGTTTGTGAGAGAATGCAGCAAAAGAATAATGATATTTTTAGATGCAGCAAACTTTACTAGCTTGTTGTAGGGAGATGATGACATTAACCTAATGGTAGGGATGAGCTTTTTCAGTTTATATGTATATATATATAGCTGGAATACCCACATGATGTTTTCACATATCTCACAAAATCACAGTGAGCCTCTATTTCCTGTAGTTCAATAAAGCACTAAAATGATGAAGCATATGAGTTTTTCAAAGTTTAACATTTCCCTTTTCAGCAAATTTATGTTGAATGTCTGTTTATAAACAGATATTATAAGTCTGATTATTGTGAGTGAAAGTTCGGTGTTGTCCTTAACAAACAAATCTTAACTCAAGACTAGATTTTTCTCGGTCTTTCTCAGTGGATGGAGTCTACTCAGATGAGCAAAATGAAATGAAAGCTAATAAGTGGACCTTGAGTAAAAAAAAAAAAGAATCTTTGGATGTCTGAGCTTCACCAAAGTTTTGAAAACATATTTGTTATTTTCAGTTGTCTAATAAAATCAAAGCTATTTGATGTTCAAATTCAAATGTCAAACAGCCACTAATGTGTAACTGACATGCAAATAAATTATTCATTATTTTAGTAAACTACACACGCATGGTACTTCCTAAACTGTATATTTAGATCTACTTCTTTGACACTCAAATTTGACCTATTTATTCACAGGAAAACCTGGATAATTTTATGGCAGCAAAGATAAAAGATCTTCCCGGAATAAGTAGAAGGCACCGCTGCAAAAATATTATGAAGCGAATGGCTGCAGCTGCAGTGAACGTGCTTGTAACGGATTGACAGAATTTGAGGGTTAAAAGGCTGTGGCTTAACTTGTTGATCCCTCCAGATGTAGGCCAGGCTCAGTGTGCTGAGAAATCAGTGGTTAATGTTTCGAGCAGAGAGATAAGAAAGAGGAGGCACAGAGTATTACAGCAAATGTAGCATATAAACAAACAAACAAATCAAATAGAGTAACATTAATCCAACATAATCCAATCAGTATCCAGTCTGCTCTGAGAGTGAAGACAGCTTCAAAGAATTGCGCAGCTATTAGCTAATGTCACACATGGATACATGAGAATTAGTTCACCAGACTAAATCCATGTGAAAAGGTCCCGGCTTTGACCACCAACACGGATATGAGATTGGCTTATGGCCAGCCGGAAACATGGTTGATTGACTGACACAGAAGCAAAGACTAAGGTGAAGCCAAGCCGGCGTACAGTACACGGCCATCTTGCATGGCACGGCTGCTGAGTTACAAGCTGCTTATCTCAGACTGTGTCATAATCTCAGCAGAGAAAAACAACCTGAGGCCAGACGAGCCGAAATATTAAAAGCTCAGAAAAATCTGCTGGGAAGCTTAAACCAAGAGCTGGGCAGTCCAACGAAAAATGAAACCAAAACACAAACAGCAAAAAACGGATGTTTTGGGACGTTACCAAGGACGCTTGCTGTTTAACAGGATCGACCCGACAGCGCTCTGCCCTGTGGCATGTCAGCTATCAACTGCTGGCAACAAACAACACTATGTTCAGGGCAGCAGTACACTTGAACTAGGATACATTGTGACTGTTTTTTGAGTAACTATTTAGTTATACTCTGCTAATATCACTGTAATTTTCCTAAAAACAGACAACCGAAAGTTAAACTTGATATTAAGGGTTAGAGCCCTGAAAGATGAACCAGTTGTTCTAATGGATCACCTCAAAATCATAACACTGGTGAAAGTATAACAAGTGACATAACTGTGAGAAAAGAAAGAAATATGGTTGGGACAATGGTCGCCACTAAAAGCTGTAATACAATAACTCCTGAGGAACATTTAGCTGTTGACGCAGCTGGTTTCGCCTGACTGCATGGCTGTTTTGACGGCTTTTCTACAGTAATGTTATCACACAGATATGTTATACTGTGGGAACCTGCTCCTCGTAGCAGAAGTCTAAAACTCTGCCCAAGGAAACCAGTATATCTTCTGCTGCTAGAGGAATAAAGGTGGCTACTGTGGCTACTCTTTCAGGTAAAAAGAAAACATATCCTACCTGTCAATACACTGTATCAGGATGAGTGAAGATAGCTGTTTCAGTCTATAACCAGTCTCCGATTCATTACTTTTGGCTTTCATGAATGTTGTTTATAAGAAGTCACAATGTGCTTCACAACAAAAATGACAAAGAAACAACAGTGCTTTTTTAAACAATCGCAAATTTTACAAATTCAATAAGAATGTGCGTGACTGACATTACCAGCTCCACAGACGCCAACTCACTTAACATGAAATTACATTACCGTGGTAAAAATACCAATTACATCTCAGCTTAGAAGGTATACAAACAACAGAGAGAGAGAGAGAGAGAGAGAGACAGAAAGAGAGATAGAGAGATAGATAGATAGAGAGAGAGACAGAGAGAGAGAAACTGATAAACCAAAGTGTGCATTTATTTCCATATATTATGCAGATGATTAAAATCGAGGCAGTCCTACTTTGCAAAGCAAGTTAACTCCATCCATGATCAGACAATTAAACTTCTGCCACCCCTTAATCCATGCCTCAGTGCTGTTTGAAGTGATACTCGAAGTGAAACATTTGCATCAATTCATGAATGAAAAAAGATAGCCTAAACATATTTTTCTGTCGTTGATCTTTTGCTTGATAACTTGTCAGAACTTGAGCATGCTGCTTTTTTGAGGGTGGGGCGGCATTTTAAGAGCAGGATAAAGCATGCCGTGCTCTGCTACAGTCTGCTGCTGAATCTGATATCTGTCGGCTGTTTAAAGGCCGGTTACACATGCTTTGGTTTGTGTCTGAGGAAGAAACACGTTGGCATCTGACATATTCCAATCCAAGAAATTAATCAAACAGGATGCACAGCATACTCCACATCTAGTTTCTAAAATTGGAGTATTTTTAAAGCCTTACTATGTACCCTTAAGGCTTGAATTTAGAAAACTGTGATTTGTGAGGCCCTACTTGTGCTTTGTCTGTCACAGATGTCAAAACAAGCTTCATAATTTGGTAGAGTTAAAGCTCCAAATCAAATAAAGAAGCCTGCACCCTCAGAAATTCCCGAATACTGCCACAGTCACCTTTTCCATCTTTTGAGATTAATCCTCTTTGTAAAGGTGCCCTGATTAAGACATAAGAAAAATTCTGAACTCTAGTATTTAACAGTTAAAAAGCTGTTATACGGGCTAAGTAGCAAAGCTGTTTTGGTGAGCATGATAAGGTTTGCTTTGATATGTTGAACATGCGTCAGCTTTGAGTGATTGAGGTGTTATTACCATAACTACAAGTAGCAGCCTGAATTGACGACTGAATGAATATTGCTGTCAGAATGCTGGCAATCAACCAGCTGGAGCCACTCCTGCAAGGAAGTCAAATGAGAAAAATAAGATTGAGGGCTCACAGACCCACCAAAACTGCAAAGTCATACAAAATTCTCATTTCCAGGATCTCTGCTTTGGGAATTAAAATTAATAATGTGACCTAGACAAAGAGGATAGAGGCGGGCAAGGACTGAAACATGAATCCCACTTGGCCCATAAAGCCCCCTCCCACCCTCCCAAACCAACATCTCGGTTATGGGACTCCCCCACACACGTACACACACACACACACACACACACACACACACACACACACACACACACACACACACACACACACACACACGACAGGACCCACATGCTCCCTTTGTTTGAACCGCAGCATGGCTACACTCTTTCCACATCTTGGGGCTGAGGCACACAAGTAATTAATTTTGATGCTCATTATCATGATAATCTGAGGTTTGCCTCAATTCTCTCTCTGGCAAGAGAACATTCACTTTCTAACTTTGTTAACTAAAACTGAATGCCATTCTTGAGCAGGAAAAGCAAGGCTATTAATTAAAAAACTACACAAGCTGAAAAAAATTAAACGATTAAAAGACTTTACTCAGAAACAAAACCAAGCATGTATAAATATAGCCTCTGTCGTGTGACAAACTGTAACAGCCTGAGACAATTATATTACTCCAAATAACAGGCACTTAACCAGGAAAGACCATTTCCCAAAACTGAAATGTTTATTAGAGTGTATAGTGCATTTCTAACTGTGTTGAACTGCAAGCAGCTAAAGAACTTAATATTATCAGCTTTGGGTGAAAATTCAAAAACACCAATTGCTCTGTCCTCTGTTAATGTATATTTAGAGGCAATGTCACTCATTCTGTAATGTGGTCCTATGTTTCCTAAGTGAAAACGTCTTTCATAGAACAGATTTACTGTTGTACTGTCGACAGGATTAAACTGGTAATATAAAGAATACAATAATAAAGAAAGCTCTGGTGACTTCCTGCTTATATCAAATTAAAAATAAGGAAGGCGTGGACGAGAGTGATTCCTGAAGACTAATGGTAAACATATAAAATTCATAACATTATCAAAAACCTCACATTCTGGGGTTAGATTACCTACTACCCATTAAAAATATCTGAATTTTAACACAGTACAGCTCTGACTATAAAGTCTTTACCTCTTTAAACAGTCTGAAAAAAGAAACCCTCTGCAGGCATTAGAAGTAGCACAGCTTGTACTTTGCTCTCGAGGGTAAAACTGCAACAAGTTCAGATCGGCCCTAAATATAATTTCATAGGTCACCTAGTTCTAGTTATAGAACCATAAGACTGCAGATAAAGGCTTGTTTCTCGGGAAGTAGACTGCTCTGTGGAGATGAGTCTGTGCTGCAAAACTAGTGACAGGGCTGGACTTTACAATGACGCATGACAGCAAATAAAAGGTGAGTAATATCTGATTGCATGCATAACATCTGATTGTGAATATACTTCCCAGTTCACATCCTCTAGTAGCTGTGATGCATTTTTTATTGCTAATAAAAACTGGGGAAGGAGTGAAGGACTTGCCATGAAGGATCCATTACTCACCAAACGGTCTGAAAGCTGTCAACCTAGAGCCCATTAATTAAAAATCTGCCACCCCTGAGTGGTTGAGCTGGAAACAGGGTCCACTGCCTTTTCACCTCAGAACAATCAGGAAGGTCAAGAGTCAATGGTCTTGGGAGGGGACAAGGAGTGTGTATTCATTCAGTAGGGTATCTAAACTCATCTGCCAACGTAGCTGTTTAGGATATATTTTTGTGTTTTTACTGAAAAGGGGAGATAGAAAACCTAAAAAAAAGTTTACTATTACTGCTTTTATTATTTTTCCATTTGCTTCAAAAATGGAATAAAATGGCAGACTGTAAGGGATGTACTCAAAGTCAAGCTCTTAGCTTCAAGTTATTTTAAATTAACATACTGTAAGCAGAGTTAATGCAATATACGGTGTGTGTTTTAGTCCAAAATTATGTCTGTTTTGGAGATTTTTTCCGAGATTGTAAACTTCTAACAGAAATATCGTTTATGACTGAGTGTGATTCAAGAGCTATGACTTCCCTCAGAAAAACTGTTTAGCGGAGGTGGTGAGCCACATCCTACGGTATCTCGTCACGTGATCAAATTAGATCATAGATTATAGCCTAAACATTAGCTACACTACATAGAATGGCTTTTCCTTTGAGAAATAGCAACTCTGTTAATTTTCCCTAGAAGTTTGTTTTGTTTCACAAAAAGTGTATTCATTATCAATGCGGAGGTGGTCCTTATTTCAGGCGAGATGGCCCACCTCTGCTTTAAAACACTGCAGGACACACCAGACTCTTCTGTTTTTGTTTTGCACTCCATTAAATTATGTTTAGCAGGTCTTCATCAAGCCCAAGTTACGGGGTCAGATGAGCAAGTGGTTTATAATACTCAACTTTTGAGAAATTAAAATTCTAACAAGCTGAGAGGTTTTCAGGCACGGTTACAAAGCAACAATCCTCAAAATGCGAGGTTGGGTCTTTGGGTGTGGCCAACAATGGCTGCCTAAGCCCAGCTGTCCCAACAGCGAGGACAAGTGCAATGCCGGGCCAGACTGGGGGCAGGGTGTGGCATGGCAGGGGTGCCATGGTGACGGAGCAGGCCTTGACAGAGAAGCGATGCAAAATGAAGCCATTGTCTGGCCCAAGTGAAGCACACCGCACAAAGAATGGCACATTCAAACAGTCATACAGGCCTATTGTTGTGGCTGGCCAGCAGAGTGCTGCAGGTCCACAGTTTATCCCGCAGGATCCACTACACATCATAAAGAGAGCGCTCGATCGGAGAACATGAAGCTCTGACCCCAGCAGGAGCAGCAGGAACAGTACTGAACTGAGGAACCTTTCCCCCACAAACACTTCAAGGACTTTTTAGGTCACATCATCAATGTAAACATTACTGGACTTGAAGTATGACTTGTTGCTCTAGCTCTGACACATTAGAAGACAGAAGAATTTTTAGAAGACAGATCGCTCTCCTCTTGAACTTCCTTACAGTGTATTGAGTAGAGGTTAAACAATTACTTAAACCTCTGAAAAATAATCAGCAACTATTTTGATTAATTAGTTAATTAATTATTTAAATCATTTTTCACGCAACAATGCCAAATATTCTCTGGTTTCAGCTTCTTAATTGTAAGAATTTGGAAATTGCAATGGGAATTTATATTTTTTTCTATAGGCTATATGTTATGGCAAAATCACTAAAAGTGGACACATGCATATTGTCTCACAATATACAGTATTTTGTCACACTGTCCAACCCCATGGTGGAGGTGTACAGAAAGATGTGACGCATGCAGCATGAATCCTTTTTTAAACTGTGTCAAGTAACTATGGTATGTATACAGACTGGGTTTGCTACCTTCTCACAATACAACCACTGTTTAACTGACAGTGCCAATCACACATTCATATTTCAGTGAGTATACATCCACTAAATGCTTAACCAAAGCCATTAACACATATTTGATGCATATGAACTAGTTAAAGAGGTTTCACAGTAACAATGTAATTGTAAAATCCCTAATATGGCCCAGGACGCTAAAAAGAAAGCTGATATGACAACTAACATCTTAAATAAGGATGTACATTTTAATTATTCTCACTGGGACAACAGTCATCAAAGGGCTGTGGTTCAACACCTGCCTCTGTACATTAATGACACCACAACATCCAGAAAAAATGCTGACACATGGCAGTCTTAAGGGCTCAGCTGTGTTACAGCCACTCCTAAATGACATCCGCCATTGACAAAATAATTATTCTATACCTCCCCCCTGTTGTTGGTGCTGTCGTTTACTCTTTCACTCTGTAGTGCTTAATGTGAGCCAACCAGGGAGGCTGCCACCCCCCACCCCTGCTGCATTGCCAGTCCTGTGAAACATAACACTCAGTTCATTAACCCAGTTCCCCGAGAGAGCTTCAGGAGTGTTTGTGTGTGCTGATGGACAGAGGAGCAGCAGGTACAATGCACTGCCACTGTTCATGGACTGGCAACTTTGATATTGATGCTTTGCAAGAACTGAAAGCTTTCAAATCGGTTCATAGGGATGATTAATCCACACCATCTTATCTATCATCACATACTTGCCAATTCTCTCAATGCTGGCTGAGCAGTTTTCTATTTCCATTCACTAACATATTCTGATGTCAGCAGATGGTAGAAGAACTACAGGAATAGTTTGGCTATGATAATAAGTCTGATTTTATGCACTTTCTTGAACATCATAAAAGCTTACCACTGAGGAAATGTAAGGGCAGAGCAGCTTATATCCCAACAGATAAAAATTGACTGTGTGCTTAAGTTCTCCTCCAGTGCCGACTGTAGCTCAGTCACAAGGATCTACTGTCAGTTACACCAAGGACAGATAGAGAGATAGGCAGAGTCTTCGTGTCTGTGACAACATGAAGATGACGTGAGACATTAACAAACAAACCAGTGCCAACAAAACAAGACGGTAGTTGCTGTAGCCCAAGGCTGTGCTTGTGTGGAGGAAGCAATGCCACAAATGTGAGTGGCATAGCTGCTAACAGCAACTAATACGCTAAACGAACACAGAGCAACAAGCTTGTCAAGTTACATGCAATGTCTATTGCATTTGTTGATCTGTCAGGCAAGAAGACATATAACAAGGATTTTAGGTTAATAGTCAGATAAACTCATTCACAAAGGTGGGCTGATGTAACGTTCAATAAGTCATGTAAATGTAAAGCTCCTTGTGGCTTTGTGATTTGTGATATTGGGCTAGATAAAACAAATTGACTTGAATACTGGTACATGCATGCAAATGGGACAGTCTGTCAGGAAAACACAGACACAGTTTTTTTTTAATTGGACTATACAGGCCTATGGATATATATTGGTCAGGCTCTAATGAAAAAAGGCTTAAAGCACAAACCACTTGGGAAATCATGCCCTTACAACAAAGACTAATCATCTGCAATGTGCACCTATTCAGAAAAACAAGACATGCGATTCAAATGTAAGGGCCTGTCCATGCTGGTGTGTAACCAGCCAACTCCCTGTCGGAGCATTAACACTGTGGACAAAATAACAGCATGGTACACTATGTAAGGCTTCTCCCATGTTTACAGTGAAAACATGGGTGCAGATCACATCGCAGCAGTAAGCCGTCTCACAAGGCAGCGGCCCATTACAAGCACGTACAGGCCCCTCAATGATTTAGAGTATTTAAATTCTCGGGAATGCAAGCCTTTTCTGATAAGCACCTAACTGCGTATAAACCTACCACTAGAATGATTGTGGTGATAATCTCTGTGTTGTGTTGTGCTCTCTGACTGACCTGTAACTTAATGGCTTTCTCAAGTGAGTCACATCAACATCTCACCAAAACAATACAAGTGAATATTAACTCAGAACAGGTGAAGTATGGTATGTCTGACTGGCTCCAAAGGCTGGTCCTCTTACCAAAAGTAAATGTGGCAGTTTGGGCCCTTCATGAGGGGAAAGAAAGTGATCAAGCCTTTGTGGACCTGCGTGACTACAGATTACAGACTTTGCTGATAAATCAACCAATATTATCTTACTGCAGTTATATCGGTATCACCGAAGATTTTGCCAATAAGTAACAAGGAAGGACAAATATTCGTTTGAAGTAATTTACTTTTTAACTATCAACTACAGGCAACTGACAAATATATATATTTTTTTGAACAGTAAAATGTCCCACATGTTGGTCGTAGTTCTTTAATAACCAAATTATCCAAAATGTTTGTTTTCATGAAAAAAAATATAAATAAATAAATCTAAACAACCAATTACTGCCATTATTGGTATTGACCTCAGAAATCGAGTACTGGTCCAGTTTAAGATACTGGGTCAAACAATTAATTATTACCCAGGTACTCTTCAGACTCTTATGAGCTTTATTCTTTTCATGCCATCCCAACATTTAAGCCACATTTATTAAAATAACACTGCCATGTCCACCCTCAAGCATTGTACTTCCCTAGATGCAAAAACAGACTCTTGCATGTTGGTCAGTGAGTGTAATGACTTTTTTCCTCACTTTTTGCCGGGAGGATCCTCTCGGGGGGACCCCGCAGCCCCCCAGTACGGACAGCCGTTTCTCGTGTGCCTCGCTGGGGCTTTAGCTGGAGCAGGAGCCGCTGAGAGTGCGGTTCTCAGTCCTGCCCCCCCCCCCTCCACCCGCCCAGACAGACTGAGTTAACTAAACAAAAAAAACAATGTGCAAAAGAGATGCAAATGTCAACCGACGGGAGCTCGGGGGGAAGCTCGGTACACAAAAAAAAAACCGGCTTCAGTAAACTCGCCGCCGCTAGCTAACGCTGGTGATGGCCACACCGGTGCGCAGGTCACCACCGACACCTCAGCCGCACGGCCCGGTGCGGCTTCTCACGCGGGTATTGTTTGTCGGCCGGTACGGTCAGAGTTTAGCTCTAAGCAGCGGCCTTACCTCGTCGACATTTCTCCTGGCTACCGTGTCCACAAGTTCATCAGGTAAGCCGGAAAGTAAATAAATAAAAAAACAACACACACACGCAGAGTCCAGACGGCAGGAGATGATTCAACAGACTGGTTGGTCCGGGCAGCTCGTGACGTCATCGGATTGCTTGAGCAGTGAAGTGCGCATGCGCTATGCTTTGTTAGCCCGGTGCTTTATGGGTGTTGTAGTAATAGGATGTAAACAATGCTTTACGCAGAGTATTTTCATGCTTTCCAGGGTTACATATTTGAGTGGACGTATTTCATCTTTGTCTGTTTGTTTTATTGTAGCATTCCCAGAATGCTTTGTTGTTCTAATCACCTGAAGTAGAGACTTTATATTAAAGGCCTGTTCATACAGGTGAGTCTTCAGCTGTTGCATGTTATTGCCAAGATCACAAATTTACGAGTCAGGTATAATTCTTGTCCTGAGAGTAATTGGTCAAGAGGGTAACCATGGCTTTAAGCAAAAAGTTAAACAATGTTTCTATCTAGCGACTAAACAGGTATAAACATTCAGGTTATGATAGCTATGAGATTGTGCACTGTGGAATGATTCAAAGGTTTATATTTAACGCTGTGGGTACTGTATATATTCTGCAAAATATGTAATGTTTCTGTTCTGAACATATAATTGAAAGACAAACATTCATTTTTGGAAAAAAAACGTAATCTCTAGTTTCACTTTTCTTTTAAGTCCTTTAATAGGCAGTGTTTGGTAGGTGAGCCTTCTCAGCGGAGGTAACAGGGGCATAGGTGGCCAGAGGGTAGTGGTTACTGGGATGTGGCACCGAGTTGGCCTGGAACTCTGCAAGATCAGCATTAAGGGCACCTTCAAAACAAAGGTAAGCAGAGATGGAGGACACAATCTGACACATCAGCCTGTTCAGGTTGGTGTAGCTGGGACGCTCAATATCCTGGCTCCTGCGACAGATATCGTAGATGGCCTCGTTATCCACCAGTAAGGCACAGTCAGAGTGCTCCAGGGTGGTGTGGGTGGTCAGGAGGGAATTGTACGGATCCAACACAGCAATGGACCCCCGGAGAGCTGGGTAGATGAAGAACTCCAGCTTGGACTTTTTGCCGTAATCAACAGCAAGGAGATAAAACCAGAGAAACCCATGAGGATTAGGGCAGGACCAATTGACTTATTAATAATCAGTAAGTAATAATGACACTGTTTTCTGGAAAGACATGAAGAGGCAGAAATCTCAGAGTCAGATATCTCAAAACCTGGAAAAAGTACAGAAAAACTACTGACTAGAATATCACTTAAAATGAACAGGGGTCATCATGAAAAAGGATTTGGTGCCATCTGGTGGCAAAAAGTTAAACTGCATAATATGACTTAGGCGTTGATACACAGCATACATGTGCTATTGACACTTTGCTAATACATCAGTTCTTTGAAATTATATTACAAAAAGTCTTTTTAAGAAGGAACCCCTCCACCTCTGAAGTGACTCACCAGTGTGCAGATCCTGTCCCACACTAGGTCAATGATCTCTTTGCTGATGGTGTAGTGTCCACGGGCGTAGTTGTTGGCAGCATCCTCCTTGCCGGTGATCAGCTGCTCAGGCTGGGTCCCAGTTCGCACCTCATCTGAAGAGACAGCTTGAAATCTAAATGACCCAGGGGGTTTTACTATCCAGAACATATTCTACATCTACTAAATCCTTTACCGATGACAGTGGGCTCCAGGTCCAGAAAAACAGCTCTGGGGACATGCTTTCCGGCTCCAGTCTCACGGAAGAAGGTGCCGAAGAAATCGTGTCCTCCTCCAGTGGTCAAGTCACTGGGCATCTGTCCATCAGGCTGGATCCCATGTTCCAGGCAGTAGAGCTCCCAGCAGGCACTGCCGGCCTGGACACCAGCCTGACCCACATGCACTGAGATACACTCACGCTGATGGGGAAAAAAAAGAGATCATTTTTAACATTTAGCTAGTTTCAACCACGTACCAAACATCATTTCAGTTTATTACAACTAAGTTAGAATAATTTTTCCTATTTCAATTACTATTATTATAATGTTATCTCTGTGATAAAAGCTTACATCAGTTTATATGAGTGTAACTTTTAATGTAACACAATCTATAATACTTTTATTGTACGTCTCCTGTTATTTATAAATATGATTTAATTAATTTTTATAATTCATTAAATTTGGGTTGGGAATTCTGGTTCAAGCCGCCATTTTGTCTAACGGTACAGCCAGCATCTCTAACAGGAAGCTGACAACTTACTTTAAACTAAAACCAGTCATCAGAAAACACGTATAATCCAACCACAGTTACAACTACAATTCAGGCATCTCATGAAACACGAAATCTGGTTAACCGACCTGTGTCCACCACCCTGCACATTTCCTTAGGATACCTGTCTTAAGGTAAATCTTAAAGCCACATTTCTGTCAGTTAACTACTGTTAGCGTTAACATTCAGTAACTTACACTGTGGGCTGCCACCTAGTGAGAAACCCCGAGTTTTAAACCCCGTTACATGAATAAGACAACTCACACGATGAGCTGCTCACCATGTTTCTGGAGGTTTTCAGGGATGAAGGTTAAACCTAAAACCCCTTCACGTTACCATGGGAACACACAGGCGGCGGAAAGGCCGGAAGCGTCAGTTCAGCGTCGACTCTGCACCTCTGCACCTCTGCTATTGTCTAATCACACATACATGCAAGCTTATATCTGTCACGGATACTGGATTTATCTCCTTATAAACTTTTTATGTAGCATACAAGTGGCCTACATGTATGTCCACTTCCGGAGTGACTACAGTGAAGAGTTTTTATCTGGTATTGAACGACCAATCACAAACAGCAAGTGATACTATGTCTGATGAATGTAGTGGATGGGCAGATTTTGAAATGTCATCATATGGGGGCGGATTTAAACAGAACAGACACTGAAACCACTGAAAACTGCAGATGCAAACCGATGGATGTATAAGGAGAATATATTTGGCTTCCAGTGTCAACAGCCAAACTGGTTAACATGGGCACCTAATAAAGGAGTTACAGCGGGGAAAAGATTTGTGTTTTCTGTTATGTATCTGCCACAGTTTCCCAATTGTGTAAGTCTAAAATGGGTAGCACACAGAAAATCTGAAGCATTAGTACATTTAACATAATCAGAAACAATGTACACACACATATACATACATATATATATATATATATATAATACATATACATATACATAGGACAGGCACCGTCATACATCTACTGAGTGATGAGTGAACACAGCACAGCATGTTACAGCATCATTGATACAGTCTGTAGACAGAATCAACTGACAGATAAATACAAGATAAAAGAAGTTCAATCCATAAGCACAGGATGAATGAAAGCTCCATTATCAACAGTTCAAGAGAGTCATCAGTGTGGTTGGTGTGGTTGCAGGTGTCCTCCAGGTGGAGGCGGTGTAGGACAGGTGTAGCTGCAGGTCTGTGGAGGTTTGTCATGGGAATAAGATGATGGAGAAGCTAGAAGGAAAATGGAAGATAAAATGGTAGGATGCGGTTTCGAATCCAGCTGTGAATTTCATTGAATTTCATCAGATGTAACTCAATAATTGTCTTGGTGCCCTGAAATTATGTCAATGTACTTAAACTCAATTCTAATTTAACTATAATGTAATATGATTGTGTTAGATGTTTATGATCAACTTTCAATGAACCATTGTAGACGGAGTATGAGCTTTAAAATGGAGTTTTTAACATAATGTATACTAAGCAGTGGCCATTTTCACATGGCATTTCTTGTGGCACACAGATACACATTCTTTTCCTTTTTTTCATATGGATATACAGATGAGGGATAAATTAAAAGAAAAACCAGAATAAAAGAATGGAAAAACATATCAAATACAGATGCTTCCGTGCACCAGGGCTTACTGATGATTTGGTGAGTATAGAAATGATGTGAATAAAATGCTTGGGCCTTTACAATCACCGGATCTCAACCCAGTTGAACACCTATTGAAGATTATGGACCAACATGTACGACAATGCTCTCCATGCCCATCTCCATAAAACCAAATTATGTAAAATAAACTTTCATCTTCAAATGTATTTAGTGATGTCTGTGATTATCTCTGATGCTATATGTCCTTTTGTTAAGACTGGCTCTGGATGTTTTTCTTTCTATAGGAGTTTTTCTTTAAAAAAAAAATGTCGATAGAAATTTGTTAGTTTTGTAAAATTTTATTAAATCTAGTTAATAACTTTTTCACAACAACAGTTACTTAATTATAAGTGAGAATGCAGTTATTCAAATAGTTATTCAAACCTTTTTAGTGGAATCCAATTTTAAAATGGATCCGTATGTGCTCGTGATAGGAGCTTTGATAAGCCTGTTGCTTAGCTTTATAGTTAAGGTTACATTTACAAAGCAAAGCAAAGTCTCTTTGCAGGACTTGCACCTGTGGATAGACCGACTGTAGGATGTTCCTGTGCATAAAAAAATAACATAAACATTTAGAGTAGCTTAGATACTTTCCTATCCACTCATGAGGGGTAGCCTGTCCTCTCAGCTTTAGTGGACCATAAAGTATATCTATATCACTCTTATCTGTCAGAACTACAAAATCTAACAACAATGCTAAAACAAAATTACATCTTTATTTACCACCATGTGCTGTGCTAGTTATGTATTTGAAAATAGTCAAATGTAAGGTACTTAAATTACTTAAAACATGTAGCCTATTTGCCTTTATAATTTTACCATTTGATAATAATAGTGATGCCACTTCTTCTGCCGAGGAGCGGGCCTGTTGCCCTCACTGGAGGGCCAAACACTCCTGTCTGCAAACATCTGCAGGTGCTTGAGCCGCTCCCATGGCCTTGTGTGACATTGTGGTGGACATCTGAAAAAACATACGTTATTGAACAGTAGAAAGGTTAAAAAATATATATTTATACCACAGGTAGTTCTGGCCATATGGTAACACCACATCTAAAACATGTTAGACTATATTCAGGGAATGCACCCCAAAACAAGGATAATAGTGGCAGGCATTTAAGCACCTAAAACAATGGTCTTATGGCTTTGTGTCAGTTTTGTAGGGGTGGAAAGTTAGAAAGAAGTATTTTGACCCATATTTTATGTACTTTATTTGAGTATTACAGTGAACTTTGTACTTTTACTTCACTGCATTTCAAAGGAAAAATAAAATCCTACTTTTTATTTGAAAAAAACGTTATATATGTTGATGAAAATGTTAACGTTAGACCACTGTATCAATGAACTGAATGCTTTAAATCACTGAAAAACAGCAACACAATATAAAATTATATTGTGTGTAAATTATAAATTTAAACTGTCGCGATCGACCTCCACGACTAGTTAACCAACGTTAACGCTATCATACAAGCTTGCTGTCACTCGGACTGCTGGCAAACATAACGTTACTGAATTATAAATAAAAACAGAAGCAATTGACCTTCACAACTAATTAACCAACGCTATCGTAACAATCTGTCACTAACACACCACATTAAAATAAAACATACACGTGTTAATGTATACTTAAACTTAAACGAGCTGTATAACATACAGTTATACAAATATAAAAATGACTTTTTCCATGTTTACACACACCTATAGATATGAATTATCAACACGAATTACATACCATAACTTCTTGAGCGCCTTCTTTGACGGCGGGACCTGATTGGCCAGCAGCGTTGAAAGATGGAGCTCGTCATTTGATTGGTCTTTGAAAGATGGCGCTCGTCATTTGATTGGTCTTTGAAAGATGGAGCTCGTCATTTGATTGGTCTTGGTCTTGTCCTGTCCTACACTGCCGCCACCTGGAGGACACCTGCAACTAGGTTTTTCTCCCTAAAGTGCAATAACATCCAATGTTTTCTTTATTTCCCCCTTCAACGTGAAGCGTTTTGATTTTTAGATGCCTAAGTTTGGTTGCATGGAAATTATTAAACATTTTGAAAGACTTTTCAGAGGAATTTCTGTATGGAACTGAAAATTATTTTGACACAAAAATGCTTAAAGGTAATAATAATTAAAAAAAAAAAAAAAAGGACAGTTGTATTACTCAACATATGGTATCTCATAAACAAAGGGGTGCTTTAGTGTGTTAGTCATGTTAGACTATACTAGTCTAGGTCCCTACAGCCTCTGTAATTGAGGAGTCTCTTTGTTGACAGTCGTTTCACCAGTTTCTCCAGATTCACAGCTCAATTCTTTTTGTTAAATTACAGCAGCTTCCTAATAAATCCTGACTTCACTCCAGCATGAATACGACACTGAAAAACATCCGTCATGCCAGAGCTTTTGTTTTATTGTTGACATTTACAGAATTAAATGTGTGAGTACAGCGTTTATACAGAAAGCCCACTTGTCCATACAGCAAACAGACATACGACACATCTCCTCACCCCATGTACAGGTTAAGCCGTGATAACCTGGGCCACTAGCACACTTGGCATAACACTCAGTCACTCAAGGTTCAGAACAAGTTGATGGACTCCAGATGTTCAATAATGTGACAGATAACATGTGTTAGTGTTACTGGAGTGGTGTTTACCTGAAAGGGGGGCAGCTGGAAGAAGATAACTGGTAAATTCAGGATTGTCTGAAGCGAATTTGAAGTCTGATTCTAAACATTTACATTTCAGACAAAACCGTTTCTTCACCTGTCACTAATAATATGGCGGATACTGTTTTTTTCCTTTTGTAATTTTGGACAGTCACTGTTTTGTTTGGTTTCGCTGCTCAAATGAAGGTGATGTTTGTTGGGAGAGGAAATAGAACTATGATCACTAGTTTAGTGGTGGAACAGTGTCAGCAGCACCGTGTTGGTCCTGAGATTAAGTGTTTCAAGTGGGGTTTGTCACAGCCACAGAAAAATAACTGCAACGTTAGATGACCAGAAACATACTAAGAAGCAAGTAGAAAAAAAAGACATTATTAAAATTGAGTGTTAACTTTGCCTAGTGGGGTAAACAAAGTTGGTTAGATGGTTTTGCTGATGATTTCAGTGTTTTTTGCAGGTCTTCTTGCCATAATAAATTGTAACAAAAGCAAAAATCTTATCATGTGCCAGAAGTCAGAAAAACTGTAGATCTCCGAAATGAGGACCAACTTATTATAAATGTCTGGACTAATTAAAAAGTATACATATGGTTAATAACTTAATCAATATTGGAGAAAATAGCAAAACTGACCCAATCACATCATCAAGAACTGACATCTTTGTGTCTCTTCTATCCCACCTCACCATTGTGGAATTAAAAACAATAAAACAACTTATTTTTCCCAATTCCTAATTCCTGCAATACCTTAGGTAAGAGATCTTTTACATTTGTAACATTTATACACAATCTACAGATGTTGTGCAGATACAGCTTCTCAGTTTGGCAACCTTTTTTGGTAAAGCATCATACAGTTTAACCATTTCCATGACAATATCTTTTGCAGCACATGAGCTGTAAATTTCAGGGATAATCAGACTACCAAAAATACAAACTCTGTGTAAATATTTGAATTATTCATTTGAACAGTGTTTTCACAGAGCTTGATACATCTTGAAATCTCATATTACAGAAAAAATGGATTGTTGTCTGAAGCCTCTCTTATAATTGGTAGGCGGTTCAAGTCTATTAATGTTCTTGCCACACATCCACAATAGTCCTGCATCCAGATTCTGAACAGATGACTCTGAATGAAAAAACACGTCTTGCAATGATGTTCATGAAATGCATTCATAACAAGTTGTGAGCCAATCTATATTCATCTTTTCCTTAATGTGTTGGATTTGTTCAGACTGGCCAGTGTAGTTAATACTGAGGATTTACAACACTTTCTATTTTCTCCTCCTGAATCCATTTTCTGCTCCATGAGAATATCAAGAAGGACTTTTGATCATTATTGACAGCAGCAAATCAATTGATTATCTTACTCCTCAACTATTCCTGCAAGGTCTTATGGAGTCATAGAATTGAATTTGTTAAATCTATATTCATGTTTGGTGGTTAACAGCAAAATCAAAAACTGTTTTCTGCTTTAAGTGTTTGATCATGCAAGGGGATCAAATTGGCTTTATACAAAAAAAAAAACTAATAGATCATTACATTTCATGACAAAAATCACCAACTTCTCACCCTTAGAGATGATTTTCCAGTCACCATATATTGTCATGTGAACCAGTGCCACCACAGACCTCATTAGGGAGATGGCTGAAGAAGTGTGAACACTGCAACAAATACTGAGACGAGGGTTAGTGTTTTATTCTTCAAGTTGATGTCTGATACAGAGCTGACACTGAATTGGGGTAAAATCAAGTTGGGACAATGACAATTGAGCAATAGGTTGAAGGGTTTGGGAGTGTCAGGATGGAGTGGTTTGAGAGATTTTCGCATTTGGAGTGCTTGTGTTCCATTTTGTGTGTGTCTACGTGTGTGCAGATGTCAATGTGTGTGTCAGAGTTTGGTGCCCGCTGCTTCAGAGAAAAGGATTTTGTGAGAAGCACAAGGCCCGGGGAGGTTATGGTCACGGGGAGAAGACAGAGCACCAGGCTCCTTTGTTCTCTGCTCCTGGGTTTGTCACTAGTCCAGCTGTTGGCCAGAGGTCAGTGGAGTGAGACACTACGCCAGGGAGCGCTGCCGAGGCTTGATCCTAGGATAGAGCTGCAAAGAAAACAAAGAGAAAGAGGAGAATGACTAATTTGACTTACTCATGTTTGTTGTTATGTACGTTGGCACTTTGGCACTGACATCATTGGTTCAGTTATGTATACAGTATAATAAACCGGATGTATGTGTGTGTGTGTGTACATACACACACACACACACACACACACACACACACACACACACACACACACACAGATGAACAAATAAAAAAATTGTCTAGCCCTATCCATGGCAACTAAAGTTAAACCTACTGGTGATCTGATATAAACTGGAAGAATGTGACAAATGGTGTGTTATGTTGTTACCCCCAGCAGGTTGCGGGGCACGTAGCCCTCGTTGTCCTCGAGTTGCGCCCACCACCACTCCGTTTCACTGTCGTCCTGTCGTCGTAGAATAGTGATGGCGTCCCCCTCGCTGAACGCCAGCTCGTCTGGGTTCTGAGTTTTGTAATCCCACAGAGCGTACACTGTCCCCTTGTTCATTACTCCCAACTTCTCCTGAACACCTGCATAAGAGAGTCCAGAACTGTCAATATTACAACCCATTTGAACCCAATCAATATCTTTATAGACACAGTAATCTGTAATTGTTAAAACCAAATACTGTACAAGACTTTTCCCAACATACACCAAGTTGCCTTACAGTACCAAGGCTAATTTGACGTGAACTAGTCCTTCTAGAATTACATTTGTGCACGCTAGACTGATTGGTGGTTTGTTTCTCACCGTAAAGAAACTGGGAGCACTGGATGTAGCCCTCTTCCATTTCCTCGCATTTATCTGCAGCAGTCTCCACATCACTAATGGTGCTGGCAAAGATGGCGGCCCCTGACTCGACCAACAACTTGCAGAGATGAACGCTGTTGCAGGAGGCGGCACAGTGAAGCGGAGTCCTGTTCAAGCAAATGCAATATAGAAATGTAAATGGATACAACAGCAGATCATGTTAAATCAAATTTATATCATCATCCAGCTCTCCAGCATCGGGGAGCTTGGACTCACCATCCATCGCTGTCTGCAGCATTGACGTTCACACCGAAATCCAGCAGGAACTTGACTATGTGGTGATGTCCCGCACACACTGCATTGTGCAGGGGTGTGATGCCCTCATCATTGGGAGTGCTAGGATTCTCCACCTGCAAAAAAAACAAAGGACCCAGATGATAAGCTGATCCTGTATGCAAATACAAATAAATCAAAGTGCACGCGCACAGTCATGACATACCTCATAGATGATCCTCTGGACGAGGTCAAACTCTCCCTCCAATGAGGCATCCAGTAGGAGGGCCAGAGGGTTAAACTTTACCCTGAAGCCGTGGCCAGTGCGTTCAGAGTTTGGCTTCTTCAAGTTTGTTCGCTTCTCCTGTAACAATAAAGAGAGGAGGCATGAGTTACAAATTGATCTATTGAAAGTGTTGCAATAATGAGTCAGTGTATAAGCACTCTCACCAGGGGCTGAGAGACCACCGTGCCGCTCTCCTCTGGAGTCGTGACCTCCGGCACGGGGCTTGGAAGAGACGCCTCGGAGTTTCCCACGTTGTTGTTGTTGTCGTCGTCCTCCTGTCCCTCTGCTTCAGCAGGATCCTCCAGCTCCTCTGGTGGCGAGGGCAGTGGCTCATTGTCATTAGCGTCAGTGGATGGAGGTGGCGCCTCAGAGCCCAGCTCCTCCGCCCCTGGTGGTGGCGGTAGTGGTGTCTCGGAGGGGAGGTTGCCATTGTCTGTATCAGCCACAGAGTCACCTCCCAGATATCCAGGAGGATTAGCTGGCTGATAAAACGGTGTTCCATTACCTGCACCGTTGCCACCTCCTGATCCACTGACTCCATTCCCCTCTATGCCTCCTGCTAGAGTGTTGAATCGCTGGTAGAGCAGTTTCTGAATGTTGGGTCCGCTGGGGCCCTCTGGTTCTGTGATGGAGCTGCGCTTTTTGAGCGGTCTTGGAGCGTTGGCCAACTTTTTACGGAGCACCTCAAGATCAGCGTCACTTTGGTAGCGCAGCGGGGAGTGTACCATGGGTGTTAGCTTAGTAGGGCTGAGCGGTCGTGGGATGTTCTCCACACTGGGAGGAGGTGCTGAGGGCTCCGGGTGCTGGAAGAACTCGTGATCATCAAATTCTCCATCCATAGTGTCTTCAACACTTGGTTGGCCTTGGAATAATGGGAAGGCCCCTCCAGCCTGGACAAAGGGCAGGGGCGAGGGGGGTGTCGAGCTGGGGGGGAGAACAGGTTTCCCATATACTAGAGACAAACAGACAGTGTGGCATTATATTGGAGAGCATTGACACCGTCATTATGTTCATTATTAATTCAAAAAGTTATGTCAAAAAGTTAAAATAGCCCATCACCATTTCCCTCTGCCAAAAGTGATTTTTCTTACAGTCAAAAACCCTAAAGGTATTTAATTTACAAGGATATAAATCAGAGAAGAAAAAAAAAATTCACATATTTGAGGCTGCAACAAGCCAATGAACGACATTTCTACTTGACATATTATGTAAAAAGATACTTTTAAGTAACTATTGTATACTTACCAGTGTGCTTGATTGCACATATTATTTTTTTACATACACACACACACACACACACACACACACACACACATATACACACATACATACATATAAAAATATAAATTACTATAAACAGACTTAACTATCAAACTACCTGATCATGAAAACACATTTCTCTAATGGAATTTTACATTAAGTCCTCACATATTGGACAATCTCTTCAAACCCAGATCTTACCTGCTTTGAGAGCAGGCTTGAGTGGCTGGCTCTTTGGCGCTGCCTGCTGGAGGTACATGTGATAGATGGAGCTGGAGTTCATGGTAGGTGGGCCCTTTCGTGGCGACTGAGGCCGTGATCCTCTGTCTGGGATGAAGGGGCGTACTGCCACAGCTGGCGGGGGATCCAGTCGCTCGCTCAGCCCAGGCGGAAATAGCGGTGCATTAGGCTGGAAGGTGGGGCTCGGCGGCACTGAGATTCGCTGCTGGATTTGCTGGGAAGATGAGCCTGTGGAGGGGGGGACGCGGGGCCAAGCAGGAGCTGGCGGGTTTGGAAGCGGGCGAGGGGGAGGAGGTGCATCCTTGCGGCGCTCCAAGGAGCTGGCTGAAGTTGCAGAGATGAGGTGGGAGCCGTAGGGAGGCGGCTGAGGCTTAGATATGGCAGGGGAAGATACAACCATTTTGGAATCTAGCACCTGTGAAATCACATGCAAACACCACCATTAAAAACAGTATTTTGTAGAGAGAACAACACCTGAATCTTAAACTCTTGCTCTGAGGGGGCAGTCTCTTGCATAATCTCAAATGTAAAACATTTTTCTTATGGATGTGTCAGTACACCAGGAGATTAATAGCTACAAAAACAATGGACATCTTCGTATTACTCAAAGGTGATAAGATAAGAAAGAGGACTAACCTTTTCTGTACTTGGAGCACTGGGGGAGCCTGAGGGAGGGCTCTTGCCCTGGGTATCAGTCCCTGAG
Source organism: Lateolabrax maculatus (assembly GCA_031216445.1). Classification (NCBI taxonomy): domain Eukaryota; kingdom Metazoa; phylum Chordata; class Actinopteri; order Acropomatiformes; family Lateolabracidae; genus Lateolabrax; species Lateolabrax maculatus. The sequence goes on along the minus strand of CM062212.1, from coordinate 11,489,940 downwards.
TCTCTTCTCTCAGGAGGCTTTAGAGATGTGTTGGTCTTGCCTAGAGTAGGCCAACCAGTATCATTAGCTAGGGCACAAACAAGACACAGTGAGTGTGTTGCAAAAGAGAACAAAGACCCAGTGATTGAGGTGGTATGAGAAGCGTAAGTCTCTTTTACAATTCAGGGTAGTGACGAAGCATGTCCACCAGAGCTAGGTCTAAATGGTAACATTTTCTTAATGTTTTTTTTTTAAATGAGTCACTTTGTGTGATTAAACACATAAAGTGGAATATTAGTGATAGCTTTTCAAGACCATTAGTATTATTAAAATTTTACTCACAAAACACACAAATATATCTGTACCATTTTGACCTAGGATTGGTATTAAATGGAGGGTTCAGGATTTTGAGAAGCCTATCCTATTAACCAGACACCACTAAGAGATATTAAAACACACTCCTTGTTGCCTTCTTGTTAATGTGAATTCAGCATCTTTCACATTTATAAGCAAAGATACGAAGAATTAAACCAGGTCCCTAAAAATCCCAAATTCACTTATACTGCCACAGGTAGTGGAAGTAAAGGCAAACGTTTTTCAGAAAAATAGCTTCATATATAATTTACTGAAAACGCTTATAATTAATACACATTGACCTTGGGATAAGATATTTCCCATAGACAACTCTTTTGACAGAAATCTTACATTAGCTGAATTTTCGTGGGAGTGCTTAAACTATTTATGGTCAGTTGATCGTCTTTCACAATGTTTCTATTCTCTGTTGTAGGTCCAGACACATCTGGCACATCACATTTATTTATTACTTGCACAAACGATTGGTAAATTGTCCTACTTCTTTCGTAAACATTGAAGACTTAAGTTTTCAAGAGGGGCTGGTGATCAATAGGACAAAAATCCTGAGCCTTCCCATCACAGCAATGATGGCAATGAATGTATCTGCATTAGTATTTTGCTACTCTGCACTTGTATTTAGTCATGTAGTGTTTTAATTAAGTTAGAAGATTCAGGGATGCACATTAAGTGCCAGTAATGCCAGTACTGTTTGTCTCCAAGACTGAACTGATTACAAAAATATATGTGCAGGATAAAAGATGCATCTTTAGACAGCAAGGATAGGGTGAAAAGAAAAGAGGATGAAAAGGGAGGACACAACAAAACAACAGTAATAGCTGTGGTACAATTCAACAGGAATATGTTTGTATAATATGACAATAAATAAAGTTGCAGTGTGTTGACCGACTTGTTAGAGACCTAAAAGTCTAAAGAGTCAATTTTGACATTCCAATAAGCTACTTTTATAGCTATGGCAACTTTAAATAGTCAACAAACATACAGTAGGTCTACATTAGTTTGGTTTATTGGGAATTCTGTTTAAAAAGCAGCTTGTTTAACACTTACTTAAATGTAGCATTGCCAGTGATTAATACAGTAAAAATAAGACAGTTGTGCCAACAAAAGAGTCTAAAAGGAAACAGCTCGAGTGACAGCTGCTAAGTGAATCCGATGACATTTTAACATGTACAAGGTCATTCCCTTGTGCATGTTAAGTGTTTGACAACTGAAAGTGATTCTCACAGATTGCTCGTTGTGAGAATATTGTGTGATGGTTAAGGTTAGGCAGGCTGGGGATGTTATGAAATCAACAAATCAAACAAAGCCCAAATATTTTGAACTGCTTTGCATGTGTAAATGAATGAGGCACTCGATTCATTGAACATTCTCAGAAGTGCACAAAACACACACAGGATCAGCAGCGCTTTCTCAGGGATCTTCATATGAGGCATGATGTCAACTATGATTAAGAGTGTAAAATTAATGCAGATGGCACCCCACTACTTTTGACGTCATTAGCCAATCCACAGAGGAAACACTCCAAATGAAATGTCAACATGTGCTCTCCAGTTCAGAAAAACTGGCTCAATGCTGCACTGGCAGGAGAGCTTAACGATGCCAAACAAGGATGCTTCCATCAGTCAGCGATTGTTCAATTTAACCAGGCACAGATGCTCATCCTCTCCTGAGATTCCACAGCTGTGTATCTATGCTTTAATTTGTATGGTGGAGAAAATCAGTCCCATTACTTTTAAAGGGAATCTGTTTCCTGGAATATAAAAGCATCAGTTGGTGACTTGAGTGTAGGGGGCTCAAGGCCTGACTGGGCAGAACACAATTTTGATTATCTTAAATTCCTGGCCAACTAAACTGACTATAATATTTAAAAGATAAGGACGTTGTATGGAGGAAAAACTCCAGTGCATGCTGAGGATCCTGTGTTACAGTCGAGAGAGAAGGTTCAGGAAGTGCCACCCCTCTGCTTATGCAGCACTGTGCACTCACGGGACGTGCCGTCAGAGCCAGTGGAGGCTCCGGTGCCCAGGTGTGACTCTGGAAGGGACGGGGAAACCGGGTCCACAACGATGTCTAAATCAGACACTTTCCAAGGGCCGGGAGGCTTTCGCACACCGTCTGCCCCAGGAAGAGTTGCCCCCAACCCCATACCAGTGAAAGACATTACAGAGACAGGACAACAAAGACATATGAGAGAGGAGGGAAAAAGGAAGGGAATCACAGTATACACAACATAGGAAGAGAGGGAGGTTAGAGAGGAAGGATAATTCACAGAAATAAAGTCCAGGCGGAGAATTAAGTGAGAAGTCAGGTAGGAAGGAAACCGAGTAACAGTTAGAGCCCAGGAGAGAATTTCAGTCACAAGCTTTTCATGTGAGATGTGTTAAACGTGTGGTGGTGTAAGACTTCTGCCTCTGGGACTACATGTATCAAAGCTACTCTAACTGAATCCAGGAACTATCTTCTCATCTGCTTTTTTTCTACTTTGTTGTTCCTGCTTTCCTAATGAGGAAAAAAGACAAGAAATTCACTCAAATTTTCAATTAAAACCTTTGTGTTTTAGAGTGACTTGCATTTTGGGGAAAAATACGCACTTCAAATGTAATTTTATGGGTTTCAACCAACCTGACTTGGCACGCCCGTGGTTGGCTTGGTTATTAACGCCCAGAGTCTGAGGCTTCAGTGGATCAGGTGGCATGGTGTAGCCTCCCTCCTGACGGCCCGGTACAGGGACTTGGATGTACGGCCCAACAGCAGCCACGCGGCCCAGAGTACCAGGAGCTGGCTGGGGAGAGGGAGGCCCGTTGGCTCTGTTCAGCTATCAAAAGAGAAGGTCAGAAAAGTTTCAAATGGTAGAAGTATTGAGAGGAAAAACAATCAACATCTACAAAGAAACAGAAATTTGTTGTAATATGTGAAATAATTTTGTATTTCACTTTATATTGAATGTTTGGCGTGTCTGGACTGACTTCCCACTGAGACGGGAGACTTTTGTCAGAAGCCTTTAAACAAAAAGAGGAGGAGGAGGTGTGTTAAGCGCTCTTAGCCTTACAGGAAGGTTCTCTTTTTGACGTGCCTCAGCTTTTTTCTTGTAGAGGCGTTCCCGCAGCTCGCTGATTCGCTTGTCCATGAGCGTCACTTCCATGTTGCGTTTGTTCAGAAGGTCCTTCTGTTGCTGCAGCTTGCTGTTTTGCTCCTGGTTCAACTTGTTCCGGATCTGTGGATGATAAATGTGGACGAAAACTCACGTACAAATTCACCAGAACTATAGATACTGCCACCCCTGTAGTCAGGGGAAAAGTAAACATAGTGGAACCTATAAAAGTATTTTTACTAAGCAGTACCTGAAGCTCCTGGTAGAGTTTACGGAGCTCTATGGCGGCAGCGCCGGTGACTTGGCCACCCAGGGCGGTCTGTATCCCATTGAGCTTTCCCCTCCGCAGGTCCTCCAGCTGCAAGCTGAGCTGCTCCACCCTCAGTACTGCAGCCTGTAACTCTGCCTGTTTCTCTTGGAACAGGCTGCTAACTTGCTCGATCTCTGCCGCTGGATGTAAGAAAGAAATCACATCAGCTCATTCATAATCTACGTATGTAGGTGACTTCTTTAAAACTAGCAAGCTAGCTCAATCTTTTTTGTTTTGAGCACAAAATTGGTCAAAATGTGTAAAACTGATTCTGTCTACATTATGGATTTTCCACCCTCATCTCCCAGAGTGATTACGCTTTTTGATGTGGATATATAGAGTAAGTATAATGAAATCATGCACATATTGAAAGTTTACATACACAAGTTGCCATTGATGACCTTGCTGTAGTCCACTTGGCCTCTCATTGCCCGAATCTTCTTGAGCTTTGCCTCCTGGCTGTCCACGCGATCCTTCAGCCTCTGCAGCTTCTCGCTCTCTGAAACGGTTTGCTGCTGACGCCGCTCCTGCTGCTTCAGGTAACGCAAACGTTGCTCCTACAGATAACGAGACAGAGATTAACGTTTTATACGTAAACACAAAGTACAGAATGATGTCAAACTGCATCCAACCGTGCAGACAGTCTCAATGGTGCTTTTAGAAAGGTTGGAAAGAAATACTAAAGACAAAATGTTATTTTATCAGTTCAATGCTTATATTTTTTTTAAAATCAAAAACAACAACAACAACAACACATGCATGAATAAAAAACCTGCAAGGCACCATCCAAAGCCTTACAAGATATTTTTGTGGCAGACATACCCTAAAACTTGCCAAATCCTGCTACTATATGCACTCAATGAAAAGCTGTGCTGTGTCAAGACTATCTGAAGGCTTAAGAAAGGGTCAGATGACTTCATCTCTTTACCCAACTGAGAACTGCTCCAGTTAAGGTCCTAAAATAGGAAATGACAGGCCCAGGTTTCCAAATGACTGCAGGGCTTTGAGTAGGCCTACTTTTCAGACGCCACAACAAAGGCAATAAATACTCTTTGTATCAGCGGGTCCACAGTGGGTTTCATCTTGCATGACTGATCAGCACTCCACAAGCACGGCGGTCAGACTTAGTTAGTGTACTGAAAAACCACCAAGACTGACAAGGTAGACTGGACGTGTGGTGGTTTGTCACCAAACTCCTTAACACTATTATTCCTTCCATTACAAGGCAAAATCTACTTTTTATAAGCACTGTAGAGCTATAACTGGTCTGAGAAAGTTATCCTTAGTGTTCAAATCATGAACAATTTACATGCTTTAGTAAACAGTGCTACGTCTCTGCACATGTTCCTATAAAGACTGAACTATGAATTCTGACAGAGTGGACAATACTAGCACCGTGACTCATACTGCCTCCCATCTCATTTGTTACGTAACTGAAAGGAAAGGTTCCAGGCTGTGTCCTGAACTTACTCGGCCTGTTGAGGCCTTGAACTAAAGCCCAGTGTGTGTCTGTGTAATCAGACTACATGACACAATATTAGACAAACCGCACCTTTCCGATCACTTATGTATGTCATGCAAAACATGAAAGATGGCACGCTATGATTGGTCAGGCTTCAAAGTATATAGTCTGCCATGTCTCTCAGCCACTTTACTGCAAGAACCTTTGACTCTATGATTGCCTCCTCTGACACAGTGACAATCTCAAAAGGTAAAACTATTGTGTAGTCTGTTCCTAGCATAAGAACATAACATTTAGGTTTAAGGAATGGCCAATTTAGAAGCACATTTTGAATGAAAGACCACTATTATATTCAGGGCAATGATTTAAGGTAGGATAAAACAATGAAGACAAGATGCTACCTTTGCAACGAGCATCTGCTGCTGAGCCTCGATCTGCTGCTGCTGCCGTGTGGCCATCTCCTGCAGCTCTGACAGCGTGAGCTCCACACGCTGACTCCCCACCTACACACAAACACATGAGAATTGGTCAACAAAATAAAATCTGAGCAAAGTATTCTTGATGTTCACATCCACTGAAATGTTTGGCTGATGATACATAAGGATTTCTAAACATTTCAAACAGTAAAGGTGTGCCACTGAACATTTTCATTAATGAGGAGAAAAACAAATTAAGTAAGAATTTTGTGCAATAAGCCCAAAATTCTTAGGCCCTATCTTCCTCTTACTAAAAGTTGCTTGATTAAAACCAGGGCATGACCCCACAATTTTTTGTTTTGCCCCGTGGGAGCTGCTATGAGTATGACACACTTACAAGGATACATGTCTCTTCATCCAGCCAAAACAACAACATTTAAAAGCTCTGTGCAAAAACTAAAAAGGTGAATATTAATTTTTTTACTAGTAATACCTAAAACATCATAATTGTAGTTTGGAGAACTCAACTGTGAGAGTGCAGTATCTTTATGTCCTGTATGTTACCAATACTCAGGTAAATATTTGATATAATAGCACTTTTAGGACAAATATGCAGGTCAATAAGTGCAAAAAAATACATCTGACATAAAGAGTTACATAAGCTAAAAATCTTACATAAGAATAAAGACACAAAAACAAAGAAACACATTACGCAAAAAGCCATTTGCAGAAATGATTTTAAAAAGATGTTCGATTTCAGCAGCCAGAGGGTCAAACAGCAGGAAACTTAACAGCAGTGAGAGTCGGGGTTTCCTTCCTGCACAACAAGGCTCCAAACATCATTATGATGTTGGTGTTTTGTGCTGTAGAGCAATGGTTTAATAAGTGGGTCCCTGTATAATTTGTATCACAATGATGTATTCCAATTTACTGATGTTAAAAAAACACTGCCATTATCATTAGTAGATTCACCAACTTACTTCATGGTTTTGTTGGAGGATCAATTCATATAAAATAATTCGACTTAATATTATTTTGATTATCGATTAATCTGCAGATGATTTTCTTGATCATTTGATCTAAAAATGCCAGAAAAGACTCAAATTAAAAATGTTCATCACAGTTTTCTAAAGCCCAGGATGATGCCTTTAATGGCTCAGTGCTAAAAGCACAATCAGTGAATGCCACGCATTCTTCTTTCTGATCAAAACCTGCCTACATTACCCACAATGCAACTCAACAGCCAACGGTTCGACTAGTGTAGCATCAAGCCTCTAGCCTCTAGCAGAGATGAGGAGCGGGCTGCAGAGGTCTGGTAACATCTTTTGAACTACACACCTTTAAATGTTTTTAATTTTCAAACTTGTGGTCTTAAATCAAGTGATCACTTTTCATATCTGCAGAAGTACTCCACAAGAACTGTAAACAGACTTTGATGTATAAAATTGGTGGAGATCCCCTTTAAAGATATTCAGTGTACTAACACAAAAGAAAAAGAAAGGGAGAAAATCCTAACAATCATACACAAGGGAAATTACTTCCAATTACCAAAAAAGCTGCATTTTTCGTCTTTTCTATTGATCAACTAATAATTTCAGCTGTTATTGTGGAACAAAAAAAAACTCTACATGACCAAAAAATTATAAGGTTTATACAATGTAGACAAAGCTTATCGACTTTCAGAAAATCCCAAGCAGATGTTACAATAAAATCAGCTTTACTAGAAATTTAAAAATGGTTCACCTCCATAAACATGTTCAATGAAATCCTCCTCTTAAGCCAGAAATCAGCACCCATGTGTTGTTCAAGAGCTCACAGAATGAAAACTGGCTATCACATTCAATTCTGTTTTTCTCCAAACAAACATTCTACAGACTTCTGAATTTCCAGTTGCTACGGTCGACACACTGGCTGAATACTCTTCAATAAAACAGCATACTGAGTGAGCAGCGGATACAGTCCTCCAAACTACAAGCGGTACTGAAATGCTCAAGTGCTGCTAGACTTTGCCTTTAGGAAGTGTGTTCAAAGAGGGAGGAGAGAAGAGACGATGCAGGAAATGTCATGGTATTCTTTTTTCAATGACAGACTGAGAAATGTAGAATACTGGTTTGGATAGAGCACTCTTTTATACGTGAAAAGATTAGCAAGAGGCACAGAAAAGAAGATGACATGAAAAATAGAAATATATTAGTTTAAGTGTATGTTTAATATGATCCTGATGTAAAAAAATGGAAACATAAGCTAAAGTCCAGGTGAAACAAACATGACATGCAAAACACAAAAAAATGTATGCACTGCTTTTACTCGATTAGAAGAGGCAGACATTTCTGTGACTCATCTTGTCTGAATAAAACATGCTTCTTTTTGAGAATAATTTAACTTTTGTTATTGTGAAGAGAGGCAACGATAGCATTCATGTCATACATCATCTCATCTCTGAAGACACTGCGTTGGCAGCTCTGCCCATGTTTTCCTACCTGGCATTTGTTAAAGGAATTGTCTGTAGGTATGTTGGTCCTGCGCAAATCTCGATAACCATTCATCCGATCTACTTCACATTTGGTGTATTGCAAGGGACCCAAGTAAGTGCAGTGTTGCATTTGGTGCAATTTGCAATTTCACCGTGAGGGAATCTTGGATAATCTATCATAAACGATATAAATTACTGCCCATCCACTATATTTCACACAGCTTTTTGTGATTATTTTTTAATTTATGTAGGCCTACTTCTAGCACATATTTGCCAGTAGTGCTACTTCTGGGGGCCAAGCAATCGGCCTGCTCCAAACGGACACATGTTCAGAACGGTCACGTCGCGAACGGGCACTGCACTAGTAATATAAGAATGTGTGGGAAGACTACGAGGGGGGAGGGGGGAGGTGACTCAACTGAGGTCGAGATGGGGAAAGCGGGGGAAGCCACTGGCACACATTCAGCCACGCTCAAATGCACTCAGGCAACACTGCATCAGTGACAATTCACCCGAGGGAGAAACAGACACACACACACACACACACACCCTCAGACAGTGATGAAGAGGGAGCTGGAGAAACACCCGACTGAGCAGACCAGGAGGGAACAGAGCGCAGCCACATTCTCGCGGATGAGGGGTGTCGTCCTACTGGGAGACGATATTACTCCCACCAACAACTGTATAGATTTATACATATCTGAAATTGAGAGCGATTTATGATTATGGCTAAAATGGTCATCAGGATAATGTTTCAGAATAAAATAACTCAGTTATTCATAACTATTACTCAGGAAATAATGTTCTGAGGAGCAAACATTTTTCGATCAGCAGAAAATTCTTGTCAACAATCTCTCAGATAGTAAACTGCAAATCTTTGGGTATTTGGACAAAACAAGCATTTCTAACATGTCATCTTGGGCTTAAAGAAACTGTCAAATAATCTTTAGTTGCGGCCCCAGGGATTATTGACTCGGGCAACCATATAGGGCTGAACTATTGATTATTTTAATTAGAGATCAATATGTTGATTATTTTATCAACATTGATTAATCAATTTGTGTGGGATTAATGAAAATAAAATGGCCATTCGATTTTTTCAAATGGCAAAGAAAAGCAGCAAACCCTCACACTTGAGAAGCTGGAAGCAGAAAATGTCTGGTATCTTTGCTTGGAAATGAAAAATTGATTATAAAAACATTTCAGCTCTTGGAAAATAAAATTTGGTGTTTCAATACAGCCAATAAGTTGTCATTACCAAATGGTGGAAGCTAAAAAAAATTGTGATATATATATTAAAAAAAGAAAAATGAGTGGGTTCATTGTGGTGTTCCCCTTGAGGCACCTCTGCTCTTTACGAGGCATAGTCCCTCTCAGAGGATGATCAGCTCTGCTTGGTGGAGAGAAAGCCCCTGGGGTTTGGGCAGCAGCCCGTGGAAAAGCCAAAGCAATGATCCTCTTAGGGCCCGTTATATCATCCAGCAGGCTGACAGATATAATCCTCTTAATCAGATATTAGGAAGAAACTCGGACACAAATGACCCTCGGCACTTGGGAGGTACTGCACTTGACTGTGCAGTTGATAATGTTTTACTCTTTGAGTGAATGAATAGTGATGATAAAAAAAATGTTTTTGCTTGTCATGCTTTGGTGCGGGCTTAAACAGAGACTGTTGCCTGGAGAATCAATCAATCAATCAATCAATCAATCAATCAATCAATCAATAACCAATTACTATATCAAAAAAATACATATTACTTTATACTTCCTCAACACAAACAGAGTCAAAAAGTCAGGATATTGAAAGGAATTGCTTCTGGGTGCCTTTGTGCTACAATCTTTTTGGAAAACAAGAACCACAACCCCTCCATCTCCTGCTGCACTGGATTCTGCCCTCCACCCTTAAGGTTGAATTAGTTACGATTCCTGGACCACAACACTTTGCTATTGTGAAATCTGGGACAGATGGTCGGAGAGTAAAAAGGATGCCACGCCAGAGGCTGCTCTTATCGGAGTCATTCACATCTCCTAGCACACACTTCCTGGAGCTGAGAGCTCAACGTGCACAACAATGGGTTCAACTGACGGCGAAATACTGGCAGTGCCTGGACAGTCCTGTAACACCAATATCAGAATCAGCACAGCTGGCATTCAGCAGATGTGATCCAAAAGTAAAGTCTGGTAGGAATCAGTGCTAGTGTCGACATGCTCAGCTAAATAAACCAGCTCCTACTCTCTGAGGGAAAGCTAGTTAGCTTAGCATGCTAGATTCCACTTTACAAGTGAAGTGCAAACTAAACAGCACGATGGGTCCTTACAACACAGAGACACAAAGCGCACTACTTGGAAAATAAGACTCTGCTAATATCTGGAACACTTACAAAAGAGTATTACATTGAAATATTATATATTTTGTCACTCTTTTTATATACTGTATGGATTATATTACATATATATACACACTGAGGGATTTATGGCCCTGGGTTGTTCTTTTCCTTCATTTAATTAAAAAACAATGAAGACATTTACACACACACACACACACACACTATATATGTATATTTTGTGTTATGACAGTTTGTGTTACAAACTTATATATACACTTGTAACTTTCATTGTAACCTTAATGTATTCATGAAAGTAGTCCAAATTACAGTAAGTTCTTGCAAGTAGATTTCTATTTTAACATAATTTAGATTAAGTCTCACCCCATTCTCATTGTGCTTCTCTCCAGTGTTTCCACTTCTTCGATTCGTCTGATCCTGAGACTGCTGACTCCCTGCAAAAAGAAACAGTCACAGTCAAAAACACGGGCAGGGCAGAGAAACGAAGTGGGCACAGACTAGCGGGCACACATGCACGTGAGTGCAGATTCAGAAATAGTCAGGAATAGTTCACTATTCAAATTCACTGACATGATTGCACATGACAGAGGGATTTAAGAACTGGGACAAGCACTGCTGACTAAAGCCACCTAACTCAAACTTTTTTATTAAAAAGGCTTGATGGAAAGATGAGAGTAAATGACTTCACAGGAAAAGATAGATAAATTTGCCACTTCTGCTATACTTCTAAAAATCACCAGATATCTTGATGGTACCTTTACTGCAAAATTACAGCAGGATCACATCACAGTGAGTTTGTTTCTCTGCAACCTGTTAACTGTGTGTGTACTTCCTTTATACATCTACAGATTAAATTAAATTCCAACATTGCAATTATTTTGTATTAGTGAGCCCCTAATCTTGTACAGAGCCGGTTTCAGTAATTGATTTTAAGCTTGCTTGACATTTTACACCTGGCTTTTCACATGGCTACACACTGCATCTGAACACAAATGCAAGAAGAGTCATGTTAATGCAGGGTGTGTGAGAAAATGGGGAAATGATTTATTCCTTTGACATGCCCCTTCAAGCATCAATCACACTTTGGTTTTTCACCCTACACAGCCTTTGAATCTCAAAAGACAAAGAAGTACCAAGGTGAGAAAGGGAGAAAGAAAAACATTGACTGCCTCCACCCTTCTTCGGGTAGAGACTACATAGAGCAGAAAACCTCCAGACAGTGGAGACCGTGATAATACGCACCTTGATCACTGCTCTCAGTTGGTGAATCTTCATGCCGGAGGAAGAACTTGACTTCTTGTTTCCGAGGCCCCCATTTCTGCAGATGTTCATACATCATGTGTTCGAAGGGGATCGCTCGCTCTACAGACACAAAAAAAGTTACGGATAAGGGGGAAAGACTGATCAAATTTGTCTCATAGAAACAACTAATCTCTGTCTCCGTCCAAGGGTAACAACATCAGGTCACCAGCACCTCTGAAGCTCAGTAATTAATTCAATATCTTACAGTGTAAAAACTAAAATGTGTGGTTTTTACAGGGGGTTATGTGTTAGACCACCTCTTGGCCAGGTTAGCTGTTTCTGTTTCCAGTGTTTGTGCTAAACTGAGCTGCCTGTCTCCTGACTGTAGCATTATATCTAACAGACAGATAAGTCTTAATGAAAAAAGCAAATAAGCTTATTTCCAAAATGTCAAAGTATTCATTTAAATATAAGAGGGACGATGTGTGTGATTCAATCATTTTGCCTGTCACCTGTATAAAGTTAACTAACCCTCAATACGGGTGTCGCACTGCAGGCTTATGCAAACTTGGCTGGGGAGTGGAGGGAGAAAGGGTGTGTGTTTGGGGTTAATGTTCTGACAACTACGATGACTGAATAACTAATAAAGTAAAGAACATCAGAGAACAACAGGTAAACGTATGATCGAAGTCACTTTATGCTCTTATCTTTTTATATCTTGGCAGTATGGTGGTTTTCAGAATCAAATAAAGTGATGATATCCCTAGGTAGGACCGCTGAGATGGACAAATAACTATGTGTGCTAAAATTCTGTTGCGTTTCAAGAGGACGGCACTCTGTGGGCAAAGAGAGGCCGAGAGACAAAGAGACAGGGACAAAGACAGAGAGGTTTTAGGAGGTTTCGGGGGGGGTAGACAGCTGCATTGTCAGGCACCAGTCGAACACGATTGCATAACGTGGGTTAATAAAGCCCTTGGCTGGGACGTTGTTTTCAACAGGGGAGTGGCCCCTCAGCAAAAAGTGCTGATAACACCGGGTATGTCAGCACGACTGTGGTGATAGGAGCAAATCGTTTGGACAGAGTGGAATCTGCTGTGACAGTGCTGTGGACTGGTGAAGCACGTAACTCTTTTCTGACCCACAAATATGTAATTTAAATGAATTATTGCTGTCTGATAATAGCTGATGGGAATAGGAACATTTATTTTTGTTAATACATGCCTTTCTTCTCTTTGAAGGTGTGAAACTTTTTTTTCTTATTTATGGTTTCTCCATGATTTTATTCCACTCATGTATTCATGCATGGCCCTATTTTGCCTTCTTTTATTTTTTACAAAATGCCTATATTTACACTGATACGGAAGGCTAAAGGCTACTGCTTCATAAAATTAAATTCTAACATAAGTGACGCGTCAAGCTCAGTGATAATGGAGTTTCAGATTACTTCACCTTCATGTATTACTGGTGACACCCACTGCTCTTCCTCATGATCCAAATTGGGGCTCTTACACTCAGTAACAATCATCATTTCAACCAGCTCTTACCGTTGCCTCTCCAGACCTCAGCCAGGTGGCAGCCGCTCTCGCCGGGTTCTTTGCAGAACTCGACGACATCGCGGCACGTCGTCTCAGGGGTGATGGGTACTTCAGTCACAGCCTGTTCCCCATCGCTGAGGTACACTGTCAATATCATCTGAAAGAGAAATAAAAAAACAGTCAGGTAAGATGAAGCATTAATGATCCCAATGACAGGGAATAACATATAGTGCAAAAAAGGATTTGATGCAACATTAGAAAAAACAGGATTAAAGATAACTTAAAGGTGGTGTACATGAAAGTTTGTTTTGTATGAAAATAAAGATATTTGCGATGTACAACAAATGAGAAAATGTATAATTGGCTGATGGTGTTGTTTAAGGATAAAGCTTAACCCACTCTTATTATTCGTACATTTTTCTGTTAGTTTGAGCTGCTGGTGGACTCGTGCCTGTGCCTGCCACATTTCTGTTTACTATGATTAAGGCCTGCCATAGCGTTGATGATATACAGTTTAGGCTGCGAGGAGACATAGAAGACATAGCAATACAAGCCCCCACATGCTTCTGTCTGTACTTACATAATAGTAACACATAACTTCTTTCTAACTTTCTCACCTTAGAGTGTAACTTCAGAGGGCTGCAAGTGCTTCTTTGTACTTGCAGCGATCAGACTGTACAACACTACCTGTCCAAACACCCACAGCCAACTAGTAGGGTGACAAGGCAAAGTGGCTGCAATGTGTATGACCATTGGACTAATCCAGACAACACTGCATGCATATTTTAAAGTTTGTGTCTTCAGCTTGAATACAAGGGCTTTAAACGATTGGGTGATTAATCAACCAGCTGATTGACAGAAAATCAACACAGAGCTTTTTATTTTACCAGTACTGTGATTGTGAATAAAATTACAATTTTCTATACATTAAATTCCAGACCTAGTTGGTGGTCCGCACAGTATTAAATATGATTGTTTGTTAAAACAAACATTGAAATGAAAAAGATTGGTGGTGCTTCTTTCTAGAACAAACCATCTTCGGCCTACATGAAGTAAATAGTGTATAAATCCTATTAAAGAGACAACAGTCTAGAGTTTCTTTTAGTAGTTTGGCCAACTTAATTAGCTGCAGTTTAGTATATTTGGAATTTTATAAACTTATAATACAATTAATAGGTAATTTATGTCATGTAATTTACTGTATGTACTTTTTCTTCATCAGCATATGTTCTTTGTGCATATTATTTCTCCAGAACATTTTTCTCTTACACTTATCAGCAGGCAGATCTCAAACTATCACACACGCACACAGCTGCAGTGCATGTCCTATGTTATACCCCTAAAGGAGAAAGCAAAAAATCCCCAAATCCAGATGGTCCAAGCTGATAAAAAACATATATAAGAAGATTCAGTCATTGCAAAGTATTGACTTACTGGGTTAAATACTTCTGTAAGGCATTAAAAAAAAAAAAAAGACTGATCCACTCTGAATTTAGGTTTTAAAATGGAGGGGAACATTTTTTTTTCACAATTTGACAACTCATTTTTTGGCTAAACAACCATGTGGATCCTATGTTGAGATTAATCATCATCTTGGTTGAATAAAGCCAAAATACAGGATGAGAGGAGCAGTGGATAATGTCCTCTCAAGTCCTCTATGCACACTGAATGATCACCGAACATTACGCCACAAACTCTTCCTGTTGACAGCTATTCAGTTTAGTTAATGTAATAATATTTCCCATCTGCCTCTTTTAGACCTGCCCACAATAACTTTGACTTCTTTGCTCTTGTAATTCAATTTTTGGGGAAACAAGCCAAATGGATTCATGAAAGCTCCCCTATATTCAGTGTTATAGCACATCAACATGATGTGTTTTTCAGGCTGAGGTGGCAGGCAGATTTTCCTTGTTTTTTTGGTCGCACAAAGCACTCTAGGGGGTTGAGGAGTGCCTTCCTGTTTCATGTGACAGGCCTCACTTTTTGTGTCACTATAGAAAAACAGGACTGTGTGTGACTATGATGGAGAATATATCTATAACAAAGTCAAGAATTTTGAGAGATGTTCAAAATGAAATAAAACTGTTAGCTGTGTTTGAAAAGAAAATAGTTTAGAGTTCGATGTGAGTTCAGCTAGTTGTCAGTAAACAGAGTAGAAAAGGAAAATCTGGACTCCCTATGTCAGTAGTTTGTTTTTAACCTGTTCAACTTTTACAGTTGTTGTACATACTTCACTGGTTGAACATTTCATAACAGGGAGGATTTGAGCCAACAACCTATTCAAGTATAATGCAAAGAAAACCAAGTAATTAGAATCTTAAATTAAATATACTTATACTAATACTTATAATACCAAAGGGCTCTGTGATCCTACTATTGCTGTCCAAAACCAACAACTACACCTCTTTGTTTAAATATGCCTCACAATGTCAAACCAGAGTCTACAATGTCAAAGCAAATCAAAGAAAGAAGAAAGAACCAAAACCTCCAACTAGGACAACATCAGACCCACAATTTAATGTGTTGAAGGAGTAAGTGTACCAGCTGCAATTCTGGTATTTTACATATGCATCATGTAGTAAGTACTCCAATGCAAAGTGCAATGAAGTTTCATTGATGCAAAACTGTTTAGGTGGCTTGAGGGTGCATTTGTAGTACTACAATAATGGTCAGTGTATACCTCAGTTATATAATATCTAAATTTAGTCACTGAGCTGCCTATAGATTATTAGACTGGGAGTTTCTCTGAGACAAAGTGACTCATTCTTTGTAATGCTGCATCTGTGTAATTCATTGATATTTTCTGCAGCAGCCTAACTGAGACAATATGACCACGGGCGCCTCTACAACTTCACTCAGCTGATTAGGATTTTGGCAAATTCAAACACCATGTATGATAAAATGAACTGGAGCCGAAGCACTTATTTTAGGAGATGCTTTGGCTCTCCTTCCCAAATCCAACAGACAAACCATCCATGTATGATTTCGTGTTGCTTCTAGTAATGGATGCAATTTTTTGGGACCTGATGTGCAAGAGCATTAACAGAGAAAAAGACATGGAAATGGAAGTGAAAAATAAAGTGTTCCAAGTAAGCTGGAGACTAGTTATGTCCACATTTTACTGATAGATAATTACTTTGCTAATCCCCAAGGGATGTTCTGGCGCTACCAGCTGCATATTAAGATACAACATAGTACAGGAAGAAAATAATGAACACAAAACATCCCAGTGAGACCAGCAACAACATCAGTTTGAATACAGATAAGACTGATGCCATTATTTGAATTTGTTCTGGTGAAAATATTGCGCATTCTTACTGATATTTGTTTTACAATTGTGTTTGATGTAAGAAATATAACAAATGTAAAAATGTAATGAAATACTGTAGTAGTACTACAAAAATAAGTTAAATAAAACAGTCCATCACAATCTGCACTCCAACAATCAAATCTACATGCTGATTATCTTTCAGAGCATGTCAAATTAATCAGGACACACAATTAACCAGACAACGAAACTAAGATGCAGACGTGTGCCTAATTTAAACTGATCACAGAAAGCCAATGCCAGATATTCTTAAATATACTTTCACATAAATAGAAACCACCAAAACATGTGAACATACATTCAGAGAGTGACAGCGTAGAAAACAGAAACTCCAGTGATCCAGCTGACTGACCACTGGAGAAATACGAACCGCCCTCACTAAGTTGCGTCTGCCCATGTTCTTGGCTCTTTTGACTGCCCTCCGTTTCCTCCTGATCTCCTTCTTTGGTGGCCGGTGGTGCTCCTTTGCCCAAATGGGGTTTTCCTTAGAGAGGCTAACAAGGCCGCGTAACACTATAGTCACAAACCTCTTCATCATAGCACTGCAGCTTTTGCAGGCACGAGACTTAATTGTTATGCCATCTCGAGCAGACCTCTGAAACCGACAGCGGTACGTGCATTGGAAAAGTGCTGCAGAGGAGACTTGGGAGGAAAAAACACTTGATGTGTGTGTAATTCAGGGAGGGAGGAGGGAGAGCTAGAGAGAAACAAACAGTAAGAGAAAGAAAGACAGGGAGAGAGACAGAGAGACAGAGAAACAGAGAGAGAGAGAGTCACAGGATGGTGGGTGTGGGTGGAGGAGGATGCCGACCAGTCCTTCTAATTGTCCCTGGGTTGTGCCAGTGGCTGTAACACCAACCATTCCCTGCTAATGAGAATAGTTTGGCCACAGCTGTGACTGGCAGGCTGGTCAGGGCACTGTCATGTAGGGGCAAGAATGGGTTCACCCTTATACTCCATGTTGGCTGTACATGACTAGAAACATACAGTATCTCTCTTGCCTGATGCATAATGCTACAGCTGGCCTCATTTGGAGATAGGGGCATTTATCATTTAACTACTGAGAGGGAAAGAGGGATGCTTGGCGGGCCTGATCAGCAGGATGATTTGAACCATCGTTTCTTCTCAGAAATCCTGTCACTCATTCACTCACAAAGAGATACTCACAATGAAAAAGAAAGATGCAGCAGACTAATATTTCCTGGGAGCACAAACTTCAACGGACAACATGAAAACACCTTCCACAGATGCTGCGGATTTAGGACATTGCAATAAAACAAGGATAAATTCCACCCCCATCCTTATGGTCTGGTCAGACACAAACACACAAATAGCTAAATCGAAGACATTCACTGAAACATGAGAAGGTTGCCTTTGACATACTTGACTAATAGAATAAAAATCGTGCTATCAGGACAGTTCTTGCAGCCAAAATATGCCAAACATCTGCCCATCTGGCTAAAATGGCACAGAACCAGATGGAGGAAAGAAGAGTAATGATGTGACAAATTATGTGAAATAACCTGAAACAAACAAACAGCCAGGGTGTCCGAAAAATAATACTGTTATGTATTATACATGCACCTCATGAGCAAGATGTAAAAATGTTTCCTTTAGCTGGGATGTTTTAGATCCAAGTTGAACTTTTAAAAAAGATGTTCTAAGAACTTTAAGCTGGATAAACCAAGTTATAACTGCAATGCCGTTGCTATTACAGACTAATCGTGCAGAGCTTATGTGTCTAATAGCAAGCAAGCAAAAATTCCTTTGATAATTCATATTTTTATAAGGAAATGTACTTGCTTTCATCTTGAAAAGATTAAGAAAATACAAATCTGGACAGAGGCATGGCAACATATCTGGTCCCTATAAGATCTAACAAACTGTTTAAAAAAGGATGTGTCCCTTTGATAGAAAGCTGACTGATGTGCATTAGAGGAAGGCATTAAGAAAGTCTAATTAATATTATATTCTTCTTCAACCAATAAGAAAAGAGATGTAGCAGTCTTAAATTGGTGGAAGTTGTTAAATAAATCAATAACTGACTTTTTTTTCCAGTTCGCAGTGAGTTTGGGGAAAAGGTCTTACAGTAGCTTAATAGTCACACCCATTAAACTCGTGACATTTTACTCTTTAATTACGTGTGCTTTATGATATAACCTAGAGGGCTTGGCTGATGTCATTTTAAACCAGCATACCTCCAAACATGGTAAAAGCGACAATAAGATGCAATGTTTACATTTTCTGTAAGTCATGCTCTGCCCAGCTCCACTGTGTGAGATTAATGCCACTTGACAATCTACTCAGCTCAAAAGTTCCCCTTAACAACAGAGCATTAGTCGACGCAGCCACACAGACCCAGATCTGCCACGGTCCCATTGGCTGCTAGAGTCACGCGAGACCCAAATGCAGGGCTGCCTCTCTGCTCGACTGGCTCTTTGACTCTGATAGCCTGCTGGTGCCACAGGGTATAAACGTCCATGGCGGCTACCATTGCAGTCAATCCTGCAATGGCTGCAGCGAATATGGAGTTCCTCCTCCTTTACCTTGTAACTTAAAAAACTCTCTGAAGCTATTTTAATGACGACAAACACAATGTTACTGTGATACTGTATTTTCAACCAACGCACAATCATTTGGAAAGATAACTCGCCAAGACTGAATCCCCTCCATTGATGATGACACCTTACTGAACCTAATGTAAACTTATCCTGTATCTGAGTTCATGTTCACCTCCCCGAAGGCTGAACGGGCTGCAATCACTTTTCCCACAATCCACCACTGCATTCTCAGCACTAAAGATAACAAAGGAGGTCCCAACAAAGCACGCCTCCAAAAGAGCTGCCATTCAGGTATTCTATTCTTTACAACACAGAGCGTCTTGAACAATAACACCAGAGAAAACAACAGAATGAAAATAGTTCTTGTGTTAACCTGTATCAAAGCCTATCGTACCTACTGCTTTAAATATATGAAGTGATGCGATCATTATGTGTGTAGTTAACCTGTCCTATTCTGGTATATAGTACACTAGTGTTAGTTTACTTGTTCAATAATGTCCATATTTGCTAACATAGTCTACACCTTAAATAATGTGAGGAAAACATATTTAATTCCTTGTCCTAAAAGGAAACAGACTACAACACAATCCCTGTTCACCAAGTTATGACAAGAACTGTTTACAGTCCCCCCCCCTTCCTAATGTTGCAATCATTGTAACCATAAATGTGAAAAATATGAGTCCTGCAGCTATGTATAATTGCAGAGATACTGTACAACAGATAAAGTCGTGGTAGATAAAGTTAAGCATTTTATTTTTCCAAGAACTGGTCTCGCTTATAGATTAGCTGAGTGGTGGTGGGAAAGGCAAATGGGCAAAGCATCAGATATACAATCTTGCAACTTGTATGGGGACTGATCTCAATCTGTTACTGATATTATTATTTTTTTAGGCTGAAGAACCACACGTCCACGATATTTGAATGAGGAGCCCCAAATGCCACGGAGCAAGATGAAAGGCTAAGTGTCCCTTTTCAAAAACCACTCCTGTAAAGAGCAAGACCTGACAATTTCCACCTTGCAGGCAGGCTCAGTTTTGTGCAAACATGAGCAGATCCAATCATTAGTCTGGAAGGCACTGGCGTTGGATGGATGAATAAATGGGAGAGTGAATCCCTTTTTTTTTTTTTTTTGTTGGTGCTGGGAGAGCAGGGGTTGTGTGCACTTACCGGCATCATATTGGCAGCTCGGGCAGGTCAAACCCAGGGGTGCATCGGCAGGTTGACCCACGTCTCTTCACTCAACCAAGACCCACCTTGCTAGTTAAGGGCTCCGGTTACTCCAATGTGACAACCAACTGGGCCTCAGACCTCTCTGCAAACCAGAACAGTGGAATTGCTTTAAGTAATAGATAAAAAAAAATAAAAAAAAAAACTGAACACTGTAAGGCAGTTGACGCCCGTAAAATAAAACACCCCCAACGTTATCGTCCCGCAAAACGTTCATTTAAAGGGCCCAGGCGTGGCTCCGTACAGCTGCTGTTACAAACAAGCCAGCCGCAGGTTAGCTCGCCGGAGCCACTCAAAACAAACAACACGCAACGGTTCCACGTTTGCTACGCCCGCGACGCAGCGCTTTCTACTCACCGATGTCAGAGGCGGCTCATTTTTCCCCCCCCGGCGGGACGAATCTCAGCTGCGCTACGGTCAAAAGGCACGCAAGCTCACCGGGCCAGCTGTCAGCCGGGCCAGCCAGCGGGAGGCGTTAGCCGCGTTAGCCGCGTTAGCTGGCTTCAGAGGCGGCCGGAGGGACGCTGAGCAGGGCGCTGTCTCCGCTCTCGTCGGTCCTTCGGCCCGCGGTGGCCGCACACCGGCGCCAGCTGCCGACGGAGCGTGTGTCGAGCGAACGGGCGACGGGTGGACGTCCCCCTCCTTCCTCCCTCCCCCCCCCACCGGGGCCCGGCTAAGTCGTTTTTTCAAGAGCGCAGTGAATCATCGTTAGCGGGGCTAGCTGGCGAAAATACAAAATATCTGGCTCCGGTTGTTGACGGCGGGAGGGGCGGGGCTTCGCGGCGGCGTCGCGGCGTCACGGCGACGTAGAATGTCAGGAATGTCACGTCACGTCACGTCACGTCACCAGGGTGCCAGGTAACCAACGGCTGCCGGGGTTTCCATCATGGACGGCGGCAGCGAGGCGCAAGATCAGCTGAAGTGTTGAGGGGGAGCTCAGTGTTTTTCTTTCACCAGCGCTTGTGACGAAGCCTCTTGGATCAATAAGGGGTTAGTCTACACAGGTGTATTAATAATCATAGCCAGAGCCCATGAAATCCACAGATTTAAGTGCGGGGAGTTTGTCCGTGGGTAAATTACCTCTGATAGGAGTGCGTGTTGTAATGTATTATAAATGTGTTATATATCAGGATAAACCCTGTGAGATCGGATTTTCCGAAGGGGGTCACAAAGCAGGATTATGGAGCTCAATTTTTTTGCACAAATAAATAAAAAAATAAATAAATAGATGATATTTGTGTCCCCTTCAAGTAGCCTGTCAGCACCAGGCCTTGACCTGGACTCTTCTGCCCCCTGGGGCACAGAGGAATACATTTTACCTGTAAACATGAACCTGTCAATACAGCAGAAGTTGTTGTGTAATTGCAGAGCTTGCGGATTGTAAACGCGTCATTTGATCTGAATGCTGTGTGACAGCTTCTTCACACTTCATACAAGTTGTAGCAATGGCAATGAGTCACCAAGCAATTAAAACTTATTTTTAACCTTTATTTAAAACTTTCTGCTTTGACAGAGGAGTTTACGGTGTCCACATTTAATTAAAACGCCTGAAACACTTTGTGCTCCTTTCATCTTCCTCTTCCTGGATCCTCTTCCACATGGAGATCGACGTCCGTGTCAGCACCAGCGTCTCCATACAGCATATCTTCATCATCGACACCACGGTCCGAGGAGCTGCAGTAGCTGCCATGGTCGCTGTACCCAAACTACCCATCTCTCTTTTGAGTCTCTTACTGCTATTCTCCTCTTCTCCATCATCTTCCTCTCTGGTCCTCCTCCATATTAAACCTGTGTACACCAGAGATTTATCTGTGTGCATTTTAATAATGGATCAGATAAATGAATTATCTTTAATCCACTTTGTAGTTTTGTTTCAATTTCCTCAAAAAATAAACTCTTAAACTGAGATGAATGTTTTCCAAAGGAACTTTAAAGGTAGTATTTGACCTAGGAGCTTGTTTTTGTTTTTTTACCTGGTGGTGCTTGATAAACATTTACGGGATCATCAAAGTGATTAAAAAATAACATCCTGAGGGGAGCATGATTGTTTATACCAAATTTCATGGCAATCCACAGTGACGGACAGGCAACTCCATAGAGCCACGCCACTTGTTTTGTAAAAAAAAATACTCTTAAAACGATGTTTGCTGGGTTGCTTCCACTTTTTACATGCATACAAGCGATGTGCATTCCACATAAAGGTGAAATGATGCTGCCCAAAGAAGAGTCTGGAAGCCTTTTCATACTTGAACCCAATAACTGAATTATTTAGGTAAATGATCCCTCTGAACTGGTTTAATGGAAACAAACAGCTAGCTGCCAATTTCTAATGGGCCATCTGTTCATCTGAATTGACACAGAGACTTAAAACCCACATCTTGTTGAGCAGCCGATTGGAAATTCAAGGGATTTTGCCAAATTTTGAAGATGAAACAAAAACCTGCCAACAAACCCTTCAGATATCGATGCACCCACTGGAACTGGCTCCTCGTAATGAATTCTGTGTTTTTCCTCCAAACAGTGTTGTTCAGACATTTGTGTAGGTGCTGGCAGAGAAACAAAGACGTACATTAGGACCCATTGTCCTCTGTGATTATTAAAGTAAACAGAAATACTGAAGGGGTATCATACACAGCTGCACACACTTGAGCCTGTGTTTGTGAAGTGGGAGAAAGGGCCGATCAACCCTTAAGACAGAGATGATCCCATTAGTTTGAGCTTCTCAAGATCTTTTATTAATATTATTTACAATATTCTATTAATATTAAAAGAACAATTGTACCCCAGTGCATCCGATAGGTTATTATGACACAAAGATATCAGATACATGAGCAGCTGTATCGATTGATCCACTTCATATACAAAAACAAACAAGTAAACATGAATGTGCAAAATGTAATTGTCCTTCCTGATCAACACTGACATAATATAGTAAAAAAATTAAAATTAAATGATTTCTTATATGTGATTTTCAAACTATATCAAGATATGTTATCACTTATCAAGTAAGTTTGTATTTAAAAATACATATCATAAAACCTGTAATTCTCTCCTCATTAATTGTTAAATTACACAACAGGACATTTTATAGGACTACGGTAAAAAATAATTATTGGAAAGGTTTAACTTTGTTTATGTGTTTTCACCACTTTTCTCCACAACCAAATCCATAAGCAGCATGAAGGAATATATACATCATTATAACTCATTAAACACAAAAATGTCAAGTAAGACAACTGATGGAAAACTGATTTAAAATTGCACTCAGTGAGGCAGAATGGCAATAAATAACATGTCAACATAAAAGAAGACAGTTGAACCTTCAGACTCTTCATTTGACCTTGCCACGAGTCTTCAACTGAGAAAGCACCTTGTCTACCTGCAACAGAGCAGAACAAGGAACGTATTTAACAATACTGTAGTTCAGTGTAATGGTGATTAAAAGTTCTTACAAATTACATATATACATGAAAAAATATGTAACATTTGTACAGTGTACACAACAGATATACAAGACGTAAAAAATACGGAGGTAAAATAATTACTCTATTTTGATTGAGAAAAAATAAATAAAAAGCTGCTGTTTGATTACCTTATTGTTTAAACTGTATTATTACCTTATTATTTAAGGACTGCATGTCTTTAAAACGAGGCAGCTTAAAATAGTGTGGACAGCAGGTCAGCATTTGACCTGTCCATTAAAAAATTTAATTCAGTTTAAGTTTTAAAAAAGTTTTTATAAGATTAAAAGCTTTTGTTATTATGAAATAATAACAAATTATAAAATCCTAATTGTATTAGTCGATTTATACTTTTTTTAAATTAACAATAAACTAGGAATCAATCGTGGTATACTGCTAAAATTAAATAGAAAATGATTTTGTTGGCACACTGCAGTCTCCACAGATACGTAAAGATTTCACTCACTGTGATGAACCAGTGAGACTGCGGCCCGTAGTGAAGCTGCGACTTAAAGTTCATTGTGCTGGCTGGAGCCAGAGCGTGGAGGTGGAGGTGGGGAACAGAGGCGAATGGAGGCAGATGAAACCCCATCCTGCACGGGTGAAATGAACAACAAAGGGTTTGCGAAGAAATGACGAAAAGCAAAATCCCCCAGAGAGGCACGACTCTGGAGATCCATTTACCTGACGTCGTCTAGGTCTCTGACTTTATTCTTCTCCAGTACGCTCCTTCCCATTTCTGCCATCCGCTCCACTGTGAACAGACAAATCACATCAGTATGGTCTAGGCAAACAGAGGTTTATATACAGTGTTAAATTACCAAAGGATCATTTGTAACTCATTAAAATGTCAGTGCATAGAGGGACAGTATCTCAGGTTCACCTTTGGTTTGCAATAAGGATGAAATGATATGGAGTTATTACAAAACAACATCACAGTTTTAGTGCGTTTATATCTGTGTTTAAAGAGAAGAAGAGTTCAGCTCACTCCTCTTACAGTGTTTCCAGTCTACTTCCTTTTGATATGTATAATCATGACCTCTTCAGGGACAATGAATGGCTTTATTTTGCAAAAAAACAAGGACACATTAAATTAAAACACAGATTTACCCAAAACTCCTTTAGGTAAATAAAATAAGGAGTTAACTGTCAGTGCAGCAGAGTCTTCGAGGGTTACTTCTCCCGGTTTCTAGCTTTGACAATGCTGACTCAGCTTTCTCTAGTGAACTTCAGCCTCACAGACCAGATCCCGGGTCTGAGTCCGGGTCTGAGTCCGGGTCCCCCCCCCCCCCCCCTCACCCAGAGCCGTGTCGCCCCCCTGCAGGGACTTGCAGCTGTCGATGTGCGTCCCGGGAATAACGAGGTAGTGATGCGCGGCGCCGGGCTTGATGTCACGGAAACACAGCAGCTCGTCGCCGTCCTGAACCGGGAGACGCAGAGGAGAGGAGGGGTCAGGGGTCAGTGGGGGGGGGGGGGGGTCGTCCAGCTGCTGGACTCCTGAAACATGAACGAACAGTCGCTACTCACGCTCAGCAGGATCTCCGTGTCCGTCTGCCTCTTCGCTATTCGGCAGAAGGGACAATCCTCGCTCCCGGAAGCGTCCCGGGTCCCCATCGCTGTTGTTAAGAAAAGTGTCTCTACGAGGTTGAGTCTGATAATCGATGAGGTCCGTGGTCAGGACAACCAGCCGATCGCAGAGCTCATCGAGCCGCTGCGCTGCTGCGTTCAGGGGAACCAAGTAAATTCCCAATTCAAACTATTCAATGTAGGAGCCCATGAGCCACCAAAACCTACTGTACTCAGTGGCAGTGGTGGAAAGTAACCAAGTACTTTTACTCAAGTGTTGTAGTTAAAAACTGTGAACTACTTGTATATTACTTAAGTATTTCCATTTTCTGCTATTTTCTACTTCTACTCCACCACAATTCAGGCGAATATTGTACTTTTTACTCCACTACATTTATTTGATAACTGTAGTTATTAGCTCTTTAGCTTCAGATTAACAATACCATGTATGATAAAAAATGATGATAAAACGTGTTATTATTTGATAAACTAAGACTTGATCCCCAGGGAGAAAACTCAAAATCTCCCCAGCAGTATATAAAGTGATTCAAATTAGCTCCACCTTTACCAGCTCCAACATTAAAGTGATCTACACATTAATGCATCAATAATTATATCCAAAAATATAATACACATTATTGTGAAATGGTCCATAGTGCATGATGAGTGCATATGTTTATTATTTCAGTTGACATTAAGTTATACGTACATGGTACATATTCTTTAAGATATTATTATACATTATATAAATTATTAAAAATTTCTTAGCAAACATTTATACACAGAACCATGGCGTTAAATTAAGTCAGTCCAATTGTCAATTGTTTCACAGACCATAAACATATAATTCATTTCACACTTTTCATACACACAAACGCCTAACAGTACATACAGCCGTTAACAAACTTTATCATACTCCTTGCACATATAGACCGCCATGCTGTTTAAATATGCACATACAGTATCTGTGTACAACACAAGGACACGGCCCCTAATGTGTGTAGCCATTTATCTACGGTGACATCTCAAGGAAACTTGTTTAGATGCTTCCGTAGATATTTTTCCTGCAAAGAGAAAACAAAAATTTAGATAGGGCATAGGAAGGGCATAACAAATGTCCAGATCAAAGGAGGAAGTCAGTATTTCAGTATCTGCTTTTACATCTCATGTTTAGCCATTTGTCTGATGATTTTATATAACAGGATTTTATTCAAGAGGGATTCTTCTAGTGATCAGCACTCACTGTAAGAAAACGGTGGGAATCTGGAGTGAACTTGTACTTCATGCTCTCTAAGATTTGGCTGGTGGGTGCGAGCACATGGAGGTGGAGGTGATCAACTGAGGTGTAGGGAGGTTTGTGGAACCCCAGCCTGCGGAGGATAACACATCAGTGCAATGAGTACCGCACTGACAAGTTGGCTTATGGGGGCTATTTTTTGGCTGCAAGCAGTTGCCAGGCAGCCAATGGAGACTCTAGGATGTTACTGTACCTGGTCAAGTAATAGTCAGGTACAAAACCCCCATAAAACCACAATTTTGCACTTTGTACAGATTAAATAAATGTAATGTACATTTGAACATGAACCTCCTCATCTGACTCTCCACCAGAAACAGAATGAGCATATTTCCCAAAATGTCAAAACTATTCCTTTAAACTTTGAGTTTTAGTAAAAGGCTGAGGAAATCGCACACACACTACCTGTCTTCATCTACCTTATGTCCTTCATGTCAGTGATCCCATAGTCGTGTAGTACAGCTTTCCCCATTTCAGCCATCCGTTCAACTGTTAAACACATATCTCCGTTATTTCTGAGAAGATAATATTACCTCGGTGCACTTACAGGCACCATGAGGCAGCTTGAATATCACCTTATTAAACTGAAGCAGACTAAGACAGAAAACTAATAGGTGTGCTATAGGTAACAGTGGCATTCTGGTATTTGCAGTACTTTTACTATACTACTATGTGCTGATCCAGTATAACTGACCGAGGCCGATGTGTTTCCTGTGCAGTGAGAAGCAGCTGTGTATGTGCTGTGTGGGTACAACCAGGTAATGGTGAGGCGCAGCAGGGTAAATGTCTCTGAAACACACCAGCTCCTCGTTCTGTTGGGGGGGATGGAAATGAAACAAATGCACAGCTATAGGTCAGTGAACGCAGCATTGTTAAAAACAATTTGTATTCAAAATGTAAATCGTTAGAAAAACAGGTGAAAGATGCAATAAAAATAATTGAACCTTGAGATTCTTTTCTTTTGTTAAACTTGAATGCTGTTCCAGCTATGTTATATTTTATTGTTAATTGGTGTTTGCATTATTCAATAAGAAATCCAATACTTCCTAAAAGTCGATATAGACCAGAAGTATTCCCTCCCTCTAACACCTTATACCTTTGTTAAAAAGGACCTTACCTTTTTAATAACTTCTGCGTCTTTGTCTCGATCGTTGGCTATCAAACAGAAAATACAAGTTTCATCCATTTGTTTCCCTGAGTCTGATTTGTTCTTCCACATATTCCCGATATTTAGTTGAAACATTGTCCTCTTCCTCAACAAGCCAAAGATCGTCTGTGTTCGCGAGGATGGATTACTCAGTGTTTTCCTAAAAGCTCAATTTCCCCTTGGTCCCAGAGAAGGCGTGTTATGCATCTGCCTGTAGATCGACGTCTCGTGTGAAAACTCCATAAAGTCATAATCTTACTAAATTTAATAAAATCTAATCTAAAAAATGTCTTTAGCTTAGTCTATATTTATTACTTCTTTTTATTTTTTTCAATGAAAGTGAGTCAGATTTCATCTACCGAGTGTTTCATCTTCAGAGTTTGTAATCTTTGAGAGCTTGACGACCTCCTCCCTTACATCCGGGTGTCTGACAGTAACTTGATTACAGTACATTACAGTCTTCTGTCATCAGTCTTATAATAACAAGAAGAAAACACTATTAGGCTTGATAATGATCAATAAAAATCAATTATATTAATATAATTTGAACATTAAATCCCACTGAAGGGCAAACTAATTTAAATTAACTGGAAATAAAAGTTGGACATAAACAACACAGCTCATTATCATATATGTATATATTTAACATTTATTTAGGTTTAAATGTGGTTGCCATAACAACACAATAAATAGATCCTTAGTGATATCACAGAACACAGCAGTTTTGGATTCACAAGAAATAATACTCAGGGAGCATTCACAGTTACGACACTGAACAGCTGAAGACAACAAAGCTCATTTTCACATGAAGCGATAACTGGCATTAGTGGATCATATGGCAGGTATAACAGTGGTGTCCGACGTTTGAATTGGATTATATTGCATATTCATGCAATGTCGCATACACAGGATATAACTGAACATTTCTTTTCCATGTTAGTAAAACTGATTTTTAGTTAGTGGCATACCAGAGTGCAAAAACAGACCATCCCTTTTTCCACCCATTTTTAAGTAAAGCAGAGGCCGACCTGTGGTTGGACAGGCAGCTTCCCTCCTGCAGTGGTGATCAAAGATTCAGAAACAATTTTACATTGAAGAAATGCTTAATTACGTAGGGCCACAACACAGTATTGACTGTCGATAAATCCTCTTGTAGTGCAAAGTGACATCATGTTTAAATTCTACTGGCTGTGAGTCTCTGAACAACAATGACCATAAATGAAAATCAAGGAGATAAAATTAGGCAGTGTGTGATATGAATTCAATACTGACAAAAGTCATGTGTTTGCTGGGTCCAATCAGAAACATAAATATTTAACACAACATTTCTATAAAAAGTACAATTTAAAAAAAGAAAGCTGAGCATTAATTGTAAAAACAGAATGTAAAAATAAAAAAATCTAAAAAATATTTTTAAGAATAGCTCACAACAAATGTCAAATTAAAATTGAACGTATTTGGTCATTGCAAACATGTCCTGACTTCACTTGTTTTGGGTTGTACGGGGGATTAAAACAATATATGTAGTTATGAGGATATGCAATGGAACATTCTCATTCAGTTCATCTAAAACTCAAAATAAGAGAACAAGACTGCCGTCAGAGGAAGTGCAACACTTCCATTGTAAACAATTAGAAATATTTCCCGCACTTAAGTTAATTTAATGGCGGAGGATCCAAAAATCCACTTCCTTCACGTCTGAAATTCATTGCGTCATAAAAAATAAAATAAAAAAAGATTCCAAACCTCTTCAGTACATAATCCTGTACATTTCCAAACATACAAATTGCATCAACCATCATTTCTGCACAAATGAACCTACAGCATTATGGTGAACTTGTTCTTTCATACACACTTTAAAAACAGCTCTTTTTGGGAAAACCTCAACCGTAACATCAGAATCCTTCCTCTTCTCTCTCTCCTCATAAGCTTATGGTGGTAAGGCAGTCTGCATGCTGGGAAAGCTGGAGGCTCTGTCGGATGTCTAAGGCAGCCAATGAACTGAGAGAAACATTTTCTCACACTTTGAAGGATGAACCAGACATAAACTGGCCAACCTACCCGCAGGTCAAACCCACCTTAAAAAACAGGCTACAGAAGACTTTCTGTTCGGTTTTCAGTCAACGTGACAACCGCACAGACCGCTTTCTGTCTCCTCTCCCAGAACATTTAGGGTCATTGTGGGGTAGCTAGGTTTCCTCCAAGTGGTGTGTGATAGACTTAGAGGGGTGTTTGAGGGTTTGGAGCGGAGGGTGAATGCAGAAGTAGGTGAAGCTACTCGAAGGTCCAGACCTCCAGACTGTGGATGTTGAAGTCCTGCTGGGTGG
This sequence comes from Lateolabrax maculatus, assembly GCA_031216445.1. Taxonomy (NCBI): domain Eukaryota; kingdom Metazoa; phylum Chordata; class Actinopteri; order Acropomatiformes; family Lateolabracidae; genus Lateolabrax; species Lateolabrax maculatus. The sequence goes on along the minus strand of CM062212.1, from coordinate 11,459,804 downwards.
AGAGCGGCTGGTTGTTGAAGGTGGCGCATTGGGTGGTGGTGCCTCGGTACAGCTCAGCGTCCAGCCACAGACCCAGCTGACCGCTGCAGAGGAGGGAGCAAAAAGTTACAGAACAGGTTTGGATTGCTGATATAAATTTGTGCTCGCTCACAGAAAGCACATTAAAAAACAAGCTTGTAATCTGCAGCGTCGCTTGCAGGTGAACTTACCCTCCTCCGCCCATCTGCAGAGAATCAGTATTGCCCTTCACAAAGTAAGAATTCTCCCCCGTCCAGCGGTACACCTGAAAATAGAGAGCAAACTATGTCGGATATTGCCATTTGAGGAATTACATTAAATATTCCAAGTTAATTATTAAACTAACTTATCAAGATCAAGTACAAACCTTGATCTCAGGACAGAAGCTGTAGAGGAATGTTTCTCCTGTGCCGTAGCAGTGTTCGCTCACTCTGAAGGGATGAGTCGAGAAAGCCCCAAATATCTGTGATAAGATTCAATTTAAGGATGAAAACACAATTTAATCCCTCGGAACAAATTATCATCAACAGGCTGGATTTGGTTCTAATAGTAGTTAAAACCTTCATGTAAATACACAGTATATGATTATAGGAAATTTGTTTTTTACTACAGTACATCTTTTGATACCACCACAAGGTGTCGCTAAGTCAGGAGTTTTTAAGATCCCTGAATGAGCTGTCAAACACCCCAAACCCAAAAACCCCATGTGTTGCTATGTGGAAGTGTGAGTCAGTCAGTCACAAAGGGGCTGAGGATGGAAAATGCTGCCTCGACAGCGTTTACAAAAAGAGACTTCTTAATATTACCTCTCTTTCAGTTTCTCTGGTAATAAAAAGTGGCGTGTGTATCAGGCCCCAAAAATACCATTGACTGATGATCAGTTGTCTATTCATTTGACTGCTATTCGCTTACTGTTAATGTCAGACACTGAGCTCACAGTCATTTACATACAGTACCTACCTGGTTATCCATGTCTTTGATGACCAGCAGCACAGGACTGTCCACATCTGCCAGGCTCCTGTACAGAGTCTTCAGGCTGGTCCCATGTTTCACAGTGCTGTAGGCCAGTCTCCAGGGGTAACCCTGCACACGGGCTGGCAAGCGACAGGCAAGCTGGAGGACAAACAGATCATCAGATTTTAAGGAGTACTGAGCAGTATGTTGCATATTTCTTCCTCAAATTTGATTCATTTTCTTTGTCAGTAAGTGGAAAACTTTAAGTGGTTTGGTTTAAAATTAAAAGTAACCTTCTCAATGTGTGTGTCCTGCAGCAGATCACTGGTGTCACTGAGAATGGGCAGTGTATCCATAGACTCTCCATCGCCGTCACAGCTGCCGAAACTCTGCCTACGCTTAGCCTCATCAATGGTGATGATCTTGGAGCAAAACAAGCACATGAACAGGGTCAGCATTGAAGAGAAACCAATGACATAAAGACTTCACTGCCTATGCAAAACAGTATCAGTCATAAATGGAGCTAATTTCCAAGTGCAAAAAACATGGCATTATTGTTTATGACTGTATTAAGGATGTCAGCCAACACATCCTTATGGTCTTCATTCTGGGATGCAAATAGAAAGAAGCGAGTGGGCTACCTGCTTTTTCTACTGAGCTCACCTCCCAGCTGCAAGAGGCAGGGTCACTGAAGAAGTTGTCTATCATGTCCAGCTCGTCTTTCTCCACAACAACGAAGCCTTGCTCTCGAGCCTCCTTCCCATACACATCCGGAGACCACTGGACGAAAAATGCATACAGATTGTCCACCCTGGAACACACACACAGCAAATTGTACAGTATAAGACCAGATTCCTCGTGGATGTCGGTTTTCAAATCAGAATGACAATGTACTGTTTTAATCAATGTTAAAGCCAGTCATCCTCTCACCTTTCCTGTGGCACAGCAAACCAGTACTCAGGCTGTTTACCCCGACCCCCAAATGAGTGTGCGGGACTAGAGGTCATCCCAGAGGCAAAGGACTTCCTCATTGGCTTTCCCACTTTGAAGCACAGGAACATAGGTGGGTTTTTACTCTTCTCCTCTGATGACAAAAGCATGTCTATAGAGAATGGGAAAAATTAAAAAAAATAGAGAAACAGAGTTTGGTTAGTTTAATGCTTAAGCTGAACTTTAAGAACTGGGGACAGGAAGAGCATATTTTCTATTTCCATTGGTTTAATGTCTACTTTATGATTTCTACCTTCTATTGGAGCCTGCATCCTCTCCATCAGCCACGACTTCACTTCTGCCTCATAGGTTTTCTTCCGTCTCTCCTCCTCACTGAGTTCAGCGCCACCTGCTGGTCTGTCTGGGCTTTGTCTCTTCGGACTGGAGTTCCCATGAACCTCAGATGCCTCCTTCAGACTCAACTTCCTGTTTTGGTCCACTGGTGCGCCGATTAGATTATCATGTGCACCACTTAGCAGCTCTTCGGTCCCTTTAGGTTTTATATCTTTGGTTTCAGTGACCTCTTGGCTTGTAGGTTTATCACGTGAGTCACCCCGTTTTTCAGTCTCTAAAGAGGATTGTATCGACTCTCCATCCTCGATGGAGCTGTTCTGAGCTACTCCCTCATCCTCCTCCTCATCCAGCTTCCCTTTAGTTTTATCGAGCATCGACTTGTCCTGAAAGTCTCCCCGGCCTGGGCAGCTTGGTCCTAGTTCCTGCTGGTCCCTGTTGACAATGCTGGGTGTTTTGGAGGACGTCCCCTCCGCCTCTTCAGTGCTGCCGTTGACAGTAGGCTCCAACTCTGTGAATCCTTCGTCTGACGGAGACTTCTCTGTCTGCTCGCCCTCAGTGCTCCCTGGGATTAGAACAGTTTTTTGTTTACCAGCAGGACATTTTATCAAGACATTTTCATTATCAATCAATCTGCCGATTTTGTTTTGATTAATTAACTACTTGGTCCATAAAATGACAGACAAAAGGTGAAAAATGGCCATAATAACCACCCTACCAACAGTCCAAAACTCAAAGTTGCTCAGTTCATTATCATAAGATATCATATCACTAAGGAAACCAGTGAGTTTTTGGTACTTTTGCTTACAAAATGACTCCAGCAATTAATTGGTCATCAAAGTGAATCGTTTCTGCTATATTTAATACTCAATTGTCCATAAATTGATGTGTAAAGGAAGTTTGAAGTCATGCCAATGTCAATTTTGGATACTCAAGAGTCGATGGACAAGTAAACTAAATATTTGGTCACAGAGCTGAATTAGAAAATTCACAAGCCACTTTCATTCATTAGGCAGACATGAAAAAAAGCTTGTTATGGATATTAAAACAGATAAAATTAAGAAGTCATAACCCGGAATTTCCACCATTTTGGAGGGATTTCATCCATTGCTTTACAGTTCACAACACTGAATGACATGTTACCAGTTTCTGAGAGGGTTGATTCGATGTCGTCCAAGACGATCGGTCGCTTCGGCTCCAGCGCTTCATAGCGACTGAAGGGGTTTAGATCCCGCTCTGACGGCAGTTGCTCCCACTCGCCCGGCCTGTACACAGGACATAAATCCTGGGGTAGGTCTCTGTGGGGTCAGGGGGGCATCACACATACCGCACCACAAACGAGGATGAAAATGAAAAGGGAAAAAACAAAAAGGAAAAAAGGTCCAACAGAAATTATAAATGACCAGAATGATACAAAACTTAAAACAAAATAACATGTGATGTTAATGAATGAATACAAAGATTAATGACGAACAAATAAAAATTTGAATACAGAATTACAAAACTAGAACAACTACAGAGGTTTTTAACTGAAAACTTTACAGTTAAAGCAAAGGTACTTCAACATAAAACAGGAATGTGATGAAGAGACAAATGTGAAGTTCTGGAAATCGAAAGGGCTTTCTACAAACAGTTTTATTCCTGACAAAAACAAGAAAAACAGAAACTGGAAGGAGGAACAAAAAAGGAGGAACCAGACCTGAGGACTGGAAGAAAAACTGTTACAAAAGAAGGAAATGAGGAAAGTGATATAGTTAGAAGCTCTTACGACGGCAGAGCATCTTTGAGCTTCATGCGCGACACGTCGTCATACAGCGCCACGGACACGACCTCCTCCATGGGGCAGATCAGGCCGTACTCCTCGCAGCCGTGCTCAATCACCAGGGGGTCCGACTTGTGGGGGTCGAACATGATGTTGTTGGGCGTCACAATCAGCACGCCTCCCACCACTCCCTGCAACAATAAAATAACACACTGAGTGAGGGGTAACAACACAAAAACATCAATCTTCTGGCAAAGAGTACAAAAAAAAGAGCACATTTACCATTTACAAGGGTTTGAGGGAAAGCAAACAAATACTAATATATAAGAAGCTTTAGCCGCCGAAATTAGCATTTCTATTTATAAATGACTTAAACAATAAATCAATTACAAAAAAATTTGTTGTCACTGATTAATTTGCCGATCCAAGTGTTTCAGCATTGATTGTAATTATTACCTGACATTACCATATTTTCTAGGCTTCTTACCATGCCATCTGTGAAATATTTGCAGCTCATCTTGATGAATTTAACCGTCGCCGGGCTCTCGTCCTCTGAGTTTGGGGAGAGCTCACGCCGGATGGACTTTGCTGACATGCCATTTGAAATGCCACCCTGAAGGCAGTTAAAAGCACAGATCAGAGACCTGAATGTTAGGCTTGTAATTACTATAATCACCATGTGGTTTGAGTTCTCATCAGTCTTTGATTTTAGGCCACAAGAGACGGACATTTGTTACCCACTAAAATAATGCTGCGTCTAAAAGTAACCTTTTCACTTTTTAGTGAAAATTAAACCTTCCAGTGCAAAATATATAAAGAGTCCTTTTTTACTTACATTTGATGCGTTCTCTGACAAGCCATTAGTGAAGGAGGGATCAGAGGAACTTGGAGACTTTAGGTCAGTTTCTGACTGGCTCGCGTCAGGAACAAACAGCTTCTGTAATAATGATGGTTGACAGCCATTGGTCAGCCAGTCAGAGGAATAATGACGGAGCTGAAGCACGTGGTTTGTGTTACCGCCGAGGTTCTCACCTGACCGGGGTAGACACTGCGAGAGAAGAGCTTGTTCAGCTGGACCAGTTTGTTCGGGGTGATGTTGAACTTGAGTGCTATGCTGTTGAGGGAATCATTAGGTCCCACCTGTAACAAGACGTGAACTCCTCTGTGAAATGTGTCTCCAAAGACATTTTGAAAAAAGGCACACAGGTCAAAAAATACTACATGATGCAAACTACAACTTTTCTGCTTAATAAGTCAGGATGTTATTTAAATGTGTTATCGCTGTAGTTTTACTCACAATGAACTCCACTGTCCCTGGTGGCCTCCTCTTTTCCCTCTTTGCTTGATTCTTACTTTTACAGCCATCATCTACAAGGGAAATAGAAAATGAGAAAAACTGATTTTGTAGACTGAGGACAATGGTAACCTGACAATAATCTCATTACAAAAAAAAAACATAATTATTCTTATAAAATATGGTTTCATACTATCCATCTTATACTTTCTAGGTTGCTGACATATATTTCAAGCGATTCTAAATCTCTACAATAAACAGAAAAATGAAAACAAACAAGATGACCTTCTAAATATCATGTGGTTAATTGCCTTTTGAGACAGCACCAGTGCTTGTTTGACCCCTATCATTATCCAGCCCCATGCAATCTGACCCTTGTAGTAGACACGGTCCAGTCAGCATTTTCTTCTTGCCAAGAGCACAGACGTTATTAGCGTACCACTCCCTGACTGCGTAATTACACTGCTGCTGCCTCCTCCATGGAAACAGCGGGTATGACTGAGCATTAGACAGCCAGGCTCCAACTGCGTCTGCTCTTTACTGTACAGAGCATCAAAGACAAAACTGGCATCACTTTTGTGAAAACTGTCGCCTATTTACTGAATTTATGCTTGGCTGTGACAGGTGATATGCGACGAAGCATTGCAGCTTATAGACTTTTAGCTGAGAGCACATATAACCAAAGAGTTATGTTTTGTTTGTCTATTATACTGCCGAACATCATATTTTTTTTTTGATGAGCTGCAGGTAACAATGTGTTATTAAAATACTCCCTGCAGAGTTTACACAGCTGGCTGACCCACTGCACGCGTGACACGAGTCTGTTATCACCGTCAATATGAAGGAGATGGTGATGATGATTTATACCAGAAATAAACCCTACACATGAATGTAGCATACACTGAAGACAAACTGCAGAAAAACAACAGGAAAGCATTGAGTAAAACTGCACATCACTCTGACTTGTAGTAATCATTTTTGCAGGTTAGATGAGGTTTATTGTTGGGCAAATATGAAGCCTTAGATATGTTGTGAATTTTATCTTGCACTGACACTGACGTTGGTCCATTGTAAAGAACTTCTTTCAGTCTTTAGTTAAATAGCCTAATGATACAATTTAGTTGATATTAAATTATCATTTTTAGCCTACTGTTCGAATAATGGAAAAGATTTTAGTATCCTAGCAAGGATTTTATGTAAATCATCATAGTATTTCTCTTGTGATGTAACAATAGTACCAACTCACTAACTTTATGAATGCATCGTCATCATCAACTGCAAAACAGTACAGGATAAAGGTTATGCAACTTCCTGTTCAAAACTGCTGAGGTTGTTCCCAACGTAGAGGAGCCTTGTGTTGCATGTCAGTCAGAGGATAATCATTTTAAATAACAGAGCAGGGGAATAAAACAACATTGACAGTTACACTAATACCACTAAGCTGACATAAAGTTGTTGTGAAAACCCATTTTGCTATGAAAAACAAAAGCCTGAATACTTCTGTAAAAGTATAGATATTTGATTTAGACCTGCCCGGTACAAGATTACATTAAATTTTTAAAGATAGAAGATATCTGAAGGCAATTAGAAGCTTCACATTCCTAAGTTCCTACATCACGGTCCTACATCCTAAGAGTGCTATTTGATGTAAAAACACACACTGCAAATGTTCTGTGAGTTTTTACGCAGTTCTTACCTGAGCCTGCAGGTGGCTTTGCTGTTATTCTCTGTAGGTCGGTCTTCTTGTTGGGGTCGCTGTCATTTGGGATGTCTGGACAGGAGATAATAGCCGGGCTCTGCTCATTGGCACTCTTCTCCGATTGGCTCTGCTTGAGTTGTCTCCGCCTCTTCAGTCTGATGGGATGCCAGAGGAGACGGACATGTTCACTCATTAAGTAAAATACAGAAGTCACAGGAGCGTAGATGGCCATCTGATCACTTATGTCAAAACTTACCAAATCACAGCTCTTTCAGGCTGGGTTTGTTATACAGCATGTACAAGCATGTGCACAGGCGCATATAGTTGAACCATTTGAATGCTATAGATAATGACCTTTTCACAATAAAATATCAACTTGTAATTTTTACCAGTACTGCAGTTGACTGTAATGATGCATTTGACATAATGTACTCCATGCAGATGATGATGATATACCGTATTTTAATCGTGAACAGAAAAAATATATTTATATTTTTTTATTATATTCTTTGACCCACCATGATCAACTTTGACTTCAATTATAATCTGAGTCATTATGAGCATTCAACAGTTTGGTGGCCTGAGAAATACAAGATTGGGTGCTGGACTGTGTTAAAAGCAAAAAAGAAATCTAAAAACAATAAATGTGTATGTGTACCCGGGCGTTTAAGGTGTTTAAACAACAAGTTAAGAAGTGTAAGAAGAGCATCATTAACCCCTCTTTTGTTCCGAATGCAAACCGCAGGGAATCTATTTAATCCTCCACAGCGCCCATCAACTCCCTCTTGGTAAGCTTTTCGAATCTTGTCATAACCAGTGAGGTCGAGCCACAGGTCTTAATGCCCATAGGGGATCTTAGCAACTGGCACAATTGTTGACTGTTTCCACAGTGTAGGACCCCTGTGTTACTTCAAGAAAGACTTGCACATGAAATGGAAAATAAAACCTAACTGATCTCACACTCTGCACATCAAGTTCTGGCTGTGGAGAGGCAGAAATGTTCAACCTCATTTGGTAAACTTGTACTTTAAAATCTTTGTTATCAAATTCCAGATAAAGAGTATCAAAAGCTCCTTGTCTGATTTAAAACCATCCAATATGTATAATTCTATTACTTCTGCTGACACCAGGCAGCACGCTTCATGCTTGTAAATTCAGACTGTCTCTTCTGTTGCTGCTAATGTGCTGTGCTCCAAGTTTTCACATTGAGCTTTAACTTTTTTCTCTCTTAAATTTGCTGTGTCAGATGTATTTTCCTCTCAGACTTTCCCCCTGTTTAATCATTGATAGGTAAGGCAATGATGTAACGGCATCTCCAGACCGTGTTGGGGTTTATTAAGGGGGGGCACTGCAGTGCAGTGGAACCACCAGTTTAGTGGTGCACTTTAAGATAATGTACACTCCATGAGCCCCACTGAAACCTTAAGTGTGGATTATGAGTATGTTAAGAAAAGATAAGACCAAATTGATATATCATAAGCTTTGAGTGACAGCATTGCTCTGCACAGCTCTGGGCAAAGGAAGAATAAAAGAAAAACAAAAAGACAAGCATTTTAAGTGTTCAAGTGCCTTAATGGAAAGGCAAGAGTGGGTCGATAAGGCTGCCGACAGACAGACAGACAGACAGACAGACAGACAGAGAGAGTTCAGGCCTCTCCCACAGCCTCAGGTCACTCTCCCACTTTAACTGATGCAGCACACATCTGGCAGAGAACTCAAGAATCTGCAGACACATTTCTCAACAGCACAGTCTGTTTCACTCTCAGGAGTATTTCAGTAATTGTTGAGCCCTTATCTTACTGTTTTTCCCTTTCTTCCCTCTCCTCGAACCTTCAGTTAGTAACCAGTGTATCCATTCCCGGCATAATGACAGAGAAAGCCCAATACTGTAAGTAACAAGTGAAACTGAAAATACAAATAAAAAAAACCTGCTCTTCTACTTACAAGACGCAGCTGAATTGTACTTTCCAGTGATTCACACGGTTTAAAAGGAAACGTGAAAACAAAACTACTCTACACATGTACTACAAGTGTGTACAAATATACAACACACACACATTACTGAGTGAAACGTTAATGTGGTAACTATTGTTTACTGTATAAAGTGTAAGTGCAAACAAGGTTGACTATACTGTACACATTTTATGTGAACAGGCATCCAAGGAAGAGTAGATGTTGCCAAGGCAAAGCGTGACACTACCACCACCAGGGTTCATGATGGAAATTGACTGTTTCTACTGATGTGAGTGTTCAAAAAATACACTTAGAAGAACACTATAGAACCTTGTCCCTCTTTGATTCACAGTCTGCCACATTCGTTTTGGCAAACACCAGCTAGGATGTCGTATGAGTTTTCTCAACAGCTATTAAGCTACGACTCTTGAAATCACCAAGACAACAGTCACTTCATGTGCAGCGACTCTCCAACTCAGCCATGGAGCTCTGTAGCTCAATCACTAGTGTTTGTGCGCGGCCTGCGCCGGGCAAATTTGTAATCTTTCTTTTTTTATGCCTGCTCTTATTGTACTCTCTGTATATTAAGAGTCGTTAATTTTTCATTAACGTAGTTGCAGATTTGTTGAAATATTGCCTTCCTCTTCAAAATGTAGTTTTTCCAGGAAACTGACAAACCTTCCAGATATTTAACCTTCAAGCACTTGTCACACTTTCATATGATCTCAATTTTATTTATTTTGCAATTCCTTGAAATAAATTGTCATATGTCATAATAAGGGAGCGAATACTTAAATTGTTGTATGTCATAATAAGGGAGTGAATACTTATTTTGTGTTTTGTAGTTCTACTTGATTTGAAGCAAAAAAAAAGGGAATTACAGGTACTGGGTTTTACTGTTGCAAAACAATAAAACATTAAAAAGGTCTATGATGAGCTTGCACTTGTTACTGGCAGTGTACTACGTGCATGCTCCACAATGGCCTTTGCTCTATTTGTCAGGAAGTGAGGCAGCATATGATGTAACCAGCAGGAGAGCTTCACGTTATAGCAGTAGCTGTGTTGGGAGATAAGGGTGATTTTCCTTCCTCTCCATACAATACGGCTATTGGTCTTAACAATAGTAAAGGTCTGCACAAGTCTGATGTATTCATCTTGCACTTTCCACTGTTGTTTTGCTGCTCACTCCCACAGGTTTGCACACTCCCTTTGCGGGAAAACACCACCTCTAACTTAGCTCAAAGCCTGCATCCCATTAAGGTAATGTACTGGCTACCTAATAATTACAGAGTGACTGAAATGTGACGCCATTACAAAATAATTTACCTCCATAATATAATATTTCCAACCTAACACAATGAAATTATTAAAACAGAAGGCAAATTGCAGGTTTGTATCATCTGTCATCATCTGACCTGACACGTAATAAGAAAGAATAAAGCTCATTAGGCTACACTGCGTTACCTCACACATTTATCATAAGACCGCACTCATCAACTCGCATATTGACAGCACACTCATTGCTTCTCCATAAATCAACTTATTTATCCGGTTTGGGGTATATTTGACTGTTTTACCTGGGGGCCTAGGTAAAACAGCAATTGTTTAACTATGTTTAGGCACAAAACATATGATGTTTATGTTTCTCATGCTATGGTACTGGTTATGTAGAATAGAATATAAGAAGAAGATAAATGAAGCAGAACAAGAATTATATTCTGAAGTGTGGGTTAAGGCTTTTTAAAACACATTCAAGCCACATAAATCACAGCTTAATCATATTAATCCACTCAAGTCTCTAAAATGAACACATTTATGATACATCTCATCTGTGTCAACGTCAGTAAGAAAGGACTGATCTTTTTTCATGACCGGCTGATTGCTCGTCAGTGTATGCACCGTAGCCGTGACCAGCCTCTTTCCACACATTTCCTGCTATCATGTTTCCGAAAGCTACCGAAATCCAATTTTAAGGTCGATATCATCCCAGTGGGTCAATTTTCGCAAGAACTCTGACGCATTACTTGGATTATATGAGGCTGTGTCAGCTGGGTGCAGCTCATAGACAGGAGACTTAACAGTGCTGATCTATGATTCAAAAAAGGTGGGAATAAACAATCAGTTAATGCAGTCTGACAGCAGAATGTCACGGTACAAATGACCATGCAGGACAATGGAAAAGCCACAATGTCGCCTCTGAGAAGCAATGTTTATAAAAAGATTTTGAACTTAACACTCCAGCATGTGATACCTGCACACCTAACAGACAACACAACTGGAACATCTGTTTCTCCATTTTTCCCCCCCTAAAAGGTTTTTGTTTTTTTGTATTGGTAGTTTTTACTTATCCTAACCGAGGATAAAGGGTGTGGCATGTTGTACAGATACAGAAAGCTATTTGTCACGAGCACATTAAACCTGCAGATCAATGAGAGCTGACTGTTTATCCGCTTGACAACGGGTTTTGCCGCAGGAAAAGAAATGCACAGAAATGATGCAAATGCAGAACAAAACCCACACAGAGTCCCTTACCTGGCAAAATATCCCGGCTTCCTGTCTCTCTTTTCCATCAGGCCAGGGTCCTAAATCTGCACGCAGTCAAGTGCATCCATACAACCATCCAACACACCCAACTCAGTGTGTCCAATCCAGCAGGCACCACTTTGGGAAGATCACCTCTCAGGCTGCGCTCTCACACTTCTTTCTTGTCCTGCAGGGGGGGGGAAAGAAGCGAGGGGGATTAGCGGGCTCACCGGGGGCCTCCTCACTCAACAACACTCACCAGGACGCAAGAAAAAAAAAAAAAAAAGCCCCAATAACTGACGGTGAAGCCTCATCAGCCTAAGTGGAGGGCGATGAAAGCATCCTATAATAAGCGTGTCAGGCCACTCAGCTGACAATGGCTGACCAACGGGATGGAAAATGCATCCCTCCGCTGTGTGTGTGTGTGTGTGTGTGTGTGTGTGTGGGGGGGGGGCACATCTGCTGCTACTTAATGTTCCCACAGTGCACATATGTTTTATTACGTAATCCTGCTAATTACAGCGGCGTGTCTATTATTAGCTGCATCAGTTTTGGGGATCCAGTTGATGTAAACACTCAGCCCATCGATGCTACACTAACGTCTAGCTCTAACAGCACAGGATTAAGCGAAAAACGATTATATATGCACGCATACATACATATATATACATATATAATACGGAATAAGGCTCCTGCAGTTAATCCACGTGTAGCCTGAACGCGTCATGTAACAGGGGGAAAGGCTGGACGTGAAGCAGCGTTACCCCACCTAATCCGGCCCCGTTCTCCCGTGTGCAGCAGCCCGATCACCCCGGGGTGGTGGTGGTGGTGGGGGGGTCGAGCTGTGGACCGGACCAGCCTTTAGCCTCCTCTCGAGGAGCAGCAGCAGCAGCAACAACAAAAGACGTCAAAAGACACAAGCCAGCCGCGCTCGCGTCAGGAAACACACGAGCACGACACCCGCGGACAGCTGATGCTAACCGTGCTAGCGCGCTACTTTGTTTACAGGACAATAGCGACCTGGCGGAGGCGGTGGGGACGTCTTTCTTTCGGTCTCGCCGCCGCCAGCCTCGTCTCCTGAAAACAAGGTGCCTCCGGTCACCGCAACGTGGCCCCCGCGCTGTCGCCGAGCCTCCGGCGCGCGACGACGCATTTAAACGCTAAACTTGACGCGCGCACAGAGGAAAAAAAAACGGAATAAAAAAAAAAATCAGGTAGCGAAAAGATCGGCCACATACCTTGCGTGCATCCTCAGACAGCTAGTGTTAAAATCAAAATGAAGCCTGAGCCTCCCGTCACTGCGCCCTCTGGTGTCATGTGCAAGGTAAAAACACGAGCGGGCTCCACCGGGAGCTTGTCCTTAGCTACTCTCCTGGTAACGGTAACGGTTCCGGTAACGGCTACCTCCGGTTGGACGTTTGATTGTTGGTCGCTATGACACCGCGCGGTGAAGGAAACCGACCACAAACGTCATTAATACACATACGTGCAGGTATGAATAAGATAGCTTCGTAGTGACGGAGAAGTGTCCCTGGTGGTCTAGTGGTTAGGATTCGGCGCTCTCACCGCCGCGGCCCGGGTTCGATTCCCGGTCAGGGAACTAGTTTTTCTGCCGCTCTCGATAAAATCTCTTCGGCCCTCGCTACAGTTTCTGGGAAATAACGTGACCGAACAACAGTTGGGTTAAATATTAATACGCCACACCTCCACCACAACTGCCCGTCCTGTACCTCAGCGCTTTCGTTTTTGTTTAATAATAATACAACTGTGTTAGGTTTTAGTTTTTAGTTGATGTGCTTTTTGAGTGATCTTATTCACAGTTTTTAAACTCTGATGCCAAACCTGAAAAATATTTTTGTGTACCATGTAAATGTTTTTATTCATTTTTCTTTTTTTTTTTTTTTTTTTTACTATCTCGAAGGCCCCTCAGAACTATCATGTGACCTCTTGGACGGGTCCAGACCCCCAGGTTGGGAACCACAGTGTGAAACACGCAGTGGGCCACGCTTGACTTTGCCATCTCGGGAGCTATTTATCATCTATACCGCTGGGTGGCGACAGCTCACAACAAATGGTACAAGAAACAGAGGCCTGCAAAATGTGGAGGATGGTGTGTTGCATTAGTTAAATGACAGTCCATACATACAAGATATTGCACATTAAAACAGCATCTACAACCCTGTAACTTATTTGCCTTTGCAAGTCAGTAAGTTATTGACACTATTAAGTGTCTTGATGTCCAATATTTACTACATATTTGTAACATTAACTTGAAATTAATTCAGATGTGAATGTAATGTTGTAATTTACTGTCACTTCTTCCAATAAAGTTTAGGCCCCGTTGAGCTGAATTGTTTGAAATGGAGATCAATGAGACAGAGATAGTGTGTGTTTGTGAAATTTGGGCCCCAGAGAGCCCTCTGAGGTGGGGAAAGACTGAGACCCCGGCTGCAGGGCCCCTGATTGGACAAAGCAGGAGTTAACCAGTTCCTGGCTGGCTATGTATCTTGGCAGTTATTTTGACAGGCGCTATCATTGTGACAGAGGAGATAAGTTGTCTTAGGGATCGCCATGGCGCCGGTGTGTCCCTCCTCCGTCCTGTCCAGACTCTCATCAACCCCTCTCCACCCCCTCCTCTCCCAACCCTGCTTGGAGCAAAGGATTGTGGGGGACTGTTTGGTTGGGAGCAGGGTTTGTGTTGGCAGGGACCCCGGGGCTCTGGGTATCATCGTCCCCTTTCCAGACCATCAAAACTTTACTGTGACAAAGCAATGGGACAGCCACCTCATTTAATATATTTTTCTTTAAGTTTTGTATTGATTATCTGCTTTTCCTTCCTTGAAAACACAAAGATAGAAAAGGAAATCGCATTGATTCTGAAAGTTTCACAGAATTTTAAGCACTAAAAAAGCCAAGGATGAGCTCTAGTAAACTTTTGACTCTTTACTGTGTAATGTTTTCAAGATGTGGCTCTCGGACAGGGCTATAATAATAGTCCAAGCCCATCAAACCTATAGCTTCCCTGTCTTATACAATCTCTACAGTATACAGGTAGTCGCTTTTCAGCCTCTGATATTAGAATTTTTACGGCACTGTCCCGTCAAGGCCCACAAACAGCTTGGTAGCATTACAGTGTCTGTTTTCTGTGTTAATATTGCTGCTACACAGGGGTACTCACACACACACACACACACACACACACACACACACACACACACAGGATGTTGCAGAGGATGAGCAGAAAAGGAGAAAGAGGAGAGGAACAAAAGAAAATATGAAGCACATTTTGAGGACACGGTAGTTCTTAATGTTTGTATGTGTGCCACTGAGAATGAATGTGTTCTTGTATGTGCCAACAAATAGCACCATATTCAGTACAAATTTAAAAATAAGCCATCATATGCTTTTTATTATCATATTTAAATTGGTGTAGGAATTGGAGATTTAAACAGTAGCAACAGCTAAAACCCTTTCTCATTTCAGTCTTGTTTGCTAAGTCAGTGGACATAAAGATTATATCTTGCTTATATCGTTTTAAGTTACTTGTCACAAAGGTCTGACCCTGCACAGGCCTTGGAGAGCGTTAAAATCATTTTGCTCAGACGTCATAAACATCTAGCTTAGACTACAACCACTGATAACTTCAAGTACACTGTGGCAGCAAGAAGTTGCAAAACCTAAACACTGAAAAAGGATATGTCACACAAATGATAATTGATAGGAAATAAGTGTCATTATTCATTATAATGAACCAAAACTGTGAAAGAAATACCGCTATTATGTTATATTGTGTTTTTATCTGTTTGTTTATAGGAAGACATAAGAATGCCGACAGATTGTTGTGTAATAAACAATACTTACAATTAGGACAAGAAACATTTGAGAGATTAATGAAGCTAATGACAGCAACTGTTAAGAAGGCCAGGATTGAGAGTCCCACTTACGAACCTCAACAGCCAACAACTGTGAAAGATTTACATGAGGTGGAAAAGTAGACGTTCTTTCAAAAAGTTACTGAAACTAAAATGTAGGTTATATTTCTCTTTTTGTTTACTTTTTTGCATATACAAATGTTTCACTTATCTGCTTTTTACGTCTGGCTTGTTCCAATGTTCTCATTGATTATAATGCACAACACAAACTATTAATTGTGTAAATGTAGAGATAAGTTGTAAGTATATATTCATACTCTGTAACTGCCAGGTGTAACCAAGCAGCAAAGTGAATCTGACAAAGCTAAAGTAGGCCTATAAGATGCAATGGGATGTGGCTGACACATCTGACATGATGCTGTTTAATAACGACGTAAACTGGAATGTTTTTCAATTACATTTGACCAAAGCAACACAGTGTAACTGCTACATCAAATTACAAACTGTTATACTAATAACAGTTTGTAATCAATTTATACATTAATCTACGTGACTAAAGTATTTGCTGAATTTGTTTTATAGCAATAGTTTGACATTTTGGGAAATACGCTTTCTTGCCAAGATGAGAAAAACGCCATCACGCTCAAGTTTGTAAAAATTGTAAATGTGTAGTCCGCGCCAGCAGCCACTAGTAAAAACTTAATTGTAAAATAAAACCCAAACAACAATTGTCATTTCTAATAAACGAGAAATAATAAGTAGTGAACTTTAGAGGCACTGGTTTGCATATTATTATCCTTAGACAGAGCCAGGCTAGCTTTTCCCCCATTATTTACCATACAGACATGAGAGTGGGTGTTCTTATCTACAGTAAGTCTTGGCAAGAAGGGGAATAAGTCTATTTCCCAAAGAAGGTTGAATTATTCCTATAAAAGTTCAGCTTGATCAAGTAAATCACTAGATAGAAGTCAGCAGTTAAGACCTCAGGAAGGTTTTTACACACAAAATTAGTGATGGATTTACAGATTGATGGTAAAAGAGTAGGAATATAATATTGCTTTTTAAAAATGTATATGACACATCACAAGCTGCAATCATTTAGATGTGATGGAGACACATTTAACACTCCCTTGGTGGTCTAGGAGAGTGACTGAAAGACCACCGTCTAGGTTACCATGAGGTTAATGACCCCCCTACACACACACACACTCCCTCTGCACACACACTGGCCACTTGCACCAGTCAGTTAACAAAGACAGAGAGGGGAATGAAAGTGATGGAGACACGGTTTGAAACAGCTCTATACTGTATACCATCCAGTGCCACTACACCAACTGTCAGTCTGCCAAGTCAGCTGAAGCACTGCAGCCATGACCTTTGACCCAGGAACTGAACGGCAGGGGAAAGGTTATCAATATCGGGGTTTTTTTGTTCTCAAAGCTAAATGTCCAGACGGTGCAGGAGCCACACTGTAGGAAACCTGAAGGAGAGATGGGCATAAACACTATATCAACCTCTCAAACGCACGCATGCACCCTCTCATCTGTGTTTTTGATCACATGACCGTGGTAGGGGAGCAAACAGTGCATGGTTGTTTACCCTGCTTATCAGTGGTGTTGTAACAAGTAGAGGAACACACAGGCTGACCTCAACGCACACACAGGCAAGAAACCTCACCCAAGGCAAATGCAAAAAAGCTCCAAAAATTTAACGGCATATAGACCTATATGTTCATTTTCCAAATCATTTTCTGACCGATAACCTTACTTGACATACCACAGAGCAGAGGTCTATATTCTAACACTGATAACATAACATGATAATGAGTTAAGATCTTGAACTATTAGCTAACATTACTAATAAATCTCCCTCAGCAACTCCTTAACTCTCCTCTGATCTCATCTGCCATAAAAAGAGGCTTGTCCTGTACAGTAACCATCACTTTTCAGGAGGAGAAAAAGCAAAGTCTCCGCTTAACTCATAGGTAAAACGTATATGAATACCGGCCAATAAATAACAGCTATAAATTCCTATATGAATTATGACTGTGCCTGCTCATTTATGATTGTGCGATAAGTCAACTTTTCATGTACTGTAAAGGTAGTATTCCTTTGAGAGGCAAAAGATATAAGGGCCGTTTTTAAGGTAAATGGAGTGTGTGCTTACTGTGTCTGAGGGTCTACATGTGTACGCCTTTTGATGTGTGTGTTCTTATGTGTATGTGTCTGCGTGTGCGCTCATACATAGCCTAAACTCCCACTCTCGCACTCAGACTCTGGTGAGTCCAGGCCAGCGCCACATCAGTCCATCATCACAGATATGGCTTGTGGTTAGATAGCAGGTCTGGCGGCGCACAAGACATTTTGTCCACTCTGTCATGTTTACTTATAATGATAAGCTTTGATGGATTCCTCGCAAGCTATAGACGCCACTTTGCACACACACACACACACACACACACACACACACACACACACACACACACACTCACTAATTCACACTATCACACATGCACAGTACCAAAACAAAAAAGGGGATCGACAAATTCCAAATATTGACAATGAAAGCTAATTCATAAATGTGTTATATTATCTATAACTATTTATTATCTATCTTTAACAAAGAACATACACTTGCATGAATAGACAAAGCAAATGCTCCAGAAGGCTAAATGTTACCCTTATGTTGTTCTGTTTTGCACTCATCTAGGGAGGAAAAAATATCCTTATTAGCAGGATGGAGACGGTCAAAGTTTTGTGGGCACAAGAGAAGGCCAACAAGCTGTCAAGTGTAGGGAGTAGATGTGTTTAGAAATGGATTCCTTGTTTGATTTTTAAAATCTAAAAGAAACATTTTACAAGCTCAAATGTTCCAGTTCTTTCAGCATTAACTGAATTTGGTATGGCCAATCTAGTGTTGATTAAAGGTTTTAAAAAACACTGTATACTATGAACTCGCCGGTCGGTTTAGTCTAAATCAAACGCTGTCTTCGTCAGGCTCGATCTTGCACTCTGTGAGCTGTCTGTAAGCTGTACAGTGTTTCCATTGGGTCGGTTTACTTTACCCTGGCATGTGGCCAGACCACAGACTCGATCACTATAACTGTTCTGGACCAATTAAAAAGACTAATGAGGCCTTTGCTTATCATGTCACCCAGAGGGCAGAAAGGGGGGCACCGAGGCAGGCAGCGTGTCAGACTACCAAGACAGCAGAGGAGACGATTGATAATAAAATGCAAAAAAAAAAAAAAAGACATTTCTATTTGCCATTAATTTACAATCTGTGTTAATGAATCAATCTTCTGTACAAACACACACTTCTTGATATGTGCACACATACAGTAGGCTGTGCACACAAAAACCTTCACTATTGTTGTGTAAAGAACAAATACGTTGAATCCGTAACGTCCCCCACAGACACAGTTTTTAAGTGGTTCTCCGCTATCTTACCACTTCTCTCCAAATGTGGGACACAGTGTGGACAAGCAAAACGAAAGGCCTGAGTGACTGAGCTGAGAGATCTGTCAGGCAAGCAAATATGCACAAATGCATATGCACTTTAAGGTTTAATATCCTCTTAATGGAAATTGCCACCAAGAACATATTACGAGAAGGGACATTTGTTATCAATATTGGTATATTTTTTTGTTATTTGTTATATTACACTGCTAAAATGCAGTGGTTGGTTCTGATGTTTCTCTACAGCAAACTTGAGAATAAACTCATTAACCTTTGATTGACTGAAGCCTCTGCCACTAACTTGTAGTACTGCGTTCACTTGTTAACATATGCATAAATTGCCCATCAGACAGCAGCTGCAGGTTTTCTAGACATTCAGCAATGTTATACACCCAGGTGGTGTTATACATAGCCTACATGTGGGCCTGTACAATAATATCTGCAAGCTGCACAACAAAAGCAACTTAGCTCACCTTGATTCATGCACTGAAATATGTGATGCAAGCTGGAGATTTGATTGTATGTATACTGTATTTTGTATTTTACGTTTTTTAGAGAACAGGACTAAAACTAAGAGACTCTTCATCTCTTGTGAAGCAATGCTTTTGGGTGAAATTGCATTAGGTGCTTGGACTCCAGGATACTTGCTTGCAAGTCTAGTCTATATTTGTATTTCCCATACAGCATGCAGATGGAAAAGTTTTGGTACCAGATCCTATACGGCATTTTCTTCTTTTATCCATGTATTAAAACAGTTTTAGAGTGCACCTTAAGTTAACCTTTCGTTTCTTCCCCTTTTGCTTGCCTCTACTCCCAGTATCTCACTTATTTTAAAGTTATTTAAATCCAAGGACACCGCAGCCAATGGTGAACTTTAGGGAGTGTGTGTCTGACAAAGAGAGTGAGAGAAAATGACAGCGAGAGGTGGAGGAGAAGCAACAAGCAACTCAGAAACAACGGCCTCCTTCTTTCACTGATTCTTATTTTAAACCTCACCCCTCCTCTCGCTCTGTCAAGGCCACTCTTTTCTTCCTCCTACTTGCTCGGCCGAGAAGAGGTCAGTGTAAGAGACAGAGCAATAGAAACACACACACACCACAACCGTTACAAATCTCCTCCGCCTTATCGAGGACAACACACTGATAAGTGTGTCTCCACTCCCCATCCGACAGATCCATCTTCGAAAACATCTGAGACACACGTAGGAAGATGTGGAAATATATGTCTGTGTCACCGGCAGATTGATGGTTCAATTCACTCCCATTACTGTAAATGAGTCAAACCAGAGTTGAATAGAGTTGAGCGGTTTCAGTGGATATACTGATGTCAAGGGATGATAATTAACAAGGTTTAGATGACAATGAGTGTCTATGCGTGTGAGAGTGTGTGTTTGCACATTTTGGGAGTGCTGCACCTGCAACTAATGATGTGAAACTTGCCAACTTCATCGGCTGCGGCCCTCCACGCCCCCTTCACTCCCCACAGATCAAACTTGCACCTGTTGACCCTTACCAACACACACACACACACACCCACACACACACAAACACACACACACACCAATTTTACAGATTTTTTGGCATGACAATAGCCATTCCACCACTCAGGGCTAAGTGCCTCCTTAACCTAGTCTCAGGCAATTAATTCCCTGATTTTGTCCTCCAGTGAATTCATGTCTCATGGACTAATACCAAGCCTGACATCATAATCTGTCAGCTGCACTGTCTTTTATGGAGATACATGGGCTGATGCGTGTCACGTTACCTCAGCTTTATCTACAATTTAAATGACAGTTTCCGTCTCCACATAATATCTGTCATATACAGTTTAATCAGGCTAAGAGGGTTCCTGGGGAATTGATTTCTTAAGCATGAGGTTCAAAACGTGTAACTTAAAGTGATTCCCTGAATTTATGCACTTTATTTTTGTGGAAGTCAGTCACTAGTGAAATGTTGTGACAAAAATTATGGGAGGTACATATTGATGGGAAAATATTTTTTATAGAAGTGGAAGAGATGATCCCTATGGAGATGTTCAGCAGGGACTTTTGATAAAAACAGCTCATTAACTACACACTTTATATTCGCTGTTGATGAGTCTATGAAGATGGAAAATGCTTACAGTAGCAAGATGTGAGCATACGTACACACACACGAGCACACAGTTTTGTGTGCATTTAGATATGCGTTAGTTACCCTATTTTATAGATGTGCAAGATTTTATCAGCTGTGCTGTAGATAGATATAGATAGACAGGATTTTAAAAACACGTAGGTCTATACGCTGTTTAGAATTTTTTTAGATTTTTTTCCCTACATGAAGGTCTAAATGTGTTTAATAGCTCCACACTGGCACAAATGTAATTCTTGTGAACAAATGCTGAAATCTTGATTTATTTAATATTTTCTTGTTGTTGGCCTGAAAGTAATCAAATTGAACAATTTTGAGTGTAAAAATATGGTCCCATCTTAAAAAATACCCACAACGTATACGTTTTTAATTGTGGAAACTCTTCCCAGGTTGTTAACACCCTATATTTACAAAATGTGTGAGTGCTTTCATCAATTAACCCTGTATCCTCACCTCTGTGTGTGTGTGTCTTCGTGGTGGACGTGCGGGGCCACTGGGTCGAGGTGGGCTGGGTCCGTGGTTCCCACAGCCTGCGTGGAGGCAGCCTCTGCCGCACTATCAGCCTCCGTCTCCGGCCCCCCAGCACCAGCGGGCCCCCTGACGTCAGCCCTGGCCTGATAACGGGGTCCGCAGCAGGCAGTGGAGGGGTGGGAGGGGGAGGAAGGGGGCTGGAGATGGAGGGAGATGAGGTGGAAGGAGGGAGACCGGCAGGGAGGGAGGGAATGGGGTTACACTAACAGAGCCAGCGGTGGATAAGACCCTCGGACAGATAAGACGGAGCAGAGTGTGGAGCCTCTTTTGTTTTCCACTGCTCCTCCTGTCTGATGGCATCTCCCTTCTCCTCCTCTCTGACATTCCCTCTTTTTCTAACCACTTTCAAATTCTTTTGTCAGACGTAACCAATTTGTTGAACTTTTTCTCCTCCACCACCCCTCCTCTCTCTGGCCATGCAGAAATATGCCTGCTGTTATCGGGCATGTGTGCTGTGACCGTCCCTGGATTGAGGAACCTTTTCTCCTCTGGCTTCCTCATTGTGTTTGTCTCCTCTCTTACAGTGTTTTGAGAGCGGGAGGAGCCCGCCTTCGACTGACAGCAGATGAACGTTTTCGGCGTCGATTAAAAGTTCACACACTTGATTCCGGCCCCGCTTCTCTCTCTCACTCTTTCTCCATCACCCTCTGCATCTTCTTACGCCGCTTGAGCCACACCGACGCCTCTTTAACCCTCTCTGCTTGAACTCTGCATGAACCCTTTAAAGACACCAGAATCCACTGCTTTGATGATGTCACCTCACCTTTACCTAACCTGAATCTTACCCCTAACTTGCCCCTCCACGTACAAACAAACAGCTTTCCCTCTGCCTGTCACATCACTGCAACTAAGCCCAGTGTATCAGCATATTAAACATTGTCCTTGCATGTGTGTGTGTGTGTGTGTGTGTGTGTGTGTGTGTGTTCCCTATTTGCTCTTCAGGCCTTCACTAGCCTGCGGACTTTGGCCACTGCTTATCACAGGGAGAGGTCCTGGGATCCCTGAGTCTTCACTGCTAAAAATACACTCGCCATAGCTCACACAAACATGCACACACACTCTTGGTATCATGGGGCACCCCGCTATGAGGCTGTCAGTCAGACGTCCGGCCGATTTGAACGGTCACTGGTGGATTTGGCGCACGGGACCATATGCGCCACGCTCATCTGATCGTAACAAGTCACTCTCAGAACTTCCTCAGGAAATTTTCTCAATTTTATAGCTGGCGTTTGAGCAAGCAACACCCAGGAGTGGAATTTCAAATATTAGCATACAAGCGTCAAAGAAATATTCAAACATTTGTGTGAGTGAGTTGGTTAAGTAGCTTTACAAACAGTGAAAAACCATCAGAACAAAAGAGGTTTTGATAATTGAATTCTTATCGTCTGTAATTGAGTGTTGTGTGATGTGTTTGCGCTGCTCTTCAAATAGTGTGAACCAAGAGTCCAATTCAGCACTCGAGCCCCTCACATATGAGAACCTGCACCTGAGGAGTTAATAATTTATTCAAAAAACCCCCCCAAAAACCCACACTCCTGGTCAATGGTGTGCGTGTGTGTGTTTGTGTGTGTGTGTGTGTGTGTGTGTTAGTCAGAAAGAGAGAGAGAGATGATCTGTGCTGCTGAAGCCCAGGTGCTGAGCGGACTTGTGTCTCTCCTCAGCATGACTCCCTGACCTTACCTGGTCAAACACTCTTAATCCGCAAGCATAACATACAGATACCTTAGAATAACACTCAAATCCACACACTCACACTTACACACACAAACACGATCCCACAAGAACATATCACCTATTTATGGTGTTTTTTTAATAAACTGAATAAACTCACTCAATCTCAGTAAACTGAAACCCTGATAAAAACCTTAATTTAACTAAATGACTCACCCAAATTTAGCCAAAATATTATTACTAAAGTTTTAACTCCTAAAGTACCAAAATGAAATTTTCATAGCATAAAAAAATGTGTTGCTTTTGTAGGATGTATATATGATATGAGCTGAACTTCATTGATGAGGAAAGTTTTGACGTTTCAACATAAGAATGGGAGATGTAGAAACATGTCTGGTAGCCAGAGAGACACCTATTCTGTCCCGAGAGTTGAGAGTAGAGCTTTAATGTCCCCATGGGGTAATTTGTTCCCGTGTTTTGTGCACATGCTGTTTGTCTTATTGTAAACTTTATTAAAATGTCAAATATTGTAAAAGTCTGGCTCAATGAAGTGAAGTCAGTCATTCATAAAAAGGGAATTAGGTTTATTAAATAACTATAACAATAAAAATGAATACATCAACAAAATTGAGAAAACTTTGAGAGCTGTCAGATGTAATCAGGGGTCTTCATAAACCGATTTTGCAGACAATGAGTTAACATTGATTAGCACTGTTTCATCATCATCATTATCACATGAGTGGATCCATGATGATCAATCTGATCAGATTAAACAGGACAAACAGGTGAGGTCAGCAGGAACAGATGCAGACAAGATGAAAGGCCTTTTGCAAATAAAATTATACTTTCTGCTTACTTTGGAAAACAGCATGTCAATAAACAATACCAAGTGTGTGTGTGTGTGTCCCTGGCCTCTGTTGGCTCATATCGACAGGGTATTCTACCTCCTGGGGTTTCCTGCTTCTCCATTTGAAGTCTTCTTCCTGGAGCCAGGAGTCTACTAGCCTCGGTGTGTGCGTGTGTGTGTGTGTGTGTGTGTGTGTGTATGTATTTGTGTGTGCAAGGAAGAAGGGCCAAACTAAGTCACCGACCCCAAATGATTGAGTCTCTGCCCCAGCCAAGACGGGGACAGTTTTCCTGGTGCCTGGGTCGGACACACACACACACACACACACACACACACACACACACACACTCGCACCTTCCTCAGCAACAGTCTGCTGCTGACTGCTGTCCGCCACATACCAGCATCTCTATCTAGTCCCTCACCCAACACCTCCTCATTCATACACACTGGAAACACACATAGCACACACAGTTGCACAGAATGATGGTTATAAACACACACACACTCACACAGATTTTTCCTGGGCTCTGGCCTCTGTCACTGTCAGTGATACAGCTTGGCATGTGCAAACACACAAATC
Source organism: Lateolabrax maculatus (assembly GCA_031216445.1). NCBI lineage: Eukaryota > Metazoa > Chordata > Actinopteri > Acropomatiformes > Lateolabracidae > Lateolabrax > Lateolabrax maculatus. The sequence continues at coordinate 11,435,232 of CM062212.1, read as the reverse complement.
AAAACACACACTGTACAATAACAGAAAAGAGGATGAACTCTGTTTGATTTTTTGGTATTTTTTGGGAACTTTTCTGAAAGTCAGATTTAACTCTACTGTAGCATTTTACACCAAAAGATTGTTGCTGCTAAATGAGGACTGGCTGGTTATCTTGCCAACCAAACCTCTTGTCCAACATGAAAAACTCACAGAAATGTCTGAAAATGTCTTTTGTTGTATTAATTCATATTTAATATATCAAAGTCCATTGAACTTCTGTACATTAACTGGGAGCATAAAAGCATGAATCATCTCTGACTCTGGTGCTACTTATTGCCCTCGCAGGCTGAAAGGGACTAACGCCTAGATATTATTAGCCACCAATTGGTGGTTCTGTTATCAGCTTGCAGTTACACATTGATGACAATTCCCCATTTCCATTGAGGCAACATTGCTCTATTTGCCTTCTACAAGAGAGGGTGGGTGACAGTGAAACAATACTGTATAAGGTTGTAAGTTATTATATAAGGTTCAAGTACAGAAAGATAGATAGATAGATAAATAGGATACTCTTTTAAAGCACTTGCAGTGATATGATTGACCCATACAAGTGGTTTCAATTATGTTTCCTGTTAAGAGTTCTTCTCTGAGCCACTTCACTAACATGTTTCATGGCACCTGTTACAGTGGGACAATTTACATCTATATGTGTTTTTTAAATCTTTTTTGTTAATTTAATGTATCTATTTGTAAGGGGGCGTGCCAAATATTAAACATGAATTATGCCATTTAATTCATTTCATGAACGTCAATTTCCGTGCAGTCCCTTGGCAAGTCAGCGATCCAACAGAAGTTTGTGGGCTCTTTTCAAGAAACGTTTAGCTTTTGGTGCTTTAGTTACAGTTTTCAGGATGCCCCTTTCACAGCACACACATTTTTAGCGTGTAAAACACAGGTTTAATTAATTACATTAATGATGGCTGCATTCCATTTAGGTCTGTACTTAGATGCAATTGAGTCATGATTAATGTCCTCAGTTACATGTGTGGTTTTCATGCTATGATGAGTCAAAGTATCTGCCATGAGAAAGGACCATTTATACAGTCTTGTGAAACTCCAAAATGTGTTATTTTTTAAGAGAAGAATAGACCATAAAGTCTTCAGTGCAATCTGGATATAATCTTTGAACACATATTTTTTTCTTCCTGACTCTTTCTGTCACTGATTTGCATCACAGTGGGAAACTTCTGAATGAAATTCAATTTGAAAATGTAGCATTAATTACACAACTGCACCCCCCCCCCCCCCCCCCCACCACCCACTGTCACTTTCTCACACACACACACACACACAGACACACACACACACTGGACAATACTGGCAGCCTGTGTAGAGCCATTATTCAGTGAGTCTGGGGGAAGTGGCCGCACAATGAAATGGCCTCGTGTGTTTACGTTCAGTGTGTTGATGACAGGTATAAATCTGTGCTCATGAGGACAACAACCGCCGGAGACTTCCGACTAATGGCGCGTCGAGCATCCAGCACTATACATCACATTTGTCATGCAGAAAAAGAGAGACGTGTTGCTCGTGAGACACGCAAATGCATAAATTCAGCATATGGAAGTCAAGAAGTCACGTGACAACACACTGAAACAAACCTGTTAGACCCTCCACGTCACAGCCAATATATTTTACATGTTCTTAAAAAGATCTTGATCGCTTGACAGAATAATCAAACTTTCGTTCACAACATATTTTTCATCGTGTAAAGCACCGCCCTGCTGCAGAACATGTAGGATAACTAGGAGACTACCACTGGGATATTAGTTTTCAGCGGTGATATTTTAATTCGGATATTCATATGACACGTTTGCAGCAAAAATAATATGCATATGATTATATCTTTATAATAACTTGAAATACCACTAGGGAAAAAACTCTGCAGCGTACAAAAACCACAGACGCATGAATATTGCAGTTATTATTTTTTTTTTTTGAAAAGATTATTTAGGAATTAACTATCCACCAATCACCATTCAGAGAAAAACTGGGCTCGCTTTAATGGACAATTTAGAAAAAAACAGATCAAACAATTTAGACCCATAGTGTTAATTCAGATTAACGAAATCATTATTTTGACAAATGGTACAGAGATCTGGTATTGTAGTGAACGAAGGCTTCAGATTTGTATGGAAGAAACCTCGAGGACACTTAACAGAGACTCAAGCACCAACACATAATGATTTTAGAGACTGATCACAGGCAAGAGGCCAACACACGACCAACAACTGCACTGAATGCGTTTTTTTAAATTACACTCGCAATTGAAAATAAAGGTGTTTTTTTTTTTTAATTAAAATGATTACTAAAATCAAAGAAACAAAAAAAATCGTGTTATCGAATTTAGCAGGAAGATATAATGAGTTGCCTGAAAAACATAAAGATAATGTTTGATACCTCTATTTAGCCTTAGAAAAAAATATAATTTGATAATAATTTAGTTTCATTAAAATCGTTTTTCACGTGTTTTCTTTTTTTTTGGGGGGGGGGGGGTTAGAGAGACATACAGACAGACAGAGAGAGAGAGACCGAGAGAGAGAGACAGAGAGAGAGAGAGACAGAGAGAGAGAGAGATATGATAACAGCTGGATCTTGATCACACGGTTTAGTCTCTCACTCCTCCTCCTGTCTCTCACGTCTCGTCTCTCACTTTATTCTCAATTTTACCGAGGCTCGTCTTTTGAACCGCAGACCTGGTTTTAACGAGCACGAGAGAGCTTGGCGGATTGTACTAAACCATATCTTTCTTTTCTTTGTTTTTTTTTTGTTTTGTTTTGTTTTTTGTTTTGCGTTATTCCCCAGCAGTCCTGTGCGCAACTGCATCCATCCATCCGCTGTCCCTTTCTATCGACACGGATGTCCAGCTTCGAGGAGGGGACATGTATCAGGGCATAATGACGACCAACCACGGACCCCCGTCCTACGAGGCCGGGTTCCTCCACAGCGCCCCGGCGGGCGCCTCGCCGGTCTACGTGCCCACCACCCGGGTGGTGACCCCCATGATCCCGGCGCTGCCTTACCTCCAGACGCCCGGCGCGTCGCAGCAGGGCGGCCCGGGCTCGAGCCACTCCGCCTGGGCGCAGCCGGGCGCCGACCCGGCGTCCTCGTACAACCACTCCCCGGTGTCCCCGCGCTTCGCCTTCTCCACCAGCCCGCCCCTGTCCTCCTCCTCCTCCTCCTCCGGCGCGGCCGCGGCCCGGGAGACGGCGGCGGCGGCGGCGGCGGCGTCCTACGCCGGCCCGCTGAACATCTCCGCCAGCGGCAGGGAGCACTACGGCGCCCGGGGCCTCGGCGGCTCCTACCACGGCCACTACCCGGCCTACATGAGCCCGAACGTGGGTGGGTCGTGGCCGGCGTCCCCCTTCGACAGCCCGGTCCTCCACGGCCTCCAGGCCGGCGTTCACCCCGGCGCAGCACGGCACCCGAACATAGGTGAGCAGCGGGAACATAACATTATTTCCAGCATCTGAAATGTGTCCTTCTGAACTTATGCAGTTGTTGTCCGCAACGAAAGGACTTTCTTGAGATTCTGTCACGCAAGAAATGTAAGAGTGACAAAACTATCAGCTGCACTGTCACCACGAGGAGAACAGATGCAGATCTGTTTTATTCATTTGTATTTGTCAGGGAGTGATCAAGGTAAGGCTACAGTTAAAGGCCATAAAGACACACACGAGATGAAGCGCCTGACTGAAACAATCCCCTCTTTTTTTTTTCATTTTACAGATAAAGATAATCTTAAAAAAGGCTCTATGTATTTGGACGCGTCCTGCTGCAGGGCAGGTCTTGAAAAACGGTTTCGTCTGCGTGTAGCAGAAAAAAATCTCTTAAAATATAATCCATCAAAATTGACAGAACACACCAGATTGCACTAATTAAATAAAAAGTCCTGAAATATGATTTGAAAATAACAAATAAATCAATATTATAATAATACAACACAACTAGATTAAATGTGTGATTTATATTTCACACAACTATAAAACTCTTTCTGTCATAAAATGAATTAATCAGATGTCCTTGAATTAAGAGACAAAACTCTTAACAAAACTTCTGACAGTAAGTCACTGTTCATCAAACTTCTGCAGAACGAAAATTAACGTCAAATTTGAACACAATACTGTTCTTTGATTCATTAGGCTGCATTTGAGTCAAACAACACACAAACCAAAAACATCAACGAATTTTATAAAGTGAAAGGCAGCCACGTGAGGGAAGTCAGTGCCTTGATAAGATTGAGTTTGACAGTTTATTTCTTGAAGTAACACGATTTCTAATTCACAAATGTATTTTCACGACAGTTAATATGACATGGAAAGCATTTTCTTCTACGGAAATTGAAGTTATGTTTGGCTGCTTTTATTCCTGATATAGAAGTTAGATTATCCTGCTTAGAGCCAGAGTTTGCTCTAGTTGAGAGTCTGGTAGTTGAGACTATAAAAAAGATAAAGCTTCTGTAGTAAACAAAATTCTATTTTAGGAGGCTTTTAAAACCATATTTTATTATGATTTTCTCTATGAATAAAAACAAACCAAAAGGCCAGATTAAATATTAATGACAATTAATTCATTTGATACTCAGATTGGCTGTTTTTAATAGCCACATAACCAAAAGTCAAACATACAACTACCAACATGTACTTAACATAATAATAAATATGTTTTGTATATTTCTATGAATCAAAGACACATGGAAATTAATATTTAACTGAGCCTAAATTTATAACACAGTTTATGGGGATTATAGTTTATGAGATGTGTTTGACTGAGGCCTCATGGAGTGAAGTGTGTATGAAACACCTGATCCTGATCAGTAATACGGGACTCGCTGCAAGCTCAACTGACGAGTCCTGTCGCTTGGTGAGGATACAGGGAATCATTCGAAAAAAACATTTGTGTTAGGAGCAACTACAACCAACCAACAGTTGACCTCAGCTTTTTGTCCCTGTGTGGAGTGGATTTGGCCTGTAGCTGCAGGCTGCAGTGCACTCTGGACCACATCAACACATTGATTTTGCTTAGGTTGTGAGTTTTTAGACGACTGCGACCTGCACCTTGTATAGTCTACATTACTTATCAACGTTGTTTTCACTTGACTCGTTTATTTTCCTATTATCTACATTTTCTGCACTGCTGGCAGCTGCATCTAAACATTTTCACTCATGTTTTCATTTGGATATATTCCCATTTCATTATCTTGTAATTTGCAACCTAATCTGATGGGTGAATTATTATTAGACACATCGCTTATTATAAGTATCAAATTAACAGTTGATCAGTCTCACTGACTGACTGCACTTCAAGGTAGTTTGTGTGGGGATAATTTAACTAGCCTAACTGTTCCCTTCTACAAGGCAAATCTCCTCGATGAAGAAAAATAAGATCAGCGGTACAAGAGAGGGAGAGATAACAGCATTAATCCACTCTGACCTCTTCGTCTGATTACAGTCACACTCAACTCACAGTCCTGTGTATCCTGTTCACTCACTGCTTTTCTTTATAGATGTTTCAGTAACTAGCCTCACCTTGTTGTTCGACAATCACATCAAGTTAAATCAAATCTCAGTGTTTGATTATGTGGTGTTCAGCCATGCAGTGAAAGTCTCTGTTGTTCTGTTGGTGAACAGAAGAAAGGAAAACTCCCTCAGCTGTGAAGTCACTTAGTTTTTTTTCTCAATAAAAGAAGAAATAATTAATAATTATTTTAATGAACATGGCATAAAATACACTCAATGATAATTAGCATAATTATCTTTACTGAGAGACTTAAAATCTATTTAAATATTTAGAAATTGCTTAAATTAAGCTTTCATTTAACCTATGCCTTATTTCCCAAAGAAACATCACAATTATTTTGATTTATAAATGGCTTATAATTTTTTTAATCTCAGATGTTTAGCTCATCATGTTCTGCCTTGATATGATCGTTCCTACTTAATTTTGATCTCTTAACTCAGAAAAAAATATTTTATGTAAATAGCTATAACATTCCTCCAACTTTTCATTATATATTTCGAGGATGAATATATCATTATTTTAGTTTCTAAAACATTATATCTGTATTATCACTCTGATAGGATCCTGTCTGTACTGAAAGTTAAACGTGTCTCCCTCACACAAGGAGCACAAGCCTCTGCCTATCTTTGCCATCAAATATAAAATAAAAAGACAACTGATGGCTTTAACAGTTTAATATTCTCTTCATGTAATATATATTATTATTACTGATACATTAATGTGTAAAAAGAATTCTGCTCTCGATGGAGATAATTTAAACTTCTTAATTTACTGTTTGGTAGATGCATCATATTTTATAGACTCATTTTTTTTTCAATAAAACTAAACTTGTAAAATAACTACAGCTGTCAAATAAATGTAGTGAAGTAAAAAGTACAATATTTCTCTCTGAAATCTGGCTCAGCATAAGCTAGAAAAAATAAGTAAAGCGCAAGTACCTTGAATGTGTATTTAAGTACAATATTTGAGTAAATGTACTTAGTTACTTTCCATCACTGAAAAAGGCCCCTCAACATTAATGTTGTATGTAGTCCAGGTTGTTGGGTTTCCCTATTTCACATATAAAGCAAATGTTGGCTAAGCACATCAAATTGTTATATTTTGATGATAAGTTTTGCAGGAAAAGTCTCTATAGCCAAAGTATTTAGTGACCACAGACATCAGATAGATGTAGTGGAGGAATAAAGGCTGAATTGTTGTGGAGTAAAATAAATGTATTTGTGTATTGTATTTGTACTTGGATAAAATTAAGTAAATTAACATTGTTACTTTTAAAGGACGCCACTGTATTCCCTCATCTACCGCCACAGTAGATTCAGTCTTTTATTTCTATTTTTCACCTGTGTCCTCTTAAAGTGTTACTGTGGATGTTTCTAAACTGCACCCCGATAAAGATACACTCTGAAATGTATGCAGAGGAAAAAATAAACCTCCGTTTAGATAGACACAGACACAGCAGTGTTTCTGTTGGGTATTGTCTTACGTTGCTGTGTTGTGTTGGCTACAATTGCTGCCTGACTCAAGGTTAGCTGGCCCTGTCTTTGTTTTGCTCTCAGCCTTGGAGGAGGTCGGCATATGTATCTGTGCCATTCCAGTTACACTCTGCAGCGAAAGGAGGAACAGATGGAGGCCAGATTTCTACTATCTGAAGAGTAATAATTATGCACAGTGGAGCGTACGGTTAAGAACACAACATGATCTGATTTAAATGGGGCTTTTGTAGTTAATAAGTCGGCGTTTTACACATTTCCTCAAGCTATTCTCAGCATAACCTCAAATTGCTGATACATTCTGTAACCTGTGCTGCTGGTAAAAACCAAGCTGTCACTTCCACGCCACAGATTGATGTCCTTTCCCTGAACGGCTAAGCGGTTCTTGGGAGATACTCTGTCATGTGCCAGACGAGAGAGTGAAGATTGCATTAATCAGATGTCAAGCTATCTGAGAGAAGGAAAAAAGAGATGTGATAGACATGGAGTCTCTATTTGAATATGATGGAGCTCTATTCCGTCTCTATTTCCAGCCCACTCTTTATCTCATGGAGAGCTGTGAGATAAGAGGGGATTCCAGGCTGCTGTGTGGGCCTGTAGCCCGCACCTCCTGCTGGTGTAGAAAGGCCACTGCATTCGATAATGACCCTGTCAGGGGTTGACGGTGCAGGAAATTTTTGCTGCATAAATCCAGCTGGAAGTTAATTTCTCTAAGAAATGAGTTTGGTTTGGACCTGTTTCGTTGCAATGGCCGACAATGGTTTCAGACAGTTGACCTTGTCAGCTATGCCAATGTGTTGCTCTGTGAAAATCTACAAAACACTATTTGTGAAACATCAACTTTTCAGAAAAACAGCCTCAATTCGACCAGGATCCATTTGTTTTAGTTTTTCCAGTGGAGTCTCGAATTAATTTTTCCAAGCCTTGAACTCATGTTAAAAAAGATGTTTTGGCTTATTATCTTTCTTTCTTGTCGTCCTTAATCAGACCTGTTTGATGACTTTGGTGAGGGGCGAGAGTGTGTCAACTGTGGGGCGATGTCAACCCCCCTCTGGAGGCGGGATGGTACCGGCCACTACCTGTGCAATGCCTGCGGACTGTACCACAAGATGAATGGCATCAACAGACCTCTTATCAAACCTCAAAGGCGGCTGGTGGGTGACAGTGGAGCACTTTTCACTGAACCTCCTTCATAGTAAAACAGTGTGTTCAATGAAAAATGAATGTCCTCTTTTTCTCATTTTTTTAACTGATGGCTCTGACATTTTTTATATGCTGCAGTCTGCCTCGAGGAGGGTGGGCCTGTCCTGCACCAACTGTCACACCACCACCACCACCCTGTGGCGACGAAACGCAGAGGGAGAGCCAGTCTGCAATGCTTGTGGCCTCTACATGAAACTCCATGGGGTGAGAGAGTGATACTGCTGAAATCTTATATATAAGCAGTTCAGTTTGAACTTAAATTAATCTGAGGTCATGCTTTGCAAATAAAAATACATACAGAGCATCTAAATGTATAGATAAACATTTAAGCACTACGTTGGTGGTTAAAGTGCGTCCAATGATAATGTAACACTGACATTAAATTAGAGGTGACTACATGTTTGATGACTTCTCTCAGAGCCTTCTTTATATCTAACCAAATGAACTGGATGGAAGGACATCCACCATAAAATTTTTTGGTCATATCCTTTTGCCTTACAATTTTTTTTCTTCTCACCAGCCTCCATGAACACTACACTTATCTTCCTTCAGTCTGCTGTTTGACCAAAGGTTATACCTTTCTTTTGGTGTCTTGACAGGTAGCACGACCCCTGGCTATGAAGAAAGAGGGGATCCAGACCCGGAAACGCAAACCCAAGAACCTCAACAAGTCCCAAACTGGTGAGCTTCGAAACCACATATGCTTACATTATGTAGACATGTAGTCTATATGTCGATATAGATATTAGATAAACAGGGGCATAGCTAAGACTTATGCATCCCACGTAGAAGAGGTCCTCTCCCTAACACCCCTGACCATAATTATGTGGTCTTATCTATGATGAACAAAATGGGAATAGGGAAATAATTGTACTTGTACTGAATAATAACATAAAGCAGCAGTTGCCTGCCTTTATAGGGTTAAATAGATTTTAGACAAACCCTGTTAAAAAAAAAAGAACAATAATTCGGAGCACTCCCTCACTGTAATACTTTTCCCCAGATTTAGTTAATGAGCAAGTATTTGTATATGTGAGAATATATATTCATATGTGAATATATAACAAGTCACATGTGTATACTATGTGAGCGTGTAATGACCTCAGTTCTGTGCTCCACAGGGACCCCAGGCAGTGAGGGGATTCCAGTCACGCCAAGCAGCACTCCCCGTGCCTCCACCGCCACAGAGGAGCCTCGCCAGATAAAGACGGAGCCGGACACTCACAGCTTGTACACACACCACAGCACACATGCACAGGTTGGAAACCTTTTTAGTTGGATTACAGAGAGTACTTACATCCAAAATTGTTTTTAGAGTCTTTGGATGTGATGACCAGGTAAGTAGAGACACTCACTGTGCATTACATTCAGCTAGAACAGTCTAACGAGCAAAGGAAGTTGTTCATTGACCATTTTCTTCTATATCCCTCTAGATTTCAGCCCTGCCAGCCTACATGACAGCTCAAGGTGGGGCCATTCCTCTCAAGATGTCCCCTGGGGGCCACAGTGGGTCTTCTGGCTCCAAAGCTGAGCCCTGGAACAACCTAATACTGGCCTAAATGACCTGCAACCCAGCATCTCAAACCAACCTATCTATACAGATTAAACTCTCCTGAGAGCCGAGGCTCTCCAGAAGGCAGACTGCTGCTCTGGATGCAGATGTTCCCACAGCCTACACACCGTACAGTGCCTTCAGTGCAGCGCTCTGGGACAAATACGTGGGCGCCTCAAAGGGATGGAGACCTTGAACAGAACTGCACAGATACTGTGTGTTCAATCACAGCAATCGAGGACTGAACGGAGTTTGTGTTAAACAATCACTAAAGAGCAGCACTACAAGTGAAAAAGGGGAACCTTTTTTGTCACTCTCCCCTTTTCTACCATGCCAGTGCAGGGGCATTCACTGGTTGACAAATACTGTAACATAAACCAGTAACAAATAACAGTAATGGTCAGACTTTTTCTCCCTGAGTTATTTTTATTTCAATGTTCGTCTTCATTTTCATATCATTATGGACAATTTGCCAAAAAAAAATGACGGACTCACAAAACATATAAAGAATCACAACAGCAACCCTCAATGTCAAAAGTAGCACCATGGAGGAGCATTGGCAAGTGTACTTAAATGGTCAGTTCACAGATTTTTTATATTTTCATACTCACAAGTGGTATTTACTCGCAGATATGCGACCATAGTGCAATGGAGCTGAATAACATTTTGTTTGTGGTGCTAAAACGCAAAAGCTATGTCTCTTTACAGAACACACCATGTGCTAGTTACCTGATGATCCACAGACATCATTGTGGTCAGTTTTCAGTATTTTGTGTGTTTGGTATATTCAATTTAAACTATTCAAAGGTGAGGAGATTTTTTTCAAAGGAAGTCAGTTAGTTGAGCACCACACACAAACATCCAGTCGTCTTAGTTGTAATAGGGCTGCTCAGTCTCAGCAGCAAATAAAACAAATAAAACCATCCAACTATCTGAAAAGCAAAATGCCAGTAGGGGTAAACAGAAATAAATATGTATGTGATTTGTGATTTGTGTGAACTGACCTTTTAAACACTGCCCAACTGATTAATGCACATGTGTAATTTCACAATGCATTAAATTCTAGAGACAAGCTATCCACAAGCATTTGTTATTAACTTACTGTAAAAGAGAATTGTTAATTTATCACCCCTCAACACCAGTGATATGACCTTCAGTAAACATGATCTCCTACGCAGTGCAATAGAAACAGCTCCCTGGTGGTCTATTGTTGATCAGTTACCTGAACTGTGTGTCTTTGTCCTTTTGATTGAAAGTATAAAAAATACACGTCTGTATTGACGCCTGTAGAAAAAATACATGATAAACTACCTATGCAGCAAGTAAGATGCACACGTTGAATGTGGATGGAAGTGGTGGCACAGAGCTCCCTCTGCTGACACTAGTGAAGACGTGCATCCATTAGAAAAGTAAAATCTTTTTTTTAATACTTAAGGACCTTTGCAAAAAACAACGCTGCTAGTATTTATTATTATAGGCACAACCCCAAACCACACAATCATCTTATTATCATCTATTATCTGAAGGTTGTTAATAAACTTTATGACGGAGTATTGTATCAAAACTGTACAGTTTATTAGCAATACTTAATGCTTTATTTTGCTTGTGACAAGCATGGGGGCGACATGTGTAAATGTGGGATATCGCCACATGTAATTACCAAAATAACAAATATATGAGCATATATGTAAAAACAAAAAAAAAAAAACAAAAAAAAAAAACTCCACTCCAGTATAATTGTAATGCACCATTTGTGATATACTGTAAGTAAAGACACAATAAGAGATGGACATTTCTCAGTGTGCACTGACACTACCTGACGTCCTTCCTCTTTGTGCAACTGTAGCTCTACTGAGGAAACTAATAAAAACAAAGCATTTTGACATTATGCAAATTATATGTATGATGTAATGATTTGGTGTCATTCATTCCACTTCAAATGCATACCAAACATTTGTGAAATAGTTAGTCTTATTAACTTCCTCATCATTTTGGCAAAGAGTTTAGTTATTGGACACCTTGAGGAGCTTTTAAATCTTCCTCTTAAAACTGTATCCTTCCAATATGTAAGTATTCTTTTGTGAACTTTGCAACATCTTTGATAAAAAGCTGGATGGTACATTGATTGAAGTCTTCAGTCAGCTTCTCCTTGATGAACTCGACATATTTGTCCCGTACCATCTCCTTCCAACACTGTTGAAATGTGAGTCTTATTTGATCCTGGATGGCGTCAGATACTTGTAAACTAAAGTTATTATCAAATGCAAATGCCCGTCCTTTATCTAAATTTTCCTCAAAAGATCCACTTTTTTCTGAAAGCAGAACTTGTGCAGCTTCAATCAAGGTGTTCACCTCCTGGGTGAAGATTTTTTTCTCGTCGTCTGGTTTGCATTCAAAAATACTGTGCATACTTTCAAAGTAACTTTTCCAGTCGTGTCCCTGCACGATGCTCGTCAAAGGGACACTCGCAGATCTCAGGAGGTGCTTAACAGCAGAAAACAGATTTTCACATAAAGGATCTCTGCTCTTTTCAACTGCTTTGACATAGCTCTCATAGTCCTCAGTCTGATCTATACATTCCACTTGGCTGTGGTTAATATCCCTGAACAGATGTTCTTTGGCTCCTTTGAAGCCCCAGCATTTCACATAACCAATATGAGTCTTTACTCCATACACAGTCCACCACTCCTGAGCTTTCCGAACCAGGTTCAGCATGCATGGATCAGTGTTTCTGGCCAAACACGGGCTGTTGATGGTGAAAACATACACCTTCCAGTCTTCTGAAACAGCCTCTGACTCCAGAAGTTCCTGGGTTTGTTTAATAATGACGTCCTCACTGTGTTCTCCCTTGTTGTAATTGGGATAATAAGGTCCATACATGACAACCTCCTCCTGTTTCTCTATAACAGCCCATGAATGCTGCTTATCTTCTGCACCACATTCCTCAGTGATGTCACAGTGAAACTCCAAAAATTTCTTGTTGACCGAGTCGTCAAGAAAAATGTGCTCGGAGGCTTGTCTGTCCTTGAGATGCTCCAGTACTTTCTTCACAGAGCATTGCGTGTCAGCCCAGGACCATATCTGCTCAAAGAAGCTCTTAGTGTCAGTCAGGTGTTTTGTGCCTCCATTCACGCAGGCTTCAGGTGTGCAGGAGTGACCACAGCTTGTCCTGTAACACAAAGACATCTCATTGTATAGCATAAAGGTTTGGGTGAATAACACGAAAACACTGTTGTTACTAGAAACAGGGGTTTTATCATATGTAAATATACACAAAAATGAAATTTATAAATATGCACCTGTGATAAGAATTTTGTTTTCAAAGGAAAATTTGCTGCAAGTGTCTATTCTCACCATACAAATAAATACTGTCTGACTTGTGTAAAATAAATAAGATTCACATTACTTCACATTTCTTTAAATGGTTTCAGAAAAAATATCTTAGAAAAATATTTGCAAATATTTGCGGAGTTCATCATAGCTCAATATTTCACTAATCACAAAACAAATGGGTTGAGAACTTGACACATAATTGACCTAAATAATTGGATGTGATGTCAAATGCAAATTAATTATGGGATGTGTCTGTTCTATAAGTACTGAAATTAGGTTATGGCTGACATTACACAAGTTGAGAGGTATGTTTATATGGGAAAATACACTTGTGAAACCTAATTATAAATATCATATAAAGCATATAATATGACATACTGTAATACTGTTACAGTGTTGGCGACATGAGTAATACCAAGAGGAACCGAAAATGTGTTACCTGAAACACCTTCTGATCTAAAACAGCCCACACGCATGAATAAACCGGATTTTCCTGTTGCAATACATTGTTGAAGACAACAGTTTCACACCCTTTATACCATTTGAATTGTAATTCTTCTTCAGTCAGTACTTACTTCAGTCCTAAATACTCTGTGTCTGTCTGACATCTGTCCAGCAGAGTTTTCAGACTGGGCAAATGTTTCTTTGTATACAGCGAAGGCTCCTTTTCATTAAAAAGACACCGTTTACGACTCAACCTGAATACAAACAGACTGATTAGCATGTAGGATCAGAGAACAGTGTATGTACAGTTTTTGTTTAAAATAAACCAAATACTATAGGCTTCAATGGACATCTATGGACAACACTAGTTAAGAATAAATTAATTTAAGAGTCTTTATACAATGCATTCAGCTGTTTCAGTATAGAAAAATCAAACAATGCAAGGAAATGTTCCTCAGCTTCTCTTTCAGGTTAGTTTTGTCAAAGTAAGAACTGAGTTTACTTACATGTGAAGCTCCATCCAGACTCATTTAAAATGTGGTTCCTCTTGTAGGGTCATCATAGAGTATAGCTCATTGATAACAAGAGAGACAGCTCTGACAAACGTAGCTGAACAGTTGCACTCTCAACATGTTAACTCAAATAACTGCCTGAGAGTTTGTGACTGTACTGAGCTCCTCCTCTTGGTAATGCTCAGGGACAGATATTGCCTAACCTACCCATTGGTGATTTATGGCCTCTTGCAGAAAAACTACACAATTATTCTTCACAAAAGAAGAAGAGATGGACTGCCTCTGATTCATTTTATGAAGTGATGTATTGAAGCCAAAAAGTCACGCACAAACTGTGCAGGAGGATGGTAACTTCAGTTCACAGCTGTGTGCCCTTGAGCAAAATCTGTTAAATTACAATTGCTCTATTAGTCAGGAATTCACAAGGCTGAAAAAGTCATTCTGTGATCCCAAATTACACGTGTGTATGTGGACTATGGTAAAGTTGACACTGTGAAGGAAAATTCAAGCATGATTAAGCATTTTTTGAGTTGTATATGATCCTATCACTCTTTCATTAATGTGTTTGTTTCTTTATGGATTTTGAAACTTTATTTAGAAAAGTATGCCATCATTTCATGAACAAACATCACCCTTTGTGTTCAAAAGAGTTTGATTTATTATTATTGTTATGTTAACACAGACCTTTACTATCACTATAGTATGAGTGCAATTATCAAACAGTTTATGGACCACATCAGGCACCTTTGTAGGGCTGCTTGAGCAAAACTAAACCCATCGTTGCTGTTTTCTTTTTTTTCTGTCAAGCATCACCTAAGGGATAAAAAACAAAAGACACACACAAATATTATGGTAGAGTGAACTGTGACGGTCTGATCTTTATCATCAAATAATCATTCATAATCATCGTCTTTGCAAGTTTGTACAGTGCTTTAGCAACAACTTAGCAAAAACAACATCAAACTCTCCTTTGTATTTTCTTGTGGTTTCTGAAAAATGCTGTATGTTGGTGGAGGTAAACATACAGACAGAGTCATGCAGATCAACATGTCAGACAGGATCTGGTTGCTACTTTGTGTGTACTTATCTGTGTGTTTGGATCATGGTTTGTTTAGGAACTGAAATATTACAATTAAGAGTGTTTCAATACAGGACGTAAACCTTTATTGAGTCTTTTTAACTTTATTTGCTTGTGACTTGTTGCTAGTCTGAAATATCTCAATAACTATTGGATAGATTGCCATGAAATTATAACATGGCATTCATGGTCCTTGGACGATGAATCCTACAGACTCTGGTGATCCCCTGACTTTTTCTCTAGCTCCACCATGATGTTCACATTTGTGGTTTTGAATGACATTTCTCAACAACTATTAGATTAGACAACAACTTATTAGATGGCTTGCCATAAAATGTTCTACAGACATTTATGTCCCCCTCAGGGTGAACTGTAGCAGCTCTGCCGCACCTCTGTGTGTAACCTACATTCTCACAGAGCTGCCAGCATGGCTGTAGACTCTTGACAGTTACCATGCAATTTAAATACAAGTGCAAAATCTGTGTGCATAAGTGTGCAAGATAACACAAGGAGAGAGAGAGAGAAAGAGAGAGAGAGCTCCTTTCCTAGTCCAGTCTTGGATCTTGGACGCCTATAAATTTACTGAAAGGATTGTGCCTTCACACACAGAGCAACCAGACTGCAGCTTTCTTTGCTCTCTCCTATAAGAAGAAGGTGTGTCCCTTTAAGGCCCAATGCAAGTTTCTCACAAATTAGTAAGAGACCACAGTTGTGTCCCAGGTAAATTAATTCCACGCTGATTAAACGTATTACGCCCTCTACTGACAGCTGTGGATTCAGTGTGTTTTTCTCAGCAGACTTTTGACTTGCCACAGTAGGAAAAGCACAGGTGTGAATAATAAAATGAGTGATGGCTGTATTCCATTTAGCTGCTTCAGTTTCAGGGTCCAGGTATTGTGCATGCTGGCTCACTGTCATGACTTCTACCTGAATATCATCCAGATTTTTACCAGAATGAGTGTGTCCAATTTTATCATTTTGTTTTTTTAAGTTGACCCCATATTTTGAGGCCACATAAGGCAACTTCTTCAATTACAGATTAGTTTTTTTTTTTAAGGCAGAACCTAATCAGTACTGATTTGTTGATGGGCTACTTGGCAGTCAAGCAGCTCAGCTTCACTCCGACTCAGCAGGCTTTACTCCACATGTAGCTGTGTATGAGCTGAAACACCTGCTGTGGCCTGATTTTAACTCCCTGCTTCACAGTCTGACAAAAAACGCAAAAAACTCTAAACACATACCAGAACAACAAATGGAAAATACAAAAAAAAGTTTTTTTTAATCACACTAATGGGCCAGATTATTTAAAAAAACAGATTAAGTTTAGAAAGATAAATTAATTTCCACACTTTTGGGTTATATAAATAACATAAACTGTGTTAGACAGTGTCTTAATGTGTGAACACTGTCTGGTGATCACAACCCAACAGGTATCCCGTCCCATCCCTTGTCTCTGGGATAAACAGCGGACCAATCAGAAGCCGCGCTGCACTGACAGTCCGCTGGGGCGGGGCATCGCGCCAGACGTCCTGCTCGCTCATTGGACGCCGGCCGCTAAGCCCATGACTCTCCAGCCAATCGGAGGCGTCCGTCGATCTGGCGACGCTCGGCGACTGAGAGCCGCGCTGTGTTCATGGTGCTGCCGCCGCGCCGCTTTGATGGGGAGCATCTCGCCGGGTTAACACACCAGTCTGTCAAAGAAACAGCCCAACACCTGCAGCAGCATGGACATCCTGAAGTCCCTGGGCCATCCGGAGGAGATATTCAACCTGTTTAAGTTTAAAATGGGGGGCTGCAGTGCCGTCATGCCAAAGTTGGATTACGTGAGTAAACCGTCCTTTATGATAATATAGACAGGCCACTGAGAATAAACTTGTCATGTGAATGTGAAGACCGCAGCCACACGCGGATTGGATGGACGGTTGCGACCGCAGGCAGACTAGCACATACTGTT
Source organism: Lateolabrax maculatus (assembly GCA_031216445.1). Taxonomy (NCBI): domain Eukaryota; kingdom Metazoa; phylum Chordata; class Actinopteri; order Acropomatiformes; family Lateolabracidae; genus Lateolabrax; species Lateolabrax maculatus. The sequence continues at coordinate 11,418,107 of CM062212.1, read as the reverse complement.
CCTTTCATTTCAGAGCATCATCACACGCCGGCTACACTGTAGCAACGCGGAAACACACGTAGGCCTATTAACAAGTAGGTCTGCACATGCTTAGTGCGCACAACCTGCGTTGAAATGGATTGACCTATATGGTGCTCAGTTTTGGAAACGGAATCAGCTCGTTGGACTAATGAGATCTGTGCTCTCTCTCTCTCCTGCGTTGGCTCAGATAAACACGGGCAGATGTGACCATTGACTCGGGATTTACGTTACATAATGAGCTTGGGGGGGGGGGTTCAGCAGCGGGGAGAGATGCTGTGCGCATGTTTGACGGCTTATCCCGCTGTTTTAACACCAGCGTGACCCGGAGAGAAAGAGAGAGAGAGAGAGACTGCACAGACTGCAAGATGGGTTCGACCAGTGAGTCTTTATCAGGCCTTTATTTTGGTCGGCAGCATTATTAAACGAGCCAGACAACAATTTAACTCAGTCACATCCACACATTATTGTTGTGATTCTTTCAAGCGAGTCAAATCATATTTTTATTTCATCTTTATTACAATAACAAGAGTAAAAGCCAAACCAGGCCACTTTGCAGAGGCGCATTAACCTACTAACCTACAAGCTGTTAAACAGGTGTTGGACCTTTTTCTGTGTCCTGATCAGGAATATGGGCTCAACTTGTCATGCAAAAGTCAGAGATTTGAATGGATAAATAATGAAGTAAAAACAAAACTACTAATGACAATCCAGTTTGACTATCAGACTAATACAGAGGTTTCTGCCACGGTTACTTATATATTCGGATTGCTGTTGTTACATCATGTTTTGGTCTTATTACAAGTGGTGACCCCATAATATTTAGATAGAATCACATTTTGATTATAGTGATAACACTCAGTTAGTGTCACAAATTTTAATGAAACACCTGTATCTACACACACATCCTCCCAGCCGGTTAACATGCTGTTTCCAATCTAAAATAATTCTGTTTATTCATGCAGTCCGGTCCTTTGAAAGCAGTTTGAGGATTGATTTGCTCGTGATGGATGAAGTTATCTTGTGTGACACTGCGCTCTTATTTTGAAATAAAGGCAAAGAGTTGACGCCGTGATCCTGATACATATGATTGGCTGAGTGCTGATCATGTGACTGCAGTTAGAGGAGGTCGGTGTGTCGGGAACCCTCCCAGCATGCACTGGGGCAATAGGACACCAGTCTCATGTTATGTGTGTTTACTTCTTTTCCTACTGGTGTCATTTTGCATTGTCCACAATACATTTTCACACTTTAATCACTGTTAAACCAGTGAATGTGGTCAGACTGAAAATGATGTTGATGCACACTGTTGGAGAGGGTTCCTTTTTACTTTTAAGTGATAATCTAAGAGTAGCTTTAGTTGCATGAACGAATTTACAGCAAAGTGACTTCTGCAGATAATCTTTTAAGTCAAAGTGTTTGTGACAAATAAATAAACATGATAAGTTCACATTTAATGCCATATCCACTGGTCTTTTAACAGCCAGAATAGTTTAGTTGAATTTATTTATTTTTGCTCCGAGTATCTCAAACTATATTTTGTATATTTTATCGTGTATAAGTAGGCCTATATGTAACTCTTGATTATGACAGTTTTGTGATTGTGATAACTAAACAAACAGACTATAGGGATTTTACAATAACCTGCATGTTCTCGTCTACAACCACAATTAAATCAACACTCTATCTTTCTAAATGTATTTTTAAAAAGTGATCCATTTGCATCTGACAGGGGTCTTGATCATGATCCACTTAACTGTCCCACAAGGTTTGGTTTTAAGGACTTGTTGCAATTACAACAGTTCCATATATATATATATATATTAAAATCCAGATGGATGTGCCTGTTCTAGGTCTAAGTGTTTATGACGCATGAAATCGCAGGTGAAATCAAAACATACAACATACAATCAAAACATTATTTTTTTTTTGGTGCAATTGTTATGAGCGACGCAGCATCAGTTAACTAAATATACCGTTTAGGCTTTAAACACTATATTATCTACTGCCACTTTCTGCTGTGTGCAGTTGTTGCGTGGTTGTTTTTAGCCCGTGGGGCTTCATCGGCCATGTTTCCTCGGTGAGATGAGGACTGGCGGTGCGTGGCTCACAGCTGTCGTCGTTGTTGTTGTTGTTGTTGTTGCGGGTGGCGGTGGGCGGAGCGGCGCGGGCACAGCAGCAGATCTGCAAACGGTGCGCACGGTCCCTGCAGGCCTGCACGGGGAGTGCGGGGCTGCGTGGAGATCAGCGCGGTCGCTCGCTCGTTTTTTTTTTTGTTCCCGGTTAACTCTCCCACAAAGCTTTCCAACCTCGCTCGACCTCTGCATGGACCGCGCGCCCCGGGCGTCCGCATGGACCGCGTCGGCCCGTTGTAGCCGCGGGCTCGGTCCCGCCCTCGGGTTCTCCGCATGGCCGGAGCGTGCTGCAGGTGTCCGGTGTCCCTGTCCGTGTTCAAGCGCTCCCTCTCGGTGGCGCCGCGGGGCTGCGCGTCGCCCGCTCCCCGGCCCCTGCTCGCGGGCTGGAGGCTCGGGGAGCGGGGCCTGCAGGAGGCCGCCCGACCCTCCTGCGCCCTGAGGCCCGCGGGCATTCACCGACGCGCCGCCTTCCTGTGTGTCTCCTGCCAGGAGTCCATGAGCGAGAGCCTGCGGACCTGCTACCTGTACCTGAACCAGACCAGCCGCAGCTTTGCGGCCGTGATCCAAGCGCTGGACGGGGAGCTAAGGTGAGTTAAAGCTCCTCCGTGTGTGAGGGGGGGTGGAGGAGGTGTGTGTGTGTGTGTGTGTGTGTGTGTGTCAGCGGGCATGTTTTCTCTCCTGAAGGGCAGAACCAGGGGCGTTGGCCGGGTTAGTCCCACTTCCCCTTTTCCAACTAGTACTTTCCTGTGTGACACACGTACGTGCAAAATCGGAGATGCATTCAGCAAATGTTGCACCGTCCAGATTACCACCGGCAGGTCCTTACTCGCCTGGGATCAGCTGCGTGTGTTTTGCTGTGGTACTTGTGTTATTACTCAAGAAAACGGTCCCAGTGCAAACGATCAATTCAGCCGCAGGCAGCAGCCTCAGTAAACCTTATAATGCTCATGGCTGACCCAAACGTTTTTTAAGGGGTTAAAGTAGGACTGTTCCAGTCATTTCTGACAACAATTCAACTGCACCAGCGTCAGTAGTGACATCTCTGACAACTTCATGCTGGAGTAAAAATATTTATCTCTGTTTATCACCAAAGATGCATTCATCAGTGTATCTATAAATGATTTTTTCGATCATTTGACTTATTGTTTAATTTATATATGTGAATATAGTGCTAAATGACAGCAATAATAACCAGGCACAGTGTCTTTGATGCTGCCATGCAGAAGGAGCTTGAATGTGTCTATAGGTAAAAGTAACATTAAACCAACAGAATCAAGTGACATAATGTGGCCTCTGACTCTCCTAGTAACTAGTGACAGCAGGAGTATTACAGACAGGGAAGTCTGCTGCTGCTTGGTGTCTTATTTGAGATCAGTTTAGGTCAGAACTGTCAGCAGAGAGATGACAGCTGTTTGTGAATACACATCCTTAGTGTGTGTGTGTGTGTGCACTTTATATATCCCCAAAAGGAATCCTCTACATATAGACTAACCTGACCTGTCACAACCTGCTTGTTGTCTTGTAAATCCATGACACGGCAACTTTTCAGTCAGCATGTGAAAAAAACACTCAAATGAAAGATTTCCCAGTTGTGTTTTAAAGCCGTCTTCTCTATCTTTATGATCCAGACACGCAGTTTGTATTTTCTACCTGGTGCTGCGAGCGCTGGACACGGTGGAGGATGACATGAGTATCCCTCTGGACAAGAAGGTCCCCATGCTGAACAATTTCCACACCTACCTGTACCAGGACGAGTGGTGCTTCACTGAGAGCCAGGAGAAAGACCGACAAGTTCTGGCGGATTTCCCCACGGTCAGTACCACACAGTACACAGAAGGGCAGTAGCCATGTACATTAGGCTCTCCTGGCCTAACTGACTGATTCATCCCTTTTTAAATGACAGATTTTTGGACAAAATGGACACTGTAAAATACCATGTTAATTACAGAGTTTAGTTTTTAAATTGTTTTTCTAATTTCTATAATGGTTTGTGATAGACAAGTCTAAAATTAAGTTTTTGTCACTCAGATTAAAGGCTGTTATAAATAAGTCATTTTAATCTTCATGTGTATTTTTTAATCCAGATATCACTGGAATTCCGAAACCTCGCTCAGGAATACAAAGACGTCATCTCCGACATCTGCCACCGTATGGGAGTGGGTATGGCTGAATTCCTGGAAAAGAAAGTGGGATCCATGAAGGAGTGGGACCTGGTAAATTGTACTCTTGTGTTACCTTTATGTTAGGAAGAAATATTAGACATGTTTGGAGTATAACAGGAACATGTTTAAATGCCAATAAGAAATAAATGACTTAATTCTGTAACAACACAAACAGATCTCTGGCACTGTTTATGGTACCCTATACTGGCCATAGCATTTGACAGGAGTCTTAATAATGTATTTTTGAGGCATTCTGGTTGTCTTACCACACACTATGTAAAAAATAAACCAACCAATACTACTGCACCTTTGGATATTTTAGTAACTGCGTGTTCAATCATAAGCCAGTATTTTGTCTCTATGTCATGCTGTGACTACAAAAACTGATGCCATGTTGTTTTATCCTCTGTGCAGTATTGTCACTACGTGGCAGGGCTGGTCGGCATCGGTCTGTCTCAGCTGTTCTCTGCGTCCCAGCTGGAGGACCCCGAGGTGGGGCGGGACACCGAGCTGGCCAACTCCATGGGCCTGTTCCTGCAGAAGACTAACATCATCCGAGACTATCTAGAGGACACGCAAGAGGGACGTGCCTTCTGGCCACAAGAGGTAAGATCGTGGTACGGGCGTGTTTGTTTTACCTGTGTGTCTGACCTGAGACCCACAGTCACGCATTATGATAGTTAAAGAAAATGCTCCTGAAAAGTTTTTTTTACACGTTTCCAGTGTACACTGTGACATTTTTGCTGATTCAAAAGGGTGCATTGGAAAGTGAACCAACTCAAAACTCAATATTTACTCACATTTTGTCACAAAAATATGTAATTTTACACACAGATTTTATGCAGCAGAGAGTTGTGTCACACATGTCTGTCTTACGTAGATTGTGTCTCAGTTTTCTATTTGAGTAAAAATCCAAGTTATGCATCTTTCACAATTATGATTTTGTTAGTGTTGATGAGGGAGACAGCAGAGGGAGAGTAAAAGAATATAAATTAATATTACATTATAAAAAAACATTGTACCATACATGGTATCTTAATACCTTGTGTCCTCTGTGTCCCTGTGCAGGCTTGGAGTCAGTTTGCAGGTCGTCTGGAGGACTTGGCTCAGCCCGAGAAGCTGGAGTCGGCTCTTTCCTGTCTCAACCTGCTGGTCACTGACGCTCTGCATCACGTCCCGGATGTTATCACCTATCTGTCCCGCCTGCGCAACCAGAGCGTCTTCAATTTCTGTGCCATTCCACAGGTACACACTGATTCATCACTTACTGTACTCCAACACTGTAGTGATTGAATTAGATTCATATGAGATGATATTTGAACAGCACAGATTTTAGTTTCATCTTCTGGCAGATGCAACTTTTTTCAAGACAGTCAGTTTGATTTCATTTATTTCTTCCTCTTGACTACCTGTTAATCCTCTCTTGACCAGGTGATGGCAATAGCTACACTGTCGACATGCTACAACAACCCCATGGTGTTCCAGGGAGTAGTGAAGATCAGAAAGGGACAGGCTGTCACACTCATGATGGAAGCCACCAACATGACGGCCGTGCAGACCATCATCGCCCAGTACAGCCAGGAGGTGGGTGTGTTTTTGTGACCGCTCTCTTACTTCCACCATAGTGGCGCACTTGAACACATACAATCTTGCTCTCCCCCCCTCTGTAGATTTTACAGAAGGTCTCCGTCACTGACCCGTCACGAGACAAGACCCTGCACATCCTGGCTCTAATCCGAGACAAGTCCGCCCTGTCACAGTCCAGCCTCCCGTCCCGGACCCACCACCTGTCGCCCATGTACCTGTCTGCTGCCATGCTGCTCGCCGCTCTCAGCTGGCAGTACCTCAGCACCACCGCAGCGCAGGCGCAGGGCACCGGCGACATGCAGGGACAGTGAACCCAATCACCCTGACCTTTCCTTGGGCCCACAGACTCAGAAAACCCATTTAGCCCATTCAGAAGGTCCGGTTCTCCTCTTACTGAAGGAATCTGAAACACTTCTTCCCACTTTGCCCTCTTAATCCTGGCTGTTACAAGAGGATGGACCTCTTTACACTACGGAGGGGTTCGGGTAGCAGGCTGGTCTCATTAGGTTGTTTGGTTGTGATTTCTAGTAGTCCATCCTGCATCTGGATAAACGATTTCCACATGGTGTTGTGTGTTCATTGTCACCAACATAAATGGCACATTGAAATAATTCAGGGTGTTTTGTTGTTTGATGTTTATGTTGCTCATGTTCTTTTTTTGTGTTTGATTTACTTTAAACATTTGGACCCTTTTTGAATTGAGTGAAATTATTCAATATATTGGAATATTTCAAGACAGAAGTTTATAGTCTAATTTTTCCCATTAAGTGTGATGAAGTGGTGAAATGCACAGAACATGACACTGCCCATCTTAGGATTTTGAGGAACCCCATCACTAAACTTCATTAAGTTTTTGTTTAGTTTTTTTTTGGTTTCGTTGTAAATCTGTGTCAAATCTTAGTCTTCATATTGTTAATTTCAAAGCAAAGGTAGCTTGATATTCTTCACTTGTTATGTCTCTACAGGAGAAACACTCAAATGAAATGACTGTACATACAGTGCACGTAACAGTTTATGCACTGTATGTATGTTAGTGTAGATGTCAGCTTCTACTCACAGTAGAGCTTCGCTTCAACACTTTTATGTCTGGGTTCTTACTGTTTCAACTCCTTGTCCTTCGATATAGGAGAAGAAAAAAAAAAGAACAGTGCAATTCCAAGGTAGTTTTTGGCATGGACTGTTTTAAATGTATAATGGATAACAAATGTAATTTCTGATACATTTGATATTTAAAAGAAATGCATATTGAGACTGCTAGCTAAAGTGTCCTTAACACAGCTTTGGTGAGTAGAAAAGGCTAGCACAGAGTAACCTTGTACAGAACCAAAGGAGAGCTACAAACATTGCTATGTAATGTGACATTTTGATTTGTACATATTTGAACAAATAAAGAGGTGAATCTAAACGGTCTGAATGGTGATTGTGCATAAAACAAAGGTCAAAGGTTTTTAGTTTTTTTTTTTACAGCCTTTTGATTATAGTGGGGTTAAACTTGATTTTTAAAGACTTTATAGACTTTGTACATGGGGAAATAATAGTTATGAAGCAAAAAAATCAAAAGAAAAAATATTTTCTTATGGTTAATAATAATGGTAAATTGCATATATTCTCTAAAATTGCCAGGTCATAATTTTAGGATCACCTGTCAACCTTTGAAAAGACGTTCTGTCAGTCACATGAGATGTGCACTCATTACACAGACATGTGATTCCATAACTTGCAGCTTATAAAAAGGACAGTAAGAAGTGCAAGGACTGAAGAGGACTCACGTTTGTTCAGTGAGAGGAAAGAAAGGTCCATTGAAACAACTGCGACACAGGTAAAAGTTAGTTTTGAGAGATTGTATTTCTTTTCTGGTGTTATTACTTCAATTTGTATCTTAAATGATACTTGGTGTTTATAACATCTTTAATGTTGTGTATACTTGTCTTGATGCAAGTTAAATATACCTTCAAATATACATCAAATTTCATTTTTATAACTAATTGATTCAATTTCTACCACTAATAATCACTTTCTACCTGGGAAAATATGACTTCCATCCTTTTAAATTGCTTTTAACTAAGCAGCTGTCACAAATAACAATATCTAAGATGTAGCATATAGCATGCATTCTCTTTGTAGTTGCTTATTTTACAACTATATTTTGTTAATTCAGTCTTTAAAACAGGGAATTGTAGGCTAAAATCATTTCAACACTTTGAGAAGAAAGATGCTCCAGTGTTATTACAGCAAAACTATTGAGTAAAAATCCTGACCCAAATAATACTGCCGTTGCCTTGTCCTCTATTTTGCAGGATGCATCCACTGGCCCTCCTCTGTGTACTGGTGACAGTCTCTGTCACCTGGGCTCGGCCTCAGCTCCCTCTTCTCTCCTCAGAGATGGTCGACCTTATTAACAAGGCTAACACAACCTGGACGGTGAGCCCATCTAAATCTATATGTTCAGGGAATTTACTGCATTTCTGATAACTATCTCTGCAGCATATGTCCACCTGAGGAAACCCGTTGTCACAGATTGTGGTCATGAATGTTGTGATTTCTCTCATTTTAACTCCACTATTTTTTGCTCCAGGCCGGGCAAAACTTCCATAACATTGATATCAGCTATGTGAAGCGACTGTGTGGGACTATACTGAATGGACCCAAGCTGCCAGAGGTGTAAGTTTAAACAGTGAACTACACGCCATATAAGAGAGTGTGTGGGATTTATGCGTGTGCAGTCTCTCACGTGCCCAACAGGTGACAGTCAGATCTGATCTGCAGCCCTCAGTGATCATTCTCTCTTGTTCAGCGTTCACAATATTGAAGGCATAAAGCTTCCAGACAGCTTCGACCCGCGCCAGCAGTGGCCCAACTGTCCCACAATCCAACAGATCAGAGACCAGGGATCCTGTGGGTCCTGCTGGGTAAGATAGACCAACAAAGCAGATACAGTAGGTAGCAATTAAATCAGCTCTTTCCTTGATATGGGGAGAGCTGTACTGGTGGTTAAAGGTGCTCAGTTAAGGGGAACCAAAAGATAAATCCAGTGCATTTTGCACCAGCCACCACATTCTCAAACCAGTGTGTTTTGATTCCCAACAGGCCTTTGGGGCAGCTGAGGCGATATCTGACAGGTTGTGTATCCACAGCGGTGGAAAGATCTCACTAGAGATCTCTGCTGAGGATCTACTATCCTGCTGTGATGAATGTGGCATGGGGTGAGGTGTATTAGGTGTAAGTGTATAGGTGTATTCCAGGTCTTTTAAGAGGACACTGAACAACACTTGTGTTTTTATTTTCCTGTGGATGCAGCTGCTCTGGTGGGTTTCCTTCTGCTGCTTGGGAGTTCTGGGCAAAGAAAGGACTTGTGACAGGAGGCCTGTATGACTCCAAAGTCGGTAAGTGTGAACTGAAACGGGTTTATACAGCTTTTCAGGATGCTTTAAGAGGAAATATCTGTCAGTCTGAACTGAAACTGACGGTGTGTTCGACAGGCTGCCGACCCTACAGCATCACTCCCTGCGAGCATCATGTAAATGGAACTCGTCCTCCCTGTCAGGGTGAAGGGGACACTCCGAAGTGTGAGGAGCAGTGCATTGATGGATACTCGCCATCCTATCAGAAAGACAAACACTTTGGTACAGACCTCTGAAATGATTTATCCCCCCACTAGGACAGCAGCTTTTCTGTGATGCTTCATCTTGTTTCTATCTTTGTGTTATTGTTTCCTGTGTTGCCCTCTGCAGGTAGACGCACGTACAACATCCCGTCGCAACAGGAGCAGATCATGACCGAGCTGTACAAGAACGGGCCTGTGGAGGCAGCTTTCTCTGTATATGCAGATTTTCTGCTGTACAAGACGGGTGAGGCTGGTTTGACTTTGATCTCTAAAACTGTATATTAAGCCCATTAATTACAACATACCGGATAAAACATATACTTTACACTATTGCTGACCTATTTCCAAAGCATTTCTTTAGTTTCAAGTAATATTGAATGAAAATCAACTTGAAACCTGCTTTGAATGATATTCATAGTTTACACTGACCCATTTGTCAATTTATATTTGGTCAAAGGCACATTATCATCATACCATCCATGTTTGCTAATTTGTCTCCCAAATCTCAATCTCCTACAACAGTGGTTCCCAACCTATTTGTCTCGTTACCTTCTCAGATTGTTTCATTTGAAGGATTTGCCCACATCTGATTAGATAAAAGTATTCACTATCTCACAAGAAAAACGCAATTAGCAAGAAAAAGTAAACATTAATTTGTGTAATTGGACCCACTGTCCTACAACATATATATGTAGTGATTTTTGGGGGCTGACTCTCAAACTTGGATGGGAGTTACTTGAACACACCACTAATCTAAAAGCATAATTTATTCTTTAGAAAATCTGTAGTAAATGTGTTAAAATGAAGCCCTTTAAGCCCTGTGTTATTTCACTCAATGTTACTCCACTGTACTATAGGTGTGTACCAGCATGTGACAGGGGAGATGCTGGGCGGTCACGCCATCAAGATCCTCGGCTGGGGAGAGGAGAATGGGACACCCTACTGGCTGGCTGCAAACTCCTGGAACAGTGACTGGGGAGATAAAGGTACGACAAAACCAGGGCTTGGGACTCGAGAGCACAATGTCACGTAATCTGACAATGAGGTGAGTGGAATCATGTTTTTGTGTCTTCTCATTTCAGGTTTCTTCAAGATCAAGCGTGGAAATGATGAGTGTGGTATTGAGTCCGAGGTGGTAACAGGAATCCCACTCAACTAGATTACATGAGTCCTGGCTGCAAACAATTGTCAAATTAAGTCAAGAAAGATTAAAACAAAACCTTATTTGGTATGAGACTTGAATATTGCATTTAAATAGATTTCATGTAATCAACATGGAATAAATTGCACAACATGGTAAAACAAGAATTTTGTGCTTGCTTTGTTATTGTTCGAAATAAATCATTATGTTGATCTACAGGTTGTTGAACTATACAGTATTTTTTTACAGCTTCACAAGGCAATTTAAAGGTCTGTAATAAAGTTAAGAGTTAACTAAATAGGTATGAGACTGTATGTGAAAGCTTCAGTTTAGATGCTTTACATGTCATATGGAGATGTAATTGTGTGGTGTTATGGCCTGCCTGTCTTAACATGGCTCATGTGGACAGACGCAGCACATACAGAGGTTACAGCTCTCACTCTGCTTACATTTGTTGGAACCACAGTGATAACAGTATTATATGGGGTTCCTATGGGGTTGCCAAAATTATGTCGTTTGCACACTGTCTGTGTCGACTGAACATATAACAAAACATTTGTCTATGTCTGTTCATCTTTGAACTGCGCAAGTACAGTATTATACTAGTATAATAATAATAAATTACATGAAATACGTGAAACAATGAGAATAAAATAAATGAATGTAACAGGACATAAGACAAGTGAGTAACTATCTACTAGTTAATTAAACACAGATGTGTTTATGTATATGCTCCATCTACGCAGGTATAAACCTGTATCAAAGTATTAAAGCTGGAATTTGAGAGAGCCTCCTAGGTAAACATGCAAGAGCCACATCAGGGCATTTACCATATCGTTTTTTAATAGTGTCGTTGTTGTGGATATTACCGAACAAACTTGCTATTAAATCAAATGACTACAAAGTCATTGCCGCACATGTCCTTTAATCTTCCGGGTCCCCTGGGGGGCAGTTGTCCCCTTGCTCAGAAATAGTATTTTAAAAGAAAAATGCTTCAGGAAAATGAAAAAAAAAAAAAAAGAAATTACAATATAAAGCCGATAATTACCTTGTCAGGTGGTACATGCAGCAGAAGGTGGCGGTAACGCACCCAACTCGCTTGCGGCCGGCCAGGGCGAAATAAATAGGGGCGAAGAAGGACCTGCGCATGCGTTGTAGTCAGTTCTCGAGAAGAAGGAATTGCGCATGCGTTGTAGTCAGTTCTCTAGAAGAAGGAATTGCGCATGCGTTGTAGTCAGTTCTCTAGAAGGACCTGCGCATGCGTGCAGTCCGTCCGGGACTACGTCGGATCGCCGCGCAGACGCACGACACGAGGCGGAGTTTAGTTTGACATTGGAGGGTCCTTCCTCTCTGAACACACGATCTTCGGCCGACCAGGAAGACAACACCTGGATAAGAGGCTGCAGGTGGACGCCGGCGGGAGTAACGCAGCTTTTGTTAGCCGGCGGTGATGAAGGCAGGTTGTCGGGCATCGCCTCACGTTACTCGTCTGTCTGTCAGGGGTCTGTCCGCGGTGGCGCTTCACGAGTCGCTTAGACACCGGCCGCTACCGGGTTAGCTCTGTGCCGCGGCTCGACAGCGCGTAGACATGTTTATATCGCATTTGGAGCTGTGGGGGACATACTGGGAGTGTGTTTCCAGACCTTACACGGTGTTCATCTGCTCCCTCACGGCCGCGCTCTGCTATCTGTGGGGCCGCGAGTGTCAGGTCAGTCACTGCGGTCAGACCAGCGGTAATAATGACTGCACTCTCTTATTAATGTCCACGTTTTAAAAATGTATTAACATTTCTTTCTTTCTTTCTCTCTTTCTTTATTTCTTTCTTCTTATTTAATGTTTAGTTTTATTATTTTATTTATCTTATTTAACAGTTTATTTTTTTTTATCATTTTATTATCTTATTCTATTCGATTGAATTTTATTTTTTCTTATTGTTTTATTTTTTAATTTAATGTAAATGTAAATTTTATCTTTTTCTACTCGATTCTATTGTATTTTATTTTGCTTAATTTTTTCTTATTCAATTTTAAGTTGTTTTTACTGTAGTCTTATTCTTTTTTTATTATACTCTATTTCATTTATTTTTTTCTTTAATTAATTTTGCATTTTATCTTAGTTTACCCTGTATTTTTTACTATTTTTTTTCTATTTACTTTTTTTTGTTTTTCTAAGCTTATAGTAGGCTACTTTTGCACAAGCTATTTTTATTTTACACAACAGCAAAATCCTACTACGAGCTCTTATTGAAATATACAATAATACACGCACGGTTTGTATATTTAACACTAGCTGTAATGTTACAGTATTTTGTTCTAGACATTATGTTTAGGCCTGCAACTAATGCGTATTTGCTAACACTTTATTATGACCCCTGTTTAGTATGTACAAGCAGCATATGGACAATTCATAGATGGTTTATAACACACTAATATAGTCATAAGGTGATTTAAGAACATTTGTAGGTGTATTTGTCAACAACAATCACTATCATATTAAGTGTTCATAACCGGTGTATAAACCAGTAATTAATGCTTCATAACATCATGTAAAATATTTGTAATCATATATTGCTATATATTTAGTTAAGTTTGAACACTTTCTTTTTTAACTTTAGACGCAAGTTATGGATACCTCATAGGAGGAGTTATAATAGTTGGCAAATACATTAATAAACATGTGTAAGGGGGGTTGAAGTAAAGCGTTACTTTTTCAATTAATCGATTTTATTTGGTTTAAAAAAATTTAAAAATACCTCTGAGGATGCCTTCAAATAAATTGTTTCTCCCCCCCCAGACACCAGCCCTGGTTTCCAGCAAGGCTTTCAGTGCGTTCCTCTACAAGCACTGTCCTGCGGTGGCTGAGCGCTTCAGTCCCACTCCGTGGTGCTGGGGAGGCCGGCTTCAAACCCTGGTCTATGCCCTCCTCAAGTCCAGACCCCCTGTCACTTATCGCAAGTAGGATGAACCTCCAGCATTAGTCCCCTTTGTTCTTTTGTGTTCCTTTTGCTGTTCCTGACACACTCATCATGTTAACTTACTACAGTATCTATATATTCCTTCAGAAAAACCCTGATTGCCCTGTAAGAGTTTATTTATCGATTATGTGTCTTCCAAATCCAGTGGATTTTAACATGTGAATCAAATAACCCCACAATTTAAATTTAGAGAATGGTGAGTTGGTCATTTTTTGTGTTGTTAATGTACAAGTAATCCTTCCTTCATCTCTCAGTGAGCTGATCCGTACGGTTGATGGTGGCCAGATCTCTCTGGACTGGGTGGACAATAAGGATAGTGGGACCTACCCAGAATCCTCTACCCGCCCCACGGTGCTGATCCTCCCAGGCCTGACAGGGAACAGTCAGCAGTCCTATGTGCTCCATGCCATTAGCCAGGCCACCCGCCGCGGCTACAGGTCAGTTGTTCCCCTCATCTGTCTCTTGTCTTAAATGAGTAAGCAGGAAACTTATGACACGACTGAGTGGAATTTGTTTTATTGCACTGCAGTTAAAGTCCATCTACATTTTCTTACCCAGGTGTGTGGTCTTCAACAACAGAGGGCTTGGAGGAGAGGAGTTGTTGGTAAGTTCAGTGATTACCTAATGAATTGTGGTCACGTCACATTTAATTTTGAAATGTCTTTTCCCCTCTGTCATTTCAACAGACTCTGTTTGTGAAGTAGTTTCATGTCTTAGAGTTTTCAGATTGATCCCTGTCTATCAATCTGACCTGATTTTCACATGGATAAAGACAAATCAATGGTCTTTACATAATTTAGTATTGAGACATCAGATTTTCTTTTTCTTTTATATTAAATATCAAAATTTAACAATTTGGGACTAAAATAGAAAACTTTCTCAATAAGAGAGTAAATCTTTTCCTCATACTGCTTAAATTAAGGTTGAAATGAAATGAAACACTGTGCAAATCAATATAGATTTGGAAAGCAATGCCATTTTGGGAAGACTGCTAATACTGCTCTTTCCAAAACACATTCAGGATAAGACTGGATGTTCTGTACCAAAACCAACAAAATATCGATACTTCTGTGCCATAGATCTCCATTGTCGTCACTGAGCCACACTGTTGTACTGGGTGACATGTTCCTTCACTGGGATGAACATATACACTGTAGTTTATTTTTAGTCAATCATTCACTGACCTGCTGGTGTAAATACTTTTTAAAGCACCAAATGTGTATTAATTACTATTTCTCCTGTTAGAGTAAAGTTTGCTAAAATCTACAGTGCTCAGCTGTTTAAGTAAAATACTTTGCCTGTTTCAAAATTTGAACTTTATGTTTGTGTTCCATTTGTAAAGATTTAAATTTTCAGTAGAAACAAATGGGCCTTTAAATGCCACAGAGGCCAACTAAGGCAATATTGGTTTTGTTCAGTTCAAACACAAAATCTGGCACTTGGTCACTGCATGTGATGCTCCTCCTCTGTCCCTCTGCTCGCTTCAGACGCCTGTCACCTACTGCGCAGCCAATACCTCAGATCTTGAGTGTGTCGTGCACCATGTCAAAGGACTTTACCCACATGCCCCTGTGCTTGGTGCTGGTGTTTCTTTGGGAGGGTGAGTTGGTGTACAGTGTAATGGTTTCTGACTGCTTGCATTTCTCTTAGAAAAAAACGTATCAAAAAGATTTTATCCAAGCTTTGTGTCCTTTTTCTGTCTTCCCTTGCTTACCTTTTTGTCAAATTGCCGTTGTTTTTTCAGTTTTTTTCCTCTTCTTTTACCCTCTGCAGCATGCTATTGTTAAACTACTTGGGTCGTAAGCACACAGAGTCAGGGATGGTGGCAGGTCTCACCATCTCTGTACCCTGGGATGCAGTGAAGTCATCCGCTTCAATGGAAGAACCACTCAACTGGCTGCTCTTCAACAAATACCTCACGAGTGGCCTGTGTCGTGCTGTCACCAGGTTGGATAAATTGCGGTTTCAGACATTCCTGAATTAAGATCAACAATTCAGGGTTGTTGACTCAGTTTAAAAAAAAATGTGTTTCTCACAGGCACAGGAAGGTCCTGGACAAAGTGGTGGACATTGACTTTGTCATAAAAGTATGGCCCGTTTTTCACAGTCATTTTTATGTCATAGTTTCTCATCTCCCTTTATGGTGATTGCCTTTCTTCTCCATTTTCATTTAATTTCATCCCTCTTCTTCAAGGCACGGACTATTCGTGAGTTTGACGAACGCTTCACTTCTTTGCTGTTTGGTTATAAGTCTTGTACGGACTATTACCGCGATGCCAGCCCAGACAGAAAACTCCCCAATACAGCAGTACCCATATTGTGTCTCAACGCTGCTGATGATCCCTTCTCTCCCCAAAATGGTGAGTTTTTGTATGTAACAAAGGTTGCTTGTGCGTAGTGGTGTGTGTATGGGTTTGAATGCATTTTTGGAATTTCTGGTTGGGGCGTGTTTAACTATAGTAGTATGTTGTGTTGCTCTTTTTTTCTTTTTTGCTGTAGTTAATATTCAAGCAATATTTTAACTTGGCTACTCTCACAAATTCTGACTCCTTTTTCAATGTATTTCCTGCACGCACAGCTTTCCCGTTGACCATAGTGCGAGACCTGCCCAATGTCGCTCTGTTGTTGACGGCCCGTGGTGGACACATCGCCTTCCTGCAGGGCTTGTTTCCCCGCGGTGAGGGCTACATGGAGCGCCTCTTTGGTCAGTTTGTCCAAGCCGCCTTTGAACACCCAAGGGACATCAAGAAAGCCTGTGGCATTAAGGAGGAGCAGAAGAGCTGATCATCTTTCACCCCTTCACTGTGTGTGAACCTGACCTAATATTAGAATGAATGAAAGCTGCGAAGAATATGAAGTCACTAGCATCATAGCAACAATCCACAAAATGCATTGCTTTTCTAGACATTTTGGGTCCACATTTGCACTTAGAATGACCAACTGTATTGTACAATCATATGACCTCAATGCAATTAAGCTAATCTACCTCCACAGTGTCTTAGGTTCACTTTAAATGAGCGATCAAAGAAATTTAAAGAAAGTAGAGCACAAATATTTTGTATTCAAGAAATCCAACTTCCGAACATAACAATGTATCCTCACAAAACAAATTGGCCTGTAATTATTTGTCAATAGAATGTAAATAGCTTTTAATCATATGATTTCTCCCACACATCGTCCCAACATGACATGGACGATTGTAGAGATCGCACAATTATTCCCTGTTAGAAAATGAGTGCTTGGATTTTAAAATGTTATTAAATAGAAATGAATTTAATATAAAAATTAGAACAGCGATATTGTCCTATTCATATTGGTATGCTGTTTGTTTTGCCTCATATACTACTTTGCTTTTGCAAGACTTTTACTTGAAGTGTGTAACATGCCTTAACATGGCTTGCCTTTCCCATGTTTTAGCCCTGCATGCATTCTTAACATACAATTTCTCAACGTATACCACACTCTGAGGTAATCCTGAAAACAGTTCAGTTGTTGTACACATTGTACATATCTGCCATGAAGAACACACTTATTTACATGCCCCTTCTTGGAAATATTATTGGGAGTTAAACATCTATCTTCTATGCTGATGATTCGCAGCTGTACCTCCCACTAAAATCTAGGGATTCCCTACAGTCTCTCCTGGACTGTTTCAAGGACATTAAGGGCTGATGGCCAGAAGTCAAGAAGCCATCTAGCCTGGTACTAAAAAGCGCAAGCACATCACCCTAGTCCTAACCTCTCTTCATTGGTTCCTGGTTAATTTTAGAATTCACTTTAGGACCTTTCTGATTTCTTTCAAGGCTCTTAATGGTCAGGCCCCATCTTATCTTACTTGCAGAATTGTAAGATAGCTTTATCATCTGAGTTTTTGATTTTAAAACAAAAAAGGGAAATCCATTAAATGTAGAAGTATGGTATGCTTGTGTATGCTTTTGCTGTAAGCTTAGTTGCTATGTAAATTATGCCACACATAAGAGGTACATGAGCTGACACTGTGTAAAAAAACAGTAAATCTCAGTGTGGTACTGGAGGTATTTGTACCAGCGGTTGATAATTTTCTGGCGAGTGGTTCTGAATTGTGAGTGTTGTAATATTTATTACCTTTTGTTTTTCATTGACACAGATTGTCTATCATGTCTGTATTGTGGCCACTTTCATTCCACATGATATTTATTTGATGTGTTGTTTGGTATGGGGTTCCATCAGTGCCAAAATTATGTCATTTGCACACTGTGTGTGTCGACTGAACATGTGACAAAACATTTGTCTATGTCTATTCATGTTTGAACTGTACTTCAGTCGTGACAAAACTCTTTTGACAATAAGATCGTCTATGTCGATGCTCACTAGACAAAACATTCGGCTGTGTCAATTCAAGTTTAAACTGTACTTCTGTCGTCTTGATGCGCTCCTTGTCGTCTCACTCTGTCATTAGGATGTGTCGTTACATGTGTCGTCTTGGTGTGTCGTCCTCCCTGTTGTTTGACTGTGTTGTTTTGTATGAAGTTGCTGAATGCACACCGTGTACATAAACTTTAGCAGAGTAAATAGGCCCCTTCCTTATAACAACATAGTTAGACATTGCTTGAACGGCCAAAAAGTACATCCTGCAGCTGATTGACAGGTAACCTGTACACCGGCTCAGCTTTTTTTGGAAATATTAAAACGACAGGGAGGATGACACATCGTACAACACATCAAGACGACACAGTCAGACGTCAAGGAGCGCATCAAGACGACAGAAGTACAGTTTAAAGTCGAATTGACACAGCCAAATGTTTTGTCAGGTGAGCATTGACACAGACAATCTTACTGTCAAAATAGTTTTGTCACGACTGAAGCACAGTCAGTAGATGAATAGACAAAGACAAATGTTTTGTTACACGTTCAGTCGACATAGACAGTGAGCAAACAACATACTTTTGGCACTGATGGAACCCCATAGTTTGGTTATATGATGGCATTTGTCTTGAATTCAATTACTGATTTAAAGACCTGGTCAGTATGTGTGTGCACTGAATGTCTTTTAAAATCAGCTGGAAATGTGCTGAAGGTTTTATTATATCGAGTTAATGAGTAAGGAGCAGGCCACGCCTCAGCCACACGTCTAATTACCTGTCAAGCCTACTTATACCTGGTCAACCTATCCTGCTCCGTCCGTCTCAGAATTCTTGACCCATCCTGCCTTTCCCTTCATCCATCCATTCACCTCCCTTCCTCATCCCTCCCTTGCGGGCCACTTACTGCCCCCATGTTCCTGCTCAACACTCACTACTACTATTGTTATTATTATTAGTAGTAGTCTTATAACTATGCTCTATTTTCTCCTGCTCTCTTTTCATTCTCCCCCTCTCTCTTTCCCTTCCAACCCACCTCGTTGAGGCAGATGGCCGCCCACCCAACCCAACAGACGACATCCCTTTTCTACCTTCACCACTCCCCCCTTTGTCCATTCATCTGTCCTCAACATTCAATACCTCCAAACTTCCATTAAACCTTCAAACGACATATTGTTGTGGCGTGGTCCTTGCTAGTGAAGTGTGTGTTTCACCAATAGTGCACTGATGGTACAAACACTACCAATGCCAATACAAAGGTGTTCTTAATTTATGATTCATGTAATTTTTATCAGAAGTTACAGTTGTTTGAATTGACTCTTAATGTTTTCAAATGAATATTAATATATTAAGATTATAGCAGCAAATATAGGCTGACTATTTTTTAATGGACAAATGTTTTTTCTTTCACATTTCACATTCACTTCTGTATGAACTTATCTTTGGGAATTAAGAACTATCTGTTTCTTGGTTTTTGAATTAAACTTGAATTAAAGAATGACTAACACGCATTCTTATTTGAGTTGGTGGTTTAACAACTTGAATTTACCACAGTGATTGTCATCAGTGACATGACCATGTTGGTCCTGATGGAAAAAGGTCATAACACATGCACAGCCTGTCACCGAGTTCCCTCCGCTTCCACAGCTGAAATCTGAGTAGTTTCATCTGTTAACGGTGGGGTCATTAATGTAGTTGATTAACCAGACAGAGTATCAATAATTAACTGTGAACAATAAAAGCCCACGCCCTCTGTCACAATGCTAACCCTTCAGCCTCATTTCGATTCATTTAATGACGCTGCAGCCTGGAAAACCTCCAGTGGCATGTGGAAAAATAGGAACCTAATGAAGTAGACACTTTCTAACTGCGGCAGATAAAATCTACGAGTTGTCCTGGTTGCCCTCAGCTTTGATAGTTCCTAGCTGTCAGTTATGTAAATGTCACTCTCAGAGGAAAGGCACTCAGAGTGATCATATTATAAAATTGCATTTGAAGATTTCTTTCATCGGTTTATAAAGATATCACAGTAGAAAGTGGAAAAAAGCAATTGAGAAAATATATAAAATTAATCTTAAATGTGTGCCATTCATATTGTCTTTATATCACTTCCCTTTGCTGTGATCTTATACAGTGACTTTCTCATTGTTTACTTATACCTCCACTTTAATTGTCACAGAAATCACAAATCCCTTTTGCAGTTATGTTTTTAAATAAAAAAAAACACTTTTTACACAGATTCATTTTTAGAGAGAACAAATAAAATGCAATGAA
This sequence comes from Lateolabrax maculatus, assembly GCA_031216445.1. NCBI lineage: Eukaryota > Metazoa > Chordata > Actinopteri > Acropomatiformes > Lateolabracidae > Lateolabrax > Lateolabrax maculatus. The sequence continues at coordinate 11,397,872 of CM062212.1, read as the reverse complement.
ACAGCATTTTAGCAGCTAAGCATGATTTTTACACCCCGACTTCAGCTTTCTCTTCAGTCCATCCTCCTCCTGCCTGTATTCCTCTACCTGGTGTGATGGGAGGAGCCTCAGGTCATCGTTAATGATTCAACACCAGAGCTGCTGAGATTGACAGATAGAGAAAGAGGAGGAAAGATTGAGACTGGGAGATAGCCAGAGAGAAGTAAAAATAGTAAAAGCTGTAGAGCAGACATGGCAAAGTAAGGAGAGAAAGTGTGCAGCGGTAGAAGAAGTAATGTTAGAGAGGTCGCAGACTGCATGCTTGTATCTGCTCAGGTGTGTCCAGTCTGCAGACAGTCTGGGGGTCAAACACACAGGGAATACTTCTCTACTACTGAAAACGGATCTTGAAATAGTTCAGGGTGATTATCTGGCTCCTATGATCCATGTAGCCTTTATAGGCTGGACAGACATTCATCTTCTCTCCTGATCCACGCACAGCCTGCAGGTGAGTGCGACTCTGGCTTATCTGTCTACATATTACATGTCATTATCTTTGAGAGTTGGATATCATGTAAAGAGAGGATCCTAAAGCATTTGGACAGCTGTGTTGTTAAGTCATTGTGTTTAAAGTATGTATTCTTAGCTTGTAAGCAGATAAATACCCAACATCCAGTGAAATAATGCACCCCAAACACTCTAGACTAGACTAGACACATGTTCTCTCCAGGTTTGTATTACAGAGCATCTTATAATTCAGCTGTAGTTACACTTGGCCATGAATTAGTAATGAGGCAGTATGGAGTGTACAGTATTCTGCCTGTATCAGTATAATGTCAGTCAGTCCAGCATCATGTTCCTGCTGTGCAGCCAAGACAGACAGAAATACCCCCTTTTTCAGTTATTGTTTTCAGATAAATTCCGATTTCCCGTACTCTCCCAGAATCATTTTCTGGATGCTTCACCGCATATGTGAATGTTGTTGGCTTCCAAACACCACTGATCATTGTTAAAAATATATGTCAAACTTAATAGTCTGAAATATACTTGAAATATTTAAGTCTTTTTTAGCCATTGCATCTCACAGGCCTTTTAACTTCTGGCACTGCAGCTGCATTGTTTTATGTTCTGGAGTGGATTACATTATAGCTGTTGCCACCTTTGATAGTGAATCATTGGTGTGATGGAAAATATGACATCCAATTTATGTGACTGGCAGTGCTGTTTTTCAAGGGCCCAATGTTCTTTTTCCAACTGCTTGTCAGTATCGCCTTCTGTCCAGACTTGCATCAAAGAAACAGCCCTCTTTGATAGTGGAACAGTACCCATTTTATATTTCCCTGTTACAGTTTGTTGCTGTATTGTTCAGCGACTTTATGATTCGCTTTAACATCATGTCTAATCTCAGAGCTGTCCAATGTTCAGGGTGAGGCAGAGGTAACCGGGGTCACGTGATGAGCCCAGTGATCATAGGCAAACAGCTCATCCAGCTCAGGCTTCACTGGAGCAGATGTGTGTGTGTTTAGGATATTGGTCAAGAAACCAGTTTGCCTTTTGTTTTTATCGATTGTAATGTTTGGCCTTGTCAACAGAGGCATAAACATCTTTACATTAACATACATATGAAAAGAGCGGTGAAGCCTTGTTATCAGGACCATTGTAAACAGATCGCCTGGATGAAAAAATATTGAAAAAAATATAACACTGGATCTGGTGTGTGGTTAACCTATCTCATGCAGTAGTGCCAATAAAACAGGTGTCAATTAGTTTGTGAGCATGCACACACATTTATTGCAAGCTCCACTCACAAACATAAAGACTTTATTATACAGCAGAGGTTGTTGATGTCACACATTATTGTAGAAGCACACAAGCAGAGAGAGTAAAGAAACACAACCTGCAATAACGGCGCTAATAATGAAGGTTTTTGTATTATTTTGACAGGTTTTGTGCTATCATCAGTCAGAGCTACAGTAATAGATCTTTAGCAAAAGCTGACAGGGTGTGACAGCAGTCAGAAAGCACCCTGTTGACTGTCCATCATTAGTCTGCATTATTCAGCGGGGCTCTTGCTGTGTGCAGGCAGTGGAGTAAAGTTCAGTGCCTTGTGAAAAAGGCATAGTTACATACAGCTGAAATATGATATTTAGGGCTTTTGTGTGTGTAAGTCCCACACATATCAGCATGTTTTGTACTGTATTGTAGGTCTGTGTTCAGATGCATAATTTAGACGGATTCCTACCTGCCTGCCATTGATTGTGCTGCAGTTTATCTGTCTACCACAGTATGGATTCCCCCCATATATTTTGATTCTTTTGATTTTTTTTGCTCTGCAGTCATGGAGAAGCAACTAGAGGACCTGAAGCAGCAGCTAGAAAAGCAATGTCTGATCAACCAGGAGCTGCAGCGGCAAAACAAAGACCTGGGTGAGTGTAACAATAACTGTATTACATTAAAGAGTAACTTCACATAAGACCACACCCTGGTCTAACTGGGTTGTGACTACATCCAGCTGTGATATAGCCATGTACTATTATTCAGTACTACACCACTGTTGCACAGTGAGCATGAAGAGCATAACGTTATCGATAATTGGCAGGGCAAGTCTGCAACAACAATGCAGTTTTTGAAAAAACATCTTTGAGACCACACACACATTGGCTTATATTAGCTTCCCACATATATTGTATTGGATTATATTGGCTGATTAATACCGAGACATTGCAGCCCAGACATGCCAAATACTTTATATGTTTGAGGTAATTTAGAACCAGTGTCTCTAGTTTGTCCACCAGACAGCACATATTTTGGTCACAGTTCTTTAACCAAATTTTAGGGATCATTATAAAGGAAATGAATATCCGCCAATATATCATAATTGGATTTTTCAAACTGATAAACATTTTTCATCCATGTGTGTCATGAATGGAAAGCATGAATCCTGCATTATATCACCACCTTCCTTTTGATGTTTTGTACATTGAATATGTTTCTTTGCTTTTATCCTTATAGAACAACGACTGCAGGAGAAAGAAAAACTTTTGCAGGATCTGCATAGTCAATATCATGATCTGGGTAAGAGTCCAACATGGGCACCAGGGGCGGACACACACACACACACATACACACAGGCTTGAGGTGACCTCTGATTTAACATTCAGCAGAACATGGCAGCAATTTACAGTTGTTAACCCTCCATTTGTGTTCCTCTGTTTGTCTGTTTCAGAGTTTCCCTCCCACAGCGGTAATGAGATTGAACCCGAGGTCAGGAAGAGCCGTGCGGCTGTCATTGCCCCTGAACCAATCCCTGAGACCCTGGAGATTACACGCACCAGGGTCAAGAAAACTGTCAGGTCGGTAATCAGTACTGCTGATGAGAGAATGTCCAATTTAAGTACTGCACAGGATTTTTGCTTTGCCATTGTGGCAAATCTGATCTAATTGACTCTCATAAACACCTAAATAATGTATGATGGGTCTACATGTTGCATGGGAGATGACTTATTTCACCTCCCATCATCAGCGAGACAAATCTGATCATCAAAGCCATCCAGAAGAATGACTTCCTGAGCCGCCTCGACGATGAGCAAACAGCCAGAATGGTGGATCTCTTAGTGGTATCCAACTTCAAACCAGGGGAAGACGTCATTACAGAGGGCTCTGAAGGAGACAGCATGTACATAGTAGCAGGTGGGGATACCGAGTGTGTGTGGGTGTGTTTCTGTCTGTGGCTGCATGTGATGGAGGATTTTATTTAAATCTGAGTTTAGAATTACGTTTCTGAGACTCTCTGTTTTGATATGAATATCCCTTTAAAAAAACAAAAAACAATATAATATATGAAAATATATTGAAAATATATTAAAAGTTCTACCCATTTCTTTTCCTTCCACCTTTTAGCTGGTGATCTCCGTGTCACCCAGGCAGGTCGGGACCTCCGCACCCTGACCACTGGTGATGTGTTTGGGGAGTTGGCCATCCTGTACAACTGCAAACGGACAGCAACAGTTAAAGGTCAGCCCCTGTAATGATGACTCCAGGAAGTACATGTGGATAGAATAATGGGATTGTTTATCTTCATACTATTTGTATAAATAGCATATGTGATTGGTTTGTGGTACCATGGGGTTAATTGTGTTTTTCTAATGAGAGTGAAGGTGCTCAGACAGACTTCACAGTCTTAACTTCAGCTTTCGTGACTTTCACTTCTGCTGCAGCAAAGACAGCGGTGCGTGTGTGGTGTATGGAGCGACAGACCTACAGGACAATCATAACCAACAAGTCCAAGAAGAAACGTGAGCAGCTCATGGGCTTCCTGAAGACGTGAGTGAATGGATTTATATACTTTATACTAAATGTCAGAATGGTTTTCCCATGTTTCTTATTTTCTTGGTATTTTGATTTGGTGGTTTCCTCTTGTATCACACTGCCATAACAGTGTTGGCACATTACTATTAATAATTCTGCTGTTATATTTTTATATGCTGTCTCAGGTCTCGCACTCTGAAGGACCTGAATGATGTCCAGCTGTCCAAAATCATTGACTCAATGGAAGAGGTGTGTACTTAGAAATATACAAATCCAGTTTTAGTAAGCTAATAAAACACACTTCAAAACATCTGTTTTTGAAGATAAACATTTCATTCTGAGATGCTGACTTACTTTAAATCTCACCAGCTTGGAAAGAAGGCATTTTCAAGATTTTCAAGACATTTAATATATTTTTGTCTTGTTTTTTGCAGGTGAAATACCAGGACAAGGATGTTATAGTTCGAGAAGGAGCAGAAGCAAACACATTCTACATCATCCTGAAAGGAGAGGTAACATGGTGTCATATTGTATGCACAAACTAATATTGATATATATATATATATATATATATATATATATATATAGATGGGCGCTGATTCTCTCTTCCTCCTTCTTATGTGTGTTTCCCCCTCAGGTCCTGGTGACTAAGAACGTGAATGGGCATCAGAAACAGATTCGTAGGATGGGAAAAGGGGAGCATTTCGGGGAACAGGCCCTCATACGGTAACCATGGAAACACAACACATGCCTGAGGACATTTGTTAGAGGCTTGTGCAACATCCACTGCTCCATGCACCTTCTTCGGGCGATGTCATCTTTGACATTATTGTTGTAATGCCGATTATCTTCTGAATGGGAACAATCGTTTGCAATCACTGAAGCAAATTAAATTGCTCCACTAAATCAGCCAATTTAGAGTAGAAAAAATGTTGCACATTTTTAACTGTTGAAATCTTCTGTAGAAAAACTTGGAGCTGACTGTTGTCGGTGTCTGTAGTACTGCGTACAAAAACAAGGACAAACTTATAATAACAGACACATGGGATTGATTATACAAGGGTGATATGGGCTTTTGAATGAAAATCAAATATTATCCAGCTATTGTTGTCTGCTTCTAAACTGTGGATTTCAGGAGCTAATGCACAGTTTTGTCAAATTCCTGACAGCTAAAATTCACTTTTTCCATACTGAGGTGTTGACACACACATACACACATATATATATACACACAGTGATGACAGAGGTTGACATATGCAGTGTTTTTCCTCTTGCAGGGAAGTCTTGAGAACTGCCACCTGTACTGCTGATGGCCCTGTTACATGCTTCTCCATTGACAAGGAGTGAGTCTGAATTGACATTTGTTGACATTTGTTAACAGATACACAGTTTTACCTGAGTGAAATTCCTGGTATGAGTACACATACTTGGCCATTAAAGCTGATTCTTATTCTAACAATTCCTTTTCTTTAGGGTATTTGAAGAGACAATTCCCATAGAACACCTGGAGCTGTTTGACGAGTACGTAATGTAGAACATGTTTTAAACCATGAATCTTTTACTCCATCTTGGTGAGAATAGTGTGATGTGTAAATTAAATAGACTGTTCTGATTAGTTTCCTGCTCAAATCTTGACTCTCATTTGTTTTTATTCTCCCAGCTCCAAAGTGCTGCAGGAGGCACAAGCTCCTGAAAAATCGAGGTGAGTGGTTGTGGAAGATGATAGAGAGGCTGAAAGATACAATCAAAAGTAATACAATCATATAATTCACACAAATGAGTTTCTTGATGAATGAAAAAGCCTTAGTTAAAAGTTCTGTCTGTCTGTTTCCATCAGTCCCAGCTCCACTCTGAGGTTTAAGGATCTTGTTCCTGTGTTGTATCAGGAGGGTCGATATCAAGGAGATCCTGTCACACTTGGAGTCGGAGGGTTTGGCCGTGTTGAGCTGGTGAGTGTATTTCTGTGTTTCCCTATTCACCCCATTAAGTCTCTTACCTAAAACCATATTGTTGTCATTTCTTTGAGATAGGAAGCCGAAAACACATTTGTTTCTGTCTAAAAGGGCCTCCTAAGGACCTGCATGGAAATAATTGGGTTTAGGAGGGGTTGAATCTAATTTTCATTTTATTGGAAAGTAAACCTTGTGTGATTTTGTTAGTAATGAGAATAGGGCTACAAAATAAACTGTGTTTACTGTCACTAAATGAATACAAATAAAGCCCTGATACAGAGCCAGGATTGCTGTTTCCTCCATATTTCATCCACCTTTATGACTCTTTTTTTTTACGATAAGTTTCACAAGGAATGATTGAAATAAAACATTTCATATGTATATATATATATATTTAATTTCATATATATATATATATATATATATATATATATCCCAGGACATTTAGCACTAATACCTGATGATCATTGTTTTGTTGTCATTTTAAGATGACCACAGTGAACCATGGGACATATTATGCCATGAAGCGAGTCAGCAAGAAGCACATCGTTGCCAAGAGACAGGAGGGGCACATGCTGTTTGAGAAAAAGATCCTTAAAGCCACCCAGTGTGACTTCATCGTCAGGTATCTGCAATCTCACGCACACACACACACACACATACACACAACAATTTTTGACTGTAATAAATTTGAGAAGACACTAGACTTTAATTACCTTTCATTACAACATATAAATACAGTTAAACGTACAGAGAACTTCCAAGTGTTAGTTGGTCTTTAATCCTGCTTTTCTATTCTCTCTCTGTAGGCTTCATGCAGCTTTTAAAGACACACGATACATCTACATGGTTATGGAGTTCTGTGTTGGAGGAGAAATCTGGACAAAACTCAAAGAAGTGTGAGAAAAAAAAAGTCTTGTATCTTATTTGCTCATTTAGATAAAAAAGTTTTTGTTCAACCATATTTAGGTGTGCAGCTACAAAAGGTGAAATCTTTCCTCAGTGTCTACTAAGGGGATATTGTGAAAAAAAGTTTTATTTGAGCATTGCTGCAAAATGGTAGAAAACTTTATTTATTGCTATTGTTACATCTTGAGATCACCAACACTAAAATAAACTTCAATTCTTAAGAGTTGCCAGTGCCCACACAAATGAAAATAGGCGCAATAGAAAGTGATGAAAGGTAATAAATTAGTTTGAAAGTAAATTCAAGTGAGCAGAAGAGTTAGTCGTTGAAGAGGGGTATTTCAACCTTTTATGTCTCTGTGATTTCCAGAGGGCGTTTTGACGAGCCCATTGCAGTGTTCTGCACTGCCTGTGTGGTCGAGGCCTACGCCTACCTCCACAAGAAGAACATCATGTACAGAGACCTGAAGCCTGAGAACCTGATGCTGGACATAAAGGGCTACGTCAAACTGGTGAGTACTTATCTGTGTATGTGTGCTGAGTTCTATACTCTTTAAGGACAAACTAAATTTTCAGGAAATGCACTTGTCAGAGGTGTGTGAGAACGTGTTTCTGCGCTAGGCTGCACCGAGCTGCTGGTATACAAATGGGCAAGTGTGTGTCTCTGTGCAGGTGGACTTTGGTTTTGCCAAGGAGCTGGTGCGTGGTGAGAAAACCTACTCATTTGTGGGCACTCCTGAGTACATGGCCCCAGAGATCATCAAGAACCAGGGACATGACTTTGCAGTTGACTTTTGGTCCCTTGGCATCCTGATCTATGAGCTATTGGTGGGAAGGTAATACTAACACTAATACACCTGCCCTCATTTGGAAACAAGCATTGCTGCTGTTTTGTATGTTTAATATCTGACAAGCTTGTGTTTATAATACAGAAATACTTACTGGTATTACCAGAAATTAGACTATGGAGAACAATAGTAACAACAGTACATTTTAGAGGAAAGGAGAAGTAAATTATTTTGTAAATACTGTGTACCAGAGACAGTACTGGGAAACATATTCTGCAGAACCTATAAAGTAATACATAACTGCCATGAGCAAAAGCATTTGTGTTTATTGTACTGTTAATCCAAAGAACATAAACAGTTGGCTAAACTGCCTATGCAGTGGGCTAGTGTTTATCCTGTGAAGTCCCCTAGAAGTACAATACTGTAATTCCATAAATGATTGTTATCAAATAAGCTTTGCTTTTGATTCAAATCTTTAAGCAAAATAGTTGTGAGTTTTATCTCACAAGAGTAACACAAATATGGTGAAGTGAGAAAGAATCATGAATCAGTCAAGTCTTGATGTTAACCAGTAGATGGCAGCAGGTCCAGGTTACCCAACATGGATGATTTCTGAGCCATTTTCATGTCAGACCCTTCAAAAGATTAAACCACCCCTCTTCTCTCTCTTTTCAACTGTTTAGCCCTCCTTTTTCAAGTTCAGAGCCTCAGAAGATTTATGCCAAGATTTTGGACGGGGTGCTCAAGTATCCACCTTACTTGAGTGAAGCAGCCAAGTCCATTATCAGCAAACTGTGCAGGTGAGACGAATATATTGACTGCATAATTAAAATGCAATAGAGCGAGAAGGCCGTCGTATGAATGTGTTGCCTGAATAATATTCTCATGAAATAGAATTGGATCATGTAATATGCATGCAAAGATCACATAGTTGTTTGAGCATTTCATACAGCAAATCCCAGTGTAGAGCATGAATTATGGATCGTATCTGCAAATCAACTCGCACTTATAGTTTTTGAATGCAAATCTCTCAAAAAGTGGAATCTAAAAAAAAAACCTGGATGTAAATTTCTTCCTTCTGAATGATGTCGTGTTTTTGTTTGCAGACCTCGGCCAGGTCAGAGGTTAGGAAACACTAAGAATGGAATCAAAGATGTCCGGCATCACAGGTAACCATGGCAACATGTAATATATATATATATGAGTGTTAAATACTAAAATATGTATGATACCACATAATCTTCTGGTGGCTTCTACTGACGACTGAGCTTTTAAACTTGGGATGAATCATTTTAGTTATTTCTCACTCTCTGAATATTTGACCTGTACTCTTTTTTCCCCTTCAGGTGGTTCAGCAGTATGAATTGGCACAAGCTGCGTGTGAGTCAGCTCGACGCCCCCACAGTCCGGCTCATACGCAAGGCAAGTCAAACCACTAGTTGAGTTTGTTTACTATTGTGTGAAAAAAGGTTTTTGTGTGGTTTACGGAAATTGGAACCAAAGAACACCTGGTTCACTTCCAGAGAGGAGAGTGGAGTCTTTATTAGTAATTTAAAACTTCAGGACTGCATGAATATGGTTTAAAGAAATATTGAATGTTAAATAAGCCTTTTGGCAAAAATGTCAAAGAAATGGTGTGTTCCTGTAGGACATCATGGACAGTTTCAGAGTCTTTGAGACTTTAAAAAGCTTTTTTTTACAAAGAAAAAAACAGGCTGGGAAGACATACCATTGTTAATAAGTCACACTTTTACAGGACCGCATATGAAAAATGTGTCCACAATTGTGAATTAACTATTATTTTCCTCTTCAGGGCCCCTGCTACATCAACTTTGATCGTTTCCCTCTTGATCAAACTAAAGCAGAAGAGGAATTCTCTGGTTGGGACCGTGACTTCTGATATTGGACTTCAGATATTAAAGGATCAAAAACAACAGCTGCCCACATCACCCAAATATTGAGCCAAATCGGAATAACTTCAGTTTAGGCCTAAACACAATTAAGGACGTAAGAAATTCACATTGAAAAAACATAACCCGCTTCATACTAATTTGATTATTAAATTGGAGTGGAACTGCAGGGAATCACCACTTCCAAAATATGTATTAAAGCTTCTCTGTTGCTATAGAGAGACAAGCATCTTGGTGGTGAAGGGCCAAAAATATGGGGAAGTGTTAAGACGAGATGTAAGGCCGTTCTCCAAATTCAGTGCAAGGAGATTTGGTGCCCGATGAAGAAGTGTTAATAACATCATCCACACAACACTTTTCACTGATTAGAATAAAACACCCGTCTGATAGCTCTCTAGCTGATGCTTGAGTCCTATCGTATAATTAAAAGGCCAACTCTTACCAAACCTGAGCTGAAATAGATACTGATGTCATATTTGTATTGTACTTTAATGTTTATGTTCTTTTGGATCTATGTTAGTTTAAGAGATAAAACATGCTGACCTGCTTTTGCAAAGCTGTTAAATGCTTTGATGTTGTTAAAGATGTTGTTTTTTTTTTTTATTATTATAAACTGAACACAAACTTTCTTTTGGAGTTTTTCCTTTGTTTTTTGATAATCTGCCTCCTTTTTGTGTGCAGATTATTTTCACGTAGCTTGATTGTAATTTAAAGAGATCACCCCCTGATGAGAAATTTTTACATGACTCGAGTTTAGTAAATAAAAGTGCTCTTATATGCTTGAGTTAGCTGTGTTTGTTTACCCAGCATTGCATTACAATCAAATCCCAAGTGTGATGTTGTGCACATTTTTTGCTGTGGTGGCCAAATTACACACATATATGGTATACAGTAATCAATAAAAGCCTTTGGAGGTGATAGTGAACAATACATAATAGGGAATATTGTGCTTATAAAGAGGAAAATGTCCTGGGACAGAGTGCAGCTTTTACAGGTTTCATCTGATGTACTCGACAGTGGTTGCAGCTGATAGTTTGGCTCTGAAGGGGTACAGCTGTCCGTCATGGCAGCAGGTTTAAAAGCAGGAGGAAGGAATCATTTAGTTCCTTCCTGTTAATGCCTGTGACATGCCTACTGAGACGATTTTTCCACATCAGAAAAAAAAATAAAAAATAAAAATAACTTGAAAGCAATCTTCCAAAGGGGAAAGTACACGACCAGATGTTTCCTTCCTGCAGAAAAAAATACAACACCTTGAGGTCTAGAATTTAATGCATTGACAGCAGTGGCCCAGAGGATGCACAGTATAGTACAAAATGATCTCTCCACAGGAGTGAACTGTGGTTTCCTGCTCTCCTGCACGTAAGATCAACATGTGTTTGCGGGCAACCTTGTTTTACCTGCAGTGCATGTGACATGAAAGAAGCAGGATTAAAGGATAATGTTTGTGTTATTCTATAGTGTTTTTGCTGTCAGCAAATCCCATGAAATACCAACAGTGTGTCAATCCTTTCCTCAATACTCCCCTACCCCTGTCTATGGCAGTCTGTTCATTCCCACTGAAGACGTAAATCTTTAAAAACCGTGTCACAATTATATGGTTAATTTTTTTTAAAGGCATAGTAATTTCTTAAAACATCTGGACAATGTAGTTGTTAGCACATGTTATTAAAACAAGAGTAAGTGGTGTATTTGTTGGGGACTATTTTCAGCTGCATATATTTGCTATCACCTTGAATTATTACCTTGAACTCACAGCAATACTGTATGAGCAGCAGTGAGTGCTCAGCAGACTCATTTTTTCCTCACATTTCCACCTCAGTCAAGCCTAAAAGCATTTGACATTTTGAGGTTTTTTTTTAATTTTTGGCATTTCCACACTTCTTGTATCTGCAAATTCAAAATGGGCATAGGAACATGTGGATGGAAACGCACCAACTGTGTCCTCCCACTCCTACAACCATGGTATAACATCATGCAGTATCATAATTTGTTGCATTGTATGTTTCAAATATTGCATCAATATTGTGTTTTATCATATGTCATATTATCAATTCACTTATAGCTTTTATTTATTGTAAAAGTGAGTATGTTGACTAGACTGGATTTAAACAAGCATTTTTACAGAACAACAGTGCAATCAAAAGGTTTGATGGTGTCTGCTCCTGACTTCCTTTTGTGAATATCTTCAGGTCTTTCTCACTCTCTCACTCTCTCTGTCGGAAATTGATGTGTGAGAGGATTGACTCCTGCAGCCTGAGGTTTAGATTAGACCACCAGGGAAAGCAGATCTCTTGTGTCGCAGCAGGGCAATGTTCTGTTTTGTTTTTTGTATTTGTATTTGTCTCTATGGTGGAATTGTACAAAAAAATGATGTCCTGTGTCCTTTCTTGACCTCAATGGAAAATAGTCATGAGTTTAAGGACGTGTGAAGGAGAATTCATAAGGGATTAGGAAAAGACAAACGCGGTGCTAAGAGAATCCGACTGCACGTTCACTATACTACGTAAATATGCAACGGCGGATGGAGCGAACAGCCGGATGGTGCGTTGCTTTAGATGTTGCAGCTGCAGGGAGTTGTGGGACAGTGTTATCTCCTTTCCTTTTGTAAAGGATGATCCAGTGTACCCTATCCTAAAGGAGATAAGAAAGGAGGCTCTGAAGCACCTTTCCTTAGGATTTAGAGAATTCAACTGGCCCTTATCACAGCTGGCACTTAAATACTTACAGGTCATTTCACTCAGTCAGGAACTTTCCTAAGCAAAAAAAAGGCTTTTCCACTGCAACCCCAATGTTCTTTCTGGTTGAGTTTTCTCTACTTAGTTAGACTCAGTGTTTACACTTGTGTTGATTATTTATTGGATGTACCTGTTTTCAGTCTACTTAAAGTAAGCTCTGCTGTTTGCTCTCTGGTCTCTAATGTTTGAGAGGTCTGTGTAGGCTAGTCCTGATAAATGATTAACCATCCTGGTTACGTGCAGTGATTTCACTACCCACAGTTCCTGTCCTTGACTACAATACTCACCAATCTTTGAGCGTCACCATCTCTTTCTCCGTGTCAGTCCTCACCTCTTACACCAGCTCCAGTCGTGCTTCCTACAAATAACCAGCTCTGCATCACGTTGCTTGTTTGTTTCCCCCATGTGGATCAGCATTTTATAACCTGAGACTGCAGGGAAGCTGATATGCGACACATGCATGTTTGTTATGTGAGCTTATGTATCGCAAACATGCGTTTTCATGTATCAGCTCAGTGCTTGTGATATGTAATAAGCCTGTGTGTGTGTGTGTGTGTGTGTGTGTGTGTGTGTGTGTATGTGTGTGTGTGTGCATGTGTGCCTTTATGTGGGGAGCACACACATGTTTGTGCTGAGCCTATAAGTATATAGATGGGCTAATGTAACAACTTCAATGACCAGGCTGAATCTGCATTCATGTTCTATAGGACACAAGCATTAAAAAAGGAACCACCATGTTAGATAACTACATTACAAACAACCTGTGTAAAGGGATGCTACTTTTACATCCTGCTGCAACCCCCTGTAGGACTTCATGGATGCCTCGTCTGTCGATATCCAAAAATGCTGTCACCAAACAGTTTGAATTCATATAAAAGTAAAACAGGCATAAACTATCAGAAAATCATGAACACAATTTTTATATGGCCTCTTGGGGGCAGTGGGACGAACTCTATCACCTTATAAATGTGACGTTTAGCAGACAGTTGCCAATTTATACTTCCAGCAGATAGAGAGAAATATTACCATTCATCCAGAGTTGTGTTTCTGGCCACCTGACAAACGTAACGTCACGTTCATCCACGTATCATTTAGACTGTAATTATGAACAACTGAGTCAGAAAAAACATTCACGTCAGCCTCCGACTTTATATCTCCCACTTTGTACAAAGAACTACAGAAGTGTCAACTGTAAAATGGATGCAAAGTTATCATTCCTGGCTGTAACACCTTAAGAAAATACAATATTAATAGAGTAAATTTAGCTAATTTAAAAAGAGCTACATGCAATCTTTTTGCATCACTTTTCACTTTTATTTAAATTTCAATCATGTGACCACACAGCTAGCAGTGGGCCTAACTGAGGTTTTCCTGTTCTTCCCAATCTGCTGATATTGCATGAATGCAGCATAAGTCCAATATTCACTCTACTTTTAGCTCTGTTTTTGGCCTCTACCAAGTCCTAAGGGAAATATCTGGCTTTTCAGCTTCTAAATGCTCCACTGTGTTCACCAGATAGTCACTTACTGTGTTTGTCTGCTGTTTGGGGCTACTTAAGTTGCCTGCAGCAGGTTTATCAAAGCTTTTCTGCTGAAAACAGCTGCCTGCTGCGGCTGTAAACAAGGCTGATGACAGTGAACCAAAACATTAGGCTGTAAACAAAAAATTTAAAATATGATAAAATAGTCCGTAGTGCTGAGGGGAACTGTAGAGTCGGTTGACAATTCTTTGTGGGTTCGTCAGTACAAGCTACAAAATCTTCACATTACATGTAGTCATTTTATCACTGTTAATATAAAAACATTGATCAGTGCAGCTTTAATGTGTGAGAGCGCACCAATCCTAGAAAAAGACACAGCACCTACTTCAAACCCCCACTCACAATCCACTCCTCTTTACAAGCTCACATGTTGTGTCTGGATTTATTTTCCATACAGGAAAGGTAGTAAAATTAAAAAAAGCTCAAACTTCATGTGATGCCCCTCTGTGGATGCTCTTGCTCGTTTTACTGTGACAAGACACTGGTTCCTGTTTACAGAGTTAGGACTCTCATCTTGTGTCAATTCATGGGTGAGATTTCCTTTGAGATTTCCCCTCCCTGACTTAACACAGGCCTCTTTTCTAGAAGTGACCTGATGTGGCTGAAAGAATTGGCAACTATTTATTTGACTGTTTTCCTCACCTGTTGCCTTCTGCCTGAAATAGTGTGAATTTTCTTTGATGTCAGATTTTGCATCCTGTTACACTCTTTGCTTCACATTGGTAATGGAGCCTTTTCCCAATTGATTATCAGTTGTTAAATACATCTTGTTCACTAGTGTCAATGGTGAAACTGAAAGGTTTCCTTCCAAAGAAATATATGGTATTATATCTGCTTTGCTGCGTTTAATTTAAAGCACTGCCTGCAGCTGCTTTGTATATCGTATACTTTGTATGCACAGTATAACTGTACCTGAAGCGTACATATTTTGTATGCAGTGTCTTTACCCTCAACACACTTTGGTTTCCTGCCAGTAATCACTGTGTAACAGGAGTTATATAACAATTTAATTTTGGAATTAATTGCGGTCTTTAATGACACTTCACAGCCACAACTGTAGTGTCTACAGCTTAAAGCTCTTCAGACACCGGTGACAATAATAATTTTTTCTAAATCAGTGTGTTTGCTGATTGACCTTCTTCTCCATTACGCCATAGGTCCTTATATCTGAAAGTCCCGCTCATTCACAACGACAAGACAAGTGATGACTGGAATTTTCCAGATTTTTTGAAAAACTTGATCGTTGTACGAACTGACTTCACCTTCACCTTCCATCTCTAACTGCGTGGACATTTACTTTGCTTGCTGCTGTTTCCAAAGATGTTGCCAACTGTTATTTCTAATTTCCCAACAGACCAAAGCTTTTTGCACACCAATCAAAGTAACAGGAGTTAGCTTGTGCATGAATTCCCTGTGTATGTGGGTGGATCTAAACTTAAATTTCCTCATTCGGCCTCAGTGATTGGTTTCTCTTGTGCTTGAATGCACTCGAATCCCTCTGGAACAGCTGCACTTACAGGCCATTAAAATGTCTCATTTCTATTCTTCAGCACAAACAAAGTGGTTGCACATACAGGAGCTGTGGTATCTATGATTAACTGTACCGTGAAGGAAAAACATTAAAAGAACAGGATACAACAGCTCATCCAAGGCTATAAAGGGCAGCTGCACATTACTAAAAACAGGTGTGTGTGGAAGTTATCAATAACATAATCACAATGTATTCATAACCTGCAACGACAGGACAAGTTATGAAAGCACAGCTGTCACTAATATCATTAACAAGGGGCACAGGTATGGGCATGCTGCTGTCATGCTTGCTTGGGTAACTAAATGTAATGGAGCTATCATTTCTTACACTATTTGTTACACCTGTGCTTTTGCTGCTGTGACAAATCAAAAAGGTGAAGATCTGTTTTAAAATTGTTTCAATTTGACAAATGTTTTCATCTGCTGTTAAATCTTTTAGGAAAGATGAAACAGACGTCTTCATCTTATGAAAGGATAAAAGCATAAAGGGGACTGACACTTTTCTTAAAACTCTTTTTTGGAACACAGTTCAAACTCCTGTGGCTGAAAGTTTACTACGAAAATTGTTTGAAACCTTTAGCACAGTGTAAGTAACCTTACATTTTAAAGGAACAGTCTGCCCATTAAGTACCAGGCTAGATTCAGGGTGTGGTGTTAAAAACTGGAAGTACAGAAACATTTTATGAGAATAAGACTGGAAGCAGGAGGAAACGACTAGCCTGGCTTAAATATAGCCTACCAGCATCTCTAACTGTAATTAACGCATTGTATTTGTGTTTAACTATGCACTGTAACTATTTCTTGGCGAATAGTGGCCGGGCACAGTGATATCCAAGGCTCTTGTCATTACTGCAAGGTTGCCAGGAGACCAGTCCAGTGAGACTTCAAATTTATGAGAAATCATTGAGAGTTACTGTTCCTTAGAAATACCAATTTCTATCTTCTTTCTGCTCTTGTTTATCCAGTTCAGACCTGAATACCAGAGAAGGACTTTCTTCTGACAGGTATTTCACCCTTTAAGAGGACTTGTTTACAGAATTACAGTCATTTTTTACACTTTTAGACAGTCTATTTATGTTCCAGGTTGTACCAAATGGAGTGATGCATGATCTATCATGCAGCCTTCACTTTAAAATCTAATTTCATTCATTCATTTGACTCTATTCTCAGACAGAATCTGCAGGTGCACTCAGGCATTAATACTCCACCTTTCAGAGAAAGGATATCCGTTCAACTTGCAGAGGTTGGCTGATGTGGAAGGCAAAATGGATTTAAAAAAACAAGAACACAAGAACAGTGACAACTGTTCGTGTTCATGTAACTGCAGTGACTCACCGACGTCCGCATCGGCTTTGACAGCTCTCCGCTGAGACCGACTGAACAATCCAGATGGAGCTACAAGGTACAAGTCTAAAACATCTTAAGTATTCTTTTAAGTTTTTTGTATTAATTTAGTCAATTGAGTGAAATTACGATGAACTACAGTGATTTATAAATATCTAATATTAGTTAACTCTGTCTTAAAACAGCCATGCCCCAGTATTTTCCCTTGTGTTTCTTTGTGTTTCCGTCTCCTTCTGTGTCCCATTTTTTTGTTGTATTGACACATTCAGCCCTCTATAGTTAATGATTAACGCTTCATGTTTTTATTCCAAGTTTGTACTAATTGTACTTTCTTGTGCTCAGGATCATTCCTCGTCTGCCTGCTTGCTTACCTGCTTACCTCCATTGCCTGCTAATCTGCCTGACATTCACCATCGCTCCTCAAACCCACAGCCTCCACCAGCCTCCAAACCTCTCCATTCCACTATCATCCCTGCAAATCCTGCAATAAACCTTCTAAACCTCAAATTACCTGCCGTGTCCTGCGCTTGGGTCCACCTAGTAACACTACAACAACAAACATGCTGTTTTTGGCTGCTTAAGGGCTTCAGAACAACAATTAAACACAACACTGACATCATCACCTCGTGGAGCCATGGTGAAACAGTTAGGCCTATATTTACTCTTCTTTTAGGGATGATTTGATCTCTACCAACTCTTGAGGGAAATATCTGCCTCTTTAGCTGCCAAATGCTCCACCACCAGCTAGTCGTTCATTTTGTCTGTCTGCTGTCTGGTCCTTAGCAAGTAGTGTACAAGGGGTTTGTCAGAGATGTTTTGCCATAAATAGCTGCCTGCTGTGACTGGATATAACAATGATAAAAGATGTGACGACAAACTGTAAAGTTGTGGGTCGTAAATCCAAAAATAAAATCCAAAATAAAGCTAAGGGACACTGAAACGCTTTGTAAAGCTGAGGGGAACAGCCAAGTCTGGTGATAATTCAGAGTTTATCATTACTAGAGACATCCTTCTGCTAGGTTAAAGGGCAAAAGTATTGAACATATGTTGCTTTGGTTTCTTGCCATGTTCTAATGAAATCCTTAACTTACATATGGCTTCAGAACACCGCAAATTTTTCATTTTTTATGATTTGTGACAGTTTTTATATTATTACTGTTGGTGGACTTTTATGGCAAACATCATGTCTCATCAGCCAATACAAAATTACAATAATTGAATTGGTGACCAATATCTGAACAATTTTCTATGCTAAAAGTGTAGGCACCCCACCCTCAATAATCCAAACTATTTTTAGGATAAAATTAAGACAAGCCATTTAAGACCCCTGGTAAGAAATATCTGTCTCAAGCACTTCTGCGAAGTGTTTATAGAAGGAACAACCTTCTACCTATTTCAAAGAAATAGCTAGAGCAGAAAATAGCAGCAACAGCAAGTTTGCTAAACATTTCAAGGGCACAGAAGCACTCTGACATCTGTGCTGTGCTGTCAAATAACAAATGTGTCAACAAGGAACAGAAATCTGTCCAGACCTGGGCTTGTGAACTCAGCTTTAATGCCTTGGGCAAAGACTTCCTGCTGCACAGCCTCTTGGGGATGCTTCAACCTCTCACTAAACATCTGCAAGAATTGGGGGTCAAAAATCAATAAGATATTCCAAAATAAGAAGAATGAGAAAGTACAGTAAACCCTTACAGGAGTGTATAATGATCAAAATGATGAATTTTAAATTTATATAAATTGATCGTTTTAGATTTTGGATTGCGGCAATACCTTGTTTCTTGCATCAGGAGTAATTTTGGGACCTTTATATCTTAGAGCATATCAGCTACACACTAAAAATAATATTCACGGTATGTTAAAAGCCATATCGCTGGGTTGCCATCATTACTATTTATCAAGGACACCTTCTCTAACTATATATATATTCATGCTCCACAGGGAGTATTGAAGCAGTAAAGGTCAGGACGTCATTCATCCTCTCAGTGTGAGAGGATATCCTATCTGCAAGAGCCTGGACACGACAGGAAAATGCTGTTGGATACACGGAAAGGTCAAAGTTTAAATGATTCCCCATCTGGATTAAAGAGTTGGTCTTTGTTGTAAGGTTGACTTTCCGACATGGTCTGTGATTATCTGATTTAAAAGGTCAATCATAATAAGGGGCCATCACCTTGTTGAATAAAGGTTTGACTTTTTTAGAATGGAGCAGAGCTCAATAACCGACTTCAGCTGATGAGTTTATGGCTTGGATTGTAGCTGTTTCCTGGTGATGGAATTTAAAGGAATAGTTCAACATTTTGAAGAATATGCTTAATTGCTTTTTTTTTTTTTTTTTTTGTTGGATGAGAAGATCGATACCATGTCATGTCTGTGCATTGAATGTGGAGCTGAAGCCAGGAGATGATTAGCTTAGTTTAGCATAAACACAGAGAGCAGAGGGAAACAGCCGACCTGGCTCTGTTTAAAGTAAAAATAAATATGCCTACCAACACCTCTAAAGGTAATTAACACACACTGTATCTGATTCGTTTAATCTATACTTGAATTAAAATGTAAAATGTAATTTATAATTTAGAGAGGGAGAAAAGAAATACCTACAACATGAAAGTCCCCAAAAGATCCCAAATTGTCTTCCACATTTCTGTTTGTGTACAGATTAAAACAAATGAGATACAATTTATTTTATAAGCTTCAGCGGCATACTTTTAGGATGGCAATGTAGGTCGCTTGATCACTCGACCCACCACTTGTAAGTATAAGAAAAATGTATAAGAAAGTGTATAAATTCAAATCTCATGTATACATACAATTCCTTAAAGACTTTACTATCTAGATAAGACAGATATTGGTGAGCATTGATTCAATTCTAAGAACCTGAAAAGCCTTGTCTTTTCATTAAGCCACAGTGACACACATCCTATTCAGCTTGTCAATACAGTTGCTGGGTCCCACAATTGGTGTCGCACAATGGAGGCAATTGAACAGTATTTCCAAACCAATATTCTCGAATCCATTGAGTCGAGTGTTTTGTGGTCACAGCAACTCAGTGCGGCGCTCCTTAATAGGTGAAAAGAAACAAAATCTAAAATGAATGAAAGATAAAGGATGAGACATTATAGGGCCAATTATAAGATGAATAATACTGCAGAATTTGACAGTCTGCAAAGGACCTGTCACACACACACTCTCTCTCACACACACACACACACACACACACACACACACGTAACCCACCCACACACAATTTCAGCACCCTCTCGATGTGTGAGGTAACCACCATGTAGCTCTCCAGCCCAATACGGTAGACGTTGGTGGCTGAGTCACCGTTTTTCTCTGATGTCACTGCAGACAGAATCACTAATGAACCAACCAATATCCGACTGAGCTGGCTCTGTGGTCGTCTGTCTGCAGGATACAAAATAATCCCTCTTTGCACCCCAGTATATCTCAAGCAGCCATTTGAGTGCTTTGACTGCATGGGTTCACTAATACAGTTATAGATAGCATAATCTAGTCCCTGGTATATATTCTGACTACTTACAAATAAACTTTTAAGGGTTTCACAAATTCTATCCAAAACAAATACCTGTATTTTTGCAGTTTATCAAATGAAATGGGTCTGCATGTTTAAATACTCAGACATCACTTCTCCTGTGCCGACAAAGAGCTCAAATCTGTTGTTTTTTTTGTGTTTAAATATAGCCAGTTCGCAATCGTCTCAGACGTGAATCACACTGGCCCCCGTTTGAAGGACACAGAGTTGTGGGTCTTGTCCTCTCGGTGTAATGCCGCATCTGAAGATGTGCTTATGGTCCTGACTGTCTGTTGACAGGGAAGACGCTCGGAGGTGACGTGCAATGTTACGCTCTATCTTTAGAGTCATTAAGTAACCTGTCAGTTTGCATTAAGGAAAACTGTCACAGAGCCTGATCAGAGTGGGTTTTGTCTTTATGTTGCAGATTGCAAGTTGTTTTTTCTGTAGGTTGTACACAGAGTAGATGGCGGACTGTAGGAAAGTTATCCTAATGTACAAACAGTACAAAGAGAAATCCTTCCGAAGGTGTCAATACACAAATTCCTGAGTGGCAGCCTTCTGTGTCCACGCTGTGCTTGTGAGCCATGAAGAACATTTCGTAACTTGTGACTCACATCAGTTTGTCAGCACTGGTCCATTATCAGCCAGTGTCTGTCATTGCGTCCATGTGATTACAACAACATTGTGTCCTTTATTGTGGAGCTGCACAGAATACCCGGCTGCAGGTTGTTTATCTGGAACAAGTGCTGTGTAATTCTTTAGGAAAAATAAAGGTCTCCAGCTGAAACTCTAAATTACCGTGAAATACTAAAAGTGTGGGAATGCAATATGTTAGTACAAAACAGGAATCATATTATGAAAGTATTTCTCTACATTTTAATCCAGACACTGTTCTGATAATTTTATTGGGAGTAATCCTTAAAGGATAATGCTAGTGATATTTTTCTAACTTTTATATTATCAGCAAACTTCACGGAAAGACCAAAACCAACAATGAATTGATTCTACTAACAAGCATTGCATATGTAGCTAAAGCACTATTAAAACAACTTTTAATCTTTTTGGTCTTTTCATGGGATTTGTTGACAATAAGAAAAATATAGAATGACACAATAAGCCTTTATTTCAGTGTTTGAAGAATCTGAAAGAAAACAATGACCTTCAGTGTTTTTTGCATATAAAATATTTTATTCTAAACCTTCTGAAATCTTTGTTATGAGTTGAGGTGACATACCCACATTAACATATTAACATACTGAAAAACCCATGGTTGCCATACTATGTTATTAAAATCAAGATAAAGAATGTGATTATAGATAAATTGTATCGATAAACACTGGAAGTAACATTTAAAGTAGCATGCAACACTTGAAATCATTTTGATTTTAAAAGAAATTTTCACGCGTGTACATGACATACATATGTATGTGTGTGTGTGTGTGTGTGTGTGTGTGTGTGTGTGTGTGTGTGTGTGTATGTAAATGTATGTATTTTTTTTTACAAATGGGCTTAATAGGAATTAAAAAATTACAGAATAAACTTTTTAAATTTGGTTTACCTTGACATAACTAGTCACATTCCAAAATATTTCCATGCATACATTTTATGATGCTCAAAACCAAATCCACACCAAAGTTTTCGATTTATGAAAAATGGATCTAGATGTCACTGATGCACATTTTTATTAGGATTTTCTGAAATCACGTTACCAGATAAGGATCATGATGACTGTGTTTGGTAGATAACCATGTTTTTATGGCACAGAGCTCATGGCACAGCTCTTTTCACAGCACGCCCACTGAGCTAACTGAACTTCTTTGCATACATAAATCACAATGTTAAATCATGTGCTTACATTCATAATGAGGCTCCTCTCTGGCCGCCATGAATGGATAGATACATTCAACATGCTTGAACTGGGATTTTGATGCAGCTACGAATTTAATTAAAAACTGTCACCCTGGGAAAAGAAGTGCCATGTGAAAATGCTTGTGTGGGTGCGAATTAAATGAGTCCTCCCAAATCCCACATGCATTCAGATGTTCATTCATGCACACGCACGCTTACTGTAAACACAATAATACACACGTATCCTCACATGTGGCCTTACGAATTACATAAGGCTCCTTCGACGGCACTCCATGACTTTCTTTAGCACTGACAGCTCGCCTCTCAGTAGCTGTCAATCACACAGTCGACTGGGAAAAAGCAATAGGACGACTTTTGGGCGGGGGGGCTTCGCTTTGAGCAGCTGCACTAAGGCTTGGATTGCTTTCCCCCAGGCAACTCCACATTAATGTACTAGTAGTCTTTCTTTCAGTGTATTGCAAGTCAGTACAACATACTGTAAGTATTGAAGTGTTCTGATGCTATTGATTGCTTTTTAGAATCACGAAAAGAACATAATGTTATTTTTAGAGTCTCTTGTCCATATTTCCATCTTATTTTCTTCACAATCTCTTTGTGACTCCTCTTTGACTTGATAACACATGACAGCGGATGACCTTAGAGTACAGTCAGTCAGGCTCTGCACAAATCAGTGCTCATGCTTTGTAAAATGTTTCAAGAAAACCAGGAGATTCAGAACAGAAAAAGAGAATAAATTTGTAACTTACCAATACTGTCCTAGACTGGGTTGCACCAGCTATTGGTAAATCCATTACTAATTTGGTATGTAAAGTCTTTCCTAATTTTTCAGTAACTGGTAGCTAGTTTCACACTTGAGTTGGACCATTCAAACTGTCTTAGCGAGTAAAGACTTAAGTAACATGTATATCACTTGCTAGGAAACATCTGTAATGTCCTTAACTATCGCCTGTAAATGTGGGTATTACTTTTATTCTTTTATTCTTACTTTTATTCTTTTTTGTGTGTGTGTGTGCATACATGGAGAAATGTGTTTCGGAATTAGAAGTATATTTATGCAGTTTAGAATAAATAGGGAAATATCTGCTGGCTTTATTTTGTTATTTAGTTGAAGCATAAAGTATTTTTTTGTCTGAGGTATGTTGCGTAACTCTTGTTAAATGTAATTTTAAATCTTCCCAATAGACATCAACATCAGCAATTACCTTACCTCTTTAAGTCAAAAGATGTCATATATTAGACAGCTTATGTATGTTTTGTCAGTTAATTCACGGACATAGCTGTTATATCTGGCAGTTACTGGGATTCAATATTTAGTAACAACTAATCTCCAAGACCAAGTTTGTTTGGTGCATGTTTTTTTCAATTAGTCACATATACATCTCTAATCACTTAAGTTATAAATGCACTAAGTTTAAACTTACAAAGGGCTGGTGCAACCAATTCCTGCCATTTAGTCAAAGAATAAAATTATACAGGATGTTAATATGTCCTAAAATGTACTGTAACAAAAAAATAAAAAAATAAATAAACAATACAAGACAAAACATACTTTTTTTCCACCCCATAACCCATACGTTTTAGACATTTGGTATAGCAGACAAGTAGACTTGTTTTGCGACATATGGCATACTGTTTTGTAAGTCACACTATATTGTAAATATATTTTAATGCTACAAACTGTAAATAGCACTATCAAATGTATTGAGAATATAACAGCATACTTTGCTGGATAAAGCACTGAATAACACTGTAAGACACACAATCCAAAACATCCAGCTGAGGGGCACCAGAACCTAAATACATAATGTCATTAAAAGCAATCCATTTTCATCCTTGTAGAAATATCCTAAATTAAAAATGATTGAAAAGCAGGCCCACTGGATATTGGAAATCAGAATTTATATTCTGTATTAAGAATCAAAGTGAGATATTAACTGTGCCACAATGACATTCCTACCATTTTCTCAATCTTCAAACTACACCAAATCTGCCACAGACAGGCATTTATTTAAATCAAGGCTTCTATTTCTGTGTAATGCAACTCAGAGGACCTCTAAAGTCTTGATAATTTAGTCACTGCAGTGATAAACAGCAAATAGAGGTTTCTGATGGTGTACATTCACATGTTGGCAAGACATAAAGGATCTCATCTTTTATCAGCTGAGGAAATATTCCGTAACTTTATATCTGAAGGTAGTGATCAGAGCTGCAACATCATAAAAAAACAATAATGTAAAGATACAGTGTGCTTTACAGCCATTGAGCTTTCACTGCCACAGTAACATACATCCCCGGGATTTATTTCAAATTGGGAAAAAAAAAGGCAGTGTTGACACACCAAGCTCTGTTTCAGTTTCATGAAAAAAACATAAGAGTGGGTTAAAATTCTTCTAGAAACCTGCAGGACAGAAACAGAAAACACTCCTGATCCTTTGATCAGATTGTATTCCTCTCTGATTCCACTGGCAGAAAAACAGGAGCATTACTTTGGTTTAGGGAAGAATAGGGTCTGATCAGTGAGCCTGGCACCGTGTGGTCATTGTAACTATTTCAGCACTTGAAGACTGGTAGTAAATGGCTAAATCACACTGGCAGATTACATTTTCCCAGTTGTCCATCTTATCTCAAGAAACAGTTTCTCCACTCAGTTGCCATGCATACTGTAGATTCCTTTACAAATGAGCTGAATAAAAATGTCCATGTCCTCTCCTTCCATTTTCTCCTTCTTCATACATTTTCTTTCCCCCCAAGATGCTTCCTATGTCTTTATTACAACAGTGTTCATGTATAACAAGTCAAAGTCAATCTTTCATTCATCACAATCCTTACATGTTCAGTGTGGTTTTCAGTAAGGCACAAGTGGATTATTCCTTAGGGTGAAAAGCTGAATGTCAGTCATGGAGAAACAAAAATGTCGACATTCGTCTTTTTAATGAGGGCCGACTGACCGGCGAATGCAAGGTATATAAATTCATACTGGAAAAAGTGTAAACTAAACGAAAAAGCCACATTCCTTTGTGTTAGCACAAGATTGTTGCCTTGTCAAGAGCCAGAGTTTATGGTTGATTATGGAGCGTTTTAGCAGTGAGGATCCTCTTTATCTGATGCAGATTTCAGGGCCTCTGGAAATTCAACAAGACATGAGCAGAGATACATCTATTGCTTTCTAAGTTTGATGAATGTATTTATTTCTGTGTGTTTACAGTCTTGTATGTGGGTATAAAAGATGACGATGTCCAGTGTGTTGCTACCTCAATATGGGCTTCCATTTCCTTCCTGCTCATGAGAGAAGTTTGTTAAACTCCTGCCTCTGATACAATCATTTGTTCCAGTCTGGAGCATGCTTCTGATTTGGCTCGATCACTAGCAGAGCCGTCGATCATGTTGGCACACTCATAATGAAAAGAAGTTAGAATGAATTGAACGTGTGAGTTAAAACACCATACGTTTTTGCATGGGTTTTACACACGCACATGAATGTACTTAGCTTGATGATTGATCTGTGTTCAAGTCACTCAAGGTTTTCAATCAATGACTGGAGCACAGTCCACTTAATGAATGCGCATGGGTACCTTATCACAGAGCCTCAGTCATTGAGCTCCGCTACTAGTGCGTTTCACTCAGTTCCCTGAATCTCATTTTCATGCTGAAACTCATTTTTGATTTTCGATGATGGCGATCTCCCGCCGGTCAGCGTAGTCCGGGCTCAGGCCGTTCAGGTAGAGGCTGCCGTTCCTGGCCAGGGACCCTGTCATGGGACTGAGGGAGAGAGTCAAGTTGGGGTAAGCCTCTCTGTCCTCACACAGGTTGGCTGACAGTGTCCTCTTGCAAGGGGTCATTTCCTGGTTGATGGAAGCGTTAATACCCAGCTCGGATGACAGCTTGCGCTTGATGGATGCAGCACGCTGGAACTTGTCATAGATGTCAACACTGAGCCGCCGCCGGGTCTCTTTGAACTCTGCTGACACGTTTGCTGTCCACTCGGCTGCGTGAGCCCGAAACTCCCCGACCTGCAGAGAGAGAATCCAGATTGATGCCTGCACGTTGTCAAGCACAACCTGCTCCTCCCTATTATATCATCATAAAATCCTTTACATGCGTCATTTACAACTGCAGTTAGAGAGGTTTAGCTTCTGAAAATGTCTGTTTATTTAATGTTGTCCGGGTAGCATGCCTGCTAAAGAAGCGTACCAGTGAAAGTTAGTGCAAGTAGATTTTCAAGAAATTGTTAAAAAACCAATGTCTCTCAAAATCTCAAAGGTGTTTAAGGTAAAGCACTGGCTATAAAATATGCAGTTTTTAGGGCTAAAATACTGGCATGGACCTTTTAAAGAGTTAACCATCAACAAACATATGCACCCCTAAATTCTTTACAGGTGATGGGTAACAGTAGTGTGCACAAAAAAATTCACGTCTGTATTGTTGCCAGTTATTCTTTTATTCTACACAGACATGACAATGTTTCAACTGCAAATGTTTCTATATATACAAGCGTGTTCACACCCTCACATTTGAGGCCATGAAGTCCTGAAATCAATTTGTGGTTGAAACATTTTCACATCTATAAAGAACAAAGGAATTTGAAATGAGACAGCAGTGCAACGTTTGAAATAGTTCAATTATGACCTATCATACATGCACAAAAGCCCTGTATCCAGTTTTGAATATATTAATTGGTGTCAGACAGTTGATACAACTGCCCACCTAAATGTGAACAGCTCACCAATAATTAATGGAGTTCACTCTTGTGAACATAAATGTCATGTTCATTAATCTGTTCAGACTATTGTTTAACCGCTCTTGCCTTGAGCGTTCTTTCAAATGTCTTGGCTGCTCTCCACTTAGCGATGCCCATGAACGAACTCTGTAATCTATATTTGCAGTAAATGTGCATCAGTCATAAAGTAACTGCAGTTCTGCAGATTTAAATAATACAGTGAAATGGCTTAACTGAAGGATGTGATGAAGTATAGATAGTAATTGGTTACCTGCCATTTAGCATCTGATTCAGAGTTAATTAGGACTGGTTCTTTAAACCTGAAAGTTCAACATTTTGGCAAATATGCTTATTCCATTCCTTTAAATTTTTATTCCAATATATTAATATTCCATCACTTCACTGTTGATGTTTATTCTAAACTCGACTGCAGGAGCCTCCAGCAAATAAAAAGAAATGTTATTTGTGTGTGAGCAGTGTGTGACATAATGGCCCAGGTTTCTGGAGACTATACACTACATTATATCTGGTAGGCACAATGTTTGTTTATGGACCTTGAGAGGCAACGGAGGGGAGAGGAATGATCACATCATTGATCTCCCCTTCATAATGCATTAACCTTCTCTCTCCAGGCTGTTTTATAATTCATTAGGCTCTGAGGTGTACTTGTTTAAACTGACTTCTGAGCGCTTCTGTTAAAATCTATGGGTTGGGTTGGTATGTGTGTGCACATTAGACACACACTAGAGCACAAACACTTGAGTACGTGCTTTACCTTTCTTCTTCTCACTTTCTCTGCCTGATCGTCCCTCCCCCAAAACCCGCAACCTCCCACCGCAACCTTTTCTCTCAGTAATGTTTTTCTCTGTGGAGCTCACAGGCACCACAGCTGCACACCTCATAATGGCTGTGCAAGGATTCCCACTGCAGACTGCCATCCTCTCCTTTATGTGTTATATGGAATAAAGAAATAAGATGTGCATGTAGCTGGTTTATACAGGGGAATTCGTGGGCACATGGATGTGTGGTTCACTCCATCCCATGTAAATAATGAAACTGCCAGAACAGCAAGCTATCTTATTACTCAGCAGCAGCCACTGGAAGCAGAATAAACATTTAATCCAAGTCTTGTATGAGATGGTATTTTCTCCACAGGGTGCAGCCAGGATGGAGATTCATCACTTCAGATTAATGCATTGAGGAGTGAACTGGAAAGCACTGTGAGGTATTATTCTGTCACTACAAGGATACAAGGTTAATGTATTATCATTCTACAACACATGGTTGTACAACAAGATGCAGATATAGTCTAATTTTGCTGCTTAAGAAAAATAATAATTATTTACGGTAAAATGTGGTTGATGTTCAGTAGTCTGGTGGTACTACTACTACAACTACTACTACAGCAAGAGATACTACTGTATCTCTTGCTGTAGGGTGAACAGACTGTTGTTGGGGCAGGTATGGTCTTTTAATATCCTTTGCGCTCTGCTTTTTGTAACTTTCAGAAACAGATAATATGCCTTGGGGAGAAATGTATCTGGTCTGCTGGGTCTGGAACACATTTAAACTGTGAAAATGAGCCCCAGCAACTAAACACAAAGCTACTAGCAGGCGATCCTCCTTTTTCCTGAGATAGGTTTCTTATCTCCCACTTGCGTCACCTCTAGTGTGACATAACTCACAGCACATCAGCGCGTACCTCCTCTTTAGTTTTCTTGGAGATGACCCGGAACCAGTCCCCAATCATACTGAGCACAGCAGCAAAGTACGCCAGGCCCACCAGGATCCAGAACCAAACCACAGGCTTGTAGTAGTCCAGATACTCTGGACTCTCTGACCCACCTGCAGAACCAAAGACGCAACTAGTGGGTTAAACAAGTCTGTTACCTTATCCTGGTTTACATGTGTCACTTATCAAACTCTATCACTCTGAGAGTAAGAACAAAAACAAGCTGGACTGATTTTAGTGTAAAAAGGCCTGATGCAGCCAGTTTTGTCAGCTGAGTAAAACAGGTCTTTCACTTTCAATCTTCTATCATTTATTGAGCCTTGGTCTTTCCATTTTAGAGGGTAGTCGTCTTCCTGCTGTAGTGTTTCCTTTAATTGCCCCTGGGAGTTTGACTCAGTTCTGACCATTTTGTAAGAATATAAAGAGGGAGAAAATTTGAGACTAATAAATAAGAATAAAATTCAGCAATCATCTGAGGTCATACTGGATGCATGTTACATCAGCTGCATGGACTTACTTTGTCATACCTTATTAATATATGTCCTTTCCACATGCAAACATTACCTTCAAATGCTGTTTTGGCTCCCACCATGAACTGTATCTTTCATTGAGTCCTCAGTAAATCAACACCGCTCACTGTGCAGTTAGATAACCACCCATTGGTGCACCAGTTTAACTAACAGCAGTCCTAGATGATTAGTTTACTGCAACTACTGAGGTTGGCACAGGTGGTGTAATCTAATCTACAATCATTAGGCCCGCTCAGGGAAGTTTAATCTAGCAGTAAAGTGTGATTTTTTTCCCCCTCCATGTGCCTCTCCCTTGTTGTCTGTCAAGCAGGTCAAATCAAGATAATACCACCTGCTTACACACACACACACACACACACACACACACACACACACACACACACACACACACACACACAAACACTTAAAGGTGGACACGTGCTAACTCTTTTTGTCTCACATACACACACGTACATTTTATATTTTATATTATGTCAAACTATTCCTTTAAATATCAGGAGAGGGTGGCATGTTTCAGTTTCACTGGCATAGGATGGCTCTGATAAATGATAATTATGATTGTGAGAAACAACAGTTGCTATTATGATTTTATATGATTGAGTTCAAAAATTAATAAACTGAGTTTTTGGCAGTAATGAGTATGGATTTCTGGTCTAACAGGTGGGAGCACTGAACATATTGCAGGGATTAAAATGCATTAGAAAGACTGTCAGAAAACATACATCACAATGTGAAGCACAGCATGTAATAGCAGGCCAATGGGAGGCTTGTTACTGCACTGCACATCTGTTGAGTCAGACTGACTAAGGAATAACTCAACTATAAATACACTGATTCTAAACTGGGAGTCAGACATAAAAATGAGAGACGGCCTATAAATCAGAAAGAAAATCAAGTGACCTTTTTCACCAGCGACAAAGTCTCCGAAGCCGATTGTGGTGAGGGTGATGACGACAAAGTAAATGGACTCGAGTGTGCTCCAGCCCTCGATGTGCTTGAAGATGACGGCTGGCAGGGCCACGAAGATGAGACACCCAAACAGGATGAAGAGCAGCGTGGAGAAGACGCGGATCTTCGTCTGACTGACTTTCCACTTCTGTAGGGAGATAAAGGAATTGCTGATACAAACAATAGAGGATTTCCACATACAGAAAAATAAACGTTTTAATGAAACCAGTGGGAATGAGATCGGAACAATTCAAAGAAATTAAACTTTCTGCTGAGGAGTTCAGAGGCTATGGATGCCAACGATATGCCTGAATCTTAATAGGGTTGATGGTTGTAATTAGTGGTGTAATATAGTTTAATTGGCCAACATGAACTTTTTTCAGTTTAGTCCACAGATATCAGTGTTTATTAGTAACGCATGGCACTTCCTAAAATGATTGTGGAGGAAATGAAAACTTGAATAAATGCTGGCTATTTCCCACTCCTTGATTTCCCACAGGCTTTTTTTTTTTCTTTGCTCACTTCACATTGTGATGAGTCACTTCCTTCGACCTCCTTCTAGGAATTCATTTTCTGTTTTCCAACATCTCAAATGTCAGTCTGCCAAGATCAGATCATGTGATTTAACTGTCGCTGTCAGATGGCACGCCCACCCGAGCTGGTGGCAAATTACTTGAAATGCCTCACATGTGCTGTAATATTGATGACTTACCATATATTTCACATGCAGTCATAGCAGCGGATATCATAATGGATTTATTCCAGTTACAGCCTGAGCTGTCAACTGTAACTATGGCAATTTTAATTTCACATGAGCCCTGCAGACCCTCTTTTGCATCACAGTTACAGTTCATTAAAGTATATTCTGCGTGCTGCTGTTTTCTCTGCTGCCTTTGCAGTTGAGGTGACTGCTTTCAGCTGGTTCCCTGTGTATCGTGCCCTTTTCCCCTCCAGTTATGTAAGCCCAAAGCACAGTGCCTCTGAGGGGAAGCATGAAGAGCAGGCAGACCTCGGATCAGAGTCTGTGATGTATAATGTCCTCGCTGCACTAACCAAAGAGTACAGTGGTATCCGTTTTAAAGAGACCTACAGTGAGCCTTACAGGGCCAAATTAGCTGGAGACTAAGCATTAAAGTATTCCAAAGGGACAAGTGAAGCAGAGCTGGTTTCTCAGCCAGGACCTTCACTGCACAGCAGCCTCTTCCACGGCTGCTACAGTCCATCTATTTCCATTGTTTGAGCCAGCTGCCAGCCTCTCTCCCCCTCCCCTTAGAGGGAAGCCGCAGAACCAGCAATGAATCAAAATCATAATGAACCTGTTGCTACCATGTATCTGGTTTCTTGAAAAACTGCTATTGTTAGTGCTTCAGTACCAAAAATAGAGGCTGAAAATCAGAGTGCTTTTATTAGCATTTTATCTGACTTTTATTGGCATTATACAAGCGGTTTTTCAGCCCTATATCCATGACTGTATGTACTTGAACTGCAAACATGACTCCTTTGAATGTAATATTTTATAGATTCAGGAGGTTTTCTTTTTAAACTGCGTTCTGCTGAATCTTACATTACTGTCGCTCACTTCAGGACAAAAGCCTAACCTTGTGATGCAGTTAATTCATATGCACCCACACATCGGAACATCCT
This sequence comes from Lateolabrax maculatus, assembly GCA_031216445.1. Classification (NCBI taxonomy): domain Eukaryota; kingdom Metazoa; phylum Chordata; class Actinopteri; order Acropomatiformes; family Lateolabracidae; genus Lateolabrax; species Lateolabrax maculatus. The sequence goes on along the minus strand of CM062212.1, from coordinate 11,365,899 downwards.
GCTCATCATTTTAAGTGTGAAGTGCATTTCTTAAATTAAGAGCACATCTTTTTCCTTGCAACAGAAGATAAAACAAACTGCTGCATTTGATCTGTTTTAGGCGTGGAAACTCTTTGACAGTCACTGTTGTGAGATTTCATCCTTATTGGCTTGTGCACTCAGCAGCTGTTTGATTGCTTTGGTTTTTCATGGCAAGCCTTTGAGTTTCCAGGAGAAACTAAATGACTAACCATCAACTAGACTGTCCAGCAGAGTCCATTTATATTCTCTATGTCCAAAAAGACTTGTCTTCTAACTGCTCTGGCAGAACGTGTGTGTTTTAAGTGTGCATGTGTATATATGGACAGAAGTCAATGTGTAACTTGCAAGGTGGTAAATAAGCCTACTATCATTATTTCCGAGTGATGCATCAACTGGTGTGTGCTGCTAGTTTATTCCACTGAGATAAACTAAGAAATATGATGGCAACAGTCCAGTGAGTTCAGCACAGCAGGCAAAACACCAAAACTCTTTTCTTTGCTGAATTTTGAAATATTGCTCTAAAACAAATGTAACTCATTGATCTTGGCTTCCACTACTGGAACAAACTGTCTGCATTTTCCAGAATCTGTTGACATGGCAACCCAAAAACTGCATGCAGTTCTTCCACACAGTCGAGAACTGACTGCTAAAATCTGAGGAAAAAACAAATCTTGCACTTTTAAATGTGAATCCTCAGCTGTAAAGTTTATGGGGTGTTTATATTGCAGCATTAACCTTGCAGGTCTTTATATGAACAGCTCCGGCTGTATAACTCTACAGCTGCCTGGATAATTAAACCCGTTACTGAGACCGTGTTGTCGACATTAAATGGCTCATTGCACACAGGTTAACAAACAGGAGGTGGATATCATTCATGGGCAAAAACAAGCTCATATAAACAAAGGGAGCTCACCACAATCATCTTCTCTACTTTGGCGATGCCCTTCCCAAAAATGGTCCCTAACTGGTCCCCGACACCAGCCAATAAGAATCCAAAGAGGGGAATCCCCAGCAGAGCGTAAATGATACAGAAGATCCGCCCACCTTCTGTGTGAGGAGAGATGTTCCCGAAGCCTGACAGAAAAGAAGACAAATATAGTTAATTAGCTCATCAGGTAGCCTTTCATTCTAAACTTCTGTAGAAATGAGCTGCAACACTTATCTGTAAGGTTTATCTTAAATGGTGCAGGTTAAGGGTTTCTTATTTTACTAATTGTTTTACACTTTCTACTGTAAAGTGTTGGTTCTGCTTGTTGGGAGTAAATATATTCTGTTGTAGAATTTGTGCACTGTTGCACTTCTGTTAGCTTTTGTTTCTTCTAAACTTTTACTTAGGAAGGTTCTTAACTCTACTTACCTTCTGTGTTTTTGCCATATATGTAACTTTAATTTATTTAAAACAAGTGTTGAGTGAATGAACTGATATTTCTATGTTTTGTAGCTACAATTATATTTACTTTTATGCATAGATCTGTTAATTAGAAGAGAACAGTGAGAACATATGTTTTTTTTGTTTGTTATTTTTACCTAGGACCGAAAAAAAAGCATTTATTCAACCAAGACCCTGTGAATGTTATGTTTTAGAGAAGTTGAAGTGGTGTGAGAAATGGGTTCTTTATCCACCATAGTAGGAGAATAAATTAATGTCACCACTACTTGTCAGTGTATATTTTCTATTTGATGTACATTCTGTATCTCATTAGTGCATATCTTATTTTCAGAAGAAGTACTATCAGTTCGAAATAAACTGGGTAGAAAACTTTTCGCAAAGCTTGACTGAGAAATTTCAGGAACAAGAGATGGAAGTTGTCCAAAAGCACTGACTTAATTTATAATTCACACTCGTTGTCCTCAAGCAGCTTGTGCATTGCAAAAAAATAATGAACACCAAAAATGAAAAAGACATTCATTGTGCTGTACATAGGCTTTCCTATGTGCGCACACGCACACACACACACACACACACAAATGTGAGTCCATCACTGGTTCACTGCCTTTCATCTTCGCTCCAAACCCATTATCATGTGCGGCTAGAGAAGCAGATGGGGCTTCAAGACCTGTTCCTTATGTAAACCTGACTCCACATATTCAACAACATATGACTTTTATTATTTAACGTTTCATAAGGGAAGATCTGCATAATGAACTACATCCACTCTTCTCTATTAATGGAGTAATCTGTCTCAGGAGACGAGCTGCAGGGTACCTTATAATGAGAGTCTCACATTGGAGAGGGGTGACACTCAATGTTGTCAATCAGCTCTAACTAATTTCATGATGAGTTCTACGGGAGACAGGAATGCCGAATTAGTTTCTAACACCTCTGGGTGCCCCTGCAGAACAAATGAGAAACAGCAGCTTTCTGATTTGAAGCTGCATTCACTTTTACCTTTTTTTAGATTTAATTAAACAGATTAATTCTTGTTTATATCCTCAGCTCATCTTTGAATGCTATTACAATATCAGACATGTAAAGCAAGTTACGCTCGGCAAGCTCAAAGATTTGCGGTCATGCTCTGGGATTAAATGGTGGCATTCAGAGACAATAGACTGTTCTTGTATTCAAATGGGATAAAAATAGCACAGTGAGGCTAAACAAACATATATAACCATAAGCAACGTACAATTCAATCTTTTGAAAGCTGTAGAAATGTTTAAAATTGTTGAAAAACATTTATTTGTCCAAGTTTATTTGACTCTATCTGCTCTGCTTTTCTCTTACATGACTTATTAAAGGTGAAACATCAAATTCAGTTAAATACCAATAAGTCATTAAATTTGTTTCACACTTGACTACAACATTGTCTACATGAATTATACATTAACTCATTTCTGATACATATTTACAACAATAAAACATAAAAATTCACTTTATATTGAACTAAAGCCTTGAAATGGACAAACTCATTTGTCAGTATTGGCACCAAACTCACTACATTCATGAAACTACTGAGGTTACAATCTCTAGAAGGAATTAATGCAATTGTAGAGGCAAATAAAAGTGTAATGACTTCCTTCTAAACTCATCAAGTGATGCTAGGAGAGGAAACGACAGCAGAACATTTAACTGAGAGACTTCAGTAGCTTATATTAAAGACAAACAGCGTCAGTTTTGTTGTTTTTTGGATTATTTAATTTCGAAAAAAGACATTGCAATGAAACCATGTCATGGTGGGTTTTAGGTGGTATTAAAGTAAGTTGATTGGGGAAATACTGTCCCACATTGGTTTCACTATAATTAAAATCCCTATATCATTGGATACATTGGGATTGATGTCACATTCAGATTCAAGAGTAAAGAAAAATACATTTTTCATGGTACTGTACCACACATGAAATATTAAAATAAAATAAAACACATGGGGTGTTCTTTTGTAAAAAAAAAAAAAAAAAAATGATGCAAAAAAGAGAATAATAATGAAGCTTTTTATGTATAAGCAACAAAGGATGATTCATTTGAGATTCTGTTTTGATCTATACACTAAAGGAAATGTGAATTTCAGCAGAAATATAACAGTTGGAGAGACTAAACTAAGGAATCCCACAGGGAAGAAGTACTGTGAGATCAATCGTTACTGCACCTCTTTTATTCCCAGGAGAGGTGATCAAGAAGACAGGAGAGACAGATATAAAAGCTATTTCAGGTCATTTCCTATATAAAGTATATAGATGGAAATTAGTGGGGGTAAGATGTGTTGCCTCAACACTGCACATCCAATTAAAGATCTCTGCACAGACGAATCAATCCGTGGATACAAATTCAACCATCTCTAGCTGAATCAAGTAAAGCCAGAGGACTCTAAGAAAGCTGAGAGTCATTTCTAGCACGCCTGCCGAATAAAATAAACCTTTTTGGACTTGCATTTCCTTATAGGTTGGTCACCAACATTTAATTCATACACTGGCTTTAGAAATTGCTGTTCTGGAATATGATTTCTTTGCATAGCAGCATTGGCCACAGAACATTTTGTACCAATCAAGCAAAATTATGATGATTGCCAACAGACAGCACAGCAATTATGTGCTGTTTACACTAACAAGCACCGAAGGTGATACACACAAAACACCATCTGGGGGTGAGGTTTCTGCAGCAAACTCAAAGCTACGAAAACTCAAGCACTCTGTAATGTACCTTTCTGTGCACGTTTTCCTCCTATTTTAGATGTTTGAGTTTTCAAAGAAAGCAAACAAAACTATGTGGGCTACTAAGCACAAAACTAAAGCAATAGAGCCCCATTTTCTCTTTGCTTCAGCAATCAAACTACCGTCAGTCAATCTGACTTTTGTAAAGCGCAAGCTCGACTTCAGTAAATCACAGCAGCAACATGATTGAAGAACAGAAACAATCAAAGAGAAAACTAACAGTGAGGCACTCTGTGCCTACATGCATTTACCTTTAATCTGATACAAAAGCACACCAGAGGGCAAAATCAAGATATTGCAGCGCTGTAACATTTTCTGACAGGGAAATGAGCTTTGACAGGATCCTGGAGATGTGAAATGGAGCCAACAGCCCACCAAACATACAAGCTGATATGTCAAGGTTTGCTTGGACGAGTCAGATAGGGCTAGCTGTGTGTGTGTGTGTGTGTGTGTGTGTGTGTGTCTGTGTGTGCTGTTGCTGTGGCCAGTTCATTTTTGCAGTTTTGGTGAGCAGAGATACAAGCAGAAGCATGGTGCAGTGCAGCAAAATCAAGAAAAAGGGTCTGGAGCGTGGTTTAGGTTAGAAAGTGCAATTTAATGCCAAAATATTCATCAAAATTGCATTTTGTGTACACTTGATGGTCATTAATCTAAAAAGCAAAGCTGATTAATTTTCCAACCAGGGAGAAAAATCTATGTATTCAATGAACATCAACTCAAGGTCTTATTTTCCTTTTTCGATGAAGGAGCTCTGGCAAGATGCTAGACATGTGAAATGGAGCCCACTGAACAGAAGCACCGATCCGTCAAAGTCCGCTTGGGAGAGCCAGATGAGCAGTCAGACTAGCTGTGTGTGTGTGTGTGTGTGAGCTGTTCTGTTTTCCTGATTAGTAAGCTCTTACAGCTGGAGGTGACAGAGAGTGCAATGGGGTAAAAAAGATGATGGAAAAGGGAAGCATGTTGAGTCTCAGGCTATATGAATGTGCCTGACACAGTTGATTAGAGAGTACAGTAACTAAGGGCAAAGGAGCACAGTTCCTTATAAAACACATTCTTCTAATGTAGTGTCAGAGCCCTTTAAGCTCTTTAGGCTAAAGTTCCTCTCCAATTAACCAGTTCTGCCAGCACCTCTGAAATGCAAAAAAGCCACTGCAACATTGGCTTTATATGCACATATGAAGTCCCCATTATCGCCCAACAGACACGCAGAAACTTTGTGATATATTGCAACTTTCTCTGATCATTATTTTGTAAGTTGCCGCGTTAACCTCTGCTGGGAACGAATAGGACATCAAGTGTAAGTGAAGAGTACCTAACCTTGGCGACACTTCAAAACTGGCAGACGAGGCCCAAAATGATTTATTTCAGAGTAATTTGTGTAGACTAAAGTGTAGTGTAAGTGTAGAACTAAACTAATACATTTTCGGTGACCAGATGACAAAGTACAATCCGGGTGCAATGAAGCACAATCTAGTAAAGGAGCTGATGCTGGTTTTGAGTGAGCAAGTATAATTTTGCTATGCAAGTGCAATTTCATGCCAAAATAGTCATCAAAATTGCATTTTGCGTCTGCTGCCTTTGTATATGAAAAAGATAAATGGACTGTGCTTATACAGCCAAAAATGTTGGAACATTTTAAAAAGTAAATGTCTTTCCATTTTGAATGCACTTTCAAAGCATTGGATGCAACTTGTGTGAATATTTGTATTGTCAGAAGCCTCTACAAAATGAGGAGTGTGCTGTTAAAGAGTGAGAAACTACTCATCTTACCGATAGTGGTGATAACAGTCCCAGCAAAGAAAAAGGAGGAACTGATGTCCCAGAGGCTCGTCTGATTGGATGCATTTCCTGAAGGGTTCACACCTGCTCGGACTGCTGAAACCACTTGCTGGAACGGAAAGTAAAAAAAAAAGTTAGCACATATTGCACTGGGTCCCAATGGGAGTGTGGTGTGAGGCGGACTGAAGAACATAAGAAAAAATTAGTGGTGTGCATCAATTTTCTTGGGGAATAGATTACAGCCAAGATAAACATCCAACCAAAACCAATTAAGCGTTGTGAGAAACAATGAGGAGCATCTGTCACATTCATCAATAGGCCTACCTGTACAAAGCATGTCACAGTCATACATACACACTGATGGTCTTCAAGATTTGATGCTTGTGAAAAGATATTCAGAAGTGATTTGTTGTTTGTTTACAATGTGATTGTGCCCACAATTATTTTGCAAATTATTTACATAATCTTGATGTTTCTACAACTACACTTCTGCATATTTTATCTGTTTGGACCTTTTTACACATGTGCATTCATCGCTGAACTTTCACAAGCTCAAAATTTTAAGATCCGAATTTTAGCCGATAAATAAATCAAACACACGCTGTTGTCATCTAAAGTGTGTACTACAATATGCATCAAGTTACACTGCGCTTTATAAAATTTAAATTCAAGGTTAGAACCCAGCATGTTTGCATGAAATATGTAAATCCAATATCCAGCCACCTTTAGACTGCAGAGTCTGAGTCTTTTAACATATGTTAAAATGTGTAGCAAAACGCATGCTGAATAAGCAATGACACATGGACAGGTGTGGTGTCATTGCTTTTTTTAAATGCCGGATTAAATGTACATGCCACTTCTCATTAATTCAGTCCAAAGCCCATACCGCAGCAAAACGAAAAAGTGTATGAACTGTTTCCAGAAAAGTGAGAACATTTACGTATCTAGCAGCCCAGAGTTGATCTGCAGTTAAACTGTAATTTTATAAGGTTTGGTGTTGGGACTCTTAATTGAAAAATGTAATCAGTTTACTCAGGAATTTTCCTTTTGTTGAAGATACGCTATCATAATTTTTAAGGAATTTGTTGATCTTCTATATCCTCTATATAGATAAAAAAAAAAGAAGAAGCTAATCTGGAGTGGCCCGAGAAGGGGAGCGTGACTGTGGCTATGATGTGATACCAGCTGGGTCTGTTTTGAACTGATTCGTCTTGCTCAGGTGACTTGAGTGTATGTGGAGGAGCACTAGGTGTGACACGAGCCCTTTAGACACCAGACGGCTGTACAGAAAACAGCAACATGTTTTCCCACTCAGGGCTGTACTCTCATGACAGGGGACAAGAGGAAAGCCACCAGCTGGAGAGAAAATACACCGCTGCACGGCTTCTCACACTCACAATCACCTGAACATAGACGCAAGGAGCTGAAAAATGTGCATCCGTCTACAGACGTAGTGGGTTTTGTAGCATAGATTGTATATAAATATTGTATTTTTTTTATGATAAACTGCATATAATATTTATATGTACATATAAATATTACATACAGCCTATCATTTGTAGCTTTAGCCCCACGCAGCAATTGTTCCATCATAGCAAAGCAACTGTAACTAGACTCAAGCTTTGGATCCACATGTTAAAACTTTGTGCATGGGGCACTTGGCATTTGTGGGGTTACATGTTATGCAAGAAGAGGAAGACCCTGTTCAAGACACATCCACTGTGTAGTATTTTCCGAACTGTGTGGAATGGATGCTACTATATGAGAGTTTAGGCTTAGGTTAGCAGCTCTCTCCTGCTATTTATAGGATGTGAGGATGTTTAAAATCTAGCAACCCTCGCAATGTTACCTAAGATAGCGTTACACTTGCCAAAAACACTTGTTAGTCCTCACCCTAACAGCCTTTTCTGTTGTTAGGTTAAAAGTGAAAACACGCTGTTCTTGTCTGGATATGCAGGTTTTTTTTTTTTTTAGCATTATATCATTATTGTAGCCATTAAACATATTAGAGACCCCTTTTACAGGGTTCTTGTTTCAAAACGAGTCAGCTGGAAGCTACAGCTGATAGAATCTGTCAGAGACGGTTGTCATTCAAGCCGACAAATGAGAAGCCTGTCTTTGTTTTCGGTCTAAAATCAAGGACACATTGTTTCAAACTTCCACTCTGACTATCAACACTGACCACCCATTATCACTGTAAACAGCATATGTGCCGTGCTAGAATGGAAAGCTTGACAGGCACACCAACAGTACACTGTGTGAGGTTTATCAAACAGTCTATTTCACTGAATGCTATATTAACCTGATCTCACCAAGTATTTTAAAACAGACTCAGTTCACTTCAGTGACAGAAAAGGTTTCTTGGTCCAAGCGGCTTCTGAAGATACAGAACCATTACTAAGACAAATGAAAGAGAAAAGCTTTGGGACCTCAGGGGGACAGCAGACACAGCTACAGAGCCGATGCTTATAAATTACAGTAGAATACTTTATGGACTAAAGCTTTTATTCCCCTACGTATACAGTTTTTTTCTCAATTGAGAGCAATAAAAATTATCTAATTCTTGTGTGGTGCACCTTAATAAAGTCTTGTGGGGAAGTTTCTCTTTTTGATGACCTCCATTATTTGTATTTAATATCAATAAACCTTCAGGAACAGAGCAGTAATGCTACAGTAATGATGCACAGCATATAACACTGCCCGCAGTCCCCCTGAACGAGCACTGTCAGCTTTTCCAGGGTCTTCCCATGCACACTCATACAGTTTAGGGTCACTGCAATGTCAGCGTGTTGTCTACTGCAATTCGTCATCCTCCGTGAAACTGGGAGAGCTTTCATTAACCTGCGACTGTTTAGAGTGATATGGTCGTAAAGATTGAGTGTGTGAAAGCTGAAATGCATGAATAATAGATTGGAAACTGAGGGGAACAGGCACTAATGCAACACAAGAGTTAACGTGACATGATGGTTCAGACGGTAGAGAGGTATGGGCTGAGGGCAGTAAACACTGTTGTAGTGTAGCTTAAAAGGAACTGTGTGTTGCTTATCCGCACTAGCTGACAAACACAAAGGTACTACCAGCAGGTTAAAAGGTTGGTTCACTCAAATTACAAAAAAAAGCACATTTTCTCCACTCCTCAGCCCGGTATCCTGGGAATTGCATTCATATTGGATGATTTTGCACCTCACAATGTGCTGAAGTTAAGTGCCAATGCCGGAAATAGTGTTCCCTACATGTAGTGACTTGGAAAGTGAGGGTGTGCGTGTGGAGCAGACCTGAAACTAACCTTCATCTTTTTAATGACCATAACCACAGTCTTTCCCTCACTATAACTGTACCGTAGAGGACATGCACGGATATTTTAGAAAGTGAGAATTTTTTAAAATGTCAATAGTTCAGTGTTTTTATCCGTTCTCTCTTTAATTATCTTCAAATACAACACAGGAGAGGGTTCAAAGACAAAATACTGAAACCCTACATCCACTGGGCCTCTAAAAACATAATTTAGCAAATCACACAATCAGACAGGCTTTCCTTTGTTTCCTAGCCAAAATGGCCCTATTAATTCACTCAGTCTTGGCACTGCATAGTAACTATGGCCATCATGGGAAATGATAAGACACGATAATGTGAAGACCACACTGGCCGACGCAAACATCCTGGAGAGATTGCATCTTCTGAGCTTTCTGACATCCTTCACTTTTTTAATTACTCCCTTTGAGAGCACATCTCTCCTCGATCCTCTGCTGACTGGCTTTTGATCAGTGGGAGCTTACAGAGGTGAATGTGTGTGTGTGTGTGTATACATAATTAAGCAAACGTGAGCATGGGACACCTGTATTGAAGCTGTTTATCAATAAATTATCAGAAGAGAAAGAGCTGCTTGAAAGGCTGCTGTACTAATGGGGCTGCCGTCTGATAGATGATTGACACAGCTGTTTGGTTCGTCTGTTTTCTAGTAAAAGCAAGATTTTTGTTACTGTATAAACTCGCTCACGATAAGCCCGATTGCATTAAGAAAACATTAGTGCTCTTAAACGCCTCCTACATGCAAATTGCCCAGTTTTCCCAAGCTTAAATTCTTGAGCCAATAATGAATTCAACCCAGTTTGTTTCTGAAGTCCAAGAAGTTAAGACGTTTCTTTTTGTATGTAAACTGCAATGAGCACAGACAGAAAACACAGGTTCAGTGGAAAAGTCAGTGACAGAAGAGAGTCATGTTTGCCTAAAAGCAAACATTAAATTGGCTGCACAGGACATGTGGTTGTGGGAAAAGGTAAAAGGGAAAAGGAAAAGCTGAGGCTAAGGCTTAGGCTAATACTAAAGGGCAGGTGATGCCCTTATTCAAAAACACATCAAAAAATTATGATTATTCAGTATCAGAGCTAGTGGTAAAGGTGGCCTACAGCATAATGTGTATATTTGCTATTTAGCTCTAAACATATAGAACAGCAGCTGGGGTTGATCTACTGTTAATATGTAGTGATCTACTAGATAAGGTTTTGATCTGGATATGTAAAAATTTTGACCTCATCAGGTCACCACCTGTTAGTGACCATAACATGTACAAGTGTGCAAATTTCAGCACCAAAGTGGTGGACAGACTTACCGACATTGCTGCCAGCGTGGCCAAGAAGTGATGCAGTAAACAAAGAGTGCTATACTCTCTTAACTGAAGAATAGGCTGCTGCTCCTGTTCGCTGCGTTCATTGTTTCTCCTGCCTCCAAATTCAAGGATATCTACCAAGTCAAATGTTTTCACCGCTGGCAAAAAGCAACAGTAACAACGGCCAAGGGTAACAAAAATGAGGAGAGTGATAACGATGTCATCAAGTATCATTTTTAAGTGTCAGTCTTTACCAAAGAGCAACTTCAGTGCTGCTGTTCAATCAATGTACACCTATGTTTGAGGTAACATAAATAAAAGGGGGTGATTTGGATTCAGGACCCGCTGCCTTCCTTTGTCCAGGGCTCCACATTCATTAACTCCTCTGCTGACAAGAGATCATCATCATCTATCAACAGTCAATCTAATAGATAATGATCTCAGCACAAACACATTAACTCATTGTCTTAAAGCCAAATAATTGCCATATGTTACAAGCCGCTCTCAATCGGAAAATAGTCTCATTTACATACAGTAGGTGGGAACTGAACATTATTCAATAATAAATCCCTGTCAGCTTGGGTCAATTTTAATATGGTAGGATTCTATACTGTAAATGCCACTGAATGCCAACAGAGACAACAACAAAGTAACATGGTGAAAGAGCTTTCAATTTGATCAACGAGTACATTTTGCACTTATATACACTTATGTATCTCTAATATGAAACCCAGAAGATGGAGAAGAAATAATTCCTGATATTTATTCCACACCCCAGGAAATAAATTAAACCTTCAATATTTACATTTTATTCTGGATAATGGCAAATATGCATGAACTACTTTTGATCTGCTCTCAAGTGTGCCATTCATACTGCAGCCAAGAGATGCAACAGTGAGAGAAAAGAATCCACGCGGTATCTCGTTATACCTGGAAAATGTTCTCATGATTAGCAGAGGGCACATGTCATTACAACAAGAATGTTTGCTCCTTATAATTGCTTGCTCCTAATTTAGTCTTAAACTTGAGCTTTTTCTGCTTTGATACCGCTCTTGTTATCTTAGACTATAGCAGTTCTGTGCTCCTGTACATACAGTGAGAAAGGTGTAAAAAAACAACAACAAAAAAAGCTTTGGATCCTTGGTTATCAAGAAAATGTGACATCCAAGGTAGACTGAATGTGGGAGCAGAAAAAAATATAAACTAACTATATGGAAAATGGCAAACAATCATTACAATATTTGCTGATATGATATGATATAAATTACAGGCATATCAATATACTGTATATAATAAACGTGATTGACTTACATACTGTATGAAAAATAAGCATTTTTGTATTACTTGCATATCACTTAGGCAGTGAGTTTGGAGGATGTTTTGGCACTAGGAGGCACTTTTGGTGCTGTAACAGAATCAGGGATATGGTTCAGCAAGGTGCCAAAATTAGCAGTGGGAGACAAATCAGTGTCCCATGGGATCTAAAGACATTTCAGCTCTGGCACATTAGAGAAGTAATCCTCATCCACTGGTCCAATATGCCAGCAAAATTCCCCAAGAGGAAATACTTTTCATCAGCCCCTCTGGTTGATGGTGAGATCGACCATAAAGGAAGAGTCATGAAGTCAGTGGACATCTTTTATTAGAAGACTACTCACTCAATACTGACATTTATAAAGCATATGATTTTTTTTTTTTTTTGTGTTTGGAAATTGACGAATGACTCATTTAATTTAGTCTACTTTATTTTTTACTTGATTTTTTTTCAGGCTTGATCTGCAGCAACATTTCTGAATTTGTTTCCAGTGTGGAAGGATTATTAACAGGCCAACAATGCACAAGCCCAGGGGCCCAATAGGTTAGGGGGCCCCTAAACCATTTTGACTTGATATACCTGACTACAATCCTTTAATATTATTTGCCCATTATTTTGTTTAACATACATAAAACATTTGTGGAGGGAGATGTAAGTGTAGATCTGCTGTAGCTCTGGAAAAAAACAAGTCTTTGATTGCAGTCATACCAAAAAAAATACAACATTGAATGTTGGAATTATGCAAGACCATTGTACGGAAAATATTGAAATTTGCAGATGTACCACAGCCTTTGCAAGCCTCAAAATAAGTGTGTATAAACAAACCAGCCGAAAAAATACCCTCAGGTTAAAGCTCTGGCAGTACTCAGTCATTATGTCCACAACTAGCCAAAATCCTCAAGGCCCAGTGTAAAAGAACATAAAGCTGTGTTAACCTCTTAACCACATTATGTAATATTCTCTTTTTTCTTCTCTATGTATAATATAGTACTCAAAAACAAATTCATAGAACAGCTGTACACACAGTGTGAAATATTTGTTCAGTCATCAGCAGGTCCTGCAGAAGAGAAAAGATGGAAATTTATACGATGTTGATGCTTCCACCTACCTTGACCAAATCCTCGAGCTCAGAAGAGTTCACGCAGGCGTGCATGGTCAAGAAGTCCAGTTTTTCTGCAAGAATGGCCAGCTTTTGGGAACTCTCGTGCGGCTGCTCCAGCGCTCTGAACACCGTCGCCCCGATGATGAGGTAAAGCACCACCAAGAAGAAGATGGCTGACACCGTTTTCCACCTCATGACAGTAGTCCGGGTGTCGCACTCATCATCGTATTGAGTGTTCAGCACCACCGGCTGGGCCGAGAAGGACAGGCGGGGTTTGGAGTTGTGGGCGGCAGACTTTGGGTCAAGAAGGTCAGGTGCGGCCACTGCGAGGATTGGAAGTGATCAATGAGGATCAATTTCTTTTCATTACAAGAGAGTCACTCTGGTCGTACTCCTCTTAGTCTTTCTCATTCGTCTAATTACTCTTTTTTTCCATCAATCAGAATTGTCTAGCCAGTAAAGAATGTATCCTTAACACTCAAATCCTATCTATCTATCAAACGATTATTTTTCATTCTGTCAACCATTTTGGTGGATTTTCTCGATTAATTGACAATCAAGATGATAAATCCACTATTTGTTTCAGCTTTATATAAAATGATAATTCATTCAAGTAAATTTTGACTCAATACCCATTTGAAGAAACCTGGATGAGCACAAAACTTTACTTTAAACTTTATTATTAATGACTATTACAATATTTTCTCTACAGTCAGTAAGTCATGGATATTAAACTCATTCAAAGTGGTTCAGGACAGATTTACTCCTCAACAATATTGCAAAATATTCTTTATAATAACCTTTATTATTCCCACCCCTTTGAAATACAAATTACTTGGAGGTTTTCAGTAGTTCAGAAGTATCTGACACATGGCAACCTAATGGACCCTGAACAGTGTCTTTACTGTAAATGATTTTATTTCCTCCAATAAGAAACAGGTAGAACAGCGCCACTGCACAACCTGTAATTATCTGCAGCAGGTAGAGCACTTTTCATTCAATGCACTGTCTGCAGCATACCACCTGTAATTCTCCCACCCAAACACTTACATATATTTGGACTTAAATACATGTATTTCCATATCTTAGCTGCCTCTTCGGAGCTGGATCTAATGAGGGGAATCCTTCTTCAAGATTTAAGTGTGTACATTCAATGCAGTACACATAAATACATGTAATAGATCATCAGAACCCAATAAAAGCCTATATTACACCTAAAAATTATTCCGATATATTTCAAGCATTGCGACAATGCAAAGGGCTTATACACGTGTCTCCCTACAGGAATTGTAACTAAAATACTGAAGATGGATTTTTCTTGCTTTTGTGTCGCACAATAGAAAAAAATACAACGACTGAGTGGAAGCTCATCAAAAATTAAACACTCTTTGTCACAATCCCGTCTCCCAAACAGATTGCTACAATAAATGCAATTACATAACCACACCATGAGGACCTCACAGCCAGTATTTTACAGTAAACAACTTATGGAGGGGATCACTCTCTCAATAGTGAGCTGGAACCACGTGAAATAAACCCATAAAAATGTGAATTTGCTATTTGTCGACTGCTTTTTTTTTAAATATACTATATTTGTAGTGTCGCATAACTGCAGGAGCATTTTCTTGATTTCTGTTTAAAACCAAGCCTCACATTCTGTATCATCAAGGAATCAGTTCAAAAGGGAATAATATTGTGTTACCAAGAGGCAGAGGAAGATGCCAAACTATCACCAAAAACTCACTATGAACAACACAGATCTATATCTATATCTATATATGATGACATATAGAATTTTCCCCATAGCCTACTGTACATCATCACTCTACAAGTTATGCAGAATATTTTGAATCTTTTCACCACTGGTGTGCTGCATTTCAACTAGTTGTTAACGCACTTACTTCTCTACCATCTCTTCTCTCTTTGTTGCCTCATCGACGGTTCTTTTTTCTCCAAGAAAGGGGCAAATAATGTTTGTTTTTTTTTTTTTTTGTTTTGTTTGTTTGTTTTTTCCCCCTTCTTCTTCTGGTGTTAGAAGTGTCGCCTCTCGCCTCCGGTGCTCCCGCCGAGGGACGTGGCCGCGCTCCACATGGCTTGGGCTTCCCTCCACTTCACAGTCTCCGGAGAAAATACGTCCAGGACATCGCGTTCCACCGCCGCTAAGTCGGAGCGCAGGAGGAGCAATCCACGCAATCCACGCAATCCACGCAGTCCACGCGGGTGTTTGGAGACATTGCGCCCGGGCGAGGCGCCTCTGCGGTGCGGGTCAGAGGAGGCACTTCAGCAGTGTGACAGGCTGGATGCGCCGCGCCGCACTCCCTTCTTCTCCTCCTCCTCCTCCTCCTCCTCTGCTGTGGACCGGGTGCGCTCCTGCTGTAAGGACAGAGGAGCCGCTCGCCTCAGAAGCTCCCCACGCCGCAAAAATCCCACATGACAAAGGGATGGGGGTGCAATGTGCAAGGTGCTCCGAACGCCCTCGCCGTCGAGACGTGGATTGCGCACGCAGGGGCTGCACCTCGGCATCGGGGCGCCTCCAGTTCGCACGCCGCCGGAGTGGAAACGCTCCTGGGCTTTCTAGGATCACCCGGGGAGCTTCGTGTCCTGCCCACTGCCTGCCCCTGGTGGCCCCTGAGCAGCCATTTCAGAGTTAAAGTGCCTGACTCAAGAACACACAAGACAGATGCTACTGTTCTCTACCTGCTTTGGGCAACAAAACACAACAACACTGTGAAGCAGCCCATAGATATTTGTATGTCATTCATTTTACTGAAGCCAGCCTCCTAGAAGATGTTGTATTGACTTTCAGCACACAAGTACCCTTGTGTTGTTCCTTCCGTTTCTTTCTCAGGGGCATTTTTTTATGTTTGAGGGCGAAAAGATAGAGAGAGAGAGAGAGCTGTTTCCTTTGCTGGACTTATCATCAAAACTGGTAGCTTCCCAGTCACAATCCCACATCTCACATCCAGGCAACCAGCTTATCAGTAAGAGCAGACTTCAGGCTGCAGTGGCAACATGCCCTGAAGGGCAGTTGTCAGTGCATTAATTAAATTCATCTGAATTACTGAGACAGTATGGTTAATGTCCCTGGTGCAACGTACTATCCACCTTGGCATGCAGGTATGACCACTGCACGAACACACAAAACCCAGGCTGACGGGGATTTTCAGTAATTTGATTGTCATATGCAGCTCAGCTCCTTTTTGTGTCCTCGAAAGGGAGTGTGTGTAAAAAAAAGGGTGTGTGTGTGTGCACAGATTTGTCCTCAGTATTGATTTGCATGAGCTACTACAGCTAATTGAATTGAGATATAACAGCTGTGCTGTTTGTCTCTGACACACACACACACACACACACTGAAAGACCCTCTCTGCATGTCATCTGCCTAAGTACAACATGAAGGATAATAGTAAGAATAACTCATAATCTCCACTTTTGCTGACACTTCAGTTTCACAGTGGCTGGGTTTGCTAAGGAAAGAATTCCTTTTTCTGCAAAGAAAATTTCAAAAAAAGTCGTCTGCAGTGTGACAGTTATAAAACTATAAAGCAATTTCACACATGCTTTGTGCTCCACCTCTTAAAAGACTTTCAGTGGATTGTGTCCAGATTTCAACAACAACAACAGCTCATAAATCGCCAGTTGCAATAACAGTTTGTTCCCTTCCTATTTCCTCTCATTCTTTTCCTTTTCTGCTCATCTCTTCCTCTTTTCTCAACCTAAAGACTTTGAGTCAGTGAAGTATCCAGTCTGCACGCACAAGCTCAAAAAATGGCAGATTGATTTTGACGGGAAGTCTGAGTCTTACCTATGGGGAATCTGCGATTTCATATTCGTCTTGGTGACAGTAAAGGTGTAAACGGTGTTCTCAGCTGTTGCCATCAATTTGTTGGTTTGAGCTTGTTAGTTAGAGGTGGACCATCTTTTCCTCCTTAAAATATAATAACGTTTGGGGCTTTTCTAACATGCCATGTGATGCAATAGTTATATAACAATGCTAAATTATTTCTGTATTTCTTCGCTCAGTTGGAAGTCTTTGTTTTACTCGTTTCCAAATTCTCTTTATTCTTTTAAAAGACACATCTTATAAATACAGGTTGCTATGATGCGTTGTGGAGTCTTCAGTCCTGATCTTTTATTTCTGATTCCCATTCTAGCTTCTGCTTCACATCCAGTCATGTAACTGTGTACTCAATAAGTCAAGCATATACAATTAATTTGTTTAATATTAACTTTCATCCAAAGGACCAATGACTTTTGTTTAATGGTTTGAGAACTGGATTTTCTCATGTTGCTATGGTTATGGTTCAATCCATCCTCATGCTTCTGCTGTAATTATAGCAATGGATGTTGTGGCAACATGTCGTTTTGTTGTTTGCAGTCCTGTGTAGTTTTGGTGTTGTCTTATAAATGACTTGAGATTGATATATATGTTATTTTATATCAATAAATCATGTCATGATGGATTATCTGGCAGCAGCATCTAATTAGCAGGATGTTACACAGGGAATCCCACTAGTGTTAATGTTAATTCACCCTGTTAAGGGTTATTTTGCATTAATAACCAGATAACTGGAGCACCTCCCTTTTACAGGGCAGCGTATTGTTGGTACAGTGAGCCATAGTGCCAGCTGCCATTTGGAGAGCAAAACAAAAAGGGAAATGTCTGCAGATAAAAACACTAGACTGGAGAGACTGGCTTTGAGTTTGTGTTTATCATTTTATACTGTAGTCAACAAGTGTTGTGAGCCCCTATTAATCCATTGAGGTTGAATTTTCAGCTTTATTTCCTCAAAAAGAGGTCACCTCAGCCAGGCGAGAGTAGGATTCATTAGCACTCAAGCAAGGTGAATACATGCATTTAATCGGGCTTCTGCTGCTGAAATATATTTGAAATACTCTCTTAAGCTGTCAAGTTTTGGCAGCAGAACTACAACACTTTAGCACTGCCTGTGCTGGGGGAATTTGACAGATCTTTCTGACTTTGTCAGTGTGGCTTTGTGTCGGGCTGTTTTTTTTTTTTAACCATCTGAACCAAGTGGATAAAAATACTGAAAATTAATAAAAATTAAATGTTCTCTTTGTAATTTTTCTTTTCTTTTGCCATTACAGTTTTCTTCTCTTGCTTGTTTGATTATTTCCAAGCTTTGTCGGAATTTGCAGTCAGACAACACAATTACATGTCTCATCAATGTCAAAAGTGGAAAAAATCCATTTAAAAGCCCCTACTTCTATTAAAGAAGCTATTACAGCCTGAGTCATATATTGTAGATAATGACAGTGGAGGCTCTAAATTGCCTGCTAGCTAAAGTTTGTTTGTTATCTGTTATAACACTGTGTGGTGAAGTCACACACAATGGAGCGGAGTGTAATTTGCAGTCATAATTAGAATTAAATGACCTGAATTTCCATTGACTTTGAAAGCATCTTATCTATGGATGTAATGTAGCTGTGCAAAATTAAATAAGAGTTACTCAACGTGACTGCTCTGAAGGAATTAGGGATGAAGGCCGACTGAGACTGTTTCAAAACTTTTTACCCATTCAGACGACACAGCTACACTGATGATGTGATATAAGGAGCATTTGAGTATTCTCAGGAGTTCCATTTAGGTATTTTTTGACACAAAACAAATAAATGAATGCATTTGTCTATTTGTCATCTCATTAATAGTCTCCTCGTGAAGTAAAACCTGCTTCAGCATCTCTTGTCCTAATTTTGCTGACTGTTTCCCTTGAACAGGACAGTACCTGTAGCAGCAACACATGGGTTTGGTTACATGACAGAAATATAATTATCGGTGACATTCTTGCATTAATGGACGCTATTACCATAGTAATCGTTCTTAATGTCACAGCAAACTGACAGACACTGGTGTAGTAAGCAACTTTACAGTTCACCTGTGACCTGTTTAACAAAAGGCACCTACAAAGTGGTTTCTTACATTAATTAGAATTTAAATTCTAGGCTTTGTGGTTTTAACCTATGAATATATAATTTCTATATTGTTTTCCAAAACCCTCAATTTTTTTTGTGTTTTGCATTGTATTACTGTGATAGTTTAATTTGCATTAAAACATTTAGTGGATATTATTCCCAGTGGGTATCAATACAAACGTACAAAATATATACTGTATCTTATGAACGGATGGTTGGAGATCAGTTTCCTTTATTCCCAGTTCCCTATCTGTTCATAAATGCAGAGCCATACAAGATATTGCAATAATCCTGGTCAAACTTTGACAGCAATAGCTGTAAAAGCCCAGAACACAGAGGATCAGCAACATCAGCAAACAAAAATGCTGAAAGTTTAATAAGTTTATAATGATTAAATATGTATACCCTTCATGTGCTTGTCTGCAAATGTGAATTTTTAAGACTCAGAGGATTTAAGGTATGACAAATTAATTATATCTCCAAACCAAATCCTGCTGAATGTACTTGAATCATTTCTTCTGAGGTTGCAGCTTCCTCACCCTGCAGAAAATTGTATTGTATTTTCAGCATCAGAGGCCTTTACTAAATATAAAATGATTGTGTTTAGACTGATCTATCATCTTTAATCACATTGACCTACTGTATATGACAGTAGTGTACAATTCCACACAGGTATTGACTTTGTGTTTTCTAATGCCATAAAAAGCAGATGAATCTGTAAGGCAAGATTTATAGAAAATCTATACTGACACTCAAAAGTAAAGTTAATCTCGTCCGAATAAGTGCTAGAGATTGCAGACTACTTTTGCCTACTAAACTGAGTGAGTGAGACCATAAATATAAGAAAGTGTTTTCTAAAGCATCTCAGAATAAAGAGAATTATACAAGTTTTATAAGGCAAACCTCTAGCAAGAATCATCATGAGTCCAGTTAACTGCAGATGATTTCTATTTTCATAAAGGTCAGGGAATGTGACTGGAGTGAGAACAGATAACACACAGTTTTATCCACAGTTAGCACTCGATAGTCTACAGTCTCTATAACTGATGTCTAAAGCTTCTCCCTCATTAAGCTGTGTTTAACATGGTGTTGCATGTTCGATATCAGGTGTGGTTGTTCCACTCACCGGTTCTTGATAGATGAGGGAGCCGAAAAAGAATAATTCCGGTTTCATCGTAGACAAAAGTCTTTCATCTACTGCTTTGTCAACTGCGTCCTGAGAAAATCAATCATCAACTGAGCGAAAAGAACTCGAGCGATGTGCATGTACACATGAAACACAAATGCAAAAAGTGCTAATGCACACATGTGCATGGCCATTCAATGGACACACAGAATATAAACTCACTCTGGTGCTTCTGGTGCTTTGAAGTATAAAAGCCTGGAGAGTGGGGGAGGAAAATCAGTTTTGAAGTCTGCAACAATAATTACTTGACAGTCTTGAATGGGTATTCATCAGGCAGTCGAGGGCACCTTTTGCACATGATAGACTACCAAAGAAAATAAATGAGTTAAAGTGGATAAGGTCAACAGTATTTCCCTCAGTTCCATCAGTTATTAAAAATTGCTGCATTATTTCATCTTTTCCCGACAAATGCATGTACAGAGAAAAATAGTGGTAAGGGTTCAATACTTTGCTCAAATGCAACTCTGCAATGAATGCAGTAACAAGTATTTCATGTCATGTCCGAACTCAGACTGGACCTACTGGATGTAGGTGAGGTTGAATCAATTGATTTTCAATTAAATAACAGTATACCCTAGAAGTCATTGTTCAGGCTTTAAATGAATATGACAGGCAAAAATAACTCTCTATTATCTCTGGATTTCTGCTTGAAGAGACCATTTTAAAGGTGATGTTGTGTAAGTCTCAACTTTTTATTTTGAATATCCACTGTGTAACACTTTGTATTTCTTGTCTGGCCACTTCTACTGTATACAAATTCTAATAAACTCCCACACACAGGACTCTTGCATAACTGGTGAAAATAGTCTGAAGAGGTCAAAACTCCAGCAACATTATTGTAGTCTCTGAACCAACTGCATTTCAGCTTGTGGCTCTCATCTGTGTCATTATAGGACACATTACAAAGAACATTACATTAGGATGGGCATGAAAGAATAACATTTTCTAAAAGGTAAAGATATATAAAAGACACATGATCATATATACATACGTATCAACCTTTTGGGCGTTCACACATGGATTGATATGGTATAAAACTTAAATGACTTACTGGGAGAGGCAAGGGGTGTGCCTAATAATGGATATGGGTGACGCTATATTTGTTCCACAAACTAGAGAAATGCATCTATGGGAAGTAACTGGTATTGGGGAGTTGTTTTCCCAGAATGTGCTTACTATGAAAACACTTTGCAAAGTGCTAGACATTGTAAGTGTCTGAAAAACATGAAGGCTAAGAAGAAAAGAAAGTCAGCAGTGATACTTACGATGGAGAGGCAGGATTTCTTGTTGGTGGATGTTTTCACATCCACCACAACACCACTGGTTACCTCGATGTTTGTTAAGGATGTGGTTTAATTCAGTGAGCAAAATGTGGAGGCTCTAGGGAAAATCCTGCACAGCACAGTTGGAGAGTCTGAATGCAACACCATCAATGTGTTTAGACATTTTGTGGGCGTTTTACAGAATGGAAAAATGGAAGAATGACTCTGGTCTTAAGTCAAATGAGCTACCTTAAAGGTATTTCTATAATCACCTTATGAGTTTCTATTGACGGAACATGTGTGGAGGCTTTCTTGGCGGTGACCCTCAGATTGTCTCTCTGCTCCTTTAGTTACATTAGATTTCAGACTTTGGTGTAGAGAAAAGCACATTTTCTGTGCCCTATTCTTCACCACCCACTGAGATGTCAATGTCACCTATCCCACAATGCTCTATCACACCGGTACACCTCAGCAACGGGAGGTTAATTAAGATTAATATAGGGGCTGACAAGGGTATTGCTGACTGAGCTGACACAAATATACTCATACACACATTTTACAATGCAAGCTGGTGAGAGGAGAGCTGGGCTGTGAGTCCATGCAGAATGCAGGGATATGTATGCATGATCGTCTAATTCAGTCCAGCAAAATAAGGTTATGATGCTAAAATGTTGATGTCGATGTCACGGGGCCTTTCAGGTGGAAGGGATCAGAAACTTTCACTTCATCTGCTGAACAGGATGAGTGTTTATTACAAAGGAAGCTGCATAAGTGCCACAAACTACAGATTTTAAACTAGTACTGAGTCTGAACAACTTGTCCATAGATTATCCTCATCCTGACTTCCTTCGTCATTCCTGAAAGGTCGCTTGAAATTACTTTTGGATTGTCGTTTTCTTCAGTGGTATGATATGTTTTTTATGGCTGCGTTCCATGTAACTGCAAGCCACAAGCTGCAATAAACACGTCAAGTGCAGTTTCATCTCTCAACTCATTATAGCAATGCAGTGGAAACTGGAAAGTCTCTCTCCAGGGAATAATAATGCTAGTTTATTGCGCTGTTGACAGTCAAGGAATACCTGTACATCTGAGTTTTTATTTCATTTTATATTCTTTTAATTGTTTAATTGTTTATTTATTTATTTAGAAAATTATGGACCTTTATAGCACCAAGGCTTGTGCTATAGTGTATCAGGTTCATGATTGAACAAGGGTCTCAACCTTAAAGGAATATAGAATAAGGAGGAAAAGATTCTTAATTAGGAGAAGTGTATATGAAATTTAAAAAATAAAGAAAATAAATGATTTAATCATGGAAATCAATCAATCAAAATTGCATTCGAATTGAAAAACTTTTCATACACCTATTCATGTTTTTTTTTCATAATTTTTTCATGGTTCAAGATCAATACTTATATATTCACTTTTTCACAGAAAATGGCACAAATTGTTGCTCTTCAATAATATTTACCATATTTTTCATTTGGTGTTCTATTCATGATGATAACAGACAGTACAGGCTCTTTTTTTAACCAATGACTCTTCACTTTCAGGCTTTTCTTCCTTCTGCAGGATCAAAGATTATTATTGGATCAGCGCCACATCCTGTCACAAAGAAAATAAGGAACTTTGCCTTGGGGGTTGTTCGTTTGACAGGGAGGTTTGCAGAGTTCAAGCATATGCATACACAGACACACACACACACACACACACAAAATAATGGCAGTAACAAACAACACAAGGTGAGCATTTTAAATAATAGCACCCTGTGTGGTGAAATCATGGGAACTATCCATAAAACTGACAGAAGGACATCTTTCTCTAATGGTTTAAATTACATTTCTGACAGTAGATTGATTTGTTAATTAAAAAGTATCTTTGTAACAGAAAAGCGTTTAATAATTGTTTGATTTTCTATAGATTTTGTTGCTACTCCCTAGGTACACACACATACACACACACAAGGGAATCTTCTCTTTGCTCTCAGCACGACGGCCTGAGCACTTGCTTCTGCCTTAACAAGCAGTCAGAGACAATGACAGAGTAATCAATACACGTCTGAGAGCTGAACAGGGGAATCCATACAAGTGAATTGGGCTCTCATATTTAACTCCCACCACGTCCTTCCCAGCAGACACGACCACTAAACAACAACAACATCACCAAACCACAAAAGCTCTTTTGATTCTCAACAAAGAGGATGTTGCTGTAGAGACAAATAGCAAATGTTTATTAAAAAATACTCATGCTTTTGGATGTCAGGGTGGACAGGATCTTTGAGTGTGTCTCTGCTGAATCGTACACTGTGACTGCGGTTTTGCACCTTGCATAACAAGCTCTTGCCCAAAGACATTATTATGTGGTGGGCTTTGATAAGAGAGCACCCATAGAAGTCCTCCCTCTCCTCCTATCACATTGACTTTGTGGTTACCCATTTCCCTTTGGAGCTTTCAACCCACAGCAGCCCAACTGCTCATTATCTGTTGGGTAACACACTCGTCTTGGTGGGATATATATTTGGAGGGCGGCTGTTGTTTGCGTGTGTGTGCAACTGCACCATCCAGATCATACAAGCCTGTGATAAGGTTCTCTTTCCAACAGCACCATCACTGCACTTTAAAAACTACATGTATTAAAATGAAAATTGCATAACATTTTGTTTGTAAAACTAAACTGTTGACATGGGTGAAAACATTTATTTTCTCCTTCTACATTACGTCTCATTTGAAAATGAGTTGAGAGTTCTTTACATTCCCAACTCGTGCTGCAGACATTTTTACTGCTGTTTATTAAACACTCTCCTCAAACACTCATTGTGCGACACATCAGTTGGATTAATAGTGTGGGCGGTAGATCACAGCGCTCCCTGCCATGTATGTCACAGCAGATACAGCTTACTCTGTCCCACACAGTCACAATGAATAGGAATAGGGATATGGCTCAGCAGTGTTTGCAGTTTATCTCCAGGTGTTGTCTCATTTTGTTGTGTACTTTCTACTATCTTGCCAGAAATGGCAGGAGCCATCTGTGTGGAAATTATACTGCTAGAGAACAGATATGGGCCAACCAGATGTTAATCCATTGCCTTCTGTTTTCCTGCAACAGTCAACATATTAAATTTAAAAGACTTTTTTTGTATGAACAATATGTCAGTCACATCATTATAGGTCTAATGTTGGGGGATTACTGAAATAAGGAAGGAACAATACATCAGCCCGTTATGCCGAAGCTCTTATAGATTTTGCCATAAAACACGCAGAGATTGGCATAATTCTTGCCATTACCAGACCTTTCTTTAATATGGTGGGTCTGTTAGCCTTCATTTGTGATAAAATTATGGTCCCTAAAAAGTAATATGAATAACCCTCTTTATTTTTCTCATTCAAAGCTCATTATTTTTTTCAAGTAGATCATTTTCTGTTTTCTGCACCCTGGAAATTAATTGAAATCTGTTCTGCTCGGGTCCATGTGTCTTCCTGCTTGCATCGTGTCACAGTAACCTTTCTTCTGCCACTGAACCTAAAATTGTAGGAGCAGCCAATTTAAAGAGAGAACTACTGAGATGGTGAAATTGAAGTCGTCATGTTCGAGTGATTCAACAGACATAAGGAAAGGTCCTGGTGGTTTGACACTCAAGCTCGGTCAGATAGGAGTGCATATAAAAAAAAAGAAAAAGAGATCTGCTGCTTAACTTCCTTACTACTTTTTGGCATGTTTATCCATGTCTGTAGGTGTGGTGTAGAGTAAGATGCTAACCAGATTGAAGGGACTGTGAAACTGCATTTGGCAGCATCACAGTCTGCAATACTGTGATGCTGCATTTGGCAGAAAAGTCTGAGCTGCTGCTATTTGGCAGTGATGTGCAGTATATCTCTTTCTGAATGCACAAATAGGACTATAAGAGGGGAAAAATCTCAGCAAAGATGTGAAGCTCAAGTCCGATAACAAATCCTTTTCCCCTCATTTTGCAGGTTACAAAACACTGCTATAATTAAAGTGTGTTCAAATGTGATACTGATTTAAATAGCATGGGAAAGGGAGGTTAAGTGTTTGAACCCTGACTGAACGACTTGTATTTGCTCCTTGGTGCTCGTGTCACAGGTGTAATAGCGAAACGAAAGCAATAATTGCAGCTTCTGGGCAACTGAATTGCAAACCCACATTCTGTTTCCATACTACACACACACACACAAACTGGTAATTGTTATTGAGGGTGAACTCTCCACAATGCATCAAGTATGCACTTTTCAAAGGCTATTTCCTCTTCTTTGACTCATGATATTATCTACCTACCCAAGAAGAGGAAATAATACTGCCCCTGAGCCTCTTTTAAAACGACCTTTCAGTGGACCGTTTCACATTTTGATAAGGTTTCACATTTCGATAAGGTCGCTTTGATAGAAGGCTTAGTCATGCACAAGATATAAAGATTGAATATTATATATACATATATCTATATATCTATATCTATAGATATATAGATAGATATAGATATATATATATATATATATATGCAGTCAATGTTTGCTCAAAAGAAAACACTGTCACATATTTTGTGCTGCGCAGACTAGCCCCTACAGAAAATGTCTTCCTCTTGAAGCAACTGTTTCTTTCTGCCTGCAGTTCAAAAAACGAAAGTAAATTTTTTTCTGTAACACTCTCTGTAGCAACGATGGACAGCTCGCACCCACAATCTTTCCAAAAACATAAGTGCTGTGGGCTGTTCAGTCTTTTTAAGAGTAGCTGTGAACCTGAGGAGCAGCTACTAACCAGATGGCCACCGCAATAGATATTTCAGGGCCAGATGAACTAAGTAATTCTAAAAAGTGTTTCTTCTTCGTGCCTCAAGTGTTGCGTGATGAGGTGTTGGACTCATGGAGGCATTTTCTCACAGTGAGACTCAGATCTTGTTTACAGCTCTGCAACTAATGTAGCTGTCCTGCCAATTGCCAATTTCCAGGATAGAACATGGACTGTAATTGCAAACCTTTCTCCCCCAGACAGATATCTCAAGCTCCATTAACTGAGCCAGGGCGTGATATGACATTGAACAGCAACGTTTAAAACCACAGTGCCCAGCTGTTGAAGGACATTTGCAGGTTTTTTTTATTTATTTTTTTTTTTTATATTTAGCATCTTTGTCAGTTTTATTTTGTGGACCATGAAAATACTGGAAAATTAAAACAGTGAAAGAAAAATCACACTTTTTCAGCACTGCAATTTGTCAGCCAAAGAAAAGAAAGAAATAGATTACAAAAATGAGAAGATGGACTTTAGATTTAAAATGTTTACGCTGTGAAAATAATATTATCACTGCGAAACGAGGATGTAGGAATCTGGGATTACAACACATACTGTAGTGCACATGCACACACACGTCATATGAAAAAAACATGATGAGGCAGCACTAAAACATGCAACACTTCCCTTTTTATGTGTTACATAATCATCTCCCCATACACACCCTTCTTACTACAGCCACTGCAATGTAGAGGAGAGAGAGAAGGCCCTTTACATTGAAAATAAAAACAAAGATATTAAGAAGCTTCTCAAATCTGCTGTCCTTCATCAAAATCAGATTGAGAGCTTTTAAATAATTATTTTATCTGTTATCTGAACATCTGTCATGCTGACAAACACATAGAAGGTTTCAGTCTGCAGAGAGATGAGAGACTTGCCCGGAGTGGAGCCTCCTGTATTTGTAACCACGAATGACCCCTGAATTTGAAGAAATTAAATTACCCTTCTCATCTGGCTGAAATATAGGCTAATCCTTGATTTAATTCAAGAAATGCAATTTTCATTACCTTTGTCTCATGCCTGTAAGCAGTGGCACAGGTCTTGGGCTTTCAGACGAGGAGGGAGACTCACAGTCTCATACAATTTGGAGAAAATGAAATGAGCATGAACTCTGAAACTGACTGACAACACAAATTATGTGAATCCTTGTCTCCTCAGTGACCTTTGATCTCTCCTATCGTGAGAGCAGGCTACACATCCAATACTGCTGCTGTGGATGTTTAAACGTTTCCTGCCTTAATGTCATGTTTTTCCCCATAACAAAGTGACAATACCACAATGTGGTTTTTATGGATAATATATAATCACCATGTGAAATGGTATCCTTAACAATTCTGGTTAAAGCGTAATTTGCACAGAGAGATGGGGACACGTGTCAATATAATTAAATCAAATGTCAAAAACCAAATGTCCATCAACCCTCGCCAAGAAGGTATGAAAATCGTTCAGAGTCTGATGTTGCCTGGGTTGAGCATTTAAATCCAATCCACTCCAGTCTGCTCTCCTTTGACCGACAACATTAAGGTAGCCTAAGGCAGGTCCTGGCAGTAGCTGGAGAAATCTTTGGACATGATTGAAAAGTTGGTTTCACCCAGGGCAGAACATTTCTATCTGCCAAGGACACAAATGTATTCTATTGTGTATTACAGTATCCCATTAGAGCACACTGATCCTGTTTGTGTGTATAAGTGAAATACTCAGTAACTGAGACAGCACCTCCTTGTTATTAATTGTTGTTACAAAGTGACTTATTTAGCTAATGTTCACTAATGCTGGAAAGGGTATTTATTGTGAGGCCATTAGGGACTGTAATCTGTATTTACAGATGGGTGAACAATTAGAGGAAAACCCTGCTGTAAATGAGTAGAGAAACATGAATGCAGATGCTTCCACACAGGGCTCCATGGGTCACTGAATGGTTTGACAAACATTAAAATGAGGTGAGTCATATGCTGTGGAGCAGATCTCAGGCCATTTGAAGGCCATTATGACCAGAGACTTAATACTGAATAAAACACTTGATGGTGTTTTTACTGTACCTTTAATTTGTCACCTATAGTAGTGTAGTGTAGTGCCATAAAGTTTTAGTAAGCTTGTGTCCTGTCCTGCTCCTGTGTCAACTAACACCTTCACCATCTGAACATGTAATTTTCTTCTGGTGTCTCTGTAGAAACAGTGAGCTGTGCATAGAGAGGAAAAGGTGCCATGGGGCTGATTACATGTAACCCATCACCTCATATTTGTTTTTCTTGCGGCACCTACAGAAGCTTAAATTATATCCATTTGAAAAATAATAGCATGTTTCTCAAGCTCAACAAGCCTCCTGAACAGGGTACTGCTGTTTCCCAGTCTGGAACTCAGCCAAATTGCAGCAACTTCAACTTAACTGAATAAAATATAAAAAATAATGACCATAGCGTAGACTGAGCAGATAAGATGTGATCTTGCTCCATATAGAACAAGTTCTGACTTTAGATATGTGGGAGCAACTGAGAACAATCTGGAGTTCATGTCTTTGACTAAAACAGAATTGATTATTAAAGTTAAGATTAAAATTAAATTCATGGATTCAAGAGAACTTGTGACTCTCATTCACTTCATCCTCTTGGTATGAGACATCTAATACAGACTATCTTAATTTTTGCTATGAATTTACCAAGGAGTCTATGTGTTAACGCTTTGTAAGAAATTATGTTTGATCTCAGCTGAGCATTAATTTGAACAATAATACATCTTAAAAGTATCAGGGATTTAAGTTTTTGAGCCACACTAGGGACATGACTTTAGGGATAGTAATATCAGTCTGTCAGTCGCTTTAGCTCAGTCGTCTGTCGACCTTTGGCCTCCAAAATATGTCTTATCCATCTAACTATTAGATGGATTGCCATGAAATTTGGTACAAGATATTTATGGTGTCCAGAGGATGAATCCAAATTAATTTGATGATTCCCTGATCTTTCCTGTAGTGCCACCAGCAGATCAATTATTTAGAATATCAAGTGTAATATCTCTACATCTACAAGACATTTTTAATTAACTTTCATGGTTACCAGAGGATGGATCCCATTGGTGATCTCCTGAGTTTTCCTCTATCGCCACCATGAGGTCAACATTTTGAGTGAAATGTCTCAACAACAATTGGATGGATTGCCATGAAATGTGGTACGTTGGAAATTCAGCTCCTCCTCCGGTTGAATCGTGATAACTTTGGCGATCCCTCTTACTTTTCATCTAGCACCATCATCAGGTCAAAATATGTACAACAGTTGTTGACCAAATACCTGTACACTTTGTGTTTAGTGCTAAAAAAACAAATGTTAACATGCCAACATGCCAAACTAAGACAACCAACAGGGTAAATATGGTTCCTGTTTAACACCAGCATTTCTGTCATTGTGGGCATGTTCAGTAATGTTTGCTAAAAACTTTTAAGCAATTAACATCTATGATGATTTTAGCATTTAGCTCACCGCACATCTGTGCCTAAGCACGGCTCACAGAGCTGCAAGCATGGCCCTTCCGTGTAAAGTCTTGTTTTCTGATGATTTGACTGTACTGGAAAGCACTATAGAAATAATCTTCATGGTATTGGAGGTAGTACTGACTTTGCGTTCATGATGTCACGATCTGCTCCTCCGTCCCTCCTCTCGACCACAATATCTCATCCCCAGCTCTCTGACCCTGTCTCCAGCCCCTGCTCACTTCTCCCAGGCCATGTACTTTGCTCCAACTCCCGAGATCTGCCATCCTCTAGCTGTCCACCAGACGCCCTCTGACTTTCCATCCGTTCCCCATCACCTGGCTGCCCATCCCCATCTTCACACCTGTTACCACTTCTCTCATCTGCCCTACAGTCACCTGACCTACTCTCCCCTGGTACCACCTTCCCTCATCAGCCCTGCAGTACGTAACCATCCCTGTCCCACTCATTCTTAAACATAAACACTCAGTCATTTATAGGATTCCCAGCTTTTATGCAGTAATTAGTCCCTTGTTGCTAGGAATCGGGATACCCAGTAAAAACGGATAAATAGTCCAAATAGTTAGAGGCAGCAGAATCCTCTAATTACAGATTGCAAGGTTGTAGAATGGCCAAACACATGCGCGCGCACGCACGTACACATGCAAACACACATTCTTCTTGTCATTATCATTATGCAAATGAAAAAGAAAAAGAAAGCATGCCACTGTGATTAGCACATAAAGTGGGTAGAGGGAGCTATGAGTTAAAAGGCCAGAGTGGGAAGATGGAGTTATGGTTTGATGTACAGTCTGAGGGATTATGGAAATTCATCACATACTGTCAGTCATGAAAGCAGAAAGCAGCAATAGAACCTGGTTTCCATGCATCATCTGTAGCCTGATGCACACATCCATTCTTGGTCTCTCAGTTTTTCATCCCTTTATTTGTTTTTTAACCTTCATCTGAGCAGGTAGGGGACTCTTTTCCTCTCCACAAATGACCATGCATTGTTACCATGGTTACCATGTCATGATAGACAAAATGTAATTTGTGACTGGGTTTACCATTTATAAACTCAAAGCATACATTGCTCACTAAAATGTTGTTAGTGGATATCTTAGTCATTTTTCCGCCTTAATGTAATTATGAATCACTTTTTTGTTGTTTTTGTTTGTTTATAATTTGTTAAACCATGGCGTGTAATCTACAACAAATGACGTTCTGTTGTTGATTATAAAATGACAAACTCAAAAGAGCTAAACTGAATTGCACCAAACCACTGGTTTATCATATGATGTTGCTTTTGCAGCCTTCAGAAAATAGGAAACTAAAAGTAGAAGCTCACACACAGATCCCATTGTAATCATTACTGGAAGTGCTGCATTAGAAAGTGCCGTTATATAAGTTGCCTACGTGTTACTCTATATGCCACAACGCATTAGTTAACCAAGTCACAAGTTATAGTGATAATAGAGTGTTTGTTGAAAGTTTTATGACATTAACTGTAGAAAACAAGGTGACGGTGACACTGAGGTGTCAGGTAATAAGGTAGCATATTATATTGTCTCTGTTTTCTCAGTTTACTGATACTGAAGACAGGAGTCCATACCATACCTTTTTCATATTAGAGTATCCATACATATAAGAGAACCAGTTCATTTAGATAGATAATCGTGTTAAAATGTCATATCATGAATTTGATTACCTTTCACTGCCTTTAGATGGGGCAGTCTGGATGTCGGCTGTGTTCATGGGTGGGAAGCCGGTGTGCTGCACAAGCAACTCCTATTGGTTGGTCAGGGTGGGGGTTGGATCTGGTGCAGACGTTGACAATCTACATTGTGTACAATGTCATGCTAATTAACAGGATGTTCAATGTGATGCTTGGAGCCTGCAGAGAATCCAGTGCTGCTAATACAGCTGCTCTTATTCAGTGTGAGAAACACTCCAGCGTGATTAAGCGCATTCAGTGTGTGATTAAGCGTTTGATTAAGCATTTTCATTCACAATACATATAATAACTTGACACTTGATTACATAAAACTCTTCAAGTGTGAGTCATTATCACGGCTCTGTCCTGCTCAAGAACATAACGAAAAGGGGACAGAACACATCAAGTGTGGTTAACTGATTTCACTCAAGTAACCAAATAGAAACACTAAATGAGGTCAGTGAGGTCAAAACAAGATTTACAAATGAGTATGTCAATTTGTGAGATCACATCAATTTGGCGATCACAAATGCATTTTCCAGTCCACAAATAGATACCAACAAAGGTAATAATAAAGTAAATAATATAAAGTCAACCTGAATAATATTGTACATATATAATTCCATCTTTAGGTTCTTTAACCAATTACATTTGCTTTGAGGTTAAATCCTGCATTAAGCAGGAGACTACGTCTATTCTCAGGGTTTGCTATTGTAGCTGTCTGAAAACAATGGTGTCTCCTATCCTTTCACGCTCTTCCTCTTGCCTCTCTTTCTCCACCATCAGCGTATCTGTGTGTGCGTTGTTGTGATTGAGGCGGCCTCATCTTTTTTCAACTATCGGGAGAAGCATGTGCAGGCAGTGAAAGAGTCCGTATGAATAATGCAATTGACGGAAAACCACAGTCCTTTTTTTTAACCACATCGGCAGGAGAGGAGGGACGTAGAGACTCCACATTCATAAAACATTCATTCAGCACTTCATTCTGCTGGAGAGTAGCCACACGCTGTGAACACGGATGTCAAATACAGTAAACATTGTGGTGTGCAGGTTGGAACATTTTTGGTAGAGGCTTCGAAAAATATTCATGCCATGCAAAAATACTGTGAGTTTCGCTACAGTAAGTTGACGTGCATGACGCTAAGACGTAACAACATTTTACAACTAATGGTCACTATTGTGCTGTGACTCATGGGTTCGACCACTGCTACTGCTCTACCAAACCTTGAGGAGCCTGAGGTCTTACGTAACCTTTACAATGATCAAATCAGTATTATTATCTGTCTTTGTTATCCAAGTCATACAAGTGTTTTTGAATTACTTGCAGGCAGAATCTATGTGCACCTGAGTGTTTTATGGGCGGGTGGTGTCGTTTTTTTTCTTGTTGTTAGATCACTGAGTGCCCGCATGCCACGGATGTCCAGAGGGGATGTTGACACTGGCTCATCAAGTGGGGACAAAAACAGCAGTTGTTTTATTGAATCAGTACTCTTCATTTCATTTTAGATTGGGGTTTAAAAATAGCAGGAGGTAAAAATAACCAATTTCTAAGAATCAGAGAACAAGCTGTTGTTGCTCAGGACCCATTGGTGCTCTATTTTTAGGTTCATTAGTGTCGTGGCTATGGGGAAGGCAATATCCTCCTGTCGGTTAGTCAGTCCACCACTTTGGTCTGGACTGAAATATCTCTATTTTATGATTATTAAATGGATTGCAATAAAATTTTGTACAGACATTCATGGTCCCCAGATGATGACTCCTACTTACTTCGGTAAACCTCTGAGTTTTCCTCTGATGCCACCATTGGGTTCACATTTGTGGTTTTGAGTAAAATATGTCAACAACTATTCGATGGATTTAATTGAAATTTGGTATGGACATTTATGTCCCTTCAGGATGAATTTTGGTCCCTTAACTTTTCTAGCGTAATCATCAGGTCAAAAGTTTAATATGTTAAATACTTTTTGGGTTTATGACCAAATACCTGCAAAAGTAATGACATTCCCGTCAGCCTTAACTGTACTTTGTGTGCAAATTAGGAAATGTTGATGGTGAATTTAACAAATATTATACTATAAACATCTTATTGAGGCTATTTTTTTGTAGCAGATACAACTGCTGAATTAACCAAGATGTGTCTGCTTCAAAAATGATTTCCTTTGTTTTTTTTATGCTTTGGTGCATGCATGAGCAAAGGCTGTTCAGAAATTATATGATGATGAACATCTGGAATATGGATGAAAAAACAGCTGCAAGAGTGCTATCTACTATCTCGTCAAAAATCAAGCTTGCTCATTCACCGAACACATAAGGATAACATTTGTTTTAGTGATTACAGTTACTCTGCAGTCACTTTTAAATACTCATCATTTTTCCTTTGAAATCTTTTCATTTTATCAGCAGTAAGAGGAGTCTGACAAGAGCCTCCCCTCGTGATCGGTTAGTCATTTTTTGTTTGTGTTATGTTTCCTCTCTCAGAGGAGTGCTTTTCAAAATAATAAAACAAGGATATTGATTTTAATGCTAACAATAACACTTCTTGACAACCTTGAGGACCTGGGTCCTATTGCAGGGATTCTATTTGATCTTCCTGTTTTATCTTGAGTGGTTTGACTTTGACTGGTATCTCCCCCCCCCCCCCCCCCCCCCTCTCTCTCATCAATAGATTCTGTCCGTTCACTATTCATTTGTGGAGGGATTATGTCTGCACTGAATTTCACCCATGTCAGTGCCCTCATTCATGCTGTGGATTGAAAAGAAGCTGTATTCTACAATAAGGCATGGTAATGACAGGTTGAGTGTACATGAAGATTTAAAGTTACTGTTATAAAGTAAAGCCAGTGTTGCTTGCATACTGCCAAACTGTCAAACTGTCATTTACATCGCACCACTGGTGTGCATCACAAACACACACACATACTCCCCCTGGTCTGTTAGTTCAGGATGAGCACTACTGCATGTGTGAAATGCTGTTTCTGTCCTGTGAAGCGGAGGTCGAGCCAGGTGGGTCCCCTGGAGACACAAACAGCACAACTAGATGAGATGAGGGGAAGCAAGGATGGTGCAGGAAGCAGCTCTGCTGGGTTTATGATGTAGCTGTCAGCTTGATTTAAAACACAACAGAACAGCTTTAACCCCAAGATGCCTGGCTGACACAGCTTCTTGCTTTTTGCAATAAAATGTTCTCCTTAAAGTAGTTTTTAATATTCAAATCCAAATTAGTTATGATGTGTGTTTAAGCAATATTTTCATATTAACCATGAATTAGATTACTATGCAACGTTAAAGTGGTCGCTCACAGTGACAAACTCACAAGAATTATCACCCAACTTTCCTGCTGACGTTTTAGCATGTTTTGGCTCATAATTTTGGTTTTCCAGCTCACAACTTTATTGTTTTTATTCAGTCTTGCTGCGTCGTTTCCAGCAGCAGCAGGCTGGAGATTTCCAGCTAAGAATCTCTAAAAACTGACTGTTTGCTGCAAATGTTATATATTTCTCTCAGGAGAGACCAAAAAAGAGCTAAAGGGGTGAACTTTGGACCAGATAGCTAGAGTCAAGACTCAGAATGAATGCTAATGTTGCTCTGTATCTGCTGGATATGTTAATAGTTTGCTGTATTAACTTGATAAAGTATGTCACTGTTGTTTTTACAGCTTTTTGCCACTGTCCCCAAGTGGCCATAAAATCATTTAATTCAGATTTAAATTTGCAGTCATCTTAAAAAAATATTTTTCTGTCCCCTTTTTTTCACCCTACTTTTAGAAAATGTTCATTTACAAGAGGTTGGAAATCTTTCGATCTTGATATTTTGACGACCCATTCGACAAATACTGTTTCGTAGACGCCTGAACTGATTATAGCTTGCAGTGAATTCAATGTATAGTGCATGTGTATAGTGTGTAAAAATAACATCTGTCTTGTTGAATTAAAAGACATGAGTTCACATACTCCTACACACTGCAGTGTGGAGGAGTAGGTTAAGTCTCCCCTCAGGCAAGGCAACGAGACAGAGGCAGCGGTGTTCTTGATCAATCTGCCAACACGACTGTGACATGGCAAATGAGGGCAGGTGATGTTTTTGAAGTGGACTGTAATTAGTACTTGCTGCAGAGCAAGGTGAAGCCCCAACGTTATAAATTATTCAGAGAGGCACTGGACGAGAACATAATGTTGAAAAGGATATCATGGATGCATTGTTATGTTTAAATATCCCCTTTATTACCTTTAAAATAAAAATGACATTCCTACATAGGAGAGGTGAAGGCACGTGCTCATTTAAAGTTGGTTAGAAAGAATGGCAGATCAAGACTCTCTTGGCTCATCCATTGCTTGCTCTTTGTGATGCCCTTCAATCTGAGAAGATGATGTCTGAGGCTTTTATAATCAGAGATAGTAACCGTCTGTGTTAGCCTGAGCCAACTCTTCTGGCGTTTTCTGCCTTTTACTGTACTTACTTACTTTAAGTCTAGTCTGGCGTGTCCCTGTGCTGCATTCAGGTTATATGGTGGACATGATACATGATACCAAGGGGAGTACAGATTAAATCTAGTGTCTCCTCAAATATATTACAACAGAAAAGTGTGTGTGTGTGTGTGTGTGTGTGTGTGTGTAGTAAAGGGGAGCTGTAGTAAAACCATCTTACTGGTAAGCAATAGGTGCAGTGTGCAGTTCACAGTGGAAACATTTAGTACATCTTGTAAAAAATGAATCCATCTGTGAACATTCATCTGTTTTTTCTTTATAACCAAGCAGATATATTAAGCATTTTTGAATTAAATGAATTCTGGGACTGATCAGAGACTAAAAAAGAATCTGTCTGGTAAAATGTACTGTATGTTCAGTACTTTTGAATCACACTCACATCTAATGGACAAAAGCACCCTCTCTCTCCACTGCTAATGAGGACCTTGTCATGTTGTTTCTTTCAAGAAAATGTCAGCCCCTCATCTCAGCTCTGAATGCTGACTATTATTCACTGATGTCAGTGTAAAGTGAACCGGCAGTTTATTTCTGGAACAAAGCTGCCCTGAAAGAAAAATTAATTCTTATGCTGAGAAATATATGGGTTCAATTTTGATTTTTGATGTATTGTTTTACGCGTCAGGTATCCTACTTCAATTAGCTGTTGAATTTATGCACATGCAAAATTAACTCAACCTATAGAGTACACACACTCTATAATTTCCTAAATTTGCCTGGAAGGACTTGTTCTTCTTTTGTGAATGCAACATAAACTATTAATTGGTAGAGACAGTTTCAGACTGGCTGCGAATAAAGGAATTTTGTGAAGATGCACACACATATAGATAGGTGACAAATTAAAGGAAAAATCAAACAGAAAGGTTCAACCACAAACTGCAAGAACAGCTTTTATTGTCCATGGCAGAGATTCTCAGGAACGATGCTGGTAGGATGAAACAGCATTCTTCCCTAAAATCTCCCATAGGTATTCAATAGTGTTTAGATCTGGAGGCTGCGGATATAGCATCATTATGATTCACGTAATTATCATACTAATTAAACCATTCAGTGACCCCTGCCCAGTGCCCTGTAAGAAAGCATCTGCATTCATTCAGTTTTTTCTGTTTAATATATCACCCATTTGCATGTGACTGAGAGATAACAGCAATTTGATAAAGAACAAAAAAACTGCTAAAAAACCTTGTAATTCTGTTTCCACAAAATCAGTATTCCATTCACTGTAGATGCTTAAGCTCTCATGGTGAGAGGGGTTTTTGTAACTCCTCATTTTGTTCAGAAAATACAGAGCAAGCTGTGTCATATGAAAGATCTCTCAATTAGATGCACACACATTTATTAATAAATTAATTTCCTCAGGAACCCACTGTATTGCTCGGCCTATCAAGTCTCACAACATCTTCGTTCCAGGTCAGTGTAGAGCAACGGCTGTTTACCCTCAGTAACAGTTATTTCATCCTGTGTGATGGAGATTTGCTCATTAGTTACATATGATTGGTCTCTAAGCACAATGCAGGCAGTTAGCGTTTCAACATACGGCCCTGTATTGTTAGTCAGAGAAAGAGAGCTGGATGAATCAATTTAAGCTCTATTTTTTGCTCACAATCTCTTTTCATTGTGCTCTACACACGCGTCATGTTCCCAACACAGGAAGTGAAATACCTCCCACCCTCATCCCCTCTCTTTCCACCTCCTTCTTAGACCATCACCACCTGTTCTGCATCCTGTGAAACTGTCACGTCACTCAGACTCAGTGTCAACATGCTGGGAAAAGCCACTTAACATCATGGCAAATATTACACTGCCTTAAAAATAATAATGAATAATTCAGATGAATGGTTTTAAATGCAAAGGATCTTAGAGTTTCATTAGGTTGTCAACATAAAGTCATTTCAAAAGGTTTTATAAGAAGTGGTAAATAAGGTCAAGCAGCAGGCTTACATTTTGAGTAAAAAGTCCTTAAATAAAGGAACTAAAGTGCCAGACTGACTGAACTGTTCCTTACCACTTATGTGTGGTAAGGAACAGAGAGAGATTGTGTTATTTTTAAAAGTAGAAATAACACAATGTTCTTCTCACAAATGTGAAGTTGAATTCATAAGCAATAAAATGCACCCTTGTTTAATTCAACATGCTGGCTGGTTTTCCTGCTGTTATGACCAATAGCTTACTGTAGCTAGGGTTACCTAACTGTAACAAGCAAAACATTTGCTGACTTAATAGCTCTTTATTTCCTGTGCTCTTGTTACACTACATTTGAGCATGACACATGATCACTGAAATGAAGGCTATTGTGAATTTTAATATGCGATTATACTGTAGTTACCAGTTGTGGCCACAGAGGCCGCTGTTCAGCAAGAGTGATTTAATTTTGCTTTAAAGCTGCCTAGTAGTTTATTGAATGTTTTTTACATTCTGATTTCTGATTACACTTCAACTTTTAGAAAAACGCCATCAGCAGCTATTGATCCATGAGCAGATGTCTGCCAGTCTTTGTGTTGCTGGGTCTGAATCTGTTGCTGCAGAGAAAGTACACAGTCCACAGTAACAGCAGTTTATCAAACACAACAGCCATGAAATACTTTGCAGCAAAAAATGTTTTATTCACCACTGAAAGTGAATGTAGTGATGAAACGTTTTATGATGAATACCCATCGGGTTAGAAAACTTTTCTGCATTAATTCTGCTCTGTTTGTTACTTTAAGCCTCCTGCTCTTTTCCTGGCTTCTATGTGTTCTGTGGGAAAACAGCAGTAAATTGTTTCCCTTCTTGTCTTGTAAATCTGTTGAGTTATTTCTTGTTTGTATTGTTTCTCAGGGGCACTTCCGTGGGGAAGCTCATTACCGCCACAGTCAAGGTTAGCAGTTAATTAAGTTGTTACGTGGTGCCACCATGTGGCCTTAACCACACAGTTTCTCTCACATGCATTCAAGAGACACCATCAGGTACAACAGCAAAATGAGGGACATTTTACATTTCTGAGAGTTCATATGTGGAATCCAATTTGCATGCATAACATTCGCAACACATTGGCAAGATGTGCAGAATCCTTTGAAAATAGCAGGCGGATGGCTGCTCAGAAGTTTTTCTCTGCAGGGCCTCTTTAAGGACAAAGTACAGTGGGAGAGAGTTCCCTCAGGCAGCGTTGCAAATTGATATAGTACAGCTACAGTGCAGACAGCTGGTTTAGGGAATGTTTTTATGCAAATTATAACAATGTATTGAATAAGTGTTACATTATAATTCCATAAAAATAAATAATTGGGCTTTCAACAGCATTTAGGTTTTTTTCTTTACAACAAAGAGACCATGCATGCTGATCCATAGTCGAGGGCATAAAGATGTAAAGAGCAGCTTGGCTACTGTAATAGGATCACCACCCCTCACGCTCCCACTCACATCAGCCTTCATTACCACTAGCTTTGAGCAGGATTAATGTGCATGTAGGTGATGCCTATTTACCGAAGGCACCGATGTATGTTGCTGTTTTGCTGCAGTTACATATATTATACGTGCATTAAATTCCCAAGCAATGCACTTCTTTGTTTAATTTAAGAAAATCTGAAAAATCTAATTTTCTTACCCTCTATTTCTATGATATGTCTATCACATCATCAGTTTATTCCTCACA
This sequence comes from Lateolabrax maculatus, assembly GCA_031216445.1. Taxonomy (NCBI): domain Eukaryota; kingdom Metazoa; phylum Chordata; class Actinopteri; order Acropomatiformes; family Lateolabracidae; genus Lateolabrax; species Lateolabrax maculatus. Next base: position 11,326,465 of record CM062212.1, on the reverse strand, counting down.
ATATTGAACAAAATCCCAAAAGCTTTAGAACCATAAAATCTTCAGTGCATTGATGTAATCAATAAAGACAGCCAAGGCAGCAGCATGATGCAACCATCTTGGCTGTCTTTACCAAGAAAGAAATGGCTATGGCTACTAAATTAAAAGCAAATTTTTGCTTTCTACCAATAATTGTATTGTTGCTTCCCTATCTCCTCCCTCCATCCCTCAGTCATTGTGAATCCTCTTAGAGGTGGATTATGGGACTAAGATGTCTGCACTGAGGGGGAGAGACACAGGACGAGCATGAGGCACACAGAGTGAGAGAGAAAGCGATACAGGAGGGGAAGAAGAGAAGGAGAAGAAGAAAATGGAGAGAACCCCTCGGCCTGAAATGGGCCGGGAATGGGGTAGAAGGTGGTCTGTAACTGGGGTGAGTACACCACCATTTCCACCAGTGCTACAAGTGCACAGTTATCATTTTTGTTCCTTCATAGTAAAAAAAATAAATAAATCAGGACAATACTACATTTTGTCATGTTATCTGTGCATGTGTGTATGTTATTGAGTGAGACTTAAGAACATTAGAAAACATGAAGACTATTACCTGCCTCCTAGTTAAGCTTAGTTGAAGACAAAACCTCAGTTTGGCTTTAAGAGCAGGTGACGTGAGGACAACAAAGTACGGTAATGTGATAGACTGAGAGGATCACCTTCCCCTTAATTGATCTAAGTTTCTTTCCTATTATTTGTACTGAGACTAGGGTATAGCAATGAATAACATTACTTTGTGTGCTAAAAGGTGTCTTTAGACAATAAGAGCATAATATACAATTTTTCTCTGTTTTGCTCCCTGTAGGGAGAGCCAGCAGAGCCTCACATGGTGAAGCACACACTCTTGTGTCCCACCCCCGCTCTCACTGACAAGGCAGGAACAGACTAACCGGGTCGCCGCAATGTCTCTCCTGTCCTTAACCAACCCTCCCGGCTGGAGCGTGTGCTCTGCTCTCTGTATCCTCATTGTCTTGCTTCCAGAGGCCAAAACAGACAACCTGAACACTACCACCAATGGCGGGGGATCCCAGTGTGGGGAGTACACTAACCAGGTGATTACTGTAAACATCCTGAATACACACCGAAGCGATGTTCTCAGCTCAGATGTGTCAGCTCTGTCAATTGTGCAGGAATTAGAATAATGTTTCATTTCTAGCTACATTTAAAGTACTGAAAAAGTAACTTCATGACTGTGGTGCTCTGCCAGAAATACATAATTAACAGTAGGTACAGTAGTGGAAGAAGTACTGTACTGATCCTGTACTGAAGTAAAAGTATCAATATAACAATACTTAATTTAATATATTATTAGATTATGAAGTAGCATTTTACCAATGTGACGAGTTGCAGCTAGTTTATCAAATTTAGATATAGTTTGGTAGTTTAGTCCAGTGGTTCCCAGCCTAGGGATCAACCAAACGGTCACAAGGGGATCCTGAGATAAGTAATGTGGTTGGAAAGACAAAAAAAGTTCTGCTACATACATCTATAATCATATTTTGGACTTTTCTCTTCTATCTTTGCTAGTTGGATGATGTTTTAATAGACATCTCAAAATTATAAGTGTCTCAAAATTATAGTTAAGTATAGTACTTGAGTAAATGTACTTAGTTACTCTCCACCACTCCAAGACAGAAGCAGGCCCACAACTAGGCAACTATTACACAATAAATACCATACAAAAAGTTTAGAATTTCTTCAAGTGTTCCTCGACACAAGAGGCTAAGAGTATGTTATTTAATGCAACCACTTCATGTTTCAGTCTTTATATATATAGCCTACAAAGTATCAAGATAGAAGTCAAATGACCATCAACTACAATCCAGTAGCTGTATTAGTATGATTATCTGCCTAAAACCAGATGCATGTTCATATTGTAAATAGGGGTTGGTGATACAGATAAAACCCTCTGTCATGGTATATGCAATTTTATATCACAATATTGACATATATCAGGATGAATTAGACTTTATGGAAAATGTATTAAAACAGATAAAATTACCAGGCAGGAATGCAAGTTTTTGGCCAATCCAGTAAATCAGTTAGTTAATTAAATTTTGAAACTGAATTAATTAACTGATTATATCAGCACTAATTCAAATGCAAAATAAAGTGTTTGACCTGCAAAGTCATAAGTTGTAAAAGGATGAGATCAACATGTAGCTGCTTTGTAAGGACATTGAAGAAAAACCCAATGTGCTGCAGGGCTTTGAATCTGACAGGTGTAGAATTTTTTGATTTGCCAGAGAGTCATTGATGGTGATTTTCATAAAAAAAAAATCTCCTCCATCTAACAGGTGCTGGAGGATGGGATGTGTCGGCTGGTGGCAACACTGCCTCAGCTGGATGAGCAGAAATGCCCGGATATGTTTCGCTGCACAGATGAGGTTTCCTACTGGCTGCACGAGAACGAGGAGAGGAAACAGCAGATCGTGGTCCTGAAGGAGACCATCGCCGAGCTTCAGAACGAGCTGAGGAACCAACGGCACCGCCTCAGAGTCCTCGAGCTGCAGGTGAGATTTCCGTATGGACTTAGCAGACCTGGGTCAACTACCAGCAACAATCCTTTCAACTAATTTGAATGCTTGCTTTACCTGGAGCTCACTGCATGTGACCACTCCTTTTTACAGACCACACATGTAACAGAACTCACTCTTTTGCTCATGTGGAAAGTAAACTTGTTCTGTTTTTCTGTGCATGCGGCATTAAATATAACTTTTCAGAGACATATTTTTTTGAAAATATGTACTTTTAGTTTTTCTGCTCAGGACATTTTGGTTGAAGGACAGTTCAGACTAGACATAAATATTTGATCAAATAAGTCTTGAATATGGTTTTATTTAATATGTGTTTTCTCTATTCATTTGAAAGAAAGGGGTCAACTATCCTAAACCTACTCTCTGTATACTCTGACTGGCTGTTAAAGATCATGGTTTGCATTTTGGTGGAACACTCAGATGATTAAAAATACTCTCCTGTGCTGTCCAAGAAGCACATCACATTAGTTTACAGTTCTGCACTGTAACTTGGTACTTGGTCATCAAGCTGGCTTCCCCACGGCATGTCCTTGACCTTAGTCACTAACAGGATTAGCCTCCTACTCTTCCACGTGTTGCCTCATGCGTCTCAGACAGTGAGCCTATACAAACTACTCTGGACCGGTCAGTGGCCAAAGGTGGATGGTGGAAAGCACCCGTGTGTTCTGTGCGTTGTACATTAGAACAGGGCAGGGGAGAGAGCTCCAGGGTTTGTGGTAATGGGAGTTAGTGTGATCCTCCATGGCCCGGCTAGGAATAGACCACATACTGAAGAAGAGAGGGCTCATCCTTTTTGTCCCGAGAGCACTGGGTGACATTGCATGTTTGAGTTTTAATGTGTGCATAGAGAGCCTAGTGGCTGTCACATTAAAGGTGACAGAAAGAAATCTGCATAGAACTTTTACACCAGGGGTTCCCCAAGTGGGTGCTACCACAGCCATGGGGCTCCTTAAGGGCGGGCCGAGTCACCAGATTTGTTGATTTCAAACAAAATTATGAAAACGACATTTTTATATTACACTTTCAAACATCTCAAAACAGAAAAAAACATGATATAAACATTTAGTTTATTCCTTGTTTAATTTAAAGTTCAATATTATTTGCTAATCTGTACATCAACGTAGCCAAAAATTGCTACTCTTTTTATGGATGATTGATAATTGGCCTGTATTATTTCATTAAAACTGATAATAGTTCATGAACTGTTTGTTGCATATTTTACACCAGTGTTACTTCTTTTGTTGGTTTATTAAAATTCTTATAACATATCCATCATGACATTTATAGCTGAAAAAACTGCATGTGTATGCATGTTGTGCAGGTGGACATAGGATGTTGCCATGAAAATGCCTTGTTATAAAAAGGTTTGGGAATCAGTGTTTTGGAAAGTTTTTGCACATTTTATTAAATAATCGAAGAATGAACTGATAAATACTAAATATTAGGGAATTGTTTTCTTGAAATGTATTCAAGATACAACCTAGTTTAAAAACAAGACAAAGCTTTTAAGTAGTTTTAAAGCATTTCTTACACAAATTTCAGTTATTGCCTGTGTTTTGTTGTGTGTGTGCTTGTGTGATTGGATATTTCCATGCATGGTGTCAGAGTGAAGAGGGGAACCACTTGAACATCTCCTTGGAGCAGCGTTTTCACGAGCTGGAAGTTCACTATGCGGAAGCCACCACCCTGCTGCACCTACAGGGCACTCTGATCCTAGACCTCCAGGTATACCCATCATCAGTAGTTCTATTTCACTTTCAGTGTTTTAGGTGTGTTCTTTAAAATATTTGAAGGAACAAAACCTATGTACACTGGCTTTATTTTTATAGTTTCACTGTATTTCTGTTCAGAGCCAGCTCCATAATCTGACACTTTTGATGGATCAAGTAAAAAGGAGCCCCGGGTGCTTGATCAACATTGTTCGTCCCAACCCACTGATGAGTGCTCAAGAAGCTCTGCACCCAGGTACACACTCTCAGGAACTTACAGTACATGCAGTCGCACGTGCTATGATCGCCCAGCAGAGGGCGCCAACCCCCCATCTCCCCTTTGTTATTCCTACTCAATCCTGTATCATGCTTTTCTTCCTTCAGAGATTCAACATGTGAGGAACTGTCCCATAGACTGTGCTTCCATCTACTACAATGGAGTGCGGAGATCAGGTCTCTACACAGTAGTGCCATCACTGGCCGGGATGCCTGTGGAGGTCTACTGTGATATGGACACAGATGGTGAGTCACATACAGTCACACAAGGGTAAAAAAAATGCTGGCTTAGCTGTGACTGTAGTTCAGCTGAATTTCCAGAGTTTCAGTCCATGCGTCGGCAAGCACACACTCTGCTCTGGTGTCATTGAGCAAGACACTGAGTACCGGCTCCGGGTTTGCTGTAGTGCAGCTGACCTGTATTCCTCATTTGGCCAGATGGGAACAAGTATAATAACCCATTAGACATGGTATATGCTTTCCCTTCCAGTGCGATGCCTTCTTTTTGCCTCAGGTGGTGGCTGGACTGTGATCCAGCGGCGTTTTGACGGCTCGGTGAGCTTTGACCGCAGCTGGAGGGACTACAAGAATGGTTTTGGTGACCTGCACTCAGAGTTCTGGCTGGGCAACGAACACATACATGACCTGAGCACCCAGGGAGACTACAGCCTCCGCATCGACCTGGAGGACTGGAGCAACAAGCACAAACATGCCCTCTACCAAAGTTTCAGGTCGGTGTCAAGCACGAGTGCACAGACAGTTGCTGCAACACATGCACAACCAGCTGCATCTCTTCCCTACTGTTCCCTGTGTATGCTTTTGTGTGCAGTCTGGAAGATGAGCACCATCAGTACCGTCTCCATGTGTCAGGCTTCAGTGGGACAGCGCAGGACTCTTTCAGCTGGTACCACGACAAGCAGGGCTTCAGCACCCCCGACAGTGGCAACATCTGTGCTGAGATCTCTCACGGCGGTTGGTGGTACAACCAGTGCTTCTACGCCAACCTTAATGGAGTCTACTACAGGGTAAGTGTACACAGAGAGCCCCTCACTTTAAAGTTAGAAGTCATGAGAGTGTTTATTACTTCCTAATCCTGCAGGGAGGCCATTACACCCCTAAAGGCCGGGGGCCGCTGGGTCCTGATGGGATCGTTTGGTATTCCTGGAGAGACTCTGACTATTACTCCCTTCGCAAGGTCAGCATGAGGATCCGGCCACGCAGCTTCCGAACCCGCTTGTCACCCTGACCCGCTGTCACCATGACAACGGTTAGGACACAGGAACAGTAACGTGACAATAGGGAGGACATGGACATCTCACTGGGACACCATAGTGATAGTGACATCCGGTGGTCTTTTTATTTCCAATGAAGGAAGTGAATGTCACTTTATACCGTACGTCAAGAACAGTGTTTGTAGGGAGTGAACCTACAGAATATCCTCTGGGAACGGCATATGTTCTACTATTCTTGAACTACTTGCAAATGCGACTGGCACACTCAGTATTCTCAAAACTGTGGACTTACTTTTCTGCCGCATATTTTTGAAAACACACATTTTAAACTGTGGAGTTCTTTTTGGGACTTGGACATTTTTCATTCAGTCATGGGAAAGGAGATTGTCCTTATTTTCTACTTCTATTTTGTACCTTTAGTTTGATACTTTGACACTTGACACACTATTAGCAACCGAGCCAAAAAAAAAAGGGTACACTTGTATGACGTTTTGACAGAGCAGTGAAGAGGCTCACAGTTTCTACTAACCACTGAGAGGAGGCACGTGCAACTGGCAGGCAGATCTGATACTGTTTATTGAATGCTCTGCATATGGTGTGTGCTTATTGCATATTTATGATTACTCTACTATCCAATTTTATTCATTTTCAATTTCATACAACTATGAATTTAATCCATTGTGTAAACTTGTATTGAAATAAACAGGGTTTTAATATTATTACTCAAACCAGTCAGGACATAAGAACACTGAATTATATTAGCTATAATAACCCCAACCCTTTGATTTGATAAGTGCTACTGACTCACAGTATAGAGCCAGGCAGAGAAGGTGTGCTATTTGAGGACTGTGTATACATACATACTGTATTGATTGTACAATAAACGTTATATATACAAAATGTGACACAAAGGAAACTATGTCATATAAATGATTCAATTTCTGCAAGAGAGCATTCGGTTGAAAACTAAGAACATTTCTGACTGACAGATGGACATGATAGATAATCTTTATCATGCAGTACACACACTAGGGTTTATCTTTGGCATTCAGAAAGTAATACTTACATTCAAATTACTTCACACATGGGTTTCCACAGAGCTTTAGCTTATTGGCAGGTTTGTGTCAATATAGCAGGCATGAGTTGAGCAGAGGTGAAGGCCAAAGGATACAGAAAAACGCTGCTGGTTTGCTATAAGTTCGCTTTAAACTTTTATAAAACCTGAACCAATGTTTTACAAGATTTTATAGAGTGAGTATGAGAGTATTTCTATTCCAAAATATATTATTTTAAACTGTGAAATAAGCGCTCTTTGCTCCAACGAAGCCCTAAATCCACTAGAGCTCATACACTCAAAAATAACTGACAATCATGAGAATGCATTCACTGTCGGGTGTATACTACCCCCTCGGCTGTCTACTTTATGTGACCTACACATCCAGCTGCACCTGATGGGGGAGAGAGCTGAATGTGGGGTAAAAGAGCTCTTTCACTCCCTCCACAAACACACTCTTTGACCCTTCGCACAGACTGCCGACTCATTCTCATTCCCATCCATCTCTACGCAAGAATCTGCTAGAGCGAATAAGGGCTTTACTGTCAGTAAGTCAGAGAGTGCGTAGTGTGTTGTACACTCTGAACCGTGCAGAGAACAAGAAAGGTTTCTTTCAAACACACACAAAGAAACAAATAAAATCCAAATGAGTACAAATCATTGTTTAATAAATCAAACTGAATTTTTGCTCCTCTTTGAGTTACACTGTATTGCAAATACTTCTATACATAAAATAGTATCTCAATGAAGCACCTGATATGTCCAATAGAATATGTATATATATATATGTATATTTTTCATGTATCAAGTGATAAGAAAACAAAGCGTGAACAAGATTAGAGACTGATTGAAAACTGGGCGGTGAAAAGCAAAAGCAAAACTGCATACACGTTATAATCCATGACTCCGTCCCATACTTTTCTTGTAGTATAGTTTCTTACACTTTACATTGCTGTTACACCTTCATATAAAACACCGTAATCTGGTCAAAAAAGAAAAAAGTCAAAAATCTTCTTCAGGCGAACTGGGAGAGAGAAATCATGTTTGGCACCACCTGCAGGGAGGTTGTGATTCACTGACTTTAACTTTAATGTCTTACAATAATGAACCACATTTTGTCTCCTCTCCTGAATGTAAACTGCAGTGTCATTGTATGCAGACAGGGGGGCAACTATGTCAACCATTTCTATTTTCCTCAAAGGGGCAAGGCACATGGATAGACAGGAAGGAGGCGGAGCTTCCTGTTAGCTTTTGAGGAAGCGCAGGATGAAAGGGGGCAAGGGACTCCTAGCAGTGGACATACAGAGGACACACACACTTGGATTCATAAAAAAGGAATGCTCCACTGCTTTTACTGAATATGTTAGGACTCTTAAATGTTAACAGTAGGATAATTAAAATACAGCTAATATTGGCTAAGAAAAAGACAGTAAAGTACTGATTTGTTGTGAATGCCACATTCAAAAATCAACCCTGCTGCTGTCCTTGCTGACAGAGGGGAGGATGGCTTTGGTTTTTGGTGTCAGTATATCACTACATCACTGTTAATACAGCAGTTTGGGCAACATGTATAAATCTTTTACTTTACCATTTTTAACCTGGAAAAATGAATGAAAACTGCAGAGTATTGCTTTCAAATATGTAGATATAATGTGAGCATAGGCATATTGTACAAAACCTAAATGTGCACCACATTAGACGAACTCTGGTGTTTAAATTTGACAAGCAAGTCAGGGCCACAAACTGTGCGTTTACTTCCTGTGTCAGAAGCTGTGGACCTTGGACAGAGGAAAGGGTGTGTGTAAATAGTGTCTTGTTCTGCTATCATTGCTGACTCGAAAAACAAACAAATACCGGTGTTAAAGCCTTTTTAGCTGCTGTACATGCTCATTAATGGCTTATAAACTTCTGAGAGCAGCGGACAAAAGTAACACCATGATCGGTGACCGTTGGCATAAGCAGTAAAGGAAGAGATGAGGTAAGAGCGAGAGAAATAGAGAAGTGAAATTTAAATTAAAGGGAGGGAAAAGAATGCAGTATAAGCAACAATATTTTGGATGTTGAGCTGGTTTAACTCTTCTTGTTTTGTAGTGCGAGACTAAAGGCCGTTGCTTTCACATCGTAGTGAACTGACTGTGCGCTTGTCTCAGTTTTGCGGCAATCTGTAGATTCAAAAGAAGAAGAAAAAAAAAAACACATGAATACAAAAGTAGAATGTGATGGTTTAGTATCTTTAGGATCTAAGTTCTACGCAACTGCTCCCCAGGTAATAAGGCACCAAAAAGGACAGACTCCAATTTATTTTGATACATGGTCGATATAAATGCCTTTACCGTCTCGTAAAACTTGACTTGCTCTTCCAAGTACAACTGCATGACCCTGTTGTAGTCATAGATACGGTTGCTGTGGAAGTGGTTCATCTCAGCTGGGAGACAACGGAGGAAACCATGTAAATCGGATATCATGTTAAGAAAAACTCCGACACTTAAATGTTTCTGAGTGAGTGTGTTACCTTGTAATGTGTATGACATAGTGCTGACTCGTTTAGCCATGGTGACTTTGTCCTGAGGGGTAATTTTACTGGTGGCCACCAGCTTGTCGGCCTCTTTCACCTTGTCTATGGCTGCCTGCAAGAAGAACAACATAAAACAATTCAAAACACAAGCCTTAAGTTACATTGTGTGAAGATAAAAGACCATTCAACTCATCCTCATCCAGATATGGTGAAGGAAGCTAAAAAGAAACTAAATGAATCTTAACAACAAAAGTTGTACATGTTTGCACGTGCTAACTAAGTTGGTAGCAACTACTGGCTTGTTTCTTAACTAGTCGTTTACTAAATTAAGTTGCACTATTAAGACTTCATGAATGTATTGGGTAATACAGAATTTAATAATGTGTAAATCAGCAGCTAGGCTTCTGTAGCGCTGTCTAATCAAAAACAATCAACTGTGTTAACAGGAAGTCGCTTGATCATCATTAACTGTAACATAACTGATGATATATTAAAACTATCAATACTTTGCAAACGTAGGTGTGACTATTTTGTTATATAGAGAAATATCTGCATTTCAGAGTTAGCAGTATTCCAGCAGTTTAGAGTGAGGGGGAAATGTCAGATTCAAGTGTAACTGTTTCCCAAAGTACCTTATGGACTCCGATGGTGTCCGGGAAACATCCAAGAAGACCCTTATATTCATTGTTGGTCTCCATGAGGAAGTGGAGGTCTTTCTTGGGCTATAAAGGGAGCAAACACAGATAGGCATAGACAAAAAAGATAAATGTAACCTAAAATTGGAACAAAGTTAAATCAAAAACAAGAAATAACACACAGATCGGAGTGTGATAAGAAAGAATACACTAAACAAGGAGTTGATGTAGTACTACAAACAATGAGTAAAGTAATAGATAGTAATGATACATTCTTTCCTTATCTTTGAATTTGTCAAGGGAAAGCTGTATGCAACCTTCACAGGTTAATACAACAGATGCACTGCATTGATTTAGTAATTTTGCTCCTACGATGAATACAAGTCCAGACTTTGACTTCACTCTTACTATCACAGGCATCACTAAACTAAAGCAAACAGCAATTCTGCAGGAGCGCTGAGAAAAAGTGTCTGGAGCAGCACAAGCTTACCAGACAAATCCTCCCTCAGGAAGCTGCTGGGACATCAAAGTTTGAATTTATTACACACCTCACTGATCAGACTACACAGAACAGTCAGAAAAGCCACATTCAAATAGTAGATCCGAAAGAACAAGATTTAGGAAATACTTGGGACAAGTTTACCCGTGGCTTCTTCCTTTACTGATACTTCATGAACAGGACGCAAACAAAACGCCACAACTGGGATGTAAATTCTAACCACAAACAGGAAATGTTCACAGACATTGAGAGTTACACTGTGAGTGAGTGTTGTTGCAACAGGCATTGTACCAACCTGCTCTGCCACCATCTGAGCTATCTCTTCATATGTCTTGCCTGCCGCTGTCATGGCATCAGTCAGGGTTGATTCGCCTACAGCAGAAAGGATGTTAAAATATGTCATCATTGTGTTTCGTAACAGTGCCTGTGTGCCAACTTGCATCTACGTCTGCTACTACCATTTTGTTGATTACGGCAATCTTTTAAAGGTGTAACCAAAAACAGCAAAGTGAAATGGCACAACTAGCAGCTGGGAAAATGCCTAAGTCACTCCAAATAATGATGTCATATTTGTATTCATTGCTGTACCTTGGTATCCACTGCTGGTGAAGACAGAAGAGAGGTTTTGGAAGGCTTTGCCGATTCTCTGGTACTCTTTTGGCAAAGCTGTGGAGGGGAACAAAAGAAACACGCACAGACACAGACACACACACTGTGTGAATTAACTTCTCTTGAGTTGACAAAATACTCACCATAATAAATCATGCTTTAATACAAACAGTAATTACAACACAAAGTGAAGGTGTGGCCTGTGTGTGGTAAAACATTTATTTAGCTTCAGTGTGGTGTGTACGTACGGCCTGTGCATCTCTTCCAGTGCTCGTTGCCCACTGTCAGGATTTCCTTTACCCCGTCATCCATGGCTTTGCTAAACCTGCTGAACTGCTCACATTTCTGCTCCCTGTGGACACATTTTACATACATTAAACCATTAGAGGGTGAACATACAGTCAGCCAAACAATTAATGTCTCTGCTCTTTGAGCCAGGTTTTTCTTTATTGCAGTAGTTTAGAGTAAAGTTTAATTAAAACTCACACTTCCACAACATCCAGGTCGGGAGCTTCAGGCTCTATCGTGGTGAAGATCATCACACCCACCGTCTCATCCTTCTCTGCTTTTCTCTTCCCCGTCTTCCAGTCCTGTGCCAATGAATCACTCATGTTTTAGTCTTGAATAAAACACAGATCATTCAAAAGCTCCTGGGAGAAGAATCAGAGGAGGAATAGCACACCTTCTCATCCTTGTAGGTGAGAAAAATCTGGAATACTTCGCTGCTGGAAATAATCGGGTGCCTGCACATCCTGGTCATCCAGCCCTGCAACCGCTCCATACGCATCTTAATAAACTCTTCCTCAAATCGCCCTGTAGAAGAGGGGAGGAGACAAAGCGAAGATATTATTTACATGTTGTTGTATGAGAATGTTTATCTTTTTTGTGTCTTACATTTGTTGGTCACAGAATCGGGCACTTACCTGTCACCTGCTTGTCTGGTAAAGAGGGGATGGGGATGGCTGACCCAAACTTGTCTAGCAGCCTCTCATACAGCCAATCAAAGTGCTTGTATCTGTGATTGACTGGTCGGTTTGTGGTCTGCAAACAAATAACATGCTGTTATAGACACTACAGGTCATAAACTGGGGGCAAATACTTAATCATTATTTTAGCCACATTTTATCATATTAAATCAAATTATTAGATAGAGCAATCTGTTTTTATTCAACGGACACATGAAGAATATAATGATGTGATTTACACCAGGGTTTTTAAAGGAAAAATTAAAAGGGAAATGGAGTATATTTTTGGATGGTGTACTTGCAGTTATTTTAGTTAAGTTAGGCCAGTGTCTAAACTCCTGTTTAGTTCAATCCAAGATTAAAAATATTGATGGTTTGAAAATGCTGCTGGATACTTACGTTGGGTGTGATTTGGTACTCAATGTAGCTCTTGAGGCCGTACATCTTTGAGCCTTTCTTGGGATCAGCCACCACACAGTCTAGCTGAGAATCTGGGTAAGACCACACCGGACCAACTTCTCCCACCTGAGCAGAAAACATAAGGTTTAGAAACCTGTTACTCTGCATTGCATGGCATAACCACCCAGGCAATAATAATCTATAAACAATAATCTACCTAATAACAAAAACAAAAGTAACAAAAGTAACAAAAACTGTATCTACCTGTAAATGTGCTTATGACTCATTTTGAATGAAAGCATAGCATTGAAAGCATATTGAATTTAGTACAATCAGATTAAATTAGTTAAATTATTGTTCTACGACCACTGATATAACAAGAAAAGACATCTGATGATATCCTGTAAACTATCTGTTCGGATAGAGATAACCTACATAGATCGGTAGCTTGTCTTTGCCCTTAGGCAGCTGCTTGCATAGGAGGTAGAGCTCCGGACCAGACTTGGAGAACCCAGGAAACCTGCTCAAAGAGAAAGAGAGGTTTAAGTGATAGTTCTGACTACTCTCCTTAAGTCTTCTACCCTCAGAGTCTGAGGACTTTTTGATGATTCCCGCTCCTGTCAATAGTTTCAAACAATTCACACTGATCTACGGCAGGGAGAAAGAAGACTGCTTGCTAGTAAACATTAATATAAACAAAGCAGGTTTCAAAACCTTTAGGAAAATCAGCTTTGCAAATGTTTTATGAATAAGGAAAAGCATTCCACATGTTTGTTAGACCCTAAGGATCCACACAATGCGTTTTTGTGAGTAACACTGAATGTTAACTCCACAGGGCACTTTTCATTAATAGGTAATTCTATAATATGGTAGTACTATATACAGTATATGTTATTATAATTATAAAGTATAATTAGCTTCATGGCTTGGTCCAAACAGAGAGAATTCACCATAATGTTGTACATGAAATTCTAGGAGTGACAGTGACATTCCTCTAAAGTGTCCTCAGTCCAAAAACACATTTCAGCTGAAGCACATTGTTCAACACTAACTCAGATCACAATATTTTTCCTTTTTTTTTCAGACACAGTGATGTGCTGTATTGTACCCATTGTTCCCAGAATTCAAAGCCTCATGTCTTACTGCCTTATTAAGTCTTACTTGTTGAGGGAGATTTTCATTGAAGGTGCATGAGCTCCTCTCTGTATTGCTCCACTTTCTCCAGATTCTGACTCGGCGTAACCTCCAGTGGATTTCATGTCATCCCACTCGTCATCCCACTCATCATCCTCTGCTCCTGAGGGCGGATACATGCGCACATGGTTGTGTTTTAAATCACATGCACAGAAAGTACATGTTCTGTGTTCAGCAACCTACTGTACAACGTCTAAATGTACAAGAAGCCAAGATAAAACTCAGGGCTGCAGTGAAATATTACAAGAATAAGATACAAATAACCACTTCTGCTCTATTATATGAATTATACACTAGCAGGGATGGACATTAAAAGGATTTTATCAATTCTGTTTATTAAACCAATTCTTAAAGGATCCATCTTTAAGCTATCAGAAAAATTGCATTTCTGTAATTTAGTGACATGCATCACTAACAAATGAGTATGCATGCATATTCACAGCATTGCCACCTTTGCCTGAAACAAATTAGTTACAAATATTGCACTTTTAATCATGTTTGGTTAAATGTGTTCAAGGGTTCAAACAACATTTCCGTTCCGCCATTGCTGAAGTTTCATATGAACACAGATAAGGCACATTGGTATAAAATCATTTCTTGAATCTGCAACTCCAGCTAAGATAAATAAATAAACAATTTGAAACTGGTTCTAAATGGGGACTGATACTCAGTTTCCATCTCTAAATGCTAATAAAAATAATACATAATTTGTATAGTTTGATTTTCTCAATAGGCGTGCACTCTCAAAATGAGGTTTGAAAGCACACAACCACAGTATATAGGCTGTAAAGCAAAAGGACTGAGTGTGAGTGGTTAACACACTGAATTTGATCTCAAGCAATTAGAGCAAATATTTCCACACATAGACAACAGGCACGTTAGGAAACCATAAGTACTGCATTTCATCTGCCCTACAAAACCAAAACACAATAACTACATATTAAGTTAAGACCAGAATCTTATTATTTGACATTGTTTTACCATATAAAAATAAAAATCATTACAGAGAAAACAGTGTGTAAAGTTTGAAAAACTAAAAACCCATTGTTAAGTTAAAACAAGCTGGTAAGATAGCCACAGCTAGTGTTAGGTAAGCTAAATTTAACCACTACTGCTCTTTACTACCCGTTCCCTGTTACTGAAAAAACTATTTTGATGATCCAATATTTTAGTAAAGCAGTCTGTTACAGCTAAATCTGACCACGATGGATAAACAAAAAAGTAACAACAGCTATCAGCCATCAGTTCTGCTAAAAGCCCAGCTTAACAGAGCTGTTACGGTCATCTGGGTCCCTAACTCCCCTTTACATTTAAAGGCTTTTTCGTGCACCCTTAAAATTGTCTAAAGGCCGAATGCAAAATAATCGGCCTAAAAAGGCATGACATTTATTATTTAAATTTAGGCAACAAATTATACAATTGATTATAAATTCATTATGAAAATCATCATAACTACAAGTAACTCTAACACAAGTCTGAAAGATATCGTTTTCACACTGTGTTTTTGACTTCAGAAATACATTGCATGTATCAGATGTAGAATAATCCAGTCACACCAATTTCAGAAGTCAGTCACAATGGGCACACTGCCACATCACAATAAAGTTAATAGTGTTACAAGATGAATGCTGCACACACATGCTTTTAAGAAAGAAAGAATCATTTCCTAAAACTATTTGTTGAAAACTCTCTTCATGAGCATTTATTGCCAGTCCACACAAAAAAGATTATGAAAAGCTTCCACCAGGCGATGCACGGGATACCTGTGTAATCGATAAGGTAAGGATATGGGTAGATGTCTTTGGCAAGAGAGAAAGAAAGGAAAAGTCTGTTAATTCTTCTCCTTGCTATTCATTCCCCCAGTTCCCTTTTTTACAAAAACAACCAGAGAATTTAAAAAACAGGTCAAGTAATTTGTCCTTCTGAGTCATGCGTGAGGCTAACTTTTCCATAGTCTGGCAAAAAAGCGAATCATGACTTGATTGTCCTGTCCGGTGCTGGAGCATCTGTGTGAAGGGCCTGGCCAGACACAGACCACTTCTGGGAGTTAAAGTCACTCCAGATCTGTAAAGACTTGGGTGAAATAGTATTTGCACTAATAAATACTGGATCAAACTGCCCAGATAGGACGGTTTACAGTATATTCTCACAGTTTTTCATTTAGTATCAGGTTAAGGACAGGCAACAGTATTCTGTCCTGAGTATAACGAATACTCGTTCTCATATTTTTCTATGAGGCAAACCCTATCTGGTATTCTGGTAAGTTGATTTTAAGTATAATTTGCCAGGACTAATTGATTTCTATTTCACTCTGTGCAACATGGGTTTTATATATTTTTTATGAGTTAAAAACAGTGTGTGACGTTCCCTGTTTTGAGCACTGCATTTTCTGGATTACTATGTCTGTTAATTCAGAATTCTGAGAATTGAATAAAGTTAAATTAAACATTACACAGCAAACAAATACAATAACTTAGAAAGCAGAAGCACTTTAGAATGATATATATATATATATATATATATGCAGCATAGAATTCATGTCTTAATTTAAATTATCTCTCTATCTTCTCTATTGGTTTTGAATAGCAGAACTGAGTACTGTAAGTACAACCACAAGATTGAAATTGATAAATTGTAAACACCCACATATAAATTATAAACACCCACATATTCTATTTTCAACATCAACCACAGCTGTTAACTGAAAAGCTGTTCTTACCTGGGCCCTGGTAAGCCTGAGGGTGGCCCTGTGATACGGAGCTCCAGGGGTCAGCAGCACTCTTCCCAGTCTGGGTGCCCTCTGGATTGGACGCCCAATTGTTGTTGGAGACCCCCGAGGGGTCTGTGTTCCACACCGACCAGGGATCATTACCGTTACTAGCCTGGAAGAGACAGAAAGAAAGCGTGAGGGAAGAAAGCAGCAGAGAAATGACAGACCAAGTACGGAGAGCGAGAGGAGAGAGAGAACACAGAGTGGAGTTCGGTCTAGTTTGGAGTCTGTTTAATGAGATGCTGACAGTAGTCGTAAAACAACATGCTTTTTCAATCACATGATGCAGACCTGGCCTCTAACAGAGAATCTGCTAAATTAAAAATCAACTTGACAGTAACAGTGCAGTTTGTAAATGCTGCTTAATATATACAGTAACTACAATGCGCATATCTAAAAAGACATGCTTACAATGATGCACACTCACACTACCATTCTCAAGTCCATACACACAATTCTTTTTACAGTACTTACAAGCTTAAAATGCAACTACATGCCATGCTTACATACTGTGTAGACCACCATAAACACTTGTTGGCATAGACATGCAATAGTGTGTACGTGTGCCTCCCATAGGTTGCAGTTAGCTTAATGCTGACCTAACTAGTGCAGGGCCACTTTATAGACCACATTAGGCACATAGGCATACAGAAAAGTACTGTAAATAAACCAGTAGTTTCACAAGAAATTGCTGCAATGACACTGACAAATGAACACAGCAGTGCAGTGAGGAACAAGTCTCCAACAGCTTTTTCCTATACATAAATAAACAACATTTTATACAATAGTCAGTCAAAATAGCATTGAAAAAAATTTGGAAGATTCTGATCATCATCTGGAGTAAATATTTGTGTTCTTGCCTGATGATTCATCAATGTGATTAGTCAATTATATATAGTATACGAAGATTAATGACTCTGAACTTTAAGCATTTAAATTTTGACTGTGGTGCTGATTCATACAACTGAGATAAAGGGTGTGGGAGTTGATTGGTGACGTGTGGGGGTGTATGTGTGCAAGTGTGCACTTTAGTGCAAGGTGAACGGAGAGGGTGAGATCATGCTGTCTGCAGGCAGTAGGTGTAGGAGGGGGAATTTGTCAAAGCAGACCAATCAGAGAGGAGGGGACTTTGGGCAGAGAATGGGTGAGGGTAGACGGCTTGGTTTCATGCCACCGGCCTCATCCACCACCCTTAAGTGGCGGTTACCTCATCAGGGGACGAAAGGTAGGGGGAAACTGGGGTGTCTGGGGTGTCCGGCTGGGGACTAAAGCCCCCAGCATCCACCTTGAGGGGAAAAGAAGGTGACATCATCACAAAGCACCTGCAGTGAAGGTTTAGGGGATGGGTTTAAGTGATACTGGATATAGATGTGAGTGTGAGTGTGTGTGTGAGTGAGAGAAAGAGAGAGAGCGAGAGAGAGAGAGAGAGAGAAAATGAGGTATGGTGCGTGACACATTTCCTGCCTTGACTCAACCACTTACTGTGCCCAAATTTCTACTGATCCAGCAGTACGCTCATATTCGTGGAACTTCCTGCCTGCTAACGACAAAAGATTTCACTAAACTTATTTCCTCTTGGTTCTGTTTTGCTAGCGCTAAAACCGGTCAGTTTATAAATGACATGACCATGGTGAATATCTTCCACAGCAGCTGCTCTCACTTCTGCATCTGTGGGGTTTACATACACACTTTACAAACGTCAGTCAAACTCTGTCATCACTCACTTCTGCTTTCTACTTATTTTTCACCCTATCACACATACTGGAAGGAGATGGGAACATGGCAGGTGCACTGTGCATTGCACCATTGTACTCTAGGTATTAACGCTTGCTTCCCCAGCACTGTTCTGGGCGTCTGAATTTAAAGTTAAGGCTGTGCATTATATTACTACTTTCTAAAGGTCTGTAAATAGCCCCCAAATAACTGGCATTTGATATGATCCCAGTATGAATCAAATATGCTCATACCTTCATTAGATGAATGCATTACCTGGTTTTGTGCAGGTGCTGAGGGGGGAGCGTAGGCATCAAAGATGGACAGGTCTGGAGATGCAACATTTCCTACACTTGGAGTAACTGCTGTGGTCCCCACTCCTGGGAACGATGGGAACGGCTTACTGAACTACAACAGAAAGAATGAAAGACAGAGGGAGAGACAGAAAACAGTCCCATTAGGAAAACAAATCCAGATATTCCAGAGTTTTTTGATGACTTTTAAAGGAACATTCTTCTGTGGTAATGTGATCGTGTCTCCTTGGTACTCCCTAGCTTTGCAAACTGGGTTTTTAACTTTCTCAATTTATCTAATTTATATAAGTGTGATAGCAACGTCTGGCAATACTTAAATGTACACATTATGAAGCTACCACAATTAACTCTTCTGGCTATTTTGGAGTTCAACATCCTTATGTTTTTGCAGATCTTATTATTACCAGTAGAGTGCACTGAAATAGAAAGTGGTTGCATGAGAAACAGGCTGTATCCTGATGTTTTTCATTACATATTACATAAGCTACAAGTGCAATTGTCATCAGTGGGTTTTTATGATTTGGGAACAAAGTCAAAACAGCCTGGGGGCAGGTGGGGAAGTAACTTAAGGTCAGACAAACACACATATCCACATGAGCTTGTTTGCCAAGTAAAGCAGACGGATAATCTCAACTTCTCTCTTGTACACACAAACACCACATTGTTGGATGTGTTGTTTAGAGTGAGACTTCAGTGTTAAACAGACTTCACGGACTTTACTTTTAATCAAACTCTCTCTCTGTGTCTCTTTCTGAATGTCTTCAGAGTGAATCATATCCCCATGATGAAGTCAGAGCTACTGCATTGAACTGGACACACACAAACACCCTAATCAGCAAAACTCTGAAGGAGGCACATCCTGTTGTGAATTTAGTTTCAGACAAGAGACAGCACCACAGTCTACAGTCAATGCAGAAACAATCCATGTCTACAATGACACATATCTAACTGATACAGGTTAAAATGTTAAATATTTTGTTGTACTTTTATAGTAGTAATACATATTGTGCAACTTGACCTCAAAGCATGATTGCAGATGGCTTTGTGGCTTAATTGTTTGAAGTTACATTTATTTCAAATAATGTGCGGGATGTGAGAGGTCTGTGGTGAAATCAAGTGACTGTCTATATTACCTCGATGTAGTCTTCTGGCACCAGTCCAACATCCCCTCTGGAGTTCTGTGCTTCAATCCAACCGCCTCCAATATTCTGAAATAGAGTGAGACCCAAAACAACATGTCAGCATAAATGATTGGGAGTGGCTCAGGCCAGCACAGAGTAGGTGCCGGCATCACCAAATAGGTCAAATAGATTTATATTCTTATAGACTATAATATTAAGTTATTGGCATGCACATGCACTTAGGCAGAAACCCTGGAGAGATCTGGTTTCTCAAGAAAAATGTAGTTGTGTTAATGTATCTCTGTTTCTCTTAATTTGTTGTCGCAATTAAGGAAATCAGGTTTCCACTTACATATCATTTAAGAATTCAGGTTAGAGCAAAGAGTTGACAATGACCACGTTACCCAAGTATCTGTAAACACACTGAAAGCTCCCAGGACAAATTCCTCCAGTCAGTTTATTTAGAGAAGAAAAAAAAGGTTCTGTTTTCCTTATACAGTAGGTCCTGATTGGTTTAAGACCGACTTTGACTAGAAAACTATGTAGGTCAGCACACAGTGGGTGACCTTTGAACTGTTGGCGACTGACTGTAATGACATCATGATTGCTCCCTCTCTTTTTTCCCTTTTGTCCTTCCTTCCTCTGTTTGTGACACTCGTTTAAAGACAACCTGAGATCATGTGAGTTGGTTCTTTATAGGAGTGTTGGTTTTCAATAGCTATGTTACAGACAAGTCACATGAACATCTGAATTTAAGGCTAAAACACACAGATGCTAAATAGCATCATAAAGTTTATTTTTTTGTCTTTTTCCTCTTCCACAATTAGGCCCGGATAAATTCTTAATAATTAGACAATGCAAACTTCCTCAATCCAAATATACATTTTAGATGACTTCATTAAAAAAGTAATCACCAACATAATCACAGGCACTGAAACTTCATGTAAACAAGCCAAATAAAAACCTACATGAAGTCTATGTGAACCTGAGCTGAATTGAAAATCATATTTGAAAGTTAAAAGAGACGGGATCCTGAGGTCAGACAGGGATAAAAGGAACGCAGAAGTGCTGGAATAGATTTACCTGATTGGTGATAGTGACGGTCTCGCCTTCTTTCACCGTCAACTCGTTGTTTCCAGGCTCAGCAGTGAATTCATATAAAACTTGTGCCTGAACACAATCAAGAAAAAACACAAAAGGCTTACTACATGTTTGATGGACACATTTGTGAAGACAGAACATAAACATATACTTGTATGTGCATGTACACACGTCTACCAACACACCCAATAACACCCTCAATGTATCAAATCTTGTGGAGTTATAACATGACACAGTGAAACAAGCCAAACTAGTTCTTCCAGGCCTGTTACGCTGACTCTTAGCTAGGCACCAGCGTCAACAAAACTGAGGCTAGAATCATCACATTACCTGGTTCAGTTTAATACAGGAACCTGCAGTTATTCTCACACTGACCCACATCTACTAATCTGCCCCCCCCCCCCACACACACACACACACACACAAACAAACATCAAAAAAGACATGTAAGAGTGAGCGGTAACAGTGTGAAAACAATGCTAAATATGACTTTCACAGTTCACTTTGTGGCCGATTTTCATGCCTACCCACTCATTTATTTCCATAAATTTGACTATCCAAATTCACTTCGTATTGCCAGTTCTTATCCGAGTCAGCATGCCATGTTTTATTAAAACAATATTAAATTCACAGTGCTTGACTATTTAAGTTGTTCATTAACCTGTTAGATGGAATGCAAGGATATTCGCTCTTTCCTGAACAGAGATCTATTTAAGTGTTAGCCTGCCACCTCCCAGGAGTCAAGGAAGCTGGATGATGTTTTTATACGAGAACTTGTGAATGTTTCTGGCCAGGGATTATCTAGACCTTCCTAGCTTGATGGCATGATGTGATCTGCACAAATGTTATTTAAATTTAAAGTCCCCCTTCAATCAAAAAGGTGTTTTACTTATTGCTACTTCACTTGTGTAGGATGTTTGACCTTTGACACTAGCAAGTTGTTTTCACATTCATCTGCAGAAGAATTAAATTCTGAATCAAATTCTGCCTTTAACATGTGTATCAACAGCATGACTTTGTGAAATAACAACTAACTGGAAGCCAATCCTGGTCCAATATGAATCCTTAAAGCCTCCAGTGCACTAGAGCTGCAACAATAAGTCGCTTCAACTATTAAATCAATCGCCAATTATTTTGATAATCTGTTAATGGTTTAGAGTAATTGTTTTAATAAACAATGTCCAAATTCTCTGTTTTCACTTTCTCAAATGTGAATATTTTCTGGTTTCTTTAGTCCTCTATGACAGTAAACTGAATATCTTTGAGTTGTGGACAAAATAAAACATTTGTGGATGTCACCTTGGGCTTTGGGAAAGAGTGATCATAATGTTTCACAATTTTCTGACATTTTACGGACCAAACACCTAATCAATTAATGGAGAAAATGATCAACAGATGAATAGATAATGAAAATAATTCAGTGAGGTAGGAGACAACTTGTGCGAAGCGGCAACACTTTTGAAATGAACAATATTTGCATATTCATAGATTCTTAATTTTTTAACGTGTGAGAAAGAGTATAGGTATTTTTAAGAATGTTTAACCAGGTGATTTATTTATTTTTGTGGCAAAAATATTTTAAAAAATATAAATAAAAAATTGGTATTACTAGTAGAGTATTTTTATATGTCATAAAATATGTCTGGAGGGGATCTTTAACTTTAATTGGTAGAAATAAATGATTGTAATCAAAATAAGTCTCAGCCCCACCACCTATTTCCTGCTATTATAATAGTTATACTCTAAGCTAATATCACTATAAATACTAACAGTGCCTCAAATGATTGTATTAGTAAAACTAAAACTATAGTTTTTTTTTTTAATGAAGATTACACACTGTAGTCTGCTGAATGAACAAAGCCCCACACACACCAAAGACTACATTTCCCAGCATTCCTCGGAGGTAGAAATGACCCGCACTGGAAAGGTAGTAAAATGTCACAAGACACTTTCCTTAATGAGGCACATTTTCCATGTACAGCAAAAACACTCGCTTCACATTTACCGCACACACATGTGTCGTAAGCGTCCATAACACGCTCCTAAACCGGAGTATTCACATGTTTTCGACTCTTGGTGTGTAGTTTATCGAGTGAAGTGTTCACTGTGAACCTAATGCGAGAAACTGTAACTCTGTCTGCGCCTCTACAACTCCATAACCCGCAGTATCCGAGTTAAAACAGCTGTCGGGGGAAGCTGAGGGAGACAATGCACCCGGGGTGGCGTTCAAACGGCCCAGAAAAGTTGTCAGGACTTACCTTCAGCGCCATTGTCGAAGCATTGATCAATCATTACAAAAAGAGGCCCTGCGGTTTTCAGGATTTCCAGATCCTCAGCTGGACATTTCCACCACCCCCCCCGCCGCCGCTGCCGCTTTTCAACTGAGAGCGAAGAGAGCAGGATAATTCCTCCCGGCGGAGAGCCGCGCCACGACACACTTTAACACACTGCTAAAAAAAAAAACAAAAAAAACAAACACTTTGTCACGTAAAAAGTCAAAAACCTGCGGGGAAGAAGAGACGGTCGGGACGGACTAGTTGAGAGCGACGCTAAGTTTGAGGCGCGCAGAGCTGCTGACAGCGCGGAGGGAGTGACCTGCACCACGGAGAGAAACCGGAAAGGTAGGCTCGGTCCCCCAAGACATGACTAATAAATAAAATAACAAGAGAGTAGAATGAGGCTCACTCAAAGTAACATTTAAGGAAACACATAAAACGTAAATTATATACATTAATAAAATGGCAAATGTCCAAATCACAAAAATTCAACTTATAATAATATTAGTAGGCCCGTCTTAATTCATACCACTTAATATATTGTACAGCTATTACAAAAAACCCCAAAAACAATTACCAGTAAATAATAATTGCAAACAATAGCAGCCGTCCAAATGTTTTTCTTATTCGTTTTTTTTTTTTATTCCAAAATAAGTTGTTTTCCAAAATATATAAACTATGCTCAGAGGTTCCGACTCTATTAGCCTTAATTGGTTATATTCTGAGCGAAAGCAGTGGTCAAAGTTCCGTTGTATTTTTTCTAGTCTCAAGTAGTTTCTGTGGCGTGTTGAATGTTGTTGAAGGCTCTCAGCTGGCCCGGAGGCTGAAAGGGAGTGACCCTCAACTTATTTCTTACGCTGAAGTCGGCCTCTGCTGGGCTCAATGTGCTATTACATTGCGAGCCAGGCCCAGTGTCGATATCTGTGGTCAGGATCGGATCCGTGCACGGCTCTACTGTCCGAGTTGTTGGTCATCAGATCAAACCACAAAGACAAAACAACAATAGAAGTAATAATGCTGTTGTGTGCTCACATCTTTGTGGTGACTCTTTGCTGTATATGACTATAAAATATAACTATAAAAGGCTATTTTAATGGAAAATTGCAGGTGCAAACGCTGTTAACAAGATAAAATGCCTTAAAATGTTTATTTTTAAATGGGATTTACGGATTAAGCTGAAGTACTTAAATCAGTGTCAGTTGAGGCTGAAGCACTGAAAGGGTTTGAAGTGTAAGAGCCACTGAAATCACTTAAAGTTTCAGCCCTGTAGGCAGTTGAATTTTCAGTATGTATGTAAGCACTGAAAGCAGTTGAACTGTCAGTTGAGGTGTGAAAGATGAAAGCAAGCGACACATTTTAAGTTGAAGCGCCTGAGATAGTTTATTTTATTTTTTACGTGTCCTCTGGTACGTAAGGAGTGACAGCAGTCAGACTTTGAGCTTTCAGTTGAAAAGTAAGAAATTAGTTGAAGTGTCAGTTGATGTTTAGAGGCTGAAAGCAGTTGAACTGTAAAAGATAGATGAAGTTTGTCCACTGTGAATAATAATATTAATATATGTATGTATAATACACAATAAATATGAGAATATGAGTGTGCATTGCTGAATGCAGTGACTTCTAGTGCTGAGGATCACACTTTTCACATTCCTATAAGATGAAATAGTTTTGGCTGAAATCAAGTGTTTGATATATGAGAAGGTGACAAAGAAAGAGAGAGGGGATCATTTTGGCTAGTCAGTATATTGACAACCTTGATTTTGGCCAAAGTGAGAGGTATACCTTTCATTCTTCCTCCCTCCTCCTCACCTCCTCATATATCAAACACCTGAGTCCACTAATAGTCCCACCTATCTGTCAATGGAAAAGAACCGGTGGAACAGGTTGATATCAATGAGGGAAGAGCTGAGAGGGGATACTGTTTACTGAAAGTAGGTGAAGTCTGCAGCCCACCTGATCACGGCTTGTTGAGAGAGACAGAACGACGGTATGAGTGTGTAATTGTATGAAAAAACTGAATATGTTCACTTCTCTGACATCAAAGACAATGACCTTGCAGATTTAACACTGAGAATAAGCTTTGAAGAAATCCTTGTCTTTGAATGTTTGGTGAAATTTAGCAAAAAAAAAAATTGAATGTGATTGAGGCCACAGCCAAAGTGGTATACAGTTTGTGTAGTTCTACAAGCGCAAAAGCTAAATGACGGAGCATTCTTTATATGCTGTATCACTTGAGTTCATCTAGCGAAGCAGGTGTGTCTGGTGAGGTTGGGAGGGTGTTTGGCTACTCCACACAGTGAGCTCAGTTTGAAGATTTCCAACATCAGAGGGACATCATGCGCTCTCTGCCTCCCTTCCTCTGCCTGTTCTTGGTCTGGACAAAAGGAGCATGGGCATTGGACCCTATCTTACCCTTCATGGTGTACCTAGACCAGAGCCATTTGGTCTGCCTGAAGTGGGGCTTTGATAACATGCAAGGGAACATTACATTCAAACTGGCAGTAAACACGACAGGCTGGGTAGGCTTTGGCTTTAGTCCGAACGGAGACATGAAGGGGTCAGATATCGTCATAGGAGGACTTGGACTCAGTGGAAGCTACTTCACAGTATGTAAATACCACATATTACCAACTACATGTGTAGCAGTTTGTTTTAGGTTTCCAACATACTTTGGGTCTCTTTGAATATATTAGGCAAAATGTCTTGAGTTCAATTTTTCCATGTTCAACCGCAAACATAACACAATATTAGACCAATATCAGGCTTTATGTTGTCTGAAAGTTTTGTCTTTTTGTCCATTAGGATCGTCATGCCACAGGAAACTCCATGCCTGTGGTGGACGCGCAGCAGAGCTACACTGTCCTCTCTCTGAAGGAAAGTGATGGTCAAACCATCATGACCTTTCAGAGGTCAATTCAGACGTGCGATGACCAAGACTTCCATATCACTGTAAGACATTCAGATATTATCTCCCAACTTCTTACAGTATACTCTGTAGGTGTGGTATAGATGTTAATATGATGAACATGTGCAGCTATATTGTATACCATTTATCCATTATTTGGTTTTATGGGTATTTTATTTCTTACGGTCAAGTTTTATTGCAAAATCACACTTAATTAATGATGAGATGGGAAATTCCAACACTCTATAATCTCAGAAACATGTCAGGCAGGTTGAAACTTTATACAGTATGAAAGAAGAATTATACAAACATTATCAAACTAGTAATGAACCATGTCTTGTAAGAATAGTGGCGCATTACCCCATAAAAGTTGCTGCTGATAACCCCTCAACGACTCATGAATGTTACCTAAACTTTGTTTGTTGTTTAAGACCATGAAGCTTTAACCTGAATGACAAGTATTTCAAGTTTTGTTCTCATTATTTGTTTTATTATAGTCTTTTGTATTGTTGATCTAACTCTGTATGTAAAGCTCAAGTTTCTTGCTTGTATTCATGTAAACTCTCTTATGTTAGTTCTTTTGTTAGGTTCACCTGAATAACATGCATTCAACTAGGTGTTTTCTGATACGAAGACATTGACAACAACAGAAAGCGGCATACAAGATTTTGTTATGCATTGAACACCTGACACCTTTTTGAACACCTTTTGGTTACGTGTTGGCAATTGTAGTGGCACATAGATAAATGCAAAGTCATACCATTAAACTGGTATCTGATGAATTTAGATTTTTCAGCTTTGGGAACACAGGAACACGCCATATCCCTTCCCTTCCAATGAAAGCCCTTTCATGTTGTCACTTTTGTATTTTATCATATTTGTCGACAAAAATTGCCATCTCTTTTATAGGCTGAACCCATTAAACTGATCTATGCCTACGGAACAACAGATGAGATCAGTTACCATGGGGCCCGTAGAGGCACCAAGGAAGTCAACCTGCTGAAATATATGCCCAGGACAACATTAAACAACCCCAACTATTTCAGTGCCAGAATGGACAATGTAAGAATAATTATAAACAGAAATGACAATCATAGACAAGGCATGTTTGTGGGGATTGTGGGAAAATGGAGTTTTTACCTTTACCACTTATGTAATTAAATAGAATATCTAACAGGAGAGGTGGAATACATTACAGTTTTTACTTTTTATTTATTCATTACATAGATTAATTTATGGGAATTTAGTTATTCAAAAATCAAAAGAAAAAGCCAAACAATACTAATATGACTAGTCGTCCAAACTAAGACAAATACAAATTCTGTTGTCTTAACCTTTATTTGTTTATCTTTATTTATTGCAGATCACTATCCCTGCAAATCATACCTACTACCACTGCAAGGTCATGAAGTTTCCAACCTTAAATACAAAACATCATATATATCAGGTAATTTTCAGCAAAATCAGTAAATTAATGCTATTCTTTACATGAGATTGTTGATTGACATACCATACTACTGTCACTTTTGAGTAAATATGGATCTGGATGAAGTAGGTACAAAAAAATTATTGATATTCTATAGGTAAGTGTCATTTATTAATTCTTAACTGTGGAAGAGCAGGTAAAATCTAATGCAAAAAACTAGTCCCACACCTCCCACACAAAGTGATCATAGTAATGACCAACTAAAATCATTCTTTGAACCTTCTGTACCAAATCTCTTTTTACTTTACCTCAGATTGAACCGGTGATTGAGCACAATGACATTGTTCATCATATGCTGCTGTACCGCTGCCCCTCCTTTGTGACTGAACCATATGACAAGCAGTGCTACATGGGCGACATCGGGGATGCCTGCTTCGGGGCGGTGGCTGCATGGGCAGTGGGAGGAGGGGTGAGGAGAAATCAAGTGTTCATCCCTGAATTTGTAGATTCATTTTTGTTGTCTGTTTTTTTCCTTCATTCTTTCATCCTCCATGTCAGTGTTGTGCTTGTGCAAATGATCCACAGTTTATTTCTGAAACCTCAGGTATTTGAGCTTCCAGAAAATGCGGGTATTCCTGTCGGAGGTGTGGACAGTGATACATACTATAGACTGGAAATTCACTACAATAATCAAAAAAGTGAAGCAGGTAAATACTATGAGTTATTTCATGATTTAAGGAATCTATTGCTCTGTGCATTAAGTGCCATCAGTGCAGTTTGGGTACTCCAGCATTTTAGTATTGGATTTCCATAAAGTTGGGTGACTCACAAAAAACAGATTAAAAAAAGAACTGTCAAAATCATAGCAGCAGAGGCTGGATATTCTGACTTTTTGTCCCTAGTATAGGTCAAATTCAAAATATGGTGGCTCCTACTTTTCTAATGATGTAACCAATATTATTTATTTGTTAAACCATCCCACCCTTCTTCTTGTAAATGCCAAACCTCCAGTTTATAACACAGAATTTCTCTTATAAGTTTATACGTTTCAAGTCCAAGCCAAATAATTCTGATAACATCACCAGACTTGACATAGCTTGCTTAAGGCCCACAGATAAAACTATTGACCTGTTCAGAGGCTGAATAGTACTTATGAATTGACCTTTACATGTAAAATTGATGGAATTGTGCCACTAGTGCATTGTAATACAATGAAAAACTCATACTAAGTGTTACATACTGGCTTCTTTTCTTTATTCTGTTGTCTCTTTATTACATGACCAAGATGCAACATTTGTAAACATCTGTCTCTCTCTGTACAGGTAAGACAGACAGCTCAGGAATGAGACTGTACTATACAGCCCAACTCCGGCAGCATGATGTAGGCATCCTTTCGACTGGTATGCTGCCATTTCGGTATTTACTGTACGAGATCCCTCCAAAAGCCACTCAATTCCACACCTACAGCGTGTGTAATACCACTGCCTTTTCTCAGGTGTGTAGTGGCTCAGTATGAATTTCAAACTGCAGCAGTATTTATTGGAGACAAGTTAACAAGTAATGTTTTTGTTTATCATTGTGGTCCTGATGGCCTTTACTTTCCACCCTTAGTTTTTGAATCCCGTGCCTGACCTTCAAGTGTTTGCTGTGCTGTTGCACACTCACTTGGCTGGGAGGAAGGTCAGAGTTGGCCACTACAGGTAAGAAAGAGGGATAGTGGATTTGCTTTATGTCAGTCAATATCCAAACTGATTAATTAAAAAATCAGATTTGACTATTTATGTAAAAACACTGTAAGAAAATTGTTGGTAACTATAAAATATTAGATAATGAGTTTAAGGTAGTTATATTTTGGAAGAAAATCATAAAATTTAATAGAATTATACATTGTACCATGTTTTCTTGTGAACATACTGTTACTGTTATTTCATATATCTTGGTTTCTATAGAAATGGAAAGCAGATAGGCTTCTTGGGCTTGAATGAAAACTACAACTTTGAGTTACAGCAGATAGTAAGTTTGGGAAACATCAAGACCATCAAGAAGGTAAGTTCCCACTGCCTCCATGCCCATATATTATGCCTAGATGTTACAAAGCAGTTGTTAAGTTGTGTAAGCTGTTAAAACTATATAATATTTACAGTGTTCTATAATTTATGGTGCCATATTACTTGTCTCCCATTACAGGGGGATGAGATTGCAGTGGAGTGCACCTACAATACTGCCAATCGCACCAAAGTCACTAAGGTGGGTAAATACTGCATGACCTTATGTCATCACACATATAATGTGCTTTAAATGAAATCAGTTCTGTCCAAGAAAAAACATAAAAAGAAACACAAGTAACATGAAGACTTTTGTGGAAACAAATAAGCATATTTTATGTATCTGACCAGTAAGATTGATGAAATATGTATTGGTCAAACTGTGGAATTTGAACTATACAACACATGAGATAATATTAGATCACCTGGCTCTTATATTCCAGTGGTTTCATACACTCTGTTTTAAATCCATGTATAAAGAGAATCCCATGTCTCTAATGTCTGCCATGTTTCACATTTTCCTTCTTCAGATGGGGAAAGCAACTACTGATGAGATGTGCCTGGCCTTCCTACTCTACTACCCTGCAATCAATATCAGCACATGTATTGGCTACCCAAATACATCGATGAACCCAGGCTACCAGTAAGACCCATTGCAGTCCTTTACATAAAGTTACATACATAAAGCCTGAATCTATGTAACATATATTTTTTGTATCTTTGTATGTATCTTGATATGTGCTTTTGAAGTAACTATAATAATTTCTGACAGAATGTTTGTGGAGACCACAGCTTCAAACCACAATGAAATTGCTGAGTATGAGACTTTTGTAAAGTCCCTTCCACAAACACAGCTGATCTTGGGTGACGGTGTAAGTAACAGTCTGAATTGTTTGATACCTCAGATCTAATGAGGGAATTAATATTTTGTTTGAATTTTAGTCACTGTTTCCACTAAGTACCTCAAACAGTACCAAATTCCCCAATTATTTTGTAATATACAGATAATTTCCTTTTATGTTTGTTTGTTTGTTTGTTTTTACAACAGTAATCTCATATGCACTTTTGTGGCTATAAAACGTTAAATTCTAATACTGGTTATTGTTCTTAAGTTATTGTTTTTTTTTAAGTCCTCTCAATGCTTCCTTTTGTTCCCATTTGTTCTGTTCTGTTCCTTCATGTTTATGTAAAGCATTTTTTTAACTTTATATCACTTTTATGATACACACAGTTCATTGTTATTATTTATATTATTATTATATTATAGACCTGATACACATTTAACTTTGTACCGCACTGCATGTGTCCACTAAATTGAAATTTTTATGGGAGTTTTATGTATTTATCTAATGATCGTGGGCACAAAGTCAAAGTCTGGAAGAGTCCTATAATAATTGTCTTCCACTTTAGTTGAAGTCGTGACAACAAAACAAGATTTTTAGTATTTGTTTGATGCTTGTTGTCTGCAGTAATATAAAAAAATATATATTTTTTTATATCATCTTTTTTCTTTTTGTAGAACAAAATGTCTGCTTACGAAAATGGCATGGTCAGGGAGATGATGAAGACACCAACTATCACTTGTCAGACTAACAACACATCAAGTAGACTCTGCACTTCCTGGATTGTGAACCCAGCAGGACTCATACTTTTGTTACTCTGGATTGCAATAATGTAACATGGCCATATGAGCAACAGCAAATTTATCGACAACAATGTCGATAAAGGAAGGCACAATTGATAAAATCTGTTGTGTCCAGTTGGGTATATTCATTCTGGACTGGACTGGACAGGGTGTGTTTTTGTTTTCTCATAGCATTCTCATGTTCATAGCATATCTTTTCTTTTTGGCATTAATTGTTAATCACTGGGACAATTGGGTATCGTGTTGATTATAATATTGAAATTTGCATTACTGTCTTACTTAAAACTCTGTTTCATAAAGTTTGTACAGTTTCAAGGTAGTTTAATTTCACCATATACTATAAAAAATATACCTTAATACCCCTAGCACTATACCTTGAAACTAAAGTAGTTAAGTGGATTTCAGCCATCAGTAATATTATTATTAACAATATGTATATATGCTATCTATCTAGCTATATATAAGATATATGCCTATACATATATACAAAATTACATACACTGTGATAGAGGATTTTATTCATTTTGCCCAATTCTACGTTATATATTTCTTATTCTGTCGACATACCCTGACAATGTAGGCCTCTGTAATAAACGGCACTTATCTCTGTTTGTGTACACATATGGTTTTAATTTCATGCACTGTAAGCTTTATTGTTGATTTGAATATGTATACAATTTTATTAAAGAGCCAATCATTTGATAATCACTCACTCAGTAAAATATATATATATATATCCCAAATAATAAATAGTGGTGTAGTTTCACAGTTCCTCCTGAAGGAGGCGCTCTAGCCTTTTCGCCTTCCTGTCAGGGAGCAGACTGTGTACGGCTAGCCGGCTGGTAGCGTTGGCAATGTTGTCACTATCAGAATGATATCGCAGCGGGACAGAGGAGAACTCGCTCGTTTTTATACCGTCACGGATCCTAAGAAGCACCAGAAAGGCTACACGGTGTACAAAGTCACCGCCCGGGTGAGTGCAGCGGGGACGGGGCCCCCGGCGACCACACGGCCCCCGGCCGGCTGTGTAGCTTCGGCCGAGCTAACCCGGCTAATATGATGCAAACACGGGTAACGTTACTGTGACTGGACACGTAAAGGACTGGTTTATGTTTTAAAATACCGGGGTTTCTTTACCCCCGGTGGTTTGTTTAGTTTAACTCGCATTAGTGGTATTAAAGGCTGTTAAACTGGTGCTAACTGGCCGGCGTAGATGGTGTCAGGTGAAGCGTTACGATGGACGAGCATTAAGGAGATAATGTCAAGCGTCTTTTAGCAGAAAACGATCTGTTCAGACTCTTTGATATTTACTAGATAGCTGGGTTTTATTGTCATTATATTTTGGGGCAGGTTTCTCAGAGAAATGCACTGAAATAGGCTCAGTAATGAACGCTGTTGGGGATCCTGATTATCAAGTCAAACCCTGCTATTCATATTCACATCTTCGCCTACATGTCAGTGACTTAAACTCCCTGTGTTTACCTCCTGTCTATCTCTCGTAAGGTGCTGCAATAATAAAAAAACAAAATTGACTTGCAGTTTTGGACACTCTAGGCTTTAAATTGGAAGCATGGGGCTGTCCCCATTGATACTATACAGCAACTCACAGATCAAGTGCTGGTATAGAGTAAGATATTGATTAAATGAATAGACATATCCCATTTTTCATCCACTCTTCTGTCAGACCTCCAGTTACCAGTGCGTGCAATTATTTTTACAGATATGTGGGCACACTCCCAGTTTAATAAGTTAGAAAGGACAGGCTGAGTTTCCTTGTCTCTGCCTTCCTGCCATCCTGCTTGTTATGAATGTTGGTGATGTCTCGTTCTTACACTCAAGACTTCTGTCATTCGCTATATAATGCACTCATTGTCACACTCAGAGCTGTGCCCTTGCTTATACTTGTGCCAGCCTCTCGAGAAAAACCAGCCCCGACATCTTTTAGGCAGGAATAACTCACGGGAATCTTCTCCCTCTTCCACACAGATAATCTCTAGGAAGAACCCAGAGGATGTCCAAGAGGTAAGACGTGCAGCCATTAGTTTTTATATTCTGAGTTTGTGTGTGTGCAAAGCAAAAGGCAAACAGCTGAGTTTGGTGAAATATTTTGGAAGGAATTTGAATTTTTCTGGCCAGAAAAGTTGTTGAAAAGAGTTAGACCCTACACCCGGAAAATTGTTGCATTCCTCTTTTGCACATATTAATTTTAATCTTTCTTACATTCCAAGATCACTGTCTTTATTTTCAGAATACTTCAGTCACTCAGACTGTTGTTGTCCACGGATTAAATATTAAGGAATGGCTCTCAAAACAAGTGTTTATTGTTTTAAAAGGTTTTACAGAGCATTTAACTATTCCCCTTTCTTATAATTTGTCTATGAATATGCAGTAAAAACACACATTTGCATGCTCTCTTATATTTGACACACACTGAGGAATGCAGTCTGGCCTGGAACCAGCGCTAATGCAGCAGGCATGATGTCAATTACTGCATGTGTGTCTCAGAGACAGTGAAAGAGTTTTGCCTGGAAACACACACCTCCATTATTGAGCAGTGCTCCTGTTTGGGAGTGGTGCTCAGTCCTGTTTTTCTCATAGCAGCAGGGTCGACCAAGAATTTAGCAAACCAGACTTGCATCTCTACACTAAGCCTTTATGTTTTGCTTTACACCACAGAGTAAGGAATTACTTCATTCAGTTTTGTGTGTGAATGTTGTGAATGTGTTTAAGTTTCATTGCACAAGATGCCGGTGAGATGAGGAATTTATCTTGTCGTGTGAGTTAAGTTGTTTAATTTGTTCTCATAGGATAGCAACGTCAATAGTTGACGTTTGATTCATTGCAGTTTCAGGCTATGGAGTGCTATCCTTAAAGTTTTTAGAATTTTTCTTGTCTTTAACAAGACATAATTAATGTTTGAATCATTCAGAAACTTTAAAATAAAAAAGTGATAATGAGCTCAAGCAGTGTTTGGTAAACAAAATTGATATAATCCGTATGGTGAAGCTTCAAACATCTGAAACATAAAATGATTGATTCCCCAACTCCTACTCCTCCCTATCTTCATCCGTCTCTTCTCTCTCACTGTCTGTAGATAACAGTATGGAAGAGATACAGTGATTTCCGAAAGCTTCATCAGAACCTCTGGCAGCTACACAAGAATGTATGTAGCCAGTCAGAGCTGTTTCCACCCTTTGCCAGGGCCAAAGTTTTTGGTAAGACACTAACCCTTCAATTACCCTGTGTTAAACATTTGTCGTGATAAAGTTAAAAAGATCAAACGCATGTTTTGCGACCTAGGTATGTAGAGTCTTCTTCTCCTGTTCAATTTCTTTGGTCATCTGGTACTGTAGCATATGGTTAGCAATTTTATCTAAAGTGACCACAGATAGTGACAGACTTTGCTGTAGTACAAGATAATCAATCCTGGACCTTTGAACCACTAAAGTATTCTGGTCATGATGACTCTGCCCCCTAGAGGCAGCTCAGTGTTATTACTCAGTTAGTAACCACTACTCTTACCTGACATGATCACTTGCTTAAAGGCAACCTCACTCACTGTGTGTGCATATCTTTCTATGCATGTGCAGGTCGTTTTGATGACTCAGTAATTGAGGAAAGAAGACAGTGCTCCGAGGATCTGCTACAGTTCTCTGCTAATATCCCTGTTCTCTATAGCAGTCAGCACATACAAGATTTTTTCAAGGTACCCAAACACACACATGCAGAAACACAAACATACTCCCAGACAGACTATGGACTGCAATGTTTTCAATTCTTTTCAAGGGAGGCGAGGTCCACGACGGTTCAGAGCTCATTGGACCAGCTGAGCCCTTTTCTGATTTTCTGGCAGACAGTTTATCAGACTGCAGCTCTGACGGTAGGTTTACACACATTAACTCTTCCTCTGAATCAGTCAGCTTTTGATTTACAATGACTGTTAATTAGCACTTGCTCAGAGATGTATGCACATGTTTTTCAGTTCAAAGAGACATCAGTGGCGCAGATGATTTGACTATCACATCTGAGTATGGAGGTAAAGTTTGTTTACGCATCAAAACAGCACTCATTCACATTAGAGCTCAAATAGATTTTAGTTTTTCGATCACATATAGACTTATTATGAACGCTGTATGTATTTTTCTGTCTGGACTGACCTTAATATTGTTTTCCTCCCCAGGCCCGTCCAGTGACAGCGACCTAACCTCCCTGGCTGTGGATACGGACTCTTTGGCTGGGCTGGATGATGGCATGGCCTCAGGCCGCACCTCCCCAAACCAGCCACAGGGGGGAGCCTCCAACATTAGCAGCAGCTGCAGCCCTCGCTTGCCCTCCCTGCACGACCGCCGCACCCCATCTCCTGCCCCAGTCCCTGCCTCCTCAGCCCCTAACCCAGAGGTCAGCTGGCCAAACCGAACACCGCTCTTCTCCGGCAGTCTGAAGAAAGCCAGTGGTGGTAGTACTAAGGACGTGAAGTCAGACTACCTAGACAGAGCCAGTGAGCTCATCCGTTTGGCTGTACAGAAGGAGAACGAGCAGGACTTCCAGGCAGCTTTTTCTTACTATCGCAGCGGAGTGGACCTGCTGCTGCAAGGAGTGCAAGGTCAGTTTGGGAGAGAACTTTTCTTGTAGGTCAGTGCTTTCCACCTTAGTACCATTTAAAAAAAAGAAAAAAAGACTAGAAGAGTGTCATGTGCAGTGACACAACTTAGATATATCAGTTTTATTAACTGTAATAGTTAATATAACTACTAATATAGTTGATATTAAATATATATTAACTGTAGACCAAAGCTTGAGGAAAACATTTTGAAAACAACGGTCAAATGGACAGCAGGGTGGGTTGTAGCAAGTTATTTTACTGACAAAACTAATACTAAGACATTAATTGATGAACGCCCAAGTCTTTCAAACTTTAGGTCCACAAATTGCAATGCTGGCTTTCTGTTAAAAAAAACATTTCAGATTCAAACATGATGAGGTCCCCTCCAGAGTCACAGAGGACATTATGAAACTTGCCATGACTGCTAGCAAACCCAGTAAAAACTTTCCATGGCCAACAGGTACTGTAGGTCATGACCCAAACTTTGAAAAACAGTCCCCTAAAACAGCAAAACCTTTTTAGATGTGGGCAAGTTAGCAAAAGAGTGGTCTCGTGGACTGGCCTGGGTGGGTGAATCGTGGTGGAGTTGGGGGATGAGGGGTGGTATGTGACCAGCCAGAGTCTACTGTAAAAGATCCCCTCAAGACCTGTTTGAAGACATAATAATCTTCTTTGAATAATATGGATTTTGACATTGTTCTCCCTTACTTGATGAAGTGAGTTAAAAATAAGTAAAATAAATTCTACTTCAAAAGT
The DNA here is from genome assembly GCA_031216445.1 of Lateolabrax maculatus. Lineage (NCBI taxonomy): Eukaryota > Metazoa > Chordata > Actinopteri > Acropomatiformes > Lateolabracidae > Lateolabrax > Lateolabrax maculatus. The sequence continues at coordinate 11,290,136 of CM062212.1, read as the reverse complement.
GAGCTGATTCACTGGGTAGTATTGAAGAATGAGTCAGAACCAGAAACAGCATCTGCCAGGGAGAGGGAGAAAGAGACAGAGAGAAAGTGGCTGAAAGTCTTGCATATACGGACAGCAGGAGAGACTGAGTGTGAAACTGAAATTCACTAAACTCGATGGGAAATTTGTGCATATTCACAACCAATCTGTTATAGTGTGAGTGATCAATATCAGTGGCAGACGGAGGGTCTGTCTTTTTTTCTGTCTGTTTTTTTTTTTGTGACACAGTAGAGAAATGCTTCATGAATGTTAGACATAGGGTGGATACTCCGCTTTTATGCTCAGGAAAAAATATGGGAGGACACTAAACTGAATAAGTATTTATGCACACCGTCATTCCTATTCACCTGGCCTACATTGCTCATGCTGGCAGGTGGGGGTGAAAGGAGTGGATGAAGGATAGCCTCTAGTCAAATAACATCTTTGCTGCCCGGGAGTTGAGAATTATTGGCAGCGACGCTGACCTTGCACCCCGGTGTGGTTTAATAATTTGACTCTGTAATAACATGCTTTTTCGTCAGTAAATAAAATGGAGCTACAGAAACTTTTAAACCTGCACTATAAAAACTGTTTCGCAAAGAAAATTATTGATGTCACTCACCCCTTTTCAGGTGAGCCCAGTCCCACGCGTCGAGAGGCAGTGAAGAAGAAGACTGCAGAGTATCTGATGCGTGCGGAACAGATATCCAGTCAGAATCTGAGAAGCAACATGGGCCAAGGGTCAACACAGACAGTGGTGAGTGGGAGGGAAATGTCATTGGCCTGTTTGCTGTCTATGTTAGATTATGCAAATGTACTTAATATGCATGCATCCACCAGGGTCCTCAAACCACTACAAGCAGTATATCAGAGTGCGTTCTAGTTTATTACAGATGAAAAGATCCCAGCAAATCTGTGTCGAAACATGTATGTTAAACATATATTTTTAAATGCACATTGACAGTTTCTTATAAGTTATCAAGTGTCATCTGAAAACAGCGTAAAAGGGGGTGCTTTTGGTGACACTACCTATTCAACACATAACGATATCAGACAAACTTAGCTGGTGAACATAGTGGAGCATTTAGCAGCTAAAGAGCCAGCTGTGTCCCTCAGGAGTTGGTAGAGACCAAAAACAGAGCGAAAAGGAGAGTAAATATTGGACTTACATTATTCAGGTGAACACAAACCCAATTCCAAATGAATGCTGAAGTTGCTCTATAACTGCTGGATGTGTAAATAAGTAACTGCGTGCTAAGTTTGCCATATTAACTTACAAGGTGATGATATGATGATATGTTTTGTGTTCACAACTTGTGCCTGCTGCTGCCGAGTTGTCAAAATAAACAGTTATTGCAGCTTTAAGAGAACAAACAGAAATTAGTGCTTTCCTTGAAATACAAACCCATTTTTTTGTTTGTATTAGACTTTGTCTGCCTTGTGATGATCAGTTTATCTTATTATAGTTTTCACTGTAAGACTGACTGTTGCTCGTTTTCACATATTACTTGGGTCACATGTTGCAAGTGGTCATAATACTTAATGAGTATGACTATATTTTAATAATAAAATTGCACAATTGTTTTTTGTCCAAGGCTTTGGGGGCACAGTGCTGCCCGTCCACCAGCAGGGGAGGCCAACAGAGCCCATCTGAGGAGCTGAGAGCTTACAGGGTGCTCGGGGTCATAGATAAGGTCAGTTTACTATTGACAACAACTATTGACTTGTAGCCACTTTTTATGAGATTACTTTAATGTTGTTTTATTTATAATCACAATCAACAATTTGTCTTTTTTTAAACCAAGATAGTGAGTAAAAGACACAAATAAACATTGCACTTTATTTGATGTCAGAATTTTCTCCTTGAATATTATAGTAAATATAGAAAAGGAGAATTTAATGAAAACGAAACAATAATCGTGGTCCTAACAAAATAATTCCGATTAGGTCCCACAGCCACTTTAAATGTGGATGGTATCTGTCTTCGCGTTTCTCCTCCTTGTGTCCTTTCCTTCTTCGACCATCTCTTTTTATCTGAAGCAATAAAACGTAATAGATTTACTGGATGGTATGGTAAGGGCTGAGTGTGTGTATGTTTAGCGTCAGTTATGACTACCACAAGGTCAGTTTAGGTTGCTGGTCCCCTCAACCAGCTGCCGGCGAAGCAACTTCACCACTCAGCCATGAAATGACTTGGCAAGCAGCTCAGAGAGCGGCACACAACATTGAACAAATGATGCTCATCCTCCGCACACACAAAACCCCAAGGAAAATGTTGACACAATACTAACATGTGTTACAACTACAGAGGTGCACTCAAAATCCAATATATATAAATATGTCAGAAACAAATCAGACACAGAAAAAAAAATGCCTAATAGGAATCTATGCTATCCAGAAATGGCCTGGCTTTCCTCTCCTCTTTCTCCTCCTCCTTCGCCTTCCTCTCTTCACTTTTAATGGGGACAGAGGGGACAGATGGAGAGAGCTCCTCACCCTACTGCCCCTCCCCCTGGCCCTCCTCTTCACCTCCCCCCTTCCCTGATGTTTGTGTCTTAATTATATTAGCGCCCTGGCTAGCACTGCCACTCTGTTTACTCACAGCTCCATTCATATCCATTTAGCCTGCACCTGTTTGGTCTCCGGCAGGGTCACATGGAGAGAAAGCACCCACAAAACATACGCACAGCTACGCACAAACACAGACCAGCTCACACACATATGCTCAGGCTCTCCCCTGAGATGGTGAGGAAGCAGAAGGGCAATAGAGATGTCAGAGAGAAGGAGGGGAAATAAAGATATCAGGGAGAGCAAGAGGGAGGAAGTAAAAGAAAGTTAAATGAGAGTTGGCAGGAGCTCCTTTATTGTTGAAATATTGGTACAGATGTAAAGAAGGTAGGATTTTAAAGATGCCACTGCTACCAATTACTGTGTCTGCCATGAAGTCTGCACGCCTCTGTAGTGATATATTTTTTTTAAAGGATTACATGTGCATCAAAATTTTTATCATACTCTTTGTGTATATTAGATATACAACTGATGGTAATTTTCAATAATGATAAATCTTTTAAGTGCATGAAATGACCAAACAAAGTAAAAAAATGGTCATCCTAATTTTTAAGAGACCAATGTTACCTCTTCAGATTGATTGATTCTTCAATCAGCAGTCCAAAATCTAAAGACACTCGATTTACAATGAAAATCTCCATATTAGAGAAAATGGAAATGTCTTGGATTTTGATTGATAAATTACTTAATGATGAGATAATCAAAAATTGTTGTAATTTAATTTTCTTTCAACACATAGACTAATTAACTAATTGATTCAGGTAAAATGCATTTATAAAAATATGGTTTAATTTCTGTCACTCTTTCACAATTTTTTTTTTACCCTTTTGTGCTATTTACACTAAAGACGTCTATGGATGGCTTTTGCTCACGGTTATGTGCACTTGGTTTAGTCAACACAGCAGGATCCGACATGTTAATGCCAATTTTTTTAGTATAATTTAGGAACCTACATTTATCTTGCAGTGACCCTTATGTGTGCCCTGACCCAGTCATTGGAAAAACTACTCTGAAGGACATAACCACTACATCATCCTAGACTGTGTATGTCTGTTCATACCTGGCAATTAATGGCACTCTTCCATCACAGGTTCTTTTGGTCATGGACAAGAGAACACAAGAGACGTTCATCCTGAAAGTAAGTGTGTGTGTGTGTGTATGTTCACCCCACATCCTCCTCGTCCAGAGTGTAAGTGTGAAGTGTGAAGTGTGCCAGAAGCCCCTGTGTGTGACCGGTGTAATTGATTCTAATGGGCCTGTCCCTGTCAGCTCCTCTGCTCTCAGGTGTGAGACGTGTGCCAGATGCCAACGCACAGCGCAGCACAGATGACTACACACACGTGCGCACACAAACACGCATACGTACACACTCGCAGCCAATGTGAACTTTACGTGTAGCGCTGATAGATTTGTGTGGCTCTGTTAAAGTCACACGCTGTATGTGGCTTGATGAATCCAGTGACTTTGGGTTGCCATGGGGCATAGCTGGCACCTCTTTAATGAGAGGTTTCTCCTTTGCCACACATCCTTCCTCACTTTTTTATACCTTATTCTTCACACACACAAAAAAAAACCTTCCACTTCCTCCTCTCATGCGCTCCTTATTTGGGTTCATTTTCCTTTTCTCCTCTAGTCCTCAAATGCACATTATTTATTCCTTGCTTACTTTACCTTTAACTACTCATCTTCTTTTCATCTCCTTCTTATTACAGGGTCTGAGGAAGACCAGTGACTGTGGGCGGACTAAGAGGACAATCATGCCTCACTCTGTGCCCCACATGGTGCAGCTGAGGAAGTTCATCGTCTCTGAAGACACAGTTTTCCTTTTGCTGCAGTATGCTGAAGGTAAGACACACACATCTAATGCTCATCAGTTTCATCTTTCCTCTTTTGTCTTCTTTACTTCCAACTGTCTTTTCCCCTCCTTCACCGGATCCCTCTGCCGCTCTTCTCCCACCTCTCTCTGCCCTTGTTCCAGACAGATGTTTGATAGAGATGGGTGTGTGTCACAGGTCATTATTCTGAATACCAGGTGGCGCCATGCTTCATTAGCTATGCCAACACCTGGGCCTCCTTACATCCCACTCACTCTAGGATGTGTGTGTAGCTCGTGTGTGGGTGAGTGCATACAATGAAATGCAGCCATATTTTTGAATGCCCTGTAACCTATTCAATCTGGTGCATTCGCACACCCTGCGCTAATATTAGTGGACAGTATTGAATATCAAATCTGGCTGTTCAACATGATCTGATGAAGTTAATCAAATGCCAGAAAATCAATAGTTTCATCACAAGCCTTTTTTACACAGGGATTGTGCAACAACGCCGTAAAGAAGGCCCTTCATTATGCCGGCTTTGCGTTCTTTTACACTGAACTGAACAATGGCGCCCCAGCTGTGAGTTTAGACAGCATGCCGGTATTCCAGAAGCAAAACAGACGTGACGTGCAACACTACAGCATTGGCGTCCCGTCCTGCCAGCTCACCCGTTTACACAGACGGCAATTCGGCTTTGTTAGTAGTTCTGCTGCCGGCTTGACAACATTGTCCCCCCATTGCATACTTTTATATAGAAGGTGAGCCGGAAAAACAGAGCATCAATCCCACCTTAAACAGGCTGTGTAAAAGGGGCAACAGTTACATCCCAGCTCTGTGATTCAGAAAATCCAGGGTTGCTCCTTACGCTTCTATAGTATGCTGTTAGCAGCTGATGGGTTGAATGAGGATAGACAGGCAGACTGAGAGAGGCAGTGACCTGAGTGACATTGGACAAAACAACATGTGGATGGTTTTACTTTCTAAGCCATCGAGCTGTCCCGCTATCATTATCATCTCTGTGGGCTCCCTATCCATTCTCATCACACACAACAGATGTTGGCTTCCAATTGCTCACACTACAGCTGTGTGTGTATCTCTATATATGCATGTATGTGTGTGTAAGACAGAAAAAGTTAAAATGTTAACATTACACAGGGAACCTAAAACACTCACCCACCCCAACCCCATTTAGCCAAATTGGGTTCAGTCATAACTGTTTTTGTTTGCCTTGGTTGCTCGTTCCAAAGTGGAAACTAATGACCCTTAAAAAAAAAATCCCAGTAACTAAGGAGCCCCAGAAACCAAAGTCAGGAACTAAAAGTATCTTTTGTGCATTCCTTTTTGCTTTTCCACAGCATCTGAAGAACTTTGAATATTAGGTAAATTTGACAGACTGTAAAAAGCTAATTTTTGTTTTAGATGCAATGTTATGTGTGACTAGTGGCTTATGGTTATTTGCTCGCTCAAGGCTCAATTACCAACAAGGTAAAGTGCGTAACTAGGCAGGGGCTCCAAAGGCCTCAAGTTACCTATGTGGCAATTACTGATATTTGATCAACTACAAATTTATTTGGTAATATGCACCACTAAAACAAATTGAAAAAATAAAATTTGAATGGCCTAAAGGTGCCTCCCGCATTTTTCCAACTTGAGTTAAAGTCTAGTCTTAATATATTTTTGATATTATAAGCTGGTGCATATTTTTAAAAACGTATTGTATTTTGTGTGTGTGTGTGTGTGTGTGTGTGTGTGTGTGGTTCAATAAGGGCCTGCAGGTCAGTCTGGCCATGGGCTTTATAGTGGATTAATTTGGCCCTGTTTCTGCCAAAGAACATAACGGCTTTAAAACTGTTTTTGTTTAAATATCAGTAAACCACCCCTATCCCTATCCGTATTTCGATACTACTGGCACCCGGTGCTTGCTTATTGTAGCAGCCCTTAGGCTTGTGTTTGAACAGTCAGCAACTTTCAGTGCTGCTACTCCCAGAGCAGGAATTTTTTGGAGGATGAGAACTGTGGTCTAGGTAATACTAAATCTAGTCAAGGTTCGCCTGGTTGGTGAAGTTGCTGAGTTCCTAAAAACCTCCCTGGATGGAGCGCCTGGTAGCTAAGAGGCTAAAGCGCATTGCAACCGTCCCTGGTTCTGTTCCAGCCGGTGACCTTTGTCACTCATCATACCTCTCTCTCCCGTGTTTCCTGTGTTCCTCTTCACTGTAACTATTCAATAAAGACACAAAACGATACAAAAAAATCTTTAAAAAAAAAAAAAAAGAAGTGGAAATGTGCTCTAATAATCCAGAAATTGCACAGCTTTCTCTCTAAATCTTCGTTTGTATTCCCAATAACTCTGTGTACTGATGTTTTAGATACACCTTCCTTTTTTCTTTGTCTTTGATGCCCTATTTCCTTCATCTTTAGGTGGGAAGCTGTGGTCTCATATTGGAAAGTACCTGCGTAATTCCAGCCCAGATGAAAGCTTTGACATTCCTTTCATCCAGAAGAGCCACACAGTGGCTGTACACTCTCCACAGCATGCTGTACCACGGCTGGATGTAGGTTCAGCCAGTTCTGGTTCTGGGCCGGTTGTTTGTTCTGATTCTGTCTCAGGGCTGCAGAACGAAGAGGAGAACCTCATCAAGTCTCCCCAGAAAAGGGCTCTCCTTCCCAGGCTTAAGGAACAAATAGGAGCCCAGTCAGACTCTGGAGCCACCTCTGAGGAAGAGTGCACCAACAGCTATTTGACACTTTGCAATGAGTATGAACAAGACAAAGTAGAACCAGATGCACTAGAAGAGGAGGAAGAGAAGAGTGAGCAGGAAATGCTGTCACTGGAAGTGCCCATAGCTACGACCACCACTTCCTCACGTAGCCGCTCACTGCTTAGTAACGACAGCCTCTCTTCACCTATCAGCTCTCAGGAACTTGGCTTTTTCACAGAGTCAACCGAAAAAAGTGGCCACACCCTTGACAATGAGCAATACCATGGCGAAGGACAGGACCACAGTGAAGTTTTCAGTCCTTTGCCCTCCCCTGTTGTGCCTCTGTCTTTGGATCAGTCCAAGCACACGCCAATGGAGTTTTTCCGTATTGACAGCAAAGACAGTGCAAGCGAGGTGACCTGTCTCGACTTAGGAGAACAGCGCCCCTCCCATAAGCAGGTCCCCGTATTTTCTACATCTGACTTGGCCTCGGATGTCACTGAGGATCTTCCAGAGCTGGCTCAGGAGGTCAAGGGCCACAGCTCGGAGCTTTGGGGGTTGGACTGTAGTGATAAAGGCTCCAATGAGTCAGTGCCAGTCATCTCATTTAAAGAGGCAGTAGTTGAGGATGAGGGGCACCCACCAGATCTTTTGGTCAACTTGCCTGTAATGAGTGGGACTGTAGACTGTTTACAGGAGGAATTAGAGACTTCGGGGGTGTGTCTGGGCCTTGAGGCCACAGCCTCTCCTCAGAAATTCATCCAGCCTGATGTTTTACAGCTTCACAGCCAGCCTGAGGAAGAGGAGGAGCAGCCACTGGAGCAGAGGCTCTCGCCTTTGTGTACAGCCTCTGCAACTTGTGACACTAGTGCTGCATCTTCCTCTCCCTTCAACTCACTGTGGGATGACTGCACCTTGGCATTTGGGCAAGAGGCCTCTGACAAAATGGTAGTTCATCCTGCTTGCCAAAATAATGACCTCCCCCTTGACCTTCCAGTTACTGACTTGCTTAATGAGAAACTAGAGGCCGGTACAAGAGTAAACACAGACTTGGTTCCAGACCACAGTGGCAACAGCACAGGCTCTATCACAGCCACAAATGGGACTAAGGCCTGTGCAGTGGTTGATAGTTTATTAGGTCTTGATGGTGAATCATCAAGAGTTATTAGTAATACAGGTGGCAGCGAATTTGATAAAGAAGTATCACGGCTGTTTGCAGAGCTGGATGAGCTGTCGTTGGCTGCATCCCAAGTTCGTATCCCGGAGGAGTTTGTACGATGCTGGGCAGTAGAGATGGTGACAGCCCTGGATTCTCTGCACCAAGAGGGCATCATCTGTGGAGATTTAAACCCCAACAACATCCTGCTCGACCACCAAGGTTAGACATCCATTAGTACCATTTTCATGGCAAAGTGCTGTTGATAAGAATTCCTGTGAAAATAGTTTTTTTCTGTAAGTTCCCATAATCTTGTCATCTATTTTATAGCTCTGCTAAAGCGTGTAATACATTATTACACATAGATGAAAGTATATGTCTTACAGAGTATCTCACTGTGGATGTTTGTAGAAAAAGATTTTTAAAAAACTTTTAGACTGCATTCTTGCAATATTAGCTGGAATACTGCTAAACAGTAATGCCACAACTACTTCTGAGCTATATTATCAGGGCAGCATTAGAATACAGTTTAGTAACAGAAAGTTTAGAAAAAGATGTAGATTAGCTCAGTGCACGATACAGCTGTGAGTCTCATCAAACTTGAATACACTGAACGGTAACACTAACTGAGCAGCAGGAACAATAATTCACCATTACATGGCCCGTTGAGAGTTTCACCACAGGTATTTCACATATAAATAGTTCAATAAAGACCTAATGAAAATCCTATAGACTCGTGGTGACATCCGCTCATATTTCTCTTTCAGCAAACATAAAATCACATTCATCTGAAGCAGCTATACTGTGAGGATGCCATATTGTTTTGCTTGTTTTCTCCAGCAGAAAATGAATCACTTGTATGAAGTCAAGACCCCTTATTCCTTTCTTAGAGCATAAGCTATTTGACTGAGGGACTGTCTCTGTCAGTTAACAATGATGTAATCTATTTACTAAAATGAAGGCTCTTCCAGAGGCGAAAGTGTTGTTTTACCAGGAGGTCACAGATTCCCCCTCAACTTCTTCTTTTGTCGTTCTACAATCATCTCTCTCCACCTCGTTATCAACAAGCGTCTAATTAGCTGAGTGGCTGTTTTCGTCTCCCTGGTGGTAATTATTGTTCTAAAGGGCCCATCAACGGCGTAGTGTGGTGCATCAGTCTGGCTAGCCCAGGCTAATGGCCACAGCTACCTAATGACACCATTAGTTCTAATGATAGCGTTAACGGGTAGCCGCTAAACAGGAGTAATCGCTGGGGCTATGTGCTTGAAAAGCTCGCGGAGGGATGTAGAGAGGCAGAAAGGAACGGAGGAAGGAAATGCCCTAAAGGGGAGTAAACGGTTTGAAAAGTAGTGAGTCTGAGTGACACTTGACTGTGTGGGGTTGACAAGAGGCAGAGCATTAGATGAATGTCTCACACTTTGACCTTGAGCTGAACACTTTGCCTTTCTTCCTGTCTCCTTAGGTCATGTTCAGATTACCTACTTTTGTAGCTGGAGTGACGTGGAAGACTCCTGTGACAAAGAGGCCATTGCCAATATGTACTGTGCACCAGGTGAGACATACGTATAACTGCTAATACACTTTATTTCTGTGATTTCTCTTATGCACTCATTCTATACTCAATCATTAGGAACCTTGTTTTGTGTGTGTGTGCGTGTCAGACAGGAGATTTATGTGGGGTTAATTCTATGCATGCATGCAGGGCCATAAGTAGGCCACTTTCCCATGGTCACAGAACCCTCAATCATAGCCGGGCATGAATAAACAATCCCAGTGTACAAACTTCTCTCGAGAGTAGAAACATGAACACTGATTCTTCTTGACTCTCAAATTGACAGAAATCCATATGCAAAGGCGCTCTTTCCATTCTGTTCCTCTGTTCTTTCTAAAGGAACCACATCTAAAGGATACATATAGTAATCATCATGGCAGTTTTATTTAACATTATAATTAACACTCAGAGTGGTTAATATCTGGGGAATAAATTAGAAATATCAGGTTTATTACTCTTGCAGTCACAGTTTTGAGAAGCTGGATATTGTAGTACTCTCATTGTCCTGTAGAGTGTGCTATTGTGCAACACTGAGCCAGTAGTACGGTAACCCCATGTGTAGCCCCCAGCAGGCTTGTGGCAGCTCTGGCATGCTGTTTACAAGCTGCCTAAAACAAACTGCTGCTAGACTACAGCACCATGTCCCTACTTAACACTTCTGTGTGTGTGTGTGTGTGTGTGTGTGTGTGTGTGTGGTGGGGGGGGCATTCATGCTTGTGTATGCATGAATGCGTGCACATGCATTTGACATCTATGGGAGGATACATTTTCCAATATGCTTTAAACATATGGCTTTACACTTCTGTGTGATGTGAGATTATGTGTGATGCGTATAATTACATCTTTCTCAAATATGCGGGGAGGATAACTGTTAGCTGAAAACACTAAATGCACTCTGAGACATACACAATGACCCTCACAGCCATTCACTCTCCCACGCACTTATATTATCACTCATATTCATCCTCTCTCTCAAGCCAGGAAGGTCACTTCAGATTTAAATCCTCCTTGTGACTAGAACATACAGTATGCCACTGCTGTAATAAATCTGAAAGCAACAAATGCTCTATCTAATATCCAAAGTGTGCATTTTATTCCCTTAGCAACAGCTTGTTTAAAAGCCTGCTAATGGAAATAAAAGCACATAGAGGTATATAGTGGCCAACAGTAGAAGCTAGAACAAGGAGCTTTATGCATAATGTAGCTTAAAATCTAAGTGCTAAACCGAGACATGTTTGCCACTTAAGTCATTGTGTAATTAATGCAGTAATTTTCTTGTTAATATAAGCAGCGAAAGATTTTTACGCTTAAGTGGATGGTAGGTATCAAAGGTAACCTGTAATATGCTGAACAATCTTGTTTTTTTTTTTTTTAATTAATTTGGTATTTTAATTTTTTTTATTTTTAAAGGTGGAGTTTGACAAAATATACACTTGACTTACAGTTGGTTATTACAGGACTGTTAAGCCAGTTCTGGATCAGTCAAGTAAAGGAAACATTTAGGGTTCCAACCAGTGATTATTTTCCCCATCATATAATTTGATAATTTTTCAAAAGTGCTGTCCTCAAATGTCAAAGTTTTTTACTTGAAACTGGGGAAATTAAACAAATATTAAGACTGATGAAGCGTATGACTTGAGACTTTCAAAATTGTCATTGAAAGTTGATTGACTAATCTTTTAAGCGCTGTCAATTTTTGATGTAGTTTAGTTTAAAGACAAATACAAGTATAAACACTGTTGGGCTGGATGAGGAAATTAAACCAGAAACTTGGCTGAGTCTACAGTAGTAAAAAAATGGTGCTCTTTGATTCACATTTGGGAAGTGTTTACATTCAGCTCACACAAATAATAAGAAATATTTTAGGAGCAAAAGTGAAAAATGTTAAATGATGGGGATAAAAGCCTTAATGAAATGAACTGGATCTGAACTGACCTCAGCCCAGGTGTGAAAGGTCTTGTTAGTTAAACTACTGTTGATCCCTTGTGGATCAATGGGTGTTATACATATTATCAGCCAGCAGGGGGTGTGCTATGCTGTTGTTAAGCGATAGTACCACTTCCTCATCCATTGACTGTCCTGCTCAACCGCTGGCAACTTTTTCTCTTTTTCTTGTGTGTCTCTTATTTCCACCTTTCTTTTTTGTTGCTATAAATGCGGTTATACACATATTACAAAGTAGTGGCTATCCCCTCTTTTGCTCGCTTGTAATGTATTGCATACATTATGTCGAAAATCCTATGTCGAGTACATGCATGTATCTGTAGATGTATGTGCTTGTGAACACACACACTGTGTGTAATGCAGAGGGTTAGTGAGTGTGTGTCTCTCCTGCCCTTGTTATGTATTGCTGTTTATCCAGACAGGGTCAGCTCTAGCGATGGCTTCATTCCTGATGACAGATTTATGACTGTTTGCCAGAAAGCTAGCAGGGGGCCTGCTGTGACCGTATGTGCGTGTGTGTGTGTGTCTGCGTAAGAAGGAGGGAAACATGTTTTTAAAACGCACACATTCACACCCAAATAACACGGGAGTGGACTCGGAAAATACAGTGGCAGGGTATTCATCTATTTATTCTGCACTTCTTGCTTATTTACTTTCTCGCTATTTGGTCATTATTGATGAACATCAGATGGCTAATGTTTTGTTCTCTGTTAAGAAAAAAAACAAGCTGTTGAGTGATTCAGTGATAGAACCTCATTCAAGCAGAAATGAGAATTGTTTATTGTTCTGTTGAGAGGGAACCAAGGCAAAAACCGATTGTCTTCAATGTCTAAGAAAAGGGAAATTCATTGTTCTTCCCCTCTGAGGTAACAAGTTAGTTACTGAGGACTCATCATCATATTCACTGTTTTCACTGTTTTTTTTTTTTTATATTTTTTTTTTACCTGCTCAGCCACAGCTTGATTTAATGGAAGATAAAGTTAAGTTCCCCTTTTGACACAGAGCTGTCATCTCATTGTTTTGAAAAAAGCTTTTCAAGTAAGAAATTGTTCCTGGAAGTACTTCTGCTTTATTATAATTATGTTCATATATTCTCATAAGATGAGTCATAGCACTGTTTTAGCTTTGTTTGCTTTTGAAAATACAATGTCATTGGTTTTACCATTTCAGCAGAGCCTCCCCAGCTCATAAGACACACACATAGTCTTGGAACATCATACAGCAATCCCTCCTTACTTCCTACCTGCATACACTTTACTTCCTCTTTCAACAATGGCTGTCAGTTAAGTTTTTAGGGAAGTTGGTCTAAGAGGAGAAGAGAGAAAGTTCCTTATGGCCCCCAGGAGAGAGGAGATGGAGTATGATTAAGATACAAAATAGGAGGGAACTGCATTGTTGAGGGGAAAGGGAAGAAGAAGAGGCCACGAGGTGAATACACTGTATTGTTGTACCGGTGTATCTGAACTTCTCAGTATCCTTTTGTTTTCTTAGAATTCTCATGATTAATTTGAAAGTTTTTTTTTTTTATGCTTTTCAAGAAATAAATACCAGGTTAGTGGAGGTATGATCAAATTTGAAAATGTACACATCACATAGTGCCATGTAACACTGGGGTTTGAATGACCCATGGCCTCTGGATGCAGTTAATTCTCCCTTCCCGTCCTCTTTCTCTCTATCTCCCTTTCTCCCTGCCTCGCTCTGACAGAGCGGTAAGTGTAGCCAGCTCCACTGTACTCTCCCTGCAGCTCCTTAGACATTAATCCATTCTGATGACATCGACCTTGCTCTGAGACGTGTGTGTGTGTGTGTGTGTGTGTGTGTGTGTGTGTGTGTGTGTGTGTGTGTGTGTGTGTGTGTGTGTGTGTGTGTCCAGTATTTCCCTCCAGCTCATAACTACGCAGGTATCACTAGTCCGTACAATGACGATCTTCTCTCCTTGGCTGTCAAAACAGTAGTCCTGGGGAGCCCTGAAGACTGGTTGCTCAGTTGGCTGTGTTTGTGTGTTTTGTGCGCGCATGTGTGTGTGTGTGTATACGAAGCGTGCAAGTCGTATCATAGCCCTCTCTAACCTTTGCTGCAAGAGAGCCACGCAGGCCCCTGGAGTTTCCAGTAGCCTACAGGAGATGAGGGGTCTTTGTCTCTTATGCTCCCCCAGCTGAGGAGCCTGGTCTCTGGGCACACACAGCCGTGACCCTGGGTCCCAGCCCTCTGGAGAGAGCAGAGCAGAGGGAAGCTGAGCAGCACAAGAGGCCATCTGGTACCCAGTGCAGCAAGCACACAGACGCGCACACACACACTCTCTCACACGTACTCTTTTGACTTTAGCAAACAAGTATCACTCTCGGCTTATGTGTCTTACTTAAACAAATACTGTGGAGTCCCAACAGCACACCATCAAGGTGTCTATCAGACTGGTTGTGGATCAGAATCTCGCACAACGTGGAGCTAAATTGAAAGTGGCAGACTTCCCATGAAATGTTCACCTTGAAAGAGTTTTGTAGTTTTTACATGTGTGTAGATGCAAGTGTTGACCAAAAAAGGAAGAATTTTAGAAAAGGAAGAGATGGTAAATGATGTGTGCGATTATCGAGAGTCGTCAATGACGGACTGTCATCAAAGTTTGTGGTAAGACTGCAATCGATTAATCGTTCAGTTATTTTTCGATTCCAAGATTTACTGCTTTTCTTTTTTAATCATAAACTAAAAATTGTTGCTGTTTGGGCAGTTAAACTGACAAAATAAGATCTTTGATTAAATGACTTTGGACTTAGAGTAAATTGTGATTTTACTAATTTGCTACTATTTGCTGACATTTTACAGACTAAAAGATTAATCAATTAATTGAGAAAATAACCAGCAAATGAAGCGATAATGAAAATAATTGTTTTTTGCCCCTAGTTGGTGGTGTAGATTATTTTCAGATCAAAAAAAAAAACTGGAGTAAAGAAAACTATACAGAAATGCTATACTATTTGTTCTCAGTTTTTCCTGCTTTACATTTCTTGGTGTGTGTGTATGTGTGTGTGTGTGTGTGTGTGTGTGTGTGTGTGTGTGTTCTAAGAGTGTGTGTTTGTGTTGGAGGTCAGGTCATGCAGATGGTGTGAAGTTGCAGCAGACGGTTTCCTCAATTTAACTGCTTTTTTATTATGCAAATCACTCTTTTATGAGACTCGCACTTGTTTGTGTGTGTGTGTGACTGTGTCCATGTTTTGTGCTCATTTTGAATTAATTGTATCAATTCAATGAAACATTAAGTAATCCAAGATGTCATTTTGAAAGTGTTTAATGTTGAGGGTTTAAAAGCAAGATACCTAAAATGATGTAATCATGTAAAGGGTCTTATGCATTGAGCTTTTAAGCTTAAGATCAGTGAATGATTTTCATTATGCACATTTGATTATTTTCTTATCTTCATCCATCACTAGTTGATTATTCTTCCCTATGATCTTCCCCAACACGTAAGCTATTTCTCTGCTTGTTAATTCACCGATTAATCCAGTGTTTTTGCTCTTTTTTTCAGAGGTGGGAGGTATCAGTGAGGAGACAGCAGCATGCGATTGGTGGAGTTTGGGCGCCATCCTGTTTGAGCTCCTGACCGGCATGGTGAGTCAAAAAGTACAAAAAAAATGGTTATCTTTGTTGCTAAGGTGTTGTGGGATGTCTGTAGGTGTCTTGGCTTTCAACTCTCTCACACTCTTTATGGTTGTGCCAGGTTGTGTGTGATTCTGCATGAGGTCTGTATGTGTTTGAGGTGGAGTTTGTTGGTGTGGTGTGTGTGTGTGTGTGTGAGAGGTGCGTCTTGGCTGCCGTCTCTTACTCTGGTTCTCGGGGAGTGCCAGGGGTGTCGGTGTGACTTTCTCCCCCAGCCTGAGCTCCATCTGCTGGGCCAGGGGGTCAGCTCTCCCCGGGCCTCTTTGCTGGCTTCCAGAGCAGCGCTGGGCTTTGAGCATGCCGATCCGAGGTCGGCATGAAAGGTGAAGACCAGGGCAGCTCTCAAGGTGCTGCAACTGGGCTGGTCCAGGAATCAGGGCTGTCTGAGGGGCAATCTTTTAAGACAGGTTTGGGAGGAAGGGGAGCATCTCATAGCCTTTGTGTTTGGAAGGCAACAGATACATATTCAGCTGCTATACATGTACGCAAACACATGCACATGCTAATTATAACTTGCTGCTCTCTTGAAGGACAAATGCACACACAGTAGCACGCACATAAACCCAGTGCAGGTGCAGAGCGGCCCTTCAATTTTTCATTGTCTATTAAATTTAAATAAATTCTAACTGATTGCCAGCGGGCATATTTTCATATAAGCTATCAGTGGTTCCCATCAATGGCCCAAACATGAGTCGGGGTGTTAGGTTAGTGCTATTATGTTGAACAATACACACCCACTTACCTGGGAAAAAAAGTCAGTCACACAGATGTCTCCTTTGATGATTATGTCTGGGTACAGTCCTGGCAAGGATACACACACACAGGCACCCATAGTGTCTCTTGATCCTTGCAGGATAAGATCTTGCCTGGAGCAGTCTTGACTGCAGCTAGGAACACAGCCAGAACTCCTGCAGCATGTATCGAGAGAGCGAAAGAGGAGAGAGAGAGAGAGAGGGAGGGAGAGAGAGAGAGAGGCAACTGACCTAACTGATGGAAAAAACACACAGGGTCCCCCAGCACAAACACACAAACTGCTTTCTCTTGCTGCACACGTTCTGTTCTAGCATTTTCAATTTGTAGGTGTAGATGCATTGAAAGATGTGGTGTTGCAACATACAGTGATTACCGTCATTATTGTCAATTATTTTAACAATGGGGCTACATTCTGTGTTTAGTAAAGCACTTGCAGGTCTGCTCCCTTTCTTTCACTTCTGAGACTATTTTCATTTTTTATTTTTCTGTGCATGCGGCAATCCCTTGTAATTGACAGTTTGACCTCATCTGATCAGATTTTGCTCAGATTTTACTCTTAAAAACAAATAAAAAATTCCAGTGAAGTTCCTCTGTATGAACGCTGTATAATGTACAAACATGTCATTTTTTCTGTGACACTCACTCTCTCCGACACACACAGCAGTTCCAAGAAAGAGCAACAGTAGTTAAATCATTACCTTGTTGTAGTTGGTTTGATCAGTGTTGTTTCAGGTGCTCTGGCTCTTTGGTCGCCTCCTATTTGTCCAGTCCTGGTGCTTTCACATTGACCTAGGCTCTGCGGGTGTCACTATATCTGTCCCTTTAGCTCCCAGTCTGTCAGGTTTTCTTTGTTTTGATTGATAGTTATCTATTCTTTCCACCCCTCCTTCCCTCTGTACAGTCTCTGCTGCGGTGCCATCCAGCAGGAATCGGTCGCCACACCGCTCTCAACATCCCCGAGTCTGTTTCAGAAGAGGCCAGATCTCTGCTGGAGCAGGTGAGAGTCTGAGTGTGAGGCTGGTAACTTTTCTGTGGGTATTTTATCAGTCACGTCACGCACAGAATTTAACTGAGTGGCCCAACAGATTTTTCCCACTTAAAAATATCTATCCATCCATCCATTATCTATACCGCTTATCCTTAGAGGGTTGCGGGGGGCTTGAGTTAATCCCAACTGACATTGGGCGAGAGGCAGGGTGTACACCCTGAACTGGGCGGCAGTCAATCACAGGGCTACTTAAAAATATATTTTTTGTAATTCTATATTTGTTATCTATTCTTTACTAAAGTTACATGCACCTTAAAGTCCCATAATCACTTTTTGTTTTAAATGGGGTGGGTGAATGAGGGAATTTTACATGGTGCATCATAATGTTAGTAATAATTTGTTGCATTTTTAAATACATTAAAGTTACTACTCGCTCTCAATGGTTAATAAACATAATAGTAATTCAACCTATACAGAGTTTATAAATACACAGTTTTCGGCAGGTCTTTCCCAGGTTAAAAAGATGCACAATAAGTATTTCCAACAGCAGCAATAGTGGTTTGTTTGAAATAAATACAGTAGAAGAACTGGGTTGGCATGACCTGCTGCAGAGGCTCAATAGACACAAAAAAGGGTGTCGTCCACCAAAACTGTACCTTCATCAAACATGCAAATAAAAGACATCACAGTACTGAAAATACTCTAAGATATGTATGTATTTTTCTGACAGATTATAACAGATAAAAACCCATCCTACACACAGTGGACATATATATTTAACAACAGAGCTTACACCAAGATAATACATTAAAGCTAATTGCAATCTTGTTATCTTTAGATGTATATTAATATGTTTTTTATTCTTTAGATGTATAATAATATGGTTAGTATGAATTTATCTCTGCTTAATTTGACACAAATCTGCCATGAACGCAGTGTAGTAGTGCTGTGAAGGAGTGGACATACACACTCAGTTCAATCTGTTTGCGTGTTAATGCTATATATAGTAGCTTTTGTATGCAGAAGTTGTGAACTTTATGGATGTGACAATGGATATGACTTTTTGACTGTGTGTGTCTCTTTTGGTCTCTGCCTCACCCTCCCATGCAGTTGCTCCAGTACAACCCAATGGAGAGACTGGGGGCAGGTGTTGGAGGCGTGGATGATATCAAATCCCACCCTTTCTTTGCCAGAGTGGACTGGATCAAATAGACGCTGTGCATTGTGGGACTACGGAAACTAGATTTGCATGCTGGGAAACTGGCTGATCTAAATTAACTCCTCCTCATCTTTCAGACTGGACATACGAATATAAATACAGTAAATACAGGTAATGCATTTCTGCACACGTCCCATTTTGTGTACGGCCATTCAGTCCCCTTGCACTTGTCTGATTTTTATTTATTTTTTTATGAAATTTGCCAAGAAGCAGTATTACCTTCCTTGTAAATTGCTAATTTCTTTATCTTATATAGGGTTTGGTGTGTAACCTTTGTGGTGCAGGGAAAACTTAACAACGTGTGTGGTGCAATAATTTATACAGTAAGTGCTGGTACTGAGTGATGATCCATTACGACATTGTTGCTTTTACACTCCTTATACAGTAGCTGTAAGCCAAAATGACACGTATGAGAGTGAGAGGTGACATTTTTATGTTTTCACTGCATTTATTAAGTGCTGCATGTTACCCATTCAAACTGACACAGACTTAAGTCACCTTTTCTAATGCACATGTGTAATACACTCAGTTTGTTGCCACCTTTAACACTTATATCATTCCCCACGGAGCCCATTGAGATTAGCGTTGAGTGAGACGGATGGAGTCCTTTACTGGATGTGGGGGTTGTGGTGTTCTGATCTAGAAAAAGATATGATATCTCATTTCCTACAACACTGTCAAACTTTTCTTTCTTTTTTTTGCCAACCCCTTTTACTTCCAACCAGCCCAAGAACAGTAACAGAGATGGACACTATGCAAGGTGAATGAACAAAATATTTTGAGATAGGAGATGGTTTTTGTTGTTGAGTGAAGAATTTAGTTGTACTAAGATTGAATTATGTAACAGATTATTGCGGGGAAAAGGGCCAGTTTAACAGACTCATGTCCCTGTGTGGACAGTGAGTGTGTTTCATTCATTCATTCAAGGAAGAATACCGAAGGATGAACCACATTTGAAACCAGCCCTTTTACAAATTGTAGTTGTTTTTATGAATAGCAGAGGACACTCTACATTGTAAAACACTATGTTTTCTGCATGTAAGAATAGGATTTATGTAATATATTTAATACTTTGAAAAATCTATCGAACAATAAATAATGTGTGTCTTGTAAATTACCTTTTTTAAAGGATGTTGTGCTGAGTGAAAGGTACTCCCAGGTCTCGAAGTCTTGGTCCAACTCGTCAATCAAATTGTTTTTTTTTTTATTGTGTGTGTTTTATTTTTGAGCAACACATCTGCTAACTTGCCACAAAGATCTTAGTGCTGATTTTATAATATCTATAATGACATTTCCATGGTTACCTTACATGCCATATATCACTTCTTTTATAATCGGACAAGACTTTTTAGAATTATTGGAGCATATATCAAACGCATCTTAATACATTTCTGTAACAATACACAGATAATCACTGTAGATGCTGCACTCTGTTGTACCCCACTGCACTGCGGATTAATACATGTTAACTGACAGATACTGTACATGACCAGGTTCATATTCCAACTATTAACCCTTTTTATCAGACATAAAAATCACAGTGAGATCAGATGTTTTTTTCTGTTTTCTATTGAATGCTCACTCTTGTCTGTGCTGTATGTCTAAACTGGTCTGTCAGTGCACTCTGGATAACAATAAACCTACCTGGATCAGTACATCTAGTGATGCATCTTTATGGATTCACTGATTATGTGTAAGTAGCTGGGAGTGTGTTGTGTTTGTTCTCAGGCTACAGCCCCTCTTATCAGCAGGACTGATTATACTCCTAGAAAGCCACTGTCACTCCTACTGAGTGTCACCGTGACAGTTATACGAGTCAGCAGACAAGCACACAAACACACACGCATAACATGGTAAATCCCAGTCATTGATACACATTGGCCCTTATGGGGTGCAGTTATGGTATTACCAGCTTCCAGTCTTAGAAATGTCTTGATTATTTGAAAATACGTTTGAGAAATTTGCATTATGTAACATTATGAGTTTTACTGCTCAGCAGTGTGTCACTTCAACCTTATAACGAAATGAAAATCACATCTGCAGTTGAGTTTTCCATGAAGCAGCAGGATACATCCAGGTACACTGAGGACTTGTGAGCAGTTCTCACCATGATTAAGCAAAGCAATTCAAAAAACAGTCGACTCCCCTGATGTTACACATTGTGATAACCAAGCCAGCCTGGGGTAGAGGTGTATGTTTTGGCAAAACTCAAGATGGTGGCCAAAGGTGGAGGAATAGTTTTGGGAATTTGCTTATTCACTTTGTTGCCGAGAGTCAGATGAAAACGGTACCACTCTCATGTCTGTATGTTGAATATGTAGCTGGAGCCAGCAACCAGTTACCTTATCACAAAGACTGGAGTGGCAACAGTCTAGTTTTTTGTCTAATCCATGCAAAGAGTGTAAAAATGTCATGGCTGAGACTCCTGAAAGTTACTGCTCCTGGCAAAGAATTAGCCCAGCACATAACACCCCACGGTGACATGGGTGTGGTATCAATCTTCTCATCTACCTCGTGAATAAGCGTATTTCTTTTAAAAAATTATAATTTCTTTAATTAAAAATTGATTTTCTGATGGATTTGCTGTTTTGATCGTACTGCAGGTAAAAAAAAAAAAAAAAAACATTTCATCTTAAAATGTAAGTTAAACTTGGTTCAAGTTAAATTTTTGAGGGACTCTTTAAAAAAAACAAAAAAAAACATTTAGAATTCAATCAAACGTCTTTTGTGGACCAGTAAGTTAATATCCTTTCTTCCTAATGATCTCTTACAAAACTGCTTTAATAACCTTTTTATACTAGAATATTTACACATGTTGAAGGAAATCACATCCAGGCTTGATTAAACTGAACGTGAACTCATTCCTGCTATGTCTCTATTACCTAAAATGACATGCTCATCGACACACACCATCACACACACAGGTCGGGGGAGTTGTTAGCAGTGTCGGGGGGGTATTCCCTTGTGTCAGCCTCACTGCCACAGGGTCAAGAGTCTGGGCTGATTAGTGCTTGTCATAAGACCTGTCTCTCATTACACACACACTCAGGGCGAGAGGTTCACTTCAGCTCAGAGAAGAAACCTGTCAATCTTACTCAGCTGGATGTGAGATGTGCTTTCAGTGTGTTCACAATAGCTGCAGAGTCCCCCCCAAGCATAGTTAATGCTGCTGTACAAGAAGAAGTTCTTCCACTAATGATTCAAATTTGTCTGATATGGACTTAAACAGCATATGATACAAACATAGAATTTATATTGTTGTAAAGTGTGGTTCAGCCCATAACACCCTGCTGCTGTAGTATCTCAAACTCTCAAAAATGACTTCTAAGTGGTGAAAAATAACTAAGTACAGTCACCCAAATATGTACTTAAGTACAGTTTTGAGGTACTTTGAGGTTCTGATACTTTAAACTTCTACTCCACATAATTTAGTAGGACGTACTGTACTTTTTACTCCACCACATGTATCAGCTATAGTCATTAGTTTACAGATTAAGATTTTACATAACAAAGATTAAGCCACAAAAATCCGACCTCTCACAAAAAAAAAAAAAAAAATTGTTCTTAACTGTTCCAACCAAAGGGAGATTTCCCCGCCAAACTTATCGGGTGGTTTGATTTAAATAACTGTTTGTTGAGCAAATAGATAAAAATAATCAAATTTTTCAGGAAATAGGCAAAGATTACAGAAAGGTTTAAAAAATAAATACACATTTGTGTAGCAGAACATTTGGTTTTTCTTCTTTCCTCAGCCATTAATCATCTCACAACCACCAGATATATTTTGTGACCCTTTGGAGGGCCCCGACCCCTAGGTTCGAAATCACTGGACTAAACAACTAGGCGGCGGAGCGGTTGTCTAGTAATGGATAGGTTCCTTGTTCGATTCCCCGGCTCCTCCAGAGAGTGTTGAACCCTGATGAGCAGGTTGGCACCTTGCGTGGCAGTCTCTGTCATCAGTGTATGGATGTGTGTGTGAACGTTGGCAGGTGTTGGTAAAGCTCTTTGAGTGGTCAGTAGACTAGAAAAAGTGCTAAATGAAAGCAGTCCATTTAGCTGTAGCCCGAAATTTAACGGACAGATATGAGAATGCTATTGATCATGTCACTTCACTGTCTGCCAGAAAGCGAATAGGCACGCCACAAAAAGCTGAACTATTCCTTTCAATCTAGCTCCACCTTCACCAGCTATAACAGTTGAATGCTTCTTGCATTGGTTCTTGATGATTAATTAAATAGTATATCCCTCACCGCGGTACTCATCTGCAGGACAAGTATATTTACTTTTGATACTTTTTAATAATAATTCTGTAATGTTACTTAAGTAGTCATTTTTGAATGAAGGGCTTTAACTTGTAATGGAGTTTTTTTTAATTGTTATACTTTCATTTAAATAAAGGATCTGGGTACTTCTTCCACCACTATCTATTTGGCTCCACACACACACAAAGAACCAAGGTGCATGTGTTTTATATATATATATATATGTGTGTGTGTGTGTGTCTGTGTCTGTGTCTGTGTCTGTGTGTGCAAAGCCACAGGGAAGGATCCGTCTGGTCAGAGGCAAGATTAGGAGGACACGCCAAGGACTCCCATGATGCAATACAGGCCTCTCGTTCTGCGCCCTGAAAGCGTCACCAGGGCCTACAGGCTGAATTGACCCCTGAACCCCTTCTGCAACTTCCTGGACCTCCCTCTCTCTTTCTCTGTAGTCTTTTCCCACCTCTCTCTCTTTCCCCCTCTATCTCTTCAAATGTGCCTCCCCTCAGCCCTCGCACCCATCGCTTTCACCAGCGAGCGGGCAGCAGCCAAATGGCCTGCCCTCTGCTTCATATTGCTGTTGGTCAGGTTTTGTTTTTGTCTTTGACGGTTTGACTTTCGTTCACAAAGCCCAGGAGGACTCCCATAGCCCAGGGATGGACACACACACACACTCGCACTTGCGCCAAGCTGAAGAGTTCCGCTCTGAGACCCCGGGCATCTTCTCCAGCTTCTGTCAGAGCCATGATGTCATTATGAAGAGACACAATGCCTCTTCATTATTCCCCCATACACACAAACACGCACACACATCCTTACCACTGCACGGACACACACACACACACACACACACACACACACACACACACAAGCTACATGGTCAATAGCATTAGATGTAGTGTATGGTAAGGTACAGGTGAACAGCACTGTAAAATAGGTAAAGGTGTAAAATAAAATAATTAATGGATGGGTTATTTCAGGTCCAGTCACATTTTCTTTGTATCCAGAATAGGTGATTGAAGTAAGTTACCTACTGTATATTATAAGATGTTGTATTTTGAAATCTCTGGGACAATAAAACACTCCTAAACTTGCATATTGCACTTTCCATAAATTTACTTTTAAAAGTAATACATTAAAAAAATACATTTTGTCCACTCTCTGCCCGCTATTTCTATTTATAAAGTGGTAAGTGTGGTTTTGTATTGTAACAAGCAGTAGCAGCTGGTGTCCAGTGACATCCTTAGGGAAGGGATCATGACCAAACAACATCAATAAACAGAAGGAAAAGCAGAGCAATACACAAAACCCACTGGTGTTCAGTTTTACAAAATAATCTATCAGTTACCACCCACAGCACAAATGTGTCCTTTCAAAATATATCATAAAATCTACTGACATTTGTGTTAAAAAAAAGGAAATATATACAAAATTATATTTCAAAAATAGATAAAAATATTGTTACTGAGTATCTTCTACTGTACCTACAGTAACTCTGAATAAGAGTCATTACAGATTATGCAAAAAAATCTACGCAAATATTACTTAATTACAAAAGTTACAAAATGTAATATACAGCATATATTAGCAGTCATCCACTCCAGATAAAAATAAAGGTCTAATTAAATCTCCTCTTGCTCTGACTTTAATTAACTGCTGTAATACTACTTGTCACTGCCCTCATGCCTTTGGGCTGTCTCACGCCTTAATCTGATCAGATAGTACAAAGCACCTCTGTCTCTTACCTCAGCCCCTCCGCTAGACTGAACAAAACGAAGCTCTGCAGCAGTGATGAGGTAACTGTGAAAGACATTTCATGTACAGTCACAGAATCAGTTTCAATAAACATCAGTGTCAGTAAACACAACCTCAAAATTAACCCCAAACTGGCCTGAAGTGTTTTGTGATCTTATAGATTATTGTTGGTTATTGACCTACAGTGTGCTGGTGCACCTTCAATAGCCATCTGGCTTAATGCTGCAATGCTCTGCTTTCAAGACAATAGAACAGGGTCACTGAGAGGTCAACATAGGTCATATGAATCCATCCTAAATATTTTGTGATTAACATATGACCTTTGACCGTTGAATATGTCACATCAGTCAATTTGCAAATAAAATTTGAAATTGTCTACTATATTTTGAGGTATTTGTGTGTATGTTTTCCCAAAAGATGGATGGTTATGATTAGAAAAATCACATTGTGTGATCAACAATCAGCAGGAAAGACATTTACACCTGTACACCTGAGAGAAAGAGATCAGCAAACTCAACAACTGAGGAAAGATGATTTTTTTTTTTATAAAATCAAATGGCATGGAAATTAAAAATAAATAACATAAGTCATTTTTAAAGGAATTAGTTTTAACAGTTTTATTTTCGAATACAGTTTTGTTTTTATCTGTAGTTTTATTTTATGGGTATTTTTTTCTGTGTTTGGGTATTTAGCGTTGGTTGATTAGGATGCGAGCACTGTGATTGCCATGTTATTATGGACAAATACAGTTAACCTTGGACCCTTGAAACTTGATTGTTTATGGGCAGGGCACTCCAAAAATGCTTTGAAGTTTCTTTCTGGAACACCAGAACATACGTTTTGGGAGATCTCCACTGTGCATCAGTGACACCTGTTCAAGACCAAGAAACCGATGTAGAAAAGGGACTATTCTGTACTTCTTGTTGTAATTAATGGTTTTATGGTTAGATATCCAAAACCTCAGCTTTCCCTTTGTTTGACCAACATACATCTTTGAGCATGTTTAATTGTGTGGTCGATTTGAATAATACTAGCACAACTGTATGCTCTCAAATTTGTGCATTTTGACACCGGAGTTAAAGAGAACAATCTCGAGGGGGAACGCGAGCGAGAGAGCAAGTGCAGCCTAAATGCCCGCTAACCCCGAGAGATGTCTCAACTCCCTTCAAGTCAAATTACCCAAGGTGTCTTCCTGTGTAAAGCGCCCTCCGCATACCTCGATCGGAGGTGCCGGTTATTTTCCCGCTCTGAGCGCTGGTCTACCTCACCTTCCCCGCCACATTGGATTTAGGAGTCTCTTTCAATAACCTACACGCCCGCATGCCTGCGCGTGAGTCATGATACGAGAGGCTCAGATGGTAAAGGAGTCCCAACCGGTGCCCAAAAGACGTGTCACTAGTAATACCTCCCCTCCAGACCCGAGGTGTCTCCTTTCGTTGCGCTGTGGGCCTCTGTGATCGGTGTGGAAGGGCAGCGCGCCAGGGCCCAGGCATGCCGTCAGCAGCTCACTAACATAGCATTAGCTCCGCGGTCATCTCAGTGGGCCCGTGCTGTCTCGACCGCTTCCTCGCGCTCGGCTGCACACACCTTCTGTGGCTCCAACACCGCTTGTTAGCCGACGACCCCCCCCCCCCCCCCCCCCCCCCTCTGTCATAAGACCACCCTCCCCTTTCTCCCCTTCCCCCCCGACCATGTCTCCTCCTAGGCCTTTATTCTCCCTCCCTCTTTTTTTTTTGGTCCCTTTCTCCTCTCTCACTCACTCCATCCGTTCTCTCGGGGTTTTGAAGGGGCCTCAACAAGGGGGGGGGGCTCCTGTGAGTGGCGTGCACAAAACACACACGCACGCAAACACGTCGCATGGTTGCAGCTCAGGGGGGCAAACGGTGTTTGGCTGTCCTGCTCAGAGAGAGAGAGAGATAAGGGAAAGATAACAGAGGAGAGTCATTAGATCACTTTCTCCTCGCCTTGTGTTCGGGGTCGCCGGGGTTGCCGCAGGCGACCTAGGAGGGGAATGTGATGCTTGTTAAGGAGACGTTCCTGGGGACGCGGCTTGAACGGCGCGCTGGGAGCAAGAATCTACCCACTAATCTGTCTGTTCCTCCGAGGCGCAAGTCTTCCTGGCGATGAGACACATTCTGTTACCACACACACACACACACACACACACACACACGCACACACGCACAGCCTTGCGGTCCCAGCCAGACGATCTCACTCACCCTCGGGAGGGAGAGCAAAGGAGGAGGTTCAGAGGGAGGGGAGGCTGGGGGAAAAGGGGCAGCATATTAGGGAGGTAGATGACATCTCACACGTCCTGACGGGGGGGGGGGGGGGGGCATTAGACGGAAGCGGGGGGAGGACGGAGGGGTGTCAGAGAGGTGGAGAGGAGAAAGGTGGGGGCAGATGAGACTAGGTAAAGAGGGAACCCGGTGGGAGGGTAACTTTGCCCCGGCTGGGGAGGTGAAGAAGCCGTGAGACCAAAGTGATGAGTGTGAGGGATGGGGAGAGGACAGAAGAGGAGAGCTAGTTTTGGGAAGCGATGAGCAGAGGCCACGGAGTCAGCGGGACTTCACGGCACCACGGCGTCTAAGGTAGCAGGGGAGAGGGCCACGTCTGAGGGTGAGGTGGGACGGGGGGCGAAAGCGGGTGAGGGGTGGGGTTAGCGGGGCGTGGAACAGTGTTCTTGAGGGAGTGCGGAGGATCCTTGGAGTCCTGGCACCTTATGGCATGGCCTGCAGTCAAACAGATGCTGCAGGCCTTGCCAGCCTTGAGCAGGGCACAGATGAGACCATTTAGAAGCAAAGGAGGGACGTGCCTTGTCTTACCGAGCGGTGCAGGAGCGTGTGTGTGAGTGTGTGTGTGTGTGTGTGTGTGGGTGTGTGTGTGTGTGTGTGTGGACCTGCCTCTCAAAGAAAAGAGAGCGTGTGCTGTTTGTTGAAGTTATGCTAATGCACAATAGTTGTCTTCGGCTGATTGTACATTCGGTGGGTTTAGGCCGTGATGCCCTCGCAGCCAGCTGCGACCAAGAAGTAGTGTTCCTCGCAGGTTCCGGTTGAGCACGTACCCATTTAAAAAACTGTGTGTTTGTTGTGTTCATTTTGGGTTAATGGGCGCACAACCATAATATTCATCTGATGCGTATCCTCTATTTTGGGAGGATCAGGCAACAGCAAGAAAACAGCAGAGGAAAGAAAGTGTCAAAGCAAACTGAAAACATTTTTGAGCCATACTAGGGATTTATCTCAACCTCTGCCGTGTCAATTTTGACCATTCTTTTTTAAATCTGTGTCTATTGAGTCTACTCTTGAAATACTAAATCACTGGCGTTTTCTTTTAACAAAACTAAATATTTTAATGTAATATGTCACAAAAAAAAGGGGAAAGATTACTGATTCATCATCTCTTTCCATACCTGTCTCTCTTCACATATCACACCTGCATGTTTAAGGATGGTAGACAGGTTAGAAAAAAAAAACCTGCTGTATCTTTACTTGAGAATCTATGCCTCTGTTTTGGAAAACTACTGACTCTAGTGGGTGGAAGCATGAAGTAAGTGGAAGAAGAGCAGCGCCAACTCTCTCCTCGCTGTCTATTCTCTCTCCTCCATCTCTATTTTTTCAAGTGTAAGTGATAATATCCTCCCTTTTTCTACCTCTCACCGGCTTGAGTGATTTGCTAAGGCGGTGTGTTCATGTGTATGTACGAGTACATGTGTGTGTGTGCGTCTCACATTAGCCTTTTTCCATTAAAGCAATTTCGCCGCCCATTGTATTCCTGAAGAGGACCTGGGAAGTCACTAATGGTGCCTTGCGTCCACACTTGCGCGCTCGCACACAATCCCGCCGCACATGCACACAGCAGAACATCTCTCAGCGCGTGCTATCATCACCTGTCGCCTGATTGCTGTAAAACACACACATTAGCATAGAATGAGACACATTATCACTCCTGATTATAGGACGCTAAGAGGTTTCACAGAAAAAAAAGACCTCGCACCTTTTCTGCACAATGCCTGCTGCTAGTGAGATAAATGCATGTTGTCCAACATCTCTGATGCTACCGAAACAGCCTGAAGACTCTGCTGATGGATTTAATGGCCTCTTGTTGTCCATGTTCATAACTGCTCAGATTTGTCATGTCAATACTAATTTTTTAAATTCATACGGCGCCCTGATCCGGCTGCCACCATCAAAACATGTACTTTGTATGTTTTTTCGGCTGTTTTGAAAGTAGAGTGAAAAGCGCCTGGCTGGTGGGGATTTCAATAGGCTATTACTTATCTTAGTGGGAACAAATCTAAGTAGGAACACCCACCCACACACCCACACACACACACACACACACACACAAACGCACACCGCATCCGCCATGTGAGAGGTGACAGTGCATGGTTAGCAGGTGGCCCCCTCTTCCCTGTCTTGATGAGTACAGGAAGTGTCAGTCGTGTACAGCGGAGGCAGAGGACACTTGTTTGAGTCAAAGGTCGTGCCTCTCTTCTCTTTGCACTGTTTTCTTAAGTCTTAGGTCCATGATGAGGTCCCGCCACTTTTGAAAGGCCCCACTCATTTCAGGGGTGGAGGAGGAACAAGAGGAAGGAGGGAAGGTGCCCTCACTGATGAGTTTTAACTATTTTCTTTGGCCTTTCTGGGTTTTTTTCACAGGCATCCTGGAAACGCAGGAAGGCCATGTCTGGATCCCTATATAGCCTGGCGAGGTCACAAGGTGATGGGTAGAAGGCTAAGATGGGAATTCCCCAGCGCTTGGGTTTAGTTCATGGTGTGCTGGGAAAACTTTACACTTTTGACGAAAGCTATACATTTTCTCCAGAAACCCCACTTTCTGGAGTCATTCTACAAAAGAGTTACTGAAAGCACACAGATTTTGAGGTTTTGAGTTAAAGGAATAGTTTGTCATTTTAGAAAATATGTATTTCTTGCCAAGACTTATATGAGAAGATCCACACACCTCTTGTTAATATATATATATATATATATATATATATATATATATATATATATATATATATATATAAGGCTACGGTAAGCAGCCAGGTATCTTAGCTTATCCTTAGACTGGAAACAGCGAGCCTGGCTCTGTCCAAAGGTAAAAGAAATTCACCTACTAGCATCTCTGAAGCTCACTAATTACCAAGTTTACTTTAATTCGTTTGTTTAATTCGTACAAAAACAGGAGTGTAAAAATGATTATGTGTGAAACCGCTGTTTTTCCATGTCTCCAATCTTTTTGCTAAACTAATCTAAACTTTTGCTAATCTGCCTGCTGACTATTCATTAAAGGTTGACAAAAGCTTTACGTTCGTTATTAACAATGTTAATAATTTAAAAAGAAACCGCTGGGACAGACAGAGAATATGCTTTTTAAAGCATTTTAAAAAGCAACAGAGAAAGTTAAAGAGTTTGAGTTCAGATTTCCTTGGCGGTTAGTAGCTTCGTTTGCCCACCTGTCACCCAACACACACACACACACACACACACACACACACACACACACACAGAGGTCTGTGATAATGACATAATTGTCCCAGAGCACACAGCCATGCAAATAGGGAAGATGGCTTGTGTTGCCATCCGTAGGTCTCTGCCATCTATTTCCATTATTCTAATGCACTGCTACTGATGACCTGCTCTCACACAATTAACAGTTAGTGAGTGAGAGAGTGAGAGAGGCTGAAACAGAGCGAGAGAAAGAGAGAGAGAGAGAGAGAGAGAGAGAGAGAGAGAGAGAGAGAGAGCGAGAGAGAGAATGTGTGGTATTTGAGAAAAGCATTTTTCTGCCCTTATCTTTCTACCCTGATCTCCTGGCCTGTTTTTTTTTTTTAATGGCTACCAGCTGTAACATATGGTAACTTTTCCACTCTCGTTTTTTGTTTGACTTTTGTCTCATCTCTTCATCCATCCCTGGAGGCAGGTTTGGAGCGAGTTGAACTTAAAAAAGAATTAAAGGTGGAAATATTCCTCACTTTTTTTTTCTGTCCACACTGTCCGTGCCATTGGCTCCCCTGTATTACTTTGTGTGTTTCTTCTTGCCCCCGAGTGTGTGTCTGTATGTGTGTGATCTTGGGAGAATGGGCTGTTGATTCTGGTCTGTTCCTTGGCTCCCCGTCTCATGGTCTTGGCCCAGGTCTGATCCCCGCGATTGGATCGGGAGGCTTTTGTGGTGGCTGATGGGACAGAATTAAGCCAAGTGGCACACACTGAGCACGCTCCATGGCGGGCAGATGGACGGAAAGTGAAAGAGCTGTGATTTCTCATTGTGTCCCGCCGTCTTTTGGGGTGTGTGTGATACCCCTAGAGCACATCCTCCATCCAAGAGCTCTATTCTTCAATCAGTGGCCACCGCTTCCAGGGTCCAGAGACACGCCTCTCCAAGATTTCATCTCTGTATCAGACCACAACTGAGTTGTAAGCAGCTTAGAGAAGAATAATGCAGTGCAAGATATAGCAGCTCTGTCTTTGTTTAAGGCTCTTTGTGTCATATTATTTCAAGAGAGTAATTGAATATTCCTGATGTTTCACCCCAAAAGTTTTCACTTTTTTAATCAGATGCATTTGCAGCTGTGCTTGTCATTAAACACATTTCTTTTTAAATGATGCACGCAGATAATTTTAAAATATAGTGTTGTTTAAATGAAGTCTCTGGATCAGTGCACTTGCAGTTGTGTCCAGCTGTTGACAATGAGCTCCTATGCTCAAGAGATTTGGGAAGTAAACAGATGCCCCAAAATGTCTGTTTAAACATATTCTAAAACCGATTAAAAAGATATCAAGGGGTTAAATGACCGAGGCGGTAAAAGTTCCCACAGATCATATTTAACCTCTTACCTTTGCAGCCACCCCCTGTGACCAACCCTTAAAGCTTAGCATCAATGGGATTTACACCATGAGTGTGTATAATAGTTATTTGACCCACTGCTTTTCTGTGCATACATATGTGAGGGTGAATGTGACGATTACAGCAGATTACTTACACCCATGTAAAAACAGGAATTAGTTCCCAATAAGATCTGCTTACAGGGCCTAAAAACGTCAAAGATAATCATTAGGCCAAGGGGAACATCACTCATTGCATCACGCAAACACCCACTTTCGACATTACATGTTTAAAAAGAGTAAATATGCCTACCCCGCCTTTCTCCATCCCCTCCACCCCTCCCGAAACTAGCAAACTGAGCCGGCGGCGGCTGTGCTTAACTGCTCCTCTGATCTGGACATTAGCGAGGAGGCTTTGGAGTTTTATTTTAAGGGGGGAAAATCATGTGGGCCCAAAAAGCCTGGAGTTCTAGCCAGGAAGGGTGGACAAAATGCTTTCCATCCATCCCACCCTCTGTCTCGGACTGATTCAGGCAGAACCTTTTGTCTCCTGTTCTGAGAGCTCAGCTGAGCGACAACAGGGACAGAGAGAGAAAGAAAGGGAGACCATAGGAGATAACAGTGGTAACATGGCGTCCCCAATAAGGGTTGAGTGATCTACTTAGAAGGGCCATGGCAGGCCTGGCCAGCAGAAGCCAGATAGATGCCTGAGCAGGCTGGCCGAGGACCAGACACCCCTTTAAATCTGCTACTATGGCTAATCTCTAATCTGGAGATTTACTATATCTGTTCCCCTCTCCCTCTGTTTCTCTTTTTCTCTCTGTTTCTACTTCTCCGCATCTATAAATGGAGCAATCTGTGAGTATTTCAAAAATGCATTTATCCCCAAAATGTGTTATTAAAGACTGTCTAATTCCCTGCACATCCCTCAGCTACTCCAGCCCCACCTCTAACCGAGCACAACAACAACATGCGCGCACACACACACACACACACACACAAACACACACTCAACATTTTTTGCAGATGGTCACATAATGCACAATCAGCCAAACAAGACGGCTGATTTTAGGGTGGAATGTTGGACTCCCTCTCCCTTGGAGGGCATCCTTGGTGGACATTGCAAGCTAGAAGCCATTAGATGTTAGCTGTATGCAGCGAGCCAGCCCCAGTCACAACCAATCCTGAATCTTCCTTTAACTGGACCGAGCTCCAGTCCAAAAGCTGGAGCGAGGAAGAGCTTGCCTGCCCGAAACAATGTAGTTGGATTGCAGAAAGACCTGCTGCGTGCCATGCATATATCAGGTGATTACCTCACACATCTTGCAACATATAAAAACCCTAAAAAGCACTTCTTCAGAAAGGTCTTGTCAACAAATATTTGGTCTTTTAATGGATAATGGGTGCATTCATGTGGATGGTTTTGAAAGATGGATTTCCTTTGCTGCCAACAAAAGCACCTTTCCCCCTGAAGCACTCAACACATAGCAGTCTTGAAACTTGCATGATGAAGACATGATGTGAGATAATAATTAGGAGGTGGACAAAGAATCTGCTGTTTAATATGGAAATGTAAGCAGTCCCCTGTGTTTTATATGAAGATAAATTCTAGCTTTTTCCTTCTTCTTTTTTTTTGTCTTCCATGTCCGGATTTGTTCAATTCATTGATACGGCCCCTCTGTCTAGGATAGGTGCATGCTCACTGACACTAATGTGGTGCAGGTCAAGAGAGGAAGGGGTCCCACCTAATGTGCATCTTCATTCCTTCTCCCTTCTTCGCCGCCGCCAAAAAACAATGCTTCCCTCCTCCCTCGTTCCCGTTTCCCCATACTTAGGCCCTCGCAGCAATTATGCCCAATCACAGGGCCTCAATAGGAAGCAACCAGGGCTTGTTTGTGCCTCTGCGGTCATTAAGAGGGGGGCGAAGAAAGGAATTAATGACTTAATTGAGGAGGAGAGAAAAGGGGGAAATCACACAGACTCTGGGAGTGGAGGGGAGAGTATGAATGGGGTGCCTGGAACGCTCCTGGAGCAGGGGATTGTGGGATTGCTGAAGTGTGTCAAGATTTTGGTCGTCCTCCAGAGCAGATGGCGGCTTGTCGTTCGCATACCATCTATTCTCCTCTTTGTCAACCCAGAACGGCTTCTTTTGTTCCTCCCCATTGCTTTGCAGCAAAAGTTCATAGGCGGAGAGAAGGAAAAAAAAAGGGAAAAAAACAACACAACAAAACTGAAACATTGGTCCAGTTTGCTCCAGATTAACAGTCTCAACGTCTCTCTCCCTCTCCCTCCTAAAGTTTTGACCAAATCAGAAAGGATGCTGTGTCTAAAGTGTTGGTGTGCCAGGCTTGGCACATTGCTATTCATTCCTCTCTAATGTGGCAGGGTCCCCTCACTGCCAAGCCTCCGCTCCTGCTCCACAGACTCCTGATTACTGTGGATAAACACGCAGGAGGAGATCCCCCTCCTCTCCTCCATCCACACCAACTGAGACTTGAGAGATATGCTACCTCCAGGAAATTCTGGCTCAGCTCGCTCTCGCAATTTCTCTTCCCATCCAAGATTTCAAACCGATAAAGTAATCATGAGGAAACCGAACAACAGCTTGCTGACTGTTCAACACTTGCCACACCTCTGAAATTTCCCTCTTTGATTGTTGCATAGAAAATGAGGATGGACGTAGCCCCGGTAAGCCCCAGGGTCGACAGAGCTGATGATCGCAAGCTGAGGTGCTTTTAACAGTTTCCTTTTTTTCTTTTTTCTTTCATGTGTCCTGATTCCTGGAAGCATTCCTTCTGTAAACAGCAACTGCAAAAAAAAAAACAAAAAAAAAAAAAACAACTGAGGCTTATTTGGAAAATGGCTAGCACCTTTGCAGGGCTGAATAATTAATGTATGCTAATGATAACAATGTATTAGTTATTCAAATGTGATCCTTTTAGACAACAGCGCTGTTTACCCCCTATTACTCCCTCTGATCGTCCACTCCAAAAGGGTGGCACATAAAGAGAAGAAAGCGAGGGAAGAGAGGAGGGATGAGTGTATGTGACACTAGCAGACACCAGCCAACACAACAAAGAAACACAGTGAGATTACCATGACAGAGAATACCAGCGCTTCAGACATTAATACACAACGTGAACCATAGCCATAACCCTCAGGGGCCCGATGCAATATTCATCTCCTCTACCTCCTCCTTCAATCTTTCTCTTTTCACATCGCTCTGTCATTACTTTTTTTTTTACACTTTCTCCCCTCTCTCCAGTCTCTTCTGTTCTCTGCCCGTCTCCTCTGCCTCTCTTTCCCACCCCTCTGCTCTTTCTCAGCAGACGTCTGAAGGGCCCTTCAGCCCAGAGGAGATGGGGACTGGTCTTACCCGGGGCAGGGGCCACTGTGCGGGTGTGGGGGGAGGAGGGTGGTGGCTCAGGAGGAGAGGAGAGGGCTCTCTGTCTGGAGGATGGAAGGATGGTTATGTGTCTGAATGTTGGGAGAGAAGGGCCTCCCATTGATAGATTAAGGACCAGGTTGGCTGTACTTGAGAACTATGGTTCTCTATCGCAGGAGGTGAGACTCGAGAGCCAGGTCACACATTAGCATGTGTTTTGTTTGCGGCTCGGCTGTCCCAGAGTCCGTTACTCAGTTGTATCACTAACAACCAGGGGGTGGAAGAGGAGGGTAAACCCCCCGTCTTGTTTGCTGAGCAGTATTTACACAGCGTGTTAGGCTTATGTAAAGTATGTAAATCTTTCTAACACACATTTATACTACACAGACAAGGGATTGGATAAAATGTTGCTACCCCATTGTTACCTAAATATACTGTATGATGTCAAACTTTGTCTCTGCCGAGAACCCCTGACCCCCACAGCACTAAATATAATTCAGCTAAACTAAACTTTAAAGGAAAGTTTGATGATTATCATGATAATAGCATTTACCAGATAATTTGGCCACAATAATCATGGCACGAAAACTTGATCTCTATTATCAATGAGATCAAATAGTGTTGAATTACATGCTGCATAATTTCCTGCGAATTTCCCGGGAATGGCGGACTCTGCAACTACCAATAAAAACTACAATATAGAGAGGTAGTTATAGAAAATATATTATAAATATATTTAATAGTTAATGCAAAAAAAAAAAAAAAAGACTTTAACTCACATAAAACTTATCATACCAAAACATAAAGTTAATTATTAATGCAGGTTGATTATAATGGAATATCATGAACAGACCTTCTGGATGTCTTATATATAGTCAAAGATATAATATAGGCATTAACAGCATAGTTTTACTGTAAAAAAAAATGTGATTTCATCTTCAGGAAAGATGGTTCACAATTCATAAATTTTGCTTCATGGTTGATAGTTCTGAGTCTGTAATTTAGGAATTTGTTAACCGCAACTTGTGTGTCACTAAACAGTTATTGGTATGCCTGGTTCTAAATGTACACACTTCACAAGCACAAGAAGAAACTGATAAATCAGATTCCATGCGTAGAAACTAGTGTACACAATGTTCATACACAACACTGTGTGTATGTATATGTGCTGATAAATTAGGTTTACTACAACATCTGTCTTATTTTTGTAGTTGTTGCCATCATTCCTATTGGTTATAATAACACTGTACTACATGGCTACAACAAAGTCTGGTGGCCTGTGTGTTGCCCTGTCTGACTTCCCAGATCAGTTAACTTGAGTGATACAATATATATACATTTGCATTTATTGCACATGGCTTGGTGACTGAGGTTGTTCTGAGCAGTCACAATATCTTTTCAAGGGTCTTTAAAACATATTTTCATGTCAGCTCCCGTCTGTGAGCCGCTTTCATTTGTCAGTCAGTGGAGCTAAGACTGCCTGAAGCAAGCTCCTCAAGGTGATTCAGTCTGGGAATGTCTTTGAACCTCCCTGAAGCGACTCCTGCCTGCATAGAAGATCAATGGGTCTGCAAAAATACAAGCGCAGTTGAGTTTACGCCCTCCCCTTTCTCTCCTCATCAAAGATGGGCTTGAATTAGGTGCAATTAAGGTATTTCCACAGCCACCATAAAACAAAAACCACATGATAGGAGAGCCATGGCTTCATCATTACCAATAATCGCCCACTAACCTCACACATTGTCACTCAGCAGCAACAAGGTCAAAGATGTGAAGCTGACCTGTTTTGAAAAAAAAAGTACATGCCAATCATGACAACAGTAAAATCCCACTAAGGGGCTGTGAAACAAAGTAATTTAAACACTGAAAGCAACAGTAAAGACCTACTACTCCGTCTCCCCTTTTGATAATCATATCAGTAATAGTCTTTTGTTTGATAATGAGAGCTGCTGTTTCCGATAGGGAATAATAATACATGGCTATTACAGTTTCATCTGTTGGGATTGAATGAATAACAATGCTTCGTGCAATATCCCTAACACACACATTCTGTATGTCTGTAATTGTGGGGTTGATATTGAAGTGGACGGCCACCTGGGTCAGGCAACATGGAGAGGAAAGCAAAGGTCCATGGAGTTATTGTTATGAGTGTAACATACAAGTGTAACAATGAAGTCGATTTGGGGTGTTAATCATACGCTTTCGTCCAGCAGTAAAGTTCTGGCGGTGTTCACCCCTTGATGAGACGGTTTTGATGCTAGAGTGTAATTGTACAGTGGAATAATAATTAAGTTAATGACATGGAGCTCTTTGAATGTGGTTTAAGAGAACATGTTTGTGGTGCTGGGAAAGATTGGCATTTGTAATGAGTGACTCAGTCCTCGCTGTTTACAAAAGTTGGAGTGGTTGAGATCATAATTCACTGTGATAATTACAGTGTAAATCTTGCAATTGGGACATTAAGGGAAATGTGAAAGTTTTAGCAGGCCATGTATAGGAGAGATTCTGACAGTAAATCTACTCTAAAATTCTTTTTAAAAGTTGAAACGTGACCAGTGGTCATTTTACGCTGCAACCTGTTTGAGCGAAAAACTGAAATACAAAAAAAATAAAAAAAAACTCTGCAACAATTTGACAACTTTCTGCTGCTCCCGCTGCGTGCCAACTTCAATGACTCCAGCTGCAACTGCCAAAACAAAACCGGATGATGACAAAAAGCACATTCTTAACTCAAAACACTGTGCCGATGCTTGAGATAGAATTTCTCTCCTTTGTGGGATGGATGATAATAGGTAAAAACAAAGAAGCGGGGTGTAAAATGCTTCAGCTGAGCGTGATTACAGCTGTGGCCATCATTAGGCAGCCTCTTTAATGTAATTGATGGAGTGGATTCTCATAGCAGACCTCAATAGACTGGGCAGGGTCTCCTCGTTTATTTGGACTCATCTGCATTTGGTCTCTGTGTGTGTGTGTGTGTGTGTGTGTGTGTGTGTGTGTTAGCACGCGCGCATGTGTGTGTGTGTGTTTATGTGTTTATGTGTGTATGTGCGCATGCAGGCATGAGGTAGAGCCAGAGTGTGCAATAATTACGACTTCACACTCTTCAGACACTTAGAGAAAAGAGCAAAACAAAGCACAGTAATCAGTGTGTGTGTGTGTGTGTGTGTGTGTGTGTGTGTGTGGTTTGGTACATTCTAAGTGCAATTGTGCGAATGTGGTCTCCGTGTCTACGTGTTTGCGAACACACGCTTGTGTGAATGTGTGTGGAGCTACTGTGCACAAGTGAGTCCCATAAGTGTGTGTGTGTGTGTGTGTGTGTGTACGTGTGTACGTGTATGTGTGTGTGTGAGAGAGAGAGAGGGAGAGAGACTGTTTGCATTTGCTCAAGGATCCTGACCCTTCAGAAATGACACGTTTTCTCTATCTACCCCATCCTTTCCCCACACATTAGGTGCTTACAAAAGACAGAGCACTAATGCATCATCTAATTGGCCTAGGCTCCTGCCTCTGCCTCTCCCTCCATCACTCTATTAGCTCAGTAATTACCCATATGCCTCAGCGAGGCGGGCGTCCAGATAATGGCCGCCTCAAGGGCCCTTGAGCGCGGCAGAGAGGGGCCGCAGTCTGTCGCCGCGGGAACACAGCAAGCTCTCCAAACTATCCCAGCACTGCACTGGGAAAAACACAATCGGGAAGGAGTTTGGCAACTTCGTCCCCCCTCCCCAACCTCTCCTAAAAAAAGAAAAAAAGTTATGAGTTGAGAGAGTGGAGATGCAAATTGGTGACTGTTCAAATTGGAATTTGTCTATTTAGCTAATGTGCAATTGTGTGTATGTTTGTGCGTTTGAACAAACCCCAGAAAATACTTCTCTGCATTTCTTCAAAGGAGAGGTGGGGATTTTTACCTCTGGTTTTTACCCCTCTGTAGGAATTTTTTTCACATCTGTCCTAATACATTACTCGAGTCCAGATGCTGCCTCACAATTTTTGTCCAATACAAGTGTTCAGTGTTCGGTCACAATGCAGGGGGTCACGTGACCTATATGAGGCGGACAGTCAGGGGTTGACATTGGGGTGGTGGATGGCTGCGTGGTGCGACTTAAAGTCCCGTGATCCCAAAGAGCAGTTGACGCATTGCAGTGCAGTTCAGCAGTCCCGCAGCTAAGCAAGAAAACACAGTCCGTCAAAACACGGAAGAGGTAATTTTGAACTAAAAAGGCTTGACTAAGACACAGTCACCCTCTCTCGCCTTCCTATCTAAATCTCTCAATTTTACATTCTTTGAAAATGGAAATCATAATTCTCCAATCTTCAATCTTCAGCCTCTTAATTGAAATCACATAATCGGTCACAGAATAGGACCGCCCGCCCTCATCCCATCCCCGAATAACACTTCCAAAAGAGAGTACAACAAAGGGCTTCTTAAATAATTCCCCCGCTCTCGGCAACATATAATATGGATTACAGAGCGCTCTGCCTCTTTCTCCCTCCACCTCCCACTCTTGCTCCCTCAATCTGGGATAAGGTCTCATCCCTCCATCCAACCCAAGGCAGATTTTGTGACACTCAAGCTGACCAGGCAGCATTATCTGTTTTTAAAATCTGCTAAATATATAAATAAAGCATCCAGCAGTAATGCTAATATATGCCCTAAGAGGGTCTAAGGCTTCAGATCTG
The DNA here is from genome assembly GCA_031216445.1 of Lateolabrax maculatus. Classification (NCBI taxonomy): domain Eukaryota; kingdom Metazoa; phylum Chordata; class Actinopteri; order Acropomatiformes; family Lateolabracidae; genus Lateolabrax; species Lateolabrax maculatus. Next base: position 11,250,865 of record CM062212.1, on the reverse strand, counting down.
TGGACTTAATCTGGGTTTTGGGTAGGTATCTTCCCTTGCTGTTCAGAGATTTGTGAGATCACTGTCAGTCCTGGGCCGGCTGAATTATCTTTGCGTATTGTGTTAATCTGCTGGCATGCAGATTGTGGTGGACTAAGGTTCAAGTGGGAAGGATTAGGGGAGATCTGAGCAAAGCTGATGCAGGCAGCCTTCTCAAAAAACAGTCAATGCGTTCGGGCCCCTCTGTGGGTTTTTTACACACTGACCAAAGGGACCACTGAAGCATGATCTCTCTCTCTCTCTCTCTCTCTCTCTCTCTCTCTCTCTCTCTGTCACTCTCTCTCTCTCTCTCTCACATACACACTCACACACAAAGATACACACAAATCGCCTTCATTCCTCCCTCACCATTCCAGATAATTCCCCTCTTAAAATCTCCCCTCAGACCAACCACTGCGAGTGCAGGACCCAAAATGCAAAAACCAGTGGCCATGCCCACTCTACAAATCCCAAAACCTTTTAGAGCTACTTGACAGAGAGAAATCCATCTGGAGAGGATATTCACTGTCCATTACTTAGAGACTAATGTCTAGTTTTAACTCAGCGGTATTTATTTACATCATAGCATCTAAATAAAGCATTTGTATGCCCCAAACTCACCCCAGTAATACCTTATTAAGATGCTCCTAAAACAGAGCCTGAACATGGACAAGGTTTGTAACTTTGTTAATTGTTCGTTGTCAGTTCAATAACCCAGCACTTTGTGTCGGACTCTCCATGATTATCTCTGGAGAGTGATAAAATCACTTCAGGTAAATGAGTGATTGGACTGGAGGACCGCTGAAGTACAACTTAGCAGTCCTTTAGCAGCTTCTGTTTGCTAAATGGAGCCATGGAGTTGGAAGTATGAAGAGGCTGGAGGGGTCAGAGGGGTCCATATGGTCCAGCAATTGGATGACTCTCAGAGGGACGAGCAACCAATCACATCAATCATTCTCTACAAATCCTCGACCCGGAGATCCAGCAGGAGAGACAGGATTTCATTTCCACCAATCACTTGGCTTCAATGAAAGCTAATTGAACGATTCTAATCTCTCAAATCGTTTTATTTGGTTTAAGTTCTCGGTGACAGAAATAACAGTGTTGGAGGTGCACTTGTCTTTATGGAAATGTAAGAAAAAAATCTCTGTCTGTGGAGAATAATTTTCAGTCGTCCACGACAAATGGACTGCTTAGGAAGACACAAGGACTAAAAACAGACAACTTGCTTTAACTCTTGCAACAAATGACATGAATAAAACTGAAAAATTATAACGATCACATATTAATGTCTGAATTTATATATAACATGCCTAATGAGTCCACTAACCAAGATACTAAAACATTAGAGATCAGGGTTGCATCTACATAGTTTAATCAACCAAATGTCTTTGTTTGGGTTCCGTATCACATTCCTGCTTTATTAGAAGCAGAATCTTCGAGGTCTTTCTGCCTGCGTTGATAAGGTTAATAGGTCTCTAATATGGTAATTGTCTGTTCAGAGGGGAAGGAGACCAAAAAATTTTAATTAAGGAGTGAGTGGCTTTTTTCCTCTACTCACTTCGTTTGTACTCCGGCCTTTAAATTATCTTCCAGATATCAAGACTTCCAGAGCAGTTGTTTTGTCATCTCTCCAATTAAAACTGGCGGACCGTCGGAGACAGTCGCTGGCTAATTTCTTTTTTGCGTTTGTGATCCATGAGCGAGCAATAAGGACACTAATAAAGTCCGATTAGCGATGGCCACAGGACTCCTTGATTGATTCTTATCCGATATTGTTTTCCACAAATGTAATTAGGTTCAACTCTGGATACTAATGTAACTCCTCATATGGCATCAGTTTGCTCTTTTCATATTCTTTACTAAATGTTCCATAATTGCCACCAATTATTATTGCCCTCCTTTTCCTAAGAAATATTTTTCTAAACAAACATTTGAAAGAAAATGCTTTAGAGGGAAACATTATCAAGCAGAACAGAGGGGGAAATGTGAAACAAATACTTGTAAGTCTGGCGGAGAAGTTACAAAGAAAGACAAAAGCTTGATTAGCATTAATGTCAAACAATTAAAGCAGGAGTATTCATAAAGGGAAGGATCTTATTAGCTGGAGAAAAACAGAATGAGACGGACCATTTTCTCGGCTGCTTAAGCCTCAGGATTATTCAACCTTTGGTGGCGAAGAGGAACAATGTGGCTTTTAAAAACCCATTTTGGAGAGAAGCGTCTGGTTGACAATTATATGCCTCTAAGCTGTTTAATAGGTGGTTAGGAAGAGGTCTTTAAGATCCTTATTCAGGACTAGCGATCTGGGCCGCATCACAGAGTGTGTGTGTGTGTGTCTGTGTGGTGTGTATGGGGGGTATGAGAAGGGTTTTAGGGCGAGCTTGACATAAGACAGAGAGAAAGGACAGAGGGAGAGAGAGAGTTTTAAGCCTGCTAAGCAGATCAGTGTCTTTGTGTGCGGCCAACAGAGGCACTTGAAACTTTTTGTGAGCCCAAGCTGTCTGGAGCTAATTCTTCCTCTTTTTTTTTTTTAAATGCTCTTTGAGGAAAAGACTGAAGAAGGGCATTTATGAAATACTTACAAAGCTTTTTTTCTGTGCCTCTACACTTGTTGAAATGTTTCGCTACAAAAATGTTACATATCAAGGGATAAGGGTCCATGAAACTGAGGGATCAAGTAAATCTGTGATATAAAACACAAACTGATGACTAATCGTGAGACCTTTAAAGTGTGGTGGAATCTGAATTATCAGATAAAATGTTAACTGTTTCTGACCCCTTTTGACTCCTTAAAGCAGCCTGTTTTTGTTTACACATTGATAAAAAAAAAAAAAAAACGGGGGAAAAAAAGGAAACAGTCAATAATCTGTTTTCCCAAACGATTTTTAATCACCCTTTCAAATATTTGTGCCGTCGCTTGTGTGGAGTCGTGTCCTTTAGGATTTGAGATGGCCACAAACAACAGGAGAAAAAAAAAGGCACCACCAGAAAAAAAGATCAACAAACAGGCGAAGCACAGAGACAGAACAGTTTGAGGATGAACGCTGCTAATCCTGACCTCGGCTAATGCTAATGCAAATGCATGTTTATCAAATATGTAATCGACATTAGTTAGAAAAACAAGGATCTGCCAGCACTCTGCTCTTTGTTCCGTGATCGTGGAAGAGGGAGATTAAGATGGGCTTTAGTGATGCTCAGATGGATGGAAGGAGAGAGGGATGGAGGGACGGCTGGATGCACTTATGCTCACAGTCAAGAAAAGAAGTGAACCTTTGCAGTTGAATCTGCTCCTCTTTTTCATTTGAACTGAGTGAAATTACATCCAGCCAGTTTTGGCAATTTTGGCATCTGATATTTGGCAAATAAAAAAAAAAAAATAGTTCTAGTCACATTTAAGTAAATTTATGGTTGTTATTTTTAGTCCAGTTTTAGTTGACAAAAATTAAAGACATTTTCAGTTTGATTTTCAATACTGAAATTTCAGTCACATATTTATGCATTTTTAAATTTTATGTCTTTTATGGTTTCTGAGGCCATGGCTGTCGACATATTTAAAGGAATAGTTCAACATTTTTACCAATACTGTTATTTGCTTACTGGCAAAGAGTGAGATGAGAGGCTCAATATCACTCTCATGTATGTCCATTAAATATAAGACCTGCAGCTTAGCCATTAACTAACCCGTGCAAAAGTCAAACTGTAAAAATGACAATTCACAGCTTTACTGGAAGTTTGTGTGGGACGATTCTTTTAAATATATTAAACAAGATATATTTCTTTCATTAGTGATACTGCGTTTTGTCACCTTTTAACATAGCCAGCCTAGCTGTGTCCAGTGTTTCCAGTATTTATGCTGTAGCCTTATATGTATCGTACAGATATGACGAATACCATCAATCTTGTCCAGCAAAAATAAAACAAATTTCCTAAAATGTCAGATTATCTCTTTAAAGTTTACAATGACTACAGGTGTCGTTCTTGTCTACCACAAGATTAGCAGAAAAGGTACCGTTTACTCGTTTTTACCCAACAGTGGTCGTTCACACACACAGTGCCCATATCACTCTGCAGTAATACAGTAATTCAGTAACATTGTAATATAGTTTTAGTAAAACAGCAGCAAAAGTAGAGAAGAGTTGTTAATTAAGTGAATTGAAATTTGCCGCCATAAGCTACTGGTCATACTAGACCAAGTAAGGCTGTAGCAGCAAAACCACAATGTTACAGTAACGATAGCTTACGTTTTGTAAATGCCCCTTGTAAATCTGTTACTTTTTTTCCTATCAAGAACCTGTAATGCTAGCTGACATTTCTGGCAAATACAAAACTTTACTTAATTGCAAGATGGTGCTCATTAGGGTACATGAAGCAGCTGACTCAACTTCTGAGATTTTTTTGGGCAGCGAGGACGTTTTTACTGATCAGGAGGATACAGTGTGTGATTCTGAATAAGACTTTGGATTATAACAGTGATAAGTTCATCTGTCAGTACTTTAAGTTGGCGTTTAGTTTTTCTTCTTTGACAAAAAAATTATTTTGTTTTCAAATGTCCCTTTAATTTAGTTTTATTTTCGTTTTCATCATGATTTCATCATTTAAAGTGAGCATTTAACTAAAAAATGTTTGCCACTGCATGCACGGAAAACACATTTCACATTACACGTCACACATTGTCCTGTGTTGTGAGGGGAGTGGTTGGGGAGTGTTGTCAGTGGTGTTGCGGGGCAGTTTTCTGGTTAAATGTTTACAGGATGACACAGGGGCACAACTCCAGTTTGTGCCTCCCCTGGGCACCCGGAGAAACAGAGGTAACCTATTTTCTTTGGCAAGGTTGAGCAGTCACACGGAGACTGTGTTTGTGTTGTTTGATTGCGTTGCTCCTTTAGGCTCTCCTACCTTGCTGTCTCCATCTCTCCTTTCTCCGCTTTAATATCCCCTCTTTTTTTTCTCTTTCTCTCTCTTAGCCGACTCTGTCTCCACTTCTGTCTCTTCTCCTGCTCTTTCTTTCTTGTCTCCATGTTTCCTCATTCCCTCTTGGCCTCCTCTTTCCTTCTCGCCCTCCATCCTTCTTTCCCTCCGTCCACTGTCACACAGGGATAAAGGAGAGGTCTTGCTGTGCTGTGTGTTTGCCTGCTTGGTTGCAGGGTTTGTTGTTAGTAAATGAGGTCATTAGAAGACACTCTGACCTAACCAAAGGCATTTGTTCTGCATGCTGTATTTTTTACCCTCTTTTTCTCAGTATAAATATACACCTTTGATGGAACGGCCAGATGCTGGGATCATTAACATGTCATTATATCACCCGACAAATTAGTGTGAAAAATTCCTTCCTATATTCCTTTCACCTCTCTCAGCATTAGATACAGTTAAGTGTGTGTCACAAATACATATATGTATACACCCAGTATCTATTCTTTTTCCTGCTCACACACATGGTCACCTTTAGATGTTATCTCCTCCTTATCGGCACCCTCTCCTGACCTCTTCCCTTCCTCTTGATGTTTTGGTACAATCTCGCAGCAGGGTGACACCTCCAAGCGAGCCTCAGGGCCTTTGGGTCCTCTCTCTGTGGCACGTAGCCAGATCCCAGATGACACCTGTGAGCCTTGGCAGAGCTCCTGGTTTACAGTAGCTGTTAGCAGGCTTTTATGTCAAACAAAACACCAACACAATGCGTTCTCTCTCACTGCACCTCAACAATTCCCCACCCCCAAATGACTCCAGCCCACTTTCTCCTGCACTCAAAGTGGTCGCAGCTCTTTCTGCAATCATATGCTACTGTAAACACTGCCAGTGAATCAGTCTTTTTCTCACCATGTCAACGGGTTTTAATTATCGGTGAATGTCAAGGATGTCTGCTGGGTCCACCTCATTTCTCTCAGAGCCAAGCCCATTTCTTGTGTTGTGTAACATCGTCCCCCATTGTCCGAGCACACTCATAAACATACTTCATACACAGCATCTCTGAAGTGTATTCCATTGTTCCTCAAGTGGGGAGACGAGTGTTGCTGCTCTCCAAATGAACATTGGCGCATCTCCTGAAACAATATGGTTCCCCCACACCACATCACTCACATGCGTTTAAAAACGCCAGACCTTGACCACTTACGCCTGGAAAGAAAATTACCTGAGCACAAAGCGGGAGCTCTTGTCTACACCCTAAAACACATCATAGCACTCTTGTCATTGCAAGTGGAGGGTCTATTATAAACAATTATTTTAGCCCTTCACGGACAGTTTGTTCTTTGTGAGGCATTGTGTTTTTGAGAGAAGAAGTATAGGCAGTGATCAATGGAGGAACCGTACGGTCAAGGTAAGGCTGCCTGGTGATCTAAACACATACATTGTGAGCAGGAGAGAGGGGGGCTGCGAGTAAGATAGTGATGTATAACGTATTGTATGCATCAAGGGTGAGTGTACCACGGCTACAGAGAATACTGATTGGCTGGAGGGCGTCCGTTTTAAACATATAACACTCCTCATAACTCCTCAAACAAGTTTCCGGCAACAGTTTAACCACAGTAACAGATGTATAAAATGTATTTAATTTCAGTTAACCATAGCAACAGTGCTTCATGCAACATCAACAGTTGTTTCTCATGGGTTAAAATGACAACAAGCAAAGGTTGAAAAATGACAAATGACAATTTGAACTGAGCTTCTGTTTTTGTTTGTGGTAAGCAGTTGTGGTATGAGTATGATCATACACTCCACAGTGTCCAGATATAATGAATAATGGACATAGGGTGGAAACACTGAGTCCAGTTGTCTACTGAGACATGCAGTTCTTGGACCATCTCCTCATCCATTATTTTTTGTATTTCAGGATTCCGCGTCTAAGTATGCATGTTTCTATCAGTTTTTCTGTGTTAAGTGTATTTAAAGTATATGTGTATACTCTTGGCTGTTAAATAGGTTCTGCAGAGCTACTTATACATCTATTGTAGCATGTACACAAGGTACATTGATGTTACCTGGACTTTTCTTCGGTTGAAAAAGGTTGATTATAATCTCAAGAGGTCATGTTAATGGCCTGACACAAGTTCTTTTCATGGCAGTTTCCTTCTTTATTTCTTGTAAAAACATTATTTAAATGCACCTTGTAGAGGTTTGGACCAGTTGTGGTGCTGTAGAGTAATGTTATGATGGCTCCCATAATGTTTGTATTGCAAATGAGGACACACATGCATACTATGAGCACACAGGTGAAATTATGTATGCATCTCTCTCTCACACACACTTGTCCCATGCCAATTGAGTTTCATCCAAACTACATACAGTATTACTACTATTGTTTCAGTTTAGTTTAATTTATGTAATTTCACAAATAACAAGACCAAATGGTCTTATAAAGATATCAACAACAAAAAAAACAACAAATCTAAAATTGATCAATGAAGAAAAAACACATTAGCACAACATACATAAGAAAATATGTTGTACTGATTCGGTCACACAGAGGTGAGATATAAAAATAGTATACACCAGCATATATGTCAATGACAATTAGCAGTTTGTTGGAGAAATAAGAAGTCTGATTTAACTTTATAGACAGTTGTTTCGTTTTAAATATACATTTTAAATGTTATCCATTTCAGTCCGTCCACAAAAGAGATATCACTTCAAAGTATAAAGTAACCGCTTAATAGAAGATTGAGCACGAGTACGAGGAAGGATGCAAAAGGGCATGATAGAAATATGGAAAGAGAAAGAAGGACAGAGATAAGAGACAAAAAGCGAGAAAGAGAGGTGTGAGACGTGTGGGTGGACACTGGGCATGGTGGCAATAGGCACAGGGGCTTAATGAGAGGTGAGCCAGAGGAGAAACAGAGCAAGGACAGACAGAGAGAAGGTAGCAGGGAGAGGTGAGAAGGAGGGAGTGAGTGATAGATGGTGCAGCAGGAGAGGGGGAATAGAGGAAGAGAGGGAGGACGGGACTTTGGAAAACAGAAGCAGTAAACAAAAAGCCAAGAATAGAGTCCAGGTGTGAAAAGTGAAGAAACAGGTGAGGGAGACAGGGATAGAGAGGACGGTATAGAGGAGAACACTGAAGGAAGAGCGAGGCAGGGTCACCAGGAGTTGTCCTCCCAGTTAAAGTCGTGCAGTAGACTGAAGGAATACGAACAAGGAAAACCAAAGTGATCCAGAGAAATATTTCCAGAATTTTATTTTCTAATGTTTCTCTGTATACAAATCATAATAAAACACATTTTCATAGTAGTTACAGTGCTTGATTATTGTCAGTTTTTTGACATATATATCTATACCATTGACTTCTGTCTCAGAAGTGCCTACAAACTGCTCCTCTTTATTTCAACAGTTTACACACTGACAGAGAAGGTTATATAAAAGTGGATGCTGCAACACAGCTAACAGGCTTCAATAGCTTCCTCTATTTTGGACTCTGTAACCTCGGAGGTCAGCACTGTCAAGAGGGCTTGCTATTGGTCAGTGTTGGATATTTGCAGGTCAAAGTTCACAAAACTTACAAAAAATGAGTGAATTTACCCTCCCCTTCTAATTGTGCTGATAACCTTGGAATGAATTGATTTCATCGTTAAACATTTCTGTTTTAAAAGCCTAGTGGATAGCTTAGCACCTTAAATGTTAAACCTAAATAAAGACCCTTGACGAATGCCGATAATAGTAAAATGTTTTGGATTTTGAGAGACATGAAAAACAGACGTTTAAGGCAGAAAGAAATACCAGGAAACACCAGGGTGTCACTAAACAAAGAAACCCACTCCTCAGACACAAAGGATAATGGTTAAAGGACAAACATAAACTTGGCTCTGTCCCAACTTGTGAAGGAGTTTGGGACAGCACCCCGTTTCCCCCCTCCACCATCCCCCTATAAAGGTGATGTATGACCAGGGGACGGATGTGCCCTTGTCAGAGCCCTGTGTCTGAAAATACTGATGGATGGAGGGATGGAGAGTAGAAGGCGAAGGAGGAGAAGGAATGCAGGTGATGGGGAGATGACAATGATGAAGCGTGGGTGCGCCACACTGCCACATCTCAGACAGCTGTTTGGCGACGGGGGCTAACACTCTAAGTGTGTGTGTGTCTATCTGTGTGTGTGTGTGTGTGTGTGTGTGGAGGGTGTAGGGGACAGGGGACACATGTGGAGCTGGCTGCAGAGTGGTTCTGCAAGACAGGTGAAAAAAATACTTGCATGTGTATTTATAGAAGAGTGAACATAAATTCAAAAGAGAAACTTTGTTCTCGGCTCTATTTTTCTGTTAGTAGCTTGTCAAAATCTGTTGGCTTGGTGCAGGACAGAGGCAGCATCCCCTTTCTTTATATCTCATGTCCTTCAAGGCCTGGCTGTAGCCTCCAGGCAAGCCTCTGGCTCCGAGGCCTCCCTCCGTGTGGCAGGCTACCAGATCGGACTCAGACACACACAGCTGTGGCCTAGGGGCCTTCACTCCTCCCGGAGAATGACACTCAAACTCCCTAGAGCCATATTTAAGTTCAACAGTAAGTGATTGTGTGTGTGTGTCAACTGTATCTGTGTGTTTGTGTGTGGTTGTGTGTGTGACTTTTAGCCCGCAGCCAGCAGGTATTCAAGGGCCCTTTCAAATTAGAAACGAGGGGGTAGAATAGAACAGAATACAGAAACTGCCACTAAACTGGAGCAATCAGGTTTAAGTAACATATATCTGTTCAACTGTCCATGAGCAAGACCTTTAATCGATATTAGTTTCAGAGATGTTGTTCTGTAACTGACGTCTATGTGGACGAGCCAAAAAAAAGAAGAATTTAAAAGGAAACTTACAATGTTTTTTGGTTTGGTTAGCCAGCAAGTTCAAACAAGACTTCCGACTTTCAGTCAATCTTGGACACAAGATTGAAAGGATTTAAACGTTTATTTTAAAGCTTTGGAGCTTTTGTAAGTATTGTATACAGTTTCTCTTTCTATGGCTGAGTTGCTGAGTCTTTTTCCTTTCCTTTCCCTTCCTTCCTTCCCTTTTTCTTTCCTTCCCTCCTTGCTTCCTACAGTATTAGGGTCTGTCCTTAGGTGGAAATGGTCTACATGATCGGTAAAGAGCATGACACTGATAAGAGTACAATCAAAACAACATATCAAACGTTTTAACTCCAGATCCACTTACAAGCTTTTTCTAACCGTCCTCAGCAAGTTGAATTTTACAAATACATGCAGTTTTAACCAAGGAAGCTTTACTTACTAGTAACTGACAATACTGTGTTGATGATGATGAAAAATACTGGGAAGTTGGGTTGATTAAAGGCTGAGCAGGATGTGGAAAAGGGGAAAATAGGGCAAGTTTAATCGAGGACTGGAAGAGCGGGAGATGTAGTGAGGGGCGAGGGAGAGGTCTGGCTTGGGACAGTGAACTGGAAGTGTGTGTGTGTGTGTGTGTGTGTGTGTATGTGTGTGTACAAAATGCACTTGTGACACAGAGCAGTATTGACAAGCAGGACTGATGCCCCTGAGAAAACCTTCAGAATTCAATCTCATTGATTCCCACAGAGGAGTGGAGGACGCTGCCTCTGGTCCATACCCTGAGTCATTAGACACACACACACACACACACACACACACACACACACAGCGAGAGATACAGTACAGTGGGGCACATTACTTAAATTCATTCAGGCTTTTTCAATGTGGAAATTCAGCCTAAAAAGTTTTTTTTCACATATTTTTCAATGTGGAAATTCAGCCTTAAAAATTTTTTTCACATATTTTTCAAAAAAAAGTTAATATCTTCAATCAAACTGTCTGCAAATGTTTAACACAAGAAAAAGAAACATTATATATTTTTCAAACCATTCACAGAACCACCCCTGAATCTCTCTGAGCCCTCGTGTGTGTTTTCATGCTTAGCACTAATGTGATTCATTTCTACAGCTCCCACACTTAAGACTACACTACACTGTTAATGCCATCCCTTTGTCCAAGTATGTTTGATAGAGTGAATGCATCCACACAAGTCCACTCATACATGCATGTGTGCACATCATGTGTGTGAGAGAGAGAAATGAGGAGGAGGAAGAGATTGTGGTGGGTGTTGAAGGGGTGGTGGTAGCGTTGGGGGGTGGATGGGTGGCACACAGTCCATGTGTTGTATGACCTTGGTCACTGCTGAGGGGACCTAGTTTCTTGCCAAGCCAATCAATAAGCTAAACAGGCGGAGGATGGCTATTTGGAGCATGGGAAGCCAAACTCAAATACTGATAGGTTATCTGCCTGTCCCAGCACCACTTCTGTGCAAATATTGGACCAGCACATTTTTCACGGTGACTTGCATTTGGAAAAAAAAGAAAGAGAGTCACAGAGGAGTGAGAGGGGGTGTTGAGAACAGACATGGTTGAGTGGATATGTTGCAGAGGGCAAAAATCTCCCTCCTCCCTCCGTGTCTCTCTCAGACCCCTCTTCTTACCCCCTAAACCCTCAACCAACAAGTGCATCTCTGTCTCTCTCTCTCTCTTTTCTCCATCACTTAGTCACTCTTGGGAAAAAGTGTACAAAGCAGTGGGGACCCCTTTACTTGTCACATACTGCTTCCAGTAAATCCACATATACTTTACTGCTTACCTAATTCTTTATAGATCAGTTATTGTAAAAGCAAGTAATGAGAACAACTTACTGATTTTGAAAAACCTCAATATATGTATATCCTCCTCCAGCATGACACTTGATTATTAATGTGGATAAATCATCAATCAAGTTTCCTTAAAATAAACTAAAGCTGCAGTTGTAAATGTTAATTAGTTGCTAATAGATGGATTGTGGTCCGGGTTCTCTACATGTTTATTTGAGAATGTAAATGGTCTACTGGTCCTTTTTCTTCCTTTTTTTAAGTATAAAATATAAATTGGAGATGTAAGTGGCAATTAGATGTTACTGTGCAAATTCTTATGTGTGTGATTGAAGCCTCGTTTTTAATCATGTAGGTATAATAATAAAATGCTACATTATAGAGGTACTGTGCCTTTTAAATTTTAGGGAAATCTGTGCTCTCTCTTGTGGACGAAATGTAAAGTAATCCAAAGTCAATGTAGGAATAATTATAGCCCAAACTAATAATGAATTTTGAGATGACAATGAGACAATAAGCTCATCTGAGAAAAATAGATGAGTTGGTGAGCAAGCAAGCAAGTTCGCTTGGGTGTGTGATAGTGCGTGTGAGACAGAGACAATGGTGTATCTCTAAGTGATCTGTAGATGATGGCAGCTGGATCTGATCAATAATGGATGAGTGACACATGCCAACCACTGTATCCCAACGACTCTGGAGAGACACCAGACAGTCCAATGTGTGTGTGTGTGTGTGTTAGTACAAATGTGTGAAAGCAACAGTGAGACCCCTTCGAGACGATTCAAAGCTCAGACAGAGAGAGAAAAAGTAATAGTGAGATAGATAAATAGACAGAGGGAAGGAGGGTGAGCTGAGGGGGGAGAGCGCGGTGCTTTTCCCATCAGGTGTAGAAGTCAAAGCCAGCTCGCGTTGGTACAGCGGAGACTGGAACAATGACTTCAAGAGCAGCGCACAGCAAAACCACATTAATTATTAGAGAGGAGCGATCAAAGCACAACTGTGACATGAAATAAATGAATTAAAGCTGGAAAAAAATATCGCCATCTGGACGAAGGGTTTCACATCCCAGAAACAACTCAATGCTCAGATGCCTGCCTTTGTTTTTTTTTTTTTTTTTTTGCTTTTTTGCTTTTCAGTTGAATATTTCTACAGTATGTAGGCTGAACTAGATTCAACAATTAATCCTTTTTATTTCTCTCATTGCTTGTCTCATTGTTTTCCTACCTTCTGGTTTCATGGATGAAATAGATTTTATTTGGGGTATACATTTATCCGCTTTCTTTCTCAGAGTTGTATTAGAAGATTGATATCAATTTCATGTGCATTAAGTACAAAGTTGGTGTCAGGGCATGGTTGGCTTAGCTTAGCATAAAGACATGGAAGGAGGGGAAACACTTACTGTGGTTCAGCATATTAACATGTTAATTAGAGAGCATTACATTTGTTGGTAGGTGTATTTCTGAACAGAGCCAGGCTAGTTACCCCCTGTTTCCAGTCTTTATGCAAAGTAACCAATCCTTAAAAAAGACAAACTTCCACAGACTTAAAAAAGGGTTCAACATTTTTGGAATGAAGCTCATTTGCTTTCTTTCCCAGAGTTATATGAGAAGATTTATACCAATTTCATGCCTATACATTAAGTACAGAGCTCAAGCCTGAAAGCCACTAGCCTAGTTTAACATAAAGTCCGGGCGCAGAAGGAATCAGCACGGCTCGCTTCAAAGCTCAAACATCAGCCAGACAACCCTGCAAAGCTCACAGATTAACACGTATCTCGCTTAATGTTTAACCTGTATACAAATCTTAACGTAAAAATGCCAGTTGTTTCAGGGGGAGTTGCGTGCTTTAATATTTCTTAGTGAACAACAGCCGAGTGCAGTGACTTCCCGGGGTCTTGTTGCCAGGCAACAGTGGACCAGGGGAACACCAGGCGACGCGCTGCACAGGAGCGCTGGGCAGACAGAGGAACTGTTGTTCGTCAAGGGATAGTTGCACCACGTAACTCACACACCAGTCCGGGAGGCTTCATCTTGAACTTTGGACCGGGCCCGGTTGGGTCTTTATGCTACGCCAGGCTAGCTGCCTCCTCTCCAGGTCCGAACCTAATGACCTCTCATCTAACTCTATTCGTTCGTATTCATTTAAACTATTCGTTTAAATCACTTGCAGTTGTCATTGAGAGTTTGAAGTGGTGGCAGTTCAGTGGAGGCATGTGGTTACAGATTGTGTGTGTTTGGTAACAGAGATGGCCCCTTTCTCTGTCTGTCTGTCTGCAGCTCTGGCTGGCTGAACTGGTGTGATGTTGTCTTCCTGTTTCAGCTCCTCCACTTGGGTCTGGCTGCCGTCCCTCATCTCTCTTTCCAACTATCTCACTCTCTCCCTATCTCACTTTCTCCCTTTTCTCTCTCTCTTTCTATTTCTCTCTTTCTCTCTCACTGACACTGGGCACTGCTCCCCTCCCTGACCATCTGGGCCTCTCCTCCACGAAGAGTGTGTGTGTGTGTGTGTGTGTGTGTGTGTTGGTGTAAGTGTTCGCGTGTGTTTGTGCATGCGTGCACACGCAGACAGGCATGTGTGAGCGAGAGTTTGAGAGCTGTTTCTCCTCAAGAGAGCATATATGTGTGTGTCTGACTGTGTTTGTGTTTGGGTGTGTCTGTGTGTGTGTCAGTAGAAGGGTCTTCCTTCGCCAGGTGGACAGCTGCTACTTAGTAGCCTAACAGCCCAGCCAGCAAAGTCAGGGAGAGTGAGCTGGCGGACTTAACCCTTTATATTCCAAAACAATGCTGAACATGGACACACACTGGTGTGTATGCGTGTGTGTGTGTGTGTGTGTGTGTGTAGCATTATTATTATGTGTCTTGTCAGTATTACTTTACTCACTAATACTTCCTACTTGTGTTTTGCTGTATGCTCAGCTTAGACTGTAGGCATGTAAACACACAAATGTTTTACTTTTTCTTTGTATTTAAGTAAGTAAACAGGTTAATGTATTTTGTTATACAAATAGTTTTTGTGGTAGCTAGAAACTCATTTTTTATTTATTTATTTCTTGTAACTGTATTCTTTTACTTCAAACTGTCTTTAGCTCTGTTTTTCTTTACCTATAACTCAATACCTGAGTATTATATATATGAAAAGTAACTCAGAACTTTAGTTGCAAACATATATAAAGGAAGATCTGCTGCTGCTGTGTGATGCACGTATACACTTGCCATCACTGGCTGTGTGTGTGTGTGTATATACATTGTGTACAATCTACATCTGTGTGTTTGTGAGCCTGGCAGTCAGATTTAATACTCTTATCCTTCCCAGCGGTACTGTCTTTGTCTTGTCCTTAAATGGAGGTTTAGTCTTTGCAGCACAGGCCTGGCTGGATGAGCTTAATCAAACCATTAGAGTCCTGAGCCCCGAGGAGCATCTCACCACCTCCTACTGAGATCTGCTTTAAGACATGGTGGCAGTGGCAAACACTCAAACCTCTGGATTAGATCGGCTCTCAACGACTTAGCGGTGTCCCTCTAGCTTCCTCTCTCGCTGCTCTCTGTCAGGGTTTATCTGTCTGTCGTACTAAAAGCACTTTCTTTGGAGGCCTTTTAAAAGAGTCTCAAGGTAAATGCAAGCAAGCGACTGCAAATGAGCAGGAGATACCTTGTAAGTAGAAATACAGACGTACAGCATTGGACTTTTTCACAGATCAGTGAGGGTTTATTGATAGCAACAACAAGCACACTTAATTTAAAATATGTACATAAACTTTTTAACTACTTAGTAGAAAACCTTGTTTTTCCTTCACCAGTAAACTAGACTGCTACATTGCAGAGAGTGCGATGTACAGGTGTTTCAAGACATGCATTGGACAACTTGTGCTAAGTAATGACCTCTATGTTTCCCATTAACTACTCCCGTGTCCTTGAATATACCAAATTCCCACTCTCCAAAGATTTGGAACTTGTTTGTGGCAATCACACAGTGAGTCCCCCTCGCAGTGATCCTTTACCCTGGTTTTCCACGGGCTCTCTCCTTAATTGATTTCACAAGCGACAACTATGGATTGTCTTTCCCAAATGTTCCTCTATGGCCAGTGTGCAAATGACGAGCAGTGACAATGCCGGTTTTTGTCCCTGGCCTCTTTTCTTGGCTGCTTGTGTTTCAGTGTTCTTGCTTTGATAAGCAGTATCGGAACGCATTCTTCCTCGCCCCCAGAGGAGGATGGGTATTAGTGTTTTCTGAAGAGTCTGGAGTCCACTTCCTCCGCAGCCTTCGTCCAAGGGAGACAAGCGTATCAAAATACTTCCCCTCAGTCCAGCTGATGCGCCATGTTAAAAGATTAGAAACAGTGGCTTAATTTGAAGGGAGAGCTTTGGAAATATCAAGAAGAGGCCATCATCCCCTGTGTTTAGTTTGTAGGAAGTGGATAGAGATATCCCCCATTGTAAATCTTTCACTGTGACATTTGTTTAAAAAAAAAGGGAGAGGGAGAAAGAAAGAAATAGGACATATTCTAAAGCCTTTCTGTGTTGCAGGAATTAAACAAACGCAAAAAAGGGATAAAATCGGCTTAGACTGTTGAGACAAGTACATCTAAGAGAATGCACAAAAGGAGGGGTGTAAACGGCGGATTCTTCCCAGCTAAAAACTTATCAAGCACAGGCTTTGTGCTCAATCCATTTAAGTGAGTCCCTAACACGCCCCTATTGTATGCCTTTAATGGTCGAAAAGTGACTTGTGCAGGGCTATCGCCTCTTCATGGGGATTACAGCTAAGTGCTTAAGTTGTAGTGAAACCCGGATTTACTGATGGCAAAGAGAGAAGGGCAAGGGAGGGAGGGCAGAAAAAGGACCCTTACCAAGGATTTGTGTCAGGATCGCACTGTTTCCCCCGTCTGTCTGTGGCAGAGTCGAGAGAGGACAACTGGTGTTCAGATGCAAGCCAGCACACAGACACACACAAGTAACAATGCTTTTGCACAACATCCTTTTACTGTGCGTGTCTGTATTTTCCTTGTGATCTCTTTCCGTCTGTCTCTGTCTCTCTCTCTCTCTCTCTACCTCTCTCTCTAGCCCCCCTCCCTTTCTCTCTTGCTCTCTCCCACTCTCGTCCCGTGTTTTAATTAATTTCTAGCTGTGCTGCCGTATGAGACTTGGCTATGGAAGTGTCTGCTCCTGCAATTTCAGCCCTCATCTCCTGCGGCCGCCAGAAAAATGACTCAATGCTCCTTCCTTTTCAAGAAGGAGGAGTAAACAAGGCCAGCAAAATAACAAAGAAAAAGAAAAGGAAGGCAGAGAGAGAGTCTGTACACAACAATTGAGCTTAATGATTTGTAAAGGTGCTCAGTGTGAAGGATGTGAGACATTTTTGCTTTTAATGAATTCAACTTGTGCTACTGCAGTTTCAATCAGCTTCTGCCAAAGATTAGAAACTTTGTCTCAATTCTCTCATAAGCTTTTTGGGCACTCCAGTGATTTAGTACTGATGAAGTTGAGACACTTGTGAAGGCCAGGGTATGCTTGAAAACTATTTGCTTGGACTTTTGCAAATGTTAAACCAATAATAGTTTAAATATGGGAATAACAGTGGATAACAGCTTCAGAAACCCCCGCACCTTTCTGACAATGTGTCCGACAATTTCTGCAACTTTCTGAAATTGACAATCTGACCTTCATGCCCACTTCACTCAGCAATTGCCCAGGTTTGCAGAGTGAAAGTGCGAAAGTTGCCATTGTTTTAACTTCTTCCTTAAGTTACCTTCTTTAATTCTTTACACAACTGTTTCAGTCCCTTTTTATGTGTACATATGAATGTGACACTATGAAAACTTTCCATGAGAGACTGTCTGAAAATGTGCACTACTATCCCCGTATTTAAACAATATCATATTTTGCCTCACCCCAGCTTAGAACGTGGTCGTTCACAACAATTATAAACATTTTGGTCTTCCGACGTGGTTGGACGAAGCTCCAAAAAACCTTGGATACAACACTTACCATGATGAAATGTGATAGAGACTTAAAAATCTTCTTACATTATGCAGCAGTTTTCACAGGCTGTGTAGTACTCCCCGTAACTAGAAAATTGACATTGACATGTATAATCAGTGGAGTGCTCCCTTTAAATAAATTAAATAACTGGGTTTAAACAGGGCGTACAGCATGTTATGTGCGTTTTCAACACAGGAAGTGGATGCTTGTCTTCTACTTTTGCCAATTGCAAAGCTGTCAAAGCGCTGTCACTTTCAGACACGAGTGACATGATATACATTAATTGCGAAAGGAAGAGCTCATGATGACACCGATGATAGACGAGTGTGGAAGTATCAGGGAGAGAACGCTTCTCCTTGAGCACTGTGTGTTTGCGTGTCTGTTCCCTGAGCTAACAAACTGTATGAAGGTAAACTTGGGAGCACCTGCCCCTATTGTCATGCTCTCACCCACCCACACTCACACACCTTTCACTTGAGCACACAACACCCAATACTGAGTAAAGATGACAAAAGGGCCAAGCCCTGCATGAGGCAAAGGCTGCCTATTCAAATAAAGATGGCAAACCCACTGTCTTTTCTCTCACTAAGCCTTGATATGTTCCTCAAAGCTACTGAGACCCATTGTGTATCTCTACCTTTGTTGTCTTGTGTTTAAGCAGGCTGATGATTATAATGATGATGATGATGATGACAGTGATGGCAGTGGCTTAAGGAGAAGCAGCTGCCGAGGGGGTTGAGAGAGTCACGGACAATCGGCCTGTTTACTCAAGAAAAGGTACACTTCGGATGTTCAAAGTGATGGCTGCTGAATGGCAACTTACTTGTGCGCGCGTGCGTGTGTGTAAAGTGTGTGTTTGCAGCGGGAGTGCGTTCAGGTCCAGCACGCACGCTGCAATTAGTGCTTCAGGTTCCTGCTTGATTTAACTTAACTTTTCTGTTTTACATTTAATTTGGGGCTTTATGTGCATATTATAATGACCCTCTGTGACATGAAGTTCAGTAAGTAAACAAGACTAAGTGGATTAAATACCTCAATACATATCTATAACTCAAAGGAATAGTTTAGTTTCTGGGGAATTGCACAATTACCCATGCAACATAGATGTCATTTTTATGTATTTGCATGCAAATCAAAGGTATGTTGACAAGTAAGATTAGAAGTTTAGCTCAGTTGGGAGCAGTGGAACAAGCTGTGACACATTTTCACCGAATGGAGTTGTTGTGTTAAATATCTTAACAAACTGTTGCCTGTTTACACAACCAGCAGACATAGAGCAACATTAGCATTCATTTTGAGGCGCATTTCTGGACACTCAACAGATTTGAGGCCAATATCTAATCCCTTTTTTAGCTCTGTTTTGATCTCCTGACAGAAATATCTGACCCTGCTAAATGCCCCAATATGTTCACCAGCTAGTTGCTAACTTTGTCTGCCATTTGGTACTGGGCAGGTAGTGTACAATGGGTTCATCAGAGCTTTTTTGCATAAATCTGCAGTCTTCTGCAGCTGGAAATAGGGTTGATTGAGCATTAAGAGTACAGTACAAGCGACACCTTTCACATTACATGTAGTCATTAAGTCAATTGTTAATATAAAAATATTAATTATTCCAAGGGTGCATGTTAAGTCATATTACTGATAAAAAAGTTGATTGGGTGTTGATAAAATATTCTTCCTTTTTTAACAGGAAAATAAGTTTGTCTTTTTTTTATATATATATAACCTGTTCAATGACAGCTAGTAGATTAGTCTAGTCTCTCATAAAACCTAGTGACTGGTAAATACCACAGATTACTCATAGTTTGTGCCATTGTGAGTACAAAGATTCCTGAAAAACTATCCCTTTGAATGTTTAAGAAGCCTGTGTTTATTTACAAAGGAAAACCTGCAGAAAGTGAAACCTGGAAAAAACGGTTATGTAAACCTGATTTACTATTTTGATGGTTGTTTTTTTTGTTATTGCCAAATGCTTAGCATGCAATCTTATGCTGCCTAAGATACTCATCAAACTGGTGTATCTTTTACATTTGTGGTGGCATGACCTGCCCTTCTATCTTCCAGCCTGTTTCCAGGATTTGCTGTCCCCTCACTGTGGCGACAGTGATATTTTCGCACTACTTAAGCTCCAGATGCTGAGAGGCTCCTTGTACTGGCACTGCTGCAAGAGGGCCAAAGAGGTTAATGCACCCAGGGAGGGAGAAGCAACCAGCTGTTGGCCTTCTAATGTTTAAAACCTCCTCCCCTCCATCCGTCCATCCCTGCTCCCCTCCATCTATCCTATTTTTTCCCTCTCCCTCCACCCCTCAAAGGAAGAAAGCCCAGGCAATAAAAAGCGCTCAAATGGTGAAACATCTGCTAGGACATTTCAGTGCGGCCAAGAGCGTCTTAAGTCCTCTGGAGCAACAATATGAGGACATTTTCTGGGCAGGGGCGACGGGGACTTATAAAAAGATAAGAGGAGATAATGGCTGGATGGAGGACTTTGGGGCTGCAAATGCACAATCATGAGGTCCGCACGGAGATGGGGGTAGGAAGGGAGGGACAGGAGGGAGAGAAGGAGGGAGGAGGAGGGTCTACAAGGCCAGAGGAAAGTGGTTTGGTAAACAATGCCTCCGCATTAGCATGATAATCTGAAACATGCCTTTATTTAGATAAAGATGTAGGTTATACTGGGGGAGGAGTACGTGCCGTGCAAGTGTCTGTGTGTTTCTGTGTGCAGGAGAAGCTCCTGCTTCCTGCGCGCGCGTGTGTGTGTGTGTGTGTGCACGTGTATGTGTTTCAGACATGACAAATTTCCAACGATGTACAAAGGAGCTCTTGTCCATGAATGCACGGACATGTAGTCACAACATGGCAAGTCTAAATGGTAAGCAGCTTATGCCAGGCTACTACAGCCTTTCTACATCACTCACTGTTCTACCAGTCAACATTTATGAAACTGTGACTGACTTGAAATGCCCCTCAGTGTGGTGAAGAACCTGGATTGTAGCAAGACTATGTAACTTTTTAAAGAGGAAATAACGTTATCTTCCTCCTACAAATGAAAAGTTTAATCATAAGCACTAAAACGCTCTCTTGCTCAATTCAACACACTCTTTTTTATAAAAAAGATTTAAATACTCTACCAGGTGAAATGTTTTTTGTTTCCTGCTTGTGGGCCCATTTATTGTGATTCTATTCAAGTTGCCCATTAATGAGGTCTTTAAAAAAACAAACTCAAGAGAATATGGAGAATAAAGAAAATTCATTCATTGCCACTGTCAAAGATTAAATACTCTCTCTTCGTCATATTTTCTACCCTTTAAAAGAAAAGATTTAATTTCACTCATTACTATTTTTTAAGTTTTACTTTTATCACCTTTTAGACACTGCAGGTTCAAATCTGATAAAGATTTTTTTGAGGTTATGCATGCACTTAGTCAAGTGCAACTACTTGTCAATATATTTTCCTTTGCTAATAATCGGAGCACAACTGCTTACATCTTCTGTGAGAGGATAATATTGCAGTTACTGAGGACAGCAACATGCTTCTGTCTTTGTAATTACAGCATTAGTGAATATAATTGCTCTAGTGAGCTCTGGTCAAAAATAGCTTAAATCATTCGAATCTGGGAGAGGTGAGGTCATCTTAAGCCCTTTTCGGACCTGGTATTTAAATCCGTCCAGGGTGATCCGATCACAAGTGGACAGCTTTAAGTACAGGTGTGAATGCACCCAAGATGGACTGAGGGCGCATTGAGATCCGACCGCTCAGACCACATTTGGAGGTTTGCATATAGAGAGGGGAAGTGAGGTCTGATCACAAGTGGTCACTGGAGACGTATTTTAATGCCAGGTGTGAACTGACGGACTGAGAGCTGTGCACTTGTGATCGGATCAGCCAGGACGGATGTTTATGCCAGGTCTGAACAGGGCCTTAGATGCTGTCATTTTAGGTTGCCACCGGTTCATGAAAACAGCAGCAAATATACCATGTAACTGTGACATTGAACTGCATGAGTTTCATTAGAAGCTGTAAAATCTATATTGAAAGATGCGGTGCGCTGCCACAGTGTCAAGGGGAACTCAACATTTTACATGACACTACATTGTGGTTTTGCATGTGAAGAAAGTGTTAATCATTTATTGCATTTACAGAATATGATTGGAATTAGTTACTTGACCTGTTTTCCAGTTCATTCAATTAAAATGTGTTAAAAATAAAAATAAATGCCCTTGATATCTTGGAAAATATGCAAGTGGAAGTTGTAAGCTAAGGCAGAAAATGGAAGGTAAGAAGAAAGTAATGAAGTGGGAGGGACTTTTCATAATAAGGTTTCAAGATGACGTACACATGCATGCACTGCTGTTGCATGTCCTCATCACATGCTCTTGTCATGTACTCTGAAAGTGAGAAGTAGCAACAGCTGGGTTCGCCACTGCGTCTGGACAGCAAGACGGACCTGAAGTGTTTCTCTTTCTGATAATTGTGATATGAATGATTCAAACATAATATAATCCATTCCTGAATCTATATAGTGCGTGTGCGTATGTGTAGATGCAGTATAATTTGATGCATTTGTACATGAATGTGTAATTAGTGTGACAAATATGTGTATGTGTGGGTTTGTGTGTCAGTCCAGGCGCCACTCGCTCTGATAAAAGCCCTTTGACACTCAGCTGTTTAACAGCTCAAACTGTCTTTGCTCAGTGGATTAAACACACACACACACGCACACACACACACACACACACACACACACACACACACGTGCACACAGCTTCAATGACCTCCCTGACACCCCTCCCCAATTTAACAAGGAATAACATGTGAGTATGTGCATGTGTTTACGTGTGTGTGCGTGCAAATTGAAGCATTTACACAGATATCCAGTGGCCTGCTGAGGGCGTCCTACACCATACGGCCCCTCTCCCCTGCATTTTAACACTGTGGTGACAGGTGCTGGTCCAAGAGACAATAGAGCTCCTCCAGAACTGGCAGCCAGCACACCATTAAGAGAGAGAAAAAAGAAGAGGCATTTGTAATTGTGAGTGCATGGGAGAGAACCAAAAGAGAAACTTTGCAAATCTATTCTTTCTCCCAAGTTTTGCCAAAATTCAAAGGTGAGAATAAGTGGTTTGGAAAAAAAGGAAGAAAGGAGTTTGAGATACTATAGAAAACAGAAATGGAGACATGGAGAGTGGGGGAACTTGAGTGCTGCTGAAAAAAAAGAAGAGGCAAATAAAAAAAGAGCATGAAAGATATGGAGCTGCTCACAGCTCTTTCAACTCAAAAGGGGACTAAAAAGCTTGTTGAAAGTTTTTGGGGAGTCTTTGATTCCACTAGTTTGCAATGTGACTCCTCACAAGCACAAAGACAAGACATCAGAGCACTTCTGTTTCTTGCACTGGACGCACAATACAAACCCCTGCTGCCAAATTGGATTCTATGGCTCCGATTCAACATGTTTGGTTTCTGGCAGCGTATTTTTAGTAGGCGTGTAATGTATGTTTCCTGGGTGAGATCATATACAAATAAAATGTCTCCTTTGGCCTGTGACTTGTTTCAGAATAAAGTTTGTCTCTCGCCAGCACACACATATCAATATCAATACCCCCCCCCCCCCGCCCCCCTAAAATTCTTAGAAAGCATTGTCCGTGCACTCGGTGTGTGTGTGTGTGTGTGTGTGTGTCTGTGTGCACGTGTGTGTGTGTGTGTGTGTGAAAGATTTGAATCCCACAGGAGTTTGTGAGCTAATTAACCTGTTCCAAGGATGAAAGCTGACTCTTTTCACTTTTGTGTTTTTAATTTCAACTCCTTGAGAGATTGAGCTAGTTTTGGCTTCTGACACTACTTGCCTAACCTGGGGACCAGACGAATCTGCGAGCTCATGTTTCATTTGCTCTGGCAGATACATCTGGCCCCTCTCCCATTCAAACTGATTTCCTTGCCGTTTTGTTCGGGCGAGCCAATCACAAGCGTTTATTTAGTATGAGGCCGGTTTAATACGATGACTGACAGAGAGGAGCGGCAGTATTAGACGGACTGGACGGTAAATTTTCTCTAAAAAAAGATCAAACAACTGCACTTAAACTTTATGTTGATAAGAAATATATGTTTGCCGAACTCCTGACAGAAAGGACAGCATTTCGTTGCTCTGATTGGTTGTCTCCGCCCATCGATAGACCCCTTTGGGAATCGAAAATAAACTCAATAAATAAATCCACTCTCTCTTTTCATTATCATTCTCTGCACAACTACTTTAATCACTTTTAATGTGTACAACTGAGAGCAACACCATAAATGCCTCTGAAGAGAAAGTTCCTCAGCTGTGCGCTGTTATTCCCATTTGCACAATTCATTGTGTCTTGCTTCTGTGTGGCTGCTCTGAACATCATTAAACACAATGTGGTCGAGCGACACTTGGTACGAAGTAGTTTGTTTCAAGTATACCCCAGCCTTAATGGGAGTTTTTCAGGTATCAGGTAAACTTGAATGGAAAGGAAGAATAAATTAAGGGAGGTTTTTCCCTTTTTCATTTTTTTAAGAACTATACAGTAGCATGACTTTGGAAGGTCAGTATGTTAGTTTATTTAGAAGTAAAATGTTGCCGCTATATATTCTTTTTCCTTTTAGGGCATGATCTTCCTAGAAATATTTGTGTAACAAAAAGTGGCAACGCTTCAAATTGGTCTGTAATGTCTGGATCATTTTCTAGAAAGTTTCCTGGAAAGAACTGTGTAATTTGGCGCTAATTACAGGGAAAAAAGTGATTTCTTAAAACAAACTGCTCCATTTATAACCGATTCATTTTTGCATGTTCAGTTGACCTGCTGTACACTGACCAAAAGACTCTCCGGGTTTCACTTTAAGTTAATTGGAATTAATCAACTGGAAGTGTACCAATTGAAAACCTTCTCCATCATTTTTTCTTCTTCGAAATTATCATGAAATTATGGGTACATAAAATTAACCATTTGATTAACTGTTCTTCAGCATCGACATTGAACATTACCAATGTAAAGTGCTCATATAAGAGCTCATAAGTAGCTACTAACAACTGTGGATGTTATATGGTTAAGATTCTTGCGATACTGTCTCACAATCTAGTAGTCTTCATGCATGTGTGTGGCATACGTTGTGTATTTTGGCCTGTCTTGTGTGAGTGGAGCAAGTTAGTGTGTGTGTGTGTGTGTGTGTGTGTGTGTGTGTGTGTGTGTGTGTGTGTGTGTGGTCGGGGACGGTACCAAAGTGTGTGTACTTGGCATGTCACTGGGGCCAGGTGCAGGGCTGGGTTGTAATCACGAGTATGGGTTCTGCTCAGGATAAACAGGGTCTCTTTCTCATCTCTCTAGGGGCCACCATTTCCTGGTGCTCTTTGTAATGGGAGGAACACGACGTCACAACAGCAAAGAAGATCAAACAGTGGCCGTTCGCTGAGTCAGGGTTAAGAAAAACCACCAGTTGACTCAAAAAACATGCGTGACTGACGGAGGTAAATCAACATAACTCAGTACAAATCAAAAGGTAGCAAATCACGCAAAGCAGGTGTTGCGAGTTTGTTTTTGCTCAAATCTGGCGTGTGTAACATTTCCATTGTCTTTTTGTTTCTATTATACACCATGATTTGGTGTTTGTTTCTTTTGCAACTACGGGACTGAAAAACTGTTAGATATGATCTGATTCAGTGTGTCTGACCTTGTTTTCAATCCTTCATCTAACCTCAGAGCACAAAAGTCTTTATTTTCTCTCTCCAGAATTCCCCCTTCAGCCTGTGATAACCTGACGTCCATCCCCACCCCCTCCCTCTGCCTTGTGGGGCAGGAAGCGGAGCAGCTCAGACGTACTGTACGGTCCCTCGCGTCTGGGCCGGAACCAGGATGTGTTGCTAGGCGCAGGGATGATTGTGTCAGCACTTGCTGGCCGCTTCGTTTCCTTACAGGTGATCTCCTGAATGGACAATGACAGATATACGTTTCCTGCTATTTTTCACTTCTGCAGGAGGGGATCAGAAAAACACAGGACTCTGTGACCACGGGGCCACCTCCGCAAGCGAGTGAGCAGGCTCCCAAAGTTAGCAGGGCTTCAGACCGGGTGAGACAAAGACACATTCAGCTAGTTGGCCATAAGACCTCGTGGTGACCCTGTGACCTCAGACTGGAGGTGGGTGTGGGGTTGAGTCGGTGGAGGCAACAAATCTGGGAGATGGGGGGTGGATGATGAGGAAATATTGAGGAAGCCACTCTTGATTTCTGACGCGTTTGATGAACTTTGATGGGTAGAAGGTCGAGGAGGATGAGAGGGTGATGGTGTGGCAGGAGGGGGACCGGGAGGGGGGAGCAGGCGATGGCGTGTGGCAGGATAGCTGAGGTCGTTCTTTTGATTTATGATATTTTAACTTTTTCTAGCTGTGGAGGCTGCACAGTATATGCACAGCATGGGAGGGGAAGGGGGGGGGGAGGGGAGGGGAAGTAAAGGAGGGATGCGGCGGGGCACTGAAGTGGAGGGGTGGTCATGCTCTTTTGATTTATGACTGGGGTGATTAATGTCCAAGGATATTACCCCTTGGAAAAAGTGCTGGCCTCTTGACTGAAGTTGTGTTTTGCTACATGTCTGACAGGCAGGAGCGATTTGGCCTCCTTTTGTTTTGTGACGACAATGTGAAGAGGGGTCGTCTCTTGTTCACGAGTCAGGAAATATCTTTTTGATCGATTTATAATGAGCATGAACCAGTGGAGAAAACTGATCCAAGATTACATTTTACTGAAGAAAGGCATTCGTTTCTCTATCGCTGTCATCAGTGGTAAAAATGTGTTGTTTTGTTTAGGTGGGATCAGATTTGCTGTTAAAAGGAAAATACGTAACACCTTAACCTGTCTAAAAACGCTCCCTACAATGATATCATGTGTAATACTTCAGGTTAAATACACAGCTAAATATAAACTGTTCTCTATATATAAGTAGTTTCCTCTCATTCACAGTCTCTAAACACTGCAGCTCTTGGGCTAGACAGTCAGTCGACAGTCTGGAAATACATACAATGCCACAGATCTTAGGATTTCTTGTCTTACTATGATAACCATGATACTTATTTAAGTACAGCTGTGTTTTGTGAACTTCATTGACCAATGTTTCCCTTCAGGACAAGTGTATTCTTCAGACTGAGACATTCATGAACGCTGTATAATCAGTTATGTACTTGTTTTATGTGCATGTTTTTGTGTACTTGTCCCCCGCAGACACGGGAGGAGGTGACAGGAAACACTAAGGTCAGCCATGGTCTGGGACCTCTGCTCAGCCATCTTGTTTTTAGAAGACATAAATCACACAAAATCCACCGGTTCCTGTCCTCTTCAAAGGCCTTTGTTTTACAGCCTCGGCACAAAGGTTATCAGCAGGGCAGCGGCAATAGTGTGTATAATGGACCTACTTACACTGCCCGATAAGATGCATTGAGAGTCTGTGACTCTCACTTTAGGCTGTCAATAAAACCAGGGAATCGGTTGTTTTTTCAGGGTTTGAATTATATCGCTTCAGTGTGACAGCGGCACCGTTTTTCGACGCGGACTTGTCTGCCAATATAAACTGTGGAAGAATTGTTTGGGTTCCTGTCTGTGGGTTTCTACGACTGACCCTGTCTGGGTGATTAAATGGCTCTGTGCGGCAGGTTTCAGTGCCATCATCCCTGGCTGGATCAGAAGGTTATGCACACAGCCGTGTACAGTAGATATTGATGTCGTCAATAAAAGTGTCTTGGAGTTATGTCAGCCGACTAGACGCTCCAAGGTTAAGCGGTGTTAAGCACACCTTCTCCTCCTCGTTAGACACTGTTTGTCTCAGTGTCAATCACACCATATGTCAGCCTCTTTTATGTTTGCTTGTTCACTTGCAATGACAACTTTTCTTGCTCCCACCGCTGTGCGCCCTCCTCCCCGCTACAACACACAGATTTAATCGTAGGTCACCCTCACGGTCCCGCGTATGTTGAACCAAGGAGCGCTGGTGGGGGGGAGGGGTTGTATTGGGGGCATCAACTATCGCTAATCACTAACACTATGGCTATGGTAGCGCTGTGGAAGCAGTAGCCTTGCAGCCGTGTGATCTCCAGCTAACCTTGCCCACGGGCCTCTTTTGTCTGCACGCCGCACACGGCTGGCTCCATCCTCTCTCTGTTATTGAGCGGGGTGGGGGGGGGGGGGGGGGGGCTTAATCAATGGCGAATCGCTGGCACTGTTCTCAGGACAGTGACCGAAGCCCAGTCTGTTGGCCCCCTTTGCCTCCCTTCCACCGATCTCCCCCCTTTCTCCTGCCTCCCTCAACCGGTCCTCCACCCCTCAGCCCCCCCCACCCCACCCCCCAACCCCTCCTGTCTGATTGACACTTGAAAGGTGGCCGAGGACGGGGCCGGAGGCGATGTTCCACGCTCTGGAACCCTCCGTGCAGGGGAACAGCTGGTGACATCTGCAGAGAGGCCCACAAAAGGCAGTTGAAAGCGTGCAATCGCACCCCTCCTTCGCTACTTCCCTTGTCTCCCTCACTCTCTCCTTCTCTGTCTCCCCCTCTCACCCTCTGTCTCTCTAACCCTGCCCGTTCTTTCTCTTTCATTCTCTCTGCTCCTGTCTCCCCCTCTCTCTCTGCCTCAGATGTCCCCTCTATCTCCTAAGAGCTGGCCCTTTTGTCGAAAGCAGTGATACAGGCACCCAGGCGCCTTTGAAAAGCATGCTTTAAACTTGAAGAGCTTACGCTGGAGCATGTGTGTCTGAGCAAAAAAGAAAGAGAGGGGAAAGAGAGAAAAGGGGAAAAAAGGAGGGGGGACAGAAAGTGAACGCCTGCATGTTGTACAACAGCAAAACAGAAACAATTTGCTCTCTTTTAAATAAACTCCCTCTAGTCATTTGATTTATTCATCTGTCTGCTTCTTCACTGAGAATTCACCCAGTGTCTCTGCGTTTGATCTTCTTACATGGAAAACTATCGGCTGTATTGATATCCACGTGCACACGCCCAGTTAAAAGCTGCCTTTTAAGAGGCCCCATTGTCCCTGTTCAATGGCATTACCCCGGCTCAGCTCACAGTGAGTGCTTGGGAAGCGGAAGGGGGTATCGACTCCCGTTAAAAGAATCCAAACGCGTTCACTGACGAGACACACATCGCCCACAGGAATGTCAAACTTCCGACCCATTCCCCGCTCCCTCCCTCTCCATCTTTCTCTCTCATCACTCCATTTCTCTGTCCTAGAGTCAAAGGCTAACTTTGTGTGATCTGTCCTCTAGTGAGTGTTTTTGAGATTTTTCTCCTAAATGGAGGTAGTCATTTTTAAATTCATGTACAAACTTTTTGTCGGACTAAATTCCTGCATAGTGGCCGCCATATGCATAGGAACAATTTGATGTATCTGTACGTTTTTACATCTTTAGCAAAACAAAGTTGACTGGCTTTTCCACATCGCTACACCTGACACTTCCGGCCTCCTCCTCCCCTTCATCTCCACCTCCTCTCCTCCTCTAAGAATGCAGAGGAGAGGTCAAAAGGTCGGCGTGCTCCAGGTATCAATATTTCAGAGCTGTGTGAATCCCTCCTTTCAGGGAGCCGGCCCTCGCTGACTGAAGGTATCTTCAGGACCCAGGGGCCGGCTGACGGACGAGCACAAAGCACCCGTCAAGCCCTGAGCAGCGCTGCAGCTCGCACGGTCCGCGTTGCGTGTGTGTTTGTGTGCGTGTGCTGTGTGAGCTGTGTGTGTGTGTGTGTGTGTAAGCGGAAGGCTCGGGCAGCTCCCCCGCGGTCTCCTTTGTTGGGCTAACCTGCTGTTTGAATGGAGTGGGAGCTGTGAGTGACAGAGGAAAGTGTAGCTGGCGGTAAAGTGAGATATTGACCTCTCAATCGCCATGGAGGCTGAGCGGGGGGAGTAAAGCGGTCAACGCAACATGTGTGAAAGTACAGCGTGCGTTTGTGAAAGGTGTGTAGAGCCTATAAATAAGATTGTTGGTCAAGGAAGGAAAGTGTAGACTTCTCTGAATTGATGCTTGTGTGTGTGCACAAAACTGAACTCCGAGTGTTTGAAAGTGAACTGTTCCTGTCAGGTGAAG
Source organism: Lateolabrax maculatus (assembly GCA_031216445.1). Lineage (NCBI taxonomy): Eukaryota > Metazoa > Chordata > Actinopteri > Acropomatiformes > Lateolabracidae > Lateolabrax > Lateolabrax maculatus. The sequence continues at coordinate 11,221,230 of CM062212.1, read as the reverse complement.
TGGCGGTGCACCCAGCTAGCTGGCCTAGCCACTCGGTAACATGAAACAAGATTCCCCCCAATGATAATATTCAGTTTCAGCTCTGCCAGCGCGTCCTGTCTGCCCCTGTCCAGAGCCCCTCCAAGACAAAGGGGGAAGGAGCCTGGCGAGGGAACAGTAGCTTCTTGTTATTATGACATGTGGTAACATGAACTCCTTGGAAGACTTCTCCTGTCATCCCGGCCTGAGGTCCTCTTTATTCCACAGGCAGGGGATGTGGAGGTCACGACCTCCCGGACAGATTATGTTGGAACATGCCGCGCTGTGTTGAAACTGACTTGAATAAGTTTATTGGCTAAGCCGGTGATGGCCCTTTGTGCGGACTCCCTTGGGAGGCTGAATACAGATTAGTCCATGGATTGACTATTCATATCAGATTGTACTCAGCCAGAGTTTTATCTCGCATCACACTTCTCACTGTCTTTACTTTATCTTCAGGAATCATGATATGATTTCAAATCCCATTTTCTGAATTATTATTTTTTCAGTGAAATTCTTTTTTTTTTGTGATTTGTGATGTGAAGGACAATTGATTCACCAGGGTTACTAGATTGCATACAAGTTTTATGTCAACTATGTTAAGCTTTTAATGATCACTTTTAAAGTGAAACTATTAAAAATATTATGGATAAATTCAGTGCCTCTAAGACATGATTTATTTTTATTGACATCAAAGTGTCAATATAGTTATTCTCTGTTATGCCAAATGCATAGTTTCCTGTTGCAGCTGCGCTGTCTTAAGGATAAACTGAGACTCCCCCTGTAATTAAGAGTGGATTATTGGTACCTGTAGGAAACCCAGTAAAAAACATTCCAACGCTCCCTGCCGCATTTGTCTCCTCTTTCCTTAACCTATATACTGTATGTGTTTAAAGGGATGTTGGGAAATTCCCAAAATGCTAATGTAAAGGCTGTCTTGAACCAACAATAAGCTGAATCAGATTTGTTTTACACAGTTAATTTGGTGATATAAAGTGCCAAACAAGGATTTGTTTAGATGTTTATATGAGATAATGACTTTTGATTGCTTACTTCTGAAGTCCTGGAAAACCTCTGGCACATGGTTTATGGCAGATAATTGTTTTCTCCTACAGGTCAGTCTGCAGACAAAAAGTGTCAGTGACACTCGGCCTCTGACAGAGCCCTGCTATTTTTAAAGTCTTGTTTGTTGCACTATTAATATTCTCACTCTGTAGTCCATGGCAGGGTTCAAAGGCACACGCCACGGTGTAGGAGATGACAAGTCTGCTGTGGCACTGAGCGAGCCAAAAGAGTGACAGCAACGTGGCCGCTCTCTCTTGTTAACGAAATAAATAAATGTGCTCTGAAAAGCCAATAAGCGGCAGGCGGGAAGCGGAGCCAAGGATCGCTGCGTCAAAAACAACCGCTCCAGCCATTAATCTCTCTAACTCTCTTAGCCCCCCTTCTCACTTTCTCTTTCTCTCTCTCCTCTGAGAGAATTACTGCCATAGATGTATAATTCACGGTGGTTTGGCTTTAGAAGGCAGCGGTTCTGTTGGAAAACACGGTGACAGCCAAGTTAGCGCACCCTCTCATTCAACTCAGCCACCTGTTCACAGGGGAGGGGGCAGAGAGGGACGCTTGATTTATATTTCATCTTTCCTCCCAGTCTAATGACTTTGTTGCGCAGTCAGGGCTGGATATCGTCTCATGTATTAAAGATGACAACTTAAAGGAATCCTAAAGCCCTGACATGATTGAGCACTTAGGCAGACACTTTTGGTTGTAGCTTAGATTGCTTGTGTCAAGTTTAACTTGTCAGCTTCCTATTCCCAAAACCAACTCATCATTTCAAGTCCAATCAGTGTCATCAAGTTTAAAAGAATGGCAAAACTTTGAGTATTTAAGTGTATTAAACTCTGATGAACATTTTGGCAGACTTCCCAGTCTCTCTCCTAATAGTAGTTTTCATTCAAACAATATTGTTTCTCCCTCAATCACAAAACACACTGTCATGGCGAAGCTATAATGTGTTTTTGTTTGTGGATGTATGTGTAGCCTACCCGTGTCAGTGTGGCTGTACACGTGCATGCCCATGTCAGTGCCATTTATTAGCATGGCGTGATTTTTGGAGGTGAGGAGGAATAACAAGTTAGGGCTTTGGCAGCCACACGCTCTCGCCCATCTGCGCGGCCCCTGCATCAGTCTCAGGGTTTCCTCGCCGATGATGAGGGCTGTCAGGGGCTTTTTAACCTCCTAACTGCTGCTCCCCACCGGCCCTAATCACACATTAATGACATCAGGAGGACCCCGGGGCTGGCCGCGTTGCTGCCTGCGCAGACAGAGTACTGATGAAGAGGGCAATTACCGACCAGCAAATAGCATAACCTCCACTGATCTGTACAGGGGTTATGGGCTATTAGCGCACAGGTTACGCTCAAAAGATACAGCAGAGGCTTAAGGAAGGATCTGGTGCTGAGAATAATTGGGGAGGTGTGCCTGTGTGCATGTGTGTTCGGGGGGGGGGGGGGGGGGGGGGGGGGGGGGGTCATGCATTAGGGGGAGGTTTTATTATCCTTATTGGAAAGCAGTTATTAGTCATTGTGTCCATCTTTTTTTTTTTTTTTTAATCATTTCTTCCTGGATCTGTGACCAAAGTCTCACCTTTGACAGACAAATGTGTGATTACTGATTACTATGCATAAGGAGTCTTGCTGTGAAGCACCTCAGAGTGGGAAAACTATTCATATTTCATCAAAATGTCTTTGACACACACATACACCCACCCACCCACACACTTGCCCCTTCGCACACGCTCACGCTGCGCCCTCAGTCCTGTCCTTTTCCTTGCTCGGAGATGAGTGAGAGTGTTTGTATGAAATATTAACAGGCCATTTGCTCCTCTGCGCCACTGTTTGAGAGCTGGATGTTGGCCCTGTGTCTCTGGTCCCTCTTTGAGGCCATCTGTTGGGTACGGGCACCAGGGAGTTTTCCGGGAGGGGGCCCTGTCACCCACGCAGGCCAGCCCAGAAAGCAGTGCCGCCCTGGGGATCGATACACCCGACCTGCTGGGTGACGGAGCATCAAAGCTCTCCAACCTGCCAGATCACTGTACATGCTACAAGGGCCACTGATATGTAAACGCTGCTGCTTACCATCAGGCCCTTGGGGACCCGTCGCAGTCTTTGTGCCACTTCTGAGGGACTGTTTTCAGTGCAGTTTATGTGCTATTTATGTTAACCTTTGTAGAATGGCGGTTTGCTCACAGAGCCCTTGACATGATGCCCAGGATCCCTTTGGAGAGGTTTTCTTTTCCTTAAAAGGATGCTCCTCTTCTTTGAAAACCCACTTAGAAGATAATGTTTTTATCCTCTCCCAATTTTTATTTATTCTAAGTTTAAATTAGGAGTTAATTTTAGAGTTACGGTGAAGTTGTGGCAAGCTCAAACATTTCCCTGAAAGCTTACAAATCACCCACAGTGTAAAGATTCGTAACACCACCAGCTTTTCTCCAACAACTGACTACAAATAAAAACTAATCACAAAGGCGTGTCAATAATTATAGCCACTGTGTTTTCTTCCCATTCAGTAATTGTAGCATTTCATAGAGACACTTTCCTCTCATGACATCAATCAAATAAGCTTTGGACATGTATATACAATCTGTGTGTGTGTGTGTTTCTGTGGGTGTGGTTGTATGTGTGTGTGTGTGTGTGTGTGTGTGTGTGTGTGCGTGCGCGTGTGTTTGTTGACATTTGATGTCCTTGTTTTGGGTAATGGATTTGTCCCTGGCAGAGAGAGGGGCTGGGCCAGAGGCAGTCTTATGAGGCCCCTGGGTTAAGGAGGCTGCATTAGCCCACTGCTAACTGATTACTGATCAGACAGCTGGTGCACACACACATGCACAGACATGCCTGCATGCATACATATGCGCAAACACACAGATACATGCATGCATGTGCACATGCACTCACACTTGCATATTATCGTAATTAAATGTTCCTGAAATTAAAACGCACTGGTGTAAATGGTCAGAAACAAACAATGAAAAGTTATCTTATGGGGTTAAGAAGCTCTGGTGTCATTTCTCTCTATAGTAATCCTGGTAAAATCGATTTTTGTTAATGTAGTAATTATTTACTTACTGTACCTGGTATTAAATTCACTGCATGACCTAAATAAGCTCTATGTGAAAGCCCTGCGGGAGGATATGACAGAGTAAAGATTAGATGTAATATAAAGAAATGGATTAGCATTAGCATGGGGTTATCATCATTACACTCATCTGCATTCCAGACCAACACCAGCCTTGTCACACACACACACACACACACACACACACACACACTCTCTCTCTCTCTCTCTCTCTCTCTCTCTCTCTCTCTCTCTCTCTCTCTCTCTCACACACACACACACACACACTCTCTCTCAGCCATACACACCACGTCTTGGCCCTTCTCTGTTGGCCGGTGTGTGCCAGGACACCAGTGCCACGAGTGTTCATGTGTGACGCTGGCAGCACCTGGGGCCTCACAATAAAAATACAGCCATCATCAGAGGTCTTATTCACAGACCAGCACACCATTACCTCTAAAACACAGGAGCACCCGGTATGATCCTGTGGCCTCAAACTCTGAATTCAAACAGCATCTGATCTGTGATAGTAAAATAACACTTAATGATTTTTATGTCAAGAAATATAGAATCTATAATCTGACTTTACTGGAACATCATTTCTGTTCTGTTATGGACAAACATTAACTCATGCAGTGTTTAGCTTTAGGGCCAAGGATTTGAAAAACTCTTTATCCATAAAGACAGCATCCTATTACTGCGCACTGTGAACTACATTAAAGAGGCTGGATAGCCAAAGCACTAAAGCCACAAATGGCTCATGGAAGTGTGACACAACGGAGAAGAATAGATTTGATAGTGTGTTAATGGACGATTTTAGTGTTGGATTACACCCCATGGGAGCAGCTATACTCTATATTGTATGCTCACAATAAGGCTCAAAAGCTCAAAGTCTCTCCCTCTCTCTCTCCCTCTCTCTGTCTTGTTCTCTTTCTGAAACACACACACAAATATTTTATGGCTAAAAAATTGGAATACAATTTCAAAAAATTTGGATTGGATTTAATTTCTAAAGGGATTTTGATTTGTGTGTGTCAAGGTTTGCTTAACAGAGATGGAGAGACAAATACTAAAACTGTGTGTCTGCATGTGTGTGTATATAGGCGTGAGAGAGGGAGACCGTATGTGATGGTTAAATAAGGCAGATTGAGGTGTTAACATCATTATTGCACATTTCCTCCCATGAAATAAAGCATTGTTTCCTCTGTTTCCATCACGATGGGAATACCATAATCCCAGATTAAAAAGGATGGGTTAGCGGACACACAGCAACACACAATGAGCCTTTTGTGTTTGTATGCTCGCATGTGTGTGTGTGTGTAAAAATGTGTGTAACGCGTTATTGTTTACTGTACAGCTTAAACACCTGCGGGAGGGGGGAGAAATGTTCTCATGCATGCACTTTTGCAATGTGCAGCTCTTTATTCAGCGCCAACGGCATCCTCAAATGTGGACACATGGCCACAAAACAGCAACAGAAGTGTCATATGGTGTTTTAATAAAATGATTTGTGACACGAGAGAGCTGAAAGTTCTCATCCTCCTGTCAATGTGTAATTTTCTCATGATTTGAATATTCCTACTCGCACAGCCTACAAATACAGTAATAAATATTCAACATGTCTGAGCAGATTCAGTGTTATGCAGTATTATCCTCCATGTCTGCTCCATATGATGTTCAATTTTACTTAACCGGGTCTGTATGGGGTCTCCCAGGCCGTGTGCACGGGCTAAGGCCCCCTCTAAAACTCTCATAGTTCTTGGTCAGTCATGCAAGAGAATCCGTGGGTCACAGAGCGGGCTGGAAAAAAGCAGCTCACAAGTTGCTCACTGTGACAGATGTCCTCTGGAAGATTTCTCCATCTCATTCTCCCCCCCTTCCTACACTCTCCACCTCCGTCACCCATCCCTCCCACCCAACTCTCTTAGTGCTTCTAAGCTGGGAGAGAGCAGCGAGAGGTGATCCCGGCCTGCTTAACCTACTTCCCAAGACCTTGCTCTTAAAACGGGTATGAGCGTGTATGTGTGTGTGTGTATCTGTGTTTATTTACCAGGATAAATTCTCAATACTTGTTTCTGCACCATCATGAGATTTTTCATTCTGACAGTCATCTCAGTATGGAGTAACATAAAGGGTGTAATGGAACGAACTCGCAGTGAGCTTTTCTCACTGATCTCAGGGAAGTGAATGTTATTATTTGTGTTTTTGACAAAGAGTAAGAGCAAACTTCTGTAGGTAAAATTATGTCTTACACGAGGAAGTCTTAACCTTGTGTTTCAAACTCCACAGTGGATCACAAGATTACTCACTGGTAGGGTTGATGATGATGATGATGGGGCTAAATTATTGGTAAATTATTCAATTAAATTAATATGCAACTTTTTTGATACCATTTTGTCTCTTTGTTTTTCTACTGAATTTTCTTTGTGTACAAATCATGTACAACAACTTGACAAAGAAAGTTTCCTCTTTTCTCTCACTCTTTCTGCAGCTTTAACAGGTTGTAAGACAAAGAAAGGTTGAAAAGTTCATTGCTATTTGAAGAGTATTTCAAGTATTTCAATGATGTTATAAGCATGTTTAGTTATGTATGTCATGCAGTGCCATGGAATTATTTCAATAGATCAAACAGGGCACAAAAAAACATTAAAAGAATTCCCCTAAATTAACAAAAATCAATAATATATATTGATACCTATAGTATTTTTCTTAAGACCCTTTCTAGAACTTCAGTGCAGTATTAAGGTGCCTTTCTGTACCTGGGTTTAGCCCCCAAATGCTCCACTGCATATGGAGTACAAAGCTAAGAAAGTCAAAAACAATTTCAGAATAATTAATGTAATGAAAATTTAAGTAAAAAAGGTGTAGTAAAAAGGTGGCGCCATGTGAAATAAATGCCTCACTTGTGCTACGTAAAGAGCTTAGATCTGTAAAGCTAGTCGCCCCTTCTCCACTCATACACAACGTCCCCATCACAAAGGTTGGATTAGGGACCTTGCAGTAACTAACTCTTCCATGTCATTTGCAGTGAGACAAAGATCAATCAGTCAGATGAAGGGAGGGAGTCTTTAAATAAAGAGAAATTAAACAGAGGGAGGGAGCAGTGAAGGGAGGAGGGAGTCTCTTAAATAAAGAGAAATTATCCAGATGAAAGGGATGGTGTCTTTAAATACCGCTCAGCCACTGTACGGCCTCCCTCATCCTTTAATGTAATGAGAAGAGGCGGAATAAAAGGCTTGGCACTAGGATGAAAAGGTGATGGCGTTTTTCATTCTTCTTTTTTTTTCCTGAGTGGTGAAAGCCTTATCCTAATGTAGATTAGATGTTAAATCTGACAGAAGGGTGAAGCTTTGGTTAGAGTCTGTTCACCTCATTTCACTTGGCCTGGCTGAGGGTGACGGGAGATTGTATGATGTTCTAATAAAGATGAGCAAAATTAAAGAAAGGAGCGTGTGTGTGCAAAGTGACTCTAAACTCTTAGTCCTGCATTGTCATTGGCTTCCAAAAAGTATGCATTTGTGTCATTTCTGAAGAAAAAATATGTCACAAAGTGGCAAAGACATACTGTACATGTAATACACAGACACAAACACACAGAGACACACACACACACACACACACACACACACACACACACACACACACACACACACACTCCCTGCCACACAAACTTTGAAGTGTATCACAATGTCTGCTCGTCTCCCCTGCACTGAATTTGAGGATAAATATCATTTGTTGGTCAAGCAGGTCATTAGTGAGTGACAGAGAAGAAAAAATCTGTGTGTGTGTGTGTGTGTGTGTGTGGTGTGTGTGTGTGTGTATGTGCATTTTCTCTGTAATAATAATCCCTATGAAATCCAGATTTCTCAATCCGGTAGCTCAAGCTGACACTTTAAATAAAATCATTCTAATCCCACATGGTAAGAGAAATGAAAATGAGGAGATTAAAATGGGGGGGGGGGGGCAGGCCACCACCCCTCCCTCGCTGGCATCCTTGAACCCCTGTTGCTTCCTCCATAGAGACTGTCCTTTTTCCCATCATGGCTGGATGGGAGAGAGAGCTATAGTCAGTTTATGGCAGGTGAGGAACTTTTAGATCTCAATTTTTTTTGTGGGGAATATTTACACAGTGTCAACTAGAATATGTGTGTGTGGAAAACTGTAGGTAAACTATGATTAGTATGTTGCAATTTACAAGAAACACAATAAGAAACAGAAGAAAAAAATTACATTAAATAATGGATGGAGAAACATAGGAAACAAGGACTGTACAGAAGAGAACTAGGGGTGAGAGAACTTTGCAAATGTGTTTTAGCCCTACTCGTTTTCACTGACATCACCATCAATAAATGTCAAAATATCCCACCAACGTCTGCTTAATACCTCAAAAACACAAAACACAGATGCGTGGGATTTGTGGGCTTTTTAAAGAAACAAAAAATTTCCTTTTATCTGCCTGACCATAGTTTTCCTGTGCAATGAGGGGTTATTGATTACATTTGCATTTTAGTTTTTAACCTTTAAAGCTATTATAATTAATATTTTTATATTATCAATGGCTCGAATAACTACACGTATGTGCGAGGTGTTGCTCGTAGTGACAAACCCACAGATAATTACCAACTTGCTCTGTAGTTCCCCTCAGCTTGACGGGCAATTTAAGCTTCTTTCAGCTCATTGTTTTGGTTTCACGACTTCACAGTTTTGAATCACTCGTGTAATTTTCTGATGTAGCAGTCAGCTGTTTTCAGCACACAAAATAAAACAAAAAATCTGGCTGTAGACTACCTGCCCAGCACCAAATGACAGAAACATAAAGTTAACTAACTAGCTGGTGAACATAGTGAGGCTCTTTAGCATTTAACAGTTAAAGAGCCAGATATTCACCTCAGGAGTTGGTGGAGACAAAAAACAGAGATAAAAGGAGAGTGAATGTTGGACTTAGATGTTTCAACATTTCAGATGAATTTGTTAATAAGCCACTGTTTGCTAACACATTTGCCATATCAACTTGTTGGCCAAAGAATCAATAAATGTGGGTTTAAATAGCTTTGTATGATAATCGGGCTAAACCTTTGGCTTGTTTCCATCCTGTATCCTCTGACTGTTCATGTTTCTTGCCCTATTACACTTTATTGATACTGAAGTCAGTAAAATGTAGTTATAACTGATAGAAATTACATTAAAATAAGTATTTTATTCTTCGAGTGACAAACCTGAAGCACTTTAAAGTACATACAATGGACCACAAACTTTGTAAAACATGAAATTAGGAAGAAGACTACATATAAATACTACCCTAATATTCAGTCTGTAATTAAACCGTAAATCAGGTCTTACTCTAGATTGCCACTTGTACGGTGTGATGATGTTGATGTTTGACAAATACAAGTTGGCATATACACCCCATTACCCATAAAAAGCACAGCAGAAGGTCCTCAGTTTGGTTAGCGAACACTTAACAATCACTGTTTTTACTGCTTAATCCAGCTCTTATCCTCATCCTTCCTGTTTCCTCCTCTCTTTATCTCTCCATCTCTACCTCTCTCTGTCGACCTTCCTCCGCTCTCTCGCTTTGTCACTTCACCTCTATCTCAGCTTTTCATTTAGATGTTTCCCTCCATGCCGTATTTGTCTCCTCGCTTTTTTGTTAACCCTCTCCCACACACACTTTATCTCCATATGATTCATTTGCCCTCTCTCTATCTCTCTGACTGTCCTCGCAATTTCTCCCTCCATCCGCCCCCTCTATATCCATCTCTTAAGCAGATCCTTTTTTCTCCTTCTCTCTTCCATCTCCACCGCCATCCCTTCCTTTTAAAGGATAATCTTCGGCTAAGTGGACAGCACTTCGCTCTCTCTCGTTCCCTCTTAAGTGACCATCTGATAATCTCAGGATTCTCTGTTGAACCCCACACAGAGGGACAGCGGACGGATCAGAAAGCCCAGAATGGAAGTCCTAAACTGGGTCAAGAAAAGGCCAGTGCCTGGGTCCTCTGGGGCTGATGGGACCAGAGTGGGACGGAGAAAAGGCTGATGCCAAACCGAGTTGGAGAGAGATCATGAGACCAGATGGACATCATCTCTCTAGCCTTCTATCTATCTCTCTCTTCAAGGCTGCAAGGCCTCGACTTTGAGATGGAAAGACAAAAAAAAAAAAAAAAATAAGAACTGATCGGTTTAGAGTGCTGATAAAAGGACATCGCTTGGCTCATGTGGGGATTTGTTGTTGTTTTTTCTATCTGCGAACACAAAAGAGGCTGAAAAGAGGGAGGGAAGATGCATTCATGTTGGCGGGGTCGGTTAAAGGACGTGACACTGGATGCACACACGTGAAACACACACACACACACACACACACACATACACACATACACACAGGTTGTGCTGATTGTACAAGATTCATCGTACCTCCTTACTGGAGAGAAAAGAAGCCCTTAGTCAGGCTACGCACACATACACACACGTACTTGTTTTTTCTTTCTTCCGCTGTCCTCTTTACGGGTCAGCGGGTGAATAAAGCTGCTGTCACTTTCCTCTGGGAGGCGTCAGTGACAGGCAGGCTGACCACGATAAACTTCCGCACAGGAAGAGGAGATTCCTGCAAGGAAAAGGCCAGAAGGATCAGGAACGGCCCTGGGCATTACTTGTCCTCTGGCTTAGCTAAAGACACTGAAAACAGCAGTGTGTGTGTAGTATGTGTGTATTCGTGTGTGAGAGGGAAGGTGGGGTTGGGGGTGAGTAATACAACCATCACAGTGTTACTTAAACAGAATAACTGAATGGTAAAATTGTATTGTATAACCTGAAATAACAGGGCTGGTTTAATTATAATACACGTTGTAAAAAGCAGAATAAAAGAATAAAAGATCACTAGGGGCTAGTTTCCCCTTCGACTTTATACAATAATTAGTTTATCTCAGGGTTAGAAGCCGCAATCTGTGATACCACCCAGTGATTCTTTCCGATCAATTCATAAAATAACTAAAGGAGATAACTTTTGTTGTTTGAGAATGAGGTTATTTGTCTTCGGTAAACCCCCAAACAGGCCCCACTTTTTTGTGCACAAGCCCCCAATCTAAAATGGTTATTCTTTAACCTTTTTCGTTACATTCACAGTCCTGTTCTCTTCTGGAAACATTGAGTCTACTATCAAAACGTCTAAATTGGTGATACTGAACTAAATTTACCGAGGCACAAACATGGTAATAACACTAAGAATCTACAGCCATGCTAACACTCGGCACTAGATGAAAAGTAAGAGAATCACCAAAGTCAGTAGGATTCATATTATGGGCACCAGTAATGTTTGTACAGATTTTTATGGCAATATATCCAACAGTTGTTGAGATATTTTAGTCTGGACCAAAGTGGTGGACCCGACCTACCAACAGACAATGCCATGAAGCGTTCCCACTAATGAGGCTAAAAGTGTAGGGTTTTTATTTCACTTTATTTTATCTCTATTTTAAACATGTTTACAAAGAACTGTGAGGCTTTGTGCTTTGTGGGAATAACTGTACTATCCACAACTGAAGGAAGAAAACTTATCCTCAAATACTGACTTCACTTTTAGCAAACTATGGTTAAATTCCTACAACTGATAAAATTACAGCACTTCTCAAGAACTGCCAATAACCCAAAACAAATAACACTTCTACCTCTACCATATAAACCTCTACAGTATATATTCAAGTGGTGAACTTGAGGTAATATACAGTATTTTACAAAATAAAATAGAACCCCTTTGCATCTTCATTTTAGAGGAATTATCCTCTATACTGGGTTTGTCCTCTGTCCCACAGGTACTTTCCCTGCTGTGTAAAACACAAGCTGCACCTCGAGACAGAAACAGTCCCTCTCAGAACATTTACGGAGCGGAGGAGGGGACATTATTCTTAGAGCATACTCATACGACAAAACAGAAGGGACAGCGTCCTATTATGGGACTCTCCTCTATCCTAACACCGGATCTCTACCGGCACAGGTGCCACTGTGTCTCATTTTTAGCCAGGTTAGACCATGGTTAAGGCATGGAGCTGTGGCGTGGCATTCACCCACCACATGCAACCGAGTGAAAGAAGCTGCTTATGGGTGTATAAAGAGGAGATTACTCCAATGTCTCTTCTAAGAACTGCCCAGTGGGTCTGTTGGCTAAAGCCTTCACAGTGTGTGTATGTGTGTGTGTGTGTGTGTGTGAGAGTGTGTGAGAAAGAGAGAAAAAAGAGAGTTTCTGTGCATGCATGTACGGGTGTATATTTGAGTCTTTCATGGTTGTACCTCATGGTACTGACCGGTAAGTATGAGTAAATAGTTCTCCTTTACTATATGTTTTTGAAATGAATGCGGTGCATGATTGCTACTGCATGTGTGTGTGTGTGTATGTGCGTGATTGTGTGTCTGTGTGTGAGCGTAACAGTGAGATCTTTTATCTCTATAACAATGATGCCACAAATAGGCACATGCCTCGCTATTCTTGTCCTCTCAAGGCTCCTCTGGCGTTCTGGTGGATGTACAGAGGCATACAAGGGGTTAGGGAGAGATTTGGACCTCTGTGTGTGTGTGTGTGTGTGTGTGAGTGTGTGTGTGTGAGAGAGAGAGAGAGAGAGAGAGTACACCCACCCACATGGAAATACATATTTGTGTGTGCTCGTCCCTGTATGTGTTTTGTAGGTGACTAAAGGAGCAGTTTAGTCATCAACAACATGCGTCTCCTTTGTCCAACAAAATTGCTTTTCAAATTAAAACACACTGTTGCATATCACTGAATTTATTGGCAATTCTTAGACTTTTACTTAGAAATTTAATTTTAGAGATGGTAATCATTTGTGTGGTTGCATGCCAAGCAATTCACAGCAGGTTTTTCTTTTCCAAAGTGGGTTTTGTCTGGTTTTGTCTATAATAAGACTGTCAAGTGGAATGCCAAGAGCCAAACGCTGGGCTGGACTGTTTGCTTAGCTTTGTCCCTCTGCAGCAGTAAAAATCAAGGGAAATAATCAGCAGATAACCCAACACTCCGCGCATTCTTTATTCTTTGTTCACTTTTATGTCTCTGTTGGGTGGTGAGGGGGTTTAATGCTCTATTATGAGCCTGTACACTTGGCTCCTCTGGACGGGCAGTAAAATCCTCTCCTTTTCTTTCCAGAAACATTATACTTCCTCCAGAGGGGGTCATGACGGAAAGGTGCACCTTCGCAGCCAAATTCGGCACACCCTGAGGTAAATGGAGCGGAGGGAGCTGATTGGCCCGGAGCACCTGAACCAAGCCGGCACACGACAGGATGAGGGTGTCGGCATCCTCCTGTTAAACGCTTGCTTCCTGCTGTTTTGCTGTTCTCTTTCTCCTTTTTCTTTCTCTCATCCCACTCTTCAGGCAGGAAGTCATTGGAATGGGGGGAAAGAAAAGGACTTAATTGAAGATGGGGAGGGGGTTGCGTGTTGCTCCAAACAAGCAGAGCCCTGCCCCAACAGCTAAAATTCCTAAAGATAGATAAGTTGGACCGAAGAGGAGGAGGAACAATGGCGGGGATGGGTGGGTGAGAGATGAGATGGAGGAAGGGAGGAGGAGGAGAAGGAGGGGAGGGCATGGGGGGGGGGGGGTCTTCTCTAGGGTCGTGCTCGGAGGGCGTCGGGCAGCACGAGAGGCAGGATGTTATGGTTTATTCAGCCCAGGAGTGGGGGCGACGTGGACAAGGTGTGCCTTGCCCTCAGCACCAGCCTCAACGTGATTTATAGCAGCGCTGGCAGACGCCGCTGTCCACGGGGAAGTCTTTGAAAATGCCGGGAGTAATTTGCATGAATGTAGGCCTGCGCATGTACACAGTATGTACTTGAGTGTGCACGGCCTCGCTTATGTGTAGCCTTTTTATGTGTGTGTGCATTCACTTTACAGGCGGGTGGGTTTTTAACCTGTGGTTGGAGCATGTTCATGCACGGCCCAACAGAGGGTAGATGGTCAAGGTACTCTGATTAATTACAAGCTACACACATACATTACACTATATAAAAAAAAGTCTGAATCCTATAGGCAATGCACAGAAATGTAATCAAAATAGCGTGGCGAGTGGCACTAATTAAAACATGAAATACACAGCAGTGGAAGAGGAATTCAGATCCTTTACTTAAGTAAAAGTAGCACACTGTATACAACACTGTACAAATACTCAATTACAAGAAAGGTCTGATGGAAAACAGTCAACTGTTCAGTCACGTCTGACAAACGTTACAGTAGGATTTGCTTCTCCATTTACAGAGCTAGTACAAAGACAACAAGCGAGGCTGCTCATTTTCAATTTGATCGAGCTCGAGATTTCATTTTCAGACGACAGGTAACCAGAAAACCACGCTCTCCTCAATCTATTCATGTGTGTTTACAGGCCAATTATAACAGGGCTACCCTCCTCCCGACCCCCACCCTGAGGCAGCCGAATCTCCTCTGGTGTGAAGGGTCACTGGGAGGCCAAGAGAGGTCACCAGTAACAGACCACTCTGTTGTGGAGGGCCCACGTGTGCGCCAGGCCTAAACATCCACACTGGGGGTCAAAGGTTACACAGATACATAAACCAGACAAAAGGGGTGCCAACAGGTACAAGACGTGTGAATGTCCACTGCTGTAACAGGAGAGCAGACTGTTGCAGAGAGCTAAACTTATAACTGGAGACTAATGTGTGTGGCCAGAGAGGCACTTTAAAGCTACTTAAGCCTTGTACATGTCACTTCATACCCTATAGAAGCCTCTCTTTATAGTATTTGGGGAAGTGCAGAAAGGCTGAAGCACAGGTAACTGATCACTAATTACTCTTAATTGCCTCAGCTAGAGAAAGCTTTGTGTGAGTGAGAGTGTGTGTGTGTGTGTGTGTGTGTGTGTGCTTGTTAAACAACCATATAGTGGTAGAAGCTATTAAAAACTCATTAACCTGCGTTTTATTTGAAGCCCCCAGCCCCCGTCCATCATAACCCTAATGTATTTTCCGTGAGGGTTTTTTTGTTGTTTTTTTTCCTTCAGATTTAATTTAGCCACTCTTTGATTTTACAACTCGCCTCTGTTATTGTAGGATATCTTCTCCTTTCCTTGTAATTTTATTTTATGACATGGAGTGAGTGGAGTACAATACGCCCCCCGGGGAGGACCACTTACCTCCACGCCAACAAATATAATTACCGCTGATCAGAGGAGCGAAAACAGACCGCCGCTTATCTGCCACAGCCCGTGTTTCTTTTTTTTTTTTTGTTAGCAGTGTAATCGCACTGGAGGATGATGTCTATGGAAATCTAAAAAGGAAAAACGCAGAGACCTGCAACCTGTGTGTGTGTGTGTGGGGGGGGGGGGGGGGGGGGGGGGGGGGGGCTTGCTGCCACACTCAACAGAGAAAAATGAAAAAAAATTCATGTTGCTTTGTTGATGGACAGATACAAATCCATACATCAAGGAAAAAACACATTATAGGAATGATCGAAAATCGTTCTTAAATTCGGCTGTCATTAATACCAAAAAAATATATATATATTAAAAATGACGTTCATTACAATTCACTACTTTAACCCGCTGTTTCCTCAAGCGTCTATCAATACAGCCTACACCGTGGGGCGGTAGCGAGCAGGGTGGGCAAAAAAAAAAAAATCTACAAGTTGATCCAAATGTTAAATTGATCCAATCAAGCGGACTTTGATTTGTGCCGGGTGAGGTCGACCGATGGAGCACACACTGTCACAAAAAAAAAAAAAAAAAAAAAGGATTCAAGTCATATTTAACAGGATGTACAGCCCAGCGACTGCCGCCTTAAAAACTGTCACATTATTGAGCGGAGTCTGGCGTGGGTTATTTCACCTCGCCTTGAAACGCACTCGGAGCGGCTGTGAGCGCCGACTCTCCGGGAGTAAAAGAGGCGAAGTGACCGCCAGGAGTCAGCGGCTAAAGTCCTTTCGTGTTTACCAAGTAAAGTCCTCTGCTCCATGTTGACAGGTGAGAGTTCACAGGAGCAAAGTTGGTCCCCTCCCAATGGAGCTGCCAGCCTGACTGTGTAACCCCCAAGAAATGGGGAGTGTGTGTGTGTGTGTGTGTGTGTGTGTGTGTGTGTGTGTGAGTGTGTGTCAGACAGAGGCAGAGATAAACAGGGAGAGTTGCTGAGGGGGCTCTTTGACTTTGAGCGCATAAGCCCTTATTTCATGGTGCCATTGTTTGTTTTAAGGACGTCAGGCTTAATACAGTTCCAGGCGATTTCCCAGCATGTCTGTCCGCCCAAGCACCTCCAAGGCGGTGTGTGTGTGTGTGTGTGTGTGTGTGTGTGTGTGTGTGTGTGTGTGTGTGTGTGTGTGTGTGTGTGTGCGTGCTCTAACTTTAGCCTAACCTCTTTCATAGGCAGTGATTTTAAAAATGTGTGCAGGCCTACTTTCAAGGTTGTTCCTAAGACATATTGAATTAACTTAGAATTTGCAGTGTTATTTCCTGCTGTAGAAATGTAGAAAAAATGCAGCTAAATTCCAGGATCTTACACATGGCTAAGACTAATTATGATGTTTAGAATATATCTGTGGTTTTAATGAGTTTGACTTGAGCCATATTCCCATCAGCCTCACTGAGCAGCATTCATTTAATTGCCTTTTTTTTTTTCTCGGCAGGCCAGACATGGAGCCTTACTTGATGTTAAAGCAAACAGGTTTTTTTTATCACATGTTGAAAACAGGATTTGTTCATATCTAGAAAAGTGTTGCAGTACTGTATTTCATCACTCAGACTGTGAGGACCATGTGTGTGAGATGATCTAGAGAGAATGTGTTTGTGTATACATGTAAATTCATATACACGAGAGTACAGAAATGTTTATGTAGGACTATATGGCATAAATGCATTTCTCATATTATCATTATTGAATATTTGTTATAAGGTTGCTGCAGTGTTTGGCTTGTGTATGTTCTCATTTTTCACTGTCACATTGCCTTAACATTGTGTCATACATTTGCTTCTGCAACAATAGTCAATGCCCATTCATGCAAATAAAGCATATTTGAATTTGAAGGAAAGTGTGTGCCTATGGTATGCAGAATGTCTCACTGAATGGCTTGTGTAAAACAGGCCACAGAGGATGACAAACCTCTCTCTCTCTCTCTCTCTCTCTCCAAACACACACGCATGCATGCACACACACACACACACACACACACACACACACACACACACCCTCGCCTCCATAATCACCACTACTTGTAGCCTAGAAAGAGGGATGTGGGTCATCGGGGGCAACACTGTGCCAGCCATCACAGCCCTACAGCAGCCAAGGAGTAATTTCAATAATAATAACATCTAGGTCTATGTAAATTTCTGTTATTTTACTACAGACGTTTCTTAGTCCTATAACACGTTCGGGTCACACAGTCCCCCTTTTTTGAAATGGGCTTTGCCTTGACAACAGAAACAAGTGTGATACATATTTTCCTCCAGTGTCCTCATCTGTGGTGGTGAAAGCTGAATACATTAAGTGCTGGACGTGAGGCCCAACGAGGACTGTAGAGGCTCTGAGAGTTAGACGCCTACTCACTTATTACACTCGGACAAATCCTGCATCCTCCTCTCCTCTCCTCTGTCCTGTCTCCTAAACCTTTTTATTCAGGGACCCAGAGACCTCTCCGGAACAAAACAGCTTTTAGCGCTACCATCTCTCTCTCTCTCTCTCTCTCTCTCTCTCTCTCTAAAATAAAAACCGTCTGTGAAAAGAAATGGAGCTGTTGTAGGAGCTCATCAAGTTATTATCTGATTAATGCCATTTTATAACCGCTGCTGCTCAAGAGATTGCTCCTTCTCCCGAATAATATTCATGCTTTCAATAACAGCCTAATTCATGTAACTTAAAATTCAGGAAACATGAGTTTGCTTTTGTTTGTTGATTTTTTTGCATTCAATTCGCTCCAAAAAAAGAAGACGGAAGACAAACAACCTTGTTATACCAATAGTAATAATAACAGTAATAATAATAATAATAATAATAATAATAATGATAATAATAATAATTATAATAATAATAATGATAATAACAATAATGTAAAAAGAGATGACCTCTCGTTGATCCAAATTAATACTGAGGAAAAATAGGCCATTGGCTCTTCTCCACTCCGACATACCATCACCGCGTGCACGCACTTATCAACACTTAATTGTGGTCAGAATGTGATAAAAAAAAAAAAGTACCTTTATAACACCTCTGGGAGAAATATTGTTTTCACTGCCTCCCTCCTTCTGCACGCTGGCCCAGCTCTAATAAATATGTCAATACATTCAGCCATCAGTGCGCAACGCCGGAGCGCATTATCAGTCTTGGGCATCGAGGTGTGTCGCACTCGACCCAAAAAGAGGAGGCAAAGTGAGTTTGAAATAAATACACGGGTTGATCCACCTGGAATGGGCCGCGATAAGAGCAGCCAGTGTTAAGCGGCACGTTTCCTCTGCACCTCACCCGAGTCTTCCTTTTCCAAACACGCGCTTCTTTAATGTCCCGGCCTGTTTTTTTTCCAGCCTGTGTGCGCACCGACGGCACCCAGGGGACCCGAGGCCAAATCAGCCACAGGCCAGCGAGGGAGCGGGGGGCCGGGACACCTGCTTTGGAAAAGACACTCCAGACACTAAACTTTGCTGACTTCGTTGCAATTCGTTCGTCCTAAAAAACACTTGCTTGCGACATGGAAAACAGACTCGCCTTTTCCTTTTTGGCACCTGACAGAGGTGCATATGGAAAATAAGAATTATCGTTAAGTACTTTGGGATCCTGTTTGTGCAGGGGATAAAAAAAAAAAAAAAAAAAAAAAAGGAGATTCTGCGTGCAACAAATGAATCGCAGTGAAAAGCTGGGGGGTGGTGGGGGAGGGGGTTGGGGGGGGGGTGCTGGACAGAAGCAGGCTGATCTGATAAGAATAGTGCATGAACAACTTTTTATTTACTGGATCCAACAAATTGACGGATACGAATAAATGTAGCCTAACGTAATTCACCAATCATAATAATAATAATGATAATAATATATATATTTTAAACGGTCGTTATAGAATACATTTACAGGTAATTCCTTGCATGTACGAGGCTGCTTAGCTTTTCTCTAAATGCAGAAACGCGGGCTGAGCCAGATGGATGTGACCTGTACAACCCAGAAATATCGTTAGAGTCGATGAAAAAAAAAAAAAAAAGAATTCTCTTATTTAAAGTCTATTTTCAATGGCGCACAAAATCAGTTATCTCCTAAATTATATTACTAAACAATTTGTGTATGCACCTGTTGCAAAGGTCGAAGGCTAAAAATATTTGCAGATGGCAAAAACTGTAGTGTAATTCCAAGTCTCCAATTTGTTGGAAGACGGGAGGACGAGGACGAGCAGCCGACATCATTTCATAAATCAGGAGCGTCAAACAGGTTTTTCGGTGCAAAGGATCAGATGTCAGTGTCCGCGGGGTTCAGCCTCACAGGTGGGGAAGGTTCAGATGGGGATGAAACCTGACAATTCATTGAAAATCTTCAGATTTGCAACATAAAAGGTGGCCTTTTTTCTTTTGTTTTGTTTTCATTTACCATCAGCTTGACTTGATGATCATTTTTGATGACAGCGCAATCTTAACGCACGGGGACGTTTCAGTGGCAGGCTGCGGATCCGAGTGACAGACGCTTCGCGGTGATATTCGGCTCTTAGCTGAGCATTTCACAAAGAGACGTTTAGCTCTCCTCAGATATTGGCTTCCCTGGATAATCTGAATTCCAAAGCAAAGCCCAGAGAGCCCCTGCTTGTTCATAAATCAGACTTTGCTGCAACCAATGAGAAAACTCTGCACGTAAAATATCTCTACATGCCATTTTGAACCTCCAATACCCAACTGACCCTCTACTGTTATTCCCTCTGAGAAGCTGCAGTCTAAACGTTTCGCAATATATGTATATACACGGATTATTTTGATGATTAAAATATAAACATCATTCAGACATATTAAAAGATCAAATGACAAAGTTGGTAATCATTAAAAAATGACCGGGCTTGAAGGAGTGTTAATGCGTTTTAATAGACTCATAAAAATAATCGAAACATGCACTAACGCAAGCGTGGAAAAAGTCGTTTGGACTGTAAAATAAACTGTTAGTCTGGAGTTTCATTGCCACACGGAAGGGTGGAAGGTGTCTGAAAACATCTGCAGCAAAACGGTACAAAACGTTCTGCCTTAACAATTCACTCAGTGTTGCATTCATCTTAAAATCCTGCCCTCGTTTATTTTACCTTAAATACAACCTAATTAATAAATCCACAACAGAGAAAAGACCATCTCACTGGTTGCCAAACAGATCAACTTATGTCATGTATTTTCATAGCAGTTACAATCGCAAAAAAAAAAAAAAAAATTGCTCTTATTCTGATTTTTTTTTTTTTCTGACACTTTATTCCAAAAACCTCTCGGTAATCAAGCAGCGCTGCCACCTAACCAGACACTACAGAAACTCAACAGCACAGTGAGATGTGGACTATGTGTAATGTCAAAAAAAAAAGTGCGTAACGATTCTTACTCGCGCGGGTCCACGACTTTTGGGGAAGAAAGAGATTAGTAAGAGTGGTATTTCCTTTTTTTTTTTTTTTTCTCCCCCTCTCTCTCTCTCCCTCTCTCTCTCTCTCTCTCTCTCTCTCTCCCTTCAGTTGCGTGCTCCAGTCCCGTTCCCTGGTCAGGTTCAGTGCGTCGCTCTCCGGACCGGACGGACGCTTCTCATTGGTAGGTGGCGGCGGTTACATCACGCCGGCCGTGACGCGCGCGTCTTCCTGCTTCCTTCAGCCGCGTCTTTAAGTGAATCTTAGTGGCGGAGGAGCGCTCCAGCATCCACATCCACCGCGTCCGGCGCGCCTCGGAGACGCACACACACGCACACAGTCTCTCTCTCACACTCTCTCTCTCTCTCTCTCTCTCTCTCCCCTTCTCCCGCACTCTCTCTATGTCTCTCACTCTTTTCGCAACGGCAGAGGATAGAGGGAGAGACCGACGCGCCAGAGCTCTTTTCATCTTCTGTGTTTTGCCCGTTTTGTTCCTTTCGCCCGCGTCGCCGACTTTACTCCGGCGCTTTCTTCCGTGAGAATTTTTTGTTACATCCCAGCGGTCCGGCGGTCCGCGGTGCCCGGCGTGTATCTCTCTCTCTCCTCTCTCTTTTTTTTTTTTTTTTTTTTTTTTTTTTTGGTTTGTTGCCGTAGGAGTTCAGGTCGTCTCCCCCCCCCCCCCTCTCTTCATCTAAAGGGTAAGTAACCTTGTCCTCGGATACCTCCCTCTCTTGTTCCCGCTCTGCCTCGCCTGCGCACCGTGGGCGGACTAAAACAAACGGAAAAATAAATAAGAATAATAATAATAATAACAATAACAATAATAAACAAATCAAGCATCGTTAACGGGGG
This sequence comes from Lateolabrax maculatus, assembly GCA_031216445.1. Lineage (NCBI taxonomy): Eukaryota > Metazoa > Chordata > Actinopteri > Acropomatiformes > Lateolabracidae > Lateolabrax > Lateolabrax maculatus. Next base: position 11,199,698 of record CM062212.1, on the reverse strand, counting down.
AAACGCGTTCTGGTGTCGGGCAGCTCGTCATCGCATCCACGCCACATCGCTTGCTCCGTTTCGTTCCCCTCATCTTGATGTGTGGGGGAGAGTTTGCGCCCCGTCATTTTTTTTGGCGAGGATGATTTGCGGACGGTAGCCCAGCCTTCCCCCCGTCGAAGCGGACATCAAGTTGATTTGCAACTTTGTGAAGTAAGTTTGGGGGAGCGCGTTTGTTTTGCTGCTGACGGGAAACGTGATTTAAAAAAAAAAAAAAAAACAGTTGATTTTTGGACGGAAACCTGCGTCTGATCTCTCCGGGTGAAAACCGTGAATTTGCTGTTACCTCACACTGTCTTTGTCCTGTGGGCTAGATCTCAGTCTAACACCTCTTGCGTGCCTTTTTGTTGACATAAAGTCCTCGTCCCGGCCCTCGGGGAGCTTGTCAGTTCTCCTGCTTTGTGACTTCGGGGTCAAATCTACTGCGGCAGCACTTTTGGACCGTGGTGATAAAACGCTGCCGGTGTGTTGACGCAACTCCGTCTCTCGTCGGTTTTTTAAAATCTTCGTCCGTCCATTCGCCATCAAATGTGCGAAGACATGGTCAGCTCTCGCTTCCAACATCCTGCAGCGTGAATGTTGCTGGACTTCAAGTTTAACTCCGGAAAGTTAAAGCGACTGTGCGTTATTTTAATTTAGACAAAGTTTTTCTTTCAAACCTGAACTTCACTCATTGGCTTATTTTAGTTTCTTCTCAGTCGAAAGGTTTCAAGGTTCCTTTTAGGATTAAAAATAAAAAGGTCTCCAGTGAATGAACGGGTTGAGGAAAAGATGGGCTGAAGATCTATATAAAAGTTGTGAGAGTGCAGTCTACAGCTCGTTGTTCATATGTGTAGTTCAAAGCTTGAAATTGAAGAAAGGTTGTTTTTTTTTTACGAAAGAGAGAGTGCGCATGGGCAATGGGAGACAGGTGCGCCGTCGGAAAGGACAGGTGCTGGGGACTATTTCAAGCTCATTGTTAAGATCCTGAGGCGATCAAGTCAAGCTTCTTTTTTTCTTTCTTGGAGATGCATCACCTCTTGTCTGCTGGATATGGCTGTCAGGAGTTGGGCCAAAGGTTTTATTTTAGTGGTGTTACTTCAATAGGACGGTTTTTTAGAGGGGGAAAAAAAAACATTGAACCTGTCCTTCCAGCAAATTTGGACTTTTGAGGTTTTACAGTTTTGTCTTGTGAGTTTAGAAAATGTCAATTTTACAAAATAGTTTTTTTTCTGAGTGAAAAACCTGCCAGTACATGCCACTTGTGTGGTGAACACAGTCTCAAACAAAGCCAGCAGCAAAGTTGGGTGCCTGCGCTTGTGTGTGTGCCCAGTGTGAATGTGTACACAGGCTCAGTGAAAAGAAAGAAGCCTTAAAAAAAAAAAGAAGAGACAATTACTTTTCACATCCTGCCATAATATAAAGATGATACAATTACTTTTAGTTAGAGCAAGCAAATAATAAGTTAATGAAAATGTTTTTAAATATCACTGGGTTTGTGTTGTTGGTTGGCCTCACTTTCCCCCGAAACTGAGCCTTCAAATGAGATGTCTTTGAACGGCTTTTGTCTTAGAATTTCATAGCAAAATTAAACATAGTTATGAACTCATTTTTGAATTTGAAATTCAACATTTTTATAGCTACTTTGCGGATCTATCTTAATGTCAGTGTCAAGGAAATAAAACTGTATTTTTATTTGTTATATTTTTATTATTATTTACTGAGCAACTGTGAGTCTTAACAAGGGCTAGTGTTTTCCTGAAGAGTGTAAAAAGAAAAAATGTAAATTGTCGCACCACTTTTGGCACTTTTATGCCAAATTTATACATTTACTAGCTTCAGAAATATTTTAAATGTTCTCTGATAATATCGCTTCATTTGAGATTGGATGCATCTGATATCTGTCTAAGACACTGCTACCGCTGCTTACATAGCATTATTGATGCAGGCCTGTACTGACAAAACGTTTTGCTTTCAGAGGGGCATTAGGGTTTTTGTAAGAGCGCTTTAAGTTGCTCCTTGCCAGAGTTGACCCTTGTGACCTATTCATTTGAGCAGAATTAACTGCCCTTGCCAGATGAAAAGACAAACAAAAAACACAGAAGTGAGCTCACGCTGGCACCAAAATCAATAGGCCTATTTTGTGTTTTCTTTTATGTGTCACTCTCTCCATTGCTTAAGATATGATGGCCATATTGATTCATGTGAACACAGGACTTGCCTGTTAAAATTACGCGATTCGTAAACATGGTTTAAAATGAACTGATGAAAGCTCACCGATAGCTCCCTTACTTAATAGGATTTAGTAAAGCGCAGATATCGACATGTACAATGTGCATTACCTCCCCTTGTACAACACTTTTTACTCTTAACCCTATTTCTTTTTATTTTATTTTGTGAGTTAATAGCTCCTACTGTATGTTGGCTCACACTGCAAAAAAAAAAAATGTAAATGAGGACAAGTACTTAAGTAATTATCATAATTTTATGCAGCTTTGTGTTCCGTGGGAACTGGTTCAGTGTCGCGCGGCGTGTAACAGGGGACAGGATAAAATGTAGGACTTTGCCCTGGAATGTCGAGCCAAGGCCTAATTCTGACCTCATCTTGCCTGTTCCCTTTACCCCTCTGTCACTGCTTCTTACTGCCTAAATGTAACCACGGATGGCCCTGTCCTTGTGGGAACATATTAGGAGGGATTGTCCGCTGGCTTGAGACAAAACCATAATGTCGGTTAATGCAATTCTCTAGAGGTTGATAGATTTTGATTTTGTCCATAAAAACTTTTAAGCTTCTCTGTGTAGTGTAGATTTAGTTTTGAAATTAAACAGTTCTGGGACATGTCCTGCCTGAGTGAGCAGGCGACTTAAATTCAGAAATATTTTTCACTTGGTGAGTCATGTATCTGTGAATTTTTGTCCACAGGTACTCAGAGGCTTTGATCCTAGAGGACTGGGTTTGTGGGATATGGCCCAATAGCAGCAGCCCGTGATGCCGGACCATGACAGCGACTCCCTCCTGAACAGACAGACCAAGCGAAGACGTGTGGACATTGGTGTTAAGAGGACCGTGGGCAGCACAGCCTCCTCCACAGCAGCAGCCACAACAGCAACCACTGATAATATTGCCCGCGCCAAAGCAGCCATTTTCAGTGCCATGAACTCTCTGAGCTCCCACTCTCACCACGGATCAGACACCGACTCCATGGAGTGCTCTGTAGTGCAGCCACATGGTGGGCCTGGCGTTGTATCAGCCAGCGACAGTGAGTCCAAATCCAATGTACTTCGAAAGCTACTGAAGAGGGCCAACTCATATGAGGACACCATGATGCCCTTCCCTGGCACCACCATTATCTCCCAGCTTCTCAAGAATAACATGGCTAAAAATGGAGGAGGACCCGAGAGGGGCGAAAGAGGGGACAGAGGTGATAGAGGGGATGTCGGCTTCCCCGGATCAGGGCTCTCCAATGCAAGTTCAGACGCTCCCCAGGAGGATGCCTGCAGTAACTCCTCCCAGGACAGCACCCCTCAAGAGTGCTTGTCACCGTTCGGTCGTCCTCCCGGCCTGGCCACCTTTGACATGGAACGTCTCAATGATGAACACCTGCGTGCCAAGCGAGCCCGTGTAGAGAACATTATACGTGGTATGAGCCACTCACCCAGTGTGGTGGTACCTTCTGCTTCCCGTCATGAGCGTGACCATGAGATGGATGGAGAAAGGGAGATGGAGCTAGACTGTCCACCCCCTCAGTCTCAGCAGCAGGGCCCCAGCAGCCCACGGGGAGGCGAGGTGTGCAGCAGTAGCAGCCGAGAGAACAAGCGTAAGCAGCGTCTGCCTCAGCAGCAGCAGCAGAGCTTCACCCAGCTGGTGTGTCAGAGGAAAGAACAGAAGCAGGAGGAGCGACGGCAACTGAAGCTGCAGCTGGAGGACATGCAGAAACAGCTACGCCAACTGCAGGAGAAGTTTTTTCAGATCTATGACTCAACCGACGACTCAGAACACAACGACCTCCACAACGACCTCCACAATGACATAGGAAACATGTCCGAGGACAGCCCAGCCCGGTCTGACACCGGCGGCGATGACCGGGGTGGAGATGACTTGCGCTCTGACAATGAGATGTCTGACCTGGACCCGGGACATTTCCTGGACAGGGCGCGGGCGTTGCTTCAGGAGCAGGCCCTGCTGGCGGACGGAGAGAAGCCAAGAAGAGAGGGGCTCGGGCGTAGCAAAGGACAGGGAGGTCCAGGCTCCTCCATGCATGCTGAAGGTAAACAGCTGGCAGAAACACTGAAACAGGAACTCAATTCAGCCATGACCCAGGTGGTGGACACAGTGGTTAAGGTGTTTGCCAAGCCTCCACGTCCTACACCCCAGCAGGCCTTCCCCCCACTCTCCATACCTCCTGAAAGATTTCCCACTGTTGTCAACGGAGACAACCCCAACTTCCACACCGCCAACCAGAGGCTGCAGTGCTTCGGCGATGTCATCATTCCCAATCCACTAGACTCCTTTGCCAGCATGCCCGGGATGCCAGGCGCCACAAATGACCAAACCGAGGCGCTGCCTTTAGTCGTGAGGAAGACACCCAGCGAGCACCACCACCACCAGTCCTCAGCTGTGGGTGCCCATGGCGGGCACCACCACCCTGCCCTTCACCCCTCCTCGCTCTCTGCCTCCATGGGCTTCAGCCCCCCATCCTTTAGACACCCCTTTCCACTGCCTCTCATGGGCTACCCTTTCCAGAGTCCCCTTGGTGCGCCCACAGGTGGCTACCCAGGAAAGGACCGTTCCTCACCAGACTCCATGGACCTGTCCCGGGAGACCACCAGCCTGAGGACCAAGATGGCTTCGGGTCACCACCTGGGGCACCATCACCGCTCTTGTTCACCCGCGCACCCTGGCAGCACAGCCGAGGGACTCTCCCTGTCCCTCATCAAGTCTGAGTGTGGTGACCTCCAGGACATGGCTGACATCTCACCCTACTCAGGCAGCAATGTATCCTTTAAAAAAAATCTGGGTGGTGTGTGAGAGTGTGTGTTTGGAGGGGATTAAAAGGCAATAATAAGTGAAAGTGCAAGACAGTGACCCTGATGTTTTAACTCTGCATGGTCCAGTTCAGACCAGCTCATGCCTGTGTAAGCCAGGAAAAATCTGATTTCAGGTGGTAATTCCCTGTTGACAGGTGCAAAACATTACATCTGAACCACAGAGTTAAAAATCAAATATTTTTTTAGCCTGTTCGAAACTAGCCTAAGAATCTGAGAAATTGTTGATGAATCACTTTTCCTCCCACTGCTGTTCTCTTCTCCATTGCACTGCATTGTTGTATTTATTTTTATACTCATACCTCTTCTTTCTCACAGCACCATACAGCCTTTTCTTCCATCTTCAATCCTAAGTGCTTTAAAAGCCTCCTTGTCACATATCACTTACTCACAAAGATTAGGTCCCCATGACATTTACTGCCCTAATTCCTTTTATAAAAAATGGCCTGAAAGAACAAGGAGGTAGATAGCATCCTGAAACTTGGCACACAATAGTGTTATATAGCGTCCCTTATAGTTTAACCCCAGTATGCCCCAATCATGCCCTACGGATAAAGAGGCTATCCCCTATGGGAGGCTCAAATTGAATCCCCTGGAGACTCAGGACTAATAGCTTAAACAGATACATTCAGTCCCTTCTCTGTTTCCTCTGTACCTCCTTAGTCCCTAAGTATTCAACACCCCTTAACCCTTATGAAAGTTTGATTCGTGTCACACTGGTTGTCCTTAGAAAGCTTTGTCTTCAAGTCATTAACATTCATTACATGCTTAAGCACACCCCAACAGTTTTTTACCTGTTAAGGCTTTATTAGTTCAGTCCATATGTATAGTTTGGATGCCTTGTTTTTGCTCATGGGTACCTGAGTGCCAAGCCTTTTTTAAGTGTGTGTGTGTGTGTGTGTCTTTTTGTGTGTATGCATGTCACAAAAGGTTCGCCTGAGGACTCAGTAAAGATGTATATTTATGATTGCTTGTGTTTTCTCTTGTGTTCCTCTTATCATCCATCGCTGTTGTAAAAAGCCCACAATCATTGTCGTTTCTTTTCTCTTTTTTTCATTTCATAAAGATCTGTCAACAGCCCGGGGGGCCATTCGGCTGTTGCTTGGCAGCCAAATACTTCTTTTTTTGTTTTCCCTCCCTGCAAACCCCCCTCCTCCCTGTCTTTTCTTTGAAGCGGACGTTAACAGGTGTTTGCAGCGAGCTGTTTATCTTTCATTACCTCGCCTTGTCTTGTCTTCTGACCCAAGGGTGAACGCTTTCCAGAGATCCATAATCCTTTGCTTCTACGGGCTCCCGATGGAGGGATGAAAAGAGAGAGACATACAGAGACTGAAAGAAAGTAGAAAACAATCAAACCATAACCACATATGCCAGATGCTGTGGCTTTTATTGTAGCATTTATAAATTCAGGGCATTAACAGATTTACTCCCCTAAATGGAAAGAATAGGCAGAACAACATGTGTAGCTTTTTTTTTTTTTTTATCTTTTATTTTTGATTCCCAGAGTTTATTCCACAGGTTTAGGAACAAGGTTTGGCATTTACAAGATATAGTTTTTTATCATATTTTGTATGACATTTATGAATCAGTGTATTTGCATTTGTACTCTCGCTGTTTATAGCTGGTTCCATTGATGTGGAATTTTTTGATAGTTCTGTAGCTTTTCTTTTTTTTTTTTTTTTTTTTCAGAGCCTCAGAAGCCAGAGACAGCTTGTCAGACATTTTGCGAGGTGTGTTCAAGTTCACCAGTTCTCGGCAGCGTTATGGAGCAGATGGCTGCTATCAATTTCCTCATTTGTTCTCAGTCCGACTCCAAATATTCTTGTCCTTACACCTGGAATTAGGAAGTGGTGCAGCTATTTTCCTCTCATGACTTTGGGCTTTGGGGAAGTGTTGTGAGAATGATGATGTCTTGTCAGATGTGGCAGGCGAACAGTGGGCCAGCTGGTATGAGTGCACCATCATGACAAAATAATAGCCTTGCACGCCACCCCTAAGTCCAATCACAATTACATTTGCAAGCTGTGAGTGAATTGGAGATGAAAATGCCTCATCAGGAGATATGAGGCTTCTTAATTGTCGTCTGAAGGGAGGTGATATTGTGTTTATGGCTGGAGAGGTAAAACCTCAACGTCTTTGTTTTAAAATAATTTTTAATTTCAATGATAAGGGGAAAGCGATGCCAATCCTAATTGAAAAAGCGAAAACAATTTAATCTAAGTGTAAGTGCACAGCTTCACAGCAAATAAATCCCACCTTGCCTTACTGAAAAAGAGCTCTCTTTTTCTCCGTCTCTCCCTCTCCCTCTCTCTGTCTGAGGATCCATTGTATCCCCTCCACTTGGAGCAGATGGTGTGGTGTGGAGAGTGAAGTGCTGCTCTTTTGGCCAGGCCTGACAGAGTAACACCAGTCTGCCAGGGTTTCCCCCACAAGACCCTCGCTGCGTATACAACTAACTCTCTCTCTCGCTCCCTCTCTCTCACTGAATCAGACAAAGTAGACAGGGTCTTTAAGGAGCCAACCCAGTATGGTTCAGCATTTGCTGGCTTTGCTGTGTAACCCCGAGGCCAAGGGCAATCCAATCTAGCAGCTGATGCCTTCTTCCCACTCTATAGTTACAGCTACATCTGGACACTTGACTGATTTTAACGATCACAGCCACCCCTGTAGATCATAAATAATGTCAAGCAATGTATTTTGCCCACTCAAGTGTAAACAGTCTTCATGATAACTTAGGGCTGTATCTTCTGCGTAATATAAAGCCCCGTCTTGCTTCTGCTTGATGAAAACCCTTGTTGAAACGGCCTGAGGTTTTAACATGCAGCCCGCCCCCATCCCCTTTCCCTTTTCAATGTCTTATCCTCCAGATTGATATTATCAGATGCATTATACGGCCGTTAATTCACCATGGAAATGGCTTGGGCCGTTCGGTGGCGCAGATGTGTTTCAGTCCCCCCATCACTGGCTGAGTCCAAAGCCTCAGAGCCCCTCTTCTCCTTCTCCTCCTCCTTCTTTTGCTCCTCCAAGGGGTTGGCAGCGGCAGAGAGGCTGGGGGGTAGGGGTGGGGCAGAGGGAGGCGGAGGGGGATGTAATTGAAGGTTGGAACCATACTATCCCTCAAGGTGCCCCCACCAGCCCATCTCCATCTTCTCTGCTTTTCAATCCAGGCGATCCATTAGGAAGACAAGGCCTCTGACATGTATTTGAATATGGCCTATGCGAGTGTGAGAAGGTTTTTCGTGTTGCTTGGGCCAGTGTTTGGGACTATCTCCTAGACCTTGTTCTGTCACTGATATGAAGCCAATATCAGACAGTCATATTCGGGCTTGGCATGTGTTGTCGCCAAGCCATTAGGCCTTCTTGCCCGTCACTGGCGTTAACTGCTGTCTTTGTCTGTGATATGCAAATGTCTCCTTTTTTCTTCTTCCTTTTTTTTTTTTTTTTTTTTTTTTTTTGGGTGGAGGTTAGCATGGGGTGTAGGCAAAGGCGTTTGCTTACTTTGACTGTGAAATGAGCCTCCTTATGTAAAAGCATCGGCTGTACTGCTGGCCGGCGTTTTATTTACCGTGACGCTCTCACACCTGATCTGGACGATGCTAATTGCAAGCAAATGGTTTTGCTTCGGTGCACTGTCTTAAGCCCCCCCCCCCAGCAACCCTGCTGAAAGGAAATTTGGTTAGCCATAATCCAAATGATAATTTCTTGCAGATCTTACTGCCAATTATTAGCACGCACATGTTGTACTTAGGGTAATATCAGTTGCTACATTTGCTTGATCTGCCATAAGTTGTTTCCCTCCAAACAGTTGTTTATGTCCTTAATGGCAGCTATTTTCAGATCCAAGAGGGTCTCTCCCCCAACCACCTGAAGAAGGCCAAGCTCATGTTTTTCTACACCCGTTACCCGAGCTCCAATATGCTCAAGATGTTCTTCTCTGATGTCAAGGTAAGTCCAAACAAGTTCTTCCTCTTCAGCCCCTTCTTAATCCCCTTCTTAATTTCGGTACACATTACTACAGTATGACGGTCTCTGATTTTTCAAGCTCATTTGTTGTATCTTAATCTTCTTAGGATGTGGACTTATTTTTGTGTACAGATGGACAACACTCAGTTGCCTCAGTTGTTTAGTCTTTTGCCGAATTTCTAACGTGTACATTTGGTAACGCACCTGCTTTAAAAGGGGAAGTTTGATTTATTATTTGTGATGTGCAAGCTTCAGTTGCCGTGAACACTGTATGTTTGTCTGTCTTGAAATTAGGTCCTTTCCCTCACTAAGTTATGGTTTTATGCAAAAGATGAAAGAAGAGGAAGTTGAATGGGTTTACATGAGGGAGCTGGAGAGCCTATGAGTATTCTAAAGATAAAGAGCGGGATGAGTAATGGAGGGGTGGAGAGGGCAGAGAGGAGGATGCAGCCTAGAGACGGAGGAGTGGTTATCTGAGCAGGTGTAGGGAGGATGGTTTGATAGAGGGAGGGGAGAGTGGAAGGAGTCGGTTTAGGGAACGTGGTAAGGATGAACGTTAGCTCCACTGAGAGTTTAATGAAGGAAATTTGGAAAACAAAGCACAATATAAAAGCTGTACAAAAAAACAAGAGCAACAGCACAATGGCCGTTGTAGTGTGCGCGGCCGAGTTTGTTCGCGTTGTTGTTGTTTTGTGTGTGTGCCCCTCTCAGACCATACGGCGGGGTAAACACTGTGACATATCCAGGCCATCTTATTCAAATCAGAAGATAAAGGTCCCCCTATTTTCCCAGCTGCCCCCTTTTGGATGCCGTCGCCACCAGCCATGACTTGTGGGTCACATGATTTTCTCTCAGCACATAATTGATCAGGTTGAAAAGGAGGGCACATGTTGGCAAAGCCGGTGGGCACCTGTAAACCCCCCCCCCCTTTTTCAAATGTTGATGTGTCACGCAACTCCTCAATATTAAAACGTCCCACTGATTTGACATTGGTGTTATTTGCTGCTGAACAACTCTAGCAACAATTACAATCTAAGATTTTAACCACTTTGTTCCACTGACTAATTACTCTCAATGAGGTGGCCTCTTCATGAATGGCCTCATCAGATACTTAAACAAGGTCAAGATAGTTAAGGGGATTATGAGTCACATTGGTTTGTTTTTGTTTTCAGTATAGGACAATGGACTCAAGCTGTAAGTTATATGTATGGGAATGAGACTGACAATCTAATTAGATTCAGCCAGTGTGGCCTCTTAGCGAGTGGCTGTCCTCAGACATAAGTCTTGAAGGCTAATCAGGTCTTGACTGTCAAGAACCTAATGAACGTGGGAAGTGGGTTGCCCTAACAACTGTGGGACGCTGTAGCTGTTGTTCCCCCTGATTAAGCTCCTTTTAAGACTATTGTGACTTTTTTTGACTTTTGGTGTTTTTGAAATGTTTTGACAGATGTGTCATAATATCATTGTTGGTGCCTCTAATGACGGCCTATAGTATCATCCCACTAGCTTTAAGACATCTCGTGATTATAGCTGATGGGTGAATAATTATAACAGATTAATGAACAGATTAAATAAAGTCAATTAATAAAGTCAGCTTAAGTTCTTGTGTTTGTATAGAGATACAGTGTGTGGATGTGTTGTATATTAATTATAGCATGTTTGAACCTTGATGTATTGTAGATGAAACATTTTCCTTTCATTTTAAAGCAAACCCAACCTGACACATACCTTGCTTTCTTTGTTTATCTCTTTGTGGCTCTTTTAGCGACGAGCCTCAGTATTTGGGCCAGTCATGTGCTGTGGAGTAGCCGAGGTCAGGAGGGTTTTCCCTTTTCTATATGTCATTCCTTCTCTTTTCTTTTTTTTCGCTGATGGTGTGGCATGGTATGTGTGCCTCGGCGGGGCCGGGGAGAAAGAAAAGCCAGCCGCTGGATTTGAGTCGCCGCAGTAACAAAAGCCCGCTTTCCAGGGCCGCTTTTTGTGTGCAGTCAGCCAATAGGCAGCCGGAGATTATCTCCCACAATTCACCCCTGCGAAAACAGGAAGCGTTGGAAAGCCCTGATGACTGTGAAGGGGCTTACGAGAGAGGGAGAGAGGGAGAAAGAGAAAGAGAGGAGAGAGAGAGAAAGAGGGAGGCCCGTACAGGCTTCTCTGTCTTTCTGCTCTTCTCTCCGGTTGTTCTGGATGTAGCTTAGCACTCTGAGGTCATCTGTGTGCTTTCTGCACCATTGTTGACCACTATGTCAGAAAAAAGTGTTGGCCAGAGACACACTCTGGCTTTTGAGCTAAACATTTTTATCCTAAACCAAAATGACAGAACTGTAAAACCAAATTCATTCCACATATTAATAAATTAGATGTCTGTGCAGAAGTTTGGGATTGACAGTCAAAGCGCCTGAATACCTTTGGCAAGCGACTAATATAGTTTAGACCAAGGATACTTGAGTGTTTTCCTATTCTGGACTTAAGTATGTGCCTGTGCATGAGCAGAACATAACTGTGTGTGTGTGTGTGTGTGTGTGTGTGTGTGTGTGTGCGCCACCTTCTATCTTGTGCTGTTAGCACTAAGCGCTGACCTTTCACAGGCTCTTGAGTGTGAGTGTGAGAAACACGCTCTCGCTGTCTCTCTCTCATCTGCCTCTCAGCCAGGCGCACACACACACACACTTATACGCTCAAACGCAGTGTGTCGACTCAAACGCACGCACGCACGCACGCACACACACTCACACACACTTTCCTCGCTGCATCTCTCGTCTGTGCTGGCTGACCCCTGCCAGCTCTGATTAAGGAGCTGCAGTGATGTGCTCCTTTGAACCAATTCCCTCCTTTTACACGGAACACTCTCGTCCTTAGCCGCTATCAGGGGTCCTCCGTCCCCCACCAGCAGCTTAATGAACCAAGACTGCTGGAAGCTGCTGGAGGACTTGCCAAAATTGAGTCCCCGGGTGTGCTGGGAGCAGTTGATGCAGATATAATGTAATTTAGTGTATTTACCTGTGCAGCAAATATTGTCTGTGTCTTTTGTGTGCTCTGTGCTGTGATTGAGCCACCGTTCAGTTCAGCTGCACACGCCCTAATACATCTTCTCCCGAGCTGTCGGTATAATAAAGTAATCCTTGTCCAAAGTGACAAATCTATCCGTCACTCGGCCGCAGTGACACCAAAGGTCTCCTGCATGAGCGATGGTAACTCTTTCACTGACTTTAATCTCAGTATGTAGCGCTCAATCTCGCGCGCGCGCGCTCGGCGGCGTGTCCGCACACATGCCCGCGTAGATCGACGCCAGTTCCCGTGATGTCTCAGATTCACACCCAATAAGGCTTGTTCGGATCTTAGACACGAGGAATTGTTTCCACTGACAACTTGAATGAAAGTGTTTTTGTGCTCTGTCGCACTCCGACTGTCTGCTACATTGTGTGTGTTTAAGAATAGCCGTGTGCGGCCGATGTATTTGTAAGTGTCAGTAGTTTGTTTGTTTGACGCTCCGATGTCACGACCCCAGCTTGCTGACTGCTCACGTTCCGACCCTCTGCCCCCACCCCCGGCGAAACGCCATTGTCCGACGGCACTGACCTGCACCCGTCCTCCTCTCCTCCCTCCCTCATTTCCCCATTTATGCTCACCCTGCACTTTACGACAGCCACCATACAACCCCTCCTCTACCCCCCCCCCACATACACCCTCCCAAACCCCTGCCAAACAATGTCAAGCGGACTTATTCTTTCCCACTCCGCCATTATGTCATCTGCTGATCATTCCAGAAAGGCATGGCCCTCTCCTTTAGCCCCGTCCCACCTTGGTCCAACTCTTTCGCGGCTTGTGATTCCACAACTTTTTCTGCCCGTCTTTCTGTTCCGCTGCCTCGCCCTCCCGTCTTCATGTGCTTGTGCGTGTGTTTGACTGCCATCCCAGATCGTGAAGAGTGTGTGTGCATGTTTGTGTGTGTCTGTGTGTTGTCGAACAATAGCCGGAGCCTAATCTCCATGTCAAAACCGCTCTGCCTCCCCAGCGAGCAGTCCGCTCAGCGTTTAGTAGCGTTTTGTCCCCCCATTCTTCCAGCACCACAAAAAGAGCAGAGGGGAGGGAGGAGTGAAGGCCTGTGTGTGTGTTTGTGTGTGTGTGTGTGTGTGTGTGTGTGTGTTTTTGTGTGTGTGTGTAGACACAGGGTGTGGGTGATGGTTAGGGGTATCAAGCATTTCACAGGCTACAAATTTTAAATTTGTAAGATGTCATTTCTGGGAGTTACTGAGGAAAGAAGAAGAGGTGTTCTTTGTGTGTTTTTAGAGGTTCAATCAAAGCTTTCAGCGGGGCATATTGCGGTGACCGGGCTAGGCTGCTGTCCTAAACCCCTGAGGTCCTTATCTAGTGGTTTGGATGTTTAGACAGTCTGTTTTCACTGCTGAGACCAGGCAGAAAAAGAGCCGGGAACAGCCGAGGCTCTTAATAGGTTTACCTCGTCCTATTGAATCCAGCCGAGCGACACAGATCAGATAGCTACAGCCTTCTCCGCAACGCTTATCATCTCTGTCTTTCTCTCTCTCTCTCTCTCTTTTTATTTTTTTTTTTGCTCTTTTTCTTCCCCTTTCTTTCTGCCTGGGAGGTGCGGAGAGGGGAGGAGAATCAGGGTGTAATTGGTGAACGGGGTTAAGTACATGTTTGAGCCCCCTGCGGGCCAGGGCGCTTCAGATGATGACTTAATCGTTTTTCTGGTCAATTATGTGTTTGCGGTCTGCCCCCCCCCCCCAACCCCTTTCCACCTCTCTCTCTCCACTCTCAGGGTTATGATAGGGGGGAGGTCTGCTCCCAGCGGGGAAGATGAACCACACGCACACCCTCACCCTCTCCCGCTCTCCCCCCTCCTTCTTGCTCGCTGTCTTACTTAATGTCTCTATTATCTTCCCCTCACTCTACAACCTGTGATCCTTCTTGCTCTCGTCTTTTATCTTTCTCTCTCGGTTTCTTCACAGTCTTTTAAGTTATCACCTCACGTCTCGACTCCCTGATGTGACACGACACGCTGTCATCCCCTACACTCCTTCTTTTCACTCATACTCAAATCCAGTGGCTTAATAAGGTTTAGGAGATGACAGTCTTTCCTCTACACTGCTTGCATGAAGAATATTTACAGCTCCCATTTCCACTTAAAATGTCTTTGGATTTCAAGTGATATTTGACTTTTTTGTTTTTCGACAATACCGACAGCCTAAACTCCTCTTCATCTCTCGTTCCAGTTTAATCGCTGCATAACCTCCCAGCTGATCAAGTGGTTCAGCAACTTCAGGGAGTTCTACTACATTCAGATGGAGAAGTTTGCCCGCCAGTCCATCAACGACGGAGTCACTGGAACCGAGGAGTTGAGCGTCAGCCGCGACTGCGAGCTCTTCCGAGCCCTCAACATGCACTACAACAAGGCCAATGACTTTGAGGTAAACACCAACACTTTCGGCAATTTAATGCAGGCCAAATCGTAAAAGCTGTATGTTCTCAGCGAGAGGAGGAGCTGAGAGCTAATGCGGTCCATATATATATATATAAAAAAAAGTTGAATTTCACCTGATACCTTGTGATGCAGACGGGTAGTGTGACACCGTCTCACTGTGTCCTCTCTGACACCGTTGCGCTGTGACTGTTCTCAATACTGAGTTCAAGTCTGTTATACATCCTGCCGCACTCTGCACACTGTACTATAATGTATATCGTCGCCGTTCTGTGAAAAACCACCTCTAGAATAGCCTCAATTTCAGCTTCGTTCTCAGAAATATGAGTTTTTAAGAAGTAGGTGGATTTTAAATTCAAAATCACCAAATTTAGTGATGGTTTTCAATGGATTTCAATAATATAAAGGAAATATTTTTTCTAAAGCGTGCATCACAGGCTACAGCCACATAGAGATGTGAGGAACTCTGATCCAATGAGGAAGAAAGCTTACTGGCACCTCGCTCACGCCTGTCCCTTCCTCACTGTTAATTTCCCTTCAGTGGAAATGAACTGTGTGTGTGTGTGTGTGTGTGTGTGGGGAGGTAGTTTTTGAGAAACCACATTTTACTTCCCCCGTCCTCATTTACCTATCATCTGTGGTGAGATGTTTATGTGTGTGTCTTCTAGTGTATTGTATCATAAATTCTCTGTAGACAGCTTCACCTTTAATATGTTTTATTTTTCACACTTCTCCTTTTGCCACCCTGTGTGTGTGTGTGTGTGTGTGTGAGTGTAAATGTGTGTGTGTGTGTGTGAAACGTTTCAGGATCGCCAGTGCTCTCTCAATGTCAGCTGACAATAGACCTTTAAAAGGCTCGTGTTAAGAAGGACCTGGAGTGATCTGGGTTTGTGTGTGTGTGTGTGTGTGTGTTAGAGAGATCGAGTCTGCGTGTGAGCGTATGTGTGTGAGTGTTTTGTTGTTGCTGCATTTCCCTGTGTCCTGTTCACCTCGAAGGGTACAGCCGTCCCTTGGACCGGCCTGGCATGCTGGCAAAGCACTTCTCCAGTGTGTGTGTGTGTGTGTGTGTGTGTGTGTGTGTGTGTGTGTGTGTGTGTCACTTTGAGGGGGGAAAAAATCTCACTGTTATCAAGGTTAAGCGTCCTACTGTTTTAGTGAGAGGAAGGGGAGAGAAAGAGGGGGAGAGGGGGAAGAGGGAGATGGATAGATAGGGGATAGAGGGTGAGAGCTCGGAGACAAAGGAGAGAGCGATGAAGGGAGGGAGGGAAAAAAGGGAATCGAGGGGAATGGAAAGGGGAGAAAGAAGGGTAGAAGGAGAGAGGGGGGGAAAGAGAGATGACGTGCAGGAGAGAAGTGCCCTTGCGAGCAGTGGGAGTTTTGCAGCGCTCACATTTAAAGTGCTTCACTCTCTTTCCCTCTGTTTACGTCTATCTCTCTCCGTCCGTTATTTGTCCACTGGGGCTCCTCTGTGTGCACCCAAACACACACACACACACACACACACACACACACACACACACACACTTCCCTACATCCATCTTCAGCCCTCTTAAGGGAGGCTTTGAAAGACTCTGGCAGGCAGAAGCACTTGTATATATGAGGTCTCAATAAGCCCAAAGTCCATCAGAGCAAAGCACAAAGAAAAATGACACAATTCTTCCTGTTCAGCTGCTCGTGACTGGTGCAGGACTGAGTTGTTTAGTTACTAGGGAACGAGTTCAAATCAAGAAGAGAGAGTGACCTTAAATAGGTGCAGCAAAGTTTAGATTTTTACACCACAATGGTAAAAGATAAATGACAGGGAGGAGAACATTGTTAAAGGATAATTACAGTAGTTTTTGAAATGTTCTAATCATTTTTAGGTCTCATTTTTCCTAATCCTGGAATCAGGGCTTATTTTCCTTCAGAAGCTTGCTTCTGTTTTCATATCAAATTATGTTCTGCTTATGGTAAAAATCACCTGACACCTGCAACAGGAAATGGAAGTCCCTGTTGGAAAGTAATATCCCAAAAACCCACAGTTTCATAAAACTTGATTTTTTTATATGTATGTCCTTGTTTTTGAGCCTGCGTTGTTTGTCAGAACAGAAACTTAAAGATCCCCTCCAGGACACGATTCAAGAAATACTCTTTAATTACTTAGTTAAAAATTTTTAAAACTATTCCCTCTCCTTCACTGAATAACCCAGAATCTATGAATATGCAAATGTTGTTCGTTTCAAACGCTTCACTGCTGGACACGGTCCCCTACTACCTCTACTCTTGCATGTGCAAGTCAAGTGTCTACATCACACTTGTGTATTATGTTATATTAGACAGCCAGTGGCTTCCAAACTAGTTCTAATGTCACAAAATCAAGATTGTAAGTACACTCATTAACCTCAGATTTAAGGTGAGCACAGAGAAACTTTCTCCCTTCAGCAGACACATTTGAGAACAGAAAAGTGAAGAAACAATAAGCAAAACACATTTTTGTGTTTTGTATTTTCAGGGTAGGTTTGACTTTGTGCCTTATAAAATAAGTAAGTGTTAGAAATCTAACTACATGAGGGTTGTATCGCAGAGCTTTTGGGCCAAATGCAACCTGGACGACACAGCTTAAAAGTTTTTAAAGGAATCAAATGGGCAAAAAGATTCTTAGACGAAGTTACGTCGCCCACTTAACCAGTCACAGAAAACCATGGACGGAACCATCTCTAGGCAAAGAGTGTGCAAATCCCCCAAAAACATTGCACGCAGCACCCAACGAAACTTCCATACCTGCCCGAACGCAGATAACAAGCCATCTTTTCCCCTGACAAACCCAGTCTTTCTGAGTCACATCTCAGACAAAACTATCATTCTTCTCTTGGCACCAGGAAACTACTGTTAAAACAGGCTTAAGGGGAACAGCCTATTTGCATACATAAATGTGAAAATTTGCAAGAAGACAGACAGAGAGGAAAAGAGTGAGCGAGGCCAGGTGAATAAGTCTTCTGTTGGCCGAGGAGCTGCAGTAGTGGAGGAGGGGGGGAAGGTGTTTTGCATATTAAGGTTTTTTTTGCTGGGCAGGTGTCTGAGAGATACAGGAGCTGATTAGAGTTTAGCACAAGGAAAATTTGCCCAGCCATGCAAATTCTAACCCCCCTGACAAACCAACCGCCTTGGTGAGCACGAAGACTCTGCGTGTAAGTGTTCGTGTGTGGCTTTTTGGCGTGTGTGTGTGTGTGTGTGTGTGTGGGTGTTGTTTGTGTGTATGGCCGTGTGTGTTTGAGAGTGCGGGTGCGTGGGTTGTGTGTTTTTTGCTGTTTGATGTTTGTGTGGGAATGGTGTGTTTGTGTGTATTATGTATGTGCACAGACACATTTGTTATGTTTTCCATCTTATATGTGTGTGCCTGTGTGTGTGTGTGTGTGTGTGTGTGTGTGTGTGTGTGTGTGTGAGTCATAGAGGTAACGTGGAGATGGAAATGTACTGGATGTGTATCAGGATGCCCCCAAGGCCCTTTTCTGTGGATCTCTCCCCTTTCTCCTCCACCTCCTCCTCCTCCTCCTCCTCTTCCTCCCCTACCTGCCTGCACCACCACTTGAAACAGGAGCCTACGCAGATTCAGCAAGCGCACACACACACACACACACACACACACACACACACACACACACACAGTGAGTTTTCCCTTTGCCAGATTCTGCATCATCAAAGTTCCATCCACCTTGGTGGCGTCTTTGGAATGAATATGTCCTCTGTTTCAGTGATCACACACGCACACACACACACACACACACACACACACACACCCGTAGACACACACACACGTCTGTGGCCTTTCTTGTTTGATGCTAATCTGCTCTGTCACTGTGCTGGCCTAATACGCTCCCCATCTCCCTCCCAGCTCCTCTTTTGTCGCGATTGTTTCCCCTTTTCCTTTCATATCCCTCCTCCCTCGCTCCCTCTCGTCGTTCTCTCTTCCTTCTGTTGCCTCTCTCCTTTCATTCTTTCATCCTCCTCTTTTGCATGTCTTCCGTTATCCCCCCCCCCCCCCCTCCTCTCCCTCGCTTTTTCCCCCCATTAGGAAGTTTTAATGGCATAATTGTCACATTCCTTCTGGCACAATGAACACCAGCGGTAATTAAAGAGCTTGCCGTTAATTACCTAGACCCCGGCTTTACTTTCCTCTTTTCTCAGCCCCCCTCCTGATCCCCTCTCTTCTTCTCTTTCTTCTCCGCTTCTCATTCGCTCTGTCCATTGCCATCAAAGTCTTCCGAAACACACCCGGCCTCCCAAAGCCTTGACTTTGAGCGAGCAGCGCTTTCATGTGAGGACTCAAGTGAAAATTCTCGCTTAGTGTCCTTTTCTTTCTACTCTGCAGCCCCCTCTGTCTGTCTTTGAACCCCCAATGACAACACACATCATCTTTCATAAGACAGGAATGTGTGTGACCTGGTAATGGGTTAGAGACAGATAGAGGGAGAGAGAGAGAGAGAGAGAAATAGAGGGAGAGAGAGGTGGGGTCTGATAGAGAGGCAGTTTTATGATGGCTCTGGGAAACTCTCAGATTTCCATAAGACAGACTAGGCCAAGTTTCCTCTGTCAGTGACCACTCCTCCCACAGAGGACACACACACACACACACACTCAGACATACACTCATACATACACACACCTCGGCATTTAAAAGAGGAAGTCCCTATGATCTCTATGAGGGAGGGAGGTACCAGCGAGCCTTCGTCCTTACACACACACAGGTATCGTGTGTCCTCCCTTATCAGCTGCTCTTTCTCCTATTAGAAAGACGTCTCACTCCTTTTGTCCCTCTTCCTCTTTTGTCCGTCCATTCGTCTGTCATCCCTCTATTTCAATTGATAACGCCCTTCCACAGACGTGCACTTATCCATTTTTCTTTTTCATCCAAAGTGGCTGAATAATGAAAGAAAACTTTTCTAAAAATTTTGACTTTTCCACTCCTGTTCCCTCACCCAGCTCTCTCCTTGCATGTGGCCTCTGCTTTTTTCCCTCTATTATCCCCTCTTCCTCCCTCTTTTTTTTCCCCAGCTTTTCCTCCCGCTGTCTCTCCGTCTCCCTCCTTCCCGGTGTCTCCCCAGCTCTCCATCCATTACCCGAGCCACAGAGAGCTGAGAGCAGATGCTGTCTGTCCAACCGCCGTGCCCCATAGCATTGTGTGCTTCACCTCTCCTTCCCCCCTCACTCCCTCGTTCCTCCTCTTCACGTCCCTCTCGGGGCTCCATTTGTTCTCCACCCAGAGAGGCTAATGTCTGTTTTCTCCTCCTCCTGCTTTTCCCCTCCCTGTCTTACACTCCTTCATTCCTGTTCTTTTTTTGGTTTTCTCACCACGCAGGGAGGGCATGGTGTGTTTGTGTGTGTGTGTGTGTGTGTGTGTGTGTGTGTGTGTGTGTGTGGGGTGTGTCTTTGACCGGGGTTCGACCTCAGGGATTTTGGGGTGAAAAGGTCACGGCCGTTGCACTGGATGCACAGGCAGAGACACAGATACAAACATGTATAAACATACATAAGTGCCGTAGAAAACACACTTGCACACAGGTGTGATGTGCTCAGCAAAAGGCTCTAGGGTTCTCTTTGAAGAGCGATTGAAGACAAAAAAGAGGTAGAAGATAGAGGGAGAGAGAAGAAAAGCTGGCGGTATAGATTTAGGTTCAGAGCTGCCAAAAATACAACCGATACAATTTGCCAGTGGGTTTATGTCAACTACACACACCTCCTCTAACTTTCTTTCTCCCCCTCATATCTACAGAATCCACTGTCACCCCCCTGGTCTCTATCACTCCCATTGAGAAAAGGTTGAAGCACACCAGACTCCCCTACATGTGCATTTATCATGCGTGCACATTACGGCTGCGCAGCATCATACACAGCAACAAACAACGTGTAGAGTACCTGCTGTCCTTGTATACCCACATGCAATCGTGTGTGTGTGTGTGTGTGTGTGTGTGTGCCTGCACCTGCTTTTCCCACCAGAGCAAGCCGACACACCGGCTTCCGTTTCTACAGAGATGGTACTATTAATGCAGTTATGATGACCCGAGGAGAGGGCCTCCTTATGTTGTGCGCTCATATTTATCATTTTCAATGTGAACCGAATCACAGATTTGATAGATGATCGTAGATACACAATGAGACGTAGAGTTCAACAAGAAAATATGGTACGCTCCTTTTATCCGATTCTCATTCAAATATGTGTACTTGTTTTACTGAAGTCATGAGACTGTGAGAATTAATTACTTTGTGATGCTAATAGGCTTGAAAGGTTGGATTACCCTAATTTTTAAAAAGTATATTTTTTCACTGAAAATCGCACAGATAGTTTTGGTTTTATTTACCCAGGTTTGATGATATCCATCTCTGAGATTTCTGCTGCCACCATTAAAAAAATTCAACAGGGACATGTCTCTCCAGAAACAGTGTCCCTGTTTTTTTGGGGTGACAGAGACGGTGAACAACACTTAACTGCACCCAGTCGGTCTCTGTGGCAAATCTACAAAAGATCTTTAACAAAAAGATTTGCAGATATTACCGCTGTACCATGAGCATCATTGGCAGCTCGTCTTGGCTTTTTAGTTCTCTCAGTGAGAAGAGTTAGGGAAAGAAAAGAATAGAGAGCAGGATCATCTGCTTCTCAGTGAATAGCCGGGGGCTATTGAGGGCCCCAGTTTGACGTAGCCTGACAGGCCTTTTCTTCACCGTGTGGTGTGTGTGTGTGTGTGCGCATATAAGTGTGTGTGTGTGTGTGTGTGTGTGAGAATAAGCCACTTTATTCTGTGCACTGATTAAATGACCAGATATGTGTGTAGAGCCCGGGGCACCAGGGGTGGCAAGGAATCACTTAAACTTAAAGAACTACATGATCCCCTCTCTCCTTTTCTCACCTGCTCGCACACACACACACACACACACACACGAACACACGAACATATCCTCTCACTGCGCTCGTCCAACACTTGACTCTCCCTCCTTTTCCACCAGTACTCCGCCCCCCCCCCCCCCCCCTTCTCCTCCTCCTCCCTTCTTCTCCCCTCTCCTCCCTCCTTCTGTCCCTGGTCACCTTGTGAGGGGCAGCCTGCTCTGTGGCACAGCTGCTGATTATGTCATTATTTCTGGACCATTTTGGTCTCCCTTCGTGTGTGTGTGTGTGTGTGTGTGTGTGTGTGTGTGTGTGAGACTAATGAAGCGTGGCAAAGGGACTGATGCCAAAATGACCAGGGCGTGCATCAGAGCTGCAGATGTGTCAAAGCAACCCCCCCATTCAAACACACATACACACACACACACACACACTCTTCCCGTTTCCCCTGCTGATGCCAAACTCTCCCTCCTTCAATCCAATCTGCAGTTTATTATTTTTCTTTCTTCTCCTGCCATCTTGTTCTCTCACTTGCCCTTCCTCCTTCTATCCATACATCCATCTTCCATCCTCCCTCCTTCACTGCAGCTTCTTGCTCTCCGTCCTTTATTGTTTGCCCGCCCACCCGCACCCTCCTTCCTCCTACCCTTCTATTCTTCCTCACCCTCCCTCCCTCTGTTCTCCTCCTCTCCAGATGTCCCGATCCTATCTTCCAGACTCCCTTGCTCCTTTCTTTCCCTTCTGCCTCCTGTTCTCCCAGTCTCTCTGAGCCGGGTTGACTTCCTGACCTCCAGAGGCCCTGTTACAGCGCTCCGTGACCCCCCCTTCGTTTATATTGCTTTCCCTCAGCCTGTGTCCGCCATACAAGCTCAGACGATGAATTTTAAAGTCTTTAAACAAGGGCTTGAACTGTGATTTCTGTCTTCCCCTGCTGTTTGCAATTCTTCTGAGTACAGATTATCGTTGTCTGTGTCTGTTGCTTGGCTTGATATAAAACTAGCACCCTTGTCACAACCCCCAATTTCTATAAAGGAAGGGAAGGAGAGGGGATGGCAAGAGGGGAGGAAAGACATGTCAAAGAGGCCCTGGTATGATATGAATTCTCAGCCTGTGTGTGTGTGTGGGTAAAGGCGGAGGAGGAGCGAGGAAGATGGGAGAGGAGAGCGACTTCATCAGTGTCTTTGACCCTGTCCCGTCCTTGACTCCCCGGTGGAGGTGCACCTTGAGAAGAGCCCATGTGACGCTAGCGCTCACGCTCACATGCGTACGCTCACACACCGGACAGCAAGACACACACGCACACACGTACGTGTGTACACAACAGCCCTTCAAGGCTCCACGTTCTCAAGGCTATCAGCCGAGTGAGGGTGGCCGGTGTTTGCTCAGCTTTGAGGCCTGTTTCCCGTCCCAGTAGTGGCCTGAGCGCGGAGAAAAACGCACACTTCACGGAGGAGAGATTTGAGGTTTTGAGAGAAATGTAGGGAAAAGTGGAAGATTGATAAAAAATTAAGGAAAATAAGCACTTGGGAAGGAAATGATCAAAAGAGGGATTCACTGTGCCAATTATTTTCCTGTCTAGTTGGTTAGACTCTTCAGCCATGGCACAGTGTTATCAGCCGGAGAGGGGGTTGGGGACAAGCGCAGAGAGGGTTAGGAAGAAAGGGGACATGGGTTGTGTTTGCCTAAAGTGACAGTGTGGGCCAAGGGCTTATCAAGGCCTTTGTAGATTATTGATCAGAGCAGATACGTGAGGCACAGGGTCCTGCGTGTGAGCGTGTGTCCGAGGTTCGGGAAGCTCTGGCTTGACTCACTGAAGTGACACAGGCCTGCTCAACTTAAGTTTAAAAACAAGAGCTGAAACCGATGTTTCGCTCTCAGCAGAAGTGAGAATATTTTCAAGACACAGTCACTGCAAAGACACATATCACACAGCAATGCCCCCATCTAT
This sequence comes from Lateolabrax maculatus, assembly GCA_031216445.1. Lineage (NCBI taxonomy): Eukaryota > Metazoa > Chordata > Actinopteri > Acropomatiformes > Lateolabracidae > Lateolabrax > Lateolabrax maculatus. The sequence goes on along the minus strand of CM062212.1, from coordinate 11,176,427 downwards.
GGCATTCGGTGTATTACAAAATCTATAAATTCCCTATCTCACGCACAAAAACAAATACAATGACTGAAAAACCTGGGAAGTGTTGGTATTCCCAGGCTGAGTTGGGGTTAGGAATTAACCTGGCTGGCAGCGGGGGCTTGTGTTGTGTCCCTGCATTTCATCCTTCAAGGCTACAGCTCGCTAGCACACACACTGACTTACACACACAGCCTTATCTTCCAGGGTCTCGTCTTGTTTGGCCAACGCTGTGTAAATAGAAGGTGCAATACATCTCCTGACAGTTCCCAAAAGCAAAGGGGAGAAACACGTTAGCCAAACAAACAGCCAGGCCTGAGTCACCGAGAGAGAAGAGATTTCTCAGGCTTTACCGAAACACATGCGACGACACAGACAGACACACACACACACATACACACACGCACCCGCTTGCACACAGTGTGTGTAACAGTAGCCTTTATTTGAGGGCTTGGGCCCCTGGCTACCTTTTTAAACGTTTGTCTAAGCAGTCTTAAGACAGGGGCCGCTGCTGGAGTGAATAGCTCCCAGCAAGCCGTCCACAGGCTCCTATTGTCCTCCGTCATATTTTATTATCTCATCAAAAAGCAGGAAATCCGATTCCCTCTCTCTGAAAAAGAGCTTATCCTTCTGTCTCAAAGCAACCTGTCACGAGAGAGGGAGATGGAGAGAGGTTGAGAGAATGGGGGAGAGTTGTGGGGGAGAGGGGGGAGTCAGTGAATGAGAGTGATTAACTGCCTCATCACCGCTTCTTGTCAGAGAAGTCCCTCTTTCTTTCTTTCTTTCTTTCTTGCTCCTTCACTGGCGTTTACCCAACACGCAGCACAATGCAAAGGTTAGGGAAACGTGTGTATTCGAGACCGGGCTTTTTCTCCTTTGCTGATTCTATTCTCCCTTTTTCCCTCTCTGGCTTCCTCCTTTCATATTGTGTTACACAGGGGTAGAGCAACAATAATATCCCTTTTCATGAAAGCTTTTGTTTTTTTTTTTTTGGACCCCCTGCCACACACACACACTTCTATCCTCTCTGTTTTTCTCGCACCTTCTCTCAGAACAAAACCACTTATTTTTATGAAGGCCATATGATTTTATCAGCAGAAAGCGCGTGTCATCTGTGTGTCACACATGAGGAGGGTCAACTTGCAACATGATAGTCCTCATTCATTCAGACTCATCCAGACTAAGACTACTAATATATATAATATATGTGAAAACAACCTATACTGTATATTGTTACCTGGAAACTTACAATTTTAGGTATTCTAATGTTCATATTTCTTCCTTTCTGTTACCTAAAAAATAATAAATTTGTGACTTGATCGATGAAATGCTCCTTGTTGACTAATCAAACAGTGTTTCCTGGGCTGCTGCCCTGAGATGCTGATCAAATCGCTATATAATGATCGCAAAGTCGTCAAAAATAAACATAATAAAGGCAGATTAATGACAACAGCTGTGCCATGTGATTGTCTGTATTGACATTTAAAATGAGCGATCACACAGGAAGTTGGATGGACAGAAAGTTGTCTTAAATTCACTGCCACACAGCCGCTGACCATGACTGAGCAGGTTTAGGTCATCATTTTCCAAAAGCTCCATAAAACCGGTGTTTTGAGATTTATCCGCTCTGGAGAAAAGCAGGGGTAGTGTGGACCAAAAGCCAAAGAAAATATGGTGCATTTTCAAATTCAGCCGGCATAGTGTGGATGTACTCTCAGTCACCTTGTTTGCCTTTTCCAGGCGTCATTCCACACACACACACACAACCCTCCATCCCCTCGCTCTATACTCTTTTTTTTTTTTCCCCTGCTTCTCTCCCTCCCTCCCCTCCCCTCTTTGTACATCTGTCCTTTAATTTTGGGCTCTGCTGAGAAGTTGTTAAAAAGCCCTATGAAATATGTATGAAGGATTGTGAGCCACGCGATTGGCCCCATTTACCGGACAGCCGAGCGAATGAACGGCCACACTGGATAATCCCCCACAATGCCTCTGGAACAAAGGCCCAACAGCTGACCCTAGAGAGAGAGATGAAGAGGGGGGTTGGGGGGGGGATAGAGTGGGACGAGGGAGGGGTTGCAAACAGTTAAGGCTCACTGCTGGTCAGGAGGCAGCTTGCTCACATACACAACTCACACGTACTCACAAAACAAAGGCTTGTGGGACAGGAATAACTCCCTCTGTTCGGTCGCTCCGCTCTCTCTCCTTAGACTCTTCTCAGCCCCTCCTTCTCTTGCCATCTCTCCCTCCCTCCCATTCTCACTCTCTCGCTCGCTCAGTCAAGAGGATCTGAAATACCAATACCCTTTTCTCCTTGACATTGCTTTCTCCTTGCAGTCAGCGTTTTGCTGTCCTTTTATAGTCAAAACGTCAGGAGAAATTCCATGCAGGAATATTCTTAGTAATGCGGCACTCCCTGCGTCTAACGGCCAGGGCGCCGCGCTGCACCGGCCCGTTAGCGAGGTCTCTTGAGGGAAAAGGTGCGCGTGCCCGCACTGACACTTACAGCGCATACACACAGTTGTTGCCCTCGCACCGGGGTCATTGTGCCAGTGTTTCACAGAGAAGACGACAGTCCAAACAATGAATTAAGTTCACTTCCATCGCACCAGAGGGGAATTCAATATTTGGGGAATTGGGTTAGCTGGGGTGTTTTTCTCTCTCTCTCTCTCTGTCAAACACACACAGCGTACAGGCTCCTTATTCACGTCTCACCTTTTCACTTGAGCAGTGGACAGAGATACGCACACACACACACACACACACCGGACACACGGGGATCTTAGCCTCCATTCATCACCCTGAGGGGGGGCAGGTGGCGGTCCCGTGTGTGTAGAAGTGTGTATGTGTCTGTGTGAAGAGGCATGTCTGTGTGTTTGACTGTGTGTGTACAGGTCTGTGTGTGTGTGTGTGTGTGTGTGTGTGTGTGTGTTCCAGTGGCCACTAACCTTGCTGTGTCCTGACACTCCTGATGAGTATCTGCAGGACACTGGAGGAGAGGAGCGGAGTGCGCACTGTCAGGCATTTGGGCAAGCTGCTGCTGCTGTATATGTGTGTGTGTGTGTGTGTGTGTGTGACTGTGTGTGTTTGTGTGTGTGCGAGCATCAAGAGAGGCGGGCGGGGAGACAGTCAGCATTATCCAAGCAGGTGACCCCTGAAGGCTGCGTCGCCCTGGAGCTTTGAGTCGAGGAAAGAGACTCAGCCAAATACACCAGGGTAGCTAGTGTGTGTGTGTGTGTGTGAGCATTATGTAGAGCTCTGTAACAGTACAGGATGTGTCATCTCCTTGGCACAAGGAGGTGTGTGCACTGGTGTATGTGCTCACGCCTGCATGAGTGTGTGTGTGTGTGTGTGTGTGTGTGTGACAGAGTGTTGGCTTGGGGGAAGGTGTCACAGATCTTTGCCAGACTAATCATCTCCATGGTGTCGGTGAGCGTTGCTGTCAGGGACACTAAAGAGGCGGCGTGTCTCCCCGTTCCCAAAGCATTTAGTACTTCCTCTTTCGCCAGCACCTCTCTGTCGCTCTTCACTCAGCTCCGCTCTCTTGTTTGGTCACAGATTTACAGTGGAACTCATAAAGATGTCACGGTCACCGTGTTGTGGGGAGGGAAGTGGGACGTGTGAGAAACCTGAGAATTCACAAGAAGTGACTTTTTTTTTTCAGGCTGACGCCTCAATTGGCTTTTAAGGAAGTAGGTACTCAAGAGATAGGAGGTTTATGGTTTTACATCCACTGTGAAAATATGAACATGTTCTACAAAGGGGAGGGTTTGGTGGTGTTGAGTATGATGCAAGAAAACACTGCTGCAAAATGATAGAGCTGTGAAGAGAAGGAGATCTTTATGGCATTCAGGGCTCCAGATGTAAGAGTCCTGTTCATTTGTGTCTAGACAATGTTAGGTGTCAAAAGGTGACCAACTGTATTAGAAAATAGCTGGTTCTTCGATCAAACGTCAAAGGCACAAGCCTGTGTACATAAAAAAAGAAAGGACAGAAGTTGTCAAGGTGCATTTCAATTTCCAGTCAGTGTGTTATAAATTGTAATGGTGAACTAAAGTTATTAAATAATTCACTTTCAAGTTTTGAGCTATCCACTTTATCAAACAGATGGGAAAACATGTTTAGTTTTCAGAATGTAATCTGAACAAATCAAATGGCGGCCATAATGTAAACCTATAGTATCTCTAAGTTATCAGCGACATTCCTGTGTTTCTATGCTGTGACATATTAGGAAAGTTAAAAGAAAACGTTGAAATGGGAATTTACAGTAGGTAAAAAAATACTTCAGGAACCATCATTGTAGCCATGTTAACTTCCTGTTTACTTCTATTGCTAGAGTGATTTTCTAAACAAGATGTATGGTTTCTCATTTCTTCTTTTTCTCTATACGCATAAAATATGTAAATCACTGTAGTAAAAATACTGAGTCGCAGACTGAGTAGCGCTCAGAATTTGTTTTGTGCTCTGTTAAATCTTTTGTTGTGAACATACTTCCAGATGAATAACCATTTCTTTCCTTTCTCCCTCTGTAAAGGTCCCTGATCGCTTCCTGGAGGTGGCTGAGATCACACTGAGGGAGTTCTTTAACGCCATCGTGGCCGGCAAAGATGTGGACCCGTCCTGGAAGAAGGCCATCTACAAGGTCATCTGCAAACTGGACAGTGAGGTCCCCGAGATCTTCAAGTCCCCCAACTGTCTCCAAGAGCTTCTACACGAGTAAATTCCTCCTCCTCCTCCTCCTACTCCTCCTCCTCGCTCGACGCTTTGCGCTTTTTTATTTTCTCTGATTTCATAGAATTTCAAAATGATATTCTATTTTGTTTTGTTTTTCTTTTCCCAAACTTTTGATTTCCTGTTTTTTTTATTTTTGAATTTTTGAATGTATGAAAGTTATGAAGTAGCATTCCCAATCTGAAGCCTCTGTGGCAGTTCCTAAATGACCTAGCTATTGTGTTGTTGTTCTTATATGATAATTATCATGATGGTTATTATTTGTTTTGTTTTTCTATGATTCTGAACTGAAGAGACTCTAATCTTATTGGGTGTTTTTTGGACAGTGTGAACCCTCATCCGTTTGGCCTGTTTTATGATCAACACTAACTAAGTCCTCAGTGTGTGGCAGGAGTTCCCATTACACTACTATGAACATAGGCTGGGTTCACTAAAGACTTTACTCATGGCATCCAGGGGTGTCCCCCCCAATCCAGTGGGTGTCCAAATGAACTGTCCCCAAGAAGCGGGTGCCCAATAGACTGTGCTACTGAAGACGTCCCCAACAGGACAGTCACACACACACATGAACACAAAAACAAGGCCTAGTGAGGTTACTGACTGGACGAAGACTGGACTCGTGGTACTGGTCTGTACTAGTCTGTGGGACTTGGACTGGTTTCAAATAGCTACTGAGCTCTACCATGTTTTGAAGTGTGTTTTCCCTGCAAGTAGGGCATTGTGTTTATTGGCTGTACATTATTATTTTGATTATTATTATTGTTGTTGTTTATGATTATTATTATTTGTCATCACTGCTTGCTAAAGATTGGCACTTCGAGATTTGTTTGTCCCTTAATGCCTTTGCAGAAAAAAATAAATTATTGCTATTAATATTATTCCACAAGACTTTAGATTCTGAAATATTTTGCCCCTATTTCCCATCCTTCTCCTTACTCTTGTTTTAGTTTTTCCATCTCTGAAGTGGACGTTTTGGTTATTTTGTTTTTTGTTTTTTTGGTGGTCGGGGTCTGGGGCAACTTGCTATGAAAGTGTTTCAATTTGGGGTTTTAATGGAGGGCCATCAGAGTTGGCTTCTCTATATGCCTGTAGTGACTAGAACAGGACCAGTCCGGCAACGATGCTGGAAAAGAAGTTAGGAGGCAGAAACACATGAAGTAAACAGTGCAGAAGTACAGAATTATGCAGAATTGTGGCCTTTTGGTGCGTAACTTGCTGTTTTTAAGCGGCTAAATTTCCATAGCCACTCCAGCTTTGATAACTAAACGGCTCCCATTAAGCGAGCCATTTATTCAGCTATCAAATAAATCTAATTCATCTAATTATCTGTTCAGAATTGGTGAAATACACAATAATAACTGCATAGTTTTTTGTCTTTTTATAGCACTGTTCACTAAATAGCTCGTGTGAGATGAAGTCAGCCTGTTTATATGGCAGGCTTTTATTGTGATTAGCCTATACAGGGTGTAAATTACATTATGAAGTTATTTCAATAGCAGTTGATACTTGAATATATCAGAATACTGTGGCAATCTAAAGTACAGTGACGCTGGAAACAACACATATTTGAATACATACGAATAGAAGCATCACAGAGACGAAGATAATTCAAGGAGGGCAAAGAGAGAGATGAATATAAGCTGAAACGCAGGCGTTCATTAATTCTGCTTCAAGTGGAACTTCCCCCACAAACAACGCGCACACCCACAAGCACACGCGCATTGCTCCTGTTCACCTGCCTTTGAGTGATCGAGCTCCTCTCTCACTGCAACAATATGAGGTCAGAGGTGATCACTCACCCCAGGGGTAGATGGAGAAGCTCTCAGCACTACAAAGAGCGGGGACAAAGGCAGAGAGCGAGGAGCAACACGCACCTGAAACCCTCTGCGCTGTCCCTCCGTCCCAAACTGGCAGCTTTTAAGACCCAAATTGAGATTCTGCTGAAGCCACTGTGCCCAGATTGTTAAACGCCATTCCTTTCATTTTTACCTGAGATTCTAATCCCAGATTTTCCACTTGACTTACATGTATATCTAGTGTTTTATTAATTTTATCTGCCCTCTCAGGCTTTTAAGAATTTTAAGAAGCAGTTCGTATTAGCTGCCCTTTTTGATGAGGTAAGTTTGAAACTATGAGAGGACTTGAATACTTTCTAAAGTGCGTGCGAGCTAGCTGTTGATCTCACCTTGGCGACATTGGCTTATAGTGTGTCTGTGTGTGTGTGTGTGTGTGTGTGTGTGTGTGTGTCACAAAAGATCAAAAGGGGCAGGTTGCTTAACCTGCTGACTTGTCTAAGCGAGACAAAGCGCCTGACAAAAGGAGGCAGAGAAAGACAGAGAGCTACTCCCTTCATTATGTCCCCTCTCTCCTCCTCCCCCGGACAGTGTTCATCTTAAGATCCGGAGTCCTGAGAGAGCGAGCCGGACGCATTTCTCACTGAAGGATGGGCTAGGCCCTGCATGTCTCAAAGCACCAGCCAAGGGCTCTAAAGCGCCACAAACAAAGGAGAAAGGAAAGGACACTTTTATGTGATGCACAGATTATTATCGCTCCCCGCCCTCCCCCTTCCTGCAACCCAGCCCTAAAGTTAAAGAGTTCCTGCGCCTAAAAAGATTAATTCAGGATAATGAAGACTTACGTGCAAAAAAATGGATTAGCAAGACCTTAATACCGCGTTGAAAATATTTTTGTCAAGTTTTCCTTTTCCGGGGTCGTTGACATTATTGAAATACATATATAGCCTTTTTTAAGAATTGTAAAAGATAAATCTATTGGAAAAAAATATATACAGTAGTGGAGGTTCTTTGAAAGGCACCATTAGAAATTGTTTCATAAAATAAATCTTGAGGGTATTTTTAGTGACGGCTTTGTTTAAATCTGTATTCTGAATAAGTGAGTTGTTGGTAGATTAGAAGCAATAGTTGTAGGTTTTTTGCAGGTTTTGTGACCACTTTTCCTTTTGGTTTCTTTACCTTTTTTGTATTGTGCTGAATGGCTGTCTTCTTGAGATCAGAAAAATAAATATGTTTTCAGAGTATGAAATATTGTTGTTGCTACTGTAAATACAGTCAGGATGAAACAAAGAATAGCTGTACAGTTTTTCTATTATCACTCAGAGTGCTAGAGAGGGGTGAGAGTGGTTAAAAAAAGAAAGGTGAAAAAAAAAAAGAGAGATGACCCGCTCTCTCCAACCAGACTCATAACCACTCTTCCAAAAACCCACAGAGGAGAAGTTTTGGTTGTTTTGTTTTTTCCCTGCCATGCCTTTAACGGGGGTCTGTTTCCCGTCGGCAGTGCCCTTCAAGTTGCACCAGCATTAGTTTCTTTAATTTTTGCTGACAGAACGATGCATTAGGCTAGCGGTCGGGTGATGATGATGTCACGGAGTGGGCCCGTTGGCAGTCTGTGGACCCGGTCTCGTCCAAAAACAAGGGCAGGCTCCCGCCGACGTAGCTCTAGATTTGACCCGGGAGAGAGACAGGAACTCATTGTCATCAGAAGAGTAGTGTCATGGAGGGGGCACATGTTGTACAGTAACAGTTTAAAAAGAGACTGCAGACAGAAAAAAGTAATTTATACCCTTTTTTACCGGGTTCAAACAGTTGGATAAAGTTTGGACGTATTTCTGTAGGCTTTGCATTGTGTGTGTGTGTGTATGTATGTATGTATGTATGTATGTGTGTGTGTGTGTGTGTGTACATGTATATGAGTGTGTGTCTGTGTGAGAGAAAAGACCGATTATGAGAACCTGTGAACCAGTGAGTGACACAATTCTCAACACTGTGGCCCCTCCCCCGCCCCTGGGAGTACCATCCTGACATGTAAATGATTCTCATTAAGCGTTGGCAAAGTGTGTTTGGTGTGTGTGTGTGTGTGTGTGTGTGTGTGTGTGTGTGTGTGTGTGTGTGTGTTGCGATAATTTCCTCTGATCTGTTTTCTGACCTGTTTGAAAGGGGTTTTTGTTTCTCGATGCTTTCAGTAGTATTTCTTTTTTTATTATTACATTGCTCCTCTTTTTTTGTAAATATCAATGATGTGGACTTACAGTGATAAATACTGCCTTTGTGTAACTTAGCAATATGTTATGTAAATAGTGTTTTGTTGATGCTTTTTGTATGACATTATTCGATTCTAGTGCAGTAATTCCAACTGGAACAGCCATGTTTCAAATACAGTCTGAATAGTTACACACAGGTTGTAAAATAAAACTCATGACATGGCTGCTTTTTTCTGTTATTGGTGTCTACTTGTCTCGCAGATTTTGTGTAATTTATTGGTTTAATTTATCCTAATTTATTTGATGTTATTTTCTTTTGTTTTTCAAACAGGGAAGGCTGTACTGCATTTCATTGAGTAGAACCCACTTAAAAGATTTGAATCCTTATCTACCTAAAATTGAATAAAAATTCTAGCATGCTCATTCAATTGAGAAATGATAAAATGGAGATCTTGGCAGCTAAATGGAACTAGATGGTTTAAAAAAAGGTTGTTATGTTTTGTTCCAGGACAGGGCCGAGGGTGGGCTGGAAAGCTGAAACTAGTTTGAAGCAGTTTTGTATTTTCTCTTGAGATTTTCCCCCTGTATTGCTTTGGCCCAGCCCAAAAACAACCAGTAGTCAAATTGCCTTTCGTGCCTTCACCCTCTATGAACTGAATGTATGTGCAGTATATATGCAAGCTTGTGCAAAATGAATAAAAAATGGAAATAAAAATGAAAAAGAGAGTAGTAAACGTCTGCGGTTTATGACTTATTTATATCACCTTCTACAAGGTACATGGACAATAAAAACATTTATTTTGTTTGTATGTTTTGGTGTGAGTGTGTGTGTGTGTGTGGGTGGGTAAGAGAAAGTGATTTAAGTTATATAAAGATATTGTATTATCTTGTTATCTCCTATCGTGTTTATCAACTTTTTTAGTTACAACTAAAACATTTCTGACTACAATGTATGTATTTACTGTATAGTTCTTCTGTTCTGTTTCAGTGAATCAGTGGTACTCTGCTCTCTGAGTGATTTGATGCACTAATGAGGGGTTTTACAGCAGAGCACCAATCTCCCAGCCTACTTTCCTCCACAGACGGTCGTGTGTGTCATCACACATCAGTCAAAATGCAGCAATCGCCATACCCAGGGACACATACACATACACACACACAAACACACACGCAATGTGCAATCTTTTCTTCAACCTACAAAACTATAGCCTGGCATCATCAGACTAATTCGCAAATGCATATTAGTCTGGAACCTCTGAGGTCACTTTAGATTTTCAAGGGGCATTATCAACGGGCGGAGATAACCAATCAGAGCAACAAAACGCCGTCCTGGCGGACGGTAAGTCCTGTCAGACTACGGCAAACATATATTGCTCATCAACATAAAGTTTAAGTGCAGTTGTTTGTTCTTCTTTTAGAGAAAATTTACCATCCAGTCCGTTTAATAATGCCGCTGTAGCCGGGTGGGGAAACACATCAGCCATCTTGGATATTTACAAAGATACCTGAACGGCGCTCGTCTCTGTCAGTCATCGTATTAAAGCCGCCTCATACTAAATAAACGCTTGTGATTGGTTCGCGCGGAAAAACAGCAAAAAAAAATCAGTTCAAATGTGAGAGGGGCCAGACGTATCTGCCAGAGCAAATAAAACATCAGCACGTAGATTCGTCTGGTTCCCAGGCTAACAAAACTACAAAATACAAATACAAATACTACAAATACACAAATACACAGTTTGTCTACGACAACTGCCTGTTTTAATTTTCCACATACCAAGGAGGATGTATTGAAATTGTCTGTATTATTCAACCAACAGAAACAAAACCCAAAGATATTCTGTTTATTATCAGTTATGATTAAGGAAAATGCAGGAAATTCTCACAATTTGAGAAGCTGGAACCAGATAATATTTGGATTTTTTACTTGAAAACGACTATTAATCGTTCATCATAATAGTTGCAGATTAATTATCTGTAATTGTAATTGATTAATCAACTCAATGTAGCAGCTGTAGTTCTAACCAATACATTGTGTATGTGTGTCTCTGTGTAGTCATTCAAACTAGTGATGATAATAATAATTTTAAAAAACAACAGAAAATACAAAAAAATTTAATTTGATCTGTCATTTTTAAAAGGAAATGCTTGACACATACACACTTATTTAAATTTTTTATCTTATTTGTGGTTATTCTATTAGCTGATGAGTTTGGGGGTATATTCTAAAAAGGCTCTGTGTGTTCTCTCTGCGTCATTTTGCTGTTTTCTTATCATGACCTCTGTTGTACTTTCCACCACGCCTGCCCGTTGCTCTGTTCCTTTTCTTCCTTTTGTTCTTGCCTGACTGCTTTTCACTCTTTTTGCTTTGATGCTCATTTTTGGAGTTGCTTCTTTTGTGTCTTTCTTGCTTGCTTGCTTGCTTTTATTCTTTTTTTCTCTCTCTCTCTCTCTCTCTCCCGTGTTCCTTTTCCCTCTCGTCCTCCGCCTGCCTCCCTCCGCTTGCCTTAACCGGAGGCTACAGCTCCTTAGGTTGGGCTGAGACAGCATCTTTGTACAACACCGACCGTCTGCTCTGTAATCAAATACCATCTGTCGCTACATCTGAAGACTCACTCTCTCGCTTCTTCCATCACACACACACACACACACACGCGCGCACGCATGTAGGCACACACACGCACATGCACACACACCACATCTGTGCCTCCCACTCTTGAACAATGTGTGTGCACGCTTTTTATGTACAATGACCCGTGTACTTACAATCATTCCACCTGGTTCATTCTTGGCCTGCAGGGAGGAAATCACTGGAGTCACTTTCACCACTTCCTGTTTTTTTCACCTCTCCCGCTGGGGGTTCAAAGGTCATTGTCTTCAGGTATCCATGTTTGTTCTGTGGCTCTGTGTGTCAGCAAGACCTTGGCTGCTGTATCAGACAGGAGATAGTGGACTTTAGCTCCTCAGTCTTAGATCAACGGCCCACTATCTCAAAGGCTGCCAGCCTTTCCCAATGTTTACCCAATGTTTGTCCCTGCTCCGACACAGAAAACGTTGACACGGTCCCCAAGGTCCCTCTCCAAGTCCCTCCTCCCTTCGTGGTCGCTTGTTTTTACACGCACAGGTTTAAGAACATTTTCCATTTAGTGTCAAGAGTGTCTTTTTATAGCTGGGATTGTTTTCTTTAAGCTTTCACATTACATTTAGTGAAAAGTGTGTTTTACAGCTCGGCGGCAGTGGAAGATTTACAGCACGCCAACCCAACAACAAACAGAAACATTTTGTTAAATACACCACACACATGCACTGATGTAACTCCCCATGCTGAGGAACCTTTGTGACGAAGAAACACAAGGACCCAGGACCTCATTTCGATTTCTTCTCTGTGCGATCCTCCTACCAACGACCGAAATGAGCTGTCCACCGTTTGAACCATTTTGACACCTACACCTGCAAAATGACTGTAGGCTTGAAACTAAAACAGCAGAATGTTATTGAAGATTTTCTCCATCAGAGGACTGCAATCTGTATGTATGTGTGCATCTCCTTTTATTTGCTTAACAGTGCATTTATTTCATCAGTGCACCTAGAATTAAATGTTTCACACGAAAATGATTCCAGTTTCAATCAAAAACCATGAAAACAGATTTCCACATTGCACAGATTGATGGATTCATTCTGCATGTGTTCGTAATTAAACACTGGATTTCATCTATTGTGGATGGAGCAACACATGCTCCAGAGCCACTGGCACAGTATGGGATTAACTCTGGGTTGCCCACATTTGGCATCAATGATGGGGACACCTAGTGGTCAGTATGTGCAGTTTACAGTCTCTGTGTGTTGTTTTTGATGTCATCTTCATATCATCCTTATGCATTCTTAGCCCTTTATGTTTTTGTTCACTTGTAGTTTTTTCTTTATTCGTCATCCTTTGGTTAATTTGTTCTATCTCCCTCCCCTCCTTTCTTTCCATCTCCACATCACTTGCGTGTGTGTGTGCATTTGTTTTGCGGAATTGGAAGATTCCAGTTGGACAGATCATTGTGTCCCCTTTTTCCTCCCAGCCTCTCTCTCTCTCTCTCTCTCTGTCTCTCTCTCTCTCTCTCTGGAAGGCTCCAACGCAACTGGAGCCTCGGAGGCTCAAGAGAGGAGCCTGGGAAAGGAGGAACAAAGGGCCGTCCGTCTGCAGCCATCACCACTCCGCACCTCCTCTCCTCTTTCCCCCCGTTCTTCCCTCCCTCGGTCCCCTCGCCTCACTTCCCTCTCCCCACTGGCCAGCGCCCCAAATTAAGACTTCAGACAAGAAAATGGGCTCACTAAAAAAGGGAGAGAAAGAGAGAGAAAGAGAGAGAGAAGGAAGTCCATAACAAGCCAAGAGGAGCAGAGCGACAAAGCCTCTGTTGTTGGATGGCAGGGCCCCTCTGTCGCTCTGCGAGGAACTGTCACTGTGTCAACTTGGACCCCTTGTTGCAAGTAACACAAACACAAACCATAATGAACAAACACACAAAACATACAAGCACATTGGAGAAACATGCTGCAGAGGACACTGCGCACACACTCATACCAAAAAAAAAAGGCTACATGAGTGTACAGTTTGTAAACTCGCTTACAAATCATGCCAAGCACATAGTGATACCCCTGAATTAGTATAGACAGTATAGGTGAAAAGACAGCAGCTGTGAATCCCCACAGCACACTTTCATTTTGACTGCCAAGAAAGGTGAGCGGGGGCAAAATGAGGAGGGAGGAACTTCCCTTAAAATTGAATGAAAGTGTGGGTTTGTGAATGTGTGCACATGTGAGAACATGTGCTGTTGAATGGCAGACCACAGAGTGGGAGACAATGGCAGGATAAATGATATATAAATGATATCAAGACACCTATTGATACAAGGCCTTTAAGGTGCACTGGGGGCCCAAGGGGCAAACACCTGTTATAGGGTCTTATGAGTGCACACACACACACGCACACACACACACACACACACAGTAGCAAGGCCTGTTCTTGGTCAATTTATCAAAGAAAGATCAAATAACTGCAGGTGTAGAAGAAGCACACTTTAGATTTACTTCGAGAGAGGAAGTGGGCACGGAGAGTGTGTGTGTGTGTGTATGTGGGTGTGCTCACATAACAGTGCATTGGGGGCAGAGATAGAGACTGCACTGGTTTGGCTTCTTCCAGTCTAAACTGGGTCTAGTGGGTCCAAGACAGATGGCACTCAGGGCAAAGCCGGTCTGGGCTCTCTGTCTCTCTTTCTCTCACACACACAAACACACATCTCTTTTAATAGCCATTATTGGCATCCTTTGCCTCTTCCAGATCCCTGAATCAGAAATCACAGAGGCCCATTATATTTCCTATTGACCCATTTGGCAAGATGGTGGGAGCATCGAGTGCTGGATTAAATCGAAAGCAGTTTATAATCCAGTAATTCTAATGTTTTAATTACTTAGATGAACAGGAGGTGTTTGAGCAAAGGCTAATCTCTGAGACATAAGGGGGAGAGAGAGAGAGGCAGGAAGTGATTCGTCTTTCTCCTTTGCAACACACACACATAGGCTTACTCGCGGAATATTAGCGGCGTATTAAAGTTTATCACCTGTTATCAACACAGATTAAAAGATTCACAGACTTTAGAATTCATACGAAGGTGAGGCCCACAAAGTGGATGTGCTAAGGTGTCACTGTATATTGGTATGTAATTTACATTTACGCTGAACTTGTTATTGTCCATGTTCAAGTTTTTGAAAAATCTGTTTTTTTAGGCTGAATTTGTATTTTTTTTATTGGGGACCTGCTGTATCTTGAGTGACATCAATGGCTGTAACAGATTCCCACAATTGTCTTTGATAGTCACCCCTCCTGTCAATCAGGCTGTAGGACAAAGGCTGCTAAACCAAGGCTGATGACCTCATGCCTGGGGTCTGCTCCATACCGAAGGGGTCTTAACACTGTTCAACTTGCGTTTTGTGTCTGGGCCTGTTTTTTCAGACGCTGCTAAGTACCGAGAATCGCCTCACACTATCTCTCGGGGCTCGGGGTGCATGCACATACACACACACACACACATGCGCCACTGAGCCAGGAGTGAGCCTTAAGACAAGGAGTGACAAACGGGACAGCTGCAGGGGCTGGAAGCCAGTCTTAGCCCCCCTCACCCCCTTGCACCACCACCACCACCTCCCATACCGCCTCCAGCCAGCCAAACAAGCCATTGTTTCTGGCCAGGGCCTTTGGTATTTCATTTGTCATGAAATGGATACGGACACGGGACGACCGTGAGGCTCTTTCTCCAAAAAAGAAGCTGCTACTGCTGCTGTTGGGGCTGCTGGTTGCTGAGCCCGGATTGTTAACTCCCTCATCCTTAACCTTCTTGTGGAGCTTGCCCCAAGCACCCTTCTCTAAACTATTAATAAACCTGCTTTTTTCAAAGTAGCGATGTAGGGAGGGGGTGGTCCAGAGGGTATTGTTCTCCGGAGGGGTGTAAGAACAAAGAAAAAGAGAAGGAGTGAGATTGTGGGAGTGAGGGAGGTTAGCTTACATGCCAATCTGTTTTTGTCATCCTTCATGATCTTCATTTTCTCAGGTTTCTCAGTGGACATTAGGCAGGTTAGGCCTGTGAGCCAGGTAGGTCATCAATGTCCTGCTCAGCTGTTGTCAATCTCTGCTAAGAATGAGTTTCGTTTTGTGGGCATTATGACAGAGGGGCTATATCAGCCTCCCAATAATTGGCCAACCTTTACACATTCAGATGGCTGCTTGACGCTAAGCTCCTCGCACATGCCGTGTCTTAGAGCCACTTTCAACACGTAGTTAAGGAGGAACTGACAACGTACAGCTGTGCTTCTCACGACAATTATGAAAATAGTAAAGACACTAAGATGTTCATCACCCTTGCAGCTCCATCATCTGAAAGTCCCCAAGTCCAAAAGAGTTCATGGGCATAAAAACAATACCCCTCTATCTCCGTCAAGGGCATTCCTTGGCACAACAATAGGACCATCTCCTCCCCCCGTATTTTCCTTTCCTCCCCTCCCTCCTCATTCTCCAGCCCCTCCATCAAAGAGCATTCCAGCTCCAGAGCCCCCTAAGCCCTTCACTCTGGGCTTGTCCATGTGACACGGCACGCAGACAGTCATCTTTAAGAATTGATTCACTCTGGTATCCAAAGCCTATGGAGCCTGCCTGCCAAGATACCCAGCATAGGCGCCACTCATGGGGTCCAGGTACACAACAGCTGCTCCCCAACAATAAAGGCAAAAAATGGGAGGCACTCAGGGGGAAGATGCAGCCCTAACCTCCCTCTCAAGCCTGAACTGGTCACCTTGAGCCAGTTGTTGCCTGCCTGCCTTCAGAGACGACAAAGGATAGGGTCCAACTTTGGGATGAGGGTGGTAGAAGGGGGCGGCCAATGAAAGACACCTATAATTCACCATAAAAATGGAGAGAGGCGCGGGACAAAAGAGGAAAGGAAAAATATTTTTCCCTTCCTTGGAAGAAGCGCACACTCATGGCTGTGCTACCGTGATGGCACCGAGAGACACATGGAGGACCATAAATAAGACAATGGCATGTTGTTTTCTTCTGAGGCACATTGTGTAGTAGCCTGGAGGTCAAGTAAAGGAGATGCAACCATCCCAGAAACCTTACACACACAAGCACATGGGGAAGTAACACCGGGTATGTCGTGATATTACAGATAGAGATCACAAATCACACAGAAGGAGACAGGAAAGATATTACCTCACCTGAAGTGTTTCCATAAACTCCAGTGTACCAAAGCCTTGGGAAGTGGTATCACTATTCAAGCAGGTCCTGACCCACACACACAGTAATTTATGATGACACAATCCTGCACATCATCCATCATAAATAAAGGAGATTAAATGAATAGACTGAGGCTGTGTATATAGTCATTCCATCCTCCGAAATTATGTATACTGTTGAGCCACTGTGTTGTCTAAAAACTAATACACAAATTCAAGGATGGATTAGGAAAGAGGAGACAAAGTTAAGGGGAAATGCAAAGGCAAGAGACAGAGAAGAGAAAGAGGAAGCAAGAGACAGAGAGGAACATGAGGACAGAGAGGAACTTGGCAGCATCAGTCTTCCTGTTAAAACGGAAAGGCAGAAGAGGGAAAGCGAGAGCGATGGAGAGCCGGGGAGATGGGGAATTTACCAAAGCAGCTCAGGAGGGCCCTCATTACGATATTAAACAAGATTTAATAAGTGAGAGTGATTTGATGAGGTGATTATCCTGGCCCATTAATCAAGCAGGCTTCTGGCCTCGCTGTAATATGGCCCATCTTTCCCCCTATACCAAAGCCTCTTTAGACGCTGAGCTCCTTACTGCACTAACGCCGCTTCAGAAACAACACCAGGCCAAAAAAAATGGCATATTACGTCTCATCTCTCAAGCCTGCGGGTATTTTCAATGCTCACTCATCCCTCCACCTCCCTGTCCGCTCTTCTGGTGCATCTGGTAAATTGAACTCCTTAACATCTGGGTCAGAAAGTAAAGTCTTATCAGAGGGAGCTAAGAGTGATAACTGGCATTGATAACGAGAAAGCATCTGTTGGCTTTAAGGCTTTTGGTTTGAGAACAGAAGGAAGTTGTACGGATTTCACTGGATTGTTGGGTTTTGTAGAGAGGTAGGGGAAGCGTGTGTGTATGTGTGTGCCTTTGTGAGTTTGTGTGTGGGTAAATGTGTGTGGATGGGCTGAATCATAGAATGCTTCTTAGGAAAATGAGGTACCAGTTGCATCAGGACATGTGAGAGCGAGCACGGTCTGCTGTTTATGCCCAACCAGGTCAAACCGTTGTTTTTAGGTTTATCAATTAATCATTTAGACTATGAAATGTCAGAAAGTAGTGAAAAATACCCTATTTCAATTTCCCAGAGCCCAGGATGGCATCTCCAAATTGCATTTATTGTCACATCAACAGTCTACATCCCTTAAGATGGTCAATTTACAATAATATAAAACAGAGAAAAACTGAAAATCCTCACATTTAACAAGCTGTAACAAGCATGTTTGCCATGTGTGCTTGATAAGTAGCTTAAATAATTAATCCAATATCAAACAGTTGTCAATTAAAATTCTGTCAATTGACTAATCATTTAATACACTCATCGTTTCAGCTTTAACACCATCATTTCTGTGTATCGTACAGTAAGATATGTAAAGTGATGTATAGCAGCTATTGCCGAAAAGGAGGCACAAATATACTTGAGTCACTTGCAAAGACTGCTTTTAATCTGTGAGGTTAATTTTCAAAATGATTTTAGCATGTTTAATTCATTAATGTGGTATAACATCTCTCTCCCTGTTTTTTAAGGCTTTGAGGTTTGATTTTCTGTCAGTTGCGCTCTTTATAAGTCATTGTTAATATAATTTCTCATGACCGTTACCCAGTTTTTCAGGTGTGTTCCAAGTATTTACTTGATATTTCCGACTTTGGGCAAAAATGAAACATAAACAAAGAAAATGGCTTAAGCTGATTAGTTGAGGTTTGTTTTGTAGGTGTCCTTAAGCAAACAATAAAACAACGTTTTATTAATGTGGTATATGGGAATCTGACTTGTGCATTCAATCATCTTAATACTGTCTTTAGCTTTTTCTTAACTACAGACAGTTTACTGTTCCCTGCGTGCCGCCATGTTTGTGTAACGTCGGCAGCGTTCCACAGCATATAAAAAGAGTTGATATTCCACCCTTCTGAGTCTGGGATGCAGCATTTTACATTTTATTAGTCCCAGAAAGCAGCTACAGTGGTGGAAATAAAATGCATCACTTTCTGAGTTTTTAAAGGAGAAAGAGACCTACCCGTCTAAAGCTGAAACAATTAGTCTGTTAATCTATTATTCAATAAACAGATAATTAATTGCCAAGTATTTTGATAACTGAGGAATTGTTTTACTAATTTTTCAAGCAAAAATGCTAAACATTCTCTGATTTCACCATTTAAAATTTGAGGATTTGCTGTTATTTTTAAATCATATAATATAGTAAACAGAAATCTTTAGGTTTTGGACTGTTCGTTTGTTAAAACAAGGAATTTGAAGACGTCACCTTGTGATTGTGATGTGCATTTTTCACTATATCCTGACACTTTATAGACAAAGCAATTCATAATCAGCAGATTACTCAGTAATGAAATAAAATTGTCGATTGCAGCCCTATACATGTCAATTTGGTGAAAGGAAGAAGCAAAACTTTAACATATATGTGAATACTTTAGATTATCACTGTAAAAGTCAAACACACCTTAATCCTATCATCAGAGCACAATAATAAGATATCCTGGAGACAGATGTGGATCTAAAACAATGTAATTTTCTCATCACAGTGGAGTAAATTATTCCTCTAAGGCAGCCATGCACATGCCTTCAAAACCTTTTAAACCTTTCGTGTGTATACTGGCTGTACAAGTCCAGCCTGGCACTACCCAGATCCACATATTAGATATATAATTTACTGTGTGGAATGATATGATAGAGCAATTGAGTCAAAGACAAGAGGTTAAATATAGCCTCAAGAGTGGGAGAGAATAGGTATTACAAAGACGGCCAACCCCCCCAAAACATTTTAAAAGCTCAAGTGGAAGAAGATTACCTTAAAGCAGGCGTGGGACGGAGCTTTTTCTGGGAACTGCGAGTATTAATACAATAAGCACAGAAAATATAATACAAGAATGTTTTTATCAACATAATCCGGAGAGATGAGGTCGAACCAACCTGGAAAATAATCCCAAGGAGAAGGTCCCCTGGTTATCTGTCATCTGGGACACACACACACACACACACACACACTTATGGAGACACACTCATACAGCGTGTCCATGTCTCGTCCTTGCTTCAAATAATCGACAGATAATCTTCAAGAGGATGTTGTCCCTTCAGTCTCATCCGAACTGTAACGTCCCCACAAGCAATAAGGGTCGAGAGGTCAACCGCTGGGTGAAGCTATCAATGGGAGGTCAGCTCGTCCATAACCATCACATCTTTAACATGATACTCCATTATGATTCGGACACTGAAAAGGTTGTTTGTTGGCTAAGATCTTAATCCTATATTTGATTTAGGCTGAATTTAACCCATCTTTAATCCATCTTCCTTTCTTTCCACTTTAAGGATAAACAAAAGCATGAAATAAGTCACTCAGTAGGTCCCTTAGATGTGTGGGGAGCACTCAGCTATAGAAGTAAACACAGTCGAACACGGTGAAGCTGCATTGAGCTGCACACAGATGGAATCAACGTCCTGCTGATTTTAAATGTTCCTCTTTAATCATTTTGAAATTGAAATGAAAACTCCCTTGTTTATTTTATCTCTACTGTAATATTATTTTCTTTATTGATAATACTATTCCCTATATACATTTTGTGGCAACGTCTTACTGCACTGAAACTGCATTTATTGGCTATAATATTTGTCTATTTGTATTTTTATCTTATTTCATTTTATTCTGTTTTAATTGCTTTTAGTTTTTCCTTTATTATGCTTTTAAATGCTGTTCTAATGCATTTCTTTGCCTCATGTAAAGCACTTTGCATTGCCTCTGTATTTGTAAGGTATAAACTCACTTGCATTGCCTTCATAATAATAAAGTAAATAAAGCAGTATAACTGTCATTGAGGAACACACTGAGGGAAGAAAGTAGGGGTTTGCTTGAAGGACAGATACAGAATTTGGTAGCTGATGTTCTGAGGGCTGTAAGACAATGTCGCCTTGCCGAGTAACTTTCTCTCCCTCGCTCTCTCTCTCCCTCCGTGTATCTAAGCAGCATAATTTGAGTAAATGACAGGGGAACATCTGCTGTGCATAAGAGAGAGGCCAACACTTTAACATGCAGATGTCTCTCTCCATCTGCATTAATTCAATAATTACCGCAATGGAGGGAGGGGAAAAAATCTTTTTTTTATAGCTTAAGACAATGTTATCTGTGCCAGTTGGTATGGGGTGGGCAAAAGGGAGGGGGGCAAATGAGTGAGTGTGTGTGTGTGTGTGTGTGTGTGTGTGTGTGTGTGTGTGTGTGTGTGTGTGTGGGTATGTGTGCATGTGCTGCTGGGGGTTTGTGAGAGGAGGGGTAGATTATTACACCATTTAGCCAGAGCAAGCTGTCACATTGCGGAGAATCTCACTAATTCCATTGTGCCCTTGGTGAGTCACTGGCAGACTCCAAGTGACCGATGATGCCTCAACGCCACCACTTGGTCACCGGACGACCAACCTGCTTCACTCACGGTGTTACTGTGTGCGTCTTGTCTTGTATGTGTGTATGTGTGTGTGCGAGTATGGCTAACCTATGTATTTTAATGTCAGTAGGAGTATGTGAGTGTGTGCTTGAAACTAGACAAACAACCTGCTTCATTCTAGTGCGTGCGTGTGTGTGTGTGTGTAGTCGAGTGTGAGAGAGATTACAGTGTAGTACAGCCCGTCGGCCGAGGTCTCTGAATTAAAGGGAATTTGAGGCACAGTGGCAACACCAGAGAATGACAGGTCAAGGCTTTGACATACTACTGAATCAGTCCTTGTGACATTTAAAATGTCAGGCAATCATTTTTTGGCTGGCACCATCAATTAGTATGAAAATATCGGGCCAAAGAGAGTAGTAACATGTAATGGTTTCCATTCAAATAGAGCTAATTACTTTATTAAAATGTGGGCTACAATATCTAATTTTCATCAAAAGCATTTATAAAGCAATCAGATAAATCTGATTATAATATCCTTGTTCAATAAATGGAAGAAATTAAATCTGAAAAATGATTTTAATGATAGTAAGAGGTTTTGCACACTCATGGCATTATAATAAGGGTTTTGTTTAAATCATATACCTGGAGATGAAAAATCGTAATTATGCCACAACAGTAGCAGGTCACAGTAGATTAACATGTGTTTTACCACAAAGGACACCAATGCACAAACAACGTGTGAAGGCATATGACCTCCCAAATCAAAAGGTCACACTGTCAATGAGTGGCTTACAGACACACTCACACAGACACACACAAACAATTAAAGGATGTATCACTGTACATCTACGATTACACACATAAATAAACATACAACCTGACATAATACCCGTGAGCATGCATACACTTGCTCATATAGCCACACACACACACACACACACACACACACACACACACACACACACACACCACACACACACACACACACACACACACATCTGACTCTTACATGCCTGCTAAACATAGGGACAAAGGAAAATATCTGTATACTTAGCAGGCCAACTTCCTTTGATTGCAGCAGTGCTGCAGTAGGAAACAATGCACAGGCACTATTAATACACCAAGGAGAAAGAGAATTCCTCTTAGAGGAAAGCTCAAAGGAGCCACCAGCCAGGCTATTTACAGACTTACTGACTGATTGGATGACTGACTGCACTATACTTACTGTATTCTCTGCATCTTGTCTTACTCAAATCCTTTTTTCTGCAAGGACTCCGACATGCTGACACATACAGTACACAGTGTGCATTAGAGGGGCAGTGGTACATATTCTTGCATAATGGCTGCTTTTATTCATTTTGCTGACTATTCTGGTTATGAATAAGTTTCAGTGTACAGATATCGAGTTGAAGTGCATGAGAAATGTAACAGATCTCTTCCACCGTTGTATCACATCCACTCGCCTGTGACATTTGACTGGTGGTAAATAGCCGCCCGGCCACACTTATGATCGCCTCTCCTTTCTAAAAGTGCCCAGTTAAAGAGCATCAAATCCCCACTCGCTAAACCCACACAAGCCCAACCTTCATTAGCATAGCTAACAAACTCCCTGAAAGAGCAACAGTGAAGGGAGAGAACAATGGCAGTCTATTAAAGGGGGAGATGAGGGGGTGAGAAGAGGAGAGGAGGGGGGAAGCTATTGTTCTGGTCTTATTTAGCCCTTGGTGTCACCCTGCAACTGTTGTCACTTCTAAGTTTAGCCGGACGCCTGAAGAGGACAGCGAAGAGAAGAAGGAGGAGGGAAAGCAGGCGGAGGAGGTGGGGAGAAGGAGGAGAGAATGATGGAGGACAGAGGTAGGGTGGATGGGGAGAGATGACGTGAGGAAGAGGGGATGATGAAGGCTGGAGGATAAAATGGATGCAAATCAAAGATGGAAAGAACGCAGAGTGAAGGGATGTTAGTCTCTGTAACCCACAAATGTTCACAAAAGTCGAACTTCAGTCTAAAGTCTTTGAATAAGAGACTTGAGCAATATCACCATAACATTCAGGCTCAACAGCAATATGTATATTTATAATGACGTCAGATTAATTATATGCTATTACAAGCAATTAAAAAGGGGTATATACTGTATAAACTGCAATTATGACTTTAAAGCACATTGGTCTATTTAAATGTGATGAATACAATTTACAGCTTTAATGTTTTAAAACAGTTTTTTTTCAACTGGCCAAAGAAGAAAGGCAGTATTGCTCTTTCACCTTATAATGTAAGCAAACCTATTTTAATCTGTCTCATAAATTACTTGAACAAAGTGAACAAGCAGCCAGCACAGTGGAACACCAGGGCTGGAACTAATGTTTTAATGTTTTTTTCATTATTGATTAATCTGCAGATTATTTCACCAATAATTCAATTATTTGTCTATAAAAAGACAGAAAATAGTGACAAATGACAATTATATTTTCCCACAGCCCAAGGTGACATCTTCAAATGTCTTGTTTTGTCCGACCAACCATCCAATACCCAAAGATATTCAGGTTACTATTGTGTATGAAAAAGATAACGTCAAATCCTAACATTTGAGAAGCTGAAACCAGCAAATGGTCGCATTTTTTCTTAAAAGATTACTAAAACGATTATTCAATTATCAAAATAGTTGCCAATTCATTTTCTGTCAATCTACTTATCTTTTTTGGACCCTATGTAAATGACGCATATATTCTCTTTAGTTAACAGTCTTACAATTCCTTGAATTCAAAGGGTACAATTTATTGGACAGATCACATGGAAGCCGACGGAGGCCGATTCAGCTCACCAGAGGTGTCAGCCCGGGAGGTGCATGTGTTACATACTGCGCCAGCTAAATACCTTAATGCAAAACTTTGCTTCAGCAAAATGTTCACCTTGCCTTCTTTGATAGTCAAAGTCATCGTTTACGATTCAAAGCCAAGTGAACTCAACTAAGATGAATTGCAAGTCATGTAAAGTTAAATTTGGTTGCAGCTCAAGTCCAACTTGAATCCAGAGTTGCTGGAACCACATGTATCCTGATGAGCCCAGGACCAAATCTAAACCCTTCTCTTGTGCTCCCCTACTCTCAAGCCATTTCTTAATTTCCTATTGATACAAATGGAACATTTTTTCTGTGTGTGTGTTGTGTACTGAGGAAACAGAAAGACGCATTGTCAGTGTTTGAAAGGCCTAGACTACAAATAGACGACCAAAGGAGCCAAAAGGAGAGATGAGGCAAGACCCAAGAAAGAGGGAGACAGAGGAAGGGAAGAGGGAGACAGATTAGCCCAGCTGTCTGCTCATAAAGCGGCCGAGGGGTGAGGCGCTAAGCCCTCCAGTGAAAGCAGAGCTTAGGTGGGTGACACAGGGCAGTGGACCCCACTCAGCCCACAGTGGCCTACAGCGTAGGGCCTGAGCCAAAGCAAAGACACATGGATAAACAGTGGGAGATGAGGCTCCGCGCCTGCAAAGCCCACAGGGCTAAGACGGTCGAGCAGGAGAGCAGGCAGGCAGGCGTCACATTCCCCCCCAGCCAGGAGTGGAGACAGGGGGGTTATGGCTTAAGGCTTGGCTCCCTAACTGGCTGACAAGGGACAAGGCGGGATGGTAGACATTGTCTCAGTCAGTGAGTTCATCAGAAAGAATGTGGATTTATTGTATATTGCCTAGGCTCGGCTCAGGACACTAAAGGGACTATTACATAGGGTCTTGGCATGCACCCCCCCTCCCAAAAACACTGCCCAGAATTATCAATTACTCTCTCCAATGGACGCAAACACACAGCACCGTCCATCTCTCAAGCCGTGCCCTGCAGATGACCCCCTAGTTAGCGCAGCAGCCGGGGAACAGCCTGTGATGACAAGGTCATGAGTACGAGGCAAGGAAGCCTCCGTCCACCACTACAGCAAGACTGAGAGCAGTTAAGGTCTTAAACCACACTGGATTTCAGACACAACCCTCGTCCGCGACCTCGTGGCAGAGAAGCATTAGCAGCTGCCATTTTACGAGGTCCCCGATGTGACAATGTACTGCGTATATCCATCAACACTATGGCCATAAGTTATACATACGGTGTCTTCTAAGGGTGTAAAAACAGCCAGAGTGCTTATGTAGTTTGATCCTTGAAGAGGTGTTGTCAGGAGCTCTGACAACGTGCAGATAAATGATGAGACAGTAAAACTGTTAATGGCTCAGCAACACTGAGATGTGGACTCCAAAAGCAGGATACAGAGGCAGAGCAGTTGAAAGCAATCAATCACATACTTATAAGAAGTTCAAGGAAGAGCTCAACAACAGGTAATCAGTCTGCGATGACAAAGAAACAAAGTTGGCAAGGGGCCGCAAAGGTGGAACCGGGCACAGGCAGTCAAGGAACGAAGGCTGGAACGCTGAGACTGCGCAAGTAGTACATTACACAATCAGGCAAATGATGGTCCAGTTTGAACAGTATGGTGCCCCGTGTCAAAGCTATTGCTGTGACTGACAGCCATGTCAGCATTGATTTATAGAACATTGAATTTGTTATTTAGTTAGTTAGCAACTCAAGATTTTGTAAGATTTCCACAGTTCATTTTCACAGCTCGCTTAAGAAGAAAATTGAAACCTTTCTGGAGAAGAGCACACACAAGGCGTATTCAAACTTAAAACGCCTCCCTATCTCTGGCATAAGCCTGGACATGGCCCCCTGCTGCAAGTAACAAATCTAGAGACTTCAGTCCACCTGACCTCCAACTTTATTGAACTCACACCATCACATACTCTGTACAAACAGAAAGCACTAACTTAAAAAGAGGTCCTTCTTCTTTGGGTGTATGACAGTTTATTCTGATTTTTACAACTGTTTTGAGGCAGTAAAAGACTTCCTTCATTTACAAAGACTTGCTTCTATCTAGAACTGCAACTACCATTATCATTGTCGAAGAATGTGCATTGCTTTTAGTTGTTTGTTTGGTCTATTAAAATGTCCAAACATAGTGAAATCACCATTTTACATAGCCTACGGGGATGTTTTCAAATACCTTGCACTGTCGGATCAACGATCCAAAACCCAAACATATTCACTTTACATTGATATACAACAGTGAAACGCAGCCGATCCTTAATAGTCTTTAAAAAGTTTAGAATGCTGCAGATAGAATCTTAACTAAATCCAGACATCATCTATCATTTGATATATTATATTTTAACTTCCTTTCATTGGCTCCCTATTCATGTCAGATCAGACTTTAAGGTGCTTCTGATCACTTACAAAATTGTAAATGGGCTTGCTCCTTTATACTTGTCTGATCATATTATACATTATACTCCATCTTGGGCACTACACTCTCAGAATATAGGGCTCCTGTCTGTCCCCAGAGTTAAAAATAAGTCAACTGGTTGCAGGGCCTTTACCGATCATCCTCTTGCTTCTGGATTAACCTCGCTGCAGACATCAGACTATCTAACTCCGTTGAGGCCTTTCTTTATTCGCCTTAACTTTAAATTAGTACTTATTCTTCGTTTAGTTCAGGCCTTGCACCTGTAACCATTATACTTTCTATGGGTTGGTCTCAGTCTCAATTAATCTCTTAACCCTAGCACTTAAAGTCCATGTTTGTAGTCCTCTGTTTCTTCAATTTTTTCCCCAGTTAAAAGAGTTTTTTGGGGGGAGTTTTTCCTCACCAAAACCAATGGCCTAAGGACACTGTATTGATTGTAAAGTCCACTGAGGCAAATTGTGATTTTGGGAAATGTAAATAAAATTTAACTTGATTTGACATTGATTTGACAAAAGCTGTAACTACAGAATGTTGGGCTTTTTTGCTTGAAAAATAGCTGAAACAATTAATGTATTATCAAAAAAGTTGACTAATCGTATAATCTTTCCAGCATTACTGCTTTCTGTAAATAAGGGCAGTCAAGCGTTGCGAGAACATGAGCCAATTTGTTCAAACTTCGAGTGTCAAATGACTTCAGGATGAAATCTTTAATAACTGGTGTTTAAAACAACTTATTCTGAGCCAATACAAATGTTGTGCTCAGAGCCATTAAATTTGAGACAAAAAGAAGACCTGGACTTAACTCTCAGACCAAACAGGTCAGGTCGACTGTATCTATTTAATACCTCTGTCCTGTCTCTTTTCTGTCCTGTCTCTTATTCTGTTGATTTTCCCTAACAGGGTTTCCTTGAGAACTAAATCTACTTAGGATTTATTGTTTCTTATTATTTCTCGTCATTGGAAATTATAATCCTTTCACCTAATCCCCCTTTCCCTCCCTCTCTTTCAGATCATATTCATCAAGATCATCCCCTCTGACAAAGCAAGAAATCAGCACAGTGGGGAGGTCTAAAGAGAACGCGTACTGAAACAGGGGGTTTCTTCCTAATCAAATCAGGTTCCTCTGATGTAATCAAGACGAGACGCCAAAGACGACGACATAATCTCCCAGGGACATGCCTCCCTTGCCTGCACATTATTAAAAAATGAGGAGTAACAAATCTTTAGATTGAAAGACTGGAAAAATGGAATTATAATAAATCAGGGGAAACTGGGGCAAGGTTGGATAAAGCCTTCAGATACAGATGAGGGACAAATCTTCACAGTGGTTTGTGCTTGTGTGTGTGTGTGTGTGAGAGAGAGAGAGAGAGAGAGGGAGACAGTGTGTCTGTGTGTGTGTGCGGGTAATGTGTTTGCATGGTTGCTTATGAAATATTTCAATTTACTCAAGATCAAGTCCCTGACCTGAGCTCTCCCTCTCTACCTCAGTGTAAAAAAAATCGGTAGTGCTGGTCGTCCCACTGGAACTCGTTCAGTGTTGTCAGATAATCTGTTTGTATCTAAGGTGACAGGTGGACTGTGATGCATCATGGAGGGGCTTCTCAATCATTTGAGGATGCATTTACAATTAACTCCCACATGATGGCACAATATGACAAAAGTAAGTAGTAAGTAGTAAAAGTGGTAAAGTACTACATAAAATGCATAATGTTATCAAGGCCAGTTGAATATTTAACTTCATTAATTTATATAGTGAACCGATCTACAAACACACAGCTGCCACAACACAAAGAATGAAAGAGTACAATAGAGTAGGCTCCAACTGCCAAGACATTCTTGGCCTTCACCACCAGATGGCCTTATTGAACTGCAGTAAAAAGTACCAACACTATGGAGAGGAACTGTGGACTATTGAGACATATGTTGTGCGAGTTTGAGGTGGACTTCTATAGGCCGGTTTGCCATTGTGGCTTAGGGTTTAGGGCGCTCACCATGAATCAAAATGTTGACAGATTGAGTGTGGCTGGTAATTTCCTGTCCTCTCTTCCCTCATCTCTCTACTGTCCACTCTCTAATAAAGACATCAAATGCCTGAAAAGTTTAGAGTTTAGAAAAGCGTCCATATGGCATTGCACAACAACAAGACATTAAAAGTAATATTTGCTAATATTTATTCTATAAACATACAATCAGCAGATTGGTCGATAATGAAAATAATCAAGAATTGCTTACAGATCTAAAATTATTAGGGTTGCACGTTATGATACCATAAACTGTGAGTCAAGTGAAAATGATCTACTATTAAAGATTTTGCCATACAGTACCATGATATCTGTCCTGTTCATACCTCTAGGCATATAAGGCCATTGTTAGAAGTGCTGCATCAATGAGTGAGGCAGCTTAATGGCTATATTGGATTTTTATTGCCATAAAAATCATCATCAATGTGATGAAACAGAATTAATTGTCAGGTATTTAAGTTACTGCATTAACCAAAGGGACACAGTGATGTCTTATTTTCTCCATAAATAATTTCTCCATAAGTTTTTTCAAGACATTTCACTAAATAACAATATGAAAGATGAATTATCTCTAAAAAATAAGTGCTAATTTTAACAGTGGAGTGCTTCAGAAGTCAAACAGATCAAATTAAGAGATAAGGTATGTAAGACAATGTGGTATTTAATTAAAAATAGTAAACAAATTCAGATTTGTGGGAATCTTCTGCGACAATTTAAATCAAAAGAGACAATGCCCATATAATAGATACACGACTTACACACTGCTGTGTCTTCTTAGCATAAAGAAAATTCTACAACGACACGAAGATACTACAGAGTTTAGATTGATTACTAGAAATATTTAACGTTAGAAATATTCACTTACAAAAGTATCACTGGATGACTTACAAACTCTTCTTATATGCTTTGAATACAGAAACAGCCTACAAGGCCTACAGTCTAAGGATTCATAACAGCACAGGTCAAGAAGAAAGCAAGAACAAACAAGAAATTCTCACAAGCAACCTGCAGACCCCCACAGGCTCCTTCACATACTCTACACCATCAACAGGTGACTGACCAACCAATACATAAAAACATTTGGGAAATTACTCAAAGCCCCTGCAGACTATGTACCTGCCACTATGTCTATGTACGAAGCATCAGTAACACAACCAGCTACAATAAGCAATGGTGCATAATAAACTCATAACCTGAACAACTACACAGGAAGTAGTTTAATACACACAGACAGCTTTAACCATCAGAAAGACACAGGCTGATACAGAAACAGGCAGTAAGATTGTGGATTTACCTGACTCACATTATTTGAAGCTGCGGCCCATCCTCTCTTGGGCGATGGGGGGGGGTGAATATGTCAGGACATGTCATATAGTCCCGCCGCACGTGTCGCTGTGAGCGTCTCTCTCCATCACTGCCGGCTGCTTAACTAACCAAAACACAGTTGGCCTCCATGTCCGTTTTATTTGGTTAGCTGATGTCGTTACCAACACGAGAAAACAAACTAACTCTCCGGGTAGCTTCGTGTAAATAATGTTAGATGGCCTCTACTGTGACACCAGAGTATGGCCGGCTTCACGGTGGCTCAACAGTTTCTTATCCGGGGACCCGTTCACTGTCTCGCAGTGACATAACAATGGCCGCATCTAATAGTTTGATACTACTTTTCAAAGCAACTTCTTACTACAGTGCGTAAGTGTTTGACCTAGCCTGGCAACCACACGAATCTGCGAGCTCATGTTTAATTTTATTTCTATTTCTTCTTCTTCTTCTTCTTCTTCTTCTTCTTCTTCTTCTTCTTCTTTTAATTCTTCTTCTTCTTCTTCTTCTTCTTCTTCTTCTTCTTCTTCTTCTTTTAATTCTGCTTCTTCTTCTTTTTTTTTTTTTAATTCTTCTTCTTCTTTTAATTCTTCTTCTTCTTCTTTTAATTCTGCTTCTTCTTCTTTTTTTTTTTAATTCTTCTTCTTCTTCTTCTTTTAATTCTGCTTCTTCTTCTTCTTCTTTTTTAATTCTTCTTCTTCTTCTTCTTTTAATTCTTCTTCTTCTTCTTCTTTTAATTCTTCTTCTACTTCTTCTCGCTTCTTCTTCTTCTAATGGCGAATTAGTTGCAATCAATCAATGAAAACTTGGAAAGATGAATGAAGTAAGTAATTTCTATGTGACAAAAGGTGAGTACTCAGTATTTGAATTAAAATGATAGTGGCAGCTGATGTGGACGGTGAGGGAGTCCTGTCTTGTTGGCCACAAGGGGGTCTTGTTGCCATAGGAACCCTGAGAGCCCCCACCCAACCAACACCAACTATTGTCAAATCCCTTTATATATGGCTCTCTAAATCAACTTCTGGGGGCTATAACATAAGCAGAGAGTCTGTCTGTCACAAATAAGAGTTTTCTAATGTTTTCTAAGTGTGTCTTAAGCAGCAGCCAGGCTCATTCTATTATTGGGAGGGTGACGCCCCAGCACTGGGAGCTGGGGGGGGGGGGGTGCTGCCACATCCCACTTCTCTCCTTGGGAGTAGAAGTGGGGGGGGGGTCACATCCAGGAGGAAGACAACCCGAAGAAGGCACCATGGCGGGCGGCATCGGGGGAGTTGAGAGGTTCGACAGCCCGGGAAAAGGGCGAGGTCTCCGCGTTACCAGGGCGTTCAAAGTCGGGGAGCTGCTGTTTTCCAGCCCGGCGTACACCTACGTGCTGTCGGCGAGGGAGAGGGGCTGCTACTGCGAGTGCTGCTTCACCAGGTGAGAGACTGGCCCCGCATGCCGGGGACAGCGGGTTTCGTTTTTATTTTCAGCGTTACATGATACAGTCCAGAAAGAGTGTCTCCTGTGAGCGCTCATGCCTGCATCAGATACTGCCACAGGGATCATGTCTGGATAATTAAGTAGTTCCTTGTCTTTCAACTCTGGCTGAAGTTTTGTTTAATATAGGGGCTATAAGTTGCAAATAACATCTCTGGTGATCTGTCTTGCAGACATATCATTTGTCATATTTAAATCTGTTTATGGAGTGACCATGTAGTAAGGTGACTGATCATGTGCACAGTTTGGATTCTGTGCAGTGACATTTTTATTATTTTTTTTTTTTGTATTGTCCTGCGCTGATCCTTAGTTATCAGGTGACAAAAAGTAGCCTAGATG
This sequence comes from Lateolabrax maculatus, assembly GCA_031216445.1. NCBI lineage: Eukaryota > Metazoa > Chordata > Actinopteri > Acropomatiformes > Lateolabracidae > Lateolabrax > Lateolabrax maculatus. The sequence continues at coordinate 11,145,051 of CM062212.1, read as the reverse complement.
TTTGAAAAGTATGACTTCTTTTTGTTTTCTACTGTAAACCGCTGCAACCGTACCCCTGACTTTGGTCCGACCCCAATCCATGCTCTCATAGCTGTGACATCCTTTTTTATCCTGAAGCCATAAAACCTAATCTACCTTAAAATGGACCTTAACCAGGGTTGCACCTGTACTTCACATCAAGTAATGTGTTCCCAGCTTCAGCCTGTCATGTTCACCCACCACTAAGCAGCTTGTTGGGCTTGGCGTGATTACAAACAGTAAGAGTCCCAAAAATGTATTTTTTGGATTGCTTCACTGTTTCGGTGGAGTAGAAAGACAGCTGGGACATCATAAGGTCAGCTCTATTAATACCACAGAATGTTTTAAAGCCCTTCATTGCTATCAGTTACGACAGGCCACCAGCAACTGCTACTTCTTGTCTCAGAGTAGTGGAGCAGAATGTTTAAATGCCCATACACACACTTACACACTCAAGCAACTAGATACTCACATATAACAGGTACTCCACTAGACATACAACTAGATACTCCGCTATCTACTGAGCTCTGTTGTCTGACATTTGAGTGTTGTTTGTTTGTGTGTCTGGGAAATTATTCAAGAATGTGTCATTAACTGTCATTAACATCATTAACTAAACAGACCCTGTGTTTGTCATATATAGGAAAGAGAACTTGGCAAGATGTGGGAAGTGCAAGAAAGCCTTCTACTGCAATGTGAAATGCCAGGTAGGAAACAGCTGGGGGAGTGACAGAATGACTCTGTAATGTAATCACTCCTGTGCAAGTGGTCATTGGACAAAGATAAATAATGGACATTGTAGCTCAGAGCTCCTAACTATTACTGTGTATTTCTTTTACAACAGCTATTGTAAGTTGGAACACAAGCAGATTCCCTCAAGGAGTGTTTAATATTTGCAGTCATGAGTTATAATATCACATGACATGAACTGATCTAGACATTCATGGTCCTTAGAGGATGAATCTGAATGATTTGATTGATCCCTGACTTTTCATCTTACACCACTAGCAGGTTGCATTTTATGTCCATTACATTTTATGACAGTTCACCTCTAAAACAAATGAATTCCTGTCACTCGTAAGCATGCAGCTCTCTCCACAGTAAGTGCAGCTGGTACAGCTGAGGCTGACAGAGTACAGCTTAGACTGTTTATCGCTGAGCTAAGTATGATAATGTAGACCTGAGCCTGCAAAGCTAAATCTGAAATTACCTAAAATAATCACTATAGAGAGGATAAACCCTTGTGTTTTAGGTGACAGTATGCTCTACCCTCTGATGCCACCCTTGAGTGAAACTTAACACTTTTGCCTCACTAGTGGCACCACTAGTAAAAATGTTTTTTTTAGATTTCCTCGACCCGTTTTTTAACCATCCATTGGCTGGTGTCTGTTAGAGTAGATTAAAATGTATATGACATGTACAGTATATTATGTACCTGCATAAGTCTGTATAACAGATGGTGAAGTATGTACATGATGAGATATATAAAGCCATTTGTGTGATAAAGTTGTCCTGACTTGATTATGATGAACTGAAAAAAAGAGGGGGACCAAGCAGTCAATGAGTGGGTCAGTTTTCATACGGAGGGGTAAAGGGGTGAGGTTGCCAATAGCTTAACACAGTGTGGAATCACTTTCCACCATGCTGCTTAATGATTCAGCTGGTAGTGTAGCTAAGGGTTGATATATGCCAACTGTTAGGCCTTTTGTTGTGGTGGGACCTAAACTGTTAATAGTTGAATTGGCTTTAAACTACAGGGTCGCTCTTTTGTAATGCCATTATGATATTGATGTGTGTTTGTGTGTAGAAAGCAGACTGGGCCATGCACAAGCTGGAGTGCTCTGCAATGACTGCATTTGGAGAGAACTGGTGCCCATCGGAGATGTCCCGCCTGGTGGCCCGGATCATTGCCAAGAAGGTTGGACAGTCAATAAAAGACACAGTGTTCTTTAGGAGTGTTGTAGCACATACGGTGGTTCACTGAGGTGATTTCTGTTAATCATGCCTGTTTTCCACAGAAAACACAAAAACAAAGATGTGTTTCTGAGAAGATCCTGCTCATAGGAGAGCTGCAATCACGTGAGTGATCGCTCCTTTAACACACAGGCATAAAAGCGCACACATGATTTTTGTTCGTGAGTTCATTGCTCTTTGGGGACAACCCTTATAAACCCAACTGGAAAGCATCTCTGCAGATTTGCAGATCTGTACTTCAGTCCTAAGTGTCCCTACATGTCCCTCTTAACAAATCACAACCCATTCAGATTAGACTGAGACATCTATATATATCCTATAGATGTAGGTCGAATAGCCATTAGACGGCATAACAAGTGTAACAACTTGAATGGGGAGCGGGAGCACTTCAGACTAACATACACACTGCTGAGTGTCAGTGAGTCAAATAGTATCTGATTGTATATTAAAAAAGTATATTAACTAATAATTCCTGATGTTAGAAAAAATATTACATGTATAATAATACACAGTATAGTTTGTATGTGTACTGTACTGATTTTACACATCAAAGTGTGTTTACAGGTGTTGGAGAGTGCTACTGCATATGCGAGAAAGTAGTATAAAACTGTTTGTGGCTCCAGGAGCGGCGTGAAGTCTGATAAATCTCCTTAAGTGATGTCACTTGAGTCAGCGTTAGCCTCTACTTACTCATAGTGTGAAAAAGAGCATGGCTGCGTCAGCTGTCGTGTGTGACTTTTATATTGTGTGTCTTGGTGTCTGGAGGGAAAAGTTGAGCTTTCATTTGAAACACTGAGTCAGTGTGATTGTCTAGTATAATTAAGTAAATTAAATTAAATAAACAGTCTTACAGGTTAGGGACAAGACGCATACACATACACACACGTACAGTCTGGCAGATTGTAGCATGTGGATGATGTGACAATGTATTCCTGTCTTGGCAAAGTGAGAGTGGCGAAGAAAGGAGAGCTGTTTATCCCTGTCTATTTACAGTTGTTACAGTTAACAGGCCAGACCTGATAAAAAAACTTCTAAAGCTTCTAGTTGTATGTAAAAGGAAATCATAGTCTACAATGAATACTGCTAAAGAGTATGCTTGCGACCCTGGGTAAATACAAGTTAAAAAATACACATTTGGTTGATCAAATCAAAAAGTCTTTCCCTTTTCTTGTAACAGACGTGGAGGACGTAGATAATGAGAGAAGAGAGATGAACGAGGCAGATGTTGCTGGACTGCATCGTTTTTACTCCAAAAATTTGGAGTTCCCCAACCATAAAGACCTGCTCACACTCTTCTCCCAGGTACAACACACACACACACACACACACACACACATAAATAACAGGTGTTAATAACATCTACAGATTCTTACACTCTTTTTTGCTGTCCGTGTCAAAGAAGACATTGAAAATTATATATATTTTGATGCAAATCATGCGAAAGATTGGTAATATGTATTTGCATTGTGTTTTTCCTTCAACAGGTTGCCTGTAATGGTTTCACTATAGAGGATGATGAATTGTCCCACATGGGTACTGCAGTCTACCCAGAGTAAGAAGGAAAACTCACATGTATACATACGAGCCCATTTTCGTTCTGTATTGTTTCAACAACGCATATAAAGATACAGTATACTGCACAGTACATTCTCCCCTCCTTACACAGTTTCTCTGTCTCAGTGTTTTCCCTCACATGCAGGCTATTGGCTTCTTTGGATACGTGTTAGTTCCTTCATTTTATTTTTGGACATTGGTCATTTGCTTAGGACTCCAGTCATTGTTCTTGAAAACACATACTGGAGAAGGGCAGAGAAACAGAAACACTTCATGAAAAAGAAGACATAACCAACCATAATTACAAGGCTAACTGCACAGGCAAACCATTTTACTCCATGAATACTGAATGCTAGAATTAGCAGTCTTTGTTTTCCTTATTTTGTAAGGTCAGTATTCAGAGCAACATGTAACAGATATCCAAAGAGGACAGATTGTCAATTCCTAGCAAGACGACTTTTCCTCTCCAGTTGGTCATTCGGTGGTAAAATCAGCTCCCTGCTGTGGCAGAGGCTGTTAAGTTATAAAATTGTCTGTGTGAGTGTGAATTTGCCCTCTCAGCTCCTTTCTGAGCTATTTCCAGCCTGCCAACCAGGTAATAGCAAGGCCTCTAACACTAAAAACAAAGTGGTTATGTCACTGTTATGTCATTGCTATGATCAATAATAACTTGGCACTTCTGTCACTGCTCCCACTTCATCTATTGTAAGAAAGTAGAGAGATTCTCATTCTTATCTGTTGCTTTCTCTGTCTGTCTATGTCTCCACAGTGTGGCACTGATAAACCACAGCTGTCTTCCCAGCGTCATAGTCACGTTTAACGGGACGTCGGCTGAGATCCGGGCGGTGCGGGACATGAAGCCTGGAGATGAAGTGAGGAAAGGCGACAGCTGCCATTAGAGGGGGGTTGGGTCCTGTTCAGTTTTTTGTGTCTGTGGAGAAAGCAGCCGTGCTTATTACGAGAGGGCAGAGTGTGTGAAACAGTCGTCTGTGAGCTTGGTTCAACTCGATGTGGTGTATCAGAAACCAAAGGAAAAAGATCCGCTGAATTACTTTTAAACTAGTAAAGAACAGTAAATGTTTTGGGTTTATGTTCTGACACACTTCTTGCTTTTCCTATTGCAGTAAAATATAGGAATTTATCAACTTTAAATGATATGTAAGCCAGTTAGTCTTTTTTTACTGTGTTTTCTGGTACTGTGAGTTTAAAGGAATAGCTCAACATTTTGGTAATACGTTTATTCGCTTTCTTGCCAAGAGATGGTGAGAGGATTGATTTTAATCCGTACAATATGTAATGTAAAAGCAACATGTCAGAGTATTTGCTGGACTGTTTCTTGGCCAGTAACTTCCTGGAGTCTTCCGTCATCACTAATGCCCAGTTCTCACTAAATGATTGTAAGCCTGATTTTCTGCCCGCTGACAGTTTTCAGAGATTGGCGACAAATCGGGGTTCACACTGCGCTTATAAATTGGCACCCGGCCAAAATTAACCCATTTTTTCTGGTTGCTTATTACCGATAGACAGAACCAGGTTAGGTCTCCTTTTCCACTTCCGCTCAGCTAAGCCAAAAGGCTGCTGGGGCTATTTTCAGACTGACCTTGTGACCTGCATTTTAGGAGCAGCAAATTGAGACATTAAAACAAGAGGGACAATGTCTTTGATAGAAAGTGATAATTATTTAGGAATCTCGGGTACAGTGTGTTTGTGTGTTATTTCCACCTCTAGGTGCTCATCGGCTACATAGACCTCCTCTATACAACAGACGACCGCAACAACAGGCTGAGAGAGTCCTATTACTTCACCTGTGACTGCCAGGAATGTAAAAGCAAATCCAAGGTAAGACACCATAAGAAGTGCTAAATGATATGTATTATTTTGGTTAACAAAATAAGCAGGGACCAGCAATTGTGGCACTTATCCCACAAGTCGGTCATCCCACAAGTTATACAACTGCCATTGTATTTCTTACGTAAAATTTAGACACTGCACCCCATAATTTGGTAAACTGTCATGCTCGGTGTCTTGTCTTCACCTTCAGGACAAGGCAAAGTTGAAAGTACGTAAGCACAGTGACCCCATCGAGCCAGAGGTCATCAACAACATGGTGCGCTATGCCAGGAAAACCATCAGAGAGTTCCGGGCCTTCAAACATACAAAAAATATCCTTTAATAGCTCTAAATACCACTCTGTCTTGTTTTGCACAATTTGTCTGTACTTATCAGGAACACTTGCAGGAAACATCAAGTAGAAAAATGTCCACTGTCTATTAAAATTGCTTATGAGCCTAATTGCTCAACAGCTAAACTTCACTTTCCCCTGCTGTATCACACTCAGCTTTAGACTAATTGCCTGATTTGGTGATTAGTGTACATTTTCTCATTAGTTGCAGTGAAGTTAAAATTAGTGATTCTGACATTTCAGTCAAGCCCCAGCTGGTGTTGATGCAGCCTTGACTCTGTGGCACCCCCTAGTGAGTTACTGGAGATGTGTGAACAGAGCCTGGACGAGATGGGAGCCGTCTTTGATGACTGCAATGTCTACATGCTTCACATGATGTACCAGGCCATGGGGGTCTGTCTCCACATGCAAGATGCGGACGGAGCTATCAGATACGGCGAGAAGATCGTCAAACCTTACAGGTGCTTAGAAGCATAGAAACCCTCAAAAACCCACATCTTTCTATACACTTTCTAACCATGCAGGTCAGAAATGACAGATTGTAGCAGCTCAAATGATGAGGTTTTTCATGTTTATTATCTTATAAAATGGGTATTTCTTTCATTTAAGTACATTTTTATTAAATATTCTTCTCATCTAAATTAGTAAAGGTATGAATTAGAGTATGGATAGTAGGGTGTTCCTTTATTGAAAACAGAAAAATGTCACAGTTTCCCTTTCACTTTGACAGCATGTAACTAAGTAACAGCTGTTTTTGGAAATTTGACCCATAAGGGAACTAAAAGTCATTATAGATATTTCTGCTTCTGTTGATTCAGTTTTACCTTTTTTTAATCTGTGCTAGTGCATCAATCCCATCAAATTCAATTATAAATCACTGGAGAGGTGTGAAGTCATTTTCTACTAATTTTAGTCCTTTTTGTGTAGTATATAATAGTTCTATTCACTCCCCTGGGCTGAACATTTGTGTCAATTTGAAAAGTTCTGAAGGTGGTGAAGAATATCCAAAATGTGTCTAATAATGTGTGTTTCACCTACTACTTTATTTATGATTACAGTTAACAGCACAGGGAGAAGACAGGGTTTTGCAATAGATTACCATGTCCATGTTCATGTCTTAAAAGCAATGATTTACCTGTTTGACAGAGTGTGATTTCTTTCCAATGCAGCAAGCTGTATCCACCCTACTCTTTGAATGTGTCCTCCATGTACCTGAAGTTGGGCAGACTGTACATGGGGCTAGAGAGGTACTCAGTGGGCATCAGCACTCTCAAGAAGGTAACATGACCTGCTGAGCTTTTACACCAGACTTTCATACCCCAATACAGCAGCTACAAAGTACTTTTAACCAATTGAACATTAAATACTGTTTTGACAGAATCATGAACAACAATCATTAGTACTATCATTTGAAGTGTTACTGTGATATTAGCTTCAGTGCTGATACCAAAACCTTTTCCAATAAATCCCTTAGAGTAATAGGTTTTTTGACAAAATCCATGTTTTAATTTAACAAAAGAAGCCTTCTTCTTAAATTTGATCCATTCGATATCTTTAACTGAATACAATACGGTCTAATTGAGGATTAAGTAACTATTACAAATTTGTATCAAGCATTGGAGGCCAGCTTTCAGTTGATACCAAAAGAGTAGTGAGGTTTGATAAACTTATACTTGCGTGTTGTAAAATATTGGAAAATGTATTTGTGTTTATACAGGCAATAGCCATAATGGAGGTGGCTCATGGGAAGGATCACTACTACTTGAAAGAGTTGCGCAAAGAGATGGCACGAAAATGAAGAGCACGGAAAGAAATGATGTAACACGGCTGATCCTTAGAGACTGCGTACCCTCCTTTGATTAGGGGCTTTACAGAACTGTAGGCACTTTCTACTGTTTACGTGTTTACTTTTTTTGGTACTGAAGCAAAGACTGAGAGCATTCATGTTTTTATGCAAAGTTTTATGCTGAGAGATTTACCTTTTTACGTCAGTGTTATGTATGCAAGAACCTATTTGTTTGTTGAGTGCAAGATACTTCTGTACAAAGTGTGATAATCTGACATTGTGAAAGATGTTTTTACTCATGTTGACCATAATAATCCATCATGTTGTATTATTTTCCACATTTAATGATTTCATCTTTGTTTTGGCATGTGACTAACACTGGACCCATCAGAGTTGAGTTGTTTACATACATGTGTAAGAGGGTCAATGCAACAAAATCCCTGTCAGCCAATCAGGACAGCTGCCTCACCACAAGGGGCCTATTAAAGCTGCCGAATGTGCCCAAGTCACAATGGAGGGCTGGGATAGAGCACTGTGTTTGCATTAACACCTTGTGTGAGAGATCTGCACTAATTAATGTTTCCAGTACTGTGAAAAAAAAACACACACACCATACTATCAGCTAAAAGACAATGAATAAAAAATTCCAAAATAAATGAATTTGTGGCCACAGTCTTAAAGAAAATAAGGCTTTATTGCATAATAAGCAAGTACGACAGCTTCATACATGTCTGGGGAGAGAAAAAACAAAAGACTTGATGCACTGAAAACGCATATACAAAACATATGTACACATACTTTGAAAGGTATTTGGGAGTTTTGCCAAAAAAAAAAACAATTAAGGGGAAAAATTAAATATAAACAAACAGTGGAATGCCGTGAGAGAAAATACTGTCACAAAGAGAACAGAAGTGCAACAAAACACTTATATGTCAACAGAGCATAAAGCTTATACTTATTTGAGAATATATACATTGAAATATAAAAATGCATGCATAGTTTATTATGTTGCGGTATTTTAAGGGTACCAAGTCAAAAAAAGAAACTATATACTGTAAAACATCTGTAGAAATCTTTTCTCGCATGCCCATTATGTACAAAGTTACTTTGGACATGGCTGGCTTTGCATCACGTTTCAGAAAAATAAAAAAGTATATTTAACATAGCATATAAAAGGAAATTCTTCAGAATGTAATTTTATTAGCAGGATCCAGAAACATGGCAACAGAGTAATCTATTGGGTTTGGATCAGATTATTACAAACGGCTGCCTTTTTTTGGCAAAGTCAGTTGTGTCACTTATATTAATATCCTTCAAAAATAAACCAAGACATCAGCATTCTCCTACTGGCAAATCCTTACCTTAGAGTTAGGTAAATGATTTGAAGTGTTAAAGTTGTTCTTATAACAAAACACAAACTATTAAATACTGATTTAAAGATTTAATCTTTGGAGGTAAAAAAAATAAAGAAAAAGGAATTCAGTTTACCTAACCCACCCAGAACCCTAAAGGGATGTCAGCCAGGCAGCTTCTCCTTGTTTAATGTTTTAATAAGGCACAATGATGCAGTATATACAGTATTTTTTTTGTAAAAGGACACAATTCTCTATTGACTGTATATGCAAACAGTGAAATTATATTTATAAATTATCTTCAAATCATTGGACAAACACTTTTGAAACTTTTGAAATGCTTTTAGGTAAGAAATGTGATAAGACATACTTGATTGCAAGGTGTGTATGTTTGCATGTGGAGGAGGGATCTTAATAGAAATGTATCAGATGAGGCACCTCCAGAAGGAAAATGGGAGCGATCCTTTTGACACTGACAAGGAAGGCTTTCAGAAAAATGTAGTAGAAATTAAGACATGATCAAAAGATGAGGATCAACATGCTTGTCAATGCTCGGTTCAATGGAAAAGGTGACCACAATCTAAATAAATAAAAACATTTGTTACAATGTTGAAGTAAATATTTGCTGTATTAATCAATACTCTGTTAAAAATAAAGAAACATTTTTAGAACAGTGATTTAAAGAATACTTTTGTTTGGCAAACTCTTTCAGAGTATAGAAAATAGTAATAATACTGCTGCCACCTACTGTTCATGCAGCATAGTGTCATTTCTAATAACGGCTAAATAATGAATGAGAAATGTAGCAGGCAATTTATCCAAACTGAGATTTATGTTCTCCAGGTATTTCATAAGAAATCTCAAGAACGCACAGGACACAGACACACCAACACACTCACAACAAGCTGCATATTCACCTGACCTGCATGGAGAAAACACATAGACATGCATTTTCCACATAGAAGGACCAGGTCCAAGACTAAATCCAGGGGAAAAAAGAACATCTGAATACGCTGAATGGTCGTTTGTTTCTATACAGGCCTACGTGAATCCTTTCCTCCCTTGAGGTGAGTTTGTATGAAAATCTACTAGAATTTCCATAAACTGCATAAACATGAATCTCTATTTGCTTCCAACCAGCTATCAATTATACTGTATCTTCTTGCTAATTTATAAGTACCGTTGTTGTTGTTATTTGCAGCTTTTTGTTTGTTTTTGTATTGTTTCTACCACGTCATGTAAGGTCAACGGTCAGGATCCTGGGCTCAGATGAGGCGGGAGTTCTTGAGGAACTGGATGAGGACCTGGTAGACAAACTTGTACTGGGAAATGGTCTGCACCATCAGCATCCTCTGCTGCCTCAGCCCTGACAACATGGTGGGAACCTCCACTGGCTGAAGGGGAAGGAAGAAGAGAAATAAGGTAATTGAAAAATCCGGGATAAAAAGAGAAAAGAAGGAGAGACAATCCTTTAGGGGTGTAAAATGTAAAATGTATTCAGTTGAGCAACAATACTTGTACAGTAACAATGTTACATGTATGTTGGCTAGAAAAAGACCCTCAATAGAGTTATATTAAAAGTCCATTAACCTGCCTGCTCTCCTGTCACATGTATTTGCTTATTCTCACAGAGTGAATTAATAAAGGGATCATATCTGGATTTACCTGGTATATACAGAAAGTGTATATAATGGTTTGCAAATGTGGTGTATCTTTTAAACAACTCTGCTTCCAATGTTTTGTATCCTCGTATGAGTTGATTCATATGTTTTTCACCCCAAAAATTAAGCTGTGTATCAGTTCAGGTGACACTTGTGATACATACATCCTGTCAAACAAAAACTGTGATCCTAAAAATTAAAACTTAATTACAGCCCAGTTGTCCACCCACCTCATTGTGCTCCAGGCAGCTGATCATGAGCTCAGTGAGGATGACGACTCCGGTGCGACCCACCCCGGCACTACAGTGCACCACCACAGGTGGATTGAGACTCTTGGAGGTGTCCAGCATGGAGTTAGTATGTCTCCGTACAGACTGGATCTCCTCTAGGTAGGCTGCAGGAAAGAAGAAGGAGACAAAGATAAGATGTGGGCATTATGTCTGCCAGGCTGAAGAGAGAATTTGAAACTGCTTTTTTTGCTCACTTGTTGTATAATAACATATTTTCAGAGTGCGTGGCCTCTTTGAAAGAATTGCAATTATACTATATTTTTGTATTGATTAAATAACCGAGAAAAAATGTAAATTAAAGACCTTTAGATGTGCTGATAGATGTTTTTTTTTTTTACCACTGGAGTGAGAGGGCAAGCTTTCCCCCCAGCTCCCAGTCTTTATGCTAAACTAAACTAACTGCCTGCTGTCTCTACCTTCATATTTACCCTACAGACATGAGAATATCGATCTTCTTGTCTAACTCGCAAGAAAGCGAGTAAGAATAATTCACAAAATGTCAAACTATTCCTTTAATTGGACATTAACTAATGACGGCACAGTTATGTTCCATCACTTCCTGTTATGTCTTGAAATGCACTCAATGAGGACGACAATGATGACACAATCCTACTCACAGAGGAATCCCTGGACATATTCAGGACAGCCCTGCTCAGGCCAGTCAGTGTACTGCAGGTGCCAGACCGTTCTCTCCTGGCCAGACAGCAGGTGTTTGACCTTTAACCCCGTGGTGGCGTAGCAGCCCGAGTCGGTGCGGAACTTGGTGGTCACTTTGAACTTGCCGTGAGTGGCCGAGTTGTGTTTGGAGCCCAGTTTGGGCCAGTAGCGGTGACTCTTAGACCTGCCCCCCTCCTGGATGGAAGAGAGGGTAAAGATTTGAGGAGGAGGCAGGTGATTGGAGGGAAGACAAAAAGAGGAGAAGGGGATGAGGGAAAACAGATGTACACCGTGAGCTCTGACACTTATACATAAGCACAAAGATACGGTAACACACACACACACACTCTCTCTCTCCGTCACCCGACTCTTCACACGCCGACAGACGCCAGCTGTCGGCCTGCTGGAAACTATGCACATCTGCTTGCGCCATGTGTGTGCATAAGTGTGTATGTACCTCCTCAGCAGTAACCATGGCGATGACGTTGACCCCCTGCTCCCAGACCATCTGCCAGAAGTCGGCACAGGTGTTGGCTAGCGGGCCCTGGGTGGCAATGTAGTGCCACTCCTCCCCTCTGATCATCACCTGGGAAAACACACACGCACACACACACACATTAAGAATCAATTAGTGCACACGGAGATTACAGTGACTGCAGTGCAAACAAGAATCAGTCTACAGATGGGTAAACAAACAAATTTGCTTACTCACAACCAAATTTAAATTAAATAAAGCTCACACGTAAGCCAGAAAAAAAAAAATACTTATATACTTAAATACATTAAATGTCAACAGCTTATTTACACAATTGACAATCTCATCCACCACTGGAGGGCAGTATAAACAAAATCTTCCTCCACAGTCTTTTCCCTCATTTATAAAACCATCAACCCCTCTTCTTTAGCTTTCTTTTCCTTTCCCTCATTAATAATCATAAGGCATCCCACAGCACTGAAAAACCTCCCATCTTCAATACACTTCAACCACACAGACTTTGAAGTGCCATTACATAAAAAGCATGTCCCAGCTAATTCCTCAGGTCACCTCGTGACTATAAACACTGTATTAAGAGATGGATGGGGAATAAACAAGGCCTTTTGTTCTGTGGCAGCAACCTTAAGTGACGGGGGGGAAGTAAGAGGGTTACACCGTGATAGGCAGCGATCCAGTGTTGCTTTGGTGATCGCACTCGCGCACCAGACTGCAATTAGGCATACGCACAAAATGCAAACTCATGCATACACACGAGTTTCTGTGCACACACTGTTTGCAACTAAGCGTGAATAGAGTGAGAGCAGCTCAGGTTGACTTAAGAGGGTTTGGAGTTTGGACCACATTCTTTGGGAATTCCATGAGCTCTGTGAGCTTAAAGGCCCAAACAGCCTTCGACAGATGCCTTTCATCCTTTCCCTCCGAGCCATTCGCTGCTTAGGAATGACCACAACAAAGACTAGCAGAGAACTGACTGTATCAAACTTATGCTCTTAATTTATTTTGTATGATGTGGGTGTTGCACTTTGAGACTGTAAATATATTTAAGAGCCATGCACATAAACTTGAATCTTATAAAACACTTATTGTGACTGTTTTCACAGTCAGTATCATTATTTTCCTCTAAATTGGTTCACACCGAAAACTGACAGATGATAAAGTCTGATTTAAAATCCAGGCTGGCATGTTGACAACGAGAAAACCCGATGCTCACTGAAGAGAGGAAGAACTGCAGACGCTGCAAACATCAGATTGTGTGGAGCGATGTGGAAACTGCAGATTCCACTGTTCTGCCAGATTTGACTGCCGCTGTTTTTATTTCTTCATCTCATTGCACCCTGATCTTCTGCAATGGGTTTATGGCATCCGAGAATTAGTGCCACTTACTGTTTATCTCAATTAACTAACTCCTACTATTTATAACAGTAGTGGATGGAAACGCACATTAATGCACATTTTCTTTTGATGATTTTCTGGAAATTCAGTTAAAATTTGCAATACATTTCGATGGAAACCTGGCTGATAAAAACCATTTATCTTCCATTTTGGTGATTTTTAAATTTTCAGATAAGTGAACGATCAAGTGTCCCTTTATGGATTTAGCTATTTAAGCCAAATAAACAATTGAAAAACCAATAGGATTTCCAGAAAAATGTATCGTCACGAAGCTTCGCAGCTCATGAAAAGTTTTCATTTTGGAGCTACACCATTTTCACAGGACAACACATACCCCCTACCCTTCATGGGTAAACAGAGTGAAAGCATCACATCAATTACATAAAGGTGGGTCCTGTAATCAACCTTAAAATTCCTCTTTACACATATTTTTCCCTCGCCCCCTCGAGCGCACCTTAATATGCGAGGCATTGATGTAGCCTGTGTTGTTCTCCTTGTTTGGTACAAGCTCGACCCGATTCTCTTCGTACGGAACAACGTCACGGAAACGGTTGCGCTCTGTGTTTTCGGGCAGAGTTGCTGTGGTGAGAACACAGTCTGCCCTCTTCTTGGGAACCTGCTCATACTCAGTGAAGACCCGCTCCTCTTCCAGCTTCAACTCCAAGGTCTTGCACTGGAGAGACAGAGACAAAAAGAAAGAGAGGAGGGGGTGTTAGTCACTGAATTCCAAGCAACACATCATTCAGAGATCTCTCTTTCAGTCCCAGAGGGGCTTTATTCGTTTACATTCCACCATACCTAAGAGACTATTCAGACCAGGAGAATCCAGAAATCTCATTATAATATACGTCCACATCTCTAAACCCTCGTCATCACTCGCAGCTGAATATTGACTCCAACATCAAAGAATGTATACGCTGTAAAAGAGCAGACTATGCAGTAGTGGTATTCATCCTGGACTACATGTTTATTTGGCCAGTCATGTTAGAGAGGGCAGCATCTCTGTCTCGCTCTCTCTCTCTCTCTCTTTTTCTATCACTCTTTCTGTGTGGCTTGTCGCTCGCTCTCGGGTCACATTCTTAACATACCAACTGGCCTAGAGGCGATAAGCACCGCCATGCCACGCGTTCCTCAGCCCACTTAGGGCTTGCCCCCGTTAGCTTAGCAACAGCGGGGACAAAGGCCGGGTTTCACACCTCCGCAGTGGAAACGGGAGCCAACAGACAGTATTTGTGAAATGGAATGCATTAAATAGTGTGATTATCAGAGACTGTCTTTGAGTTTTACAGCAACAATTTGCAATTAAGATTCCTTTATCACTGCCAACAGTTGAGAAACAAGAAAGTTGAAAAGATCCGAAATTATTCCTCCAAGTAAAATGTGTGCTTGGAGGTTTTTTGAATTCTCTTATCGAATGAAAAGACTCTTCATCCAGAATAGCAGCAGTTGTGTAATTGTGCAATTACCTTCTCAGTCTAAAATTGTTTTTTTACGTACTTTTTGAGCAATTGTGGGTAAAAATGAGCTCTAAAAAAGCTCATTTTATATCTACTGTAACATAAAATGATAAGAATTTACATAAATAAACCTATTCATTTTATAAGATTTTGGCAGAAAAAGATCTACTGTAATGTAGTAGCAACAAAAAAAATGGAAGTATTTCAACCAGTGCAATCACTTGCACCTCAACATGTATATTTTCGTTTTAGTAGGAGAGAACATCTTACCCGTTCGTCCGTAGCTGCCTTGGCACCTTCTTCCGCAGGACTCTCTGGGACAGGCATTCGGGCCACGTAGAGGCCGTTGAGGGCGGCCATCATCAGCGGCCTCTTCATGGAGTCCACCGACATCTTCTGTCTTTCCAGCGTCTTCAAGAGAGAGGTAAATCCCGGTGTCATGGTTACAGGTACCGGCAGCATTGCGAGACTGACTGGCCTCGAACAAAACAGTGAGCGCACACGTGTGTGTGTCTGTGTGTCTGTGTGTGTGTGTGTGTGTGTGTGTCGAAGTGGGTGGGGAGAATTTGATGTGCACGTGCGTCTGTGCGTGCGTGTGTGTGTGTGTCCTGTTTGTAGGCCAAACCTGGTCGTACCAATCTCCTTGTATTCGGTCCAAAGGTGTGAACTAACAAGGCCAGTATACAAAGCCTATTAAGACTAGAGTTGCAGCTTCTTATCCATCTCACTTTGCCCTCAACTTATTTTGATGCTCTCATCCTCGTTCTGTCCGTCCTCACATATTTTCTATTCTTTCAGCCCTTTGTTTATTCCCACCTACCTCTTTGGCTTCCTATTCTTTACAGAACACACACTCCCTCTGTCCCCCCTGTCTTTTTCCCTCTCTACCACGATAGCCAAACTCTGACCCACATTGCACGGTCCCTCCTTCCTCCACGGATTACCTCTCCTAATCTCTGATGCTATTAAATCTCCAGGACAGCTCCACCCTTCACCTCTCCACCTCCTTCATTCCTTGTGGGACAGTCAAAACAACAGCTTGGGGGTCACCAGGGGTACCTTCTAGGTATGAGATAAACCAACTGGTATAAATTAGGGTTTTGGATGGAGGTAACTCACACCATAAACAGCCGGTCACACCAGGTCACGCTTAAATAGAGAGGTTCGTCGCAACGGAGCAAGGCGATTATATGATTTAACTTATAGCTGGACTGGTGCTGTGTCAAATGTTTGTGCCTTAACGGAGATCCGACCTACACAAGAACCCCCAACCCAAAGAATAATCTGAGGGATTTATCAGGGTTTTAGCTGCCTGGGGGGACTCAGAGCCTAGTGCTACCCTCTCAGGTGCTGAACCCCGGATTATTTCTAATCAGGAGCCTTGAAACTAACTAGCAAACAACAGAATGAAATATCTAAAACTGTACCAGTATGGAGGGAGTTTTTTGTCATGATATGATCAAGTCTGTTATTGACGCCAAAATACTATGTTGATGTATGTTGATTAATATGATTAATTCTTATACACTGTAATATTTTCAAATATTAGTAAGGCAACTAACCGTTATTTTCACAGATTTGTTCAATTGTTGATTAATTTACTTAATTAATTTACTTAATTAATTTAATTTCAATGTCAATCAATCAATCATTTTTGAAAAATGTCCAACATTTTCAAATTCAGTCCAAAACTGTCCAGTTTGGGTGCTAAATGATTGTCAACATTGCTGTAAAATCCTTTTCTTTTGATGGACTAATTAATTAATCAACTTACCATTTCAGCACTAATAAATAGCATGTATTATTAAAAAAATATATTGGCACTAGCATTAAATAAATGAAGAAGGGGTGTCAAGGCATTGAATTACTGAATGATTTTCTTACCCTCTGAGCGATTTCCCTCTCCACTATGCTGTCTTCTAAGGAGAACATCTCTGACACTGGCCTCTCTTTGACCGGCTCCTTCCTCACCCTCTCCTTCACACTGGTCAGGTCCGGTTCTGAAATGGACGGGCCTAAAACCACTCCATTCACCCCACCCTGGTCCCCTCGGGTCAGTGTCCCACCACCACCTGCACCACCACCACCACCACCACCACCACCACCGCCAGGCCCGCCGCCACCTGTATTCTGCCCAGCTTTGAGCGCTCGGCCCTGGGCTTGGTTTGGGTCCATTGGTCCCTGGTTGCTCTGTGGTCCTTGATTATGGTTGTGGTGGTGATTGTGATTGTGATTGTGGGTGTGGATCTGAGCATTGTTCGGAGGTCTAGGAGGACCAGGGTACTCCGGAGGGGGTTTGTTGGGCAGCTTGGCCAGAGCAGCCTGCAGCTGAGCACTGATGTTGATGTCCTCGTTGAGACCTGGGATCTGAACATCAAGCTCAGGCCTCTCCTCTTCCTCTTCCTCCTCCTCTTCACTCTCGCTACTGTGTATGAGCATGGTGGCATTGGAAAGAGTCTTCTGATGCTGGTAGGCCACTGGCCCAGGGGGCGCTACAGAAGCCTCAGGTGCTTTCTGGGCAGGCATCTGCATGGGCAGCTCCTGCGGCTGCTGAGGCGGAGGCTGAGGCTGAGGCTGCGGTTGTGGCTGAGGGGTTTGGGGCTGGGGCTGAGGAATGGACTGAGGCTGAGGGGGCATCACGTGTTCTCTAAGAGTATTCCTCCGATGAAGGGGAGCATTCATGCCCTTCATCACCATGCCCTCCATCCCTCCTCCTCCACCTCCTCTCATGCTGCTAATCACCTCCATGCTGTGTCTCTTGCCCAGGGTGGAGCGGTGCTTAGCAGCTGCAGTTAATGGTTCACTGACCTCCTGCAGGGACTGGTGCACCACGGCCGAGCTGTCCGGCTGGAAGGTCTTGACCGACAGCTGCACCATGCGGGTAACCAGCTCCGGACTGCTGCCCCCGATGCAGCGGTGACGGTGGCTGGCCAGGTCCGGTGTGCTGGTGGCCGGGCGGAAGGAGCTGGAGGGGTAAGGCGGAGGAGGGCGCGACATGTGGTTTCTCAGCATGTTAGCTGTAGCGGCATAGCTCCCCGCATTGGTCCCCTGCTGTTTGGTATTCGCCAGCTCGGGTGTGCTGACAGTGTGAGAGATGGAGCTTCCTACACCTCCAACCCCGCCACTGCCTCCACCTCCATTAACACAGGGGGAATGACAGGGGCCCTGGTTGCTGGCCGGTCCTCCCTGATGAGGGCCATGGGACACTGGCTTGCTGTAGCTGATCTGCAAGGCAAAGATTCACAGAAAAATAATGTGAGATGTGCAAAAGAGCAAGAAATTCCAGAAATTCAAACACAGAGCACCTCTACCTGTGGTGTGTAAGGTCCCGGGCTGGGTCCCAGGCCGTGATAATGGCCCCTCTCCCTCATCTCTGGCTGGCTATACACCAGAGCCTCAGGCTGGCGGTAAGCACATGCATTACTGATGTTCAGACTGCGCAGTGATTGGCTGTGGAGGTCATGGTGAGCGGGGAGCATTCGCCGCTTCTGCCGCATGACAGCTTCATACTCAGGCGTGGGCCGGTAGGACGGAGCAATGATGGCGCTGTGGCGGTGGCTGGGGATGTAGTCGGGGCGCATGAGCTCACTGCCGGGGATACTGAGGTTGGAAGACATGGGCGAGGGCGGGACAAAAGTCTGGGAATGATTGAGGGAGCTCAGGCTGGGGCTGCTGTACATGCTTCCATTGGGCACGGTACCGTTTCGGAAGGGAAAGTCGACTGGGCAGCGGTCCAGACTGGTCTCTGACTTGTAGTAGGGGTCGTCAGGGAAGATACTGTCTGAAGATGAAAAGAGGGAGGAAGAAACAATGAAAAAAGAAGTTGTGAGAGAAGGTGATTATTTTGTGGGATGTTTCTTTATACACCTGCATGTATAAAGTTGTATGCTACAGTTTAAATAGAATATATTATATATGATGTGATATAAACTTCTTAGAGAAAAGCAACAGGGCGAACATGATTCTTTCAAAGTGGATGGTAACTGACAAGTGATTTAGCAAATCCTGTACTGAAGGAGATTCTGGTGTGTTCCAGTGTTTTTGTTCAAATTGTTTTGCTGTTTTAAGGCCAATAAGCACTGAACAGTGCTTGTGGCACCCTCAAGGTGTTTCTGTGGTGAAACAATTCTCAAAATGTCCTCCCAGTAGTACAAATAATACCAATTCAGCACAGAGTGAAGGCGGCAGTGGTATGTATGTTATCCTCTTTCTTCAACAAACAGAGCATTCTCTCATGTGAAACTATCTCAGGCCCACAAGCAGGCAGACATACATAATCTCCGTCCACACAAACGGAGTGTGATGCCTGAGGTCACACTACAGAATGATCTCACACCCACGCATAGTAGCACACCCAGAATGTTTTTCCACTCGCTCTGTTTTACTGTGGAGCCGACATGAGTGAAGTTCTTTGGATTATAAGGCAGACTGAGTGTGTGAACGAGTCAATGAAAGAGTGGAGCACAAATGAGGTCACCGCTCCGCACCCCAAACGTTGGGCTCTAATTGGCTGGGAGATTGTTAAAATACAAATGGGCTGTGAGTCACACGCCTGATGGGAAAGACACAATTAGATCCATTCAAATGCTTCAGTTATTATCAGGGAGACTAAAATCGTAAATCACACTGTGGTCAAAACAGTGAGCTGGAGGGGTTGAAACTTACTCTAAATGTGTTTTTGTGTTTGTCTGTGTGTGTGTCTGTGGTTTACACGTACCTTGAGAGCTCTGTGTGTCCTGATAATGCTCTCCATACTGGGAATGCATTGACTGGAAGTTACAGGACTGGGGCCGTGGCTGAATGAAGAAACACATTTGATGCAACACAGTTAAGAAGATGCAATTAATTGTTATACTCCATTAAGTTATGCATATGATTACTCTCTGTGCGTATTAAAACAGCCTAAAAAAAAAAATAAAAAGTACCGAGCCATTACTTGAATTTCCTTATGTCTTAACACATCTATACAACAGGTGACTGGGACTGACTCAGACCTACTCTAAGGCCGTAGAGTTGTCAACCGCCAATGCCTGCGGTTCTGAACAGCTATTGTGCCACATTTAGCCAAGCCATTGTCTGGCCAGCAGGGAGGGAGACGCACAAATCACTGCCTTCATTGTCGCACCGGAAATCAGACCAAGCAACACCCTTGCAAACTTTCCAACAACACCCACCACACCACCAACGCACGTTAAAACCAAGGCTCCGTGACAGAATTAACGGCTGCCATGAGTGGGAGAGCAGGGTCAAATCTCAAACCACGGCCGTTTCTGTCTTCCCTCCCAAATTCTCCCTCTGTCTACTGGCTTCTGGTCTCATTTATACAGGCCAGAGGCAATGACAAACAGGACTGTGTCAAACCACTAAGATTTGTGATAAAACCAGTGATATTAAACCATATCAAAGCAAGCAACCATATCTGCAGGTACCAGAGATAGGCGGTGGGTCCAGGTGGGTCTCCTCCTGATTGGTGCAGGTGAGTGAGTGGGCCTAAAGAGAAACAAACGTATTAGGAGACAATATAGGAGATGATTCACAAACAAAAGTGCAGATCCAGATAATACTGGATATAGTGGCCTATAATGGCCTTCAGCTGGCCTCTCTGGTGGCCTCGAGACTCACTCTGCACAGATCTTGTTCTGTTTGTAGAATTTGTGTCTGGCCGTGAAAAGACGAGCAATGTACTTGGCCATTTCCATATCCTCCTGCAGGTACAGAGAGCAAAACATTGATATTTTAAATTAACACAGCAGTTGTGTTTATTGAAAATCAAGACCAAATTCGCCCCCGTATTTCTCTCTGTGCAGGGATATCTGGGAATGTGCTTGCACATTTTTTTGTTTAACTTCCCACTGGAAACCTTGTATAAAGCATGAGACCACCTGCAGACACAACACTCACCATGTGAAAAATGATGGTGTCGTCTCTGCTTGTTATCTCCACTGTGATGGCTGACTTGTTGTGTGCTATGGTGCCAATGTCCTTCCACCTGTCACACACACAAAAATGCGTTCAAGAATTGAATTTTCCCACACATAATTCATAATATTTTCTTGCATCTTCATTTATTTGTATTAGTTGCCCTACCGCATGACCACAGATGGGGTCAAAATTCATACAAAAATACATTAACACCAGCGAGGGGGGGGCAAAAACTTACTTGTGGAGCATGATGGATCTGCCATTTCTGTGTTTGACAAACACCCCAATGAAGGACACACCGATGAAAATATCGTTTGTGTAGTTGTCCTGTGGAGGAAGAGTGAATATCATGCGTAAATTCTTCTCAAAATAAACAAACAAAAGAAACAAAATAGATTTCCAACTCTGTAGAGGCTTGTGTGTGTGTATATATATGCATGTGTTTGTGTGTGTGTGTGTGGATGTGTGTGTGGGTGAGCATGTGCGTGTAGGAGGCTGGGGGTGATATGTAATTTATCTACCTTAGCAGGAAAGCTCTCCTGGCCAAAACCATCCAGTTTCTCCACCTCCTTGATGTACAGCAGCTCTGCTTCAGCGGCCTGCATTCGACTGGAAAGTGCAGACGGATACAGATACAGCAGCAGGTACTAGGTATTTCACTGTCTCTGAATGTGTTTCTCTCTCTCTTTCACATGTGCACACACGTACAAACAGTATAAAAAGGAAGCTGACAGTACCAGTGACTCTTGTGCTCCTCGGCGACTTTCTGGGTCCACTCCTCCAGCACCTCCTCTCCATTAGCCCAGTTCTGAGAGAAAAAAAAAGAAGTAAACAAAAAATTAGGCGGCAAATAAGAGAGAGATGGAGGAGCAGAATAGGAAAAGAAAGGAAAGAGAAGGAACAGGTGATGGAGGATTAATGAGATGGCACGGTAAAGAAGTTGCGAACTGCAGCCTGATCCATTAAAACACTCTGTCACCTACTCTCTTTCTCCAACACCCTGTCAAACAGTTTTGCAGCTAAATTGCAGTTAGTGGTGTAGCAGTGAACAACCACTAAGCTGGCAATGAACCAGTAAAACAGTGTTTCGTTAATGTAATACATTTGGTATCCACTAGATCTTTACCTCAGACCATTCAGAGACTTGCTTGTTCTTTATCTGTTTTCTGCCTGTCAATCAGGTATGCAGAGGGAGGAGGGACACAGGTGACACAAGAATGTGTGGCTACAGGCAAAACACACACAGAGACACAGACATGTGTGTATCTCTCTTCACTATTTGAACAGTGAAGGTTGGAGAACTCACCACTGGGAAGAGCACGTACTCCCTGAGGAAGTCCTGAGACATGAACTGAGTGAAGTCTCCAAAGTCAGCTGCAAAATACAAACACACACACATTTAAAATCTTTTAGTGTATAAATGTGACATTTGCATATCAAATTACCTATGATGTCAGTTTTTTTTGGGTGTTGTGTTAAGACTTTAGAAACTATTAACATTCACACTCCAAGTGGTAAAAAACGGACAATGCATTTGTTATTTTGTGATGCCATTTGTGTGGCAAGACACTAACACAAGAACATGTCAGGATAACTACAGTCTTTCCAATTAACACCAAGGTGAAAATAATATTTTTAGTTTTTTTCCACAAAGTTATAAATTCACCTGTATTCCACAGATAAATAACAAAACATGTTTGCACTGCATATTTTGCTACCAAGACTGCTGTTGAACATTTAAATTTTGCTACACTTTTTATTTGAATGTTTTTGGAGTGTTATATAACATTTCTAGGGACGACATTTGCACAGTTGACACATTAAGGAGGCAAAAATGACAATATATTTATACTTTGGTTAATTCAGAGCAACCCAAAGCTAAATAGCTTGAGTAACCAATTGGTTCCCCCCCGGATTTGTTCCATTCTCGTTCCTTGTGTTACAAAAATAAATGTCTGCACCTGCATCTATATCTCCATAACATGCTCAGGCCTCCAGATAGGGCCCGTGAGTGCATCCTAAGCACCGCTCGGCCGCCCGCAGGACAAAAGGAAGTGCAGCGGAGGATCCTCGCCTCCCGACAGATAAGGGTCTTCCTGATGCTGCTGAGGCCGGCCCTGGAAGCAGCGATAAGCTTACCGCCTGTTTACATTCCCCCCCCCGAGACACAGACGGCAGCCAGGAACGAGAGCGGGGAGATGGAGTGAGGCTGTCTGTGCATGTATGTGTGTTAAGACTGATACCATAGGAACTCAAGTGGACTGGGCTCTCCCAGTGGTATGCAGCCATATTAGGTAGCGAAGTCAGGATGACCTGAGAAAGTGTGAGTTTGTGCTCACTCTTTCGCTCTTGTGCTGCCTGTCTCCCTCTGGCAGATCGTTCACATGAGATGTTTGTTCGCGCATGCGTGCGGTGTGTGTGTGTGTGTGTGTGTGTGTGTGTGTGTGTGTCTTACCTTGAACTGCTAGGCCAGCTAGTCTGATCCCCTGCTCCACTGTGCAATGGAGACGTCCATCCAACACCTCCTTCTTCACCTGCAGGTAGTACTGATACCTAGAAAGAAAGAAGGGAAAAAGAAGGAATCAGATGAGACGCTGCAGATTCCTATTTAAGTGCGACATTAGTGTTAGATTTAGGGTCAAATTCGTCCAATGCTTCTGATTAGAACCAACCACAGCCTTCCTACCAGCTAAACTGTACAGAAAAGCTGAGTAGGTGGGTGGTAGCATAGGAACTCTTATTAGGTTTCTGAAACTCACCAGAATTTGGTTGGTGGTTCATTTTATTTTTTCCAACTAGCCACACTGTCTCGGAACACCACTTATATGAAATCCAGTTGGAAAACATGATGGTTCAGCTCAACACATTTGTCCAAAGAAAGTAAGACGGGCTGTGCACACGGCGTTGCACATTAGCAACTGAAGGATTGCAAACATCCACCGAGGCACCACAGACAGACGTACTCTTCTGCTTCTGGTTTGTGCAACAGAAAGTATGTGTCAAGACCACGGGTCAAGACAGTATTGGCAACAGCATTAGCCGTTTCAAACAATGCCAGAAAAGACTGTTGCAGAATCCAAGTGAGGAATGAGTGAATCACCTCTATTTGAAATGCCAGTGACTCATTTCTGACTCGCGAGGAATGCCAAATGTATACCAGTAAGAGCCAAACAATATGGTTTATAGGTCTGTAAATTTGCATCTAATAGCGAGCATGTTACATGGAGCTGACACTAATGAGAACTGAGTTTAATCTTAGGCACTACCAACACAAGCCGGACAAAAGAAGGGCATTACAATTGCTGTGCGAATGTGAGGCAAACTGGGGACTCTGCACTGTGGTTTTGGGCAGTGGCGGCTTTGCCAAGTGTAAGCCGGACATGATGAAACTGTTCAGATTGTCGAGCCCACTTGCAGCCTTCGCAAAACGTGGTAAAAGTCCCAAAAACCAAGAGGCCGAAATACACTGAGCTTTTAAAGTTTCTGAGCTCCCTTTGTCCGCTTTTAGCTGTGGTCCAACTGGATGTTTGTCTTTTGAAGAATGGAGCGGCCACACAGGAGGGAAAGGGAGAACTGTCAGGGTGACCGGGCTCGGCTGCATAAAAACTCGCACACCGTTTCCTGTTTGTTGCCATGGTGACCACAGAGTCTTTCCAATGTGGGCTGTGAGACACCTTTTCTGACATGCACACACACACACACACACACACTCGAACACAGTCAGAAAGAGCCTTCACTGGAAGCGTTCATCAGACAGTCCATGCCAGAGTACACAAACGTCTGTGTGGAAACCACGGAGCTATAGATGCTTAGTCATTCACTCAGGCTTCCTCTCTCTCACACTCGAGCACACACAAAAGTTTGGGTTGATTCCTCAATTTTCTCTCCTCCTCATCTCGTTTGGGAACTTGGCTCTCACCAACCCTCTACAGTTTAGCTCCCTCTGTACTATTAATGTACTCTCGTAGTTTCATAGAGTCGCATGCCCTCCTTTACCTCTTCCCATCTTTCATGTTCATATTCTTATTCATGTTCTCTCCCCCTCTCCCCGACTTCTTCTTGTTCTTTTCTTTTTTGAGCTCCACTCAGCATACTCCCGGGCCTATAATCTGACCCCGCCCTCCTCCCTCACCCTGTCATTACACCCGTTGGCTAAGCTGCCATTCCGTTCCCGTGGCAACCCTCTAATTAGCCAACCCAAAGCACCGCCGCTGCAGCGGGGGGAGGGGCTTGATGCGGTCTGGAGGGGAGGAGCCTCACGGGACACAAAACCCTTCAAATTATTGTGGACTTTGTTTTTACAAACTCTCCATGTTTTCCCAGCGCTCTCAGTATGGGGTCTGGGGAAATGTTGAGGTTGACAGTGGTTGATTCTCATTCTGAGGTTCAATGGTAACAACATTATGGTGTTTATACATATGCGAGGCCAGCGGTGGAGAGGCGGATGGTAAACTGTTGAAATAACTATGAACAAGTGAAAGTGTGGCATTGAAAAGCAGTAAAGAGAGGTCTCGGAGCGCTCCTCATAAGACAGCCCAAATTACACGTAACAGCCACAAAACATCTTATAGAACAGTGGTTCCCATCATTTGGGCTTTTGACCGTTAAAACAAACCTTTATCTACTTGTGTAACCTGTAAACAAGTTGCATATGCCTACAGGTTGGGACCAGTTCAACCAAAGGGTTATTATTCCCTCTCAGTTTGTTTTATTTTAATACTTTTTAGAGACCCAAAGCTAAATAGGTTGTGTTAATGCAGTTAAAATTATTACCTTGTTTCCAAATCTTTAAAATATACAGTATATATATATATAAAAGCATTTTCCAGCTCTTGATTCTGTTTTTGTAATTTATCTGGGGATACAAAGTACACCATATAACAAAAAGACATTTCTGCAAGCCGTGGGATGTCAAAGGCCCGGCTTTATTAAATTACAGAATAACAACTTAAATATGCAGAGCTGTTGGCTGATTGGTTGGTAGAACTTTGTGGTTAGATGTCATAAGTTTTTGTAGTAGTTTGTAGACATTTTACTACGATATGTGTAAATGGGTGATCTGGGGGTCATCAGGAGGTTCATAATGTTGGTAAAAATATGTTTCTTGTCCAGTCCTAATAATAACCATGCATCAATACACATTTAAGTCTGATGTAAGTCATGCAAGCCTTAAGTAATGCATGAGGCTTAAAACAACATTTATAGGTGTATGGAAAATGTTTGTGTTTGAAATTATCCTAGCCACATATAAAGTCCACATGTTGAATACTGAAGGATTCA
Source organism: Lateolabrax maculatus (assembly GCA_031216445.1). NCBI lineage: Eukaryota > Metazoa > Chordata > Actinopteri > Acropomatiformes > Lateolabracidae > Lateolabrax > Lateolabrax maculatus. The sequence goes on along the minus strand of CM062212.1, from coordinate 11,119,030 downwards.
GCTACGGAGAGATATACATCCATTTGGAGAGAAACCACTCACTTGATGTTAATGTCTCAATATTTCCAAATTTAAAGACAACCCTGTCCTCAAATATGTTAGTACTTTGCAGCCAATAGTCATAAGATCATACTATTCTGTTTTTCTATTTAACTTATTTAATAACAAGCCTTTGTAAATTATGCTAACAATTACATTTTAAATAAACACATATCGTTCACAATGTCCCCATTACTCTTTATGATGCACAGAACACGATGTCAACAGTTTTATGGGACTATCTTTTCAGCAGCAAGTAGTTCCACTGAAAACTGTTGACAGTGAGGTCTGTGGATTATCCTGAGTAATGGAAACACTGTTTCTGGAAAGACATACTGCTGTAAATCATTTTTCAGTGCTGTGAGTACCACCAATGAAACCTGGGCTAATAACACCAAAACTATCTGCATGCCTAGATACCACTAGAGGTAAGTACAAAAACATGTGTTCCCATAATTTGGGTGACTCTATCCTCTAAAGTGAGAGTCTTTCAAGGACTAAGTAAAAAAATAGGAAGAATAATACATAAAAATAAACACTATGTAAAACAGTAATATTTGTTTCACAACTTATAATATAGTCATGTTCTGGATACATAGACTATTACTAATAAGCCTACACATATACAGTATGTCCACAAAGACGTCATTGTGGCAGCACACACCTGGCACGTATGTCAAAATGACATCACTATGCTGCAACAGCAGGTGAATATACATACATAGACATGAGGTAGAGCTTTCCTTACTCAGAGTTACTTGTGACTTCCACCATGGCAGAGTGCACTGCTGGCACTCCAGGCAGCCACACAGGCACAAAGAGCCCTTTATATGCCCACGCATGTTCAAGCCCCGCTCAAGACATGCTGCCAGATGTCCAAGTGCCCCGGACAACAAGCCTGCGAGCATATGTGCATGCATGCATGAATGTGTGTGTGTGTGTGTGTGTGTGTGTGTGTATGTGTGTACATATGCCTCAACCCCTCCTCCTCCATCCCCTCCACCTCTGCAGTGTTATGACCCTGACCACCCCCTCAACCCTGGATGGGTCCAGACGGCTTGTGTGGGAGGCAGGAGGATTTCACTTTGAAATGTGTTGAATCAGCAAGGGGGCACAACAGAGTACAGCTGTGTGTGTGTGTGTGTGTGTGTGTGTGTGTGTGTTAGTGATAACTAGCTGAACAAAGCTAGGATTTCAAGGCTGTTGGTGCTGTTAGCCTTGGGGGCTGCTGAGGCCAGCTGGCCTCGCTCCGGTCAACAGCTCTCTGTTTAGGTTCCTCACTTTCTCTCTCTGGGGCACTTTGCCCCTCCTTCATTGCAGTGAGACAGAAGGAACAGAAGGCGTCAACCACACACATTTTCTTCAGGACGGTAATATGGCGAAAAAGAGGTGATTTTCAGAAAGATAAGGGAAAGTGGTGGTACAGGATATCTAGTTACAAGTGAGTATATAGGAGGTAGTCTGGGTTAAACACAAGAAGCAGTTTAGGGGTCAAACAGTGCGACTGACTCTGGATGATAAACCCTACCCTAGCCCTGTGATTTATGTTATGGGGGCTTGCATTTTGTCCCCACAAGGAAGGCGAGTCTCCACGAGTGACATGTGACTGTAAACAGATTTACGTCCCCACAACATTAGTAATACCCGCCCACACACACACACACACAGAAAAGTCATTCTGTCTCTATACAAATAAAACTCACACCAAAACACTCCACACCACTTTCTTATGACTAGTAATGTGAGTCAGCGTTACTCTGATTGAAGTGTTTACATGGACGACCTTTAGAACCGTTCAGATTCTGTTACAAAGTCAAGGGTCATCCTCCAGTGTTCAACTTCAAACCCATTCTTTTGCTTCTGTGGTTACCCCTGTGGCCATCTTGGTGTGAATACTGCTACTTATCCAAATGCTCTGGGGCATTTTTTTTTTTTTATAAGCTCCAACACTGTGGAGCATGTACAAAGATGTTTTCACTGATGTCAGGTAATTGGATTGAGATGTGTGTTGCAAAACATGGTCAAACGCGTGTAATTAATGTGTTGTCCAATGCATGATCAAACTCCACCTACTGTATCTTGCAGCGACAACTGCAACTATGAGCACAACTGCATGAAAACAACAGAGAACCGTGTTTATATGCACTCCAACTTTCTTGCATTACTTCCTTAATTGCTTGATAATTGGATTATCGGTGTGAATATGGAGTCAGTAAGAACACACACAAACACACACACACACACACACACACACACACACACAAACATACTTTAGCCCCTGCTCTTGGTAATTTTCACAGCTGCATTGAGGGAGGAAGAGAGGAAAGAAGAAACAGATGAATGGATGGACGGGAAGAGAGGGAGATCCAGTATCAGGTTACACACCAGTCAAACACTGAACTTCAAAGACCTGACCACATTATAAAACTCACATTACTTTCTCAGTAAATCTCAGTTACTCGGAGGAGACAGAGTCAACACTGTCCGTCTGGTTTCTGGCAATAAGTTACGATGAATTTGTTTATAAAACCTTGTAATCTGTTATTCTTTTCTTACAATCTAATTGCTGTTAAAATGAACAGGAAAGCATTTTAAACCAATGACCTGCAATCTTGGTAGCAAATTTAACTACATACATTTTAAAGGTAAGCAACGAAGTAGGATGTAATTTTTTCGATTCTAAAAGTAACTTTCCTCAAAAAGGGTTTTGTGAAACAGTAAATGAAAATACACTCACTCCTACTCTGTTTTTACACACAAGCACAAACATGCTTTTCTATGGGGACACATAAATATGTATAAGCTCCAACAAAAACACATATGGGCAGCAAGCTGAAACCACATAAATAACAAGGTACAAACCCAAAGCTGAGTCTTGATGCCAAACCTTTACTTTCTCTGTCCACACTTGTCTTCCTTTTTGCCTCTGTCACGCTTTCTCTGTGTCCTGCCCATCCCCCCCATCATCAGACCAGGTGTGTAGAAAAAAACAAAGATCTGCTTCACTGGATCCGACCCAAATCAACCTTAAGTCAATAAATTATCTAATTTTTAAAGAGAGGGCTGTCTTTTGTAACTGTTATCATTCCCACACTGATTGATGGAGTTGCCAAAGGAACGTGCAGACAGTATAAGCGAAAAACATGCGTTTAAAGATTTGGTAAACCCTTGATTAGGCCTGGGTAATAAAACAAAAAATGTGTTTTGAACTTGATTGTTTTCAACCTGATGTGAAGAAAAAAAAGGACGGGGCTTTTAGAAAAGCTTGCCTCGGGGAGTGTGTATGTTCTTACAATGCTGTGTATTGTGACTAACTCTTCTGACAGGGCTGCAGCTGGCTTCTGAGAGGATTCTTGGGGGAGTGTGCGAGGTGTGTGAGGTGAGAGAGTGTGAGTGTGCGCGTATGTGTGTGTGAGTGTGTTTTGTAAACCAGACATCCCCCCACCCCGTTTACCCCCAGCACTTCTGCTGGGAGGAATGTGTGGTCCGCCTCCTACGCTGGACGGCTGTGCCAACATTCCTGACTAACAGAAAAGGAGAAAGAGGGAGAGAGAAAAGAAGGACGAAGGGACCGAGAGAAAGAGATTAAAAATGTGGGACTAGAGTGATGTGGAGATCTGCTCTTGATAAAAAGGAGTAGGGGTGACACTATGTACAGGGATTGTAGGAGAAAGAGAGGGGGCTTGAGAAAAAGAGTCGGCCATTGTTCCCTAAATTGCCCCTAAGGCCCCATCATAACCCCTTCAACCCCATAACCCCCATACACACACACACCATAAAAGCCCGCAGGGGTTTCCTGGAATACCAACTCTTTACCAGAGCAGATCCTGGCTTCTGTATAACGAACCTGCATACATAAACACACTTTATACTCTCTTTGTATCACACACACACACACACACACACGTACAGTGAGTGTATCACGCCACTCAGTGATACATGATGATCTCATTATTTTCATTGCCAAGTCCTGCTTCTTAAAAATACTCAGGAAATTCATCAGCGTAAATAGTTCACACACTCGCTCTCTCTCTCTCACACACACACACACACACACACACCTTAAAACTAACTCTAGCGTCAAAACGTCAAGCTGTGACCTGCAATCGACCTTTCCCACATCCAGCGAAGCAGAAGCCGCAAATTCACCAGCTTAGTGCGAGGCAGACCTGCAGAGAGCGTGTCTGTGTGTGCGAGCGCGGGAAGGAATCTGAGATGGCAGACTGTCCACTACACACTGACCCCTGGATGCCCTTTTCACAGCCCGCTAACGTGCTCATTCACACTCTCCCGCTCGCTCACACACACACACACACACACACACACAGTGGTATTAGGAGAAAATGGCTGCTGTTGATTACGCGAATATACCTTAGCCTGATAATCAGACTGAAATGACATCTATCTCATGGATGTCAATCTCGTCCACGCTAAGTAGGGAGATGACAGCCCCATTCTCATTCCTGTCTGCTTCGCTCTGATTGGTGGTCTGTTCCTCCAACCGGAGGAGACAGCCACGAGTGGTCACATTGGTGAACTAATCAGGCGATTCAGCGGTCTGTGAGCAGGTGTATCCAAAGATCACAAACAGGATGCATCACCCAAAAATGAAAGCACATATTAAGCCTTAGGGGCTGTGTATGCAGATAGTTACACTGATGCAAGCGTTTTCTACAGTGTGTCATCAATCAGTGTCAGTATGATACATGAACATATCTAGTAGTGACAAAGGTTTTTTGTTTACTTAAACACTTCTCAACACAGACACATACAGACACAGATTATATGCACATTATATTTGACTGTGTTAATGGAGCCAAAGGAACCTTTCCACCTGCACACTCAAGGCCAAGCCACAGTTGGACATACTGTAAGTGGTGTTTAGAGACTCTTTACCTGGTGGCTTCTTGCTCCAGCCGGGAAACACTGGGCACGTAGAACATGACTCCGAAGAAGAGCAGTGGCTCATTGCCAAACTTGTCCAGCTGCTTCTTGAGGGGTTTCTCCAGCTCCACCCAGCGGTGAGCCGGGGCCTGGGTCTTTCCCTGGAACCACAGCCCGAAGTAATGGGTCTGGAGCCAGAGGAGAGACGGAGGAAGTGTCAGTGTGGCGCACAAGGTCAAGGGATGGGGATGAGGAAAGAGGAGGGAGGAAAGAAGAGAGTGCAGGTGGGATGTGGAGGAAGCAAAGAGAAGACGAGTTGTGTAAGCTGTATGGAGAGAGATAAAGAGGAAGAAATTACTTGGAGAGACCGGAGGGATACATGACGCGAAATGGAAAAGTATTGGGATGGGAAATAGGGGTTTGTAGGGATGGAGAGAAATGGGTTGAGGAGGGAAATGGGAAATTAGTAGAGAAACACTTTGGGGACAATTGAGCAGAGCAAAGAGTAGATTAGTAAGCAGCTGAAATACAACAAGCCCATATTTCTCCTTCAAATCTGATCAAACCTTTGACGTCAGCAGCGTAACTCTATTAATCATAAATATTAGACCAGACCCATTCCCAGTAAGATTACCCTGGGAGAAAAGAAATAGGCAATGATCCTATCTCACAAAATCAAAATGACAACTAAGTCTCTTGCTGATTTTTCTATCTAGCGATTCATATGCTATTTGAAAATGAAACACCACTCAGCTGTATAAACATAAAAAACACAGGCCTTTTCAAGTGATATGATCAACCCATTAAAATTGGTGAACTTCTCAGCAACAGTTCATCTAAAGCATGCTGAACTGATTATAACACTGATCCAAACATGAGCGAGTGGTTAAGCAGATGAGCTGGGAAGTTCTTTAACCAGGTTAGACTGCAAGAATCTGCAAGTATCAGCTTTAACTACGATCGTGATTTGCTTTGGGATGTTTTCCTTGACATTTGAGGTTTCATGACATTCTAGGCTATACAACCTATAAAGGCCTGTTTATATGGATCCGGGGCAGGTTTCAACATGCTGCCATTTGCAATATGAGATCATTTCTTGTCTCATTATTTTGACACGTTTCACTAATCAAACAAACACCACACTTGCAACCCACGCATGAGCATGCAAGAGCCCACATTCATCAGGAAGCTGGGAGTCATTTGTGAAACACAACACTGATACAATTTGCGATCTGTGTGTAAGCAGCGTTCACAAATAGCTTTTGTGAAACGGGACCATGACCTGACCAGTTTGTCAGTTTATCAAACATTTTTACTGTTTTAGCCCCCATACTGTGTGTGTGTGTGTGTGTGTGTGTGTGTGTGTGTGTGTGTGTGTGTGTGTGTTTTTGTGTGTGTTTCACTGCTATCACGAAGAGGTAAGCACATCTGTTTCGTCCGCATGGTGTGACTCTCCTGTAATAAAAGTCGTAAAGCTGAAAGGGGCACACACACACACACACACACACACACAAAAACAAAATCTTAACATACAAACAGACACACACTCAGGGCCGCAGGTACAGCAATTACGATGAAAACAACTAATTCAGATGGACGCACACATAAACACAGAGTCCTGAGATGGTGTGCATGCATGGGGGCTGACAGCGGCTGAAGCTGAGGCGTCACACTACCTTATTTATAACATCACTGACACCTGGCAAATACCACAACACTATGTGAGTACGCACAAGTACACCGCCCCTCTCTCTCACTTTGTCAGCAGCTCCAGCGGGCGCAGACAAACAGTTGAACACACATATTCATCAAACTCAATCAGTCGTCAACCAAACAGACACATTCTTTCTCTGATCTGTGAACAAACTGCCCTGTCACGCACAAAACAACTCCACATACAGCTAGTCCGATGGGAGGAAGAGAAAAAAGAAAAATGTGCAATTGGATCTATTCTGCTCCCTAGTATGAGTGTGAGTACAGAGCAAGGTGGTGGTTAAACCTCGATGAAGGAAAAGTAAAGAAAATTAGGGAACAGAAGAAAAGGGACGAGAGAAAACACACAGACAGGAGGGGTGAAGTGGGGCAGGGGGATGAGCAGTATCTCTTTCTGTTGCCAATGAAAAGAGGACAGAGGTAGCCACGCTTCGTTAGAGACAGACAAGGACCCTGCAGGAGTGACAGCAGAGGGCAGGGAGACACACACAGGGTCTGGGGAGAGACACGTGGCGATCACACACAAACACCCACACACACGCACACAAAAACACACACACACGATCTGACAATGTATTCATAAATGTGTGAGAGTGGGAAAGTCAATCTTTTACTTGTTTTTTTGCGTATGCTTGTTAGGGGTTATTACCAAGGGATGGGTGATATGACATTATATACTGTGAGACAATATTAATTTGTTATATTATATTAATTATATACTTAATTATTATATATTATATTAATTTAAGATATTTATATATCTGTAATAGTGGACTTTTTGTCTTTAAATTTTGCAACAGTGTGATGAAGTACTTTGATTTGTCAGGTAATTTTGCTGGATTGCGATTCTTCCATATTGCCATCCCTACTAATGTTAATACTTCTGTGTTTATATCGACATTCAATACTTTTACAATTAGATCATTTGTATGCAACTTCAACACTCAAACTCTTCATTAAAACCTTGATACATGCATCTGCAAAGTTAGCAGATGCTTATCTTGCCTTTATGTGTTTAAATAAAGAACTGATTACAGAAACATTCATCAAACTTTTAATAAAGCTAGAAAACATGAAACACACATGTCAACAACAACTCGTACAACAAACAAATATCAGCACGAGTACGTAGTAGGGTCCCACAATAAAAGACTTCTCCTCACCTCGCGTAGTTCCAGCCTTTGGGCCACCGCCTCCAGACATTCCTGTCCCGTACTCTCCACTGACAGAGTGCATTCAATCACATTGCTGTCCAGTAGGCGAATCCGTGTCACAAAGTAGTTCTTGCTCAGGACGTTGTAGCGCCGCGTGCGCCGCAGCTTCAGCCGGAAGGGCATGGCTGGCTGGAGGTCACGGCTGAGTCAGGGGTCAAACGTCACTTGAGGACTCCGCGGGGTGGGCAGGCTCTAAGACCTGGCCGCTGCCCGCCTCACTCTCGCACGACGCCAGCCACACCACCGGGTGGAAAGATGCACCCTGGCAAGGCGCTGGCCCATTCCCAAAGGTGTCCGGAGAGGAGGAGGAGGAGGAGGACGATGAGGAAGGGGATGAACGGGTGCTGGAGAGAGAGGTGAAAAGGAGAAGGATTAGTCAATAACAAGAAACACTTGTAAAACATATACAGATAGTTTTGTGGAATTTTTTTTTAAACTTTTCCTTTCCCATTTGAGCCCGCAGGAATGCAAAAACACCACGGTGCTCTAATCAGGCAACATTCTGCCAGACAATATTTCTCCGTATTATCATCCTGCCTATCTCCCATAAGCAAGCAGAGACAAAAAAAAAAAAAAAAAAGCAGATGGGGGTAGCAGAATCACCGGCGATAACGGCAGCAGCGGTGGTGCTATGATGTTAGCAGAGGCAGGATTCGCACGGTAGCACGCAGCTTCATCCTATAGTCATGGCAGCTGCGCTCGCTCTCCAGCCCCATGAGGCCCAGCGTCGGGCCAAGCTGGGAGACAGGGGCAGAGATGTAAGGCTATGGATGAATGGACATCAAACAGCCGAGCGCAGACATCCATCTGAACCCGGCAGCTGGCTTTGAGGAACTAATGGAGCTTCTAAGTCTCATATCTGCCTGTGTGGGAGGCCTTTCCTTCCCTTTTTATCTCCCCTCTCCCTCTCTCTGCTCGACGGCAGCACAGTGCCAGACATTGTAGCGCACAGTGTAGTAGTGTGTAAGATCGCGCACACATGCGTTGGTGGCACAGATGCTTCCACCGACACAGTTTTTTGTCAGCTACTGCCACATTACAGAAGATGTGAATTGATGTTGTCAATAAGAAAAACTCGTAAAACTGTTTATTACTGCCAGTCAAGATAAACCAACACACACACACACACACGCACGCACACACATATAAGCGGTTGAGACAGGTCTTTGGGGAACACTTTGAACACATCCCTGGGTTAGTCTTCAGTTCTTAGCTTTCATGTCTGTGATGAGGAAAGAGCTTTGAAGTAGGGCACGACGCGCACAAACACAACACACAAGTATACACAAGTATATTTACTACTGTATACTGTTTATTCACGCCTGTAGTGAACTGTATATACTGTGCGCAACACTGAGAGGCAAAAAAAAACTATTCATCCATGTTGAAACCCAGCTTTAAACGGGTGATGTAGCCACCGAGGGATTTCGCTTACGGAATAATGTCGGTGTTGTCAATAGGAACTGATTCAAATAGTTAAAAGCGGTGTCATTTTAAGGGTGGTGGCCACTTGTTAGACAGGAACTAGACCGCAAAACCATAGAAAATGCTCCACACCTCCTAAACAGGGAACCTCTCCTCAACACAAAAACACTAACAGAAGTCCCTGACAAAGCTGGAAACCCAGTACAAAAACTTTAGGAAAGCGCATTAAACATGGAGAAGCAAAACAGGAAAATGCATCAAAAATGAACAAAATGGATCAAAGTTGGAGAAAAAACAGAACAAACAGAAGAATTAAAAGATCAAAACATGGCACGGCAATGTTCCAGTGATCAGGAGAGGAGAAAAAGGGGGGGGGGGGGGGGGGTAGGAGGAAGAGGAGTAGAAAGGGAGAAGGAGGAGGAGTAAAGATGGAGTGGATGTGTTGCTTCTTGTCCGGGGCTCTGGCAATGTGCTGTTGATAGTCAGCTTGGACTGCGGCCCAGATTCCTCTCTACCCTGACTGGAAAAACAGAGCACACCTGACACAAGTATGCACCACAAGGAAGGAAAGTGTGTGTCCGTGTGTGTGTGTGTGACAAGGCTGAGTGAGCGGGGAGAGAAAGACACATTGGGGGGGGGTCTTGAATGAAAAAGGGCACGAAGATACAAACTGCTGACTTATACCCACGTCGTTTGGTACGAACTGAATCACGATTGCTTCACGCTTGTCTTTAGTAACGGCCGTGCCCCTTTGGGAGCCGTAACACATTCCTTACTCCTGAATCCATCTGAGACAGCTCACTGTAGTGTGGCATCATCGTATTCATGCGTTTTTTTTTTTTTTTTGGGCGTTCATGCCAACACACACACACACACACACACACGCACACGCACTAAGTGAGGAAGCCACAGCAAGGGAATAATTGGGCTACAATGGGTGAGTAAATCAGCTCCGCTTTGTGATATGTGGCCGCTGTGACCCCAGCCGTCACCTGACCTGAACCGCAGCCCCCTCTGACCCGGGCTTAGGGGAAGTGACATCACAGGTTGACGGTAAAGCCTCCCCAAAATGCCTCACAAAGTGTTCCCAAGCACACAGGCCTGCAAGATCACCGTCAACAAGTATACAGACTCAGATAAACACACAAAGACGCAAATAAAGACACATACTTTCACTGTGTAGTGTACAAACATAGACATGCATGAACAAGGCACACCGCAAACACACAAACACACATAGAGGATCTCACACACACACACACACCAACACGCACACACACCAGGTTCTTCAGAGGTTAGCCAAGGGACCAGACAGCAGTTAGTGCAACTCTAAACTAGTAATCAGTGGCATGGTTGGGAGTGTGTGGTTGAGTAAAGCCAGACAGACAGACAGACAATAGCTTGGGACCGAACCCACTCCTCGACACACAGAAGAAAAAAAAAAAAAACGCTGCTCCAACGCCGCTACAGCGCTGCAGCAACATTCTCTCCCGACCGTCGTGTTTATTTCCAGCGTGCAAAAACAGCGTATACGTTTATGAATTTGCACATTGTAATTTTGTGGCGTGGAGAAAAAAACGAGAGGGAAAACTGAGGGAAGAGGGTTGTTTTTCTTTTTCAGGGTAGCAAGCTTTGGCTAAATATATATGAAACCATTCCCATCTTTTGTTGTGTTCTTTTCTGTATCCCCCCCGAGACTGGTGTGGCGAGGGGCAAAAAGGTGAAATAAAAAAAGAGGGAGGATTTTTTTTTTCCTGTGTGTGCTTTTACCACATTACCACAAGTATACAATTTTTTCAGCACTGTTTGCAGATGCATTTTTTTTTTTTTTTGTATAAATCAATCAAGAATAAAGATCTTGATCACAGTGCAGGAGCGACTCATAAGAGATTCAAAAGATCAGTCCGACCTCACAGACCTGTATACTTTTAACTGAACCCTACATTAACAAAGCTGTGTGCGCGCTGCCATATGCAGTGAGACAAGCAAACAGTGCTGTGTGCTCTGTCGGCCTGGCGTCAGATTCATTTTTATCAAGCATTTTTGTGCTCGTGCGTCACCAAAATGTCACCGCGACAAATTTAAACAAAGACGGCTGAGTGATTACTGCAAGCCAGTTGTAATTTGGGTAGTTGGTGATCTGAAATGTGTTTTCGTTTGGCACAAAGAGCAGACAATCATCTGAGACCCTGAGAAGTTTCTACCATGTTGACTGACCGCTAAACCCGTCTCCAAAATAGCGATTGTCCAATCATTGGACCTTTTTTTTTTAAGTGTTAGCCCCCCCCCGTTATTATTGCAACCTCCGTACTGTCCCGTGAGGGAACGGAAAGCTTGACAGGTGTAGTCACAGTGACTAACGGGGGCAGGGTTCGCAGAACAGTCAGTTGATGTTATGTGTTAACAGCTGACAAAAGAAGGACATAAAATCTGTTAAAACAACAATGTTGACACAGGTTTCCCCCTCAGCGTGTGATGTTTTGCTGCCTGTCAGCCCTCCGCCCACTCAGGTTAGGATTCCGCACACAGAGACCACCTGAGAATTGTAATCAAACCAAAACAAGCTGTGACAAACCCCCACACTCAGCCTGGCAGCGTTACACAACAAAACCACAACCAGACTGTTGCATTTGGTTGCTCATCTGCAGGCCAAACAGCGCGGAGAGTCACAATGTACGCATGTTATGCAATTTGACTTTAATGATTATATCATTGACACGAAAACGACTACTCCCAAGCATCTGCGCAGTAACAGGGCCGCTGGTCTGGGTGCTGTGTGGGCCCCGTCTCGCTCTCGGCGCAGCCCGTCTGTCGCCTGCGCTCCATTCACCTCCACACAATAGCAGGAACAAAACAGCACTTTGTCGCCTACTGCTAAGACCATTAGACGCAGGCTGCCAAGAGCCGGGGACGCAAGTGTAGCGTGTGTAACTCAATCAATCTGATCTCTTGTCTCTGTCTGAAATACCAACACCACCCCCCCACCCCACCCCTCCCCTCCTGTTACACATGAGTGCTGTGGCAAAACAAACGGGTTAAGTGCTTCACAGCTCGTAACTGCTCTTCCTCCAGCGCACTCTTCCTTCTGTTTGGTCTAGGAGTCTTCACCACGCCTGGATCACGCAGTCAAATAGTATTCACAGGCTTCGTGCTCAGGTTGCTTGTACTGACAGAGGAGACACATTTTTTCCAAATAGTGTTTTGCCTTTTCGGGACACTCCTGCTGCTGTTGTACGTGTAGATTAGTTACTTAGGCTGTAAAAGCAAAAATGACATTTTTTTCCAATCGCAAATTCTCACATTTGAGAAGCAGGAACCAGAGAATGTTTGGCATCCGCTATCAAAATTCTTGCTGACCAATCAATGAATTGACTAACAGTGTCAAATCAGAGAATCAGCAGTCACACAGAGGACTCCTAACTTCACATGGATTATTTTTCTACTCTATGTGTCTAAGAACTTTGTTACTTGCTGTAATGTCCTATCTTGTAACAATCAGTTTCTCCAAGCTGAGCTAAAACATGAGAATTTGTATATAACATTACACCGACGTCTGCTCCAGAACAACTAGATTTGGTGCGAAGTTTCCCCAAAATCTTCTTAGGACTTTGATCATCTTTTGCTCCACTGGATACCGTGGAGATAAGACAAGCTCAGTGGTGAGATGTTATGGGGAAACACGACTGTGAAGCCCACACACATTCCTGGACACATACAGCCAGAGTCCATCTGAAGCCCCTTTTACACAGCCTGTTCAAGGCGGGAATGTAGCGCCGCTATTCCGCCTCAGCTGGGAGGGCATCGTGTTTCTGATCGCACAAAACATGTTGCTCACACGAATCTGCCATTGTTCGCATCGCGTTGTATAGGATGCACGGCAACTTTGCTTGCATTGCATGTGCACGGCTGGCAAAAGCACAGCACTCGCTGCGTGCGTATGTTATACGTCACACTAGACAACGCCTCTTCACTTCCGGACCACCAGCATGCTATCAAATACCATAAACTATCATAAATTCACAATGGGGGTGGCATTAACATTATGGTTCAGTGTAAAAAAGGGACGCCGGTGTAATGACGGGTCTTCTTTAAGGAATTATTGCGGGATCTCTGTGTAAGAAGGGCTTCTGTTACTGTGAGCTGACTCTGCTTCAGACTTTATCCTCCAGCTGCACAAAGACACAACCGGACTAAAATACAAACTGTGTAATCGTCTGCAATAGGAAAATAAGCACATACAGTAAAAGGAACATGCATGCACACAGTACACAGCAATTGTTCTCCCAGCATGCAGCATGGATAACAGGGATAACGGGGATAACACCACCAGGGCCCTCTTTTGTCATGAGACACTTTGGCCATGTGTGTTTCTGTCTGACCGAGAGGATTGTGTATGCACATGTTGTGTGTGTGTGTGTGTGTGTGTGTGTGTGTGTGTGTGTGTGTGTGTGTGTGTGTAATTTCATGCTAAAAAAAAAACAACACAGTAGCCTTAAAGTTTATAAAACTAAATATACATTCCACAATATGCTGTACGCTTTCTTATGCACAGTCCTGCACACACACACACACACACACACACACACACACACACACAATGCACACAGTCTGTCACATACAAACATTAGCAGCTGCAAACAGATGGTGGAGCCAGGCGGCCAGACAGTGTGTTTCTAACAAGCACATCTGCTTTTACACTTTCCAGCTCTCTTTTTTTTTTCCTCTTCTGTCTCTCTCAGGCTCCATCTCTGAGACAAAAGACACGCACACACACACACACACACACTTACACACACAGGCATGCACACATTCTCTCTACTACATGAGAGCACAGCGACAGTGACGAACACATAGAGGGGCATGTTCGCACAGAGGTGACATCCAGACAGTGAAGGAGCCTCGTCTGTAGCTTTACACAGTCTCTGTCACACATCACAACACACACACACACACACACACACACACACACACACACACTTCTGCACAGATCAAGGGGTTCAGCCAAGGGTGGAAATCCTGAAAGCTGAACTCAAAAGTTAAACAAAATTCAGAAATGTAAAACTTGTGTGTATAACTGAGGACAGATTCCCACAACGTATATGTCTTCAAGTTTCAAGTTGTTATTATTTCTCATGTGCACAATAATTAAGAGTGAAGCAGTTAGTGGCGATGAAAATCTTAAATCTAAGGCTCCTTCGAACAATGAAATGATATGTAAAAGGAGAAACAGTAAAAGTAAACATAATAAGAAGAAACACACACACACACACATATATATATACACACACACATAAATATGTACTGTGCTAAAATATATATATACAGTTCTGGTGGTCAAACAGCTTGTGAACAGTACTAAATAGTCAGTAGTAGAACAGTAGTAAGATAAATATATACTGTCTTGTAATGTATACTGTGCAGTATAAGCAGTAGTAACAAATACACAGAGAAGTAAAGAAAAGTGTAAAGTGTATCAAGTCTTGCTATCTTGGTATCAAGATATGAAGTTCATTTAGCACCTAAGTTAAAGGACATTTCATTCTTCTGTGAATAACTGCCATTATCAGCCAACACCAGGTCCTATTTGAAAATGTCATGCATTTAGGATTGCTCTGAAAAGATCCACTGTATCTTCCACTTTCAGACAATAATGTAGCCTGAAGGCCTCGAGACTTTGTGTATGCCCAGATGCAATGTTTACTGCGAATTCCTTATACAGTACCATGCGGTGAAATAACAAGGTCTCTCTCCACATTTTAGTATCTGTTTCAATCATCCAGATTTTTGCAGCAGCAGCTAAAAACACTTTATTACAAAATCCAATTTTTCAACTTCTGCTGCTTTTTTATAGTTACTGTTTGGACTGAGTTATGACTGTGGCAAGAAGTAAGATACGTGACAGAGTGCAAGGACAACTGTCACCAGACAAAATAACTAAAAAACGAAAAAGATTCTGCGTTTAGAACACAGAATATCAGCTGAAAACCATGAATTGTGAACAAACTGTACTTGTGCTCTATAAAATGGCAAATCGAGTTTTTTTTTTCCAGCTCCACATTACTGATAATATCATAAAACCAACGGAAACGCAGGAATCAAATAGAAAAATGTGTTCATGGGCTGCAGCACTGTGCCACAGTTGACTGTAATAGAGAGGGAATACCCAGTGTTTCAGACTGGCATAGCCATCTAAACACTGTCACTAGAACATGAAGAGGGGGAGGATCAAAGAGGGACGCAGCTTAACACTGGCCAGAGACTGATTTTCCAAACCAACAATGACGCAGCTCTGCCGACTCATCCTGTGGCAGTGAAATCTGGGGATTGATGACATGGAGACAGGGAGACTTTGGAGATACGACTGAGAGGAACAGTGCTGTGTGTGTATACGTGTGTGTATACGTGTGTGTGTGTGTGTGTGTGTGTGTGTGTCTATCGAATGCACACAAAGCGTGGGTGATTCCCAGCATAGAGGATATGGAGAGCAGGGCAAGGGAAGAAGAGATGTGACACCGGTGTTTCTCAGGCTCTTATCATGTTGGTACAGTTGGTCAGGAGAATGGGGGGGGGGGGGGGGGGGGACTGAGGGGAGGATGGAGGGGAAGGAGTACGTAAACAAGGACAGTGAGGCTGATAGCGGCGGCTCTCTCCGCCTCGACAACAGAAGCATGGGACCGTCAGCCGTCGGCCACCATTTCTGTTCCAGCCAAGCCGCGGTGCCGTTCACATTTTCCATGCCCCCCCCTCCTCCCGGGAACCACATCACACTCACACAACCATCCACACAAATACAACTCCACACACACACACACACACACACACACACACACACATGCCCAATCACCAAAAAGCCACAGAGTGTATTCACACAGCGGAACCCTCAGGCACCAACACTAACAAGGACCTCAATGGCACCGAGTTTACAGGCCTATGAAAGCAGGAACAGTTTGGGTTTGCTACTGCTTACATCCGGCGGTAACTAACACACTTAATGGCTGGGAGGAAAGGAAAATTCACACATTTTAAACTTGAGATCAAATGGAAAATGTCTCTGCTCGATGCTCTATTGGGAGACAAAGTTAAGGCTAAATCACATACACACGTCCTCGCAAAATACCCCAAACAATACGTGTGTTACATGTACGGTTGGGCCACATCACGGGCAAAGTCACGTGGTTCTAAACTTTCGGTCTGATCGGGGGGGGAGAGGGGTCTGAGGGGGTCTGGGGGGGGGGGGGGGCTATCCGTGATTGACAACTCGCCCGTAGCACCTGGAAGATGCCTGAGGTGGAGTGTGGGAGAGTTGGGCAGGTCGCAGCACGCTCCCTCGCTCTGTTGTTGTCTGCCGGGCCGCCAGAGAGCACAGCACTTACACAACTCACGGATCCTCCGACAAAAGCATCTCTGCAGGTCTGAATACACTCACCACACACACACGAGTTACTGCTCACAGTCACATGCACAAACCCAGCTGTCACAACATTGCATATTATACAATTTATTTATTTAATGGGAAAAAAAAAATTTCTGCTTTCATAAAACTTATATTTTATTTAGATTAATGGCTAGTTGTTATTTGATTAAAACTAGGTGACACACCTAAAACTAACATGACAATCTTAAGGAATAATTAAATTTAACGGTGCAATTAATAAAAAAAAAATTTAATTAGCATTTAATCAATTAATTATTTTTCAATTAATTGATTCATCATTTAGTCTATAAAATGTCAGAAAATTGTGAAAAATGGCCATTGCAATTTCCTACAGCCCAAGGTGGCATCTTCAATTTGCTCGTTGTGTCCGACCGACATATATTTCATTTACGATGATGAAAGCAGAAAATCCTCACATTTGTGAAGCTTTAACCACCAAATTGTTGGCACTTTTCCCTGATAAATGACTCTAGAGATTAATCAACTATCAAATTTGTTATCGGTCAAAATAGCAATTAATATACTTAATTGTTCTTAAAACTTAAGCATATCTCCACACATCAAAACCACATGTTAAAGAGATAAAATTAGGGTTTACGATGCTATAAAGTATGATAAATCTATTATCTTTATCATTCATTTAGACAGCCTTATTTTGCATCAAAATAACTTGATATCATTTCATAAGAAATACATTCCAAAGAGAAAGAGGTCATAGCCTTTTCCATCCTTTTCATCTTGCCACTGCTGCGCTGCCTGTCTGCAGAATAACAAGCGAACCACAAGATGAGTCTAAAGAAATTCTGTACATTTCTTGGCCTTCAGTTAAAGCGTTACGACAACAACAACAATAACTTTTTCTCCCTGCTTCTCTTCCTCTGCTGCAGTGCGAGCACTTGACCAAAATTACAGGTATGTTTGCCCCACATAGCAATCAAATGGCCTTTAGACTCAGATGACCACTGGCTACACAAACAAATAGCCACTTTTCCTTTTACATACAGGCTCACATTATGTAGTAAACACCTATTATAATCCTACCATGCTGACCTTAAACAAAACATGCCTTTGGGACTTGGCGTTAACATTTCAGGAGAACCTAGAAAACTCTCCTTTTGTTTTCAGAGATGACAGAAGGGTACGGAGGGCGTTTATGGGAGTAATCAGAAACATCTATTAGATATTTATCCGCTCTCCCTTGTGTCTAAACAAGCCTGACCATAAGGCGATGAGAGGCAGTGATGAAGGCGACGGCGGAGCCTGCTACTCTGACTTTAGGTCCTTTAAATCCTCCACCAGTGTTTTAAAAGTGCTGTGTACTCCCAAGCCACTTGCTCTCGCACCATGTAATTTACACAGCATGCCTTTGAGCTTATAAAGACAGCCAGATGTGTATCTGTGTGTTTGTGTGTGTGTGTGTGTGTGTGTGTGTGTGTGTGTGTGTGGGTGCGTGCACGCAGCCTACGCCTCCTGCAGCTATGCTATATTTGCCTTTACAGAACTCTCCCCTTTTTACAGTAACGGTGGCAGTCCGAAGTGCGTGTCCAAACACATCTTTTACAAACTCTCCCACAAACATGTATGCACAGTGCGCACACAGACACCTCAGCAACAACAACGTTAACGTCATCAAAGAGAAAGGGCCGTGGACACACACAAAACACACACACACCACCTCAAGTCAAATTCAAGTCATGTCATTTTTTTTTTTTATACCTCTTTATTAGTGTAGCCCAAAAGCACAAAAAGTCACAAAATGTAATCTGATGCATGTGCAGCTCTCAAGTCAACAAGCCTCTGTTGATGCAGGTTGTTTTTGCAGGATCTAGATAATCCAGGTGGTGTAAACTCTGCCATGCATGTGCCAAGTCACCTACATGAAAGATGTCCAACCTGGATCCTGAGGGGGGGGGGGTCCCTGCAGAAGTCTCCATAAAGACCCTTCAGCCAAATGCATTAATGTGTAAGCTGCTCTGATTGGAGGTGTAACCCCCCCCCCCACACACACACACACACACACACACACACACTGTTCTCCAGCTACCTGCAGGTTGTGCAGCCCTCCAGTCCCCCCTGATAGATCACACCCGGCCGTCATCTTCTGCAGGGGGGACTGGAGGATTCAGGGGCCCTGTCTGTGTTTTA
Organism: Lateolabrax maculatus; assembly: GCA_031216445.1. Taxonomy (NCBI): domain Eukaryota; kingdom Metazoa; phylum Chordata; class Actinopteri; order Acropomatiformes; family Lateolabracidae; genus Lateolabrax; species Lateolabrax maculatus. The sequence goes on along the minus strand of CM062212.1, from coordinate 11,100,175 downwards.
ATGTATGTTTATCCGCTGGAGGACGGGGGGTGGTGGTGGTGGTGGTGGGGGGGCAACAGCGTGAAAATATGTGGGATCCCCTGCCTGCAGCTACGTGGCCAAGCCGTTTGGCCTACATGTTAACACCGCTGACTGACACACGAGACTTTCATGAAACTTCGATCGACTTCAAGAATGTCGTTTTGGGGAAAAAAAAAAAAAAAAAAAAAAGAGCACAGCAAAACTCTCCTGGTGGAGGTTTTTTTTTTTTTATTATTATTATCTATTTATTTTTTTAATTCTGCAGGACAACTCACCCTTGATCCTGCGCTACATGCCGTTTTCTGCTCCCCGCCGGAGAAACTCTGCTTTGCTCGACGGCCTTGAACCTCACAGCGAGCAGAAGATAATCCTCATCGCTGTGGCCTTCTTCTTCTTCTTCTTCTTCTTCTTCTTCTTCTTCTTTTTAAACCAGTTTAAGTCCCCATGTGGAAGGCAGGAAAATCTCGAGGGGGGGGGACTCTCCGATCGCAGGGGAGCGCAACTTTTCGGGACAAAAAGTCGCAGAGGCAAAGTCCCGTCGCTGCTTCTTCGACTCCCGAGTTTAAAAAAAAAAAAAAAAAATCTGTTTTCAGAGTTTTTTTTTCGCGGAGCACAAACAGCGTGGAAAAAAAAAAAAAAAGAGAGAGAGAGTCCCTGCAGTTGTCCAACAAGGATACCGGGGTCGTGGTGTTGTCCTCTCGCAGGGACGCTCGCTGTGTTTATAGTAGTGGTCCCTCTGGTCCAATGGAGGCGTTCAGGACAGGGGCAGAGAGGAGCCCGGGCTGCGTTCAAGGCCTGCGCACAACTTTGGAATCGCGGGCTCTCCGCTCCGCTCTCCGCCGGACCGCCCCAGCGAGGTGGTGCAAAAAAAAAAAAGCAACGGCTCGGGGCCCCCACAGAGGGTCGCGAGATAAAACCCAAAGGGTCGCGAGTTGATTCAAAGTGTAGAGAGGCAGGAAACAAAAAAAAAAAAGGATTTATTTTGCACCAAATTATGAATGCTACTTTTTTGGGACTTTTCCCTAATCTTAGCTTTTTCCTTGTGAGTTTCTGGATAATTTTACCTCTACAAATTATTGAAATAAAGCACATATCCAAGAAGACATAGTTTTTTTTTTTTTTTTTTTTAATAAAACAAGCCCCAAAAGGTTGGAATAGCGAATACACGTGTGTCCACTTATTGCCTGTTAACTATTCATACATTCTTTTTTTTCCACTATTACAAATCAGCAAAAACATAGCTGCCGGACAAAGAAAGCAGGTTTAAAAAAAAAAAAAAAAAAGAGCACCCTTGTGGATTTTCCCGACTGGAAAAAGGCTAATATAAAAAAGTGCGAAGAGTCCCGCATACAGTAGTGCTCAGAGCTCCCAGCCACATCGGGGGCCGTGAAGGCCGCAGTGGGTGCAGATGCCGGGCCCCTCCTGCTCTGACATCAGACCGGAGGAATCTGAGGAATGCCGGGCTCCTGGGAGAAGTCCTCCTCGTTTAATGGTTTTCCAGGGGCCACAGAGGTGACTAAACGTCGAACAAAGGAGGTCCCCTCGCATATTTATGCCCCCCCTGTTTTTTTTTGCCTTTTGGCCCGGGACAATTTATTTGCATAACCTACATTTTTACAACTTGTAGGCTTGTAAGTTATGTACGGGCAAATTTGGACTCTATTTCACACAGTATTTAGTATATTTGGATGAATGACTATCACTAATCACAAACAGTAGATTGTGAAATACATAAGAGGGATAGTATGTGATTCAGAAAGGGGTTATTCAAATAAGAAAAAAAAATCAGGGCCATAGACAGGATTTTAAATACTGAATCTATATTGCTACATTAGTCTAGTTCAACCCCAGGAGACGGCATATAAAGACATTTTCTGACTTGTGTATTAACATTTATTTGTTATATTTTCTATACATATCATCTCCCTACACAATGAGTTTTTAAAGCCTTCTCCACCTTGCAAGGAAAATCATTCTGGTGCAGGAATAGTAAATTCTCATTGACTGTTTTTTGTCCAACAATTATCTTAACCAGTCTTTAAAAACCCATCGTGTTTGCGCAGAATGTCCACTTCTCCTCAGTCTTTTAACACCCTCGTATTCCCAGAAACAATACCAAATACATGACCTCTCTGTCCTCAATACTGGGCTCACCCTTGTGGTAGCAGCATTGTTTATCATTAACATTTTGTAATCCTTAAACCACCTTAAAGAAGTTCAATTTGACATAATTTAATATGCTGCCGCAGCTGCTGCAGCATCCTGTCACCCACTTGCTGTCATGCTGTTAGGAGCCCTTGTGATTAGGGTCCATAGTGACCTCATTATACCTTTTCAAAGCCAACTCTATAAATACCACAGCAAATGATTAATCTGTGTATCCTGCAAGGATATCACAGGAGCATTTAATGACACCACAGGAGAATAAAAAAAATACAGGAAATAAAGAATTACCATCCAGAGCCCTGTAAGTTTATTAAACAGTTATTAAAGTGACCTTCTGTTTGGGATGTGTGTTGGGTTCAATAAGAGATAAAATGTAAAGGGTTATATATAAAACCGTAATTGTATTAGATTATTGTGATTACACATACTCAACTACCAAAGTAATTTCTGTATGTTTGTGATTGTATTTTTGTCTGACTTAGTGTGGATTTGCGTGATGATTATTGTAAAGGATCACGTATCAAGTGAAAAACAGGAACAATTCAACTCTCAGCCGAATTAAAAACAACCCTGCCTTATTTGTGACCAAAGTGCAGCCTCTTGTGGTCCAACATGCAACTTACAGCAGCAGCAGTCAGCATAGGAAAACCAGCATGTCAATATATTGCACAATAATTATTCTAAAGTAGCACTTACAAACGGGTTTACAAGGTTACAAAAAAAATTAGGAGAGTAAAACCAGTCAAACATGTTTTGACACACACGTCGCATTGATTTGCCAATACCCTCACTTGTGTGCACCCACTGCAGGCTGCGGTATTTGTCACATTACCTTGTCGCTGTTTTGATCAGTACATTCCTCTAACTACAAAATAATATTTAACAATTAAAGCAGTACACAGTCTGCACCTCTTCTTATCGACTAATTTCCTCCTAACGGCATCTGTCACCTCTGTATGGCTGATGATCCATGCACTCCCCTGCAGCTAGTCCCTAGTCTGTACGGCGCTCTGACAGTCCCCTCGACCCCATGCCGTCCTCTCCGTCCACCACACAGCAGTGCTCGACCACTCTCCATCACTGAGAGAGCCTCCTCCATTAGGAGCTGATGGCTCTACACAACAGTCTTGATGGAGCCTGGAGGAGCTTCATCACTCTCCTGTTGGAGTGGCAATCCAAGTGTGGGTTCTTGCAAGCGTTTAATGGCTATGATTATAATCCAGCACGCCTCTTCAGTATCACATGCATTTTGCAGACTGGCAGTCTCTCTCTTTAAAGGAAACTTCCACCCAAAATGTAATAATGCAGTGAAAGAAATAGCAGCTACCTTATGTTGCATTTCTGGTCCCATTTCCTACTTGGTGGTGTATTTGTCTTTGCAAACAATTAAGTTTTACCCTCAATAAAAGGACAACAGACAGGACACTGAAATATTTTGAGCCTAGGTCACAGATGTGGGAACTGTTTCAAATCATTAATTCGACAAACAAACATTAGCATGTAAGTAGAAGACTATTCGAATGGTGCAGCGGAGATAAACAAGAGAGAAAGCGTTCAGTGGCTTAAGACTTTTACCAATCAAACATGGAGAAATGAATCACTGAGTGGGCAAGAAAACCAATTATACTCTATCAGAGGCCTCAATATCAATGGACCAGACTGCCATGCACCTAAAACAAACATTACATTCTCAGAAAGGGTTTCAGTGTTTTGAGATTTTAGCCATTCTGCGTTATTGAATTGAATTGGTGAGTTTAAAGAAAAACGGACACAACAAAAAGGATGAGTACAAGCCCTGCAGATAACATTACATAAAGGAAAAAAAGATACTGTAGGGTATGTCTCCACTATCAGCTGTGACCAGTTGATAGTGGAGACCAGTCTATTTTAAGAATTTAGGAAAAAGGCAGAGGGCTGTGCTTACATCCTGTGGGACATGCTGTGGGAGTGTAAAACACTAGCATTGATGTTATAAGACCTTCAGTCCCTTTATACCCAGTGTGAATTGTGTTCTGTTTCACTGACATTACAGTGGGTTTCTGAAACTGGATAGGGAACAAGTGGTTCCCTCTTACGTATGTGTCTACATTTCTTGTGGGCATCTAGTGGAAAAAACACTGAACTTGTAATATAAAGACAGTAGTAACAACAGAAATTGTAACCCAAATCCTAAAAAGCATGAATAAAATGTTTGGATGCAGCAAGCAGCAAGAGAATAAAAGCAACATATTTGACTGTGACATATTGGAAGATCCATCTATCTTCCTTATTGCTTTTTCACAGTTTTATTTGTTTTCATGGTTAGCTCGTTGTTATTGCCGAAGTTATTGTGCACTCTATTATTTTGCAAAGTCAGACATTGCACACTGTGGGATGTCTCTGATTTTGTCTTTCCAGTTTCCTTAAGTTTCTTTCTGGTAAACTTTTCTTAGTGTTTAACCCTGTTTGTGCAATTGGTCTAAAATTGGTAAGACTCAAAGTTAGATAAATTAAGTTTTCCTCCTTTTCTACCTGAGATATACTTGTGATGAAGGGGCTGTATAAATAGACCTGATGTGACTAAGATAAAGGAGTCCAAACCACTCATAATTTTCAAGAAAAAAACGAAGCAAGCCAGTCAGTCACTGTAAGTTAAAATTTCAGTATCGGCTGTTTTATTTTAAGAACCTACATCTACAAACCTGTAAATTAAAGTATGGCAAAGAGAAGAAGAATGCTCAAAAATGTGGCATGATAAATTAAAAGTTTCTATCACTTATATAACAGATACAGTACATAACACTCACTGAACTTATCTTTTCTCATAAATTGAAGTTAGATGTGGAACACTCTGTTCTAAAGAAGAGAGGAGTTAACGTCTGTATCTTTGAGTATTTATCGCCATGATATCTGCTACATCTAGCCTCTGGCATCTGACTTGGACACCAGTCAGTACAGTATGCATCCTGTTCTCTAAGTGTGTTTATTAAATGGAGAGGCTGCACTCTGCTGTGTGCCATCTAGTTTATTTTTTGACAACTTGTTTTGTCAGTCAGTTCAGGCATGATTGGTATAATTGGTTATTAGGCCTAAATTCACCTGACCCGACTTGACCTCTCAGAGAGCTCTCCTCTCCAATCTCCTTTGTCAACACACCTTTAAATAGGCTAATGTCCCACTAATAGCTCTGTGTTTTTCAACCAAACCTTCATACACTTCCGCAGGTGATTTCATTGATTGGTGTCTCCTCTCTAACACCAGCTGTTTAAGTGTTTTCTTTGAATGAAAGTCTAAAGACACAGCCAACCCTTAATGACATATTGTTGGAGACCAAAGATATAAATCTTTGTCTGTGTGTCTCCTGCTCAATATTGGATAAATAACAATCAGTCCTTTACCTGGATGACTCCAACAGCTGCAGCGAAATATGGATTATCAACTGTGCACAGGCTTTTGGGGCCCCAGACCTCCAGGGACCCCAAACCCCTGGCTCACTCTGTGCTGATTGTTTGAACATAATTGGATTAATAATAATTTATAATAAATCCAAAAAGAGTAAAACTCATAATCAGCGATTATTGGAGAGGAAAATTACTAAAAAGTTAGAGTGTATAGGTTTTTGGGTACAACTATGTCATAATCTCCCTAGATAGGTACGTTTCTGAAACTAAAATACCGTTGCATATGTCGACAGCTCAGTGTTACCTATAAAGTGTTTGCTTGGTGTGCCTGATGAAGCAGTTTGCCCGAGGCATCCTCACGTCTGGCTCAAAGCCAGAGCAGCTCTCCTCTGAAGCTCATGTTTTGGGATTTGGTGGTGTGAAGAAAGCTCATCCTGGGACATGTAAACTTGTAGGCGTTTTGGTTAATCTTTGTTGAACCTGCGGTGTGTTCTGATATAAACCAGCATGCCTTTACGTGCCCTAAAATATGACGAGAGGCAGATTCTGTCTACTAGCTAAGGCCATGGCCACGATAAGTGGATACTTTTAAAAACACATATCTCTCTCTTTGTTTTGTTCTTTCATCCACACAAAGCCAGTGTTTCCCACCTACAAATATTCACCTTCTCTAAAATGTTCTTCTAAGGTGACGACTTTAAAAACACCTGCCTCACACTGTAGAGTGGTTGTAGAAAATGGAGCTTTTCAAACAATTTGACATTTTACAACCTTTTACATCATGTAAACATGATTTCTTACTTCCTTCCGCTTGAAAGTTTTCTTTGAATCTCAGTCTTTTCCTCCTACAAGGGAAGAATCAAGGCATCACACATTTGCCGAATGAGACATTCCTCCTCACTCCGCCATCATTTTGAAGTGACGCACAGTTACATAACCTGACACTGAGCTTGTAATGGATTGCTCTGGATAATGAGAAAAGCTGCAAATACTTCACATAAAGTCTGTAATTGGTTTGTAAAAAGGTTACAGGTACAGTTAGTCTATCCATTTCAAGCTTTGGTGGCCTATTATAGGACTAACAGCCTCAAATGTCGATCTAATTACTTAATTCTGAAGCTTTGGAAGGGAATAATTGGACTCCCCCTCTCTCTATGACTGAGCGGAGATGTACTGGGAAATGAACAGAGGACATCACAAATAGAAGATGCCTGGCTGGCTAATGACTAAACAGTAAAAAGGTGGCATGGTATTTTTATGATTCATTTATTATATAAATCGTAAACACCAAATGACTCCAAAATGGAACAAAAGGGGGAAAATGTCACCATCTGACACAAAAATAGTATTTTTCAAATGTATCCACATCAAGGTAGACGTGGCTGTTATTTATAGCCTGTATCTATTTTTTCTTCTGTGCCCACATACAGTTTGGCAAAACAATAGTGCAGCAGTGACACAGTGATGGTCATTTTGCAGCTCCTTCATGTCAGCCACAGTGATCACATACTGCTCACTTGGGCCTCATGAGGTCCTGAATTTTGAATGCCTTTACAGTATGTGTGTGTTTCTGCACGTTGAGCATCGTGCTTGGAAATTCTTAGGTACTCCCATGGTCTTTGGCAGATCCTGAAAATATCAGCATACGTCACAACTGGTGAAGTTCAATGGGTAAGGTGGGTAGGAACGGACACTTGGATTGGGCCTGAAAGTGTCCCGAGACACATTTAAAGAATTGGACCACCTGAGTGATGGGAGTTATCAATCAATGTCTGGGTTACGGGCTGCAAAACAGATGAGGGAGAAGAGGATTCACAAATGTCCCATGGAATTCATGATTGCTCAGAACATCATGGGGCAGACCTTTATTGATATCCTGGAGAACGGACAAGTGGGGAGGCGAGAAGGCATTATTGCCTAATTAGAAAGAATCCTCTGGGACAACAATTTGCAAAAGAGCAACCCAGGAATAATTGTTTTGTCGTAATTGTCAGGTTGTAAAAGGGCTGTATTGAAACACAAGTAAACAGTTGACAAAACCAGCTCAAGATCAACATTTTCACTTGTTCCGGAGCTTTCAGCCGGTCCTCTTTAGCCAGTGTTATTTGCTCAATGTTCGGTCGAAAGCTGCAGTTCAAACGAGTAGGGGGAGCTTGAGTTTTCACTGTTTTGTCAAATGCTGTTTCCAAGGTCTAGGATGACCTGTCAGGCTCAATAAAATAACCAATATGAAAGTTGAGTGTCTTCCCTTGATGTCTGAATAAAAAAACAGTGCGTGTGTAAGTGCTTGTTCGTGTGTGTCCTGGTGGAGAATAACCAAAACATTGGTTTTATTGTGTACGTGAAATAGTGTTTTAAAAAGGTGACATTAAGTAAACCTTAATCTAATTGTGTAATAATACCGAATGTTTTGGTGGGAGCTTTCTGGATGTACTAGTGTGGGTGGAGCCTCAGCTAAAACAGCATTTCTTACATTTTTGTGAATTACCACCAGAGATAAATCCACATGAGAGAGGACTTGGCCTCAGAAAGATAAACAATACGGCTGTTAAATCCAGGTGGTCCTAGATTTAGAATGATTTAATTCCTCAAAATGTGCTGTTTTATCACACTATTGTACATGCGGTTTTTAATGTATATTCCTGACGAAAGATTAAAGGGTTGAGAATAGGAGAAGCAACCTGAAACATGAAACCATAACGTGGTAAGAACAGTGAGACATGATTTTATCTGACCTTTTTAAGTATTATGTATTATTCTCATTCTAAAATTACAATTTTTCATTCATCATTTTTGTAAGAGAAGCTTGCAGCATTTTTTGTTCTTGTAGCATCACTGTTGTTATGGTTCCTCCATCCAGAAGTAACTGAGTACATTAACTCAAGTACTGTACTTAAGAATAAATTCAAGATACTTAACTTGAGTATCATCTTTATATTTGGATTCCATTACATGTCAGATGCAGATATTATGCTTTTTACATTTATTTGCCCACTGTAGTAGTTATTTTATTATTCATGTAAAAAACATATGAAGAGCTTATTAAATATGATGCTGTGTTAGAGCTTAAACTACCAAACAGTACAATTAGAGCTGAAATTATTAGTTGTTTGACAGAAATATATTATTATTATTATGAATTAATGTTATTTCATGCATCATTTAAGTCATTTTTCATGCAGACAAATTTCATGATGGTGAAATGATCCTTATTTTTTTACCTATTATAATTTTAATAATTTTATTAAACAAGCAGTGTGAAGTGTCACATTTCTGAAGTTTTACAAAACCAAACAATTTATGTATTAAAGAGAAAAAAAAATCTTCAGATTAATCCATAGTGAAATTAGTTATAAGTTAGAGCCTCCTATAAAAGAGCTGGAAATTAGCCCCACCTCAACCAACTACAACGAATGCTATACAAATTCATACTCATTAATAATAATAACATAGTGATATATAGTAAAATAATATATCAGTCACAGCGGTCATTTTTCTGCATTAAGTACTTTTACTTAGTACATTTTCCTGATTGTACTTTGTACAATAACATTGTACATTTAACTTTTTACTTTAGTAAGAACACATGACTTGTACTTTGACTTTTATTTTTGCAATGGGATATAATAATACTTTTTCTGGAGTAAAGGATCTGAATTCTTCTTCCACCACTGTCTCTATCTAATGTTCAAATTCTCAAAGAACATGAAGTTTATAGATTCTGGCCCACTTGATCGAGGCTTTCGGTTTATTCACTGGAATGCGACAGTAGCTGCAGTGGAGGACGCTCACATGACGACATGCTTTTAATCTCAGATCTCATTCAGTCAGGACACACTGTTCTCACTTAGTTAGTGTCTGGTCAGTCCTGTAAGGAGTCTTTGTGCCGAGTGCTGGTCATATGTGCATCACTCAAACAATCTGCTCATCAGACCATCCATCGTACACAAACATCTGGGAGTAATTTGGTTAATGTGACATTTGAGGGGCTGGAGGAGGTTCTCAACAGCACTCCCTTTGGTCCCTAATGAACTTACTGGTTAATCTAGTTTGTATAAATATCAAATGGTGCTGATATGACACAAATACAAACTGCATTCTTGCCAAAATAATGAGCCAATAAATCCTTGTGATTGGATAAAATCCTTTAGATATTCAATATTTAACCCATATGTTTTGTTGACCTCCTCGTTGTTTGGGGTCCCACAGAAGTAAATACTGCACGTTTCTATAGCTGAACATGCTTCAAAATCATGTTCATAAGAAATTCTCCTAAAATTAGGAAACATTTTTTTGAGCGGTTAAAGAGGTTACTATCCAGTAAAACTAAAAAATACCAGTCTGAATATACTGCCATCACCTTCCACTACTGATATGCACATACATGAATGCAAATAAGCAAAACACTGAAGCATAAGTGGGACAAATACTATATATGCATCTTACTTTGTTTTACGAACAAGTATCACAAAAGATTTAAATTAGGTTCCAGTCCAAATATTGAAGTCATATATCCTTATACATTTTAGACATCTTGTGTGAAAACATTTCATGTATCTGAACACTACATGTTAAGACAAATGCAGTCTCAATATTTGCCTTGTTTGAGCATCAACATTTACTGAGCCATATGTCTTCTCCATCTGCATCTGCAAAGGTGAGACCTGAAAATGTCAGTAATATCTGATTATATAGTCTTTTGCCTTCATAGGCTCTAAAACCTCTGCAGATTGATGAGATGATAATACTGGTATACATGGCAGTTGGTTAAATGGCAGATTCTTTATTAGGCAGTGATTCACACCCTGCACAGGCTTGTCTGGGGGTTGCATTATTATTAAGCAGTGGAAGTAAGCAACATCAACAGGGAGATGAATTACACTCCTAAGTGCCGTTGGAATGCATCATCTCCATTTTTTCAACCTTTATTCATCCACCGAAGAGGGGGCTTGGCAAGCATGTTCTTTTTGTTTTAGCATTTATATCCAGTAATGACTCAAATTCACAATCAGGGGCTGACCAGAACAAACACCACCTGCAGAGGAAGGCCACATGGAGGGTAAGTGGGTTAAATCTATAGAGGCTTTGGCTCGTGTTTCTGAGGGAGAAGAGAGAATTACTCCCCCTTCAGACTGTGCACATTCAGGTGTTAGATCCTCATTTCTCATCATTGTTTCAACCATCTTTAACCTACTAGGATTTTTCTCATGACTTTATGATTAGCAAAGCTACCAATCAAACAGCCTTGGTCGGTGGTTTGTGATGTAACAAACGCCCAAAGATCCTTTTCAAACCTGACAAAGGCATCAAATGTAGAAATACTGTTTTGCATCTGTGTTTTGGATTTATTTCAACAAGGAGTAGCCCTTTAACAATTGGAGCATTTGGCTTAATTCTGTTTCCTTTGTGGACATGCAAACAGAAAAACTAATTTTATATTTTATAAAATCCATAACAATAAGACTAAAAGTTAAATAATTTTGCAAATCTCCCATGAAATGAACATGAGAAAAAAATCACACAGTGAAGGATTATTCTGAGGTGTAAATCTACAGGACATCAGTTGGGTAAGGAAAGGCAGTCTTTTATTTTCATAGGAAAGGTGGAGGAGCAGGGCATTCAAAACAGTGTGATGGCCAGTGGAGATATAATTTATTCCTGTTTGTGGAACAAGAGGTCACCTTATGCCAAAGGGTTAACCAGGGAGTAACAGTTTTCCATGATGATAGATTCCCTTTATAAAGCGGTATTTGAAGTGTTTCATACATTCTTTCTCATAGGATAACGTTCATTTTTGAATCAACATTTCACCACAAATGTTTATTTTTGTTTTAAACGCTCAATATTAGGTTGCTCTTTGCTCCAACCTCCTTTGGAAAAAAACGTTTGTTCTCATGAATGCAAGTATGCAGTGCACTGCAGGGTCACACTGCAGTGCACTGAAGCCTTGAAAAGAGTTTCTGTTTTTTTTTTTTTTTTTTTTGTTAAACAAGATGAATAGACTTCAAATTCCACCTTATTGTGTTGATAAACTGCCGTAGGTTAAGATATGTAACAGATGGAATGACGTGAACAATGTTTCCTTCAAAAGTTTTACAGTCAATGGAAATTAAATAAATTAGCAATGTAAAGCCAGACATTTATTCATCTCACTTAATCATGTGATCAAAATGAGCCTTTTAGAAACAGTGGAAATTGGTGATCCAGTCATACTTTTGCTATTGTTTTTGAATTTGCCAATTAGCAGCTTTTTCAACAATAAAGCTTTCATAAACATGAATTGTAATTTTGTTCATGAGAGTGGTCTTTTAAGCATTAGTTCTTTAATAATTTTTTATTTTTTTTCCAGTATTTCTTGCTGTTTTTTTCATATGACATTATTGTTAAATTTTCCCCATTTATTTTAATATATGTATTCTGTCTCATTTTTCCAATAAATACACATTATTTTGCACATCATTTGGAGCAGAAGGTGAAATACTTCCTCACTTTAATTAGGATAAGATAATAATGTAACATGTTGAAGTTACAGCATTCATAGGACTGAAGCAGTTACTACAAATAACCACAACATGACTCATAATTTATGTTTTCAATATTTATTTATACATTTGAATCCATTTTGTACTAGGTTACAGGTATGCAGGAAGCAAACACACTGCAAAATGACTAGTTTTCAGTTTTAAAAAAAGAGGTACAAATGAACAAAATAGACTGTGTATTATGAAAGGAAACTGATTAATCAGTGTCTCTTACAGCACGCACATGTTGCCCCCTCTCCCTCACTCAAAATCCTGTCATTCTGTGAGGTTTGTCCTTGAAAAAAGTATATGCCTGTACCAAACAGAAAGCTGAATGTGTACAGTACTGGCATTGAACAGGTGAAAGGAAAGAGATTTTCTTTTATTCATAAGTATCAGCCTTTCCTTTCTCCACTGTGTGTGTGTGTGTGTGTGTTTGTGTGCATCTTCTCCATTCAAGGTGTAGTCATGACGTCTAACCAGTGAGTCAGGTCTTCCTAATGAAGTTTCCACACAGGGATACATGCACACCTTGTAAACGAGAACCGCAGAAAAACGATCCAATCAGTTCAATTGATTTGCACACTTCACTCTGGCTCTCCATCCTTTTTCAAAGGTGTGTGTGCCTCAGCGTTAAGACATCAATGATTAGGATTGACCTTTAAGGGGTTTAAAGGGGATTGACAGGAGTGTATGATTGTGTTAACATGCACATCCCAATAATCACCCGTAAAGGATATTTGAAGGCTTTTAAGATTGCAACCCAAACAGAGGAAGAAGCAGGAGGAAGAGGAGAGCAACAGTTAACAACTAATTCACTAATGCTTCACCTGTTGTCCTCTGCCTCGAGCTGCACTATTGATTAAAAAGTGTGTGGGTGGCCTTTGTACCTACCATACACACAAACACACAAATACACACTCCTCCCCATCCAGAGAGGAGCAGGAGACCCCTTACCTCAATCACACCCTGAGGCCTTGAGACTTGAAGCTCCTACTTCATGCGTCTATAAAAAGAGCTTTCCTCCTCTAAGGAAGCGACGGCAGACCTTCTCCTGCTGAGCATTTCGCCACAGAGCACAGAGAAAGCAGAAGAGGAGGAGAGGGATCACAGTTAAAAGTCGCCACTCTGGAAGATCTGTGGACAAACGGAGGGAGAAAAACAAGAAGAAAGGGGGGAAAGCGTTTGGAAAAGGTAAAAAAATTGTTCTAAACTTTCTGGTGGATTCTTCTTGTTTTTGATTGTGGTCTGATTGTTCATAGCTTCTTGTTTTTCTGGATGAATAAGCTCGATTGCACTGCTTAACCACACTCACTGACTGATTGATGCAATATTTTCAGACATTTTCTGACATGTACAGCTACATTTGCTGTGTAAATTATTATTCAAGGTGATTTATATTTCATAGTTACATCTCAGCTTTTTGAAGAATATGCATAGTTGTCTTAGGTGACATTTGAATTGCTTTCCATTAACAACCTCTACAAACACTTACAACTTACAACTTACAGACCCTTTAAATAACATATGTCATTAATACATAAGATTTAAGATTAATACATTAAGATCTATTTTGATTGAAGCTCCCAGGCTTCTTTTACCAGAGTACGTCTGTGGAGAGCAGAGCTCAGCTGAGTGAGTCATACTGTAGGAAGAATGTAGACGAGTCTCTGCCAGAGTTACAAAACAATGGCCCACCAAGGAGTCACTCCTTAGAATAATAGAGAAGGCAGGGAGAAACAACAAGATGCAATTTCCCAACTAAGGAGAGGAAAAGAACTCATCCCCCGTTAGCCATTTAATGCACCACAAAGAAAAATGTACACCAAAAAGGGAGGGGGAGGGAAGGGATTTGCTGAACGAGCGTTAAAAATCTGTAAAGTTGGGAATGAGGTGGTCAGCAGGATGTCAAATTTAACCGAGTAATGGGGCAAATTAATTGGTCAGCGCTAAAACTTAAAGTTTAGTTACATTTTTCTTCATTACCTTGCTCCTCAAAATAAACCCCCAGGTTTTATTTCTAAAAAAAATGTTTAACAAAGGAAGAGAATATGAGGAGAAGGCGTGATAATAAATGGCTTCAAAGAGATGAGGGGAGGCGTTTGCCTGGAGGAGATGCGTCATAAGGGAAGTCATTCAGTGCTGTAGTTTATTGAAACAATTAGTTTGTACATCTTTCTCATCACATGTTTCTGAAATGTGTAGGACCTATATATGAATGCAACCTCCTACAATACCTATATGTTTCCTTGCATGTGTTCATGAATGTGCATTGATCACTGTCCTTGACCCAGCACAAAGGCAACTGGCCACTTATCTCACAAAGCGAGTCATTTTACCTCGCTGACCTTTCTATTTTTGGCTGCAGATCTGTCTATGAATGATAAAAAAGGGCAGTGGAGCCGAGGAAATTTAAAGCCTATTCACTGAAGTAATGAGTTACTAAATTACTACCATCATCATTGTTGTGTGCCCTTGAACAGCTAAAAAAGCTGTTGCATTTTTTTTTTTTTTCTACTACATTAAATTCTGAGCTACCTGGAAACCAAATGTAAACCAACACAGTTTAGGGGCTGTGTGAAAAAAATATTGCACTGGAGAAGGGGAGCAGAAATTTATCTTTAACTTGGAAAAAAACTGCAACATCCTCCATCCTAAAATCTCAATTTAGCCCCGATTTCAGGTTTAAAAATGGGGCAATAATCCCTACAATCTGGATATTAGGAGCAGAATTATCACTTAGCAAAATTATGGAAAACAAAACAAATGGGGCATCCTGTTTACCAAACCTTCCCGTATTTTGGGGTATTTTTGAACCAAGAGCAACTAAATTAACCATTATTACCGCAGACATTCAATAAGCGAGCTGAATTATACGCATCGGTAGAATAGGTTGGGTTGTGTTGAATTTGCACATTATCGGTTTAGGTTTTAATCCTTCAGATTTCAGTCGTGGTTGGTTTGGTAACTCCCTTGGTTACCATGGTAACAGCAAGTGCCGTTTAACACTACAGCACTACAGCTACTTAAGAACAGAAGAGCAACTGTTTCTTAAGAAACTCACGTTGTTTTAATTAAGCCGGTCAATAATCTGCCTGTTTGCGTCATGCCATGACCAATTGTTTTAATGTGAAGCAGCAGCAAAATGCTCAGTTTGCATTTATTTAATACAACTCTGATATTGCTGCAGGAGAGCGAACAGTAAACACTGAGGGTGATACTACTGACGAAAATGAAGACTTTAAACATATATGATACATTTAAATTCACCATAGTGTTATGTTCGAACAATTGGCATGCTCCTTACAGAAAGAGCTTTGCTCAATCCCAACTAAATATTAAGATCCCCATCTGCTGTTTCTCAAAACTGACATTATGGTTCTACTTCCTACAATTTAATCATGAAGTGCAAAATAAAGACCCAATACTGATACATTATCCTCCTCCTTTTCTGAACCTCCACCCTAATTATTTTCATGCAGTCCCTTAGTGTTAAAAACTTCAAACCTTATTCGACCCTCTTCTTGGAACTCTTATAGACGAGGTTCCACTGTCACTCGTCCCAGTGCTTTCATTATAAACCACTTTAAATGAAAATGGATGGGCCTATGAAAAACAAGACCATCTGTTACAATACGTGTGAAGTCGAGAGAGGAATGTTGATTAATGGTATGTGAGCTCACAGTTATTATTCAACCATGACACACACAGCTACAAATCCACCAATGATCACAAGTTACATAAAGAAGGGAGGAAAGTGTTATGCAAGTGCAATGATCAAGAGACACCTACTGTATTTTTTCAACAAAAGAAAAGTAGCAATTTCTTCCTATTTAGGTATGATTAAGTGAATATTTCAGCCTTTAGGGAGAGTCGTGTTATTAAAGCCTTTTCTATGTTTTGAAGAGAGTTCCCCTCTTGTGGCTTCTTTTTCTTTTCAGCTCATAGCCTCACTTGTGTTTTATTTCCTCCGCACCAGGCTGAAGATGGTGTGTCTATGTTGGTTGTTAGTGGTGGTGATGGCGTATGTGTGCGTCCCCGGGTTTGGGTCGGTGTGCTGGGACAACTCCATCTGCAATGACCTAAGCAACAAGGAACAGATACTGGTAGGTCAAGCTGCCTTCTCTATCATCTATATTGTTGCCTTCTTTCTGTTTCTCCTCTGTTACTGCCATCACTAAGCAAGACTAGGCAACTTTATTTTCTTTAAAAGTTTAGACACAAGGTAATTCAAAGTACTTCAAATAGGACAAAGAAAAACAAAAACCAGACAAAAAGAAAACCAAAGAATAAATCAAGGGAATAAAATAACATTTGCTCCAGATCTTTTCAATAATCCATGCTTGGATTAATATCTGAGAACAAGCACCACACCTTAGTGGTCTGCAGGCTTGATTCTGTTGCAAAGAATGAGTGCTATATTCTGGTGACTTACAATTTTTCAAACAAAATGGCATTTTCTGATTCCAGCTTCTTAACTATAAAGATTTGCTTACTGAATATATTTGGCTTTTGGACCGTTAGTCAGACAAAACAAACAATTTAAAGATCTGCGGGCTGTGGGATGTTTTTTCACAGTTTTCCGACATTTTATGGACTAAAATGTAATTAAGAAAAGAATGAGGCAGATTAATCAATAGTGAAGATGACTGTTAGTTGCAGCTAGCAGTATTTTAAAATCAGAAGTCTGAATCTGGAGTGATGTCTTCACCTTTCTTGATCTGTGTTAAGACTCGAGCTGCAACCTTCTGAGAGCTTTTTCAGAAAGTCTAAAGAAAAACCCATTGCAGTTGTCCCATCTACTAGGTGTACAAGGATTGATTTTTTTTTTTTTTTCTTTTTATGTGAATTCATGTCCAAAGTCCAAACAAGATTCGAGATAGTTTTTGAAGTAACAAGCTGACGTTGTATTTTCTTGATGTGGATGTGGACATGACTGACAACACCAATATTTGTGCTTTAGGTTGCCAAAGTCTATTATTTCAGTTTCAGATATATACATTTGAGTGTCATGGGCATAATTATGATCACAACCTTTGTTGTTTGCCATACTTTAAGCTTGATGGGTGCTTCTGCTACAATATATGAGTACCAAAGTGATAAATTGATGCAGCCAGCTGTTAATTTGTGTCTCATCATCAACTCTTCTTGCTGCGAACGACTCACAGATAACAGTGTTTTAAAAGGTTTGCTGGTGTCTCTGTGATTCCTTCCACACAGGACTGCATTCACCTCTGCATATCTGTGATCCAGACTGAATTCCCAGAGCTCAGTGCATTGGCCCTGAAGGTTACTGATGATGATGACCTTTTACTCAGCATCCTTCTGGCCACCTTGGAAGACAAGATATCAGAGTCGGATCTGAGAGCCCACAACGACCAGCGACGCTCCTATTCAATGGAGCATTTCCGCTGGGGTAAACCCTCTGGCCGAAAACGCCGGCCTGTAAAGGTCTTTGCCTCCTCTCTGGAGGGAGGGGGCTCCTCTGAGGGCAGTTTCCCCCCTCAGGCCCGCAGGCAGCTGACCAGTGACGAGGATGATGCCAAAGGGGACCTGAACGGAGGAAGTCGTCCAAAGGGGAGGGTCAGCTCTAAGTCACAAGTCCAGTTGAGCCAGCAGGAGAGAAAAGACGGGACGTATCGAATGAGTCACTTCAGATGGGGGAGCCCGCCTGCCTCTAAACGTAATGGCAGCTTTATGAAGATGTGGGAGGAGAAACCTCAGAGGCAGCTGGCCAAGCTCTTCAGGAACATTATATTCAAGAATATGCAGAGGATAATGGTATGAATGCGAGATGGAGAAGAGGGGGAGGGCCGGGTACTAGAAGGAGTCTAATAGCCATTGCATGTTAGTACCCACAAGTCTTAATTTTAATTTACAGAAACTTGTTACTATCATTAGCATGTTGTTGAATGTCTTTTCTGCACCAAAGGTTTGTCTCAAGATCACATAAGATAAGAAACAAGGCAGTTTTATGTTGAATAAAAACTATGATGCACTGCCTTGATCTTCTGGCTCTGACGACGTGAAAGATTTTTTTGTTTTTTTCTTGTGGGAAACGTCATTATTGATCTATATGTATTGTGAAAGTAAGTAAACAGAGAATGCCACTCCAGGGCAAGACATGAGTATGAGGGGAAGTATTTAACAAAATCTATCCAGTTTATTAACAGAGTGGTATCCTTTTGTAAATTAATATAATAATAAAGATCATTATGTTTGTGGCAAACAATAATGGTGACTGATTTCATACGATAAGCACCAACATGAAGGATTATTAGCAATAACACCAGCAACCTGATGAAGGCCAAGAGATGCAGCTGAAAGCCCCTGAAATTAACATTTACAGTAAGTGGACCACATGCTAAAAACTGACTGAAAAACAAAAATATAAAATATAAAAATATGTAAAATAATTTTACTGGTGACAGGAAGGAAAGGCTGATGACTTATGGTTTATATAAGGGGGTTAGATACAAATGATATAAACACGAGCTGGAGGTGAGTCTTTGTAATAACAAACATCGTAACAAATGTGAGTTGTATTCAATTTTAAGTGGCAGAATTTGTCAGTTAGAAAACAATGAGCATTGTGATACAGTAGAGTTGTCAAACCAACATTTCAGCCTCCTGTGAGAATAACATGCATACACCCAAAGAAGCAGTGGTAAAAAAACAAAAAAAAAACAGTATTTATTACGTCAAGGCAAACACTTTCAGACACCTTGTCTGGGATTGTCAGGAGTTAATATCAATGGGGATATGAATTTTTTTGTATTTATCATTCTAAAGATATTTGGCAGGCATGGCAATTATGCAATACAAGCACTGATGTGAGTGACTGAAACAAAACACTGCCCATTACAGACAGGTAGAGAATAATGATGATACATGATGACACTCCACAGCTTCCTGTATCTCTGGCAGATCATATTAGAAAAACAACATTCTTCTTTATCAGGACTTCACTATCATCAATAAAACAATTAAATCAGAAACGGATGAGACCTTTTATGGTTACAGACAAATTTATTGTACAACACAGCAACATCACTAGCATGCAAAGTCAGGTATGACACTCATAAGGCATTTTCTCCATGTAAAAGCTGCCTTCGTCACTAGGTAATCCAGTTTTTAAAGTGCAAAGTTCACAGAATGAATGGATTTGACCTACAGCACTACATTGTAAACAGATCTATTAAACAGACATGTAATGACAAAAGTAAGATTGGATTACCGTCAGTTAATATTACATTACACTATGCAATGACAAGCACACTGGTAGATTTACAGGTTCTCATTGCGAAGTTGCAAGATGCTGAAAAGACAATTTTACAAGGTGTCACTGGAAGGTTCAGACAGCTGCACATTGCTCTTAGAAGCTTGCTCTTCATTAACATGGTGGAAAGAGTCACTGGACAAAAACTGTAAACTGTGTTTGTAGAGTTTGGTCTTGAGTAATGACGATAAAGATGCACATCTGCATGGACGTTCATATAGACACATGAACAAACACACACACTCACACACCTGCACTGACAAAAAGGGTAAGCATGAACAGACAATCGGATACACTGGCATGTGTGGACATAAACATATATATAGAGGACACTACATTGTTAAAAAAATAAATTAATAAAAAAAAAAAAAACAACTGTAACAAATGACAAAGCAGAGACTGTTGTTTACGTTAAACAAGATGGCTGCAACACGTTTCACGCCTGATGCAGTTAATTCACAGAAGCTCAGGAGCGGGATGGGCGGTCTCTCACAACGTCACACAACTGAACCACCACAGCACCACAACAACAGAAGGTACGATTCAAAACACACAAGAGGGTCTGCAACCAACGGTTGCGCCGTGTTAGCCAGGCTAGTGCCAAATTATTGCCATTATACTTTGTTTTTATACCTGTGTGTGTGTCTGTGTATGTTCACACAAAATGGCTTTTAGACTTGTTTAAATCTTGCTGAATGAGACAGATGCACTGATCGGAGGCTGCAGCAGCAGTATGGTGTAAAAACAGAGTGCAAACTCATTCGCTGGACTGTAATGATAACAATACAGGTCATGACTGTGGGGCTAAAATCTGTGGCTAAAGTAACTTTCAATGCAGTTTTCTTCAAATATTCTACCAGACGGGCTCATTAATTCCTCATCAGGACACTTTCAGACTTCAGCAGTGTGATCTACTGGCCTGGAGATGATGATTTCTACTGTGGGCTGCTCAGACCCTCATCAGTACACCTTTTTGTTTTCATGTGTTGTTTGTTACTTATTCGACAACAAGATTTTAACAAAAGTATCTGAATACTAACTAAGTAGTGTTCTCCCTTATCTATGGACACAATCAGTTCAGTGGCGGTCCAAAATTACAATTAATATACAGTATATGTACACACACAATAACACCCCTACTCTGTACATCGGCTTAAAGATTTATATATTTCTCTGTATATACACATTTATATGGAAAGGAGAAAAATAAAGGATCCTTAATTATCTTCTAGTGTTTGATCTGGTAAACATCACGGTAAACACTTTAGATCTTCAGACGTTTAGTGTGGACGTGACTGTCGTGCTGTGTTTGTGTGTTTTTGTGTATGTTTTAACTTGAGTCACCTGTAAGGCACACTCACTTTGGGAGGATAGCACACAGATTGACAGTTACCTATAACCTAAAAACGAAATAATAATTAGGAAAATAAAACTAGGTGTAGGAAATAAATGCCCGTATTGAAAGAAAAAGCACTTTTGGCTAACACTAAAAAGGCAAAACACAAAAACAGTAAAGCATTAAACACTGAAGACATATTCATGAGCTGAGCAACACGGGGAATGGGAAGGAATAGCTGTGTATTTGTATACATCTATCCATATTTCAATCAAACATACACAAAAATACACTGTGATGTAAATTAAAATGCATCTAATTCATATACACTCTTCCTGACCATAAAATCAACATACAATAAAACAAATAAAAAATAAAATGACAAAAGAAATAAGCAAGATTGGTCAATCTAATTTGGTGATCAAGGGTAGTGTGGCACCTTGTAAGGGACAAACAAGTAAAAAAAATGCAGTGCTATTAAAAATGTCCAGTTACAGGGCATGCATGCAGTCAATTCATTCTAAAGCCATTGAAATAACTCAGTCTGTCACTTCATTTTTTCCTCACAGTTCTTGGCGATTTGTAAATCGAAAATCCAAACAGTGGAGTTTCTACAGACATCTAAGGAGAAACTCAGGGGAATAAGTGAAAAAAAAGTGTTTTTACTGCTGCATTTATTAATTAGCCAATTTGCTTTGACTGCGAATTGTCAGCTAAGTTAATCAAGAAATGGCTTGTTCTTTAGTTGACTTCAAACAACTGATTTTCTCCTCATCCCCTGTGGTTGTTTGATTTCACGATCAAGATGTCTTTACAGTGAGGATCGGTTGCTCCCCCCCGCCCGCCCCTTGTCCTCAAATGTTAAATCGTTTGACTTTGACTTTTATGGTCTAGTACACACAAAGGTCAGGAAACTTCATCTCGTAGATGGGGACGGATCGACTCTGGCTTTGGCCATAACCTGATGAAATGGTTCCAGATGGGCTGGGCGGGGGTCTGAATGGGAAGAGGAAGCAGTCAGCCATCATTACAATCATGAGTCCATTCCATCATCATCTTCATCATTCACTTGTCACGCTGTTACTATCGCCCTTTCAAAAGTAAATATCCAAAGTACCGTCTCTTACCTGATTGTAATCTCAAAGATCTGATTGAGTTTGCTCTGCAGTAGTGTGGCCTGGAAGAGACAAGATACCAGATAAGACAACAGTACAAAGCTGAAACTAGAAAAAAAAAATACATTATGGATAAAAGGAAAATGTTTTTGTTGTACCCTGGCACCGCAGTGGGCAGCTATCTCCTCAAATGGGGCCTTCTGAAACTTTTCCACCACTTGTCTCCTCCGCTCCCTCTCCTGCTCCTCCATACCCACACTGTCCACTAGAGGGAGACACAAACAATATTTAAATTTCAATAAAGCATTATGCTGTAGAGTACTGTATTGTATGTTGACAGTGTGGCATTAGTACTTGATTCTTCTTACAGTAGTAATAGAAATCACAATGACTAATTCTACTTGATGTTACAACTGTTGAAATACAGCTTATTTCCATTGTTAATTTCACTAGAGTTTCGGAGTGTGACAAAAGCAATTACCTAAACTAACATGTTATTTTATTTGGTTTCAACTGCAGTAGAGACCTATCAATAGTGTCTGAGGTGATACTGTATTGATAAATATGTAATTGCACGAATACTTTTAAACCACAAACGCTGATAAGTGAGTGGACATACCGATGGCATTTTTCAGGGTTTCAAACGTGATCTCCTCTGCTGGTGTCCTCTGCAAAACAGAACAGAAGTAGTTTGATGCAGTAGTAAGGGAATATATCTTGAAAGGTGAAAAGCTCCATGCTGAACTTTTTTGTTGTAAATTTCCTTTGAGGGGGTATATTTGAGTTCTAGACCGTGAAATTGTAGTAAATGCTTTTTGTCTTTACCTCCTCTTTCTCTGGACTGTTTCGGGACTCCACCTCCACCTGCAGCGAGATGGTCTCCCCAATACTCTTTCTCTTGGACAGACGGTCCTCATCTGGAAAGAGAGTGCAGATGTGAGACTTTGATGGTCTGACAGATTAATATAAAAGGTGAATTGGCATCCAAAAGTTTGCCAAAGTTAGAGAAAGATTGTCCTTCAATTCAATGATCCTGGCTCAAGCCCTGGAGCTGGAAAGCAGTCTGCCCTGATATAGTGTCCTTCAACCAAACACTAAATTCCTGCTAGCTCCGAGGGAGTAATTCAGCTCTGCATTTCCATACAGGAATCAATAAAGCACCCAGAAAAAGTTGTAACACGCTGGCAATTCAATAAACATTATCATTATTTACTTGGAGAGAGGAGCACATTACTCACTTGAAGAATTCCTCCACTCTGCCACAGTTGACTTTTGAACTGATTGCTACAGTATAACACAAGATGTATTGTTTGAGCTCCTTACCAGTATACTGAGGGACATAAGGCGTAGCCAGTCTCTCTGTGTTATAACCACTACCTCCAAGAACCTCAGTGATCTTCGACTGGAGGAACAAAAGATCCCCTTCTACCTTCTCAAGTGAAGAAGGCAGCCTAGGAAGAGAGAGAGTAGTGATTTTTTTTTTAAATATAGTAAATAGGAAAATAGTACCATTATTGCATATTTAAATTTCAAATTTAATGTTTGTATGGTTTGGGGAATTGAATGCTGCTGGTACATACTTGGGATTATCAATGAAAACATCCTCAGGCAAAAGGTAGGGACTTTCTTTCTGTCTCACCTCAATTACCTGAAGGGCAGAGGAAAAAGTCAGCTTATCAAAAGAGGTTATTGGTATTCAGACACACGCATACACAGACACAAAGAAGGCCGGGTCGAGACCTCGTGTATGTGCTGGCAGAAGGCTGGGACGGTGGTGAGCTGGCAGATGAGGTTGAGGTAGGCGGCGGCGAGGGCATGAACAGCACAGCGGTTATAAACAGGCAGAGCCTCGTCTGTGGACAGAGCCAAGTCCTGCACAGGAAAGAGTTGAGACATCTTGTGAACAATTACACCTGGACCGTAAAAGACTCTGCATTAGGAACTCAACCATGACCAAATAAACAAGTATACATAACTCATTATGTGCATCAGTACCTGCAAGGCAAGTGCCAGGCGAATGAGGTCCACCACCACCTCTTCGTTGGCCAGCTCCACACTGAGAAGTCCCAACAGAGCAAACAGGGTCTCGTAGTGCTTCCGACCGCTGCTCTGTTCCTTACAGCCCAAGTAGATGTGTCGGTACAGCTGCTGGCCGTGCTGTGAGTAGGATGCACCACAACAATGATGAGTCAGAAAAAAGACAGAAAGAGAGGGTACTCTGAGAGTTTAAGTACTTCAGTTTTTCTGCAGTTCCATCACAAGTGTAAATATTTTGTGCATGAGGATGGGACATTTTTCAAAAAATAGGAAAAGAAAGATGATCACAGAGTAGACTGCAGGGAGAACAAATTAATCTGGATTTCTGGAGGACAGACATTGTACCTTTTTCATGAATAAGTTATCCTGTCTTGAACACTTGTCAACTTTGAGCTTGAGCACAGAAATGTCCGAGATGATGCTGAATAGAAAGAAGGCACAATGATTAACACAAACTAAAGCACAGTGAAGCCAAGATCTAACACACAACATATTAGGCCACACAATATATACGCAGACACCCCCACCCACCCCACACACCTTATGTTGGAGAACTTGGGCATGTTGTCGTGTCTGTCAATGAGACTGAGAAGGATTTGGAGCACCAGCAGCCGAATCTCTGGATCTTCTGTTAGAGAGAAGGACAGCAGCGGCTCCAGGAACGAGCTGGGTAGTGCTGTCAGCATGTTGGTGGTCTGGAAACCTACCGTCACCTGTGAAATTGTCGCAAGCCGTTAATGGTTTACAATGTTCAAAAACATGAAGAAAATTCATGTTGACCACAGCGGGTTTGTGCTTTTTGGCCTTTAAATCATACAAACTACAAATAATCTTAAACACATAGTCAGAGGGGTCACCAGGTAGATAAAGGTAACTGTCTTCTCACCTCTTGCTGGTCATTTTTATATCTGAGCAACACTAAATTTCTGGAGTTTACAGATAAAGTCGAAAGAGGCCACTGACTGGGCAGCAATGAGATGGTAATCTGTTGCAGCAATTCTGATGTATGATGAATTAAGATTCTCTCAAATGTACACAAATTACATGTTGAGCGGCATGGATATTCTTCTATTTTAGATTAATTTGAGTATTGGGTCTACACCCTGTTAGTCTTACTCTAAGAAACCTGGATGGATAGGTGCTTTCATAAGCACATTAGGTTGGTAAAAATGACATCACCAGGAAAAGCTGTATGCTGAGTTTGATAGACTACAGCTATTGAGAAGTGACACTCTGACTGATTAGACTTAATAACTTCCGATCTGCCGTTAGGCACTGTGAAAAACACAGCTATTAGCACTATTATATTAGTGCCTTTCTTAAAATTATGAAATGCACTGGGAACACAGTGAGGCACCCTCTCTATCTCTCTGTCACCTCTGCTGTATCTCTTGTCCCTGCCATCTTTATCATCTAGCTGCAGTTCAAAAGGACAGCCTGACACATACCTATTCTCTCTATTTAACACTTGTTTGAAAATAAAACTAGTGATCATCACCATCTGTGTTTGCATACCATGCTTAAAAGCTATAAAAATAAAAAAAACTTTTTAAGATTTAAAATTCTAAATAAATAATAATTAAAAACTTACCTGGACCAAGGACTTCAGTAACATAACCTGAATCATCCTGGTACCCTCTGGCCTGGAGATGAAAGCAAATTAAGATCCCTATTAAAACCCTTTAATTCACCAACATTCAGATCTACACAGATTTGTTTACCAAGTACTGTTGATTGATGGTTGGAATAAGGTAAGATAGAGAAGTGTCCTGGGAATATGCTGTACAAAGGGAACATGTGTTTGTGGGATTTATAAGTAACCTACCCAGAGGGCAGGGCTGGATGAATACCAGGGACAGGGATCTTGCCCATGATGAAGAGCATGACCTCTGACCTCTGGTATGTTGGTAGAGTGTTGGCAAATGAACCTGAAAGAGAAAAGGGCAGAGGGATGTGCATCAGATTGATAAGAGGGGGATTTGGAGCAAATGATATGTGGAGAAGGAGAAAAAATAAAATGAATCCTAGTGTCCAAAAAAGTCACACATGTACACACACAGATACAGATACAAGTGAGGTAAACATAAGCACCACAGACAAACAGATTCAGTCCAGGAGCCTGTCTTACAAAGCCTCCCACACACACACACACACACACACACACACACACACACACACACACACACTCACCAATGGTCCTGATGACAGCCTCCTGCAGCTGCCTCTCCTCATGAGCTTTGATGATCTTGGTGCCGATGTTGGTGTTGCCATCATAGGAGCCGGTCAACTCGTAGTCCACACTCAGACGGAGCTGCCGCAGCAGGGTGTTAAACACCTCCAACACCGTGGGACCTGTATACACATACAGCAAATAATAAAAAGACTAGTTCTAGAATTAAAGAGATACATGTAATGAATCGTGTATCTGATCCCACTTACAACATGTCAACCAGTGCATTAGTGTGTGTGTGTGTGTGTGTGTGTGTGTGTGTGTGTGTGTGTGTGTGTGTGTGTTTGTGTGTGTAGTGACTCAGTCCTCTCACCTACAGAACCGCTGGCCGCAATTGCGGCTGCCTCCAACAAAACTTCCACTATCCCAGCTCGCACTGTGGCAGAATTCTTGCTGTTAGCATCCAGGTGACCGAGAAGCTGCTGGATTACCAAGTGGGAGTGCTGGGACTAAGAAAGAAGGAGAGAAGGATTTGAATGAATGAAACAAGAAAAATGTAGGAAGAAAGAGAAAAAAATAGAGGTAGTAGAAAACCGGTAAATGAGTCATTTAACCAGGTAGCCATCTAAAAGCCTGACTTGCTGTTTTAATTCAGGTCCAAAATGAATCACCGCTATGAGGAGAACGCAGAGACAAAAGACATTTTCAAAGCTCTCTAATTTTCTAAGCAATTTTTTGCTGTAAATTAGGTCTTTGAATACTGGAGCATGTTTCTGCTTTGCACCCATAAATCATGCAATAACCTCCTACACAGATAAAAACATGGTACTGCGTAAATCACACAAAATATTGCAGGATTCCATCTGGATCTGAATTAAAGGTCAACAGAGTGAAAAAGAGAAAAAAAGGGGCGAGGAAGAGGTCTTTGTGGATTTGTATCACTGTATCACTCACCTGGATGGAGTACATGATGATTTTGAAGCAGCGCACTGCAAAGGCCTTCCCCTCCCATAGAGAGTGGTTATCTAAGTGCCTGGGGGAACAAGGACAGGAGGAGAGGGACGGGGAGGATACAAAAGATGTAATTATACAGTGTCAGTAGTGATAGAAAACAGCAAGAGATAGAAAGTAAATTCATAGTTCTCCAAAAAGCCAAAAGATGAAGACTTCATTTGTTTTGGTACATTTAAGAATGATGTACACTTCTTAACAGAAAAACATATTACGATGTACTGCAATGTCAACAGTCCACAATCAAGAATCAATGCAGAATCATTATATACACATAGGGACAGAGAGGTGGCGACAGAGTGATATAAATCTGTAAAGCATGAAACAGACAGAAACAGAGACAGTGATGGATGGACTGGAGCTGGTCTCACACAGCACATGACAAATGAGACGAATTGAAGGGAAAATTGAGAAAAAACTAAAAATGGAGTCTGTGTTCAGAAGAAAGATAAATTTAATATATAACTGCACGAGAAAATGGTAACTATAGTTTCACTCAGGGGGAGTCCGGAGTACAAAAATAATCAATAAAGGCATTATAGGCTTACAAGTCCCTGAAATCTTTCAAACTCCAACTCCACTGAGACATTTTTGATGGTGTTATCCATATTAACTTTAAAATTTGAATGTCAGAAAAACTGTATAATTAAAAACTATATTCCTGCAAGCACATGATACATATATAAATTACATATTTTATCTACAGTATTCCTCAGCAGAGCTCTGAACACATTAAGCTTTAACTTTCAATGAAACATTATCCTTATGCTCTGCCTGCTTCTGATACCATACAAATATCATCAGTAAGACTAGCCAAAATGCAGGAAATGAAGCTAAGATGGGCAAAGAATAGGTTGATATACAACAAACAAAAATGTCAACTCAGTATGAAAAGGAATAGACGTTACTGTGTAAGGCTCAGAGATACAGTCATATGAGCACATGCAGTGAAAGGGAATGGCTGAGACAGAAAAACAACATTCCAGGAAGAACAGTAGAGATGAACTGATTTTAAATAAGAGACGGATGGATAGAAAGACAAGACAACTAAAAAGAAAACCCAGCTCAGAGACATCCAGAGGTAAATGAAAACATCATTAAGATGACCTTAGAAGCACGTTAAGCTGTGCAAAAAGCAGGGAATCTGCAATGTCTTGTCAGAAAAAAGAACTATAACTGTGATACAATTACAACCTTGTAAGGCAGACTTCAAGGCAGTAATATACAATTTAAATGTCCCATCTGCAAATCATGCAAATCATGCACATCTAGTCAGAAACAACTATGTAACCTTGCATTGACCTTGTCGTGCCTCCTCGGGCCAATCAGTGCACAGATAAAAATGCTGCAAAACAGCACTAAGATGCATCCTTCCTTCAGGTTTAGTAATCACATCAAAGAACAACAAATTCATATAGGAACAAATAACAAAAAGAGGATAGATCTCGTGCACTGAAGAGTTTGCGGGGTTGTCTCACATTAGCACGGGTGTGACGGCATTCTTGATGTTGCCATAGGCGGCTCGTCCCAGCAGCTCCCTGAAGCAGCGCTCCGTCAGCTCCACCGGGCTTTCCTTCTCCTTCTCCGACGCCTGCAGCGGAGAGGGGGAGCGGCTGGCAGGGAGCGATGCAGGTGAGGAAGCCGAAAAAGAAAGAGAGGAGAAGAAAGAGCAGCGAGGAAAGGGAGGGAGGGAAAGGCGAGTCGGGAGGGGGAAGAGAGGTACAGACAGCGAGAGGGAGAACGTAGAGAAGAGGTGAGAGTTTGAAATCAATTCAATTCAATAACACTAACATTGCCACAGAGGCTCAATTTTTTTAAACAAAAACACTCTCTGAACTGCTGTGTCACTGCAGCCTACGCTCCTGAGGTGACTTTTCCCTCTGCAGTTTGTCTGCAGTGAAAATTAAGTGATTGTGTTGGCCGTCGCGTGTGTATTGCACATCTGTTATCACCATGGGAGACATGTCCGTGTCTAAGTTTGTATATGAGAGGAAGTGTGTGTGTGGGCACTCACACCGGGTCCAGCCTTTCTTTGTTCTCATGCATAGTTAAAACCTCTGCCATAACTCCATCTTGGTCATGACTAGCCTCGGGTGGTCCACCAATGATGACATTATTTATTAACAGCTTAACTCTTTCATTTTGCCTGCTGCTGCTAGGCGGAAATGTGACTTCCTGCCTTTCAGGGGCTTCTCTAACTATACTCAAATCCAAAAGACTCAAAAACAGCAAAACCAAGAAAGATACAGGATACATATACCAGTTTGACTTTAAGAGCACAAACTTAAATGAAGCAATTTTCCATTAGTGCTGCAAATGTGGAAAACTCAAGTGAGTTTTAAGCTCTTTTGTTAAAAGGTTTAGCATGTGTTCAGCAGTAACGAATAATGCCTACAAAGCCACTTTTATTGGCCCCTGTCCAATTGAAAAGTGCATCTAAAAACACCCACAGGAGACTTCATTCGAGTTCACTCTAATAGCCTCTCACTGCACAGTTCTGTCTAATGATTTGGAAACTCACAAGCGTTTGGCAGTAGGAAAACTCTGCACCACCCTCATCTCAAACCCTAATTAGCTGTTCTGCAAATCTGACCTCATATGTGCTTTCATAAAACAATTCCCAGAGGCTGTTTCTGAGTCGGTGTAGTGTGTAAAAGGCATGTTTAAGCCAAGGATCATGTCTTTTAAAATTTTCTGCTGAGGCAATACCTGGAGGGAAATTGCTCGGGGAACACAATTCCTTTGCAAGCACCTACACACAACATTAAAAACAATCAATCATGCTGGTAGTTTTTCTTGAGGTATAAACACACAAACCAGAGCTCAGAGAAAGATTTTAGTATCTCCAGAAAACTTTCTACAGAAATTAGTCTCAACTGTCAGAAGGCTTTGCTGTGCCTGAGGTTGATCTTTAAATTAACTTGTACATGCGCATGGGGATTAATGTAGAGAAAAATTAGCCATCTGTGAGTTTAATTAGACTATGTACTGTCTGCTGTGGATTTTATGGCTGGTGATGACTGGCTAAACTCAATGTGGGGAGGAATGAAGAATGCACAGCATGGGCAGTCCTCATAACACACACAGAGTGGAGGGAAGCTGAGAGGGAAATGTGTCTCTCTGATTGTGCCTGTCTACCTCTGTCTGTTTTTGTCTCTTCCCTCCACCCAATCTTCCAGTGTTCCTCTCGCTTCCCTCCCCCTCTGCTCTCCTAACCTTCTGATATCGACATTGACGTCAAAGTGAATTTCAGCTTGTGGAACACTGCCAAGAGAGGGAGGCTCCAGCTTCTGCAACTCTCTCCATCACTGGCAGTCTCTCAGTGCTTGTGATGCTTGAATTCTCCACCCATTACACTATTACTGCTAACGCCTTTACTCCTTCACCCTCCACCCACCCCCCCACCGCATCTCCTTGTGTCTTTGTCCTTGGATGCAGCAGGTGGGCAAACAGATGCCAGCAGAGCTGTCACTCTGTGATGACAATGATGATGAATGACGTGGGTGATGGCTGGCCAGACTGTCAGGACAAATATGGCCTAACGTAAGACAAACAGCACCAGTCGGCTACAACACAATGGCCCTGGACTGTGTGACTGAGGCAAAGGGGGTCAAAACTGACCCATTTTGGGTCATCAACTTTCTCACCACATTGTTGGCACAGGCTGGCCTGTTGTATGAGAATGACATGGTGACACCGCAGCCATATTTACCTGCCTTAAACTGCAATTTTAAACTTTGTAAATTAGTATTCTTCGATAAAAGTACAACACAAAATAAAATGCTGGTACATATAAATGCCAATGTAAAACAATAATATAACAACAACAATATAATAATATTTACACTCACCTCTCTGTACGCTCTCCACTCTGCAGGTTGAAAAGCAGAGAGGGGACAATCTTGTCCATGTGCTGAGGGTCCCAGATGTTAGCCTGCAGTTCATCGTTCACAGTCTTCCTCACCACACCCTGCAGGCCCTTGATACCTGCCATGCGGATTCTAGATGTGTAACAGTCACAGACATTAGAAACCATTTGACTAATCTATAAATGGATGATTATATTTAGGAAATCATATTTTTGTCTCGTTTTTAGTCTGTAACCTTCAGTGTTTGTCTGCTACCCTATAATTCTGCAAAGCTATATTTAACTGTTCAAAGATGTCACTTTTGTCTATTTTCAGCTGATGACAAAGATGACAACAAGATCACTTTTAAAGGATTTAACTTTGTTCTATCTATTTAATGAGATATATAAGAAAAAAAAACCGGGGCAGCAGTAGTCCAAAAAAAGACTTCCTTAAGTAGTCTCAAAACAGCAATTACTTAATAATTCTGCCACTAGCACAATCAAGCATCTGTCCACTCACTTGGTGCGGATGTCAGGGTCCTCGTAGCTAGAATGGCACATCTCACTGAAGCGCGACACAAAGAAGTCATAACTGCGGTGGTATGATGGTGTATCCTCTTCTATGTTGGCAAACTTCACAAACTGCGAAGGGAAGAAGAGACGGGGAAAAAATTAAATAAAATAAATGTTCATGTCAAACTGAAACTCTTCAAGTCTGCTCCTCAAAAGCCCAAAGTTTATTACCAATGGTGAATACCTCTTAAATTAAATTCAAACCACAGCGCCATAACATCTCATTAGGAGTGAAAAGCACGGAGGGGGGGCTCTCCCACTGGGCCAGAAAATGTCACAACGCCACATACTGACATTTAGCTTCACAACACTCTCCAATTAATAAGTTATGAACTGAATTTCTCTACAATCAAGACAGAAAGGATACTATCTGAAGTAAGAATTATATAATGAATATTCAGTAAAGCAGATGGTTAATTAAAGTACATACTTCCCCATTCAAAAATACAGGCTGGTTAGTGCAGTAACCCAAAATGCAAGAATAAAAAGAGTAGAGCTTATGTAGAGAATGAACATCTAAAGCTGCCCCTCGTGAATCTATTTCCTGTAAGTGTTCGGAGTGGCGACAAAATTTAATGAAGTACCCCTGAGCAAATTAAATTAAGTGAACCCTCTCAGCTCTTGTGAAGCTGCTCAGCTGCTGCAGTCAATTGCCTGAAGTTTCAGCTTCAAGGTATCAGTGTATCAACTCTGTGTATGCTGAAATGGACGCTTTACCTGATTGAAAGCTTTAAGAATAGGGTCTAAAACCACAGGCGATGGGGATAAACGTTTTTGTTGGAACCAAAGAAACTAACCCCTTGCCCTAGGTCTTTTCTTATATCGCAGAGCCATCCATGTAAGTAACGGCAAGTTGACAGAAATATTTACTCAGGTACTGATATGTTGAAAATTTGGCTTCTGTTAGAAAGGGCTCTGCAGTACAAGGTTTTAGGTCAGTGAAACAGAGAGTGAGAAGACCTGGCTGGGCTTGAGTCCCGTGGTGATCAACTCTCTAATCCGCTCCTTTCACCTCTCCCTGACACTCGTCTGCTTCACATAAACCATACAGTGCACTCTTCCACTGGAAAATGCGGCATTTGCTTGCACTGAAAAATACAGTTTATGTATAGTTGTGTATGTGTAAAGGAAGCTCAGGGTTTTGTCTGCCCTGAGTGTATGTATGGATTGACCAATTACAGCAAAACGCATCCCAATCAATATGTTCACAATGTCCAACACTCTGAATTAGCACATACTGCAAAATTCCTCAACTATTGATTGTGGTAAATATTGCTGTGATGCACAATTAATTACTCAGCACTGATGTGTGCGTGTGTACATAAGTGGATCAGCGTATGGACTTGAATTTGTCCTAAATACACACACATCACTGTGTGCAAGGGAGATTGATAGCATGAAGATTATGAGCGAGAGGCTGGTGTGTCTCGTCAATCTGCGTAGATGACTGCAGAGCTTTGCCAATGTGGTCTGCAGCTAATCTGATTTCCTTTATGTGTCCTCTGCTGACCCAGCCAACAGCACTGAGAGCTGCTCCCCACTCCAGAGGATACTCATCATTCCCCTGTGCCCACCACTCTCTTACTGAGCTCGGATCTTCCTCAAATACTAACACAGTGTTCCCCTTAAGGTTAACATCTTTTACTCTGTGCCGTCACATCAGGAAAGTAAATGCACCCTGTCAACTCTTGATTAGATAATACCCCTAAATCCACTGAAATGGGTAGAATTTGATGCGACAGAAAAGCTTAGAAACTAAGGCACATTAGACACACATTAGTGACCAACAGTTTGAGGATGTGGGTATTTATCTAAATTTAGCCTATTTAAATAAGCTGTTTTAGCTTTAATATGTTTCTTGTAACCAAAAATGTATTCTTAAGCAAATTGTTTTTGCTTATTAAATTATATTTATGGCACAAAATTGTCTGTATTTGGCTTCTGCACTAAATTGGAATTGTACATCCTTCAAAAAAAAAAAAGCTTATGCATTTACTCTATCCCTGAATGCAATGACTAACTTAAGACACACAAAGTTAAATTCATCACTTGATTTGCTTATTTTAATGTTTACCAGATATATATCACAGTGATGTTATTTTGTAGTTGATACTTTTCACTGTACTTCTTCTATAAAGCAATATAATCCTGGATAAACAAAATGAAAAATGCTTATCATAAAGGAAGAAACAAAACCACCAGTTTTATCAAGTGTAAGGTTTTCTTTGTTTAGTCGTTTCAAAACTGCAAAACAATAAAGCATTTGAGTCTTTAAACTTGTAAAATAATTCTGGAAACTCACAGAGTTGGTCCCTAAGATCTGCAGGCTGGGTTTGTCTGACTCTAGCAGCTTGCGCACCATCTTGAGGAAACTCTCCACAAACAGGTTGATGCTCTGACAGTGGCAGGCCATCAGCAGCTGGTCCAGGGCTTCCATGGCTATGCATACATACCTGAAGAGGAGGGGAAAGAGACACAGAAACATCTGGATGACACCATTATGCAAGCAAACATAATCTGTGTCTGGATATCTTATATGGATAATAAAATAAATATATACTGTATATTCTAAATGTCTAACTGCACACAGCAAGAGAAATCAAAATGTCATAAGCACTGTCAGATAAACTCTGGAGACTCGCATATTGAACAGATTTCAGCTGGACTCTGCCAAGTGTAAACGTAATCTGTACAGGCTGTTTGCATTGCTGGGAATCATCACAGTGTGTCCTAGTCATGAGTCATAAAAGACAACAACTTCTGTGGCATATAAAGTAAGTATGGAGTGCACAATAAATCAAACCTTTTTGATTATACAGAAGGAAAAGTGTCAAGAACACATACATACCTGGTGTAAATGTATCCTAAGCTGTTTGATGGACAGTCTCTATGATGAAAGACTATTCCATAAACCACTTTTCCTATACCCTCACCTTAATGTGTGGCAGAGAATAAATAATACACAAAACGGTATTTGTCAGCTGCAGAGACAGCTGAAATGTTTTTCAAGAGACTATTTTGAATGGCGATTGACTAGTGATGCTCACCCGTATCTGTGTCGGGCCACATCCCTTGACAATCTTTCAGACAGGTAGGCTCCGATACGGTCGAGCTTCTCTGGAGCTGACAGGGCGTAGAATGTCAGCTTCTCCATGTTGGCCTTCACCAGCCCATCCTAAGAGGGTGACAGAGAGTGATAGAGGGAGAGGGCGGATACACATGGTTTAGAGTTCTAAAGGAGTAGTTCACCCAAAATGAAAATTCAGTCACTCTCAGGTCAAAGGAGATGTACATGAGGCTGGTATATCCCCTAAACAAAAAGGTCTTATTTACACTTAGTAAATAGGGAATGACAAATAAATCCACTATTACATAAACAATTCTGAGCTAATGCAATAGTGTTTGTACTGAAGTGTGTACTTCTCTACAAAACCCAAATTCTAATGAGTATAACTAGTACAGTAAATGTCACCTCCTACTTTCCCCCTTGGCCTACTTCACTGCTCTTCAGTCCGGTCAGGAGGGGGAGAGAGCTAAAAACATCTATAGTCCATTGAGATCCGGTTTACATTCAGACAAGAGCTAAAAGATGCAGTCAATGAAGTAGCACTTGAAAGTTGGGTAAACACTGTTAACTTCCTGTAAAATGGTATGGTTTGATAAGATACGACTGTAATGTGATGGAAGCATGAGGATTGGTAGAATTTGCTGGAGTTATACATACATGCTCGAGTACCCTGTACACCATGCAAGGCAAAGTGACTCTAAAAATACCAACTGTGATAAATGGGCAGAATATCATTCATCATTTACAATGAAACCCAGTGATGTTGGAGACAACGATTTACTCTGATGTCATGCAACGGACAAAATGATAACTTAACAATAACTTCCTTGATCTAAGAACTGATTGGTTTAGATGTTGGATCAACAATGAAAATCAAAATTTTTGTTTAATTGGACATTGCTTGATTTTATTCAGCTCTAAAAAAGTTTATTCAGTTAATAGAATAAATGTTTTGCGTTCCATGGTGAGTATGATCAATAATGACTAATAATGATTGAAATTATTATTACTGGAGACTGGGTAACAGCTGAATAGATTAGCCTGATAACATTTTAGAACACTGGCACTGGATCTAACGGGATGTGAGTGTTTCTGTGACTTCCTGTACAGATTAAAGGCTGTTGGAAACTGTCTTGACTGCAGGTTTTTGTAACTGCCCCCCAGTTGGTTACTTAGTTTAAAGTTCTGTCTGTAGCTCCAGGTCCGTAACATCCATTTATTGTTTATATAGGAGATATTTCAACATGATTTATCAGGAAACACACAGGTGTAATTAACAACATTACCAATTGCTGCCTTATTCAATCTAAGATTTTCCAGTTCCTGGCTTTACTATTGTGCATTGCCTCTCATTTGCATGGCTTGCTGGCACACATAAATTAAATGGGGGCCTTATTAATGTTATTAGTTGCACATGTGCTTTTCCTGCAAGGACAAGGCAACATTTCTGCTGTAAAAAAGGGCCTATTCCTCCCATCGGATGTTTATTTTTCGAGGTCAGAACAGGGCGATAGCTCTGCTCCTGCCTGCTTCTCTAAAACATCCTGTGGCAGGAATCCATTATCAATCACACAGCCAGAATATTGCAGCTGGCAATAAAACAACCAGTTGAAAAGCTGATTTTTGTTTTTTGTTCATTACAGTCATCATTTTGTAGTTCTGTAGACTCACAGTGCAGGCTTCTGAACTGTGTTAACAGAGTAAATCAAGGAACTTCTGAGAGAATCTTTGTAGTCTCTGTATACTACTGTGGGCACGTTTTGTGTGTTCAGGAGAGACACGCAGAAAATACAACCTATATTTAAGCACCTTACCACCAATGGTCTGGGAGAATCACTGAAATACAGTGCATTTGTACACCCACACCCATAAAGTGTAACACAAGTATGAATAAATGTTTTCAGACGACCTCATTATTCCCAAGTGCTGGGATACTGTTAGTTACAGTCTCCAAACTTAGAACCCATTTTTAGAAGCGCAATGAGCAGGTGCACATGCACGCATACACACACACAAAACAGGGAAATGAGGTCCATGTGTACTACCATGTCCCCTGTATTGCAGTTTTTGCCACCGATCTAATAGGTAAACTGGGTTACTGCAGTAGCACAGAGGCACTTATGTAAAGTTTCCTCTGCAACAAATCAGCTCTTCTTTCTCCACACAAATGAATTCTCTTTATGAGTCATCTGTATCAGATCTCTGTTAATCAGAAAAAAAAAACGGTAGCAAAGATGTGGTTTGATACCAACAGCTTTGAAGAAGATAGTTAGGTATGGAGGCAGTGCAGTTTTATTATGACCTCTACCACACTCCTAAATCTGAGACATCATCATAACACTGTGTTTATATTTACCTGCCGGCGAATTATTTCTCACAATTTCTTCTCACATTTTTGAAATATGTTATGCTGTGTACTGTTCTTGTCTAAATTAAACTTAAGAAAAGTAAGCTAAACTAATCTTTACAAAGACAGTGTGTTAGACAACAATTGCCTCACCAATAATTGTACAAATGCATTACAAAGAATCATACAATTTCTATACACAATCATAGAGAAGACAGGGGTAAACTTCAGACAGTAAAAGCATTACCAAAGAAACAGAAAGTGTCACTTGAGCGTCTCACCTCTGGGTCTTCTGGGAAGATGTTGTCTACCAGTCTCTTGTACCGAGGCCTGAGTGCCCCACAACAACCACAAACCCCTGAGGAAGACAAGAGATGGGGAGGGTGGAGGAAGAGAGAGAGAGAGTTGTTTAATTAGACCCATGGAGTATGACTGACAGAAATGCAATAAAAACAAAGAGAAAGAACAATATCAAGTAAACATGTCTTCTCTTCTCATCCCTTTACCCATCTCTGTCGTAGCATTGTTTGTGTTTTCTGTGTAAGTCTGTGAAAATTAAAGAACACAGTGCCTTGGTAATAACATATGTTTTAAATCAGCCTCTTGTTCCAAAAGGTAAGGTTAGAGAAACTACAGACTGTAGGTAGGGATAAAAATCGCTATATAGTGAATAGAAGTTTTGCCACTGATTACTCAGTACAGTATTTCTAAGACAGCAACTTATAATGACTTAAGATTAACATACTGTCTCACCACAGAAGATGCAATGGAAACTAAATGCTTAAAAGTAAGTCACAGAAAATACAGATTAAACAAAGAGTAAAGAAAAATCATTCAACATGGGTAAATTGACTTGTCAGCAAGGAAAATACAGCTGCAGCTAATGAAATAATAACAGTGAGCTAATGAGCAAGTATTGACAGTAGTATCATTAGTTCTTTTATTAAGGTCGTATTTAAGTGGCCCACTCAATTATAAACATACACATTGTTAATTTTATTAGGCGCAGTTGCCTAGCCTGCTGTGACTGTGAAAATGATGGGCTAAAGTGTAGAGAAGCAGGGAATTTCCCAGGGAGCTGCTGAATATAGAAAGACAGGCAAAGCTCCATTAATAGCATTCATTGTATCAGGGCAAAAAACACAGCAAACATCCACTTCACTGCATAGTCAAATACCCTGCAAGAATACCAAAGTTGCCAAATACTGAAAGTCAGTAATAGTGTGTTGCCATCATTCAAACTATTGAGTCCAAGATTAAAAACATGAATATATGTTCATCTGATAAACAGAAGCTTGGCTACGTGAAGGTAAATATGTGCATGACATCTGAGGAAAGAATGTGGTCACAAGGCAATTACAGTCACAATACTGCTGATAATGCTGCTCAAGTGATAACACACACACAAACACACGCAGTCTCTCTCTCTCTCAATGCAATCAAGATAGCCTTGAAGAGAAAAGTGCAACACACTGAACAGTGATTTTTCTGACTTTGCACTGAGGTGAAAGCAGGCTAGGCAGCAAAGGGAGCTGGATTCTCATTGGTTGAGAGAATTCAGCAGTGGTGAGTCATAAGGAGACTCTGGGAGAATGAAGAAACGAAAAGAAGGGAAAACCTCCAAAAAACAATAATTGAATCCTTCATACAGCTCGACATGACAATTATTATCTTCCTGCTTACATCAAACAAGGATATGTGGGTTTAGGAGTCACAAAAGCTAATGAAAAAAAAAGTAGGTCATTGTCCTGTCAGCGATGCAGTCAAGTTTAATGAAGGATTTGATATCCTGACACACAAAACAATCTGCAGCTTTCGTTCTTTCCTTCATTCCTTCCTCCCATATAATGTAATTTTCCTTCCTTCCATTCACCCAAAGGGAAAAATGTTTTCATTATTCATCGTTTTAGTTTGCTGTAACACAGATTGAAGCTTTTTTTGCTGATGTTGCACTAAATCCCCATTCTGAGAGCAGACTGACCAGACATTAACAAGATTACCAGCTGCCCAGTTGCCACCCACTACCTCACAGTGAACTGTATCCAGCATACAGTAGATTCTCCCTTGACTCATGACAGCAGGACGTCACATTTCATCTTTTTAATGCACCACCAGAAACGTACAAGGACTCTTTAAACAGCCAACATAGCCAGCAACAAGGCTTGTGCCTTGTGATCAACACTGTTCACACTATGAGACACCCAGCCTCCCACAGAGACTAGATTGCCCAAACCAGCTGTCAACTAGAGCTACACTTCCTAAAAATCACAAAATTAATTTTCTCCATATAAAATGGACCAACTGGGCACATTTCACACAGATGATGGAGGGAATTAGCTGCCACGTGCCTGACTCAAGAATGCAAATGGACGAGCTGAGCCCGGCTTTAACACCACTTTGAAAGACGCACAGCGACCAAGTTTCCTGCGCAATACAGTTGCTTTCCTAGTGATATACGGCCATAATTAAACGAAAATTAAACAAATGTAGACACAGGCCACTTGTAATGAAGTACAAATGACAAACAATATTAAATGTCAGAAAATAGTTACAAAATCTCAATTCTCAGCTCAAGCTGTTGTTTTCAAATTGACTACTGTTCTGTCCAACAAACAGTCCCAAACTTAGATATTAAGTTGACTATCACATAAACAAATAAAAGCAGCAAATCCTTATATTTGACAAGCTCGAACCAACAATTCTCTGGCACTTTTTCTTGAAAAATTACTACAACAGTTAATCTAGCCGTCTGGTATGTTATCAGTGACCTGCACCTGGGAGGAAGGCAGTCAGCACAGTGAGCATGTCCTTGAAATGCCTTTTATTAGAGTAAAAGGCATCTTTAGTGACTTAACCACTTAAAAGCCCATCTGTTTCAAGGCCTCTGTCGGCTCTCTAAAAGTTCTGTTGAACTCCACAGCACGAGCTCTGCTGGAGCACAGGCTTATCTCTGAGACCTGTGGGTCTATTCATAGTGCTGCTCCTCCATCACTTCAAACACTAATGAGGCCTCTGCACCCCTCTGTCCCATCCTCCCTCCTCCTGTCCCTTCCGCCTGCACCCATTCAACCTACCTCTACCACTTTCTCTCATCCTTGCTGGATGGCCCGAGGCCTGAGTGTAGGAATCGCCAATGAATTAATGAAAATTGCAGCAGGTCCCAAGTGTAGAGAGGAAAGGTTGGAGGACAAAGAGTGACAGAGACAAAGGCAGCGAAAGAGAGACAGAGATGGAAGTGTGATGGGGGAGGTGGACTGTGATGCACTGAATGAGTCACAGATTAGTGCTACTTATTGCATCTTCTCTGTCCAGTACAAATCTCTCCTGTCCTGTCAGCAGTAGAGGTAAGAGATTTTGGGAGGAGTAGAGACATAACATAGGAAAAGTTTTTTGTTTTTGTTTTTTTTTAACACAGGTATTCCTGTGGTGCACTGCAAAAATCTGCATTTTTCATTACAATTCATTACATCTGAACTTTTTTTTTTTTTTAGATTAAAGCAAAGTAATTGCTCTCAAATGCAACATAATTCAAAACATTTACATATTCTGCTTACAAATGTAGTGAAGGCTACAAAATATTCTGCCATACCATGTTTCTATTGGAAATGAACTCCAGCTGCCTCACTGCCACTCCAAGAGAATACTGTACAGTTTCAGAGTTGTGTTTCTTTGTGTTTCTGGTGTTGGTAATGGTGGGTTATTGTGAAATAAGCTAAGAGAGAGCTACAAGGTGGGTGGACAAGAATTTGGATGACAGCGGTGGAAAGCACACATAGGGGGTCTCACGACATCCACCCACTCTGCATGGCAAGCTGACAACACATTTAGGGGCTGGACACCAAGCTCCTCTGCAGCTCCATACACACTCACACGTAAACCCACACACAAACATGCTCGCGCACACACTGACGAGCACGAAACGGATGAACAATAAATTACTGGTTGTTGGTAGACAGAACAAGACAATAAAGCGAAGGCGGACATCTCTGAAACATGGTGCACCAGAGTGGGCGAACTCTGGCCTGTGTGATGTTTCTTCCTTGTTTCACTGATTGGATGCTAAGTTACACGTCCATGCATTTATGTGTACACATGTGAGGGGTCTCCGCCCCTCAAATCACCACAGCAAGGAGCAGGCCAATCACAATGCTATTTTTATCCCTGTAACAATGGGCTGGTACATTAACAGATTACACTCTCCATTTCCCCCAGGATGTCAGCTTAACATTTCCACTTTAGGGTGAGAGAGAGATCGAGAGAGGGGAGGAAAAAAACTGCATATTGAAGTGAGAAAAATAGGGGCAAACAAAAAATACATAGCTATGAAAGAGATGTTTGTTAATTATAATGTTTAAAACATCCTCCACACACTGACACAAACATGGTGAAGTGTTAATAAGAGTACAGCTCTGTGGGCCGCACATATCAGCGCACCAGAAACCAAAAAGTTCTGCATTAATGTCAGAGACAAAAGGCATTTATCTAAAGGAATATAATAATCAAACTAATTACAAACACACACAAACACACACACACACACACACACACACACACACAAGGTAGTGTGTGACAAGTAGCCCAGCGCATCTTGCAGTGTCATATCTGCACCTGCTGTCCCAAAGCTGCTCTGTTGTACCCAAAGTCACGTGGCTGACTAGAGAGAGTAAATATAGTCCTGACACCCTGCAAGGAGAATATTAAACACATTTAGGGATCTGTGTGTGTTTGGTTGTGTATATTTCCATGGTTGTGTCTGCAGGAGAAACAGGGACAGAACAGTCAATAAACTTTTAGACCTCACCTTCACCCGGGGTCATGCAAAGCACTGTTTTACAGGCCACACTCACACATATGCAAACATACAGAAGCAAACAGTGTG
This sequence comes from Lateolabrax maculatus, assembly GCA_031216445.1. NCBI lineage: Eukaryota > Metazoa > Chordata > Actinopteri > Acropomatiformes > Lateolabracidae > Lateolabrax > Lateolabrax maculatus. The sequence goes on along the minus strand of CM062212.1, from coordinate 11,058,423 downwards.
AACTCTGTAGCCACCTACATGTTGTATATAATAAACCTGTGCAAAATGCATGACACTCATGACGGTTACAAAGCATGTTGCCCTTCAGGGGTGTCATTACATCAGAAGGAGGGGGGAGACAGACCAAGTCCTGCTATTTTTACATCAGCAAACAAAAGAGGACAACATATCCATAGACAGTGGATTCATGCAGTGAAATGTGAGAACACAGGAGAATCTACAAACATGGAGAGAAAACAAGACAGGAGGCGAGGAGAGTGTAAGCACATAATAAATAATGAGCAAAGCTGATTCAACAGCCAACCAATATGCACATAAGCTGTCACTCAATGAGCTAAGGAGATGAGGTGAGTATCATAGAGAAGAGGCTGATAGCATTAGGGAAAGCGTGACAAGGAGTAAGAAATGTGAATTTTTATCTCTAAGGCATGCAGAGAATGACGGTTATTCAAATTCACTGCATGTATAACCATCAACCTATCCCCCCCTTTTTCTCTGTCATGACAAACAAGCTATTGAGGATGTATCTGGAGGCTATTGACACATGTACACACTGCGCACACACTTTGCAGAGGCGTACAGTATATACATTTTTTCAGCCATCAATCCATGTATTCAATCCAGTGTGGGTGGCAGCAAACATGGCTGGTATAATGCGACCAACATACTGATGTACAGACCCAGCTGCCTACAAATCCTTGTGACACCAGGCCAGTCTGACACACCATGAATCTCAGTCAAACAGGCACTGAAACTGGACTATGAGGGACTCAAGCCTAGAGCACTATTTCCATACAGTAGCTTATCAATGCGCAGCCCAGTGAAGTCTAACTGAGCTTGATCTTACAGTGTGGCGTGTCTGTGTTGATAATTCATTAACCTACAAACCAAAGTATTTTTCCATCAATAGTCTGCAAACTAAAAGCAAAGCTGACTACATTTTTAATTAGCGCTAATCAATGAACCATATATCAACATGTCCCAGTAACACCAGAGCTACAGCAAATAACATTATCGCATGATCTGAAAATTTTTACAGAAAAGTGTACCAAATGTTTACTTTTAAAACAGCAAATGTACTACTTTTCCTTTTTCAAGGAAGCATGAGTTTATCGTGTGCTACCTAAAACATTGACGAATCATGAAAGCCAGGACAACAAGAATTAAAACATCTAAACAGTAAGCTTCACAACATCTCAGTCTATCACACAGATAACAACAACAGTTAGCTGAATATGTTTCAAGTGCAGAGAGCACATTATCACAATGCCAAATACAACACAAGGAAACAATTTGAGTAAAAAGACAAAATAAGTATCTATTACCAAAAATAAACATCTTCAAATCGGCGTCTCTTTGTAAACCAATACTGTAATGTAATAGAGCAGTATCCTCATAAGAGTCGTGGTTCCAATAATGTGCTTTCAGTAGAAATGACACTCACTAGTTAGAGCTGCAGTCTATCAGAAGAAAGCTAAGAGGAAACATGTTTGTAGAATGTAGGAAAACTGGCTGAACGCTGGATGTTTCACATAACTCAAATGCTTACATAGCCTAAACACACACAGACACACAAATACCCAATGGTAGAATGATTGTTATTCTTACCGTACATCGATCGTGATGTTGGAGTCTCTCACTACAGACGCTTATGTTTCCTTAATGCAGCTTCAGTCGCTCATACAGACACACTGGCGTGCCAAGGGGCACTGAAAAGGCACACAAACACAGACACACACACACACAGAAACGCACACGCCGCTCACTCTAGGATAAATGCCTGCACGTGTGCTTGGAGCTAAAATGCGCACCGTGATTGGTGCAGAGCCTGGCTCGACGCAATGAAGTGCACACACTCTTCCTGCCGTGCAGACACACACACACACACGCACACACACAGGCATATACACACGCGCACAAAAGGGGGCTGAAAGGCAACGTCAGAGAGGAGCGTGCCGTGATGACCTTGGATTTTCCTGTTTGTCTTCCGCAACAGCGCTCCTTCTCAAGGGGGTAGTGCAGGCGCACATACAAACACACCCACCATACTTCTAATCATTCTCAGTTGCAGAAAAAGAAACACAGAAAAGGGGAAGAGCGAGAGAGAATAAGAGAGAAACGTGCACCACAGGGATAGAAAGGGAGAAGACCTCCCACCCACGCAATCTCCTTTTCTCCCTCTCCCCACCCCCTGCCAGCATCACTCCTTCCCTCCTCTCCATCGTTAATCTTCCCATGCCTTCTGCTTTACTTATTTTCAGTTTTTCCTTCTAAGCTTATGCAACTTTCTACCACATGTCCTTCCATTTTCTAGCACAATATGAATGTGTCTTTATTCATTTTTATTCAGAGTTGGAAATAAACTTTTTGCTCTAACATCCACAGTGGCTGCCTGGTGGATACCTAAAATATACCAGCTATTAATTTTTTCGTTAAGCACATTTTGAATGCAAATAAATTGCGGGAAATGTGTGATTATATAACAATGTTATAGATATGATCTTCACATAATTGGCTCTAATGTAGAAGTTTGCACTGAAACTATAAACCTGGTGATGCTGCACTGTCCTTGTAAAAGCATGAACGAGTGCTTGAACTAAAACATATTCCTACTCAAACTCTTTGGTTCACATTTTTTCATTATTCCAAACATCAGTTTATAGATAACATTGCATGAATTTTCAAGACTGAATATCAGCATTTAAAAAGAACTTTTGTGAAACATCTAAGATAGAACCATCTTATACAGTGTAAAAAAAAAAAGCAAAGATCCATTATAAATCTTGGTTTTGCAATTAGAAAAAGTGGTAAGCTGTCATTGATTGATGGTGAAATGTTCTCAGTTGGGCACTTAATAAAAATAGATTCAGACATAGCTTTTCGAGTTTGGGCTGCATCCACTGCATTTCACTGCAGCTTGGAGCAGGTTTATTCGTGATACTTATTTAAACTCCTTCAGGATAAATCCATCTCTACATTTACTGCAAATTTCCTTTTTTAACTTGGATTGAATAACAGGGCTCTTGTGTGATATCACTTTGCATGAATAATCATCATATTAATTTTCAAGGAAGCATTGTTTGAAATTCGGATTGCTGGCGTGATCAGCAGTACTCCCTGTCTCTTTCTGATGGAAGAACAAACATTCATCTTATCCAACGGAGAGCATTTACTAATGTAAGACTTAAGGAATCAGTCAACACCAGGGCAAAAGGCAATAAAATAAGGCCAAGACTGAAAAAAAATGACATTTCCCTTTAATCAACACCAAACTGTGTCAAGTACCAATCACAGCCAATTCTTTCGATGTTGGCGTACTTAAGTGCTCAAGTACCCTCTACAAACTATGAAATAAGCTGAATCAATCTTACGAGACAGGAAACAGCTCAAAGCAAGTTAAACTCCAAACAGTAATTTCCTGTGAAACAGTTCTCTGTTTGTGTGACTTAGAAACAGAGAAGGAGCCAGACAGAGAACAGAGGAGATGGTGTTGTCACTTACCCTTGCCAATGCGATGGTCCAGAAGGGTACGGCAGTCCAGTGCCAGCCTCTGAGAGGCTGGGACATCAGGCGCAGGCAAGGGCATGGCAGGCAAACAAACACACAACAGCCCACAAACACGCAAACCCACACTCAAACACACACTGCTCCTTTCATAGACACATAAAACGTCCTAACCAAAGCCAAAATATGCATAACCCAACAGGCAGCAGATGAAAAATAGCGTTTTCCTTGGTTATAATGATTTAATTTTTTTTACTTTTGAAAAGTAAGCCAACCAATACTAACAAAAACTACCTTTAATTTCACAATTCCTTTAAAGATAAGCTAAATGCAAAAATGTACTCACATGCATCCACAACTGCCCCGTGTGGCACCAATAAACACTAGACGCACACGACACACACGCGAACATACACTCCTCGTCAGTCAAGTCTGAACAGAAATGCCAAACTCTAACTTCTGTGTAAAGTTTCACACGCGAACAAACTCACAAATGCACTAAGAGTCCCTGCTCAACTCCAGCTCCTGTGTCCCTGTCTTGAGGCTTCTTAGTAATTAATGTTAGTACATAGACGGATTGACCGTATTAACGAAGAGATTAGCGATTAGTCCTTCAAAAGCAGTTCTGCTCTGTGTGTGCGCCTGTCTCATTAATAAACATCTCACTGACACAATGGACCTCACTATCCACCCCAAGTCTCTCTCTCTCGCTCTCTCTCTGGGAGAGAGAGACAGGGAGACACAGAAAGAGGAGGGTGGAGAGAGGCAGGGAGAGAGGGGCACTGTGGGGCAGCCATTCAGTGGGCTTGAAGTTCAAGGAATGTGGCCATCCGTGGATGCCAACACAGGAAAAGTGGCCGGTGAGTGATTTCTGTGCAAATTCACGTCACACACAAACATACATACACACACACACACACACACACACACACACACACCTTACCATACCATACCAGCACTGATGCAAAGTTTCTCTCACAAACCATTTTTACAATCAGCAGCGAGTTACTGTGGATTTGGACGAGGCAGCTCATATAACTACTTTTAATGTCCTGAACTTCTCGTGCACTGTCCCACATTCGGCTTTTGGACGGCCAAAACAGTGTTTTCTCCGGGCTTAACACAGGTGCATTGACATTTTGGTGCGGCCCACCTGTCATGTTGGATGCTGGTCACAAGGTGGCGTCGCTGCTTCCAGGTTCACAGAAGCGGGGAGAGGGGCGGCACTTCAGCCCCGAACTGCGTCTCCAGCGGCGCTTGGAAAAATCAGGAAAACCGCTGGATTGTCTTTGGCCTGCGGAAGTCAGTCACGTTAAACCCAAATTAGCCGATAATATAATAAATATTGTGGATGTTTGGACCCGACAAAATGCGGGGGGGATACCGGGCGTTGACGTCTACCTGCCCGGTGGCCAAAAACAAAACATATAATAAACAAATAATGTCACATCCGGACGCAAATCCCAAATCATGACAGTTGCCAGTAAATTAACTTAACGTTAGCATTTCTAGCTGTCACAGGTTTTTCTGTCTAACTTTGTCGTCTCGTGTCAGCGTTCCCGACACTTTCCCGTCGCCCCCGTCGGGTTTAAACACAAACTCACGCTCGTCAAATGTAAAAAAAAAAAAAAAGGCTCACTCGTATCGTCCAGAGCATCCTGGTCTGCGCCGAGCGAGCTAACGGGAGCTAACCCGCCGGACCTTCATCCGAGCGTCGCGACGCCCATTACTCACCAGGAAGTGGACGGCATCAAAAATCACCAAACCGTGCGGCATGCGGACAGTTCACGTCGGCCACCTCCGCTCACAGTTCACCCGGGCCGGGGCGCCATGGGTCTAGTTGACCCAGCGTTTGTCTGCCTCAAGCTGCCGGTTGTTGTGGTGGTTGTTGTGGTTGTGGTTGTTGCTGGTGCTGGTGTTGGCCGGCAGTGAGTGTGTGACAGACAGCCCACCGCTGGACGGCGGCTCCGCTCATGTCTGGACTCATGCGGCCGCTCAGTCCGTGCATTACCGGAACAGCATATCAGAAAAATAGGTCAAATGTTTGCTCATATAAATGCTTCAATGAGAGTATTGTGTTACTGTCATTTTTTTTTTTTTTTAATAGTATAAAACCATATGGGAAGTGTTACTGTTACCTCGTTATAGCTGAGCTGAATTACAGTGAATATTATTATTGTCAACGAATCATTCATTGTAGCCTAGTGTGTAAATGTATGTGATGCATCTATAGATCCAATAGTAATGCCGTTTCCAAAGCAGTGTTAATGTTTTGCTGTCACACGTTGCTTTCAGAGGAATCAAACCCGTGTGCAAGGTAGTGTGGCTCCACTTGGTTTCTGGGTCAAGGAGAACATTCCTCCTCATTAATCAGCTATTGTCTCTTTAGAGTCTGCAATTCCCTTTTCATTTGTATAACTCCTGATAATATATCCTAATTTATGCAGGACTATAAAGGAGTTAGCCATCCAGACCTGTGAATTGTTGCCCATATCTCTGATTTGTTCAGTGATCCAAGAATGAATGAAAATGAATGATCGGTGACACAGAAAGCCATTCAGTCTCTCTGGCAGTGATATAACTCATCAAGAATATTTTAAACCAGTATTCTGTAGCCTGGATCTGTGGATGGGACCTCCTGCTTTTGCAACAAGTCTTTCTTCTACCAGTTGGTGACAGCAGTGAGTCAGGAAAAATCTGACAGGAGATTGTTATCAGCAAAATGGTCTGCAATTTTCATTGCATTGCAAGTATTTTATCAGGATAATTGGTGTACAATGACGTGTACACTAAGGACTTTTTTTCCCTGGGTCTCTTAACGCTACTAAGCCATCAGATCCCTGAGTCTTACATGTGACAGTATTTTTGTCTTCCTATATCACCTTAGTTATGTTGAGGATAACGCAACATGCCACTCAAGGATGCCTTAGCTAAAGCTCAACGCAAAGAGGATTTGGGAGGTTGTCATTTCAAGATATACTTGTAACTTCTTGTAGTAATTGTATTTTAGTCCAAGAGTAGAAAATAATTTGCAGAACTTTGTAGAAAATATGAACCTCATAAAAGCTGACAAGTATTTTAAGGTGGTTACAGGGATGGATTACCCAACGGGCCTACTGGGGACAGGCCCAGGGGCCCAAGGCTCTGTGTGCCCCCAAGCCTCTGTGCAATATGATTGTTATTAATATTTCTTGTCAGGCAGGCTGAGGGCTCAGTCTAAATCCTATTGAAACACCAAAGTAATAGCCTTTACGTTCACTTTGAAGACGCTGTAACATTGAAGCAAGCTTCACCCTCAAAGAGAGCATTTATTCTGGTCTAATGTTGCTCACTATCACCATGCAATTTGGGCCCACTATCTTTGGGGATAGGGGCTGATAGGTAGGAAGAGAGACCTTTTTTTGGACCTTAGGTGACCTGTACACATCTTCGCTTTCACCAGCTTTGTGCGGCTGGCAACAAAAGCTACGGTGCATTCACCGTCCAAGTGTAGTCTTATGCCACACACACATGCTTACACAGCACATTTGTGATACACACCAGCAGACACAATTAGATCTCTGTGTCCTGCCTAGTGAAATGTTTGGCAATCACATAGGCCACAGGGTCAGTTCTGTTGGTTTGGCTTAAGTGCCTATGAGAATCAGCTGATTACTGAACAGCCAAAGCAGTTGAACCTTAATACGACTTAGCTTCTGGGGTTTTGCCCTTAGCAGACTTATCCATCCTAACTCCTTCAGGTGAACTCAGGCACTCCAATGAGAGTCACTAAATAAAATTGTGGATTGAGTGTGTACAGCAGACAGACATTCACATGCATTAACTACAATTGCTCATAATGAACACAAAGGCTATGTTATAACAGATTGATCTACAATGATTTAACTCATTCCCTCTTATTGTTTCTAGTGAGCAGTGACGTCACATTTAAAATGTTCAAAGACGCTCTACTGCATGCTTTCCAAGTGTCGGAGAACTATGCTGAGGTAGCAGTTGTAATAGAACTAATTGCCTTAGACCTGGGGCCTATTTTTAGACGTACACTAATCAGTAAGAAGGGTCTGAGCTATACAGTGGGACAGATGGGAACTCATTATATTAGCCTTAGGGGCCTTGTGCGTTGCCTGGACACAATTATCAAAGCGCGTCTCAAAAACTTTAACCGGCTTACAGCCATCGGCTGTAGGTGCTCATCATCATCAATAGTGTGGTCTGTTTGTTTCTTTCAACACACGAGTTGTTCTTTTGTTTGTCTGTCTGATTTTCCCTGAGAATTAAGAATCACCTTGTTGATTTATTAATTTATCTTGGTGTTGTGATCAGGTCATGTTTAAAACAGCAGACAAAAGTGTACTATTAGGTCAAACTCTTAAACTATCCTTTACATCCAAATGAACAACTTTGGTTTTCTCCATCAGATTAACATGCCACTTGTGTTTTTTAATGATGTCCCAAAGCTCACACAGTAGCTTACAATTGTATGAAACACAGTAAAGCACACAAAAAAGCATTTCTTTTTCAGCAAGGAATCAAAATATTTTCCTCTTCAAAATCTTGGACAGGTAGATGTGTTACGCATTCTTAGAAACACTTGAATTTAATTGCTCAGTAAAAGGCAGTTTCATTGGTGTCCCTTTGCTGTAGAATCACCTCAGGGTGCTGTTACCATGTGGGAGGTGATTCATCAACCTGCTTTCACAGTCTGCATGGTTTTAGGCTTTTAGGTAATGTTTTTAACTGCTCACCCTTTTGTCTCTAATTGAACATACACACAGTGACATAACCAAGAGCACTAAGGGAATACAGAGGCAGCAACTCTCCTTTCAGTTCCTGTGGTGGCATCAGAATGGGAGTAGAGTAAATTAAAAAGTACTGATCGTAATGCCATTTCATTTAATTGCCAGCCCTGCTTTTAAAAGATTTGGTCGACTTGGCCAAAGTGTGACCTCATTGTATTTATTTTGGCATTGTCTTGGTGCCAATGATTTCAACTTTGCAGGCCAGCGAGAGTGGCTGCTGACTAACTAATCCTCTTTGCACTCCTCACTCCTGCAGCTCTGCTTCGTGGCAGTTGCTGACTTCATTTCAAAACAGTCCAGGTGGTGACCAACAATCCTTCCACAAAGACTGTACATACCTTGGCGGGATCTTTATCCCTCCTCTTCATCAGTTTTGGACTACTTCAAGTTTATTTCCCCTTTCATGGATCATGCCTTAATTTTCAGATCTGAATACAATTCCTGTGCGATGGAAAAACTGGATTATGACGGGGGGGCCAAATATATCCAATGGCAAATGCTGGACATGAGGAGTGGATACACAATATGTAAAACAGTACAGGTCAGTTTTGGAACTGTACACAACTTTTGTTTGTCAGACCAATGCACTTCAGGATGATCTTGATGAAGGCCACAAGCCAAAACACATTGGTGTGACATTGAAGTTGTTTCTGCATACTAAAAGTGTTTTGACCTCTTCAGACTTTTTCCCTTTTCCATGCACCTTGGAGTAGTAGTTGACACTGTGCCAAAATCCCTACTCTGCTTCTACACAGCCATCGTTTTCCCTAGAATAGGTGTAGACTAAATCATAGCCTAAATTAAAATAGTGCATGTATTAAAATGTAATAAATAATTTACTCTTGAATGTTATAATTATCAGTGAGCCTTCTGACAGCAGATAAAATAAAATGCTGCCATATTATAGCATTTGCTCACAGCGTGAATACTATCAGCAGCCATGGTGTTAAAAATGTGGCTGTGTTTTATGAAGTGTTTTATCATATCCTGTCCGTGCAGTGTGGATACAAGATATTGGTGTGAATCAGACTGCTAACAGTGGACTGTGAGTGGGTGGGACAGCAGCATCAAGAGCCAGAAGGACCTGGAGGAGTTTAACTCTGGGCATTAACCAGCTCAGGTCTAAATCTGGCCACCAGATAATTTGTTGGAAAGCTGCCTTTCTTCTTGCACACACTGTGTCAACACGTGGAGCCTACCAGGTGGTTCTTTCCAACATGCTGAATGTGTGCAGCATAACCAGTCCTGTCCACATGAATCATCATTTTAAAAAGGTGTAGGTGTAGACACACTTATTTGGACAAATGTCCTATGTTCCCCAACAGGTAGATCATATCAGGATCCATAAAGGCTATAAAATCAATTGCTGTATATTCACCTAAATACCACAGATTCTTCTGATTCAGCATTCAAACTCAGTATACACTGCATTAGATACCAACATTTTGGAAGATGTAGAGATGATGCAGTCGTAAATAAGAAGACGGATAAACTGTTATCTCAAACTTACACATGAAACCATGAACTAAAAGTTAAAATTGAAATAAAACTTGTTTTTCTTTGCTTCATAAAATATCCACATGACGTTCACAACCCTTCCAAACAAGGGGGGAGGACAGGCCCCCACCCACTTGGGAGACAGGAAGTGTACACCATTTCATATTATTGGCGCAGCTTGTAATGTAATCTTTAATTACATTGAGTATCTTTGACTGAACTCCTCCAGAGCCACTGAAGAAATCATACAGCTGTTTTCACAGGCTGAGTAGTACTAACCATGACTAGTTTACTAAACTCTATGTATAAAATTGGTGGCGTGCCCCTTTAAGAATGAATGTTCATTATGTTGATAGTGTGAGGAAAGCAAAACACAAAAACAATATCACTTTTCCCTCTCCAGGCTGCTGCCTCCTCTTGATCCAAGACCAACCGATGAGGTCAGCTGAGGTCATCACCATGGTGACGCTCACTGAGACAACACAGGTCTCCCGTATGGAGCTGCGTGAGCCGACCCGTATGACCGCGACCCTGTCCCCCGGGCTGCGGCGGAAAAAGATGCTGTGGCAGAATGCTGTGAAACACATCATTATCCAGCAGGAGCTCAGCGCCCAGGTGATTGTTCCACAGTCATCAGTAGATGTGTTGCATCCAGATGGAATCGTTTGGACTGTTTTTTTTCCCCCTATTGTTTGGTGCATAATCCCTCACAAGATTATGAGGACCGTGTGTACTGGGACAGATATTGTATCCATGAACCACTGCCTAATTTTACACAAACCAAAGAATACTGAACTAAACTGAAACTCGTGTTTAATTTCTGTCTGACAATGTCTATACTGACAGCATGAAAGTGAATTATTGGGATATTACTGGATTATTTGAGATATCCGTCTCTAAGATTTCTCCCATCACTCCAAGAAAATGGAAGTGAATGGAATTTCATTTGCGGTGCTCAAAATTTTCAACACATAGAAAAACAATTGTTATTGTTGTGGTGTCCACAATCAAGCAGATAGATATAGATATCACAAAATCTGAGCAAATAAAAGTAAAACTATCCAATGGGTGCCACAAGGGGTAGTGAGAGAATTATAAAGTGTCAGTGTCCAAAAGCACCGTTCAGTGATAATTATTAAGAACTGTATATCACATGAATTAAAAGACACCTAATTTAAAAGTGGCCATTACTAGTTTGCTTTACACTATAAAGCCATCTCTGGACACTTACAAGTGGTATTAAGTTCAGCAAAAAGAACAGTAAAAGTGCCCACTATTTCAGTTAACACGTTGGATTTTCTGTGGTGTCTGACAGGTGGGAGTGGAGCCAGCAAGTAAAATCTTTGTGACGGACACGTACATGGACGAGATCAACAGACAAATCCGCAACAGGGCCTCACGCGGGGTCACAAAACGCCGTTCCTCCACATTCAGAGTGCACCCTCTCCAGCCCCGTGGCTCCGCCAGCAGTGCCAGGGGTTCCTGTAATGACTACGCCAGCGATGTCGACTTCTTTGTGCACTGGGGCCACAGCATTCGCGGGGTCTACATACCCACCCTGAGGCACACCTTCAAGTCTTGTGATCTGGAGAAACTCTACCAGCAACACTACTCCCACCAAAGGCGCAACTCTCTAGCCATCACCAATGTCATAGATGCGGTGGCCAAGTTCCACATATTGGTCCTGTACCTGGCACTGGCCCCCGAGGCGGTCACAGACACTCTGCGTGGTTGCCTAACGGGCATTTTCATGGCGTTGGCTATAGCACTGTGCATCCTAGTGTTAACCTGCAAAGACTCCATGTCCCCGCGGTGGCTTCACTACGCCGGCCTAGCAAGCTGGCTGTCGCAGACCACGCAAGTGCTGGGAGGACTGGTGTATGGCCTTGAAAAAGATCCTTCGTGGTATGTTTTGTTCACACTGTTCGCCACCTACACCCTGCTGCCCTTACCTCTGCTGTGGGCCATGTGCGCGGGCTCCCTCACCTCAGTACTGCACCTTCTGGTGGAGATAGTGCGCTACTACAATGATGCCATGCTTTTGAGAAAGGTGAGAAAATAAGCAGAATACACTGGTTTTGGTTTTTAAAAACATTGTCCCCAGAATAGAGAGTTAATTTGCAAAGAAAAAAAAAAAAAAAACAAATAAAAGCCATTCTTAGAATGAATAAGCCATAACCAGTTTGACTGATATTCCCCTTGAGTGCACAATAGAAAACATGATTTAGGACAACAAAGAAAAAAACAAGTATCTGTTTTTTCAAATGAACCCTTCAGTGCTATGTCTAAAACTTGTAGTAATTCATGAAACCATCTTTTATTAGATATTATACATACATTTTTTACCAGGAAAATGGTTAAAATGACTTATGCATGAATACAAAATCTTTCTTGGATGCAGGTGTTTGCCAAAGGCCTGCTGTACCTGGGTATGAACACAGCTGGTTTGTTCATCCACTACCTGACAGACTACGCCCAGAGACAGGTCTTCCTGGAGACACGGCGCTGCATTGAGGGTCGCCTCAGACTAGAGCAAGAGAACCAGAGACAGGTACAGGGACTGCTGCCACTGTGCTATAGGTTAGACTTGGAGAAATATGAAGTATGTATTATGACCACTGTTGACTGTTATCACCTTTCAGTCACTTCAAGTTTTTTCAGTTTTTACCAATATTTATCAATTAAAGGATTAAAAAAATGCCTCATGACTCATTCAAGCATTATTATTACACAAACTGTCAAATAAAGTTTATTATTTTGGCACACAGGAGCGTCTGGTGCTGTCCATCCTGCCTCGCTTTGTGGCCTTGGAGATGATCGCTGACATGGGCTCTTTGGAAGATGAACTCAATCATCAGGAGTTTCACAAGATCTATATCCACCAGTACAAAGATGTCAGGTACACGCACACACACACACACTGTAAAGTTAGTATGTAAGTATTTACAAGGCTTATATAAGAGAAGTTTTCTCATGGAGGGCTTTTTTATTGTTGTTAATGATTTTAGCATACTACAACTTTTACCACTCTCTCTGTCCTCTTTGCAGCATCCTTTTTGCAGACATCAAAGGCTTCACTCTGTTGTCCATGAACCTCTCGGCCCAGGATCTGGTCCGAACCCTCAACGAGCTCTTCAGACGCTTTGACCGACTAGCAGACGTGAGAATTTGGGCCCTTTTTTTTTAATTTTTTATAACATATGTTTGACACAACTTCTATGCTATCAATTTATTTTCTCTCTTCCTTTGCGTCCTGTTTCTTCCTCATCACAGGAGCACCACTGCCTGCGGATAAAGATACTGGGAGACTGTTACTATTGTGTGTCAGGGGTTCCTGAGCCACAGCGTGCTCATGCCCATCATTGTGTTGAGTTGGGCCTGGCCATGATCAACACCATACGGTCAGTCTTAACTCGCTTGAGTCTTTTATCATGCCATCTCACACACAAACACAATGATCAATTTAATTTCACTACTTTTGCATTTCAAGGGCTGACAGCAAGAGAGTTATGTAAAAATTAAATGTATTCAACTCAGAAATCATATTTAGAAAAGGTCTGTAGCCAATAAAGCTCTGCCTAGCTATAAGAAAGAAAAAAAAGTAGAAACATTTGTTTTTCATGTATGTTTATGTGCAGAAAGAACAATGTCCATCACTAATTAGTCTAACATGGTCACTTCACTATCCACCAACACCAGGTATGTGCGGCAGCAGCTGAACTTTGACATTGACATGAGGATCGGGATCCACTCGGGCTCTGTCCTGTGTGGGGTGCTGGGCCTTCAGAAATGGCAGTTTGACGTCTGGTCCTGGGATGTGGGCATTGCCAACATGCTGGAGGCTGGGGGAATACCAGGGTGAGTGGTGACTGCCAGTCCCAATGATCCAGCAGAGTAGTCCTTTGATGCAACACATTTGATCTCTGCCTTGGTTACCACACATTTTTCTGTGAATAATGTTGATAATAATGTAATTTTTTTTGATAAGCTTTTCAAGTCTTAAAGTCATATATGTAAAAAGCATAGCAAATGTCCTCATTCTGAATGAAATTATTCAAGTTATTTATTCATTTTTATTAGGATTGGAGGGTTTTATTACCAATAACTTTATCTGCTTCTATTCTCTCTCATCCAGACGCATACACATCTCAAGGGCAACTCTGGACTGTTTAGAAGGAACCTACAAGACAGAAGAGGGTCATGGCCGTGACAGGAGCGAGTTTCTGCTCAAACACAACATCGACACTTTCCTCATCTGCCCTCAGGAGGAAAGGAACAAATTTGACCTTACTCAGCCCCCCAAAGTCCAGAAAACAAATCGAACGTGGAACCCAGAGCTGCCCTTTGGAAACATCATTGACATGAACAGTGTAGGTGCAAGGATACATCAATTGAAAAAGGTGTTAGCTTTAACAGCTTTCTATTGTTGGCCCTAAATAGTAAAAAGTTTCAGTCCCAACACTTATGGCAAAAGGCATATCTGAGGTTCTTTCAAGACAAAGTTCACCTGCACCAACCTGATTAATCCCACACCATCGCATTCTTTTCTTGCAGATCCTGGCCTCCTTAACGAACGGCTCGCTGCCCAATTTATGGCAGTCCACCTCCAAGGAGATCAACAAACGCATCAAGCACGCCATTAAGGTTCGAAGCAGTGATCGTATGCACAGGGAGCACATCACTCCACTGACGCTGGTGTTCAAAGACACACACATTGAAGACAAGGTAAGCAGGTATAGACACTGGTTCAGACGGGGGTTTGGTAGGGGGAAATAGATTAATGCCACTGAGTAAATTATGTTGACTTTGATCTTTCTTCGATCTCTTTTGGTTGGTCCAGTTCTCCCAGATGAGAGATGAAATGTTCAACTCCAATCTGGTCTGCTCCTTCATCATGCTCCTCTTTCTAATGGCTGCCCAGGCCCTCGTTCCTGCACCCAGGTACGCAGCATTGTCCAGTCGAAGCTCACACTGTTAACACGAGTTAATTCGATTTTTGGGGGGTTTATTTAAAGATACTAAATATTATCAAATTTAGCTTTTTCTGTCCTTCCCACATCCCCTTAAATGTATGCTTTTTTCATAGCATATGTCAAACAATTATTTTTGTTCTATTCTACCCTGGATTAACATATTCACTACTTCCTTCCTTTTCCTCTTATCATCCTCCCTTGTTCGTCCTCTGCAGACTGTTCCCAGCTGTCCTCCAGTTTTCAGTCTTTCTGCTCGCCTACATGATGCTGCTGTTGTTGGCCCTGGCAGAAGAGTTCAAGTGGGCTCCTGCAGCACTGCAGCAGTTCTGCTGCTGGATCCACGAAGACAACAGTGCCCGAAACGTCCTCACGCTTACCGCCATCTTCATCAACTTTAGCTTGGTCTCTGCTGACATGGTGAGAGTCAAAACAACGCAGGGCCAGATTTATACACATGAACATGTTGATTAAAGTGGAGAGTTTTCCAGATAACACTTGACCTTGCAAATGAAATGCAGGTTCCAGTTGAATCAGTCATATATATATATGTTTAAATATATAAAGGAGAGAGCTAAACCTCCCTGCTGACAGTTAAAGTGTGTCTCAAATGACAAGCAAACTACACGCGCCCACTGGCACTAGAATTCAAATATAAAATACTAAACAGGGTCAAGTCTTTAATATGTCTAAATAAGAAATGTATCTATTCCTTTTAGTCTTTGGTTAGTTGTTTAATGTGATTTGTATGTTTTAATCTGTGTGCCTGTGTCCAGGTATGGTGCGTTCTCACAGACACAGAGGCTGATGTAATGGACAGAACCAATACTGCCTCTCATCCACTCATCACCAGCACTTCCCCCGAAGTAAGGACGACAGCAGTTTAAATGTTAACAAGATATAACAACAATGTCTGTCATCACAAACTTTTTGGTCTCTTTTTACTCCAAGAAGGTGATGTTATCAAAATACACTCTTCTTCAGTGTTTCTCACCTCTTCTTCACTCCCTTTATATCCTCAGGTCTTTGTGTTGAGTGGTGTGATTGCCATGGTGACTTGTGCTGTGTTCCTGCGTCTAAACTCTCTGCTGAAGCTGGCGGTGTTGCTCCTGGCGGTGGCTGTGTACTCCTACCTCATCCACCTGGCCTTCCTCACACTCACACGCCATGATATGCTGCACAGGTCAGTGCCAGCTCAGACTGTGTGCACACAATGACCTTTTTAGGCTTTTTTTCTACATTCAGATGTTTGTAATTGCTTTGTTTAGTTTGTCACTGTATATACTACTACATATGCTTGATTTTATATACTGTTTGCTTGTTATATACTGTATTTACTACTACTCTACTACTATTGTACTGAACATCTGTTTAGTCACATTTCACATTTGATTTACATAATTTACATCTCTATATTCCACCTCTCTTCTTTAACTTGTCTACAGGTCTCACTATACCAGGAGAAAAGGCATTTCTATCCTTCTCATGGCCATGTTTATTGTTGCTGTCTTCTACAGTGGACGGCAGGTACTGTTAAACTCAGTGACGTTTTCCCTGTTTTAAACATGCTGCAGTTCAGTTTAGTTTGCGCGCAGTATTTTTAATCGCAGTTTGGATATTAGTTTTAGTCAGACATCATTGCATTGTTTTTCTAACCTGCATTATTGAGACCAAATCTGTTGTAGAGTAAATGGATAAAGGAGTATGTCTTTTCTCTCTCCTTTACTTTCCAGTGGGAGGCCACTGCCAGACTGGACTTCCTGTGGCGTCTGCAGGCCCAGCAGGAAGTGGAGGACATGAGGGAATTGCGGGAACACAACGAGTGTCTAATACACAACATCCTGCCTATGCATGTGGCGCGACATTTTCTGGACCGGAGCAAGAATGATGAGGTGCAGCAAACATGACTTCACCTAACTGTGTCAGCCTCTTCCTACACTATGATTTTTCTCCCATTATTTACCCTTCATTGCTTTTATTAGGGGATCACAAAAATATAGAGAGAATAATCCAAGTGTATTTAAATATTTTTAAATGCTGATTGGACTATTATAAAGATATGAATATGCTGTAGTTTTGGTTTTAACGTTGTTTATTATTAAGTATCGTTTAGTGAATGCCTTCACATTTGTACATATTTGTACAGTTTAATGTAATTTATCAGACTTCTTAACTTTTGGAACAACAACTGACCGCTTACGTTCATAACTAAATGTTGTACTGAATAAATCAATCTATTAATTTAATAATACACAGGCAAGATGAAAGTCTATGATGCATTCTAATTTCAGGAGCTTTACTCCCAGTCTTATGATGAAGTCGGTGTAATGTTTGCCTCCATCGCTGGCTTCAATGAGTACTTTGAGCAGAAAGAGATCAAACATGAGGGAGTGGACTGCCTCCGACTTCTGAATGAGATCATTGCTGGCTTTGATGAGGTGAGTATGGGACTGAAAATTTAAGTGTGCCCTCTACAGTAGATTCTGATCATTTTTTGACTCTTTAGATTATATCAAAAGCTGAATAAATTGACATACTCAAAACATGGTATTGCTTTTGAATGGGTAGTAGTATTACTACACAGTATATTTCTGGGTAAGGTAAACAAGAGCAATAAAAACATAAGTTATAATTCTTTTTTCAAATATATCTATACATTTATCTGTGGTATATTCATGTGGTATTCTCCCTGTTATAAGAATTATGTTTTCATCTGCCGCCTTTAGCTCATAGAAATAAATTAGGCAGAGACAGTGGAATTGCTACCCATTGCATAACTCAGCTGTTGTATATGAGATTGATGTGTCAATTTACCTCTTTATCTATAAATGTTTCTTCTAACAAGTTGTTGGAGGAGTCGTACTTTCACTATGTGGAGAAGATAAAGACCATTGGGAGCTGCTACATGGCCGCCTCTGGCTTAGCTCCAGACAGACAGGTGGGAGATTGTCTTGTACACATCCTGCTTTTTTTTTTTGTTTTGACGAAAATTTGCCCTTCCTTCATTCATTCTTCCTTTTTTCTCTCTGTATCTATCCATCTATGTCTGTCTCTCTCTCAGGCATCTTCGGATGAATGGAACCACCTGAGTGAGCTGGTTCTGTTTGCGTTGGCAATGCAGGAGACCTTGAAAGAGATTAACAGGCACTCTGCCCAAAACTTTCAGCTGCGCGTGGGTAAGTGGCTGAGTAGTTTACCTCCCACACACACACACTCACATCAACAATGGATGGTTGATGTACACCACTCTCTGCGAGGATTTTTGGTGTTGCAGACTTAATACTAATTAATTGTTTGTCTAAAGTGAATGACTTGTCTGTGCTGCACTGAAACAGGCATCGCCCATGGGCCGGTGGTCGCAGGGGTGATCGGTGCCACCAAGCCGCAGTATGACATCTGGGGGTCAACGGTGAACCTGGCCAGCCGCATGGACAGCACAGGTGTGAGTGGATGCATCCAGGTACCCGAGGCCACCCGCAGGGTCCTGGCAGAGTGGGGCTTTGTCTTGGAGCTACGTGGAGAAATCTTTGTGAAGGGGGTAAGTGGCTGAGGGATGGAGACTGATTTTTATTTGTTCTGTTGCTGGCAGTGGTTATACTGTGTGTAACATAATTATGGTGAAATGGAGAACCATTTGGGCGCCCAGAGCACCTTCCAGAATACTTTCTAATTTATGCCACTCGATAGCCACAAACATCTGTAAGGTTTGGTACGGTCTCATTAGACCTCTTATCAAAACTGCCGGCGCGTGTACAGACTGTTTTTGAGTGACACCATCCCTGACTATGCTATGTTGCATCAGTAAAGGTGTGAAAAGTTACCGTTTTTGTCCCTTTTTGGACACTTGAATAGAACCGAGCTATTGTTAATGTCATTTGTAACACCTTTGTTTCTCCTACCATACTATAATATATATTCTCCTATATACGCAAACAAGTCAAAATGTCTGCTGTGAAAAAGGTCCATTTTAATACACAGAATTTCCCTATAGATATATAGCATGCACAATACCAGGGCCCTGAAACTGGCATACTCCAATCAAAATCTGTTGTTAATAATGTTATTAGTTACACTTGTGATCTTTTTGCTTATACACGCCATGAAGACAAACTGTTGCCTCAGCAAATTTATACTATGGCTGCGCTTAACTCAAACCTGAAACTGAGTCAGAATAGCTAGAAATACGTGTGTCTGGGATCAAGACTGGACAGCTTTAAATAGACCTAGAGACAGGTAAAAGCGTTTACTAATCCGCACAAGTGTAGAAATAAACTCCACTTAGCACAAAAGGAATACTAAAGCAAGGGGGACATCTACTGGTGAAAGAAACAACAGACAGAGTTGCATTACCTTTCAGGAAGGAGACATTAGTGCATGCAATGTGTGGATATTCATTCATTATAACCACACTTGTGAAGAGGTCTTGATAAAAAAAAAAATTCTTGAGGGTAACTGAGAAAGGACTGACACACTTGGTGACCTCTGCTGTCATTGTAGGTCAGCGAACGTCAGGGGAAAGTCCGCACCTATTTCATCAGCACCATGCACAGTGAGAGGGCCAGCGTTGGAACAGATGGCCGCTGGGGGAGGCGGCCAGGAGGACGCATGACGCTAGCAGGAGTGGTGTTTAGTCTCGTCCAGGCCAGACAGAAGGAAAAAATTAGAGAGACCAATGGGTTCGTTATGACTCCCTGCACACTTCGATGCTGAGGGGACATTTAAGGTCACATGACTCTCAGGTAGAGGAGGACTGAGTGCAGCCATATTGTTTCTACTGATTTGCAGTTTTGTTGTTTGTCTCTCATACTTTGCCATGACAGAGAAGAGGGTGTAGCTGTTAGCCATAAGATCCATTCCTACCAGAGCCTCTAAAAACAGAAATATCAGTGGTTTTATCGCACTTAATCGAGACACAAGGGAACTCATCCAAGGGCAGATTTCACATAGACCAGGTTGTTCTGAACGTCGCTTAGAAAAGGCCCAACTGTCCCACTGGCCTCTTTTACAGTAAGTCTGAAAGAGCAACTTGAGAGCATTGCTTTCTGTTTGTTATTGCCATATCTACACATTATAAGCACTGTTTTCAGTCTTTAAGTTAATTTTGTACAACATTAACAAAGGCCAACATGTCTTTTGTCTTTCTTTTTGCTGCAAGTCCTCACACCTCTAAGCCAAAACACAGGATACCTCAAAACAACCAGCACAACCTCTCATGCATATAGACTACCAATGGCCTATACAAGACTTTTTACTGTGTTATCTTGCATCATTCTCACAATTTTTCAGTACATTTTGTATTGTGAGTTGATATATTATTTCTACCAAGCTATTACCCAAGATTTTTCAAAATATCAGTTTTAGTGGGACTTTGGTTTCCTTATTTCACCCTATCAACATAATACAGCAAACCGCATTATTAATGAATCAATTGCTGCTTGGATTTATATTGTCCTTTCTTGTTCTGTAAATACGTTTCACCTGTGTATAGCTCCCACTGAAGTTGTATTTCTTGTCAGCTTTCATTGCAGATTTCTGAGATTTTTGTAAAGTGAATGTGACAAATCACACCATATCCAAATCATTTTTTTGTTTTGTTTTGTTTTTTTTTTTTTTTTTATGATACATAATGACAAATTTGATACTGACAGAGGCAGGGAGGGAATGAAGAGAGAGAGAGAAGGATGGGTATGACATGCAACAAAGGCAACCATGTGACCATGTGACTCGGCTATAACCATTCAGCTACCAAGGCACTCCAGCCAATTCATTTTGCCTCAATACACTATTACTCTCTCTTCCATTACAGTTATAGTTCCATTATTAACAGTGAAAATCAACAAACATATGAGTGTTTATCTGTGAGCCAACTTTATTGCCAAAACCACCTCCCATGTCACTCCTCTTCTTGTAAGGTTGTTTTCCTGTTTAATAATAATGTAATAATATGTTATACTGTAGCCCCGATGCATATTGTCACTGTCATATTAAAAAAAAAACCTTTTCACTGCAAGTTATTATGTGTGTTTTTATGTTGTTATGTATTCAACTGAAGGATGACAAGCTCCTCTGTGGGACTTCTTTTGGGACTTTGTACAGTTATTGGGAAATTAAACTCAAAAAAATGCATAATGCAAAGGTCTTTATCCGTGTTGTATACCACAGATTCATAAAACCAGTAATGACAACAAATCTGAGTGGTGTTATTTCATTTTAATTGTGCACGTGATTCATTCTGATGCATACAGTTAACTGGGTTTCCGACAAGCAACATGTGCCCCTTTTGCACATTATTTACAAATAATTAAGAGAAAATGTCCAGCTGGACAAGTCTGTATTTGAGTTTTTTTGGGTCTGTCAGGTGTTTAAGGGCCTGAGTTACTTTACTGTCAGTGCCTCTGGACATCAGAGGCAGGAAATGATTAGAATGAAAACGTTTTTTTTTTAATATACAGTGTAAAATGTGTCATTTCAAGCAGAAAGTGATGTTTTTGAAATCTCTAAGAACAAAAATAATGTGGTTTTTATGCCCCAGTATATACGAACACACTGCCTCTAACTTTGTGGACGATTTCTCTTCGCTCCATTACTTCCGGCTGCGCTTCGCGCGGGTATTCTGCAGCCGACTCCTCGATCGTCTATTGAAAAGATGGATTACTCGGTAGTTGGGAAAATGGTTCTGTTTTAGGGCTCTATGTTCGTACCTTAGATTTATCTGAGGCAAATACAGACGAATAAATATAACTACTGCACAAATCAGTATCAATGTTATGGATGGTAATATAATATACATATACATACACACACACACACACACACACATACATACACACACATATATATATAAATAATTATAAATTAACCTAGTTTTGAGTCCAACCCACTCCCTTAAAAAATATTGGACTAATCTATTTCTATAGTTATTTTTTATGTAAATTCTGTCTCTAAATGATGTTTCAGTGTCTCACTAACAAAATAAGGGGAGGAATATTAGGTCTCTGAATGACCATAACAAATGCTTACAAAGCTGTGTAACTGGCTTTTTCAATGCATTGTCCTAAAAAATGAAACACCCAAAGCGTGTGTTTATGCAATATCTGCCTTTTGCTGTGTCATTTACTAGGTTCTTCTTCATTGTTTTGCAATTGTTCGGGGTCCGACTGATTGATCCAATGATGTACAGTCACACAAGTCCCAGTTTCAAGCGTGCAGACTTGAATCACTTACAGCGGAGCTTGCAGCCTGACACCCTGGCTTCAGAAAACGAATAAAAGCCCCGATCACCACCACTTGTTAAGCGTCGATCTGTTACTGTCAGAGCTGCCGGTGCTTTGGTCCCGGGAAACAGTGACGGAGTGAGAGCTCCGCGCTCGTGTGGCTCTCTCCGGCTCCGTTTCTCGGCTCGTGCTCTGATTGTCGGCGGCTCCTCGTCCTCCCGAGAAAAGTTCACCTCCTCGCAGCCAGCCACCTTTCTTTTTTATATATATACAGACACATATATATATATATATCCCACGGTAACGGCGACGAAGCATGGCGGAGTCTCAAGAGGACAAGCTCTACAAGGCGGAGTACGCCAAGAGCGGCCGCGCGTCGTGCAAGAAGTGCAAAGAAAACATCGCCAAAGACTCGCTGAGGATGGCCATCATGGTGCAGGTAACGCGGCGGCGTCCGGGCTCCGCTCATCCGGGGAAACCCGCTCGGTTACCGCCACGCCGCTGGCTAAATCCAGGGGGCTTTATTCAGCAAATGTGGCGGCTGTTAATCAAGTAATTGGAGCGCGAAATATGCGCGGTTTGTAGTGTGTTTTTCGGCTGTGCGAGGTTAGGCCCCTCGTTAGCATTTAAATGGCTGACGTTTGTCTCGGGGAGTATTGTTCTCAAAGAGCCGCTCAGTTTCCCTTTAACGTCGGGCTCTTTCACTCTTGCACCTTGCTGAAGTTAGGCTGGCTGATTGTGCATCTTTGGGTTGTGCTGGAAAAAAAAAACACCCACACACACACACGCAATGTGTGAGTGAGCAACTACTTCAAAAAAAAAAAAATCACAACAGCGTCACTGCCACGATGTGAAGTCTGCCTGCTGCCCTGCAGAGAATTAATTAACTGAGAGGCTGAGAAACCTTCTTATTCATGGCCCGTGGAGCAGCTCCAGGTTTCTGATCGCTTGACTCTTCAGCTGTAAAGGCCAGTCAAGCTGAAACTGCTGCACAGAAGGTGCGTCGCTTCGTTGCTTTTAAAAACCATGGCATTTTAATGAATGGCCGTGTCTGTGTAATTTGTAGAAAAATCTGCATTTGTAGTCCGCATTACTGATCTTTCATTCTCCCCCGCAGTAGAAGTCGAGTTTGGGAAGTCTCCCCAAACTCTGCAAATAAAATGTGCCACAAAAAGTTCTTATTCCATCCAACCAGAAGAAGTCAGTACACATGAAGGATATTGTGCTACAAGTATATTCCTCAAATCATCATTAGAATGAGCAATGAAACATAAAATATTTACATTTTTAGTCTCACTTCTACATGGAGCCTGTTAACGTTGCTATAGCGTTTTATAGTGTATCTGAATGTAACCGCGCACACAGATCTTTGACTTTTGGTACATTTTTTCTAACATAAGGATATACACTGACGTTATTTTTCATAAGTCAATATACCCCAAATCCTTATACACAACAAATGATTTGATCTGAGTGTCACAAATATTACACTGTAATCTGTTTCATAAAATAAAAATATATGAATCATACAAAATAAAGATTTTACCTCACAAGTCCAGAACTGTCCAGTAGGATCTTCTCAGATTCATCCCATGTCCCTGCTGGCTCACTGTAAACAAACACTGAATCTTCCCTGTTTTGTCTTTGTCCGGCAGTCCCCCATGTTTGATGGGAAAGTCCCGCACTGGCACCACTTCTCTTGCTTCTGGCAGCGAGCAGCAGCTCAGTCCACTGCTGACATCGCTGGGTACTCTGACCTCCGCTGGGAGGACCAGGACAAGGTCAAAAAAGCCATTGAAAGTGGTGGAGCAACAGGAGGTCAGTAATCGACTTTTAGCTTTTGACTTTCATTTTAATGAATTGCTAAAATGTCATATTGCCACACACATACATATATATATAGTCCCATCTCTTCATATAAAATAAATGAAACTTCTCTGTATACTGTTGCAATTTACTGAGGTTTGACATATATTTACTTCCTGGTGACCACACTTGATGTTTATAAAATATCTATACATTCACTGCCCGTTATGTGTTAAAATAAAACATTCTGTTTTAGTATTTGTTCTAGTATATTTTATTTATTTATTTATTTATCCACAGAAATCTTGCATATATCTAAAGTTTTGTATGACTTGGTTACTCTTAGTTGACTTGAAAATGAAAATTGGATAATTTCCTTCTTGTAGGAAAGGGGGACCAGAAGAGTGGAGCTAAAGGAGAGAAGACACTGAATGACTTTGCAGTTGAATATGCCAAGTCAAACCGCAGCACATGCAAAGGCTGTGATCAGAAAATAGAAAAGGTTAGCAGTCACTTTTATTTGCACACTGTTACAAACTGTTTGTAACTAATATACATACTATCAATGTTTTAAATATGACTGAATATATATATATATATATATATATCATGTAAGTTTGGTGGGATTGTGTCACTGAGTCTCTGATCCTCTGGCCTCTCCTGCAGGACAACATCCGTGTATCCAAGAAAACTGTAGACCCGGAGAAACCCCAGCTGGGTCTGATCGACCGCTGGTACCACACGGCGTGTTTCGTGAGCCGTAGGGAGGAACTGGCCTTCAAGCCTGAATACAGCGCTGCCCAGCTGAAGGGTTTCAACACACTACGGGCAGAAGACAAGGAGGAACTTAAGAAGAGGCTCCCTGCTGTCAAAACTGACGGGTGAGACGAGGAAGGAGGGATAACTTTCTTTTGTGCCGGTTGGGTACTTTTAAGATTGTGACGAACGTTAGCATTTTGATTTCGTATTGACAGTGTTCAGTGTTTGGGATCACATCCTGGTCAGGTCTGGTGTGCGTTTCGGACAGCCGCCCCCTCTCTATCATCGCCACTGGCAGCAGTTGAAGCCTCTCTGTCTCCCACCGTCCTGCAGCACATGAAAATTGCCTTGAAGGTGTCTCTGAAAGCTGTCATCGTGTATGCGTACAGGAAGGGGTTGACAGCAGAGTTGGCATGTGACAGGATGATGGCAGTGAGCAGCAGCTCTAGCGGCACGGGGCAGTGTGGGCAGAGCAGCAGGAAGCAGTTGATTACGTGGAGCGGGATCCAGCAGATAGTAAAGAGGAAAAGAACCAGGAAAAGTGAAGTAGCAGTCTTCATCTCTCGGCGCATGCTGGCTGCAGCCCTCATTTGGCCCTCCCCTCTGCCACCTTGCTCGGATGCGATGCGCCTCACCTGCCGCTTCACTGTGAGAAAAATTTGGGCGTAGATGAGGAACATGATCACCAACGGGGTCAGCACACAAGCAAAGAAGTTGAAGTAGACCATGTAGGTCATGTCCACCACCAAGACAAAGAAGCAGTAGCCCGAGTCAGGTGGGGTCTTGTGCCAGCCCATCAGAGGCACAAGCCCAATGAGAAAGGCCAGCAGCCACGTGGTCAGGATCACCAACACAGCGTTGCGAGGCGTCATCAGGACGTGGTAGCGGAAGGGCATGAAGATGGCCACGTAGCGCTCCACAGCCACTGCCAGCAGGCTGAAGATGGAGCTCTGAGTGAACATTATTAAAACACTCAGCATGAGCAGACACAGGTAGAGGTTGTGCCGTGGTAAACCGATGTCAGTGAGGATGGCACAGGGAATGGCAATCGTGCCCACACAGATGTCAGCGACTGCGAGCGAGACCAGGAAGTAGTTGGTGACGGTGCGTAACTTGCGGTTGAGGCCCACGGCAGCACAGACCAGTAAATTGCCAATTGTGGAGAGAAAGGCGATGACGAGCTCAGCCGCCATGTACGCCACATTAGGGGAAATCACCAAGTCAGTCGGCGGTGAAAGAGAAGGTAGGGAGGAGGAGTTCCGGAAAGACTGCAGTAAAAGGGAAGACGGAGGGGATGAATTTCTAGTTAAAGTGTAGAGGTTCAGCAATGCAGTGGTGTCCTCCATTGTTTTCCTGAAGAGAGAAGATAAGATTTAAGTTAGAAGTCAAGGTTAACTGCTCAGTAGGGCGATGAAATGCCAGAAAGCAGTAAAATTACTCACCAACCTTCAGCAGTTTGGTTCTTTCTAAAACGATCGTTGTTACTCAAAAAACTAAGGACTCCATAGTTATTCTGACAGCAGCCATCCTGATACCGTACGCCCGTCCTGACATTAAAAATCATATGCACACTTCTGTTTGAACAAATCTGGAGGATGCTATTTCATAGAATTCCCTTCTTCCCTTTTGATGTTAGTTGTTGTCTGATAAGGGATGTTGGTCGTGTTTTTTTTTTTGCACTCCAGAGTATCAGACAGATACTGGATGCTACCGGATAGTCATTAACTGATATGTGTGTTTCGTCTCAAGGGAAGGCTAATAAATCTTTCTTGTCAGGGCAGGTTGGATGATATCAGCACTGACACCTGGGATTGTGGAGATGTGTCTCTGCTTGTGCGTGTGTGTCCATTAACTGATGGGGCCCTAATGAATTGCCTAATGAATAAAGGTGTCAGGCTTGTTTATTCCAAATCTTGACCATTTTCCAGTATCCCTTTTGGCCTCATTTAGGAGATTAATTTGGATGTTTTTCATCCTTATTTTTATTTTTTATTTATTTTAATTTTATTTTTTAATTATTTTGGTCCATGCTGATGATTAACAAAACAAAACAAAAGTTTGGAAGAAAACTATTTCAAACTTCTGTTTGCTCTTACAGAAAGCGTAAAGCTGATGAGGTGGATGGAGTATCAAAGAAACAGAAGAAGGACAAAGAGGATGAGAACAAAAAGCTGGAGGCACAGTTGAAGGTACCTTTTTTAATTTTATTTCCTATTTTGGAGTAAACATCACATTCTGTTTGGAGATTATGTTTGTGATATGTTGCTCTGTTTTTCGTGCATTTGCAGAACCAGAGCCAGCTGATTTGGGGAATCAAGGACAAGCTGAAGGATAATTGTTCAACCAATGATATGAAGGAGCTGCTGATTGCAAATGGCCAGGAGGTTCCCTCTGGAGAATCAAATGTAAGATGTTTTTAAATGTTTTGTTTTTTTAAATGTAAGTTACCAAACCAATGGTTTTGTTTATTACTTGTTAATGTTTTAACTATATTGTGTTTATGGAGAAAGTGTATTGTTCAATCTTTACTGTTTATATAATGATATAAACGACTAACTGGAGCCCCTGTAATAACTGACTGCATGTATGTGTTTTGTTTAATTGACAGGTGGTGGACTGCCTGGCCGACGGCATGGCTTTTGGTGCTCTTGAGGCCTGTAAGGAGTGCAAGGGCCAGCTGGTGTTTAAGGGTGATGCTTACTACTGTACAGGGAACATCTCAGCCTGGACCAAATGTGTGTTCAAAACTGCAACACCCATACGCAAAGACTGGGTCACCCCAAAGGTAGGTCACCTCATTTCAAGGCTCCTTTTGGTTCTTTATAGAGTACCAGTTTCCAATTCATGTCATTGTAATGAAATGCAGTGGTTACATATAGTTATAATAAGTTGAAAATATAGGCATTAATTAGTCTCGTTGATTATGTCTGATAGACTGAAGAGTCTTCTTTAGGTGTTCAACCAGTGGCTGCTCATTTGCCAAGAAAATGCCACATTCTTAAATTTTACTACTTGGAGTATTCTGGCTTTATCATTTTAGGAATTCCACGAAGTTCCCTTCCTGAAAAAATTCAAGTTCAAGCGACAGGACAGGGTCTACCCGAAGGAGGCTCCCACCCCAACCCTGACCGCAGCCAAAGCAGAACCTCTGGCGAGTGCATCCAGTGCCCCGACAAAGCGACTGCCAGAGGGAGCGCCTGCAGGTTAGTGAAGAAACCTGTTTCCTTTTTGTATGCTAAGCTTGTAATTTGATTCAATTGATGCATTTAATATGCACTTGAATCATATTTTTAACTTTGACTTAACTTCTTAACACTAACCCTACGAAAAATATTTCTAAAATAAATAATTTTAATTTAAATAAACAGAAGACAAAATCAAACTGCCATCACTGATGGAATTTGAACACTAAATTATTAAAAATACTTCCATACAATGGTTTGGTTTTAATTATATACTTATGTAATATCTGTGTTTTTGTCCCATAGACAAACCTCTTACTGGTATGAAACTGTTGGGTGTGGGAAAGCTGTCCAAGAACAAAGATGATCTGAAGGCTGTTGTAGAGGAGCTGGGAGGAAAGATTACCAGCACAGCCAATAAGGCATCTCTCTGCATCAGCACCAAGAGTGAGTAACCAATCAGCTTCAAGAATTTTCAATTTTTTTTCACTTGCTGTCTTTATCACACTCGCGTCCTCCTTACATTTTCACAGAGGAGGTGGAGAAGATGAGTAAGAAAATGGAAGAAGTGAGGGACGCCGGCGTGCGTGTGGTCTCCGAGGATTTCCTCACAGACATTAAGTCGTCGGGTAAAGCCCTCCAGGAATTGGTCTCCCTGCACGCCATCTCACCCTGGGGTGCAGAGGTCAAAGCTGAGGCTCAAGCTCCGTCTGTGTCCTCCAAGTCTGGAACGCTGGCTACCAAGAGCACAGGCAGGGTGAAGGAGGAGGAAGGTAAAGGATGTTTGTTGCTGTTATTAATGTTTATCTAAATGTTAGGTCATGTGTTACAGTATTGAACGGTTATGCTCTTTGGTGTGTGTGTGTGTGTGTGTGTGTGTGTGCGCGTGCGCATAAACATAAACAATTGCATCTACATTGTTGCAGGTGGTAGCAAAACCAAGAAGATGAAACTCACAGTTAAAGGAGGAGCTGCTGTGGATCCAGATTCAGGTAATCATGAGTACCCTGCATTGAAAACATAATTTCTCTGTCCCTTTTGCTTTGGTCTTCTGACATTGACTGATGATTTTGATTGTTCAGGTCTGGAGAACAGCGCTCATGTCCTGGAGCAGAATGGGAAGATGTACAGTGCTACGCTGGGTCTTGTGGACATTGTTAGAGGAACTAACTCCTACTATAAACTGCAGCTGCTGGAGGATGATGTACAAAAACGGTTGGTGCTACTGCTATTGCCATAGTGGGGGAAATAACAATAATTGTGTTAGAATAATCATTCTAATTTAAGTTTCTCTTATACTGTCCATCTTTCATGTATGTGCAGATACTGGGTGTTCAGGTCATGGGGCAGAGTGGGTACCACCATCGGAGGCAACAAGCTGGACAAGTTTCATGACAAGAACTCTGCCCTGGACAACTTCCTGGGTGTCTACAAAGAGAAGACGGGCAACGACTGGGGCTCCTCCAGCTTCAACAAATATCCCAATAAGTTCTACCCCCTGGAGATTGACTACGGACAGGTACGCACAACACACACAAAACTATAAAGGAGATATCCTACAGTATGTTTTCTGTATCTGACTGGATTTTGTTCATGTTTCTTGACAGGATGAGGAAGCAGTGAAGAGGCTGACGGCCACCGCTGGCACCAAGTCTAAACTGGCCAAACCCGTCCAGGAGCTGATCAAGACCATCTTTGATGTAGAGAGCATGAAGAAGGCCATGGTGGAGTTCGAGGTAAGGCTTTTTTATTTGTTTGGACAATATATGTGGCTGTGTGTATGCGAGAAAGAAACCACATTAAACATATCTAGTTTGTTTTCAATGTAAAAGAAAATTCCACATCTCCATCATGTACATTGTGCACTCAACTTTTTAGTAGGAGCACAATAGTGTTAATGCAACCCCAGTGTGGGCACTTTTCTCATATGTACCCACATACGTATAGCTCATCTCTCCTTTCCTGTCAACAGATTGACCTCCAGAAGATGCCACTCGGAAAGCTGAGCAAGAGGCAGATCCAGAGTGCCTACGCTCTCCTCACTGAAGTACAGCAGGTCAGTAACCAACAGCTCCTCCCAGACAGTTGTCTCACTATTTCTATCGTTGTGATGAATTTGTGACCATAACCACAAGCGGTGCTTCTGTGTCCATGGTTGGATCAGATATTAGTAGTGACCACGCAATCTCTGACTAAATTGTTCCTTTTTTTTGTAATAGGCTGTGTCAGATTGTGTGCCCGAGTCCCAGGTACTGGATCTCTCCAATCGCTTCTACACCTTGATACCTCACGATTTTGGTATGAAGAAACCTCCACTGCTCAATACCCTGGACTACATTCAAGTAAGGACACAAATACTGTACCTTACTGTACAATTTTCTCTTGTTTAATAAATGGAGTATAAAGGATTCTCATAATATCCACATATATCACTGTTTAGGCTAAAGTTCAGATGTTGGACAACCTGCTGGATATTGAAGTGGCATACAGCCTGCTGAGAGGAGGGGCCCAGGACAATGAGAGCGATCCCATCGACATCAACTATGAGAAACTCAAAACCAAGATTGAGGTAAGGAGTGTAACTCTATGTTTAACTCTTTCACAGTCATGGACGGAGTGCACGATTATGTATGTAGATGTTCAGTGTGGTCATTGTATGAAGAGATTATGTATGGAAAGATTACAGTGTGCTATATATTTGTTATTTCACAGGTTGTTGACAAGACTACAAAAGAGGCTGAGATCATTATGCAGTATGTGAAGAACACCCATGCTGCTACACACAACACTTACACACTGGAAGTGCAAGAAGTAAGTCATTTTTGGGAAAAACAGTTTAAATATGACAACTGCTTCATTGCAAATGTTTGTTTGTATAAAGTTTGTATAAATCTTTGTTTATAGTTACTGATTCTATCTCAAACTTTGTCAGTTCTCCTTTATCTTTTCTTGTCCATCAGTAAATACCATCTCACTGTTTCCTGACTTTTTCCAATCCTTTAGATCTTCAAAATTGTTCGAGAGGGAGAGCACCAACGGTTCCGTCCCTTCGAGGAGTTACACAATCGCCAGCTACTGTGGCACGGTTCTCGCACCACCAACTATGCTGGTATCTTGTCTCAGGGTCTTCGCATTGCCCCTCCAGAGGCCCCAGTGGTGAGTTTTTGTTAGACCGAGTTCAAGTTTATGGGGAACCAAAAGCTGCACCTCCATGTGTTCTCCAATGTAATACCTTTGCTTTCAAAAACACCTATATTCTGTCATGTTTTTAGCTGATTTTTCTCCCCTTCAGTTTGCATTAAATTGCTGTTTTGCTTAATTTTCTGTAGACTGGTTACATGTTTGGCAAAGGTGTGTACTTTGCCGACATGGTGTCCAAGAGTGCGAACTACTGTCACACCTCCCAGTCGGACCCTGTAGGCCTCCTACTGCTGGCCGAGGTTGCCCTCGGCAACATGTAAGTGACCTTCTGAGTTCTTTAAAAAATGCCAAAACATCAACCTTTTCTTGTGCTTAAAAAGTATGTGATGATGTAAATTAATGTGTCTTTTTTTAATGCAGGCATGAGTTGAAGAAGGCCTCCCACATTACAAAATTACCCAAGGGCAAGCACAGTGTTAAAGGTAGGAAAACTTTATTTTATTGATTGTTTTTAAAATAAGATTCATATGTTTTTTGTTTTTCATTACTGTCCTATATTGTGTTTGTGTGTAACACAGAAGTTCAAGCTCAGTAATAGAAAATGTATTTTTACACATCAGGTGCCCCTGTTTCTAAACAGCTAGCTAATCAAGCTGTGCTGCATAAATGTGACTTTAAATGAGTTATTCAAGCTTTTACGATACAGAATTCACACACAATAACACCCATGTGCTGTTGGAAAAATGTTGTGGCATACAAATGTTTCTCTCATTATTATTGTTGGACATTTGGCAATTCAAGTGCATCTTGTTAAGTTTGGTTTGTTTTCTGCTTCAGACTTTAATTCATGCTGCTTTTTTTTTTTTCTTGCAGGTGTGGGTAGAACCGCTCCTGATCCAAGTGCTTCTGTCACTTTAGACGGGGTGCAAGTGCCTCTGGGAAAAGGATCACACACTAACATTGATGACACAAGTCTACTGTACAACGAGTATCCTTTAACCGTGACCACCTGGTTTATGAATTTGATAATGATTTTGCCAAAAGACGTGACATTTTTCTTACTTTGCTATGTAATTGATTATTTGATAGTTCGTAGAAAAGTGCAGAGTCAGACTTCGTACATATTGTTCTTGACATTGAATTAAATAACTTTGATTTTACTCTGTTGCCAAGTTTTCACAACATGATATTTAGCCTGAAATTATAATGATGTTGCCACTCTAATTAAAAAATTAGAACGATATTGGATGATTCTTTACTAACCCCCTCCTCACGATGTATTTACTCTACAGGGCCGTCAACACATGATCTCTTACCTTGGATCATTTATTTTTGTCCACCTTTCGTGTCTGTAATTTGTGTTTACAGTGTCTTCTTACTTTGCTTTGTTGGTCATATTATCTGCATTGTCTGTTTTCCTTAACCGCTGCTCCTCCAGATACATTGTGTATGACGTAGCACAGATAAACATGAAGTATCTTCTGAAGATCAAGTTTAACTACCAGACATCCCTGTGGTGAGAGGTGCCGTTTCCGAACCCCCTTCAGCGAAAACAAAGACCACTGTTGCCTCCAAACGCCTGGGCTTCATTCTCTGCAACAGAAGATGTTTGGCAAAGGAGCAATGCTACACCACGCTTTACAGATTTCCAATGACCATAGTAGTCACTTTATTTCTCTTTCATCAGGTTTAGTCGCTGGCAGCCTTCCTTAGTAATGCATTATGTACTTAAACAACTACTTCAGAGATGCTCCTAAGACCGATAGAGAAATCCCAGCTCCATATAGTGGTTGAAGCACAGTTGACATGACTTAGAAAAGGTTTTGGTTTAGAAACGAACATCAGAAGTTAGTAGTTTTCTGTCTCATGTGGTAATCTTGAGTTTCAGAAGGAACATATTTCTTCATTCTTTAATAAACCTGTAGTTAATAAGGCATAGTACTGCAAATCTAGAAGGAGTTTTGAGTTGCGAGCAACCAATGCAGGCATTCACAAAAGTTATTTTACAAGGGTTGCTAACTAAAATGGCCACTAACATGAACATTTTGTAGACCATTTGAA
Source organism: Lateolabrax maculatus (assembly GCA_031216445.1). NCBI lineage: Eukaryota > Metazoa > Chordata > Actinopteri > Acropomatiformes > Lateolabracidae > Lateolabrax > Lateolabrax maculatus. Next base: position 11,025,490 of record CM062212.1, on the reverse strand, counting down.
AGATACTGTACGAGGTTTGACATGTATATATTTGTTTTGTTGTTTGTCTCTCAAGCTGTCTTCCCTGCCTAAAATGGAAAAAAATAAACAATGTGGTTGGTGTTTACGCAAAGTATTCTGTAAAAGAAATTACTGAGATGGTATGTGCTACACTTTTTCTTAGTGTTTTTCTCGCTTACCTCTAACAAAATAAAACATGGAGAGTTCTCAAAATGCGTGCATTTTTTATCTTTTTTTTTTTTTTCTTGTGCTGCACATTGGATCCAATTTCAATTTTGGATCTGATTGGAGTGGAAATAAATGTAAATTTGCATGCCATGTTTTGAAAGTTGTGAGAGTTGATTGATTTCCTTTCAGGCCTTCTTTAGGGCAGGTCACAGGTCAGGGCCAGCTACTGATCAGTACTCCACCAGCTATTCACTGACATTGTTTCCAGTGTGAAAGAGGCTGGAGGTTTTCATGATGGCCATTTTTATACTGGACATGTGGTTTTTCTGGTGCTGTGTATAACTCCAGGTGAAAACAACAAATGTTTAAACTCCAACTGAGTTTTAATTTAAGAAAAACTAAGTCTCTGCCAGTAGTTTAAGTGCTGTATGAAACAATGGAGGGATCCTGAGTGCCTATTCTAACAATTCTGCATATGAAACGGTTTTCCGGGCATTTTCCCGTAACATTTTTGCATGGGAAGTTGCATTTATATCAAGTGAACGTAATTGCGTGTGTATCTCCACGTAACGCCAAGTGATTCTTGGTGAATTTTGGGGTTTTTATTTCTCAAATCGCCCTCCAGATAGCGTCCCGACCCAGAATGCATTTTGACAAGGTCTTTGAAAAAGCGGCGCGGCTAATTCAAGATGGCGGAGATGGACCAGCTGTTAGACGAGAGTGAGTAACAACACAAATCCAAGGAGTTTCGCCTCGTAAACACGCAGCGGTCCCGCGGCGGCACGAGAAACACGCGGCGGCGGTCCGCCGTCGCTGGCCGCGTACCGGGCGCCGCACGTTTCGCCCTGAGCTCGCAAACTCGTTATTTTAGACGCAGAGAGAGACGCCGGTCTGTCCCGGTCGGCTAACGCTCGTTAGCCCGGGAGGCTAAGCGCAGCTAATGTTGGAGTTGGGCAAGTTAGTTGAGCCCAACTGGGTAAACAAAGCTAGCGGCGGCTGGCCTTACAGTCGCAGGCAGCAGCGACAAAAGGTCCGCCGCGGCGTCCCCGCTGCCAAAGTACACACTGTAGCTACGAGCTGTCCGTTTTTAATGGTAGTTTTTTTTATTTATTTTTTTTAAACAGTCTTCCGTGTCCACCTTCCTTTTTTTTTAATAGTCAACGTTCGTCAGCGGTGGTTCAACGTTACGCGGTAACCCGTCTGTGTGCCGTTTTTTTTTATTTATTTTTTGTTTTTTTGGGGGAAGTTACTCGGCTCTTAACTGCTGGAAATGGGGATTTGGGGTCGATGTGGGTGTAGTTGGTGTAGTTGGTCGTTGTCAGGTTAGCCCGTTTAGCTCGGTCCGTGGACGCGGTCCCTCCAGCTGATGTCGAGCCCGAGCTTGACAGCTCAGACGTGGGGTTCAGGCCTAACTGAGTGCGCTAGCCGTGTGTAACTTCAGTGGACCTGCCAGGCTGCTGTCAGTGTTTAAAGGACAGTCTCGTAGGTGTCGGCTGTTTGCACACGTTTTTCTTTGATGGCTATAATAAACGCAACATATTGATGGCCTAATGATCTTTTTTTTTTTTGCAATCACAGTCTGCTGTTCAGTAAAATGTTTACAGCATTATTATAGTTAGTTATATAGTCAACTGTGTGTTTTCTGATGCCATTGGTGTGTTGCTGTAGATTGATGTAGCCCCATGTGTCCTCTTCCTCAGGCTCTTCAGCAGAGGCACTTGTCAGTCTAAAAGGTATGTGGGCAGTATTTATAGCTATCTATCTTTCTGTACATTTGTTCTTGACACTGTGTGTATGTACATTGGGAAGTGGAGCCAGGTTACTTGTAGCCTATGCCTGGACATACTTATCCGATGAAGATTTCTTTGATTCTGATTTGATCTTGTCTGTATGTGTGTTATCATCTTCATTGGATTTTTGGCTGATGCAGTCTAGGATATAAGGGAACTAATCATCCTGTAACTCCAGTTTTGTCCCCATATTGACAGAAGATAAAAGTTTTGAGTTAAGACTTAGAAAGCCATCTATTCCAATCTCACTTGAATGTGTGATAACGAGTCGGTGTCACTGGGGTCTTGTACTTGTTGTCCTTACACTGTTCTGAATAAATGCATCATTTTTTTTTTTACAGAAGGGAGTTTGTCCAACACTCTGAATGAAAAGAACAGCTTCCCAAGAGCTCACAACACCAGGGGACGACATTCCTCCCTAACAATGGACACGGTAAGAGACATGATGTTAGTTTGCCAGTTTTAAAACTTGTGAAGTGTAAGCAATAGCTCAGTTTCTGTTATACACAATATTATGAATGCTAAGCTTAAAAACATTAAATAAAAAGTGAGTCAATATGATGCAATAATGTACAACACAAACCTCTGCTTCACAATTTACAATACTGTAGTATCAACATTACTCAGACATTGTCTAAATTGAAATTGCAGGAGAACATTGCATTGGATGAATTGTCTATATTTCCTTTGCAAATTACAATATAGAGATATAATATGTTCTATCAAATCTGAATTTATTTCTTTTTGATTTATTATTTAACTTGTATTTTACGAGGAAGTCTCTTGAGATTCATTATCTCTTTACAAGAAAGAACTGTCTATTGTAAAAGATCTGACTGAAAATGGCCGTGTATAGTAGTTTACACAGAATCACATAAAAATGTACAACATTGACATAGCGAACATTAGCATAAAAACATAGAACCTGAGATATTTAAAACGGGTACATTATAGATATGGATACTTGAATGACGCTTCCACTATGCAAGGCACTTCGGCCATGCAAATGAACTTGTCTTTTACTCAGTAATTATAGGGTTTTTGTTTGATAGAGTGTTTTTGTTGATTATATTGTTACTGTCCATTAATGATCTTATCAGTCACAGTTAATGGTTTTCTTTGCAATTGTCTCTTCCAGCTCAGTAGTTGAATGTATTACTTCTCTAGTTCTCTAGTCTCTAGTCTTTTCAAACCAGTATGATGTGGAAATGCAGATTTTGATGGAAAACGCATTCAACATACAGCTATTCTGTACGCAGTCAAGTGTATATCTATGGTTTTGTATTTCATTTTGCACCAAAATAGTAAGCAGTAAGTAGTAGGCAGTATTTCTGAATGTCAGTGACACAGTTTGGGACCCTTCTGGAAACACATGTCCGTCACTTCAGAAGGCGGTGCAGTAAATACTGCAACCCAGTCAACCCAGAGCAACATATGGCACTGTGCATGAGGTGGATATTTTCATCTCACCAGAAAATTCTTGTGTCAGAATGGCATGCTATGCTTTCTCTTTCTAGGCTTCTGCTTCACATTAAATGTCTTTAAAGTTACACAAGAATGATGCACACAAATATTTGCGCCTGGTAAGAAAAAGGCTTATATCCCTGGAGCATTATTGGCACTATTCATAAACTCCTGTCCACATTTGTTTCCCTAGCCCACACGGAGCTCAAAGAGAAGCCGTTTGTTTCGGGAGGAGGATGAGCAGCCCCAGCAGCGCCTTCCTTCCAGATCTCCTCGGAGGAGCCAAAGGGTCACCACCACACCACAGGTATAGACTACACACCATGAAAGTGATTCATGGTGAGAAGTGGGCATCATTTTGCCCCTCCTACACTCCCATTCTGTTTTCACCCTGTGATTGCACCTGAGCTGTATGAGGTTGTGGGTACAGAAAGTATTCAACAGCGGACATGAACATACCAATAAGCCTACCTGAACTGTAGCATTAGTTTTACTATAATTTATGTAGTACATGGCTTAAGCAAGCACAGAATGAACATGTCTAGTTATTTTAGTCTATACTAGCAAAAGAAGAGAGACCCAGATTGGTCCAAAGTTTGCAAATTAATTTAATTCTTGATTCAGTCATTCATCACATTACAGCCAATGTGACTAGTGTTTTCTCAGTGTTTAATTCTGTTTTCTAAGGTATAGCATAAAGTTGTAATATCTGCCGTATATTGCCTTTGTATATCCAACTCATACGTCATTTACCATTCCTTGCAAAATTTAAAACCAGTCCACTTACAAAAACCAAGCCACTAAAATTATTATATTCTAAAGCTTGGTTGTGGGAGGATACTGATTTGCCTAAGAGTGAATAATTTGTGGGAAATTACATCTTTACAGCTGCTTTGCATACTGGAAGAATACATGAGAATTTGTTATGGATAACCCTGTTTAAGGCTTTGGTTCAATTTATTTTATTTATTATTTTTCAGAATATGTATACTGTATATAAACATACAAATCTCTGTATGTGTAATGACTTCTTTTATGTTTTTTCTTTACAGAAATTTTCTAATGTGGTGACACCAGATAAGAAGGCCTCCCAGAAAATAGGGCTGAGATTAAGAAACCTCCTTAAACTACCCAAAGCTCACAAATGGTGCATCTATGAATGGTTCTATTCCAATATTGACAGGTAAAGTGTTGCTTGCAGCTTCAATTAATTTTGATTAAATGTAATCAATGCACAGGTGCTTTAACAATGTTTAAGCTTTTTGATCATCTGTAATTACACTGAACATGGGTCAGAAATGTTTGTAGGATAATGTTTAGATAACTATCTCTCCCAAATAAGATTGTTTACTTTATTTTCTTTTTCAGACCTCTCTTTGAGGGTGACAATGAATTCTGCCTGTGTCTCAAGGAGTCTTTCCCCAACCTGAAAACAAGAAAGTTGACAAGGGTTGAGTGGGGAACAATCCGGAGACTGATGGGGAAACCTCGGCGGTATGTCTTTAAGCTTTGTGCCTCTACACACATTCTTCATTCATCACGTTTCTCTTCATTTTTCTCATCTCAAAGTATGTGAAATTGTTTTCTTTGTGTATTTCTTATAATGCTGTTTTCTTCAAACAAAGACTTTAAAAGAAATGTTGTCACAGCAGTACGCTTTGTTGTCCCATCCAGGTGTTCATCAGCATTCTTTGCTGAGGAGCGGACAGCGCTGAGACAGAAGAGGCAGAAGATGCGCCTGCTGCAGCAAAGAAAACTGTCTGACGTGTCAAACTGCAAAGACCTTCCAGATGAAATCCCCCTGCCACTCATCATAGGAACCAAAGTCACTGGTAAGATGACTGAAGTTAAAGCACATCACTGTCCACAGTTACAATGGCCAAACAGTCCTGGTTAAATGTTAGGTTGTTAGTCAAATTACCTGCAAAGTAACCCAGTTTACATTTTGATTATTTGCCTAAGTCAGAGTCAGAAACTAAAATGTTTATGACTGTGATGATCAAATAAGAACTGTTAAAGACCTCCATATTAATTACAGTGACTGCATTGTAATACAACCCAACAAGGCGAGTAAAGATGTCTCACACGGATCTGTACGATATTACCAGCCTGAATTTGGATTTTGTTTGTTTTCTTTGTGTTCCATAGCTCGACTCCGAGGCGTCCATGATGGGTTGTTCACAGGGCAGATCGATGCAGTGGACACCAGTGCTGCCACCTACCGAGTCACCTTTGACCGCAGTGGCCTGGGAACACACACTGTGCCTGACTACGAAGTCCTGGTAAGATTGGCCTGTTGCCTTGCTAAGATAACAGCTCCACTGTAAGTTTGGTTGATGTTAGGCACCAACCAACTCTAGTTTAGGTCAGTCTTTACCATTGTTGTAAAACAATACAAAGATGTACCATAGCTGTACCAAAGGATTTGATAACACTTTCATAAGCATCCGGTGATGATTGTGTTTTCCAGAGCAATGAGCCCAATGAGACCATGCCCATTTCAGCCTTTGCCCAGAAGCATCGGACGTCACGCTACATGCAGAACCTCATGACTCCGCCTAGAGGCCCTTACCCGTCCGCTACCACTCCTGTCCTCATGGTACTGTAAACCTACATCTGATGGCAGATGTACATGTTCTGCATCATCACACTTGTCCCCAGTGTCTCACAGTTGTTAATGTTATATTTGGTAGAAAAAAAAAGACAAAATCTTTAAAAACTTTTTTTTTTTTTTTAAATTTTAAAAAGTCTATCCAATTTCTGTGTGTCTACATAAAAATACATTGATCAGTCGACAGCACATGAGTGTTTAAACAGTGGGCATTGTACTGCAACTACAGAGCAAGTTTTTAGAATAATTGAAAATCTCTTCCTCAAGATTGCTTTTGAGGATAAATGACTTTTTTTAAATAACAGGACAATGATCCTCTTATCAACCAGTCACCATGGAGGAACAAACTACCCGGTGCTGAGGGAGATACTCTGGGAGGATTTCCTGTCAAGTTCCTTGTCCAAGTGGTAAATACTTCTTGTAAAATGAAATACTAAAATCTTATATCCTAAAACTTTAACACCCTTTTCTAACATTCTTTCCTATTTTTTTGTGACTAGACAAGGCTGTCCAAGATCCTCATGATCAAGAAAGAGCACATCAAACACTTGAAAGAAATGAACACAGAGGCAGAGAAACTGGTACAATCATCATCATTTTAAAACAAAGTTGCTTCAGATCCTATTAAATGTTTGTGAGAAGCATGCATCAAGCCAACTAAAACTGTGATTTTGTTTTTGTGTTCAGAAGTCGTATTCAATGCCTATTGACCTAGATTTCCAGAAGCGATATGCTACCACAGTGCTTGAGCTTGAACAGCTCAATAAAGATCTCAACAAGGTGCTACATGAAGTCCAGCAGTTCTGCTGTGATGTAAGTCACTAGATACACTTCAGTCCCATCATTAACTATTGTGATACTTAATGCCCTGTTCTGATATTTCTACCATCTAAAAAAAAATAATTTTTTTTAATGAATCTAAAAAGTACCAGAGGCTTGTTTTAAGATGTGGATCACCAATGTGTCCGTCCAGCTTGCTCCAGATCAGGGCATGGTACCAGCCGACCACCCCACAGAGCTACGGCGACGTTGTGAAGACGAGGCCCAGCAGATGGTGCAGCTGAGTAACTCGCTGAAGGATGGACAGCAGAGTGTGACAAATCCCAGCCTCACACACCTCATCTCCCGCCTCACTGCTCTGCTGCTACAGATCAAGGTAAAGGATATATAAACACTCAGCTGCTGTCGGCTTTCATTCCTGCTCACAAATTTTCTAATGTATGGAGGGAGACAGTAGATGTACGCAGTGGGTTTGTTTTGTCTGTTTTGAACTTTAACACCTTTTTATATGTAAACTGAACACTATTTCAATAATAGACTACTACTTTGATAATCTGTTCATTACTTAATTTTGACTGATTTGTTTCAGTGTCTGGCAGATGGAGGAGACCTGAATTCATTTGAGTTTAAATCTCTAACAGACTCCCTCAATGACATCAAGGCATCAATTGATCCCTCCAACCTCAGGTAAAAAGACCTTGCAGTGTTTCTCACTACACTTCCTTAGTCACACTACTTGTGTCAGCGGATTTCTATCTGTGTCAGTTGCATAAATTAGTAATTAAACATGTTCTTTTTTGTTATTATCCAAGTCAGTGTCACTTCCAGTCAGCCTCGAAGTACTTAACATTTCTTGTACTGTTGTCTTTTCTGTGTTTCTAGCTGCTTCCAGAATAATGTGGAGATCCACGTGGCACACATCCAGAGTGGCCTTAGTCAGCTGGGCAATCTGCATGCATTTTCTGCCAACAACACCAATGCAGTCTGATCACCTGTGTCATCCACGACAAAAACGGGTGCATGCACAGAGGTGTGGCCCATTATCATCTTTTGAGATGGTGCTTTGACCTGAACTGTTAACAAGACTGCAAACAAAAGCTAACATGGATGTTGTGGACCACGACCATACAATCTGAATTTGGATTTTTCCAGTCAAACGACTCAGAGTTCGGCCGAGACTCCTGAAGCCATGTGCTGACAGGAGGGAGGATGTCAGAAGTATTTTACCCACCCATTTTATTGTATGAAAATGTTGGTGCACCCAATTGAACACAAACCTGAAAGAGTCTTAAACTATCGCCACCAATCCACATCTCCAAACTCTCTATGGTTATTTATTGGTTTCATGTGCCAAACATTGATTCTTACAGTTTTTATAGTCCATATTTATTTATTTTTGAGTAGGTGTGTATGGTTATGAAACAATATTTTGCTATCTTTAAAGTTTCCCCCCCTGTAAGTGTTGTGTTCTGTTGCTCCATTGATGGTAAGCGCAGGGAGGCTAAAGAATGTTTTATAAAATTGTTTATTGTAGATAATTGTACAATATCTCTGATTATTAGGTCTATCGTCAACATTTCTGATGTGTATTCAGAAATGGCTTTTGTAATTTTGTGTGCACTGAAAAGAGATTTTGGTATTTTTATAAAGGAGAACTCTGGGGTTTTGATGCCTTTTACTCCCTAAGATGATCTTAGCATTTCCATATTTGGCATGGCTGTTGCTGCAACCCCCACACTAAGCCTGCATCACTGATGTAACCTCTAAAAATTCAAGTCAACAGTTTTTTCCTAGAGAATCTCCTTTTTCAGTTTTGTAAAGTTGTATATGAGAGTGCCTCAGGGCAATTGTATATAAATGTTTCCGTCTTTTTATATTAAACATAATATTGCAAAGCACTATTTGGTCTTGTAGTTTTTAGTCTTTATTAACAGATTGAACCAAGCAAGTTTTCTTTTTTACAATCAACAGTTTTATTACTATTTTACAATAAATACAAATTTCCATTTTGCGCAAACAAACAACTGTATACTGTCTCTTATGATACATGTAGCTTTCTTTATATCGGCTCTTATAATGCATCACATGAAGCCACCAAAGCCGGCCATGGCCTCGGTTTCCCAGTCAGAGTCTGAGTCGGTAAAGTCCTGTGCCTCAGTGGCATGGATCGGGGAGAAGTGACTGAACCTGTCCCCTGTGGTCATCAGCCGCGGGTACTGGATCTGGCACCCGTTGTCCTTTGGCGACGACCTGCTGAAGTTGCTCTGCGTCGGGATGGGAGGGATCACGACTTTCATCTCCGGTCCGATGGTCTTGTTGGGCGGGAAATTGTCGTATTCCACCAGAACCTTTGGGTCCTGGTTGCCGGTCATGTTGGCGTCGATCTTGGGCTGGCGCTCGCTCTCCTTGGGGTACAGGTGGACGTTGCAGCAGGGGACGTTAACGCTCAGCTCGTGCCGTTGCCTCTGCTCGGGCTTCGCTCTGGCTCCCTCCTTGTCGTAGATGCAGGAGGCCGGCGTGTGGTCGTAGCCGCTGGGTTTGGTCGGCAGGCCGGTTCTGTGGCCGTCCTCCGTGTTTTGGTGCATTGTAGGCCTGAAGCTGTCGTCCAGTCCAAAACCTCCTATCCTGTGCGCCTCAGCTCCATGATTGTTGTCATAAACTGAAAGAAAAACCAAGAAAATGAAGCAATTAGTTCTGTAATGCAAGAAATGTGTCCTGCATTGCTCTTTTACTCATTCCCTTCACTGGAGAGAGGTGTAGTTCTCAAGCAAAAAAATAGTAATAGATTAAGGAAAGTTCATTAACTACTGTGACTTAAATGGAAGGACTAAATAATAGATTTTGTGGGGGGAAAAAATCAGCTGAGCAGGCCCACTTGATGCCTGAGAAGTGAAAAGACTGTAAGGTTTTGTACCTTTGCTCTGGAGCTGGCTGAAGGAGGCAGCTGCCGGCGGGTTGGCGACCTTCATGGACACTGAGGAGCCAACCTGGCGACGAGACTTGGCCCTTCGGTTCTGAAACCACACCTGAACATTGTGGGCAAAGAGAGAAAGAAAGAAACGTGAGGACAGCTGAAGGCGTATTGAAAACAAAAACAAACCACGATTTTGTTTAAATCATTTGACATTGAATTATTATTATTATTATTATTTCTTTTTTTTTTTTTTACCTGGATCCTGGACTCCGGCAGGCCGGTCAGGGCCTCCAGTCTCTCCCGCAGGTAGATGTCAGGATACTTGGTGTCTGAGTAAACTTTCTCCAGCACCTCGATCTGCTGCTGGCTGAAGTTGGTCCTCTTCCTCCTGTGGGTCAGGATCGCCACGCATTTGTCCGCCCTCGGCGCCGAGTTTGCGGGGCCGAAGTAGTTCGTCACATCTGACGCTCCATAATCTTAAAAAAAAAAAAAAAAAAACAAGTGAGAAGTGAGTCGATGGCGTTAGAAACGTGACACTTGAACTGAACCAGCTGTTGCGCCTTTATTCACGGTGACCAGCGGTGCGGGGTAGCTCTACTTTTTGCATCGGTTTTACAGGATGTTTAAGCAAAAAAAATAATAATAATAAAATAATAATAATAATAATAATAATAAAAGACACCAACCTGCGTTCACCATGCCGTTCATCTGCAGAGGTCCCTCGTGATACATCTGGAAATGACTCAGATCCCCGACGCGCATATTCCCACGAACCGAAGACATCTTCCTCCACGTCCTAACTCCCAGAGACTGACCTGCAGGTTGAGAGCCCGGCCGCTCGCCGAGGTTAAATCCGCCGGCGATCAAAGGTGCTGCTCGGCTCTACGTGTGAATGGGGCGACCATCGGCAGCGGCCCCCGAGGGGACTTCAGACGTCTGCGGGCCGCCGGAGGTGTGAAGACCTCACACCTGGGACGGTGGAGCGGCCGCGGGTCGCTTTTTCCTTCTCTCTCTCTCTCTCTCTCTTTTTTTTAATGGAATCTGCACGCTCAATACACATCGGCAGCGAAAACATTTACCCTCTTTGGGATGGATGAGGCAATAATGGATCTGTGGCCTTCAAAGGGTCGGAAACTGCCACTTCCTCGCCGGGGCTGCAGCCCCTTGCTGGATAACAGGAGTGAACATCATTTTCTGCTGCATCAAATATAGCAAAAATAAAAAAAAATAAAAAATTAGAACCTATTCAACAACTGATCATAGGAGCCATAATGCAGGCTATAAACTATGTGGCCAGTTTGCTCTATATGCATTAGGTGGGCTGTTTGTCTACATAATGAAATACATACTAGGCTGTGTTTTATTAGTGCATCATGATTACACTAAATAAATACATGTTTAAGTCTTGTATTCTGTGATTCTGCACACAGACGTGATCTTTAGGTCTTCACAGGTCCGCTCCTGGTGCTGTAGGAACATGAGGCCTCCTGCCCCCTTTCAGTGGCAGCGAAGTTAATCTCAATACACAAACCTTGGTTCAATAGTGCTCAGGAGTGGGAGCTTGTTATTGAGTGGGTCACCTTCACTTGACTCAGAGGGGGATCAGCTGGAGTGGTCAGGGGAGCACCACAGACAGACTAATTTGTTCACACATATTTGGACATGTTTGCAGGGACTTACTTTTAGGTGCTTTTAATAACAGTCCAAGTTTCTTTTTTTTACGTCATTTTTTCGTGCATACTTGGGCAGTTATGTGATTTCACTATAAATCATATTTAATTACTTTGGTTGTGCGTCATCATTGCAATATAAAGTCATTGGCTGAGTTTTTACTGCATGCCACACATATGATTTATGTGGAACAGCTGTTACTGGGGTTAAGTCATTGTGGAGTAGATTTCATCTCTTGCTAAGTGAGTCTATTTTGGTGTTAAACTATCGTGCTCCCGAAAGAGACCTGTAGCATGGACCTAAAAAGCACGAAAGGATTTCTCTGGTTATTTTCTTGTTGATCTCTGTGGGAAAATTACCTGACAACCTTTGTGTCATTTCACATCCACGACATCATTTACTGATCTCTGTACTTACTACACATACAGCATTGTTCAGGTAGGATGTGCTTGTTGGTAAAGACATTCACAGTTCACAGGTTGCTTTGTCTGAGGGCCCTAATTGGGTATTACCTGTGTGCACAGACCCGATTGCTATGCTAAAATCAGACTGTTGAAGTTCCTGATCTTTTGTAATGGACAATGATGTTTTCTCCACAGATCATGGCATGAGCAGTAACCTCTTCAGTCATGGCCAATAGAAAATATAAATTCAGCATTGCAATTGTAATGCAATTTTGCTTTTAGTGTTTGTACTTAGTCCCATTACACCCATGGTAGAAATTTGACATTTTAATTATACTAAAAGAGTACAGCTCTGAGTTGATTTCTGCTGATATATTGTAGTTAACAGACTGAACTTTCAAACATCAAACAGTAAAAACGCAACTGGCCATTTCCAGTTGGCAGCTGACTTTGCAGACACAAACAAAAGCATATTCACACCTTTAAAGTCTGACCAGTGTTTAACCCACAGTTTGACCTGACCACTATACATTTAAGTGCAGACAGGTAAATTATCCTCACAAGTTTGCAGGTACATGTTAAAATGTCAGCTGCCTTATGAGCCTTTGTTATGAGTTCAGTCTTTGTGTATTTGAAGGATGTTTTAAGGCGCTATAGTACATTTATAATTTCCTAATAAAAATGTGTGCTCAGTGTAAAGGGGTATTAATATTATTACAAGCAGTATGTTACTGCAATAAAGTGTATTCATATTATAGCGGAAACAGTGTAGCAAGAAATGTCAGTGCAGAAATGCCAAAGATATGTTTGAGATAATTTAGGAACACCAGGGAGCACTGAAAAGTTTATTTTTCAACTATGTCACAATTCTTTATTTCTTTAACCAAATTTAATGGATCCTTATTTTTTGTGTTTATACAAAATGACAGTCAGCCAATATATTGCCATCATATTTAAACTCTCAAATATTGATATTGGCCTTAAAAATCCGGTATCCATCATGCTATAATTCAAATTTACTAAAATAAATGAATGCAAATTCATCCATCCTCACCCATTCCACTAGGAGGCTGAATTGTAGCCAAGACAACTTTCAAAGCAAAACTTTATTATCCAGTGAAAAGGTGCCCCTGAGCTCATGTGTGTAAAATAATGAAGTTAATTAAGAGTAGTTATCATCTTAATATATTATGGAACACATATTTTAGAACTGATTGAACCTTTGAATTGTTTTTATTATGTTTTATTTATGTAATTTATTTTTAAGTCTGCATGTGTTCTATATTTCATCTGGCTGCAAGACAAATTGCCCCTGGTGGACAATAAAGCTCAAGCTGATTTAAAATATATTTTTTTAAATATGTGTTGACACATTATGGCCTGTAACAACATTAAGACACCTGAGGGTGTGACTGGATTGATTTATTTGTTGTTTTGCTTTTTTTTTGTTTTTTTTGGTCTTCAAATTAAACACTGAAACAACTATTGGCTTCTTCAACATCTGTATTTATTCAAACATTTAATTTAAATTTTGGAAGTGCACATACTCAGCACTTCTACACACAAAGATTCATGTAAATTCTTCAGCATTAAAAAGAACATATTAATTTAAAAACATATGTGTATATATGACTCTTACATTACAACCATACTGAAACGATTGTTAGTTCTTATGGCTGTTTTACTCTTGCTTTTACATATAATAGTGATGTAAGGTTAATATTTATCATAAAAATGTAACAAATGCCCATTTTGCTTTGTGTCTATGAATACATGAGTAAAATAAAGAAGTTAACTACAAACAACAGTCTTGTACATATAAATTAATACAACTAAATATAAAAAAATACAGTTTTACAACAGTCCCAAGTGTTAAATAAAACTGTAAATTTTTTAATTTAAATTTAACTTTAATTTTCTGTAAATATTTCTCGTATCGGTTAAAGCGTCGTCATTATTTACATCGAAGAAGAAGAAAAAAAAAAAAAAACGCTCCCGGAACTTCCGCCGAGCCTGAACGGAAGTAGGTACGTGGCCGCTTCAGCTGACAGTCTACATGATGGCGACAGAGGTTCAGAGCGGCGACCTCGACAGTGCTACCTCCAGCCGGCTCGAAGTCTCCATCGACGGCCTCACCCTCAGCCCCGACCCGGAGGGCGAGCAGGGCCCGGCCGAGGAGCCGGACCCGGCGCCCGCGGAACCCGGCGCCGACACGCCGGGCGCCGCCGACGGCGAAGAAGAAGATGGAGAGACTGCCCGATCCGCGGCGGAGAGGAAATGGGGCTTTCCTCTGCAGGAGCTGTACGGCATGGGCCTCAAATTCTTCAAAGGTAAACCCCCCCACCCCCCCACCCCACCGCCGTCTGAAACGATCGCTCGGTTTCAACGCGTCTGAAAACAGCCGGACCCCCCCCTCCCTCCTCCACCCCCCCCACCCGGTGCGGCTGGGGTTAGCACCGTGCTAACGTTAGCCGTCCCCCGCCTGCAGGCTGCTGGACGCTCCGGTGTTGTCCCCCCCCCCCCCCTTTCTGAGCGCCTGTCTTTTTTTGGGGGTGGGTGGGGGAGTTTGAGCTCATGTGAGAGTTGTGATGTGTGTAGCTGAGTGCTGATGGTTTGTTTTGGGTGGGTGGGGGTAGGTGGGGGGGGGGTCAAGGCGCCCTGCCCTGCCTGTGCTGCAGCTGAGAGGCAGCCTGCATGTCAGGGTCCCCGGTCCGTCAGACGCTCGCAGGTCCAGGGTTAACAGCCGGGACCGCGGGGCTGGCTCAGAGCTGCGGGACGGTTGTTTGACCGCTTGCCTCTTTTACAGGCCAACTGCCTCCTCCGTGTCCTCACCACTCCCTCGCTGCTTCCTACTTAAACAGGAAATGCAAGAAAACACTCCAGTGGATTACTTGGATTTGTGTTTTCACCATGCATACGAATAGGAAGGCTGTTTTAACGTGGACAGTCTAAACTAACAGCATCACCTTTAAGATCCCACTGGCTGTCAGTTTCATCACTTAGTTGTGATTGCGCACTCAAAAGGACAGCTGAAAAGATATTACAATTTAATACAATTACAGTACACAACCCGCCACAACATCTATATTAAGTTTCAGGAGTGTGTCAGTCTTTCAGATCTAACCTGTCAGCCTTAAAAGGAGTTTATAAAGTAAGTATACATTATGTCCTGCCCTCAGTGGCTCAGCTCAGTGACACATTTTGAACACTGGGGCTGGGCATTTGTACTATTTTTATTAGAGTAAAGCACTTGTGTTGACTGTGCAAACAGGTTTGGGCCTGGTTGCCACTCTGTGTGATAGTAATCTGTGCATTGTATTTCTAGTCAGTTAGGATTCGGTCTGATTGTGTAATTACCCTCACCTTGGATTTCAATAAGTTTCAATGTGACTATGTAATGTTACCACTATATACTCTACACTGCAGTGTTGGAACAAGACTATGATACCCTATATGCTACTCCTGTTTCTACCTCCATGCTGTGACACACAGATGTATTGTTGTATTCACAAGCACTTTTCACCGCATGACATAAAAGAAATAATGCAAACTCACTGCTTCTGTATTGCTGCTCACAGATAAAGATGGCAAAGCCTTCCACCCGACCTATGAGGAGAAGCTTCGACTGGTCGCTCTGCACAAACAGGTGTTACTGGGCCCTTATAATCCAGATGCTTCACCAGAAGTCGGCTTCTTTGATGTCCTGGGCAACGACCGCAGGTAAACCCAGCAGACCACTGTATGTGTGCGTGCATGTGACCTTTGAACGTGCCTCTTAATTCACTGAAGTGTTATTATAGTCCAACCATATATATTATGTATTAAAATTGTGTTTTGCGGTCACAATTAAATTATAAAATACGGTTATGATTGTAAAAATGTAGTTTTCCTTGTTTTTTTATGTTCTCAAAAAACAATGGTTGGTAAAAAATTCTACAGATCTAAATTTCCCATGTTTCGTATTGTAAAACAATAACATGTCATCCAAAAATAAGTTGAAAAATACTGCCTACATTATCTTCACTTCCATTCTCGCTCTGTGCGCAGGAAAGAGTGGGCCTCCCTGGGTAACCTGGAGAAGGAAGAGGCCATGGTAGAATTTGTCAAACTGCTCAACAAGTGCTGTAACCTCTTTGCTCCCTACGTCACCTCACACAAGATCGAAAGGGAGGAGCAGGAGAGGAAAAGGTAAGGTGCTCGACTTCAGTCCCCCTTAGGGAGATCCCTCTGCCACAGTGTCTAAATACAGACTTCATTTCACTTTGTCCCATTTGCAGCCAGCGAAGCTGTGAAGCAGCAGGGGACATATTTGACATATTTTGACTGATGGTGTACGAAATTCTTGAATGAATCCTTCATTAATGATATCCTCCATGACCTTGCTCTTCCCCAGGAAAGAAGAAGAGGAGCGTCAGCGGCAGGAAGAGGAGGAGAGGGAGCGACAAAGGCAGGAGGAGGAGAGACGGAGGCTTGAGGAGGAGGAAAGGCTGAGGAGAGAGGAAGAGGAAAGGAGACAGGCAGAGGAGGAGAGGCTACGGGTCGAGCAGCAGAAGTATGTGTGTCTGTATCACTGTGTGTTTGCATGATGTGCTCGGGCTTGCAGTATATCAATTTGACTTCAGCGTGACTTCTACATGATCGTCATACTCCCCTGACATTGATATCTACAGAGGCATTGTCTTTTCAGCTCCGGAGCTTTAGCAGGGTCAGTGCTTGGCTGAAACCTGGTGCACAGATGACATTCTCCTTACTCACCACGACCCCTATCCTCTCACTGTTTTTAAAACCGCTTAAAAACCGCTTAAACTTTCCACTGTCCACCATTGTCTCCTCTCCGTTCCCTGTTATTTCCTTCCTCGCGCTCAACGCTGCTCCTGTGTTCTATTCCCCAGACAACAGATAATGGCGGCATTGAATGCGCAGACAGCAGTGCAGTTCCAGCAGTATGCCGCCCAGCAGTACCCCAACAGCCCGGAGCAACAGCTGGGCCTCATTCGACAGCTCCAGGAGCAGCACTACCAGCAGTACATGCAGCAGCTCTACCAGGTCCAGCTGGCTCAGCAACAGGTAGTGTGTCACACTAACAGAGGGATGGACTTTCATTGATTGTTTTTTATTTTTAGATTTTGCGGTTAATAGGAAAGTATCAAGCTTCGGTCTTGGCAACATTCCCTTACAAGAGCCACGGTAAATTGAAAGTAGTCATGGTCAAGCAGGTAGCTGAAAAAATTCTTTGAATGGGTTATTCAGGGAACTGCCTGGTAACATTTGATGTTTACGTCCAAAAAGCTTACTTCTGTGCAAGTGTTAACATTAGTCTGGTGCAGTGATACTTCACTGGTGTGAAACCATTGAAAAGAAGAAATGTAGACGAAACAAAACATGCATGACATAAACTGTTTAAAAAATAAAAAATAAATCGACGTGGACACTTCATGATGAGGTACAAAAAATTAAATAGTTGAGCTCCAAACTCATCAGGATAACAATTTTAGCCATAATTTAGCAGACGTACATACATATAAATGTAAGTCATATTAAAACAAGAGTCTGTGCTCCTTCCAACAGCACTGTAGGAACATAACGTTCTTGGTTTATGTCTCTAGTTTTGTTTTTTAAATGTCCTGACTCAGTGTTGTCTTCCTTTCGTCCCAGGCGGCCTTACAGAAGCAGCAGCAGCAGGCTGATTCGATGGTGCAGGGCACCCTGGAATCTAGCAGCTTCAACAGCGGTGAACCCATCCCCGCCTCAGCAGCGGGGCCGCTGTGTGCGGCTTCACCACCTGCTGGAGAGGAAGCCCCGACAATCAACGGAGGCCAGTCAGACTCGTACTCGGAGGGCATGGACCGGGAGCCAGATCCTGAGCCGGCAGAGGAGATCTCAGAGAACGGGCCTTTATTAGGTTGGTGGGCTGTAGATGTGTTTGTCTCATTCGTTAAATTCACGCAGAAAGAATAAAGTTGTCCTTATTGTGCAGCCAATGGCTACAGGGTCGGGGGTTGGGCTCTCTGTCAAACAAACAGAGCTTTATACCAAAATTGAAACCTGATTCTTGTCTGCTGTGTCCTTGTTGATGTGACCTGGAGGGCAGGGAGGATAAGAGCTGGAACAAGTGATACATGATAGTTTGCTGGTTTAGGTATCGTCCAACCACACATTCTGATTACAGAAGAGTAAACACTCACACCAGAAGTGAACTGAAGACTGTGGCAGGCTCCTAACTCCTAACAATAATGTGTTTGAGGATAGCTGGATGGATAGCTGGGTATGCAAAAAAAGCATCTCCTTTGCAATTGGTACATATGCATGCTGTCCTTCACTTTTTCTCCCCGTGACACACACGTATAAACTGACGACATGGGTGGCTTGTTAGTTGAGGTAATTTGGCAAACCTAAAGGCAAAAATAAAAATGAATTCTTTCTTTCCTGATAGAAAATCTGGATTAGCGGATTGTATTAACAGAGTTTTACAACAGATTGTAAAAATGTCTCTTTGTCTTTTGATCACAGCAGACTCCCCACCAGTCATAGCCGCTCCCTCCATGTGGACACGGCCACAGATCAAGGACTTCAAGGAGAAAATCCGACAGGACGCAGACAGTGTGATCACAGTGGGGCGCGGCGAGGTGGTGACAGTGCGGGTGCCCACCCACGAGGAGGGCTCTTACCTGTTCTGGGAGTTTGCCACGGACTATTATGACATTGGCTTCGGGGTCTTCTTCGAGTGGACGGACGCCGCCTCCGCTTCGGTCAGCGTGCACGTCTCTGAGTCCAGTGATGAGGACGAGGATGAAGAAGGTGAGGTGTGGGTGTGAAGTCAGTGTGAATCAGCCGGCTGTGTTTCTGATACTCATATTTTCAGGTGTGCCATCAGTGCCGGACCAACCTGTGCCGGCTCATATTGAAAATATTTGCTTAAAAAGCCAGTTCACTTGATGTGTGTGTGTGGGTGTAGGCTCGCCTTTCATAATGTGTTTATGATTATGTAAACAAGAAATATGCAAATATAGAGTATTTTTCCAAGAATTGAAACTGTGACTTTGCTAGCTGTTCCCTTAGTTTCACTATTGAATATAAAATGGTATAGATTGGTCATGACTGCCCTTTTGATCTTAGGTTCAAAGCCGTTTGTCATGGATACTGTATAACACATACTCTCTCTACTTACTGCCATGTCAAGCCCTGGTGGTTATTTAATCCTTCATCTTCGCCACAGAAGCAGTTGCTTTCAATAGGAATGTCTCTTTTCATCGCCTATTGAGAAATGAATAACTAGTTTTATAGAAACGGCTTATTCTTATCTCAAGTTCAAAAGTTGCCTATGCCATAGTTAAACATCTCTTCTCCCCCCCCCCGAAGAGGAAGTCCTGCTTGTGTTCTTTGGTGGAAACCAGAGCAGTGGTGTGAATAGAAATGAATCCTGGCGATGTGTTGATAAGATATGAGGCGATATTGGGCAGTGGAATTGGCAAGGTTTTGTTGGTTACAAATTAGCCTTTGGCAGATATGCCAGTCCTTCTATACTTCACTATCAGTTGTGTATTTATATTTACTGTAACATCACTGTGTTTTGCACAGGAGATTGGGTCACATTTTGTCATGAACCTCATGTATCTATTTGGTAGTAAGCAAGTTTTGTTCAAAATGTTTCCCTAAAAGTAAGAGACTCTGATACCTAAAAGGGGTTTATGCTGGTGTAATGTTAGGCTATATAATATTTGTGCTGTGCCATAATCCTGTGTGCGCAATACGAAATTATGAGCAAAAAAACCCTGTATTGAGCTCAGAATAGATTTGTGTTTGCTCAAATTAAATAATTTGTGATATATTATAATTTTTCTAAAAAATATAATTTATATGCTTGCAAAAAATCTGTTTCAGTGCTCCAAATGTCCCTTCAGGCACACATAATATTATATTACATACATAATATTAAGGTTAATGATAGCATTGCATGTAGATTCATTGGTTATTCCCTCCTGCGTTCTTCCAGAACTTGATACATTGCTCTTGGGTCCACAGGTGATCCTCCCAACGAGGAGGAGAAGGCAAAGAAGGAGGCAGGCAAGCCCCAGGTGGATGAGATTGTGCCGGTGTACCGGCGAGACTGTCACGAGGAGGTGTACGCCGGCAGCCACCAGTACCCTGGCCGCGGAGTCTACCTGCTCAAGTTCGACAACTCCTACTCACTCTGGCGCTCCAAGAGTGTTTACTACAGAGTCTACTACACCAGATAAGCCTGAATACAGACACAAGGGGGAGCCAAGGAGTGTGTATGTTCATATATATGTGTGTGCGTGCGTGTGTGTAGGTGGAGATTTGTGCAACGGCAGCCTGTATGTGTGTGTGTGTGTGTGTGTGCGTGCGTGCATGTGTGGAGGAGAAAGTAATACCCGATCTATTCTGGACAGAACCACCAGAGGGTGACAAAGAGACGCATCTGGAGCCCAAGTCTGGAGGTTGGACTAACATGTATGTGCTGTGCGTCTATGCGTGTCCCAAGATACACCCATGCTAGAGCCGGTCACCGAGCCCTTGGAAGAGGAGTGCGTATCCCTGTTGTATATTCACTGCCTGTCCTCGCTGCGCTCACATAGACCAAGATGTAAGGACTTTGCTCTCATATTGTATTTTACCACTTTTCACCCTGGGCTCCTCATCTGTCACCACCCCCGGCCCAGCACTGTCCAACGTGGCCTTCGCGGCCGCTTCTAACCTGAGTGAGGCTTTCATAACCGTGAACGGAAATCCGGCGAGTCCAGCACTCTGTGAGCCAACGTTTCCTGTTCGGTGGTAATAGTGGTCGTTATCCCACAAGAACACACTGTTGAAAAGCAAATTATATTGCAAATGTACTTCATAACACTATGCCTCTGTTACACAGAGAGCTTCTGGTCTTTGCCGAGGCTCTCATACACACATTAAAAACACCAGTGTACACAACTTTAATCATCCTTTTTGTTGTAAAACAGTAATCTGTGATTCTCTCCCCTGGCCACCATGCGTATATGAAGATCTGAGAGGATGTTTAGTGGAAGCGGTGCTCTTTTTGGCTTATTCCCAGTCTCTCTTTCCCTTTTATGAAGGGCAAAATGTATGAAGGATGGGCAAGAAGTCATTCCGTTAGGAATTACATAAGGGTGAAGTCCAGATGAAGTCATGAGTGTTTAAGGAGTGAGTATAAAATGACAAACACATGGAAAAGTATGGTTGTGGGCTTTATAAACTCAAACATCTCAGTGTGTGTGTGCGTGTGTGTGTGTGTGTGTGTGTTACAGAATAAGAAGTTTAAAAACAAATTACTTAAATAAATATTTGTCCTCGCTCTCTCCTGCAGATATTTTCTTTTATCTGTGTGATGCTGTTTGCTCGTTCCACCTTAAAGCAGTACTTCTTTACAGCAGTGTCCCTGTTTCTAAGGTTATTCCACATGACACATTACATTAAATCATCAACTGTCATTTGCTCATCAATTACTGAAAGAATCAAGAAAAAGGAGCTAGTATTAAGACCGATGTATATTAATATTACCTGGGAGGTTTTTTCATGTTTTTTAATTCGGTATGGTCTGACACACAAGTACACCTAACAGTAAAAATTCCATGTTTTGGAGGTCATGAAGCATTGTTACATCTCTGCAGCACTCACAAATCAAAAATCCATTGCACATAATACAGTGTTGCTGTTTGTTTTTATTTAATTTTTTTGGTTCCTGGTATGAATTAACTCAAATTGTCATCTCAAATAAGGTATCGTGAATAAACTGAGATGATTTAGACTTGTTTTTTTGTGTCATAGGTGACGTGGTTGCTTACTAACTCAGTTGTGACATCGAAGTGTATTCAGCGTTTTAAAAAAAAAAAAAAAAAGTTAATTTGTTGCCATACTTTAGATTCATTGTTCAGTTTCACATTGCATATGCATGCTTTGTGAACCAACCACCTAGGTGCATTATGAACAGTGAGTTCAGTAGGCCTCAGAGACGTTTGGTTTCACTTCATCACTCATTGAGCTGTATTTGTACATTTGTATGTGTGTATGCAACCAAACTTTAAAGACACAGAGACGGAATAACTTGCAAGTTGAGAAGTCCTCCAATGTCCTTGCTGGGTGTCAATTCATCTTATTATTTAATTATTGGCCACTCCTGCCTCCTATCCATGCAGTGATTTGTGTAACAAAAATGTCACTTCAAGTTCAAGAGAGTTCCCATATGTTCTGATGTGTGACGTTTGTTTTTTCTTAAGTTTCTTATTGCTCACCAAATGGTTTGAGCTGACCTGTTCAAGCCTTGTATGTAAATAATTATATAAATGAGTTTATGTATGGGTTTTTAGATGTGGAAGAAGGCTATGGTTTTGAGAATCAATGCACTGTAAAATATGGTGAATGAGATATATGTATACATTTTACCCCGAATGAAAGTCCAAAACTCGTAGGAAGTATAAGACTGTAAGACTCTATCGACATGAAAGACAGAAAAGCTCATCTTTTTGTATTGTTTTGACTTGTTTGGATCTCTTATGAGTTGCAAGATCTTTTTGGGCATATATTTAATCTTGATTAAACTTATGTTCATCTCTAGAATTGGATAGTTTGTCTACTTTTCTATGTCAGTATTTAGATTTTACATGATCAAACCTTTCATTCATTCGTGGCCTCAAAACGGATAAAAACAAGACACTTGACATGTCATAGCAGAAAAAAACACAGGCGCAACCAATAATGCGTTCCTGGCTGACGGGGACACTTAAATGCAACCGAGCCATCATTAGTTTCATTAGATCCACCTGTGCTTTCTGACGGAGTCAAAATGTCTGCTGTGAAAGATCTCTGTTTGTCTCCCTTGCCATGTTGCAAAGCAGCTACTAGGTGGAAAACCGCTTTTATCTTTAAAGGATTATATTTAAACAGAAGAATGAGGGAATGTGAGGACACCAGAGATGGCCTTGGAACAACAAAACAATGTTCGCTTGTTCCTTTTTCCCCACCGGCGGTGAATGTGTCATCCTCGTGCTGCTTTCCTGTCAAACACATTTTGTGCTGAGGGAGGGACAAATGCGGATGTTGCTCATGTGTAACAGGACGATCTATGCCATGTCATATGTTCAGAGTAAGAGTATATCTGTATCAGCCTTTTTACACTCCAATATTGAGTAAGACTAAACTGTTGCCACAGTGTACGTGACAGCAGGAGAGGAATTTGAAGATTTCCAGTTATTAGAGTTATGAGAAAAAACACTGACAGGGTAAAATACTTTGGATAAATCCTTTTTATAATTTAGATTGAATGTCACATCCCTGCAGATGCCGTGATCACTTAAAGACAGCAGGGGGCCCATCAAATACCACAGACACATTCTGCCAGCTGCACATTGTTTGTCAGACATCCAAAAGAATCCACTGAACTAAAGCTGAGCTGGGTAAAAGGCATTAATGATGAGAGTTTGCTCTCTGGATGGAAGTTGAATAGGCACATGGTGGGAATGCCAGGCGGTCGACTGGACACAGGCCTTGGACAAACATGTGTTTTTAGAGAGAGGAGATAAATCAGAGACAAGTGTTCAGAGAATGTGTCGTCCAGAGTTTATTTTGAAAGGTATGAGCGCATGACTAACACATCCTTTGTCTAAAGGGAAGGCGATAACGGTACACAGGCTTTCCTTTTAAATTGAACGTTAACTTGTCTGCAGCCATTTGGGTGTTTCGTGGGTCCTTTACTAAAATATCAGAAAAGAGTTTAAGAGTCACCAGATAATAACAACAGTGCCCAACAATAGCTGTAAATATACAATAACTTTTAATCTAACTGGCGAAAACATGGTTGTTAACTCAAAGCAGACTGGCTAATTTAATTTTTTTTTATTTTTTTTATCTATCAACAAAAGCAGTAAGTAAATAAAAGCAGCACATGTAATGTCACAAATACACATGAACATTTCATGATATTGTTAAAGACAACGATGCTCACGTTAGGCTAACTAACTAGGGCTTATTTCTTCATTTATGTGTTCAAAACTTTTAAAAAAAAATAGAAAAAACTTTTAAAAAGTGTTTAGTGTAATGTGTTTTTGTTGGTTTAATGTCAATGTTAAATGTTGGTTCGAGCCTGTTATCTTAAATTGTACAAGCTGGTCCGATTATATCTTTAAAACTGAATTAAGGAAATTAAAGTTTTTTTCTTTCCTCCTCATTACGTTTAATCAACATAAAATAAGGCGTAAAGACCCGGCGGTGCCCGTGGATTGTGGATGAGGCGGATCCGGTCCGGCTCTTCCCTCAGACCGCCGCGCCGCTTCAGGTGAAGCCTCCTCCGAGCGTGTGGCTCCGGGTCCAGCGCCCACAGGTGGTCGTAGTATTTTCCGGGCTTTTACTTGTACTTTCCCTCCTACTTTTCCTTGTGTGTGTGTTTTTTTTTTTTTACCTCCTCCTCTCTCCAGCTCCGTCCGCTTGAATTTGAATAGACTCCGGGAGGCAACGTCTCCAGTGTGCAGCGACACAAAGTCCCGTGAAAAACAAAAAAAAATATGGCGGGATCGAGAGGCTGCGACGGCTCGCGGACGACTGCAGCCGCAGGAAGGCGGCGAGTCCCGGATTTGTTCTGAAGCTGTAAGGTTTTTTTTTTTTTTTTTTTTTGAACATTTTTTTCGCTCCCGCCGGAGTTACTGGGATTGAATTTAAAAAAAAAAAAAAAAAAAAAAAAATGCCCTTCCATCAGAGGAGCGTTGAGCCGCGGCGTGTCTGCAGGCTGTCGGCGAGGGGCGGCCGGACGTCGCGGGAGGACGCCGGGGGACGCCGACTCCGAAAGCCCGTGCTGTTCTCCTCGCTGGATGAGGTCGGCTGTCACACGCTGACCAACGTGATCCGCCAACTCTCCGACCTGTCCCGACACGCCAGCGACGTCTTCCTGGGCATCGAGGTGGAGGCGGGCATGGTGTTCAGGAGGTCCTGCAGGATCCAGGGGCGGCTGCAGCGGCTGCAGGGGCAAGTCCACCGGTTCGAGCCCAAGAAAACAAAAATCCGTAAGTTTGCGGTCTGCAGAGGGAGAGCGAGGCTTTCCTGGCCCCACGGCAGTGCTTTAGTAACACCAAAGGAGTCCCTGTGAAACTTATGATGAAACCCACAGACGTGTTATATGCATATTATGAATGTACATCCCTCACCACAGATGGATATGAATTAACTGATAAACAGAAACATGATAAAATACAAAGTAAGTTTTAACTTGAGATGTCTGTCTTTGAATGAATCTGTATGCAGATGTCTGTCTTTTGGACTTTTGCTGCTCCGCCATAATATCATAGTCATACAGTCATAGTGGAGAGATGCTGGTCAGGTCCAAGGTGACACATGTCACATTTTGTCCATTGAAAGAACCTGTGTTACCTGAGTGGCCGGTGTCTCCTGGGCGCGTGGCTTTGTCTGTCTTCATCTCGGAGTTATGTTAATCGGGGCGTTGAGTCCCGTCAGAAATGATGGATTTCCTCCCAACGAACCTCACCATCTGGGTTGAGGTCTTCAAAGGACGCTGAGATCACAGGGGGGCGGGGGGGCCCTTGCAACCCCATGTCTTCTGGCTGGTTTACGCATGTAAACAAAGTTGGTCAACTCAGAGATAAATGGAAAAATCAATTTCCCTTGCTGTAGCCGGCGCTGACTTTAGATGTTTTGTGATTTTGTGATTTTCTAGCCTTGTAAAGCCACCTCCTGTAGTCTCACACACATCGTGGTTATATATTAACTCAGACTTTGGCTCATACTGCTGCGACTGTGCCAACTTAAAAAGATTGATAGATAGGCCTGTCATTTTGTCTGCTCCGATACAGTCCTGTAGTAAAGTACTTGAGTGAGTTCTAACTGCTACTTTATGCCACTGCTTCCTATGTAATAGGTTGTTATGGGGTACTGTTCATAAACATAGTAGTTAAGGGATCACCTTTCCCATTGATTCCCTGTGTGGTTGGTTTGTTTATCTCATTTGCCTCTAAAATATGTTGCAAAGTAGGATTCAGAAGACAAGCCCAAATTCCTCTGAACATTGGTGAAGTAGGAGGATTTAAGTTCTGAGTCACTGGCTTTTGTTTCCCTTTTTACTGTCCTTCCTATCTATTCACCCTGTGTTGGGTCTGACTGTGACTCACTCAGTCTCTCTCACACACACACACACACACACACACACACACACACACACACACGGATTCAAAAAAACTGGTCGCAGGGAAAATGATAAGCTGAGCAGACGGTTCCCAGACACGCAACTGTGAGGTACGATGAGCAATGGATTGAACGCGCACGCACACGCTCAGACTGATTCTCTGTGGAGCTGTGTTTAGGGGGTACCCACTACGTGACGGCTACCAGACGTTTGGTTAATCCCCAGTGTTATGGCATGACATGACTCAACTTTACCTATCATATGTACCTGGTAAAGTTTTGATGCAGTCCTAGGTGGGGCCGGGAGTTCCTTTTTGAACTGCTAGTTCAGTTTGAGCCATTCACTCCGTCATTCGGTGGCGGTGTGAGAGAGCAGACTGGAATGCAGTGTGTTATTTGGCTATCTGTAGTTGCCAGCAGTGGGTGTACAGAAGCACCGACTTCATGACTCCTACTCTTTTCACAGAAAACACCTGCTTTTAAAAAAACAACCTCATGAAGCGCCCTCCAGCATTTGCCCCAGGAAGAGAGTGATGGATTTGAATATGTCATATTACAGAACAGCTGGTTGAGTTGTTTTGAATGGGGGTTAGAATTAAAGGTAACGTGCAAGGCAGAAACGGAGCATCAGTTGACATGAAATAGTGTTTTGGAGCCTCTCACTCCCTGGTTTACACAGAAGTAATAAACACACCTCGTTGCTTCTTGTAGTACTGTATGTCTAGTGTTGGTTTTAACCTCAAATGACACATTGCCTTTGCAGTGTTTGACCAGGCCCCTAGGCAATGTATTACATAATTATCATCTTAAAGTTTGCATGTTAACATTTAACTGTGACCACTCACTCTGTTGTCTTCAGCTACTGCAGGTCAGAAATTCCTACTTTAACCTCGGACATGGATCATATTACTGGTTAGGGGCAAAAAGAGGGGCCCCTATATGCTGGTGCACTGACATTGAGAGAGGGGCGTAGTATCTTGCATTTGTCTGCCTTTTTAGAGGTGTTGCGGTTCTCCAAATCCACATTTTGCTTTGGCTTTTGATTATAAGGGCACGATTAGTTTTTTGAGTTCAACTTTTTCTTTTACACATATTTTTCTTGACTCATAAAGAACACATGATTGGTTTTATGTCCTAGCAACTGTCCTTTACATTTTCAAATTGTTATTTCAAGTATGATATAACCCCCATATGTTTTATTATCTACCACAGTAAGGCCATCTGGTCAAATTTAAATAATTTATTTAAAATGTAATCTCAATAAGCATCCTCTGACCTGTTGAAAATAACAAAACTGCAGCTCGCGCTCATGTATACAGGCAGCACAGCGACCTGACTGAAATGGACCATGAAGGCACA
Organism: Lateolabrax maculatus; assembly: GCA_031216445.1. Lineage (NCBI taxonomy): Eukaryota > Metazoa > Chordata > Actinopteri > Acropomatiformes > Lateolabracidae > Lateolabrax > Lateolabrax maculatus. The sequence goes on along the minus strand of CM062212.1, from coordinate 10,998,175 downwards.
CTGTAGCGGATCTGCAATGTTCTGCTTATCGACACCTTCGGGTGCTGCAGTCGTAAATGACATATTTGAAGTGTTTCCACACACATACCCGACTTCAGTTGGACAATGTCGGCAAACAGTTTAACACTAAACGCTCTATAACACTCTATTTCCGCTTTAATTAACCAGGAAACAAGGCTTAACCGACTACCACGTTACAGCAGATTTGACAAGAACTGATGCACTGACACAACTTTCCGGATAAAACTCGCACTGTAGAATTTCTGTTCCGAGCTGCGGGTGCATAATGTTGCTCCATCGGCGACTCAGTGAGGCAGGAGGATTTTACAGTTCTGTTTCTGTGGCTGTGGTGTCTCAAAAAGAGCAGCTGCAGCCTGCCGGTAAGCTACAGTGTGTCGCCTTTGAAGTGTGCTTCTTCGGGCGTGCGGGGGATCGCCAGTCCTGCTTTTGAAATCGTGACACCTCTAGTGCCTATGCAGTCAAAGTAATCATCAGTTTGAACAGGGACATAATAGGCAGATGGGATGCTCCTCTCTTTTGTGTAACATGCCGCTGTTAATCAGTTTGTGCTGAAGTACTGGTCACCAGGTCGCAGTTCATTCTCTCCAGCCTCGGAGGCCACCATCTGACACTCCCAAGTCAAGAGTTTAAACAAAGTCTAGTTTGGTTGGCTTGGGTTTCTGCTGCAGGTCGACGAGGGTTAGTTCAGCTGCAGCTGAATAATGGGTCGCTACTGCCACACCCTGCTGTATTAATGACATTAGGATAACTGGGGCTGTGACAGAACAGTTTAATTGAGACACAGTTACTGGAAGTAAAAAAAAAACACTGTGCACAGTCCCAAGGTGCATCCATGGCAACGACATCATGCTGTCTGTGAATATGAGAAGAGGATTGTAGGAGTTGATGAATATTTACAGCTAAGAGGAGATTTATACATAAGATTTTCAAATAAAACAACTTTGTCTGCTTAAGAACAGGCAGGGTTTGTAGAAAATGTTTTTATCTAGTACTGTAATAGCCTTCTAAAGTTAAATAGTTTTCCGGTAAACACCGGATGATCCTGGCATTGTGTCAATAGAAGTGAAAAGGAGCCTTTACATAACACTCTTGGATTTAGGATCCTGAATAATTATGACTGCAGTAACAATCTTACACAGTCATTTTATATTACATTGAGCCAAGTGGATCTGATAAAGTCTTGGCCCCAATTTATGCTTTGGCCATAATGTTGACATTCCTAAAACTATTCCACTCACAGCCTGGGAAAAGAGAGCAATGTGAAAGGCAGATATTGCAAAGCGAAATTTGAGGAAAATATGTTTTTAGCAGGAGCATTACTCTAGTTTGCCGGTGTATTCTGCATAATTTCATATCATATTGGTTGTTTTTTGTCACGTAGAGTGATTGATATCCCAAATGAGTTTTGAGGCAGCCTGTATGATCTAAGTCTACTGCTTTTGACTGACGCCCAAAGATTTCACCACTTTTCTCACAAATGTCAATTTGAGGCCCAAAATTGCACACAGTGTAAAGGCCATTTTTAATGGGGAACTTCTTCGCCTCACCCACTGACATGTCACAACTGACTTTTAAGTGAAGTGTGTTGAACACAAAGTCTCCTCTGCCAAATATAGCATTGGGTAGAATAGGGAGTACGCTATTTTAATGTTGAAAGTAGGCCGAACTAGTGAAGGTTAATTGGAGTTAGAAGAGACTTAGGGGCCTCCCTGTCAGACATCTTGATGCCCACTGGCTACCTGCTGCTGTGAGACTCTGAAATAGACCCACACGCCCACTGAGCAAAAAAAAAAAAAAAACTATCTGGAGTGGACACGTTTCCAGCTGACCTGCTATTGTCCGCAGTCAGTCTTCGTCTCATAGACACATGCAAACTGCCTGTGCATTCCGCCTCCCCACCCCTCAGTTATTTATAGATGTATGTCTTTGCCCAATGATCTTTCATCTGTAGCATGCTATCATGTTTAGTGTGTGTTGCTATGTTCCAAGTGCTTCTCAAGGACCTGTGTGTGTGTGTGTGCGCATGGGCACATACACATTTTGCTGTTGATGGAGATCTTTTGGCTCAGGCCGGCACCACACCGGCCAACAGTGCTACTCAATAAAGAGAATAACGGCAGTGAAACTAAACTTCTTGAATGAGATCCAAGTGTGTGTCCCTTATCACATCACAACAGCAAAGCATAGATAAACAAAGAGCTGTTTATTATTTTTTAACCATCCTCCTTTACTGATTGCACACACACACACATGCACATGCACACACACACCCTGTTTATCCCACCTCCATACCAGTCACTATTCACCCAGGACCGCCATGGTCCCCTCCATTCATTGATAGCGAGCAGTCATTACACATCCAGAATCCACAAGTCAGTTCCCACAGGGCTCGTTCCAGCAAAAGGAGCCTGGCCTGGTTCTAGAGGTCGACCCGGTCCCATGAGGAACAAAAGAGACGGGTCGGGAGGGAAAGAGGAAAAAGTGAGAGGAAAAATGGGGTAAAAGAGTGGGAAAAGGCTGTGGCCTTTCTAAGAAGTGGAGGGATATTGCCATTGAACTGCATCTGACTGTGTGAGTATACATGGAACTGCCCTCTCCCACGCCTCTGTACAGACTGCCCAGGATGTAGACACAGCCCTGGCGAGGGCACAGAGGAGTGTTAGGGAGTGAAAATGCAGTGTGAAAAAGAGGGAAAGATGATTGATGCAAGTGTTGTTCTTAATCCTCTCTTGCGTATTTTGTCTCTGTGTATATATACACACATGCATTGCCTTCAGCAGTCTGTCAGTGTCACCATAAGATACTTGTTGAGCTTCACTTGTAATGACTCCAGCTGCCTCCACTCAGTGCCGTCCCACAGTTCCTCCACTTAATAAAACTAAATCTGTCAGAGACCGATTTGCTCTTTATGGTATGAGACAGTTAAGTTACAACAAAATGGCTAAATTTGGAGGTGTGTGTGTGTGTGTGTGTGTGGCTGACTGTGTGCAAGCCCTGGTTTGAGCAGTGGTGTTAAGCCTGTGTGAACTCCTAGGAGGTCAGCGAATACCAGATCACTCTATGATATATGCTAGTGCATTTTGATCAATTATTTCACGCCAGCATTAGATGATGGCGTTCATTTGTCTGTCATCTAACATTATATTGACATCTAACAGCACAAAGTCTAAAGTCAAAATGTAATCATGGCTGTCCACAAACACACACACGTCTATGTTCCAACACTCAAGGGGCCTGATGTAGGACTTGCAGGTTGGCAAGATGGCAGTTGTGGGTGCCGTGGGAGTAATCCAGGGTTTAACCAGCCAGCGGGGAGATGAGCAAGACTTAATTCCCACTGTGGTGACCGCTGCTTGGAGTGGGATCCAGAGATTGGGCGGTAGGCCACTCCCTCTACATTTGTAGATGCACGCATATGTTCACAAACACACACTTTTATTTACTTCTGTACAATTGTGATGACATTACTTGTTTCACATCTTCAACACACAGTTGGTACAGCAGCTACCAGTGTGCCCTTCTTCTCTCTTCTGTCTCCCTGGTTTAACTACCAGCAAAACCCCTTTATGCATTATTGCATACTTTTTTCCAAACTGTTGAATTTTAAGATAATAGAGCTCAAGCAACCTAGAATCATTGAACTATTGAATATATAATGTGCAGTATACAGACATTTGGATTTTGTATTAGCTGCATTACAACAGATTTATTCTATTACTGCACATTGAAGAGTGCAATCACAGTTCAAGTCTAGATAATGGTCCGGATTTTACACAACTATTGTTCTAGAGAAAAAAATGAAACCAACAGCCAGATGTTTAGGTCCATTTCCTCTGGAGAGTCAAACAAGAGGTAAAGTGACAACATAGTTCAGGTGAAATCTGTTGAGAACAGATGAGCGTGTGCTCGGCTTTCCCACAACATTCGACCAATCAAATTAAAAATAGGCCTTTTTAGAGAGATTGTATATTCTTATACAACATCTGACAAAACATTTTCACAGACTGTGTTGAGTGTGTGCGACTATGTGAGTCCGCGGACAGATGTGACACGATGTTTCAGCATATTCCATTGTCAGTCACTTTCCCTTTTTGCCTCAGCTTTCCCTTCCTCCTTCCTTTGTTTTTAAAGCCTCTTCCTCTCTCGCCTCTCTCTTACTCCCTGTCCTATATCTCTCTCTCCCTTTGCTCTCTTCCTGTTGTTTCATATGGCTTCCAGACCTTTCCTCTCATCTCTGTCCATCCTCTGCACTTTGATGTCAGCCATCATACTGCCACGCTGACCACAACAAAGACAAGATTCTCTCTTCATCGTTCTCTCGCTCTTTGTCTGTCTTTTATACTCTGTTTTTGCTTTGTCTCTCTTATAATCTGTTCTCATTTCGCTCGAGACATTTATCGTTTCTATATCTTTTTGTTTAATACCTTTTTACTCTTCATCTATGCATCTTTTTGTCATGTTCTCTTTGTTTCATATTAGGGCTGCATTTTTTGTCAGCCAAGTCACCATCTTACCTCCTTCTTAAAACTTATTTTTATAAACTTATAAACCTCCATTTTCACTAGCCTGCTTTTTATATGTAACAGCTTTTTTTCTGGCAGTTATCCATTGAACCTACAACACAATGGCAGCTACGTTACGGTTGCCATTGATATACCGCTTTCATGCAAAGCAACTTCTTGGGAAAAACCCATGTTTGTAGTTGGTATTAATGGATTCAGCACAGAGGTGTCACAGAAGTTCAACATGTGTGGTTATAGTAACTACAGCATGACTGTACTACAGTAAACCTCTTGAAGTTTTTCATATGATGTTTCAGCATAAGGTGCCGCTGATGGCAGGGAAATACAGGATTGAATGCATCCTGTATAATGTTACAGTTTTGCAGTGATGTGTGTATGACAGGCGGACAGACGGACGAGCAAACACACATCCATACAGTACATAATGACATACTGCAGCAGGTGGGAGCTCATCTTGCAGGGACATAAAGGCTATTGTTATCCCCTGCATCTGCACTTTACTGCACTCAAGGCCTGGGCACACACTGTACACACGCACGCAAACACACCCCCGCACACAAATACACTTTGACTCCGTGCCTCAGGAAAAATAAACAGGGATTTTCTGCCACATCTGTCACTTGTGCCACTTAAGCAACGCACACACGGAAACACGGCCATGCTCACAAATACAGTGAGTGGTACGTCATGGAGCCATCCTCGTGATTCACATTAGGAGTTGTAGAAACGTAGTGGGTTTCTCATCCCAGCAGGCAGCACATCAAACTGTAAATATCAGTACAGACATCCAGAACATAAACCATAGCGAGCTCAGGCTTCTTGTGAATCTGTTGTGAAGGGTAAATGAAACAAGCAACAGTTCAATTTTGATCAAACTGAGTATATGCACTTAAAAACTAAAATTGGGCAGGAGCTGCAACTATATTTGTATTGGCAGATAATTCCTTAGAAACAGCTGTTCGTTGGCTCTTTTCAGGCATATTTTTAGTCTTGTAAACATTAGTGACATTAGACAACTTGAATTTCCTCAGCTGAATAAACAAGCTGAGTAACAGGAGTGTGTTTACGGTTTTTCTCCTGGGCAAGCAGACACAATGTTTAATATTTGAGAGACATCATAGAATTTGTTCATTCTATCGGGTGCATTGTTCAACTTATGATTCTGTCTATGGATCTCCTCTTTGGTTACTTGTTATATTGTTAGTCTAGCAATAGACTTCACGTCGCTCTGAAGAAACACATAAAATGAATGACTAAAATGTTCAGTAAATGAAAAAGTAGGATCATTTTGTTGGGGTTTAAGCAGATGGAAGTTTTGTGATGGAAAAGTCCCATATTGGAGTCAGTTGGACGTGTATCAGTGAGCAGTCAAGTGAGGCAGGGTATTATGTCACTGTTGTGTGAGTTGTGTTTATTATTGCCTCAGGTAGTCTTTTTAGACAGAGGGGGGTCACTATGAGGGTGGAAGATGCTCTTTAAATTTCTGTGTAGCTTGTAAGAATCTTTACATTGGAAGTCAATCCAATATTTAGTATGATAGTATCAATAAACTTGGAAAGTTTTGGTGAATTTTTAATGAATTCGGCACTTGTTTCTGTTTCAAAAAGCTTTATTTCATGTCTTGGTCACCGCCGTGTGTGTGTGTGTGTGAGAGAGAGAGAGAGAGAGAGAGAATGGCGCCACAATCTGTTGTCCTCAATTCCTGCGAACGGTCAAAGGGTCCATTGTCAACATGTTGACCTAGGTTATTATATATAATGTGTATACATACCCCACCCCCGACTGCATAACTTCCATGCACACATACTTACACATGCACACATACAGTATAGAATATGTGGTTTTGTCTGGCAATTGTAAATGGCAACACAGGTTTGTGCCACTTGGAGAAAAAAGTTTGGTGAGCTGAATTTTGTAGTGTACATCATGAGAAAAGAAGTTTAGTAGAACACATACGGAACATTCTTGCACAGTCAAGCCTTCTTGATCTTTTGGAGGCTGCGCTGGTTACGACTGATTGACTTGGCAGAATCTTAAGTGCCTTTGGCCTGTAAACTGAAGAGAATTTGCAATAAATGAATACAATAGCGAAATGCAAATGTGCAGAGTTACCTGATATATACCTACATGTATCTGCTTCCATTTTCTGGTGAAAGGCAGCTGCATATTCTTATTTTCTTTGTGCTGTTAAAGCAGCTCTCTAAGGTCCCATAAAAATATCCTAAAATCCTGACTTTGTCTTCTTTAGAATAAATAGCTTAGACTGTCTTGATTTGACCACAACCTAAATGTTCTCAACCAACTATTGTCAACCAAGTAATCTCTGTCTCTGTCTTTCTATCTACTGTAGAGTCACTAAGATTTATGAGACTGAAAATAAAAGACTCGGTCCTGCCATTGTCAGCTGTGTTGTTTCAGTCGAGTGTTTCCTCCTTCTCTTTCCCTCACTGTCTTGCACTCACCCTCTCTTTCTTTCTCTCTTGCTGTGTTGCTCTTGATTCAGTTTAGTTCAGTACAACTTTGTTTTTAATCTTTTCAGGAGATGACGCAACATCCTAAAGACATTAGAGACTATTAGCATATGATACATTTTGTTTTCGTAAATCAAGTAATTTCCCTAAAAGTTTCTCTGTATATTCTCTCCGCCTATTCTCATTCTGGTTGTGTGTTTGGTTTGGACATCTCAGCCTGCAGCTGAGCAGTTTGAAGAAATACAGCACATGTTTTTGAGTTCAACACACACACACACACACACACACACACACACACACACACACACACAGACACACACACACACACACACACACACACACACACACACACACACACACACACACAGACAGATTGAGTCGATTTATTTACTGTGCTAATTTGTCTATTAATTACTCAAAACAAATAGGCCTTAATGTGATGCATTTGTTTCGCTTCTCTTGCTTGAGGCAAATTCTTGGCTCATCCTCCATCTTACTCTGTCTCCCCAGAAAGCTGCATGGCGTGTGCATGTGTGCGTCTGAGAAAGCATCTGTCACTATGAAGTATGACATACTCTGCACAAGAATCCCCACTGACTATTGAATCTTCCTCTGTAGCAGCTTTAGCTGTCTGCCTCATCCACAGAGACCTCATTGTGTGTTTTTGTGTGTGTGTATGTGTATGTGTATATGTGTGTGTGTGTGTGTGTGTGTGTGTGTACATGTGTGCACGTAAACTGACTTGTCACCCTCAAAGCTTCCATCCATCAGTATTTCCCGTGATACACAGACTACTACTACTCAAGTACTATTTACATGGCCTGTTCCTGTCTCTGTGAGTTGCAGTGTTGTGGGATGTCTGCTGTCATATCGGTCAGCCCACATTAAGCCTCAGGAGTTGTTTATGAGAAAAACAGGTGTGTGTGTCCTTTTTATAATAACGTTAAGATATTTCTGTGTTCTCCTCCCTTTCCTTGTCTTTTATCAACCTTTATTGACATGGGAAATGTCTTAATTTTATTTTGCGATTACCATGTGGTGCACAATGTCATTTTTCTTCTACAACCCTATGAATCACTGACAAGTATAAATACTCCTGTCTCTCTCTTTTCTTCTCTTCTCTTCTCTTCTCCTCCATGTGGATGACTGCAGAAGTGCAGAAAATCCAAACCACTTGTATGTTCAGCTTGGTGCAAAAGAGATATAGATTACACATGTACAGTGACACACTCACAGACAGAGAGTGCTGCAAAAGTAACTGGAGGGATTTTATAGTTGTGATGCAGTCTATTAAACATGAATTTTGCCTGAAGGTTCAAGGAATGCTTGTACCACAGTCACACTCAAACCGAACAGTAACTTGGATAAACACACACATGCACACAAGTCAGTAGCCGTGAAGCAGTATCATAATTGGGTATCAAAATTCTGCTTTTCAGTACATCATGATATAGGTATATCAACGCCATGTTGTGTATAAGTTAGTCATCTAAGATACAGTATCTGTGTGAATGAAGAGGAAACCAAACCTGTAATTGTTTGAAAAGCTGGAATGAATTGAACAGTTTATTTGGCAGAAAACAAGGGATTAAAGTTCTTAAATAAACTTACAAACAGCCTTAGCATGTTTAAACACACACAGCAGCATGTACAGATGTGCTGTCAGCCAAACAGAGACAGTACGCCTCAGGACTGCAGACGAATATGTTGCAACATCGTGTATCAACAACATATCGCGAGAGGGCGCATCATGATTTACTGATATGTTTATTTGTACGGATTAACTATTGGATACTTTGCCTAAAGGGTTACACACACCTACGCACTCGCTCTGTAATAATATACATCTGTGTGTTAGTGTGTTCTTCTAAACATCCAGCTGTTTGGTGCGTGCGTGCGTTCAAAAGAGCAAGAGGGCACATTTAGAGAGGCCCTCCCATGCCACACAGTGAGAGGGGATTTTTGGATTCAGTGATGGGGATTATGAAGAATATGATTTCATACAGCTAGAGAATGGTTAATCTCCTTAAGCCCTGCTGGAGTCTGCATGCCCATTCACGTTACTGCCCAGTGGTGAAGACAACATGAGAACGTGTAGCTGAACAGACAGTGTACGATGGGAAACAACCTGTGTGTGTGTGTGTGTGTGTGTGTGTGTTTCTTACCTGGTGGTTTATAAGTAAAATGGGTGCGGAGACATGTAATTATGGATATCAGTAATTACTTGTTACTTGCCTGTTATGTGAAGGTTGACATTTTATTTGTTTTGTATTATCAAAATGAGTCATTTTAATCCAGGTTCCAGTGAAGTGCTGATCACGTATTATGGCCACATTCAGCTGCTGCTTTTGTGGGCCTGAGTTTTTTTTCCAGTCCCAGAGGTTGAGTTGGTTTGTGCAGGTCTGCAGATTTTCAGATTATCTTTTTCCTGTCTACACTTTCCCCAAGACAAATGTGATTCTTCTGCTCCAAAAGTCGTTTTGCTCAAGGTGTTTCAGCAACTGTTGTTTTAGGGAGTGGTCAAACCTTTTGGTCACAAACCTGCATGTCTGCTCTCGAGGCTACTGCCAGCTTGTCCTGGTATATTGACTCAGCTGTGTTTTTGACCTTCTGTTTCTCTGTGTATGGAAGGAGACTGGCGGTGTGTGTTTGTGTGTGTGCTTGAGTAAGTGAAGCAAGCTATTACCATTATAGTGGTTGGATTAGGTGTGTTCTCTAGCCCAGGTGTTTTTAAAAAGGTTTCAGATGCCCAGTGATGTTGATGTTGTTAATTCCTGTTAACTGTTTATTTTACGATAGATAGTTAAATCCTTGGCCAGATATATATAGATGAGACTTACGCCTCCCATCAGCTTTCTTGTCTGATAATAGAAACTCTCTGGAAAAGTACTGATCTACATAATTGTCAAATCACATATAAGCAAACAATTAAGTCAAATATGGTCATTCAGACCTGTAAAATCAAAAGATAAATCAAACAATACTAATTAAAGCTGACATAATGATTATTTTGTCATTTAATGATTGATTCATCTATTGATTTATTTTTTTATTAATTGATTAATTGTTTGGTCTATACAATGTCAAAAAGTAGTGAAAAATGCTTTAATAATTTCTTAAAAGCCATTGTCTGATTTACAGTCCAACACCCGAAACATTTCAAATTTGTCATGCCTGTTGTAAAAGAAAACCCCCCAAAAACTCTTGTTGTTCAGGTTGATGATTATCATTATGAAAGGATCTGAGCTCGTCGGTTCCAGCTATAGGATATGAAACAGTCTTGTGCAGTGATGCTAGTGTATCAGGTAACTATTATTGTGCCCCTGTCTGTTCCGTCATCGGGACTGAAGCCGTTATAGGGCAGTTTCACTCCTGGATCCACTGCTGTTTTTGAAGGATCAGGTTCCTACCTTGGAGCGATTGGATTTTTGTCTGTATTCAGTGTGTTTCAAGTTGCATGTTTCCACTGTAATTGTACTGGGTCGTGGTGCTCGGGGTGTCATTTTAGTCCCAACTCCTCACTTTTGCTACACTTAATCCAAGTTACGGTCCCAGTGCAAGTTGTGGTGCTTATTTTCCATCAGATAAGTGCAAAATGTTGTTGTCCATGAGTACATGTGCAGATAAACTTGGCTCTACATTGTGTGTATTCCTGAAAATCAGACCTGTCAGATGATGTAAATGAAAAAAAACAAAAACATTATCTTCTCTTTATGTCCTATCACATTTGTAAACACTGATTCTTTCCATCTGTCTCCCTCTACTCAGTACACCAAACCATCCTTAACTGTCTCTCCCTCTCACACACACACCGGTGCACACACTCAAACATAGCTCCTTCGTTTGATCCGTTAACCTAAATGAGGCCCACAGCAACCAACAAGGCAGCACCACATAAAAGAACCCCCCCCCCCCCCCAACCCAAGTGCCCTCAACCCCAACAATGTGCCCCTCCTGTCTGCTAAATTCAAAGTTATTTTTCACCCTATCAGCTGGGTCTCCTACTGTCGGGGCCTCATCTCCACCCGACCCCCAACCTCCCGGGACTGATGGAAAAACTTGATCTAGAGGCCCAAAGGTTCCTGGAAGAAGATGGGGTGGGAAAGCAGGTTAATAAGCCAAGTAAGGGCTCCTGGCCTTGGGGGAGCATAGGTCCTCTGGGCCCCTGATACCCTGGAGGTCTGGAGATGAGACTGAAGGCCTTTGTTGTGGGAAGAGCGTGGCAGTGATGAGTGGTCTGGATGGAAATGTCAGATCCCCTAGGGCTGGGAGGAAAAGAGAAATCCATCAATCTTTCTCTTTTATCAATCATTTATGAATAAGTCTGCTCTTTGTGCTGTGTCCTGCTATCTTCTCACCACTTTTGCCATTTTGTCTTTTATGTTATCTCCTCTCTCACTCTTTCCCTCTTTATCTTTTCCTCTTCTTTTCAGCTGCGTCTCATTTACATAAAGTAAAAACAAGGTAACACTACTCAGAGACTCAACAGTAATGCAACAGAACAAACCTGTCTGTGACCTCCCTTCTCCATAGACCATTTTGACTCCCACACACAGCTGAAGAACAAAACATATGAGTAATGTAGTGGTTATTTCAATTTGACAGAAAATGAATTTATATGGAAACTTAAGGGCCCTTGAAAAATGCAAACTTTCACTTATACAGAAAATATATATACAGTTTGATTTTGCATCTGAAGATATTTAACAGTCATGTCAGAGACTTTTTTAAACCCCGTTTTGTGCTCCTGCAAACACTGAAAACAATCAAATATGGCAAATAAAACCACCATATGGTGGAAATCTTCAACGAGGGTTGGGTACCAATAACTGGCTCTATCAGAGATTTGCTCCCAGTTGGCAAAATAGAAAGATTCATTAATCTATGATGCTAATTACCTTATTAATAATATATATTTATTTAATTATTTTCACTACCCAAGAATCAGGTAGCAAGTTTCTCATTTTTAGTCTGCACAGATTGTCACGTTTTACTGATTAAAATGACAAAATATGTGGTGGAATATCATAGCAGCTGTAACTACTGAATGTTAATTCTGTAGTGGCTAAAAAAAACTTGATGTACTTTCTGTAAGCCAGTGTCTCTACTGTACAAAGATGTGAGAGAAAAAAGAAACATCACTCTGTAACCCCACTGCAATTGAACTGTTTCTTTTGTAGTCCACAAGACCATCAGAGCGCAAATTTCAGTATAATGTTCCAGTTAAACTCTGATGCTTCTCATATCAATAGTTTAAGCTTATTCATGTAATAGCTTTTTATTCAGGACCTCCTGTATTTGGAGCAACTAGCTTGTAAAAAATAAGGTGTAAAAGTCAGTAGGCTGAAGCATTTCTTTCAATGTAATCATTTTTTTTCATTTGATCAACATTTCTTTTGCAACTTTTCATTTTCAGGTTGGAGCTACAGGTTATGTCACTCCAAACTGCAGCGCTTCTGCTTTATCAGCCAACAAATCTTAACACTTTTGGTATCTATAACTTTCGTAACTTTTAAATGCAGAAAGCTTAACCTTTATGTTAAAGTATTTGAAAGGATTCAGATTCAATAAGCAGATTCAATACTGGATTCAGATACGATAAAATACTATGGAAAGCTCAACCCTCCAACCCATACCCAGGTGACAGGTGGATAAAAAGCCTAAGGCTAAAAACGTAACCTTTGTAGAGACGTAAAATGCCTGCTGGCCTATATATATCAACTCCAACAACAATCAGAGGATCAGCCAGCTATGCACAGTGGCTTGGGCAGTTACAGGTTGCCAGTGTACAATATCAGCCATTTAAAATGTGAAACAAAAGAGTTTCTTTGTGGTTTTCACACAGAATGTATAGAAGCACAGTTCATTGAAATGTTCTCTTCTTTGCCTTTTGTTCACTTTCATCTGACTTAACTTCCAAACCTCAGTCAGTCTTACTGTGGTATTTAGCTCACTGCATTTCCTCCGCACCCTTTCTTTCTTCTTTCATGCATCTGTTCTGAAAGTGTTTTTTGGACTGAGCTGTGTGCCGCTGAGGCTGACAAGTCAGACAGGGCTATACACAACAGAGAGAGAAAAAAAGAGGCTAATTCCCTTTGGCGGACCAGCGCAGTTACTTTCTTAAAATCACACACACACACACACACACACACACACACACACACACACACACACACACACACGAACACGCACAACACACACAGATTCTTGGCCGTCTTGAACCTTCCCAGCAAGCTGACCATTTTTCAATGGTCACAACTCAGTGGCTCAACAGAAAGAGAGAGGGGGAGTGGAAATGAGAGGATAAGGTGGAGAAGCTGAGAAGGTAACAGAGAGGATAGAAGCAAGAATGAAAGTGTTGGAGACAGCTGGAGTATGCAATGAGTACGAGAGAACGAATCAGTGAGTGGGAGTAAGGAATTTGATGCCTTAAATAGATGGGTAATCACACCTTTAATGCATTCATGACAGAAAATTATGAAATGTATTAAACGCTGCTATTACAGCCATAAAATACTGCTACGTTCTTTAGTATTATAGTTTTAATTTATGAACTTTTGGACTGTACTTCTATAGACAATCTATAGACCTTTCATAATTGACCTTCATCAGCATTTCAGCATGAGAGTATTGCCATTGTTTGTCATTAAGTGTATTTTTCTTAGTTTATTTAACTTTTTGAATGCACTGTAAATGGATGAACAACCATGTCAAACAGTGGGAGTTGAACATTACATGCTCTTATACGCTGGTGCTGCATCTCAACTGTATGTGTAAACAGTGACTAGAAATAAAATGAAGGTGCTTAAAAAGTATCCCAAGATATAGAACAGGGTTCCTACACAGTTCTGAAAAGTTTGGAAATGTATCTGAAATCCTGTAATTTTCAGATCAAGTTTGTGACTTACAGTTTTTGGAAAAAAGCTAAATGTGTCCCAATACTACCTTTGCATAATTTTACCCCCTCTTTTATTGTACAAAATACTATTTGTGGCATGAAATAGTTATTTTTTATTCGTGGATGTGGCATCGCAAATTAGTTTTTGGAGAAGGGGGGCAGAGGGAATTCAGAGAATAAATAGAAATGGAGAGGTCAGGAGGGGAAGGGGCAGGATGAAGGGAGAGAGAGAAGAAAGGAGAAGGGAGTTTATGGTAAACAGCCACTAACAACATAACTGGGTGTCCTAATTGGGCAGGGAGAAGTGTGTGTGTGTGTGTGTGTGTGTGTGTGTGTGTGTGTGTGTGTGTGTGTGTGTGTGTGTGTGTGCGCTCGAGAGAGAGTGACAGGCTCTCCAGGAAAACAGCTGTCTGCATGGCTTCTTAAGGCTGGGGCACTAGGACAGAGGGAGCCCCCTTAACCAGCTAAGCCGTCTAAACACACACACACACACACACACACCCCCTCTGTCTCCTCACCATATGGGATTCCAACCCAGTAGGCCTTTTATGTGGTTGCGGGCTGGGGATGGGAGGGGAGGCAATTTTCGAAGCAGGGAGGTGACACCCGAGGCCTATGCAATTCTCCTCTTCCACTCCTCCTTGCCTCATCCTTTTGTTGAGGTGCATATTTTTTTTCAGGGGTTTGAAGCAGTACAGTGGTTTGTGGTCTGGGTTCAACCCTAATAGTTCCCCGTTCTTTGCCAAAGTTTGGGTGTAGTGCTTTGGGTGTAGTTGACTAAGTTTGCCACATGTGCGCTTAAGCAATTAAAGGTCGCACCCCAATACTTGTGAAAGGCTTTTTTCCCCCCACTCACTCAAAACACTGACGTAATACAAATGGATTGGCTAATACTGGAATTAGTCATGTACCTTGTTATAAATGCATCTATAAAGGGAACATAGCTCAAGAAAAGTGGCAAGAATGAACTAACTCTCATTCTCCTTTTACACTTACTCACCTAACTACAAAGTCCAATTTTACATAGATGTCTGGTGCTGCCCTTCCCATTTCTGTCTCTCTCATGTTTAATCTCTCCTCCCCATCACCCAGTCTCACACAGAAGCCCATTGTATGAGCTCACGTCTACCAGCCACTCATAGCATGGCCCAGACCGCTTGAAATGTTGTAACACCATAAGTCACACACACACACACACACACACACACACACACACACAAACCAGTTTGCTCTATGTACACTGTAAATGGAATCAGGTCACATTTACATATAGCCATGTAGAAAGATAAATGTAGGCTTTAGTATCATTGTAGCAGATGTAGTGTCAGATTTCCAAACTTTGCATTCCCCTTTCGCACATAAATACTTACCTTGATATGAATATCATATCTAGTTTCGGCATGAGGATCATATCCTTTCCCTCGGGTGTTTCTTGTGTCACCCTCTCTTCATTTTAGTTTATGAGTTTGTTCACTTGCTTTACTCCCTCTTCTTTAATTTGTTATGGCTAAGATGGCCCTGATAATGATAGAGAAGAGATCCATATTGTGGTCAGTATTAAGAAACGCAGTGATGAGTCAGTTTTTTTGGTAGACCATTGACTTATTCAAAAAGGAATACATGGAGCTGATTAGTAACAATAAATCACTGAGGAGACAGGATTTTATATTAATTAGGCTTATTATTCCACGTTTTCTGTGTGATTGATTGCGTAATGGCACCAAACAGGAAGTGTTCTGTTCCTGCAGCACAGCTTGTCTAAAGCTGAGTTTTTCACAAAGGCAGATGGCAAATTAAACCCTGATGGAATAATGATTCCCAAGATTTCTGTCATCTTGAACCAAGTGAAGGGCAAACCAAATCCTTCAGGAACTTATCTTGACTAGTGGGAGTTGAGGAAGGCAGCGATATCTCCCCTGTAACAGGAAACGATTCTTTAATACCTCTGTTGTGACGCAATCGATCATTTCCACCACATTTTCTTCAAAACTAATTACTACAATTAAACCCCTTCTTGTAAACAAACAAAAGTTCTGTTTACATCCAGTGTTATTCACCAAAGCTAGAGCTTGACCAATAAATCAGCCACTATTATCTTATTGCAGAAATATTGTAAGTAACAAGAAATGTCAGTACAGAAATGCTAACCTAGGTTTGAGGTAATTTAGAAACAGTGTCTCCATTACAAGTTGATTTTTACACTTTAAAAAGTTCTGCATCTCAGGGATCCTTATTGTGATTTTTATGTTAAAAAAAAAATATACAGCTATAACAGCCAATTAAATATCTAATTGTTTTTAAGCTCCTAGATATCATTAGAAGCCTCAAAAATCCAGTAATGGTCGGGCTCTAGTGTGTAATTGTGTGTAAAGATGTCATATCGCTACTAGAGGTCAAAAACTCCACAGGGTACCTTTTAGGGATATCCCTATCTAGTTTTTTGGCCCTGGTCCTGATTTGAGTTTTTCAATATTTGGTATCTGCCGATACCGAGTGGGATTAATGAGCTACAGCTGATATGATCTGCTGGTGTTCTGTGAAAGGGAGGGACAGCGCTGGCTTAAAATAGAAGCTGCTAGTCTACCTGAATGTTTCGAACACGGCTCTTTGCAAATGATTATTAGCGTCGGAGTTCCGCAAGCCTGTGTATTCTGCCAGCCTCATTGTCTGAACTCGAAATCCTCGCACTGTAGAGCCGGCTGTGGTGAAGGAGAGGCGCGCTGCAGCACCGGTGCTATCCACAAACACAGGCACAAGTTCACATGCTCATATTGCTGCCTCATGGTACAGCACATCTTGTTGACTCCCCCGAACTAGTGTCAAATGTTTGACAAATTGGTACTTGTTCTCCTTTCATGTCTGCGTTTTTCGGTCGGTGTTCATTCCTTTCGTCTATCCCTTTGTTTGACTCAGGAATCATGGAATACATGCATGATCAAATGTTTCTGAGCTCAGTCAAACATCTTGATTGCTTCATCCTGTGGTCTCGCTGGTGCCAAACAGCGAAGCTTGTCCTCCTTGTGTTTATGTGTGCGTGTGTTTCTCTTTTTCTACGCAGGTCTGTGCGAGCGCTTCGCTGTATCCCTAATTGTGTGTATGTGTGTCTGATTGAAGACCTTGTTGACTTTCCTCATGCTGCTAATGAGTGTGAATTTGGCAGCAAATGCTGAGGAGTGTGAGAAAAAGGTCTGGTCTCTCTCACACACACACACACACACACACACCCTCAGTGTGAAGGCAGAGTTAAAATGCAAGGCAGCCCATGTGGCAGTGTTTTCACTCTGTCGTGTCAGTTCAGACCAAACCCATTCAACCACACAGTGTGTGTGTGTGTGTGTGTTTGGCATGTTAGCGTGTACTTGTTCATATTCAAAACACATCCTTAATGGTAATTGGCCTTTTGAGCATTTTTAGAGGGGTTCGAGGTTGTGTATTGTTTACTCTTTGACTATTGTTTTTCATATAGCTGTTGGCTCTTTTTCTCCTTTGTGTTTTTTTCTATGTTTCTCTTTTGGTATGTGTGTGTCCTTCTACCAGGAACTTTTTAAGTAGGTTTACGTGAAAAGACATCAGAAACGAAGAAAGAAAGGAGGAGAGGGAATTCATAAAGAATGAAAAGAAGGAGGAAATCCGTACTTTATGGAAATGTGTGTGTGTGTGTGTGTGTGTGAATGCTGAATGCTGGTACCACAGTTGTGGCTACAACTCTCTGATTTTTTCGCACGTAGCTGACTGTTGATATGTACACACAGACAGAAAAAAGTTGCGACGACGTGAGAAAGGGAGGAGTATGAGGCATTCAAAGATGAATGGAGCTAGAAAAGGGGGTTGTGAAGATTTGTGAAGGAAAAGTGAGCTTAACCAAGATTAAGTCCACCATGAATGTATAAACTCAAAAAAATCACTCCAGCTAGTAAAACCCACTTTAAAGGCTGCAGTTGGGAGTGGGATTTTTCCCAGGTGTGACCTTGCACAACTTTTGTAATTCAGGGTTTTGCAGAAAAAGGTAAAAAAATGTGTTTGTGCTAAATAAAACATTTTTCAAATTGGTTAAAGTGGTTTGTTAGTCATTTGGATAGTGAGAAAAGATGAAAGAAATGTTTATGTTAATTTGCAGGGAAAGCATAGTCGTTTGCCAGCAACTGTACACTGTTCTTCTCTTCTTTTTAATGCCAACCAGTCCACCTCATTTTCCCTCCTCTCTTACTGGTCTTGGTATTTATGTAAACCTCCTCTCCCTGTCCACACTTCAGACCATTAACCATGAAATAACCCTTTTGTCAGAGATGCATTTTCCAGCATCCTGTGGGAGATGGCGCTGTCATCTACGTCCTGTTCCATTTCCTGTCCCCGTCGCCATCCTCCCTACACCTCAGACCCTTGACCATACACTCGGACCTCAGAGGAAAAATGCTCTTAGTCGGACAGCTGTGTCATCCAATCAGCTCCCTCGGATTGTTCCTTCTAATTGTTCCCCTGTCCAGGGCAGCGTCACCAGCCACGGGATGTGACACGTCTCTCACTGCTGTTTCCTGCTGGATTGGAAAAGTAGAACAGTAGTTATGAATTGGCCTGCGGAAAGGGATAGTCAAAAGGTTTCCGGATGCTTTGCAAGTTATGATTAAGGCGAACAATGTAAGTTCAGATGCTGAGAGTTATTCACACACATAATTACCTTTTTTCACTGGCTTTAAACATACAGTCGGTCAGAGTTGATTTTATACCGACTAACTTCACGTGACGTGCAGAAGACACGTGGTTGCAGGCAGCATTTCAATTTCAGTGTGGCTCACTGGTCAAGCTTATGTTTATCTTATCTTTTCTGGTTCAGTTGAACATTGCTGCTTTACGAGTGAGTGCATATGAAACTCAGGAATCAAAGTTAGGTGGACATTTAACTTTGATAAAAAAAAAAAAAAATGTGATTTGTGTGCTTCCAACTTTTTTTGGCTCCTGTATTTAAATAAGAGCCTCATGCAGGCCATGTTCTCCTTCACCAAACTGACTCACATCAAATTAAACCTGACCATTCTTCAGGCTTGATTGCTCAGCAGCTTAGCACTACAAAGAACCTATTTCAGAAGTGTGTGTGAGTGTGTGCTTGCCTGTGTATGTGCCAATGACCCCCAACTTGATAACTGAAAGGGGCCTGAGGACCCGTTGGAAGAGAGTACGGGCCATGCTGCATTGCCCTGGCAACAACTGCCACTGGCAGATAGCATCCGCATCACCGTAGCAACCTCGGGGTTGGAAGGTTACCAGTTAGGGGCCCCCTTGAATGCACCACTCCCTCTTCACACACACCCCCTCTTTCTTTGTGACAGGTTTTTGATTGGCCAACATGTGTGTGGGCTCTGCACGCGTGCAGCCAGGCGGTACAGAGGTTGCCAAGTGTGATTGTGAGTGGGTGTGTGTGTCAGTGTGTAGTCTTTAAAGTGATGTTAGGGGTGCAATGGTACTTTTTGGCGTGCAGGGGCCAGTGTAGTTTGTAGCAGTGTAGTGATCAAATAACATCATGCCTGTTAAAGGGATAAGGATTTGGAGCCGGAAGCAAAGGAGGAACCCATACGGAGGTAGGTGTGTTTGTGTGCAGTGAGTGTGTTTTTATTATGAGGGAATGTCTGTTTAGGCAAATTATTTGTAGACATTCACACGTGTTCACAACTAACTCACTGGAAGAATAAAACAGCTGAGGGAGAAACGGTGAGCTAAAATAGAAAGAAATGTGTGAACAGTGTAAATTGGAAAAAGAGAGGAGGGAGAGAGATACAAAGCGTGTGATAATCTGCAAATAGTGCAGTATGTAGGCTGTAAGCTTGCTTTGTTCAGGCTGTAGGTTTGCTGGGATAACATGGTAAAGAGCAGCAGGATCCTGGATTCTGGGTCCTGGGACTGAGTTGAATGGTGGGCAGAAGAAGGAATGGAAACTGATGGAGAAATGGACGGACTTGTCACTGCAGGTGTCTTTTTTTTCTCTTTTAGCTCTTTAGCGCTTTGTTGAGTTAATAGTTGATGGGAGGTGTGTGGTAACAGGTGCAATGGCTTTTTCCTTTTGATCGAAACAATGGCTTTATTGATGATGACTGAGTTTTGAAAAACTGGTCTAGCTGGGTAGTTGTGGTAAGTGTGTGCATTGTAAGATGAGTATGCATTGTTTTAAAAGCGGTGTTGATCACCTTGAGCTTGGATGTTCAGATAGACTGAGTGATTATTAGGGGACAGAACAACCAGGTGGCATGTTGTTTCTTTTCACAGTTTCACAGTCTTTAGCAGGTCGGAAGGTGTAGCCTTTAGTCTAGTCTGGACAGGAGTAGTACCACTGGATGTTATTATTAAATTAACACTGTAACTATTTACCGTCCACCATTTAAATAATGTAACCTGTATCATTGAATTATTAATTAAGGGTTTCATATTTGGAAATGCATGACACACTACACCTCCCTCCAGCAGAAAAGTAGAAACACACAACTTATGTGGAGCTTGATGTATTCTGTGAGTCTAATCAAAAAGTATATTCTAGTCATACTCTGAATTACTTGTTTATTAAGTACATCTAGTTAAAATGATGCAATTCAATACAACAGTCTAGGGATGGGCAATATGGCCTACATCTGATGTGCTGTATCTCAATATTTTTAAATCGCCTCCAAAGCACTTCATAAATGCTCGATTTTAACCCTTTAATGCATACAATCACACCCTCGCCGTTCTATGTTTAGCCGCGCAACGGTCCACTGAAATAGAGCGGACCCACACGTCTCTCACCTAAATACATCACACACACTCGCCCAGGGAGAATGGTCTGGATCGGGGCCGGTGAGTGTGTGTGTGACGTATGTATGAGGTTTTTTTTTTTTTCTTTTGTGCCTGTGAGAGGGAGAGACCCATAGGAGAGAGCGGGGAAGTGAAACGCCAAAGCTCAAAAGTCTCATGCGAATGGTTAAAAATGAAAATTTATGCTCAGTGTTCTTGTAGTCATTTACTACATTCCATTTTTTTTTTTTTTTTAGCTCTAAGGCTATAGAGGTCGTAACAGTAAGGTGAGAGGACAATTTGAGAAAGCAGTGGTGACTGCCCAATCATCCTTTGTGTAGCAGGAGGTTTCACTGATCTGTATCATGCTGCAGGTTCTCTCTCCCTTTTTCTTTTCTTCCAGCACACACACACACACACACACACACACACACACACACACACACACACACACACACACACACACACACTAATGCCACATCACCCCACTAACTACATATCCAAGGCGTGACTGTTCTTCTTATTAGTTCTTATTAGTGGAGGTGCGGTAGTATTCATCAACACATTTCCCCCCCTCCTTTTCACACACATCACACTACTATTATTCAAAATTATTTGGATCTCTTACCTTGTTCTGAATTGAGAAAAGAAAATTCATTTTTGGTTTTGATTAAACAGTCAACACATTTATTTGTGTTTAGTCACGTAGTCTGTGTAGGAATATCTGTTATTTATCTCTTTATCAGTCTTCTCGTATCTGAAGTTCTTTTATCTCCCTCCCTCTGTCCCTCCATGAACTCCCTCAGCCTCTCCCTCTGTTCCTCCTCCTCACATCAGTCTTAATGGCCTTGCTCAGTATTGACTCATATTCTGCAGTCGTGAACAGAAGGTTTTTTTTTTTTGTCAGAAATGCACAGTAATTCTTCCTCGCCTTCTCTCTTTATCACACTTGCTGGATTAGAGATGAGGTGTTGCGTTTGTCTTCACGTTCTCAATTTTCTCAAAGCTTCAGCACTTTTTGGACGCTGCTTCTTGCAAAGTGTCAGAAATCATTGCAGATTTATAAGACCACATTTAAGTTTGTTAACATGAGCAGGAAAACACAGAAGCTGGCACAGAAGCATATTGCATCTCACTGCCAGTAAACAAACATTTCCTGTTTTTCACATTTCTCATAGGATAGTGAGTGCTTGTCAGTTGTGTCACCTCTTTATTTTCCGATGTCTTGATAACTTTTGGTAAGCTTCCATCATACATGTTTACTAATCTATTCAAGGTTCTTATTAAATGGTAGGATGAGCAAACACGTTGTAACATGGCCCTCAGGTATTTAAGCATTGAACAAAACTCTCCTGGGGGTATTATTGCTTATTATGATCTTGATGGTTTGTCAGAGGATTTATTATTACACAGTGTGACGCATAGCTGCTTGGCTCTTGATCAGAGCAGATAGCTATTACTGTCATGCCATGTGGTCAGTAAATTTCAAAACGATTTACAGACTGGTTTTGTTACAAATCATGAAGGGTTGGTAACACTTGGAGGGATTTGATTCCACCATATTGACCTGCAAGTGAGGTGACAAAGTATTTAGATCATGATTATGTCTTCAGATTATTGCTTTGCCAAAATGGAGCAAAATAGAGGGGGAAGACTTTGCCAGCGTTTACAGTAGCAAGTAGCTGGTGTCACTACTCATTTTTCCTTCTGGTTACCAATTACAGTTTCTTTCTTTTTTAATACAGGTCCCTTCAAGTTCTTCTAAAGAATTGTGACCATTATATGTACTGAGAAATACATTTTACAATAAAAAAAATAAACTTAACATATAATGTAATGGAGACTGAATCTGAATCACTTCAAACATATTTCTGTACTGCAATTTCATGTTACAGCTGACATACACACCAATACTGAAATATATGCAATAACCTTTTATCAAGGAAGGAGATTTTGCTATTTTAGAACATCGAAAAGCTGTAACCTCTTCCTTTGTGTGTAGGAAGAGGTTGAACTTGTACTAAACACATTTTTGTTTTTAAATGGATGGCCTTCCAATTTTTTATGACATCTAGCTCTTGTTCCTATTAAGTTTGAATGCACTTATTCTAAACCTCTTAGGGCAGAAGTGTCTGTTTAATTAAACTAATGTACTTTACTGTTTCTCTCCTCTTCTCTCCACATGGTTTTGTTCTGGGAATTGACTTCTATCCGACCCCTCTCTAACTCAACAGGTAAGAGCTTTTATTATTACACACAGATGTTTCACAATTTTTTCACTGATTTACCACACAGCCCAGTTTTCTCTCAATAGCCAGATGTTATTGTAATACTAGTCACTTCACCTGCTCTCACCTTTTTTTTTTCCTTTTTTTTTTAATCAGCACCTCTATCTTTGTCTTCCTACTGTATACTGCAATTTACAATTTAAACTCCCCATAGACTGTCATAGTGGCTAATTTCCTAAACATTTTAAAATGATGCCAAGCGCTGATGAATTATAGATTTGTTTTATGGTGATCCCCTGGGAAGCTGAGAGATGTGTCTTTAGGAATACGGGTAGGTACGTTTTCTGCTCGTATGCCGAAGTGTGTTTCTCAGGTTGTGGAAATGGCCCAAGCGGTTGCACTCTTGCCGTGGGAACAAAAAGTGAAATGGTGCCTGGTGTATGTGTGAGCTCACTAACCTCAGTGTTTTGTCAATGCTATACCATGCAGAGCCCACAGGCGCCATTCTGTTTTCCTCCCTCTGTCTTTGTATAACTCACACACACACATAAATCCCCAGTCATACACACTTAGAGCGCCTTTGGTAAACACCCACAGAGACTCCAGTTCCTTCAGCTCAGCCACAAAGTGTTTTCTCACTGTAGTGCGCTGACCTGCTCTCACACCCCTATGACCCATATCACTTATCTTCACACTGGTGCTCTTTCTCTCTTGCCAACAGCCTGTAGCTACAGCTGACTTGTCCAACCCGACCAATGAGATCCGATTTACAAGCCATTTTCATTATTTTAACAGGAAAAAATATATTTTCCCGAAGGGAAGGGAACCTCAGCTTGTGGGTCTTTTAAAGGTTTGGGAAGTGCACAAAAGGTTGGAAAGGTGTCGAGAGTATTCATTCTGTGTGATTCCACACTATGTTGGTGTGAAAGGCTTTTAGGTAACGTATTTTATTTTATTTTTTACAGGGACTCTGTACATGTAAATGTACCATTGTTAGCCAAAATTTTAGCCAAAATTTTTCAAATGTTGCCGTTGGCCAGATGTTGAATTAGCCTTTAAAACAAGCACTTTAGCCATATAATAATAGGAAGTCTTTAATATCTGTGTAAATGCAAAAAGTAGGGCCTTAAGGAATGGAGAGTGTTACGGCGCGTTGCAATGATAGGACCCAAGCGCAGAGAGGAGAGGAGACCGGCAGGTATGCTGACTAGGTGTTTATTCACACACGATGAGGTAACTGAGTACAGAGCTGACACAAACACATGGGAACGGGGAACAGGAACCAGGAACCAGGAAACAAGAGACACACAGTTACACAGAAGGATCTGACACCCGACAAGGAAAGTGAACTGGTATATATATGGTGGCTGATGACTGAGTAGAGACAGGTGAGGGAACAGGTGAAAGGAGTGAGGCTGATGAGGAGATGAGGAAGGAAGGAAAGACAGAGGGCACCTGGTGGAAGGTGAGGGAAACAAAGCAAAAGTCCAGGCAGTGAGCAGTGAACCCTAACAGGAGAGTAGGAATTGTATTTACATGAGTGACAAATATCTGTCTCTTTTCACTGGAAAAGGCTGATATTCTATCATAGGTTTATATCTGTTTTATATCTGTGTGTGCAGATGTGAATGTGTGTATTCAGGTGTAGGTATATGTTAAAGACTGTACAGGCTCTCTTGGGTTTTCTTCCTCTGAAATAAGGTGTGTGTGTGTGTGTGTGTGTGTGTGTATGTGTTCATGCGTGTATACTGTAGTGCTGTAGGCTACATTCAGACTCATTTTTGTCTGTACAGGTTATTAACTCTCCTATTCTACACTCATTATGTGAGCCTTTGGGAAAGAATTAGATGAACTCTCTGTTCTCTCTCTCTCTCTCTCCTCCCTCTCTCCTCCCTCTTACAGGAATATAAAGTGTTTGACTGTGGAACACAGAATATATTTTTGGCCCTTCATCACACCACAAAATAGAAACCAATAAATCTAGAAGTAAGTAAGTATTTTTCTGTAGAAACATTCTTAGTTTTTATTTATAAAGACTTAACTTGAAAAATTGAACTAACCTGAGTCATTAGGATTGCATTAGTTTGGTTTGTTTAACTGTTATCAGTTTTTGAGATAAAATATTGCTTATTCTGGATTGGTGCATGGAGGTATGTGACATCACGTTTTACAAACTGAGCGCTGTCCACTTCCAACCAGCAAGGAGAGCATAAATGGAAAACATAAATACAGAAGTCTCTCAAGGGAAATAACCAAATTGTTCAAACTTTGGCAGAAAATTGTATGTTCATGTAGGACTCCATCGCTCATAATAAGTAGCTGATTTAGCAAAAATGTTTTCAGGGACACTGTTTTGTTTCCCTCTAAACCTGCCTCAAGATGTACTGATGTAGACTCAAAGTACAACACTGAAAAACGAATTCATCCGTGCACTTATTTAACATTGAAGCAAAGCCAGTTGTGAGGCGACAGTCTTTCATCTGGGGAAATCTGCAGCTATGGCCTGGCGCTTAATGACGGAGTGACTGTGTTGTCTAGACGAGTGGGAGGTGGTGAGATTGCCCCCAGAAACACAGCAACAGAGATCGTGTCACCCACAAATAACTATATTTACACTTTTTGGCTGAACCTAAGCTGTACTATTCACTTGGCTATGTGAGGCATTGTATGGTCTACTGACTTTAGGACTGGACTTTTATTAAGGGTCTGGAGACTGTGGAGGCTACTGGGTGCTGTATTCTACAGGAGCTGTTAAAACGTCAGTTGTCTCACTGTCTTGCTTGAAGAAAATACTCTTGGGTTATCCCTGCAATTTGCCAAAGAATACAGACAACGCAACCTTCTTTTAGCCATTTCTTGTCTCAACCTTTTTATCAGCAGCTTTGAGGGATTTTATTTTGTATGCTGTTATTGCCACATGTTGGCAGTAGACAACTTCCATTTCTCTGTGCTTCCTACATTGGACCTGTGGTGGTTCATTTACTCTCCAAATTGTTTTTGGCAGTCACCAGTGTGTCACATGCAGCCAGGACTTAATACTGAAGGGTTTTCCCTGGCGTTCAGAGAGCTGAAACAGTAACCCCAGGGTGGTGGATTTTTCATGAGATTAGACTAATGAAGTCTCAACACAGCCATCATGCTTAATCCGTAAAGCATTTACAGTACAGTTCATAACTGTTCGGAGAGTTACATATTCTTTTGATTTGGCTCTTTTTCTCCAGCATATTGGTAACTGAACTAACAAAACATGCCATTGAGTTGCATTATGGGAAGTATAGTATCCAGTGTTTTTGGAGCTTGACCTATATTAGGGACAAAAGTCATGAATTCTCTGCCTCTGCTGCTCTGATTTTGACAAAATGAGTCTCCCAACTTAACGTAGGTCCAATCCGAAATCTTTAGAGTACCCCTATACTTAGAAAGCCTGTAGTGTGTCCAGTATCTAGAAAGAGACATTAAATGCATGAAGAATGAACCAACAGTAAGTGTAAACACTTGCCTTTATCAAACAAATGTATTAGCATTTGCTGAATGAACAGCACAGTAACTTCAGCACAGCCTCCAGTTGTTAAAATGCTTGCTGAAATGTTAATACGCTACAGACCAGCTATA
Source organism: Lateolabrax maculatus (assembly GCA_031216445.1). Classification (NCBI taxonomy): domain Eukaryota; kingdom Metazoa; phylum Chordata; class Actinopteri; order Acropomatiformes; family Lateolabracidae; genus Lateolabrax; species Lateolabrax maculatus. Next base: position 10,971,666 of record CM062212.1, on the reverse strand, counting down.
ATGGAGGTTTTCTTCTCGAGTACCTAAGAAACCTAAGCCGATTTGAACACAGAGGCCCATGAGGAGGAAGAGGTATTACAGGAACTTGAGATACAATGAAAATTACACAATACCTGTTTTGGATAGGGCTGCATTTCATGTTTTAATTTTTTTGTAGGAAAAACAATATTCTTCTTTGGCTGGTAACTGAATACATGTGTGCTGTTATGCTGGGTGTAAGGTGTGCAGTTTGAGCACCAGAGGGTGAGTTCACAGATCAGTGTAGTCTGGCACTCCTTTGTTGTCTGCCTGCTACAAGGCCGTGGTCACTTGACTGGATTTAAAGTGTGCACAGATGGACACACATACTAGTTACGAGTACATACATGCAAAGACAAGTATATGCAAACACACATACAGAAATCACAGTGTGAAATGTACACCCAGACACATAGACGCCTGTACACAGACATAGACACACACCTGTGAGCAGCCTCAGAGACACATGCATGAAGACAGACAGACATGAAGGCTGGCTATATGCAGACACACACACACACACACAAACACACACACACACACACAAACACACACACACACAGCGGGAAAGTCCCTACTGTGTTGGTGCACCGTGGGTGGGTGGCCACGACCAGTGGCCTTTGGCTTTGAGTCCGAGGTGGGCTGAGAGTTTGTGTTCCACCCCCTCGACACAGAGACACAAAGACAGGCTGTGTTTGAGAAAAGAGACACGGCACGATTAGATGAGGTGGAAAGAGGTCCAGAAAAAGGGGAAAAAAGACGGAGAGAAATTTTGAAACAATGATTTCTGGGATGTGTTAGTGAGATTGAGATGAACACACAAAGAAAAGCAAGTTGAGGAGGGAAGATGAGCTGGAGACAGAGATATATGAGACAGAGGGATGTGGAGAGATGGAGAAAAGACAGATGGGGGGAAGGAAAGAGGGAGAGAAATGGAGGGTGGCCAGATGGAACTTCGCTCTTAAACTTTTGACAGCCTGTAGGAGGAATATCTTTGGGGAACTCTATTTCTGATTGGTGTGTGTGTGTGTGTTTGGATACGTGTGTGTTTTGACAGTCTTGCTGCATTATATGGTAATCATAGCGTAGCAAATATGAACTCCCTCTTTGTTTATATTACTCTGTGTGGGTGTGTTCCACTCAGACGCTCTATTTTGACTTGATCTATTGTGTGAATGTGTGTTTGTGCTCCCCATTACACCCATAGTTTGTCTGTAATGTGCCTTGAAACCCCAGTGTGTAACGGCTGGAAGTCAGCGCTTCCAGCTGGTCTGGCCGGCAACTGCTGATCTGGATTCTGCTCTTAAATCTCACTAACGGGATGACTTGCTCTGGGAGCTGTTCTTGGATCAGGAGTAAGGAAAGTAAGCCAGCAGGGTGGAAAGAGGTTGCAGACAAGAATGTGTGTGTGTGTGTGTGTGTGTGTGTGTGTGTGTGTGTGTGTGTTGGTAAATTAAAGCTGGTCTCAGTCCAGCATTTGAAGGAGGCTTGTGCTGGGTTGATGTAGTGCTATGAGCCAGGATAAGAGGGGATGAGCTCAGAATAACGAACGATTTTGCATGGTGTGTGTGTGTGTGTGTGTGTGTGTGTGTGCGTGTGTGTGTGTGTGCGTGTGTGCGTTGTTCAGACAGCTCACAGCTGTAGAGGGCAAAATGCCAGACCCAAAGTTGGCCCCTATTGTCTCGGTAACGGTCGCCCTGCCGTCTGCTCAATCAGCATAATGTACTCTGTCTCTCACTCTTGTTGTCATTTATTTTGTATCTCAATCACTTTCTCTCTTTCTTTTTTTCTTCTGTTTTTCAATTTGCCTCTCCCTTTTTCTTTTGTAATTCCCATCTCACTTTTGAACTTAATCACTGTCTACTTTTATGTTTATCTTTTATCCCTCCACATTGCCCGGCTAAGTCAAGTGTTAATGCCAGTGCTGAGTGTTTCTGGAAGAGCTGCAGATAACGTGTGTGTCTGCCGGAGTGCAAGCCCACACTCACACACATTCAAACTCTCTCACACACACACGCACGCACGCACGCACGCACGCACGCAGAGGCATGATGGGTGAGGGCCACACACACTCTAATGGCTGTACTGCAAGGCTGCTGCTACTGTTATTTCACACATCCTGATTTTTATTAGAGTTTTCCTTTCACTGGGTTCCACTTGTGTGCTTGTTAAAAGGCTTTGTATATGTAAACACATGGTGTATAATACTCACACCTCTTAGCAGGCTGTAAACGTGCACATGCTGATTAAAAAAAAAACACCTTTGCTTTCATCGTTCCTTTTTATATTTCTTTGTCCATGCACTTTTTTTTTCTTAAATTGTTCGTTTATCTTTTTCTCACTTTGTTTCTGCCTCACTCTTCCTGTCAGACACGCACAAAAAAAGAGGTTTCAGCAGTTGACTGTGGCCCCTGTGGTAAGCACTGGGGCAGTGGGGTTTGGTGGGCGTGTTGCCAGATAGGTCTCCTGGTGGGCTGCCAGATTGGCTGTCAGCATATGATCTGAACTCTGTCTTCGCTTCTGTCTGATTGTTCAACCCTCCCGCAGGTCTCTCCCCTGGGAATCCAGCTTCATTTTTGTAAGAAATGAATCTGAAACCGTGGAAAAGCGTGGCCTGGAATGGTTGATTTTGTTTTTGGTTGCATATCATTATAGTTGGGAAAATGCAGATGTTAGAAACATTTGTGTTTTCTTTCATTGTCCAGCTTTTCCTATTCAGGGTCATATTACCCAGGGACACCGGAGCTAATCATGGCTTCAGGCCTAAGGAAGGAAACACCAGACAAGAGTCTGATTGCTGGTCTCAGGACTTTACAACAAAAGTAAATCCTGTAATTTTGTGATGTTTGTATTTCTTTAACAATACCATAAATAAGTGACTACAAAGTCCTGAGGTCAGTTATACAAATTTCCTTTTTTTTTTTCAGTCTTTTTATTTGACTGAGGAATGAGACTTTCCTTTTTTATAACATCATCAGTCCCGGCAGTGATGAAACAATTAGATACATGTGAAATGCATACATTATATTGTAAAATACATACCAAATTAAATATAAGAAGTTCCTATGCATGCATGCACACACCATACGGTATGTACTCACACTCAGTTTAGAGACTAGTAGTAACCTGTAAAGTTGGACATTAAACACTGAATGGTAAGGCAACAGGTTTTATAAGTGGCAGTGATGGCTAAGATTATTACTATTGAGATAATTTTCTTCAGCACTGACTATCGCTATGGGAGGTCGCAGGAGGACGCACGTGTGTTTTGTCAGCATGTAGCTTGCTGTTTTCACAACACATGTGACAGTTTACAGGCATGCACAACGATACACACAAGGACACCTGCAGTCATACACTGTATGTGCAGGCAATTAGTGGGAATGTCTGTGTTGTTCTCATGCCAATGTGTTTCCAGCATTTAAGTTTGTATTCATGTACGAGCATGTGCAGAAAAACTGTACATTCTTCTGTCCTGATCGGTGCTTCCTCTCAAACAGCTGCTTGCGAAACCGTCGTCACTGCTCAGGTTTGGGGAAGAAGAAATGTGCACACGTAAACACTTTCTCGACCGAGTACAGTCCTACGATTTAAAAACCGGTTCAACCACGTGTCAGAATTACACAAGCACAGTTTAAACACTGTTGCAATGGCAAACATGCAGCCTGACTGACTGAGTTCATAACTTTTTGGACAGTCACAGTAGACTCTCAAAGCTCATCAATCAAGACACCGAATACTGAATACCAACCCTGACTACATTTTTGATTTTGAGTTGCTTAGTGGATGCCCTTTATCTGCGTGTACACAGTGTATTATTTGCATGGTGATATGCAAGTTTGTTTGTTTACTCATGGAAAAATACTTAACTCGTTTTGTGCCAGGCTTTCAGATTACACAATGTGCTTGAGAAAATAGTTTTCTACATTCATATCTGTTCGCTATAAAGTTAGTCAGAGACTGAATAGAAGAAAGTAAAGGTACCATTAAAGTGGATATTTAACCCTAAATAGAAGTCCTCTCACATTCAAATTTTCACACATCAACCACAGTCCTATTCTAAAACGTTGAAATTCACCATCTGCGTACGATTTTATGAATACCATAGTCTGCGTGAAAATTCAATGCATATGCAAACCACATCTGGCCCCAGGTCTGCTAGAAAGGTTCCTCCATTCAGGCATGACTGATCAGGAATGCAGAGTAGACCGCACCCTTTCTCCCCTTCAACCACTGGACGCAGGCCTGTTGGGCGTGTGTGTGTGTGTGCGTGTGTGAGAATGCCTTGCTCAGATTACCAGAGCTTATTTGTCTTGTAAGCTATAGTGCCACTCCTTACTCAAACTTTTATTCTTTTCATGCTATGGTATCACCTCATTGCTCCCTTACCCTTCCCTGCTGTCTCTTTCTCGCTCTGCGACACACAATAACAGAGACGACGCCTCTCACCTCATAAATCTACAGCCTGAACACTGGGAGTCTCATGAACGCTGCACATATGATCGTATACGTATTAGGAGAAGTGCACTCTCTGGCCCTCATGCTGGACTCAGCTCACACGCAGTCTATGCTTCCTTTTCCTTTCCCTCGTGTGTGTGTGCGGAAATTAAACCCCCACAAATGTTGGAATACACACATTTGTGCACCAAACAAATGTGACTGACTAATAGCCGTACTTAAGCCTGGAGTCAGCTGCTGCTTTTAGGCCAAGGTTGAGAGGTCAAAGGTCAGTACCTGCTTCACTTTTCTCTTTGTCTCTGTGGATAAACCGCACTCACACGACTCTTACACACACGCACACGCACACACACACACACACACACACACACACAGAGATTCTTAATTGCATACACACTGAGAATGGTGCTCTCAGCTAAGCCGGCAGTTTTTACCAGAGAATAGTAGAATTAAGTAAAACACACACACACACACACACACACACACATAGTGCTTACTGCTGGAATAATAGATGTTGGAATAATGGAGCACGTGGCCAGAGGAATGAGGGGATTTGTCTTCAAACCAGAGTGAATTGACAAGAGTTGACTCCAGGGGTTTGGTCTGGCTTATTGCTGTCTAACAACTACACACAGGACCTGTGTGTGTGTGTGTGTGTGTGTGTGTGTGTGTGTGTGCGTGTGTGTGTGTCCGTCCTCGAAGGGGCTATTCCACAGAGGCCAAATATAGGCCTTGAATGGTTGAAATAGCTGTGTTATCCCTGACTAAAGATTGCTATCTTTACACACACACACACACACACACACACACACACACACACACACACACAGTGTTAGGCATGTACATACAAACACACAGACATACAGACACACAATTTTCCGGCCCATTTAACCTTTCAAGGAAGGCCCAAGGCTACGCTGACCAGCAGATAAGACAAGACTTTACTCCTCAGAAGAATTTCAGGCTGACGGTGTCCTCATGTGGTCGGAAAAAGTAATTACACTTCAACAATGCAAGGTTTAACAAGCCACACCAAAACCCCCAAATATTCAGTTAATTATCATTTAAGACAAAGATGCAAATCCTCACTTTTGAGAAGCTGGAAACAATTATTTGATTATCAAAACAATTGTTTAATAATTAGTTGTTGATTGATTTATCAACTAATCGTTTAAGTTCTAAAATATAATATTATGTCATAAGAACAGGTAATATGGGATCTAAGTTAGTTGAATAAATTATAAAATCAATACTAGATCATTTCTTGTGGAATTAGTGTTTCTTACATTGAAGAATATCTGCAATAACTGAGTTTCAACAGACTTCAAAACTCCAGAGGGATCAAGGGCCTTCAGTAGCACTATCCACCGCCACCAGAGAGGGCTGTTGCTGGGCTACCGGCCCGGCCCGGCCCGGCCCTGTACCCTCGAGGTCTGAAGATGCTAGGCAGCTAACCTGATAGAGGGACATTTTATATTGTGTGACTCACTTTTTCCTCATCCTCCTTTTATTCATTATCACGTGGATTAATCACTTTTATTCTCTAGACTGCAGTTTGATCAAGTTTAAGTTACATAAAAAAGTGCTTTCTTCATTTGTACTGATGACCTATGTTTGTTGAGAGGTATATCTTGCTTGTGTGTGTGTGTGTGTGTGTGTTTGTTTGTTCATCCATTAAACTGAGACACCCAAAAATAATGATATTCAGGTCAACCTCATCCCATCCTTTCAACCTCCCATCATTCTTAGTGGCAGTTTAAGTGCATCATGCCGCCATATGAGGTTACTCTATGGATTCTAGTGACCCTAGTGGGGCTCAGATGGCTAACTAAGTGAGTTGACTTACACACACACGTGCATGCGCGCGCGCGCACACACAGATATATTCACACTATATACATATGAATATCTGTGGAAAATTATTCCTTTTGGGACAAGTACTGTACATTAATATTATCTCACATACAATTCATGCAGTTTCTCTGACATACCACATAAACACACGTTGAAATCAAAGCGCAGAGTCTCGTGTGTATTACTGTCAGTGTGAATGACACATCACCTCTTTGCAAGGTCTCATGGGAGCTGGAAGAGGTTGCCTCCACTCACTGCTACTCTTTATTAATCCTATTAATGTATAGGCTTGGACTGACAGTGAAGGACAACTGTAAGTCGAATTCAAGCTTTGAATGGAAAGATGTAAAAAAAAAAACTATACAGTAAAAGACAACATGACTCTAGTTTTTCATGTTTTTAGGTCATATCTTTCTCTCACAAACAACATGCGTTTTAAGAACATGAAAGGTGGTGATAAAATATATGAACAGGGAGGGTTAACAATACATTAAATATACGTCTGCATAAGGGAATGGCATAACAAAGAAGTAAGAGGAATAAGATACAGAGCAAGATAAATGAGGCAGTCAGATATGCTTCCAGTGGAGGTGAAGGCTAAGCTCTCAGGTTCAACGAGAGGTCAGGGTTCAGAGCCTGTAGCATCACAGGTTAAAGAGTAGTCAGCAGGTGACAGCAGATGATACTGTCTTTAGTGTGAATATAAGAATAGGATACAGTGCACACACTCAGGAAGGCAGTTTAAGGATGTGATACTACTATCTAATCGATGTCTATGGAAGTCTTCATCAGGGCAAAACATTGAAAGTCAAAATGGATTTTGCACGTTAACCTCACTGGCCTCAGTCCTTGATCTTCTTTCTATTTCCTGCAGCAGGCCTTCCCTCCACATAGACTATACACCACGACCTTTTATTTATATATTGTAAGATAAAGTTACACCAGACTCTCAGGGTTCACACGCACATCTGAGTCATCTGTATAGAAAATATAAGTATGGAATATAAACTTTGTAGTTTGGTTTCAGTCTTAAGTACATACATTATGGTGTCTTGTTGACATTATGCATGTTGTGAATGACAATGCAATGTATTAGTCGAGAATATGGGCCTTCATAAGTTGCACAGTGTCTGTGTGAATCTGACCAACCTAAATCATGAACAAAACACAACTGATAAACACTCTGAGGTCCATGAAAGCACAGTTCTGCACACATGCAGTGAAAATAGTGTATACGCAATATGTACACAATTGCTTGTATACACTACACAAATGCATTTGTACATTTGACAAGTGTGTGTCTAAGTAAGGAGAAGAGGCCTTCCTTACTCCTTAACCATCAGCGAAGATTCCAACATTTCCTGAAGGCACCTCATATAAAACATATAGTACACACACACACACACACACACAGGTTGAGCATACTTTCTTGACTTACATTTCTTCCCTTCTTCCCTCATTTAAACCATGACTACATTTGTCTTATTCTGACCGTTAAACCATACCTTAACTTAATACTTTTAAACGTAATTAATTTTACATTGATCTGAATTGATCTAATTGCCGTGAAACCAAATTGGAGACACCAGTTGAGTTTCCAAAAAAGACAAGCTGTCCCCAGTCAACAGGTTTGGCTTGAAATTTGTCCCCAAATGTGCACTTTTGCCAACACGTACACACAAACACCAACTCCCATATAACTGTCATGGTAAATGTGGGGTGCTGTCTGCTAATAAAAGCCTTCCTCTGCGGTGTAGCTGAACCCCTGTGTTTAACTGGGTCTGTGAGCGTGTTACTGCTGAGAGACACACTGTGAAACTGTACTTACTGGGATTTAGAATTTGGCAGACGCACTCAGCCAAGGCTTTTGTCTTTTTTGGGTGGGAAAAAAAAAACACAATTGTGGACTCGCGGATGCACTAAATGCTACTTTTGTATGTGCATGTTGGCTATGTGTGCGCTCATGTGTTGCATCCAGGTAGGCTTGTTTATCTGCTATATTTACCCTTTGTGTGACAGTGTCAGTGTGTATCGATGTCAGACATGGCCGGCCTCTGATGTCTGATTGGGTTACTTGGCAACCAGGTCGCTTTCACGTCACCACCTCCTATCTGTGTCACGCAACCAGTGACAGCATCTCAAGTGTGTGTGTGGATGTGTGTATGCCCAAAGGTGAAATGTATACTTTTCACCTTTTGTGATGTTTATTTTGCAGGATATATAATTTGGTTGGCTTACTAAATCCTCCTTTTGAGTAAAATTACAGGATTTAGTTTTGTCAGAGTCAGATGTTTTATCTTCATAATCAGTGGTTTCAAAGGACTGTCATTCACTGAATCCACACGCTCATATGTAGTTGCAGTTTCTGTTTCTACATGTCTCTTTTTTTTGACGCTTTCTGAGAAATGTCACACAAGTATCTGCTATTTAACTTTGTATTGTGTGTCGTTTGATGCAGGGGTGTGTGAATCCAGTCCATCTGCTAATGACCAAATAATATTATCTGATTTAATGTCATTTTTTTAAATTACCAGTAGCTTAAGTTTACTCCGTCACTGCCCGGTCTTGCGTTTGCTTTGCCTCATGTCTCCTTTCTTATCATGTGTAAGAGGAATGTCTTAAACTGACATTGTGACCTGTACAGCCTGTTTAAACAGCAGCTTGTTTAGGGTCTGTATCATTTACTGCTAATCACTACCACATGCCTTAAATGATATGATCACATGTTGACGTTTTGCTGTCACATGCTCACTTCCTTCATACTAAATGTTGTCTGGAACCTGTAGTGCTTAGTGATGAAAACATGCAATTGCAGATTAACTCATTGCTTAAATTACCTTAAACTCAATTGTCTCCACCAGTAAAGGTATTTTGTATGTAATACCAACAGTAGGGAAGAAAATGACAATCCCAGTTGACAATGGGAGAGAGGCAGGGTACACCCTGGACAGATCAACAGTCAGTCACAGGGCAGACACATAGAGGCAGACTGCCATTCATGCTCACAATCAAACCTGCATGCGATTCAGAGTCACCAGTTAACCTGCATGTCTCTGGACTGTGGGTGGAAGTCGGAGTACCTGGAGAGAACCCACACAAGCACTGGGAGAACATGCAAACCCAACTTAGAAAGGCATAAGCTTGCCTGAGTTTTTCATCTATAACTTAATTTATAATATAATTATACATCTCATTTATAAGGTCAATAAATTACTGATTGGTCCTTTTAAAGACCTAATATTTGATCAGAGTCTTTGTAGATACATAATTAGGCAACAGATGAAAGCTAAGCTGCCAGTGAAATCTGTCAAAGACCAATCTTGAAATTCTCTTCTGACCAGAAGCAGCCAAACCAAAGCTGTTAAATGTCCACTACACCACTGCAGATATCCGGTTGTGCATATTGATTATCTGTGTGCAGCTTTAAGAGAGTAAAAACAAGGAGAATTATAGAATGGAAGTGAGGTGGGGGTTGAACCAGTATGCTGACCCCTTATGATGACCTTTGACTTTTAAATTCCCTTTGGGATTTATGGCACTAAAACAGCTTTTCTTCCCAAAAGAGGAAATCAATAGACCAAGTTGGTCCTGACTCCATGTCTGTTTTTTGCCCTGTATTAATTATAGCTTGTGTTCCATGCTGGCTTGTTGGTATGAATTTGAACCGTGATCATCATTTTCCTCATCCAAGCAAATTAACATCCTGCCCTGTGCTGTTTAATCACTTATTTTAATTTCATACTTTAAGGGGTCGGTTTATGTCTAACTAATGTCTTTATCGTTGCACTGTAGAGAGGAATCTAAGTTAATTATTAAAGGACTGTGGCCTTATGTGTCATCAATGCGGACAAAGGTCTTAAAATATATATGTGAGTGTGTGTGTGTGTGTGTGTGTGTGTGTGTGTGTGTTCCAGATTTGTTCATAAATTAAGCTGGGACATCAGTAGCAGGCAGTTGTCCCTTTGTGTAAACAACAAGTGCTGAGACAGTAGATTTTCTCTCTAAAGGGAAAAAGAAAATGAGGTCGGGGACCTGTCAGAGTGATGGGGGTTTAAGTCTAGGTTTACACCACATCCCATACACAAATCTGGGATCTGCTTTCAGCCGTGTAATGGATCCACAAAAGGAGATCCACAATAAGGAGTTATAGCTTCAAATCCGTGTCGAGACAGAAGTTACTTCCTCTAATTTTCTATCTTCACATTTAATCAAGGTTGTGCGAGTGGAAACGGGATTGATTAGGGTTTTGGGGTTACCGCTTAATACACATAATACATACACACACACACACACACACACACACACACACACACACAGAGCGCTGGTTTATTGTCACACCTTGGTGGTCACACACTCCCTCTGCGGTTACACTTGAGTGGGAAAACTCCACCTCCTAAACACACTCCCTGGGGGCCTCTGTGTGCTATTTTAACCTACGTCAACAAAATCTCGGGCAGCTAAATATGTGTTGTGTGTTTTATTTTACAAAAGAACATACAGCAATTGTATATTTCTCATAACATTTTTGAAAATAAGAACCACTTCACCGCGATTTCTTAAATGTTCAACTGATACGTCCATGTTATGTGGTAGTTTTCATCACCCTGTTGTTAAACCATGTTCGGCGTTGTCTTCAGGTACTTCAAGTTTGTTGTTTAACTAGTTGCTTCCACCACTCCAGGCAAAAGTGTCAGCTACAGTAATGCTATGAGAGTGTCCTTAAACAGTCTGTAATCGTTTCCATTTGCACTGTCCTTAGAGAAATCAGTCTGACACTGCAGATGTACAGTATGTTCTCTCATAGTCTATGGCTGTTCTGGTCATTTATTTAATTCAAACTGGCATTAAAAATTTATTTTGGACGAAACACAACTTGCGATTACTACTGACAGTAGCTGAGGGGGGACTGGATTAAACGCTGTCTAAGGAAGCACCTGAGGGACTGGAGAGGACAAGGATAACGAGCAAGGTAAACAGAAAGACAAGTGAAAAAAGGGTGTCAGGGAGGGAAAACAGGAGCGAAGGAGGGAGGGAGGAGTGGTTGCCATGCCGGCAAACGGATGGAAGGGAGGGGCAAAGATCAGAGATCACAGAAAACAGAGAGGAAGAGGGCGGGAGAAAAGGAAGAAGGGACGGGCTGACTCGTATTTCAGCACCGTGGCTTCAGGGGTTGGGTGTAATCCTAACCCTATTCTCACAACACACACAGTCAACTCTCATAGTCGGTCACACACTTACACACTTGAGGACTAACGTAGACCGGAGTGCAGGGAATCCTCACCAGCACATACTTCTTATCTGCAGGTGTGGGCTTCACTTCGCGCTTTCTTGATTTATTACGTGTGGCGATCAGCTGATTGGAGATTCCGATCCAGACAGCTGTCAACTCCTGGACTTTTTTTTTTTTTTACAACATCAACATACTTGGCATGCTTCCTCCTCATCCACCAGTAGGAAAAAGAAGGTGTTGACAAAGGCATTGCATGAAATTCTCTGGAAACCCTGGGAGGTGGCGTCATCTTTGCCACCTGGCATCCATACACACTCTCTCACACACACACAGACACTCACATAACAGAGGATCCCTATTTGGAACTTGTGGCGGGAGAATTTCTTACGCGAGTGTGTTTGTGCCAGTGTGTGAGTATGCATGTAACTTCATCAGGCTGGGAATAGGCCCAGGGACGCTGAAACCTCTGAACCTCCTGGTCTGGCCTGGCACTGAGACGGTGTGTGTCAGCTGGTGTGCGCGCAACAACAACTGGATGTAACAGCACTCAAGGGCACGCATGGTTGTAAACAACAACCGCTGAAGAAGTATCTTAATGTAATTTGGAAACCTCTATCCACCCTGTCAGGCACCACCAAGGAATATTACAGCCAACAGTGAGTGTGCACATACAAGTGTGTGTGTGTGCCGCAGAGGGGTGGTGATTTTCCAGATTGCTGGATTGCCTAATTACCCCTTTGGGTTTGGGAATCACGCCCGGAGTATTTAAACACAAAGGAAGAGAAAAAAGAAAAAGAGATGATTTAAGTCTGACTTGTGGCTTGTGACACATTATTTGAAGGAGAAAGAAGTTGGAAGTTGAGACTGTCCAGGTCAGAGTCATGATGTGGAACTGTGCAAGCAAAGTGAAGGAAAACTGGGCCATGGCTGAACTTCCTCCTGGAACTAATTTAATTCTTAACATGGGATCTGAATAGTTTAAGCATGTGTGCAGACCTGGATGCTGTATTCAGAAATGTTTGGAATCTCATGATCTGGACTTGAAGTGAATATCTACCAACAAACGTAAGGATCTACATCTGAGGATTCTTTTTCTAGAAGTCTGAAACTTGGTCTTAAAGACGTTTTGCTCCTACATCCCTGCGTCTTGGACGTGCTTTCCCTGACAAGGATGAGAGGGGACAGGAGGTCCGCTTCCTTTCGTAAGGAGAAACCCGCAGGCCTTACCCGGGCTCTCAGCTGGCTCAGCGTGTCCACCCTCTCCCGCCAGAGCAGACGCATCTTCCACAGCCAGAATGAGCTCCACGCCGTCCACAACCGCCAAACATACTCGCACTCGCACACTCACCTTCATGCCGCAGACAGAGACGAGGAGGATGATGATGACAACTGGGTGTACCAGCCTCAGCACAAAATAGGTGAGAGGGGAGAGAGGAAAGGGAAGACCGCAATGAGGAGACCGTCTTAGTCACTGCTTATTGATTCCGTTTCTTGTATGTATTTCAGTAGATTCACAACCACCAAACCACATGGTATGTTTGGCGTAGCTGCGTCACGACTTGTCACAATGCTCCGAGCTCTTTTGAATGGATTTTTGTTCTCGCTCTCAACCAGGAAGCCAATGAATGACTTGTTTACATGCCCAAGCAAAGCAATAAGTGGCTCACTGTCTTTTTATGGCCCCTTGTTCTCCGTCTCCACGTCCCTGGCACTTCCTGGTTGCTGTAGCGAGTGAGCGGGAGGTGTCTGCGATCAGCGGGGCTCTTAGGGGGTCAGAGGGTACTTTGTGCGCGCGATAGGTAAACAATGATGCGTCAGGCCGGAAACAGGTGATGTCACGGACACAGTGATGTCACAGGCTGGTGGCGATACGAGCCCAGGGTTTGGTGCCAGGGAGTGTGTGTGTGTGTGTGTGTGTGTGTGTGTGTGTGTGTCTGTGTGTGTGGGGGCTTGTTTAACTCACCTCTCAGACCAAGTGATAATACTGCAGAATAATATGTTTTCTTCAGTGACATTTCTAGTTTATATTTGGACATAATCTTGACTGAGGTAAGAATGCCATTCATACTTCTCTCAGTACCTCAGGGGTATTGTGTTCCCTGACTGGACTGAATTATTTATTCATTATAGTTCATTAGCTGTGTGTGTACATGCATGTGTGTATATTTGGTCAGTGGTGTCAATAAGAATTTGGGGACAATGGTTGTAACTGTAGCCTAACCTTTACCTGAAACTGTCTTCATTAACTGTCCAGCTGCAGTGACAGGTCTGGTTCAGCTGGACTCACATCAGCAAGGACAGCTGATCACTCTCTCTAATCATACCTTAAAATTACTTTAAATATCTGGATACCTTCAGGGACGTTTCAGCTTTGTAATGAAAAATAATCTAATGTTGAAGCTTGGACAGAGTGTGGCAAAACAGCACAATGTACAGTAGCTGTTTGCTGTGCTCATGTTTCAGAATGCTTATCTACATGTTTACATGTGTCCATGTTTATACGCACATACTTTATAGTCTGCATGTGATTATCTGTAAGGTTCCAGGTTCGAACCAAGCGGCAATTCCCAGATCTGAAAAGTGAAGCCAGTGTGCAAGTGCCTTAAACCTGTGTTATCTCTAATGGCCACCAGGGGGCAAATCTACTAGCGGCACAAAAAAGGTCTGATTGTGTAGAAATGAGAAAATGACCCTGCTTCTCATGGCGTGATGTTCATTTTGTAAATAAAGGTCACATTTAGAGGAAAATGGACAATAAGCAGTGTATGCTTTAGGACGGAGCTACCCTGTGATTGACACGTCGCTACCAGGGTCACCGCCAATCAGGATAGAGGCAGTGCTACTCTCTCATCCAAATAACATCACTTCAGGTTAGGTTGTTGAGGACTCTAAATTTGCCTGTAAATGTGAATGTGAGCGTGAATGGTTGTTTAGTCTGGTCGAATCAGACTCGATTTGGTTAATTTTCTTCCTTGGTATGATTAGTTGTGGGCAAAACTGAACACAGTAATTGCACTTATGTGCGGACCCAAAGCTTTGCATGCTGGGATGAGCAAAGTCAACAGTTGCAAGCAGCTAGCTGGAAAATGAATCAAGGACTGACCTGGACTTGCAACGAGGTACAGTGCCTTCTTGATATTTTGGCACACGGGACCTTTCTTCGAGACCTTTCTTCCTGTGTTTACTTTCTCGTTCCTGCCTGAGATACATTTAACCAACGAGCAGAATGCTTTTAATGATGCATTTTGGTTTGCTTGGATATTTTGTTGCCTCCCAATGAGCCCAAAGCTACTGTAAGCCAGTGAAATTGTCTTCCTGACACTTCAGCATATGCAACGTTTTCCGTCTATTGCGGGTGTTTATTATTTGAAACATATGTTATAAATAAAATATATTCTATGCATCCAATGTTGCTTTTGGCCAAACTGAAGTGGTTCGTAAAGACACATGGAGCTACCTAAGCACGAGTTGCCATTCTGTTGCCTCACAGGAATGTGGATCTTGTTGCTGCTGTTGTTGTTGTTTATTGCATGTCTCAATCCTTCCTAGTTACTCTATCACCTCTGAACCTGCCCCCTTCCTAAAACAGATCAGGGCTGCACATGGCTGGCATGGTTTGAGGTCCTCACATTTTTCTCAAAGTCAAAGGGTAAAACCTGCGGCCCTCATTTTGGAATGTCATCATTGAAACCAAGGCTGTAGATGTTCTCCACATTATATCAGTGGGTGTAAAATTGCATTGTTAAATGTTTATTACAGAAATGTTCTTTATCCCAAACCTACAGATGGGTTTAGATCCTCTATTTGATCCGTCTATCATTGTACCTTATTTTGAATCTGTCTGTCTTGTCTGTATTTGCTCCCTCTTGTAGTTCTTAGGAAAGCTCAAAACATTTTTTTTGAGTAATTTAAGTCCTTCCCTTCTAATTTTATGGTGTGATAGGTTTGATTCTCCCTATTGATTATTTCGGTAGGAAGCTGATCCAAATTGATCCATTCCAATCTATGATAATTAAGCATTTACTTGTTAAAGCTTACAGGAAGAAAGGGGGATGTTTATTGATTTTGTGTTATCAGCTAACAGCCCGGCCTGGAAATGGAGAGAATACACTACAGGATAAAAAAATCAGTTTAGTCAATCCGTTATCGTGTTATTTGACTATAAGAGTTTTGTTTTTCAGAGACTGATGCTTTCCTACTGTGCTTTTTCTGTCGCACACAGTGTCTTTTTTTTTTTCTTTCTTGCCCTCGCTCACTGTCATACACACAGTCTACATCTTTTTATAGCTAATTCTAGGCCAGAGACGGTGTCAGAGACAGGTCAATATAAAACTATTCCATCCATAGCACACACACACACACACACAAGCGCACACACATACTGTACATATGTACACTGCGCACCAGCCAGAGGAAACGTCTCATAAGAATACTTTGCTAGTTTGAACCTGAACTATTTATAACATCTGGATCTTGCTTTCAAGCGCCTGCCAGGAGCCATTACAAGACTCATGGGCAGCCGCGCACCGTGCCTGTGTGTAAATATAGCCCTAAATGAGTGCCTGTGGCTCCAAAACCTGCAATTTTGACGCAGCCTCCAGCTTGACTGGTTGGGTGTTTGCCTCGGTTGCCAAGGTATCGGGTGCGCGAGTGAGTGTTTTCTCGTGTGGGTCAATTTGACCTTCCGATTGGGACAACTCTGAACCAATCATGTGTAAGAGAGCCGTCTGCTACACAGGCTGCTATGTGCTGTCCTGGTGAAGACCTGGCAAACTTCAGCCGACTTGAGGTGCATAAACAATACAAAGAAAAATAACAGGACAACACAAAAGTAATAAAATATGGTTTGTCTTGTTCATTGTTTTGGCCTGCTTTCATACAGCCACATTGAGGCAGATTCTCTTCAAGAATCAAGAAAAAATGGAATTAATATGTTTTTTCACCATCAAGAATTACACCTGGGAATTGAGGATTTACTTGAAGTCTTAGAAATTCTGTGGGAAAATGGTGCCCATCAGCAGCACACTCTATAATCAAGTGGATTTAGTATGCATATTGACATCTCACACACTCACTACATACTCAAAACATTAGATTTAGTATGCATTGAAGATCTGGACACATTTCTTTTCTGATGCCCAGCAGAGAAAAGCTCTGACAGCCAAAAGCCTGTAGGTGGCAACAGTTAAGTAATGTTAAAAAAAATGAAAAAATAGATGAATCTATTATCACTGATGTTTTCTCTCAGCCTCCTCGATCAATGTTTTGAACTCACTCCTCCTCACTGTCTCCTTTTCCTCTCTCTCTCTTCCTTTTTTCCTCTGTCACACATACACAGACACACAATGACATGATCAATCTCCTCAATTAAGCTTATTGATCCATCTCCCCTACTTGGCTCTGTGTCTGAATCAATCAACGGGCAGGCAGGATGGCTGTTGTGGACAGGGCCTGTCAAGAAATAGATCGGACAGTCGGGCCCCGGGCAGGCTGCTGAGGCCCCTCAGCCTTTCTGAGCCTGAATCCCTGTGTGGCCTGTATGGCAGCCGGGGATCTTAGGCTTTGCATGATTACTTTACTGCTTCTTACAGTATAGCCTATGCTGTTTGTGTGTTGTGTACAGCAAGTCACCATATAAAATGAACCTGATGACTTTGATTCTGGTTCAGTGAGATTTCAGTTGTTGGCAAGTAGGAATGCACCATGTTAACATGCAAGTAGGGAGATTGAGGGATTTTCGTATTTAGTATAATTTTGTGTGTGTGTGTGTGTTTGTATGTATCTACAGTATGTCGCTTTGGTTTTCTGTTTTTCTGACCTTCATTTACACATATTGGCCTAAATATTTATACCTTGGCACAGTGTTGTGGCAGCCAGAACCAGCCATAAATGAGCTGTTTATGAATTTAGGCTGCATAAAAAGGTATTTTAGAAGATGTTTGTTTGTGTGTGATGCATAGCAGATTTTTTTCAGAAGGATTCAGAAGAGACTCTTGTGTAACAGTCTTTTTTTTGGGGGGGGGGGGGGGGGGTTGGTCTAGCTAAGGGATCATGGACACATTTCCACACACATTGCGCACACGCACAGTGATACACACTCATCATCACTATGTAGTCCATGTGTAAATCCAGATTAGCAGATAATAATTCGGTGTAGGGGGAGATGTGATGTATAAACCAGCAAGGCCTCATTAAAAGACAGACGTGGAGATCTTATGATGTGGCCCACAGCCCAGGGCTTATAAACACTCCTACAGTACACAGAAATATCTGTTTACACAAAACATTAGTGCACACTTAATCTTCAAGGAAATTTATATTAAATGTACTACTTTTATGGTGTTAAACTGTTTCTAATCATGTTTTTCTTTCTGTCTTTCTCTTATGTGCCGACAATGATATGGTGATTTTTAGGTAAGTCAAGTATTTTCTCTCTGATCATTTAACCTCCTTTTCTGTCTCTATTAGTTGATCCCAGATCAGACCTACTGCAGGCTGAAAACCCTACAAAGCCTGCCACATGTTGCAGTCGAGTTTTAGCCGCTATAAAATCGCATTAACTCGTATTTCCCACTAAAAACCAAATCTTGGCATTGCACCACCCACCTTTTTTTGTATCATATTGTGTGTATCCTATTACCTTTTGTATTATGGGATTTAATCCATGAATGCCCTGACTCGATGATGAGAAGGGGAGGTAGAGTAAAAATAAGTGATTTATATTTGTGAACAGGATTTTCTTCCTTATAAGGGGATGGAGGTCTAGGGCTTATGTTGATAGGATGCACTGATGTTGCCCCAACACAATCCAGAGGTGAGCGTTTATAATCTACCTCACCATAGGAGCTGTGATGATGTTAATATGAAAGGAGATGATCTTTTTCATTCACCTTTAGCAAGAATCCAATCATGTTTTTTTATCTCATGAGGTGTGTCATTTTATCACTACTGATGACAGATAAATCTGTTTGAACTCAGAGGTCTGGTAAGTTCAGATTCTTCCAATTCTAGGTTCCTTCTCATCGCGTGCCAAACTGTTCGTGCTACCAAAGTGTTGTGTTTGCTACAACAAGCTTAGTTCTTATCTGTGTGTGTTATTTAGTTTTATCTTGCACTGACGCAGAGCTCACAGCAGACAGTAATAACATGTTGTGTTTGTGCTGGATATGATAGAATATGTGCAGTACACTGAGATACTGACTGAGGTTTAAGATAAAATATTATCTAATATGGGGCCTTTGTCTAAGAATGAAACACTATTATAAGGACTGAATTATGTCAAAGGACTGTATTTTGGAGAATAACAACAGTGGTCAGTTGGAATGCCTCTGAATGTGGTCTTTATATCCTGTAGTTAAAGTACGAGACTGCCATTTAACCAGAAGACCTGTGTTGCCACGCAGTCCAGTGCTGAAATGTCCTAAAGAAGAAAATCTTTTAATCAGACATCAGACTTTACAGCTTGAGCAAAAGGAAGAGGATTTACATAATATTATATACATTATTTCAATCTAAATACAGATAAAACTGACAGAAATTATAATAAAATATATATAAACAATTATTTGTAATTGATAGATGAATAAATGCAAAAAAATAATGTCATAGAACGATGTTTGGCAGTGAAATTTCTATTCGATTTTTTAAACTGTGACGTTGAAGTCACATGCTTAATATATGTCATGATTAATTCATTAAGTCTGTGTTCATTGCCCTTTGTAGCATTTTGAGTTTATCGATACACCAACTTTACCACCTCAGCCAAGCGTAAAAAAAACTTTTTGGGGGGATATTTTGATATATATTGATATTTCATTTAAAATGTTTTTTATTTTCAGTGTTTCCACTTCCAGTCTTTTTTTTATATGCAAATTGAAAAAGTGCATAAAAACAGGTGGATGGAAACGTACTTTTTGTCACTTAGGTATATACTGCAACCTAAATTACCTAATTTTATTATCTTATATTTATTCCTAAACAAAGAAGACATTAATACTTAAAACATATTTGGCCTTCATCTGAAAAGGGGCAAACAAAAAATGCTCTCAACGTGATTGGTTAAAAATAGGGAAGAAATTCCACCTCTCTGCTTTTTTGCACTTCAGCTTTGTGAGAGCAGTGATTATGCAGACCTCAAGTGTTTCTTCAGAGTTCAGAGGTTTATGGTGAAGGTTAAAGTTAAAGCCATTCTGTCCAGTGCAGCATCCAATTAAGATGGAGGTTTGATGAAGTCAGGTTTTATTGTCTGGTTAGGTTGGTCTCGTCAGGGTTTGTGTGCATTTTTTATTGTTGATTATTTCCAGGGTTGTATTTTTGTGGCATTTTCATTTTACGCACTCACTCTTGCGCGCGCACACACACACACACACACACACACACACACTAATCAGCCCGTAATCGGTGACATCTGGTCATCAAGGCAGACGTGTCATAGCCTGCGAGCTGTATTGGGGTTGGGATTTACATGTTCATAACACACACATGCACACCATCAATTACACCTGGATTGTACATGTTTAACAAATGTGTGTTTGAAATACTGTACTGTTGTCCCATTCTTTTATTATAAATATAGCACTGGCATTTGGAGGTTATTTTGTCATTTTTTAAATATTGGATTGGACATGATGGCGCTAAATCCATAATGAATGGAACCAAAACACCTATAAGACCTCATTGTCTGCTTCAAGTAATGCACACAATAGCCTATATTCTGCATGCTCTGCATTTGTTATGCAGGTATATATAATACATGATAAATATTGGTCTCAGAATAGAAGTGAACGCAAATAAAGAGTTACTGAGTTTTACATCATTTACCATAAATCAGTTGCGATTAGGGGATGTCACCAGGTGCCATGGCAGACTATGTATCATGACTCTGATTAGTGTTTAAGGGCGTGCTAAGCATCAGTGGATGTTATGTTTGATTAATAAATGAAACCTGGATACTCCTATTAAGTTAAAAGTTACTGCCCAGCTCAGTTTATTGGTCATACATTATAGCTTGTTAAATGAAGCTTGAGTGGTTTATGCCTTAAAGCTTTACCAGCCATTTAAGCATTAACCAACTGTGTTTTTGCAGTGTAAGAGAAAGCCATTACGGAGCCTCAATGGAAATCAATCATTTTGTATCCAGCTATCTTGTCTGGAGTACACCGAACTTTGAGTTGATACCTTTACTCTCTGTTGTCATTGTGTTCGGATTTCGGCACCTCATAGAACCCATTGAAGGACACTTATGCTGCAGTGCTAATTGTGTATTGATTTTCCATTGGAATTGGATTTCCCATCCTTTTACAGTTTGAAAAAGAAGGCTTTGCAAACCTTATATCTCAAAATCCTGGATTGCTACTTTCTCAACAAAACTGCCTTTTCTACCCCGTTGCTTTTTAAAAATCTCTTCTTAGTTTCTGTGTGATTTTTGTTTACTGCTTCTTTTAAAATATTTATATAAATATAGCTCAGACCTGTGCACCCTTTTCTCAGTTTAAGTGATCTACAGTAAGAGCTGCTACTGTTGGTACCCGTTAAAGTTGAACAAAATAGAAGTAGCAACATTATAACCAAAGGCAAACTGTATTTTAACCTGATAGTGTTTCCACAGTCTGCGAGTGACTCTGTAATTCTGTCTCCCATCAGTGCGATGCTGCGCGTAATTAGAGCGGCCAGCGCGGAGGGTTTAGGATGCACCAAGCTTGTAGCTGCTTCTGATAACAAACAGTTGAATTGTGGGGATTAAAGCGATTATATTTGATCAGCGCACAATGGATTGGCTTCAAGCCGGGGCCCCCTGCCTCACTCTGGACTGCTGACTGCCCAGATTCTCAACAATCACAAGCCTCTACGTGGCTCACGCCCTGTGTGCGTAATTTTGTTTTTATTTTTGCCTGCCCTAATAAGAGCATAGATCTTATTTAAATTAATTGATATACTATACGTATGTATATATATGTGTGTGTGTATATATAATATACATTACATGATTGTGTGTTAACTTTTGTATCTGCAGCTTCAAGAGTATTAGATCCAGGCTGGGCTTCAAGCTCTATACCTCTTAACACTAACGGGGGCGGAGAGACATTCAGAGATGCAGGGAGAGAGAGGGGGGAAGCAGAGTGGGGGGGGGTCGCAAAGCAGTTTCCTGCGGTGTAGAAGTTGGCTACTCGCCACTCAAAGCGTGTGCATGTGTGTGAGGGGAGAAAGAGAGGGAGGGAGATGACGAGAGAGGCAACGGGAGAGAGGAGTGTATGTGTCAGGATCCGTGTGTCTGTGTGTGAACGCTTTGACCGAGCAGTGTAGGGGGGGAGAGGAGAGGAGGGCAAGAAAGAGGAAATTCAGGAAGGAGTGAAAAGGAAGAATAGAAGAAGAAGCCGGTATTTGTTTCTTGTGGATAAATGTGGAAATAAGTGAAGAGCCATGTTCTGTCTGAAAGGTAAGTGTGTGTGTGTGTGTCTGTACAGTACATGAATGTGTTTGCATCACCCCAGTGTGAGTGTTGGACTTTTCCCCAGACTCTGTGAGACAAAGAAAAGTTGAACTCCATCTCTCTCTTCTGTGTGGAAACTAATCTCTGTCAGAGCGGCTTCTTCCTTCCTCGTGTGTTTCTCTTTAGTGAAGGACACCCTGCTTCTTTCTCTCTTTAATCATTTATTCCTTTTTTATCTGTCTCTTACTTGTTCAGGTTCACTCGCTTTAATCCTACCCCTCCTCTTTGTCTCTGTTTGATTTTTGATCGTCCTTCTTCCCAGTTGCTCTCTGAATCATTCTTAACTCTGGAGAAAGATAGAGAGGTACCAATATTGAAACCTCGCTATGTAGCTCGCTATGAGCTTTGAATTTGCCCTATCAAACTTGGGAGTGTATTTTAGCAGACACGAATGATGTTTGTGTGTCAGTCCACAGTAACAGCTGGCGAAGCAGCAGTTGCTGGGCTGCTGTCCTGCAGAGTGGGGCCATGTGTTGGCTATTACTTGACTGACCAGTTACCGTGAGATAAGGGGTAAACTGGTTCCTCCTTTACTGGCAGTCTCATTTAGCATTTTTGTCTGTTCTGACACACTCTGTTTCATTGCTTACCTATATTACAATACGCTTTATGCTTAATGTATGACTGTATGACTATGTGTGACTCAAGCTCCCCCCCTTTGTTTTACACTGACTTCACCATCAACTGTGTATCAATCATGAACGCATGAAGTTGTTCAGTAGATGATATCATGCTGTTGACAAAGAAAAATAGCTGCACTGGTGTTGGCATAAGGGGTTTTCTTTGATCGCGTTTGTTGAGAAATGCATGTGGATGCACAGATTTAAGAACTTCAGCCACAGGGTTCTGTGATTTTTGAGTAACATGAAATGTGCAAAACATTGATATGATAATGCCCCAGTCTTGAAAAGTTTGTAAATTGCACAAAGGTGGTAAAAAAATACTTGTTGATCATTACTTTTACACTTATTAAAGTTGTTGACCAGCTATCATTCTACATGTTTAGGTATAGTTATTGGGAAGAAATACCCTTGGATAGTGTAATGTTGCCTAATTTGAACTTGTATCGCCCAGTAACAACAATTGTATTATGTTTATGTGTATTGAACTCTTCAAACGCAGGAAATAACATAAGATTAGGAAAATGTGAATTTCTAAGTTGAAAAACATGTGGGAAATCCAGGCCTCCAGATGCAGTAAAATGAAGAACAAAAATGGTGCTCAGCTGCGTCTTACTAAATGTACCAAACTACTCTTATCTCATAAATGAGGAAATCATCCTTCTTATGACACCACAGCAGATAAATGGCTTGAAGAAATTAGGTAATATAAACTAAACACTGCAACTATTTGGGGCAATATCCCAGTTCATCAGCTGTATGCAGTTATTTATGCTGTCAGTTATGCAGTTTCCACACTATGTGACTCTGGTCAGATTTGAAATATGGAGAGAAACAGATGTGGGAGTTGTGTTGGAGAACAGTTTCAGTTTTGTTAGATGAAGTAATTTACCATTTTTAATCAAGATTGCCTGGTTGAACTTTGTACGTTTGACTTTGTGTGCTTAATTCTGACCAACCAACCAGTTGTGTGGTAGCGGGTCTTTTCCCACATACATGTTCATATCGTCTTGCAGAATTCATTTTTTTCTAATGTTTAATAGTTGTCAAACATACATACAAGTTGCAGTTAAAGACAAAAGCCCCACTTCCAGTTTGGGTTTCCAGCTTCATGACATGACAGACTGACCCAAATACTGTGCATGCCATTAAACACTGTGATCCAGTAAATTGCTCCACATCGGTTGCCAGTTACAAAATGTGTGCTTATGTTATGATTTAAACAATCCCCTCAATCGGAGTTGCCAACTCTGATGCAGATGTGACACATATTCAGCCCATGTTCCCCCAGATCCAGCTGCAGCCAGAGTGGATTCTCATCTGTTTTGACTACAAACTCACCCTAACCCCCTCCCTCTCCCGCAGTAAAGGAGTTGGTATTTTAGTGTAAGCCCTTTGCTTGGCGGCCAGACCACTTGGTGCGGCTTTTGGTATGTTACATAAGTTATTTCTGCACTTGAGCTCCACTCCAGTAGAATATATTAGCCCCCAAAAGGAGACATTAGATGGGACTGAGTAGGGATTAGTGGGAGTGATTTTGGAAACCTTGAATTTGGTGGTTCCCTGCAGCGTGGCGGCCGGGTATAGAAATGCAACATTTTTGTCCATGTTCGTGAATTTATGCCCCCCTCAAGCAAACATCTTGCAGAGAATTCATCCAACCTCCTTGTTGTGAGGTCAGTTCAGGGCAGCTCGGACCATGTCCAATCTGGAAGAACAAGTCTTTGGCTGCGTGGAACCAGTGTTCCCTGGTTTGTTTTCAACCACTCTGATTGCAGTTCACTCAGACGTGTGAGCATTATAGCGTCTTCAGATGTTTTGGTTGCGGACAGCAGTTAAGGGGGGAGTGCAGATGTGCAGATGTGCCAATCCAGCCATACACAAATGCTTCGTTAAGGGAGTGTGCACTTGGACTGTATCTAACCTGAACCGTCATCCAGTTCGAATTAATTTAATTTAATTAAGTGATAAAGTTTAGGCTTATCTAATAACTGACGGATATTCTTCATTTGTTTGTGGCATATGAACTATACTGGTTTTATTGTCATTTCGTCCATGATGTACAGTAGATATTCAAGCCACTTTGAATTCCTTTTGTTGAGAAAAGATTTCAGAAAATTAATCTGCAACTATTTTGAAAATTGATTAACCGTTTGGTAATTTTTTCAAGCAGAAATCCCAAACATTAAATGCCTGCAGTTTCTCAAAAAGAACTTTGCATTTTTTCACTGTTACTGTATTTTTAATACATTTTATTGGCCAAATGATTAATTGCTCAGTCGAGAATATGATCAGGATATTAATAAATAAAAATATTGAAAATTAATATCTGAATTTCTTTTCTTATCTAATTAGGCTTGGCTTTCAACAGTTATAAGTAACTTGAGTTTAAATAAGTTAAACTAAAAGATTAAATTTAGATCTGCTTTTGTTGGCTGAGAATGCTGAAACATTTGATTGAAAGCAATCATATAGAGATATTTTGCGAGCTTGTGTGTGAGTACACTCCTGCATATGTGTGCAGTTGAATTCCAGGAATGTGTGTGTATGAGTTCCACACACTCTTGGGAAGACAGAAGGAGCTCGGTGTGTTTTTTCCGGGCTAGCAGTGTTAGATTCGGCCTACAGGGCAGTGACCCACATAGCTATATGTCTGAACCTATATTTAAACTCAACTCCTTCATGGCATTTCACTAAGGATTCTCACCACCTATATGGCACCTACACATCAGATCAGACAGGACTTTGTACAGTGCAGCACAGTTATGGACGAAAAATTGGTAAATAGTAATGATCACAGTTTATAATCTGAAGCATTTATCTCTATTATTAAAGCAGAAATATTAAATTATTGCCCTTCATTTCAACATCTTAATAACTGATCCTATGGAACTCCTGCAAGGAATCATGCGTAACTTACAAAGTTGTTTTTAGCAACCCCTTTAAACGTCCTCCCCTGTTAACCGGGACAGTCCTTCAATAGCTAAAGCACCTGTGCCGTGTGTCTGGAGAGACTGTGACCCCTTGACCCAAGGCTGACCCACTACCTTCCCTCTGGCCTTGCGGGTAGTGGTGTTGATGGACGTTCTCACCCTCGATGTGGCAGGCTGCTTATCTCCAGTGGAGGGGAAGAAAAGAGTGGGAAGGACAGGAAAGAGGTGTTGAGAAAAAAAAAAAGCAAAAATAAGGGTTTTCAGTGATGGGTAGCTGGCTTCTGAAGCCACAGCGATTGATGGTGAAAGTTTGCTGTTTTTTTGTAAACTAGTCCGCCAACATAAGACTTAAATCAGTATAAAATACCACAACATGGCTAGATATTGGACCTGTAACTTTGTATAATAGGTCATTTGAACTTACTGAGTCAGTAAAGGGGGCTTACTGTATTTTTAAAGTGAAACAGTTTCTCAGGACGCGAGTGTTAAGCTCCAGGGACAAAGCTTGAAAACTTTTGTTGTGGGTGAAGTTTGAAAAGACAATGGCCGACTCCCTGTGGATGACTTCCCCAGACAGGGGACTAACTCAGCGTGCAGGTGCTCCTCACACTCCATTCAGACCTATGTGTCTCCATGGTTACCATTGTCCCTTCCCCAAAGCCTTCCGCTTTGGCTTCCCCCACTCACAAACACACACACACACACACACACAGTCTATGTGCACATCTGAGAATTCATTTAGGAACATGGGAGAGTTTATATGAACACAAGAGCGTAAACACAAATGTATTGATACATAAACAGTATGCACTGTCCCAACTTGAACTCTGAACTGAACTGGATGATGCTTTGTTCAAGAATTGGGTGTACACACACACACACACACACACACACACACACACACACAAATATCTCCTTACTAGTAATAATCCCCATTCATGGGCAGTGGGCTGTGAAGACTCTGACCGCCAAGCATGCTGAGTTTGGGAAAGACCTGAACATTCACAAGACACACATGACGTGTGTGTGTGTGTGTGTGTGTGTGTGTGTGTGTGTGTGTGTAATCACACACGACTGTCACCACCACAAACATACATGTTCCTGCTTGTAAAATGCCGATAATGATTGTTTGTCAGTGTTTCACTGTAAAAACACCTCCTGTTGGGACGTTGTGATGCTGTTGTGTGTGCAGGTCTGCATGACTATACACCCCCTGATGTTGTTCTCTGTGTGAACTGTATGACCCACTACCTCTATGTGTGTGTTTGGATTTAGGGCAACAACAGTGTTAAGTGCAATTTAGGCCACAGTCAGAATCTTTTGGCTTGCCCAGTGGGCTGTGTGTGTGTGTGTGTGTGTGTGTGTGTACAGTTGTTTGTCCATTATGTTCTGTGTGTGCAGTGGTTTTGGTTTTGTAATCAGCTTGTGTATTGGCGGACTCACCGTGCTGTGGAAATGATAACCATCAGTAATGGCTGTTTTAGCCTCTAGCTATCGGCTGAGGCTTTGGCAGGATAACAGCCACACAGAGAAACGCACACACACACACACACACGCATGCACGCACACAGAGAGACACAGACACACAGTCGCTCCCTATTTCCCTTAGGTTGCAATAGGTTTACCAGTGTACTAAGACTGCAGCTAGTGATCATTTTCAATATTGATTCATCTCCCAATCGATTCTTCATTTTATTAAATATTAAAAAATAATGAAGAAATCTCCATCCCAGTTTATTTGTCACAAGTTTTACTTGACAAATGACTGAAATGATTATTCAATTATCAAAATAATTGCGGATTATTTTCATCGACTGATCTATTAATCAACTCAATGATTCAGCTCTAGAGTGTACTAAAATATTTGTAAGTGCATATAGTGTACTCAGTAGTGTTAGCCACCACCAGAGGGAGGTATTTGCTTCAGTATGCTCAAATAGTTCTTGCCCCCTTTTCAGTTTTCTCATATCTGTCTGGTCTTTGACTTTTCATTTGTTATGGGCATTCACTGTAGTATCCAGACTTCAGGTTTGGTGAGTCCTATCCTCTACTGGTCTTCATCCTATTAATCTGTGCATAACAATAAGATTAGCCCGCCTCGCAGCCAAGCCTATTTAGGATCATACACACATAAGCACCCTCACCTGGCAGGTTGGTCTCAAGTTTTTACCACTTGTGACTTCTCTCACCCTGTTTTTTAATCTGCGTGTATCTCTTTGTTTGCTGCCAATCTTTTTACCCTGGTGTCGGCTGCCCTTACATCTGTCAGGTAATACCTCTCGGTCCATCTGTGCCTCACTCTGTGCTCCTCCGTTAGTTCAACTCCAATTAAATTCACCAGAGCTTTGGAACTTGTCCGTCTTGTATAGAATTAGGTCGTATTTATCTTCACCTGGATCTCTGTACTTGGTAACACCAGACATATGAGGGTAAGCCTGAGGCCGTAGGGTGATATTTGCCCCACATGCAGCTTTCTTCACACTTGGGTTTGCGTCATCCGAGTTTAGCAGCTGACACACAACACGCCAAGTCTTCTTGAACTACCACACATTTGAGCACTGGAGGTGAGTCAGTTAATTATCTACAACCTGGTGTCCATCTGTGTTGTGTGTGCGTCTGTCACAATCGGAGGCTAGGGCTGGATTCTGGATAATCTGGGTTTACAGATTAGAACAGCAGCGTTGAGGAAAGAGGACGGAGGAGGAGCTGAGGGGAGAGGAGAGGCCGTGTGGATGCCGCTGAACAATGCCAGTGCTCTGTCTCAGATGGGTGGATGCTCGGAGACACTGCAAACTTGTCTGAACACTCTTTTGGAAGTACCATTTTTTTCTAACCTCATCTCTAATTTACCAAATGAGGCGCTCACCATCTTTCGCCATGAACTGGTTTCTTGGCTTTTTATGGATCTTCTTTTGCACAATTTGTGGTGATGCTTCTGGGTCATAGCAAAGGACAGCACAGCATTTAAAAGATAAACATGCTTTAACCACAGGTATTTCCAATAAGGCACTGCCCATTGTTTTTCAAACCATATTTTTGCATCTTTGGAGTATTTTTGAAAGTTCTTGTGGTCATTTTTGGGGGTCAGAATTCCTGTTTTTGCAAGCTGCCAGACATCCAACTGATAATCATGCTTTTTAATAGCTTTATGCTGTAACAGTTCTGTGGAATATTTGTTCTGGAGTTACATCTTGTAATCTAACACTGTGCACAGCCTTCCTTTGTCAGGCAAATCAATGCAAGTCAATAGGATCCCCTGAGAGAGGGAGAGGAAGGACAAAAACAGTAGGAGGAGAGAGAGGAGGAGACAGAGGGGGGATTGGGTCCCCCGTGGGTTTCGAAACCTCCGTCCCATCTTCCCAGAAAGAGAGGGGGAGGCCTATTGAGGGTTTGGGAGCCAGGGGGGGAGGTCTCCTGCACACACCCTTCACAGTCACTCCTCCATCCCACCACCTCAAGTGATTGTCCACAGAGAGAGAGAGAGGGTCGTGCAAGGAGGAGGAGGAGTTGGGGGCTTTGGTCCTAGATAGAGCAGGGGAGGGTTTGTGTTGAGGGGGGTGGGGGTCAGGTCTTAGGAGGGGATGATCACATACGTGCACTGCCTCTCCTCGGAGCCGGTGGTCAGCTGCTGGCACAGGGCCTGCTATGAGGACCCCCCCGGCGAGAAGCGAACTCTGTGCTCTTTCCATCCCGCCAACAAGATGGGGAACAGCCTCCAGCATCAGGTCTTCCCCAGCCCCAGGCCCGCCAGGCCAGAGGGCTGCCTGCGCAAACGACTGCTTTCAGTGTCAAAGGTCCATCAGAGGCCGGACTCTCTCTGGACACCCAAACCGCTGCTAGGACCCGTCGCCAAAGGCTCACTAGGGAAAACACAAACCTTCCAGGATGGCAAAGGTACAGACTAGAGAGCAGAACATATTCACTGTCATGGAGTTTGTTATCTTGAAGTTGTGAAGTGAACAAACAAACTGTTGGTTTGCCAGAGATTTTAGTGTTGTTTAATGTTAGTCGCTGTTTGGCAAGATTTGGCTGTGGCTCTATCCTTTCTTATTTGAACTGAAAGACATTGTGATTATAGGGGTTCTTGCCTTTAACTTTGGAGCGTGACTACCAAGGTAGCGATCTCTGTGATCCTCTTAATAAGACTTAGCAGACTTAACATGACACCACATTGCTGTTTTGCCACAGTAATGATTATGGTATGTGTCTTTGGGAGGGAAACAGGCTTTTGCTTCAAAGTGAACCTGAGTCACCTGAACTGTTTGTCGGCAGTAATTATACGCTGTATGTCCCAGTGCCAGAGAGTCATGACACATGCGGTGGAAGCTTTTCCCAAGCTGGGCTTTGTCTCTTCTTATTAAGTGACTAATTACTTGTTACTGAGTGATCTGTGCCGTCTGTCTTTGTGTGTGCAAGTGTGCAGCCTTACATGTGTGTATGTGTGTTATGCTGGGTATTCCGTGAAATTGATGCAGATTGTGGCTTTGTGACCCCGGAGACCTTTGGCCCTTGCTGTGGTAGCGGGGGTCCTCCGGGCAAGAACTGGATGACCCTCAGAGAAAGGCTTTCATGAATACTGTCACTAATGCTTAAATGCATGACCTGCCGTATAGCACATCAGTTATTGTCTATGAAATCTGTGTTATGTTTGTCTTGGGACATTTCTGGTTTATTATATGCATATTTAAATACTTTCCTACTGTGTCTGGACTTGAGTTTGAGCATGCATTTATTCATGCACATATTACTTACATGTATCGTCAGTATAGCTTCTTTGTGTGTGTATGTTGGTCTTAATGAATTTATGCCCACGTGCGTGCTTGCATCCAGACCATGTTTCACTCTCCTTTGGAACAGTAGGACACCATAACCCCTCTGGGTGGCCACCCCTGGGAACAAGACACAATAGCTAGCAGCTGGAGGTGATGGGACAGGCCTGCAGGAGAGTATAACAGAGCTGACAGTATAGGGGTGATGTAGCTGACACTGCTGGGGTTACGGAGGTGACCCACTTTCACCTCTGCCACTACATAAAGGAGCCATCAGGGAGATACGAGAGAGTGCTGAATGATGTGACAGGATCTGTCACATGATCACTATTAAGTTGTAAGAATACTCATGATACGACATTACACTACTTCACTGTGCTTAAAATGCCATTTATCAATCAAAAACAGAAACTGAATGTAAAATCTAAAATAAGTTAACCAGAAGGGAGATTCTTTTACTTTGCAATGCAACTTTCATAACTTGTATTCTCTGCTTTTGCTGTTTTCCCATGTTAAGTCTTTGTATATCCATCCACTTTAATAACTTCTTTCTAATATCTTTGTGCATGTATGGTTATCTAAAAACCAAATCTGGTATCCTGTGCGTTTAACGTAACAATATGCTGCCAGACGAGTGCAGCCCGTCCTCACGCCTGCTTTGGCTAACACGCCGTGACAGCTCAAGATGTCGCCACCATGGGTACAGTATTGTCTGGGCTCTGTAGGTTGAATCAGCCTCCCAGTCAGTCTCTATTCATGCACCGCTGAACACACAACCCCTCCAACACACAAACACGCTCAAATTGGAGTTCGGCTAATACGTCCTTTGTGTGTATTTGTTTCCTGTATGTTTCTGTCTATCTGACTTGCATGCCTTGTGTTTTACACTCTATGTTCCTGTTTTTCTTCCAATTATTTACATAAATCTTGAAAGAAATGGCAACACTTTTTTTCCTTTCCATCATGCTCTCCCTTATCCTCCTTTTATTTTATATCAGTTTAGTGGTGGAGCAGGTGCTCCACCGGATCCCCCGTAATCCCTCGGTGGGAAGGCAGGTTCAGCTATCAACCAACCGTTGCCAACAGCTCCCAGGGGAAGAGCACCTGAGGGAGGCCAGGCTTGGAGAGTAACTAGATGAGGCCAAATGAATTGGATTGGCCGCATTTATGTGGGGAACCACTGCTGAAAATCAGTTAGGTTAATATAATTGTGGCAGTGGGAATCCGGGGGGGGTTTGGTTTCGGCCTCAGCTCTGTCATTGTCTCCCCTTCAGTGTTTTGTTCACACAAACATAACCACATTTACCATTTTTTCAAGGCGATAAAAACCTCAATCTGAGGGTTCCACAATTGCCAAAGTTGCAGGTCCAACATTCACTAGAGCCACAGTGCATTAAAAATGTATGCAGTCATGGTATTGTCGGTAGGATGTTAAATGCAATTGTCCAGAGAGAGGAAGAAGAGCCTTCATTGAGAATAAGGAATAGATCCTTATTCTCATCCTCAAAAGTTTTTGAGACAGGAGACTTTTTATTCCTTCTTTCCCCTGTCTTTAACCAGTGTGGTCACTCTAAACCAGTGGCCTAAACTTAGGTTAAAGTGACTCTGCAGAATAACATCCAGTCAAAGCAGCTTGTCATTACTCTTACTCAGGGATTGTAGGGTTTGAAACACCATGCATAACAACACAATGAGGTTTGTTAGTTGCCTTTTCAAGGCTTACACCTAAACTCATACACACTCCACCATATATGAGTAAAGAAAAGCACACACATAGTCCTGAATGTGCACGAAAACCCCCCAATAGCAGGTTGGAGGTGGCCGAACAATGGAGTAGAGAGCATGACACACAGCTTAATGAGATGGAGAAAAGAAAGGGATTTCACACACACACACACACACACACACACACACACACACACACACTCTTTCGGGAATTAGGGGTCAGGGGTTGCTTTGGGTCGTTCAACTGTAAAATGGGTTAAGGCTCTGCTTTCCTTCAAAGCGACTCTGTCTGCCTCAATCTCCTGCTCTTCCTCTCTTTCATTGATTAAGTCTTTAACCCTGTTTGTATCCGTGTGAATTAGTGCATGTCTGCTCATTTTTCCCCCCCATTTGTTCACCCTGAATATAAAAGCTACAGCAGTCCAGTCCACACCTTCCTAGACATTCATTTGGTTTGGAGATAAAAGAGGTGAAGGGTAATCAGTGGGTAATAGCTAGCTGTGTATCTAACAGATGGAGACCTCTTAGCTTGTTAAAGGCCTAATAAGTGATGGCTGGCTAGTGATTGGCTAAACAGGTGCTCTTCCATCATGTGTTACCAACAGCTAATGCAGTCATCTCTGACAAATATCGAGAAGTAATTGAGTTTTTGGAGGTCTGTGTTTGTGCATCTCGGTGTCTTTGTGTTCATTGGTCCATATATAGATAGATGCGATGTGTGTTTGTTCCATTCATTTTTTTAATCTTTGCTGCTTAGTAGTCTTTTATGTGTAGTTTGTTTTGTAAAGCCAACAGTCCAGAACCCAAAATGTATTAAGTTTACTATCCTCACAGCAAATCCTCACATTTTAGAAGCTGAAACCACAGTGTGTTTGGCGTTTGTGCTTGAACTGTTTCAACTGACAGTTTCAACAGCTTGGATCAACTAATTGTTTTAACTCTAGGAACCTAGTTTTTCCTTCTTTTCTTCTGCTTGTTAAGTAAAGCACATCACTTCTCGTAGACTCACTCTTCATAGGAAAAGCCTGACTGACCGCAGGTTTAGAAACGTAAATTCTTGCTTGTATCTGCAAGATGTCTTAAATAAAAGTTATTTGTTGAGTCTGTTCTAGCTAGAAGCATTTTGTAGAAATTATAATAATAGATAATCATGTCAGGTTAATAGTGTGGGTCTGGGCTCAGCTGGCTTTTCATTTGGGAGGCTTGAAGCGATGGAGAAAGAGGCAAGGAGTGAGTCAGGGTGTTTATATCAGGAGGGATCAGGTGTAAGCAACCCCCACAGCCCCATATGTGTACAACTGAGTTTTACTTAATGGCTTGATTATCACATCAGGACATAACAGCCAGATAATCACTGGAATCTACAGAGACGTTGACAGAGACACACAGGGAGCTTTAAAACAGCAGAGGATTGGTTGGTTTTAATTATAACATTTACCAAAGAATAAAACTGTTCATTGTGCTTTTAGTTTTCATTTATAATCCTTGTTTCTTTCTTTCTGTCTTTGTTTCTTAACTCGCTCAATGAACTTTTACAATTTACAACAGTATGTTCCTGCTGCCCACTCCCTGTTGACAAAGGGAGCCTCCTGTAGGTGGGGCCGGTGTATTGCACCACATGTCAAAGAGACTCTGGAAGAACAGGATGAAGGTAGCTCTTGATAAGACATGCAGATCTTTAGCTAGTTTGTCTCTAGGATCTCTCTCTCCCTCTTCTCTTATTTCTTCATTCTGTTTCTCGATGCTCATGATTAAAAGATCATAGATGACACTGCTGAGTGGAACTCATAGTTTGCGTGTAAATATGTATGTGTAAGTTATAAGGTAGTATATTTGTGTGTACAATGACAGAGGTGAAGTGTCACATTTAGGATTTAATGCAATCAAACGAAAGTGGTTCAGACAGGTTAACCAGGTAACTCGCTTTATTATTGATGGTGAGGAATACTTTTGTATGTATGTGCTTATATGTGCTTTCTTGTATGTTCTCGATGTCAGACATTCAGTATGTATGTAGTCAAGTCTCAAAAAACATTTCTCCCTCATTAGCAGTTTAAAGACTATGTTTTTATGCAAACAGACAAAAAGCAGTTTCTTTATCCACTGTATAAATAAGAAGTTATAATAAGCTAAAACTCATCTGCACTGGAAAAAACAATTCCATAATGAATGCAAGAGTTTGTCTTTGTCCCCTAATGCCAAATACTTGGAAAACAAATGCGATTTCAAGACTTAATATGGCCTGTGTTTGTTCCAGCAAGTTTTTGCAAACTCCTTTAGCCTTAGTCAGTTTAACAGTGGTCTTGTTGTTTGTAATTGAAAAATCTAATTGTAGCGTAGTGCAGGATAAGTGCGCTTAAGCACTCCACGGCTGCGCCAAACTCAGTCACAGCTCATTTCTTTAATGAGCACTGCTATTAGAGGGAGCTTTTTTTCCACCTCATGCTGCTTCGAGTCTGGTCCTCTGAGGTTTCTGGCCCTGCTTGCCCTACTGACCAGTCCTGCCCTGTGTCTGCACACATGGTTACATTTTGAACGTCTACCGTGTGGTTCACAACACAACACATTGATAAAGGTATACAAATGTTGATGCACAGTTAACGATTTTGTTCATACTATATTTTGATCATTTCAAAGAAATATAAACATTTCAAGTTCTTCATTGTTGTGTCCAGTCATAGCTTACAAGCTGCCTCTGCAGTGCACAATGTATTTTACTTTTACTGATGTCATGTAGCTGTAGACTGTTTTTGTTTGGATAAAGGAAAAATCAACAATTCAAAAAGAAAACAAAAGTAAACAATCAAATTTATAACTAAACTGAAATGTAAGTAAAACAAACTTATTCAACTGATTACGTACTGTTACATTTAAAAACATTAAAATTCTAATAACCACAAAAGAATAATCTGATGCTCTGGTCATGACACTAACCTGTCTCATTTTTTATCACTCTAACTCTCATCAACCACAGACCCCCTCACTACTCCAACATGTACCCCAGTCCCAGTCTCTCTCTCGCTGCCTTCTCCTCAGCCCCTTTATGTCCTTATCAGCTGGAGGTTCCATTAAGCCTCAGAAAGCAAAGCCAAGCCTCTGAAAAGCTCATGTCCCCCTATAGAGACTGATTGTAAAAGGAGAGAGAAGTGAGAGAGGGGAGAGAAAGTGATTTTAAGAGCCTCTTTAAATCTGTCTTGTTAATGAGTTGTCTTCACCATGGCAACGTCTCTTTTTCAAGGGTTTTCCACTCCACATGCGTAGATGGATTAGGGTTAAAAACAAAAAAAAGAAGGAAAAATGTAGAGAAAGGGAACCTGCAGCCATTTTCTTTGCTTGTTAAACCTCAGCGGAGCATGCACTGGTGACAGTTGTACTCTAATTTTGTTTGTTTATAGCAGAAGCTACATTCTTAAACTGTTAACCTTTTTAAAAGAACTATTCAGGATGAAAACCACTAACATTTTTGTCGGTTGTTGCGAATTTTCACCACAAGGTGGCAATATAATACAGAAAAGCAGAGGGACTCATTCAGTGGCTGAAACTGCAGTGCTTTTAGTCCTTAGTTTCAAAGTTGATCATCTGTGAATCATCAATCTAACCAATATGCCAATGACTTTACAGCACACCCATGAAAACACAAAATTGATGGGATTGTGGTAATTACCAAATGTAATTACTTTCCAATAAATAAATTGCCCATCAGATATCTCACACCCATTTATCCACACTAATAAGAGACACGAGGTGTCACAGGGAGTTTAATTTGGAATAATGGCGGTCTTAAATTTTGGTAGTATTTGATCAGGGAGCTTGAATCGTTGCCCCTGGGGCCCATTAGGAGGGTTCACTCACTGCATCCAAGAGAGGTCTGCTCTCTCTATTAATGCCTCTATCCCTCCATTATTGCTCAGATGGGACAGAAGAGGGGTGGGGGGCCGAGAGATGGACGAGGAGAGGGCGGGGTGGTTTATTAAAGAAGCAAGGGGGAGGAGGGGAGAGAGGGAGGGAGGGATTTTGGGGTCCTGCTTTTTTCCCCAGACAAGAGCTCAACATAGGATTATCAATGGAGGAACCCTGGCTTAGCGCATGCACATGTGCACACATGCACACTTGTGCAAAATGCATCCCTGAGTCTGTTCGATAAGTCAGATGAAACCACCAATCACACTGTCTCAGTGTGTGTGCGGATATGTGTGTATTTTACAGATGATACTGATCCACGTCATCCTATGAGCACTAAGCCTGTCCTGAGACATATTTAACCCTCTCTGTCTTTAACCTGGGATTACAACACACTCAGTCTAATACTATGTCCGGGCTGCATTACTGCAGTCTAACATTTATGTATCATACTTTGGATGATAATGATAAAACCACATTTGGAAAGATTGTACAGATTAAGATAATAGTTTTGGTTTTTGCTCCGATGTTGGCACGCACTATATCTACAGCTAGAGTGTGCTGTAGCTGACCATGACCTTTAACCTCCCTTGGTCTTTGCAAAGTATCAATAAAATGTCACATGTTAATAATGATGATTGTTGTACTGTGTATTAGTCTTGTGCTGATACGGTGAACAGACCCCATCTTGTGTGTTGTTGAGGATGTTGTTCACTTCAACTGTGGGGAGTTTATTTTAGTAAATACCCAAGTTATGTGGAATCTGCAGAACATTCTCTAACAAACCAACTAAAGAGGGTAGATATAAATTGGATCAATGTCACAGGCCTGACGAACAGAGCCAAACCCAGTCATGCAGTGTAAATGTGTTGGTTAATAACCGTAATCAATGCCAGCCACCAGAACTTGCATCCGACTTCAAATCTAACCTCATGATTGTACCTCTGCCTCGAGGCTGATTGTCTTGCTCACTTCCTAAATTTGTGGTCATTGGTCAATTGGTTGTATTTCTGGTTGTTGATTGGGTGGTTTGGTGTTGTACCCCCCCACCACCACCCCAAATGACCTACTGTTGTTAGTAATGAGAATTGGGGTGCAATGTGGGAAGTGGGTCAAACGGCACAGTGTCAGTTTTGCTCCAGGGGTGAAGGAACTGTAGATAAACACACACGCACACATTGTTGTTGATATGGCTTTAACCCATTTCCCCATTGGTATCCCTGTGTTTGCCTCATACAAGCGCGCACACACACACACACACACACACACATACACATACACATGTTCGGCTTTCCTCCCTGTGATGCAGGCTAGCCCCAGGTGGCTTGTTGCTTTGTGCCCTTGAGCTACTGGAGGCACTTAACCTAAATTAGCTCAGTCTGTCTCTGTGCCTCTGTGTCTGAATTAGACAAGACCCTCTCGTCATGAGCCGAGCACGAGGATCATGGCAACAGCAGAAGCGACACACAGCTGTATATCCAAGCTATTCTGTAGAGCAGTATAAAATAAGGAGTATTTATTATACCTCTGTTTTCTGTTTTTTCACCTGAGTTGATTTATTACCTCTGTTTTCTGTTTTTTCACCTGAGTTGATGTTCTAAGGCGTTGTGTTTTTCAGGTGATTGAAAATCAAACTTACGCTGCTGTTGTCTTGGTAAATCACTCTTGATTGGAGTGTCAACTAAATGCCTTCAGTGTAAAATGTGGACTGACATATTGATGCTAATTATTCATATTATTAAAGCAAATGTAAGTAATATGCCAGCTGCTACCTATTGATTGCTGTCATTTTCCCACCTTGAACATGATTCACATCCCACTTTTAATTAAGCCAGTTGTGAGAGTTGT
The DNA here is from genome assembly GCA_031216445.1 of Lateolabrax maculatus. Lineage (NCBI taxonomy): Eukaryota > Metazoa > Chordata > Actinopteri > Acropomatiformes > Lateolabracidae > Lateolabrax > Lateolabrax maculatus. The sequence continues at coordinate 10,933,822 of CM062212.1, read as the reverse complement.
GTGCAGGGCTTGAAAGTCTGGCATTGCGGAGACACACTCAAAGTGAACACAGTGGACAACCACAAGCATGGAACTCAGTGTATCACGTATGTGTGTTTGTGTCAGATTTATGGCATTATGTGTGTAAAGTTAATTATAAAATTGGATTAATGATTGTGTGCTGCTATGAAATAGGAGTGAGGAAAAGTGCACACACACACACACACACACACACACACACACACACACAGGCCCTTAAGAGAGAAGAGCAGACAGCCCTGGTGATGAAATGTAGGTCAGGAAACCAGTGTGGCAGTCAACATAATGCTGTGTGTGCTGGCATCCCTACATGGATGTGTGTAAGTGCGTGTGCATAATAAGTTGTGTATGGTTACATGCTTGTATGCGTATTTACTATAGGCACATGCATTGTCTCGTAACCTATATGTGCAAGAGCATGTCTGTGTGTATCACTAGTAGAAACAAAGATACAAAAAGGATAAAAGGTACAGGGATGCAGTACAGTAATCTAGACTTCCTTTACGGTATAGATTGTAATGTGTGACCAGGTCTGTTGTCTAAATACAGTAGACTGTAGAAACAGCTGCAGGCACACAGTCACACATTCAAAAGCATGCAGAGTGATGTCAGTCTGCTGTGAGCACTGCTGTGAGACACAAACACACTTAGGCCTTGTGGTTATTGATGTGTCGGGTCCTCGGAGGGTCCACTGGAGAGGGAGAAGGACCAGGAGTCAATATGAGTGGAGACAGTATGGCTGGATGGTAATGGCTTTTAATGCAGTCTGGGGGCTGCCAGAGGTCCGTCATTATATTACACTACCAGTGGCTGGATGGAGCTCTCCATTGGGAAATCATTATTTATGATGGCACGTCAGGCACGTGTTACACCTTCATAGTCAGAATTTAACATAGGAATGGCTTTGTTGAATAATTGAATGCTAAGAAAACTGCTGAAATGTATTTTAAGCCAAGGTCAACACTGAATGACTAACCTGTTTGCTGTCCAGCCACAATACTGTTCAGCTGTGGCTAAATACAAACATGGAGTGTCAAACATAACGACGAGAGTTTTCTGACCAGAATAAATCAATGTCAGATAGTTTGGGGAAAAAAACAAGACTGAGAGTTTACAGTCATGCTGCGGCTCTGTGAGGCTGTATTTCGGGACAGCAGTGCTTTGAGCTAAATGCTGAAGTCAGCATGCTCACATGTGCACAATGATGATGTTATCATGCTGATGTAAAGCAGGTTTGGTTTACCATCTTAGTTTAGTGTGTTAGAATACTTACACCTGGTAAGCAGTGAACACAAAGTACAGCTGAGGCTGATGGGAATGTCGTTAGTTTTTACAGGTATCCGGTCATAAACCAAACTATTAGACAAATTAAAATTTTGACCTAATGACTGCACTAAATGAGAAGTCAGAGATGACCAAAATTATTAGTGTTCATGCTGAGCAGGACATGAATGCATGTACCAAATTCATTTCAACCCATCCAATGATTGCAAAGACATTTTCTTCAAAAACTTCAAAAGACAACTTCATGGTGGCACTAGGAGAAACGTCAGGGGATTACGAAAGTCTTAAGCTACGTCCTCTGGATCTGGATGGATTATGGATATTCAAACCATATTTCATGGCAATCCATCCAAAATTTGTGGATATATTTCGGTCTGGACCAAAGTGGTGGACTGACTGACTAACCAAAATTGCCATCCACTCCGCTAGTGTGGCTAAAGAACCTGTTGGGCCACTCGATTCAAGCCGATCTAAACACCAGGAAAAAAATGCACTGAAGGTTGTCCCGCCAACTTATAAACCTTCCAACAGGGGCCTGTTTCAGTTTCACGTCATTGTCTTCCCAACTTCATGGGGGGTGACAGGGCAGTGGGGTTGGATTGCATTAGATTTAAAACTCAGTTGCCGAGGGGAAATGGACGGTTAGTTACAAATCCATCCTGACGGGACATAAAACGCCTCAAGTTCCCAACAAAACCGCCACCCTCTATGAAGGCACCAAAAGCTCAGACATACAAATCAAGCTGCTCGTAAAATAAGTGTTTTAACTCCCTGCTCATTGGGCGTTTACATATCATGAGTGACCCGCCTTTTACTGTGCTGAAGCTGACATTGGATTATAAAGGTTTGCTTGTTAAATGAATGTATAGGAAGGCCTTATATAAAGGTTGCACGCGTCTTTGTCAGTTTGTGCTCTTCCAGCTGTTATTGCTATTAGGTGATTTGGTCTTTTTGTTTTTAGGCTCTTCTTAGCCGCATCTTGTTTCACTACCATGCTGAGGCACAAAGATGTCACGCACAACAATGTTTTTCAGAGCAGATTAAAGTCCGATGCAGTCTTGTCCTCCACATGTTCAAACAGAGGCACATAGAGTATTCCTCTATCTCTTGTCTCCGTCTTTCTTTCTCTTTTATCTTGGCTTGAATATCAAAGAGGGTTGATAGGGAGTTCCCAGGTCAGATGCCAGGGGAGTGAAAATTAGGCATGACCGCCAAGCCTGCTGGGCCTTTGTGTACGTTTGTGTGTATAATATCTGTTTTTATTGAGTCTCTACCTATGGCTGTTTTGCATTCACACTCCATCTATCTCTCTCTCTATTCTCGCTTCATCTGTTTCCCTGCTCTCCACCCCTGACTTTTCTCTCCCAGCTGCCTTTATCTCCTCTCTCGTTTCTTTTGTCCCTCTAAACGCTGCCTTTTCTATCCTGCCTCGCATCACTACTCAGCAAAATGGCTCTGCTCCTACCACATCAAAGAATCTTTCAACGTTTTGTGGATGAAAACTTTGCACAAAGACACAAAGGACGAGAAGAAAAAGTTTTGCTTTTGATAGCATCTCCATTTTTCCCCCACATTAGTATTGTGCTTCCCTTTTCAAAGACGTTTCTCTGGCTCATACACATTCACACACATCAAGCTGTGTGAGAACAGCTACATGGTGTTTGAACAGAAAACTCAAAAATATGTGTGTCACCGCATCAAGGCTGGGATATGCACATATGCTTGTGGCACAGAAAACACACACAAACATAAAGAACAGAGTCTGGTTATGTTAGTGATGGTGTGTGCATGCTCAGGACGCAGTTTGCAGGGTGTCCCCCTGGACTTGGAAGGTTTTCTCATGGCTCACAAAGGAGGACCAGCACATACAAGGGGAGGCCCCACTGCCTTTCATTGAGGAGAAAAACCCCATGTACACACAGGCACACTCACAAAATGCAGCGGTTTTCATTGCTAACTTGAATTTGCATAAAAAGTGGCTGGGGAAAATGTTCACTAAAATGACATGTGAGCCACTTCAGTAGCTTAAAATATATTTCCCCCCTTCAGTCTGACCTCTTTTAATCATATTCTGCATGCAATCATGCAAATACACTACTGATGGGCCCATTCAAAACCACCAAGAACAAAAGCCTGGCGGCCATTGACTTTCTGACGGTGAACAGAGATGTTTGCTGTCTGCATTGATGACAGTTGGTCAAGCTGAGTTGTGGAATAAATGGAGTGTTGTTGGGTGAGCTGTGTGCTAGTGAAGGCAAGTTGTTATGTATCTGTTTTTCTGTCTGGAGAAGAACTTTATTAATCTCCTTCTGGGGAAATTCAATTTAACATGTGTATGTGCACACAGTGATTCATTGAGGACAGTTATGGGATAGTGAGATTGTCTATGTGAATGTATATGTTGGGTGTGTGTGTGTGTGTGTGTGAAGGAATCCCAGCTGCTTCAATGGAGTAGGTCAGACGGAAAGACCAGAAGACGGGGTTGGGGGGAGGAAGGAGGATTGGCGTTACCCAGTAACCTCTATCTGCTGAAGAGGCAAGTGCAACACAGGAAAGAAAGCCAGAGAGAGAGAGTCAGAGAGGAGGGCTGAGAGGGAGACAGCAAGAGTTTGGTGTCAGTAAAAGGTCATTAAGCAAGTGCTGAAGATTATTGAACTTAATGTGTTTGTGTGTGGGTGTGTGTGTGTGTGTGTGTGTGTGTGTGTGTGTGTGTGTGTGTGTGTGTGAGATGCGCGGGAACTTTACCTCATGCTAAAATCATTAGTCCTAGAAAAACAGTTATCACAGCCTGTTTACTCAGCCTAGCCTCTCCATCACCCTAGCTTCTGTGTGTGTGTGTGTGTGTGTGTTTGAGAGAGAGTTATGTTTATTCAGGAGTGAGTTTGAAGTTTAACTTTGCTTAACTACCTTTTTATGAGCGCTGTAGAGAGTTGCTTCCTGCTTATCCATGTCTACCTCTCCCTGACCCGTCTTCAGAACACCATTGTATTATACTCCTATTTTTTCACGTAATAGCTCTGCATTGATTACAGATTTGTAATGATCCCAGACGTGTGTCTTGTTTAAACTGGTAACTATTGATGCAGTATAGTAAAGCTGTATTACAGTGAAAAAACACCAGTTAAATGGCAGCAATGGTACAGTTTGTAAATACGATTGTGCATTTAAATATGGTGTACGATCACCCCTCAACCTTCAACATGCCATACCCCCCCCCCCCCCCCCTTCTCTTTGCTTATAGATTATTCATGCTTTGCTCTATATCGCAGAGAACACCAAAGCGATCCGGTTCCCATTGACCCCTGATACTACGCTTTCATTCAGATGTGCAGGGATGAAAGAAAATGAGAAGGGATGAGAGAGCGAATATCTTGCTCTACATGCTATAAATTATAAATTTTCATTCACAGAAAAGGGGAGATGGGGAATAACAATTCGAGTCCAAACCATTTTGTTTTTATAACTGATACATTTTTATAGACACATGAAGTACAAATATGAAGAAAAATATGTTGCCAGCAGGTTTGCAAATGTAAAGAGCTGCTTCATTTCCCTTTTCACATTGTTATAAACTAAATGTTTGGATTTTTTGGCTATAGATAGATAAGCAATCTCACATCCATATGGTTAGTAGAGATGGTTCTTTGTTGTGATTTGGGAGTAAATATGTATTTTATTAACTGGATCTCACATGAGTGCTTTTTGTTCACTTAGCTGTAGTTCAAACCAGTGACAAGCCTGCCCCTGTTTAAATCCATTCACATGTTCAGGTGCAGTGACTTTGTTACAACTCTGCTACTCTGTGCGTTCCACAATGTTGCTCGCACACAGATGCGAAGCGTTTGCGCGCACTCATCTCAAATATTTGGCCTTGTTTTCCACGCCTCACATCCTCCTGCTTGTCTCCACCTCGCGGGTTTTTCTACCTACTAAGGGGAAGGTGCGCAAAGTCAGAGCCTGAACAAGACAACACAGGAAAAGAAAGAGAGGTGGGGAAGAGGGGAGAGTAAAATCAATACAGACTAGATTACATTAGCCGTCATGAAAGCATTCGTGACTTAAAAGAAAGAGAAAGGAAAATGAAATTGGGAATGGAGAGAGAAGGAAGAAAGAGAGGGTGATTTGACATTAGCGGATCAGGTAGAGTTGAGGGGTTTTAGGAGGTCAGCTTAGCTCTCCCTTCTTAAGTCCAATTAGAAAAATAAAAGCTGAGACCTGTCAGATGAAGGGGGAGGTGTGTGTGTGTGTGTGTGTGTGTGTGTGTGTGTGTGTGTGTGTGTGTGTGTGTGTGTGTGTGTGTGTGTAGATGCCAGATTCAGGCACTTTGGGAATTTGAACGGATGTTTGATAGACTATAATATTGAACAAAAGAGGGAGTGTGTGTGTGTGTTTTGGGGATTGATTGAAAGATAGAACTAGGGCAATTTGTTAAATTCAGCAGTCTGGGATAAAAAATGTTTTTTAAAAAAAATAGGGTTTGTATGTGAGAGCTTTTGTGTAGCTATAGTTGCATCTGCCAGGTTGATGGAGAAGATCCAGATGAGGTGTGAAAATGGGACGGGGAACACGAAGAACGGAGGAGAGCAATGAAAGGAGCAAGAGCAGGAGCACCTCATCAATCTCTTTCCTTTATTATCATTCTACCACATTCACCCATAAGTCTTAATAACATCTGGTGCAGCAAGACTGGTTAATTATTCAAATCCCCCCCCCCCCCTATTTCTCCATATTTTTCAGAGGGTCACCACCTTTTCACTTGAACACATTTCTGGTTGTCTAACAAGAAGAGATAATCATCATCTTGCCACAGGCCCAAATACTAATGAACATGTGTTGAGATTTTGTGTTTGAATGATTGTCATCGGTTTTATTAACAATTTAAATAATTAAATGGCTAGAAAACCTCACAATTTAAGCCAGTTATAATTATATCAAGGAATTGTTTGATCTTTGATAAAAGAATATATATTTTGCTCATAGCTGATGTTGTGAATTTCTATAAATTCATTGATTGACAGAAACTACTACTACCTAACTATTTTTCGTAGTTGATAAATCCTTTAAGTCATTTTTAAGCACAAATGTACTCACACTTATATGATAGTAATTTGAATATCTTTGGATTTTGGACTGTTAGACAAAACAAAATGTTTGAAGATTTCACCTTGAAAATATTGGAACTTGTGAGGGGAATTTTTCACACATTTAATTTAATCAGTATTGAAAATAATTTTCAGTTGCAGACCTAGAATGTGTTTTTAAAGATAACGACTACATTGTAAAGAAGAGAAAAAAAGCAAATATTGCCTCAGTTTAGGTAATCAAGATTTATTAATTGCATAACCAAGGGCTAATATAATCATGTTCATAAAGCTGTTCCCCAGATAACCAAGCTTCATCCACTGAGTCTGCACGCTTCCATCATATGCTGCCTAGAGTATGAACAGATTAAATTATTGAGGGGGGGGGGGTTCCATTCTTTACTGGGAATGAGCGGAAGGATGTATGGATAGATAGCCATAATCCTAGAGATGGCCTAGATTAGAAGACCTCCTTCAGCAGACAGAGTTGTTGACATGTCTCTTGCACTGTGTGTGTGTGTGTGTGTGTGTGTGTGTGTGTGTGTGTGTGTGTGTCTGTGTGTGTGCGTGTGTGTGTATTGACACTGTCCTGAACAATAGGCTCTTTAATGAGTGATGCTGCGTGGGCTCGCGTCTGCATTGATGATCCTAATACTGTACGCGTGCCAAACCGTACGAGGGGGTTGCAGGTCATGTGTGGACCTGCATCTGTCAAACAGGTTGAACTTGCAAGAAGAATTGACGGACACATACTACCCACATTTAGAACTTTATAACTCGAGGACAAGAGCCGCCACAAATATGGCCAAACACAGAGGCTACTGACAGAGCATGGGGACATGTGGCGACTTTGCTGAAGGCCTTCCAGACTAACACAGCAACCTGAGATAAACCTGCGTTCACTGTCAGTCTGAATGGGTTCATATTGCTTCTAACTTGTGTTAAAAGTAGGGCAGAAATTAATGATTATTTTTATTTTTGGCGAATCTGTAGATAGTTGTTATTGATTTATGGAATTGTTTAGTCTATAGAAAAAGAAATGCCCTTCACAATTACTTAAAGTCTCCATATTGCTTATTTTGTCCGACCAACAGTCCAAACACCAAAGATATTCAATGTAAAATGATTTACAACAAGGAAAAGAAGAAAACTATTGCCTATAATCAGGCAGGAACCAGTACATGCTTGTACATTAACTTTTAATTGCGTGGCGTAAAGAAAAACACACTTCATGCATCTTCTATGTTAAATCTCTGGTGTAAACATTTCAGCTGACACTTCTGACTTTATTAGGTACACCTGTACCTAATAAAGTGACCAGTGTGGTCTTCTGCTGCTGTAGCCCCTCTGCTTCAAGGTTCGACGTGTTGTGCGTTCAGAGATGCTCTTCTGCATACCTCAGTTATAACAAGTAGTTATTTGAGTTACTGTTTTTTACTGTTTTTTTTTTCCCTTATCCTGATGCTTGGTTTGAACTTTAGCAGATCGTCTTGACCATGTCTACATGCCTAAATGTATTGAGTTGCTGCCAGGTGATTGGCTGATTAGATAGTTGCGTTAAAAGCCGTTAGTTGCACCTAATTAAAGTGGCTAGTGAGTGTATTTATACACTGTCTACAGTTCAGCTCATGTGTGGACCTGCATCTGTGTGGAAGCTGGTGATTACTAAAACATTACAGTAGTATTTTATGAAAAAGGTCAAACAGGTTGAATTCACAAGAAGAACTGACGGACACATACTCCCCACACACCCACAGACATGACGAATGTCAGTAAACATTAACAATAATACACACAGACAAATCCAAATGCACTTTAGAGTCAGGATGAAAGGTTCAGATCATCAAGGTCGGGTGGGGGAATCGTTTTCAGTCCCATTCACGCTCTTGTTGCAGCCCCCTCCATACCTCCCCTCCCTCCCTTCTTCAACCATTTGGGTTGAAAAGAAATACGGTCGCAGAAGGAGGGGCGGCTCTGCTTTTCTCCGTCTGTGTGTGTGTGTGTGTGTGTGTGTGTGTGTGTGTGTGTGTGTGTGTGTGTGTAGGTGCTCATTTGAATGGGTGGGCCAGGGTGTGTGTGTGTGTGATAGATTGTGAGTGGTTTGGACAATGGGAGGATTGTATGTGATCTATATTCATGTGGCACAGATTCACTGGCCATGTGCGCACACAGCAGGCTGGGAATGATCAGACAGAGGAAGAGGGGTTAAGAAAAAACTGTATTTATATAGAGAAAACACAATCTAATTTAGATTTAGTAATGGTGTTACATTTGACAAACCAGAAAATGGTACAAAATGAGATCAAATTAGATAAATGTCAGTGCTTTTGTGTGTTGTATTGTATGTAACGAGATTTTCTTGCTGGAAGCTGTATCCTCCTGAGAAAACCTTATGAAAAGCTCAACATGTATTTTTTTCAAGGATGTACAAGGTTCTCCTGTAGGGGTGACTGATAGTTTAATTAGATGCAGAAATATTCCCCAAATTAGTCTGTCGTGGCGGTGAAAGCATCAGTGCACTGATTACTTTGACAAGAGCAGAGCAGGCTAGAAAGTAAGAAAAAGGCAGAGAGAGCAAAGGAGTGAAATGAGATTTGTCCTTCACAGCAAAATAGCATGGGTTTGCCTGTTCATTCTAATAAAGCATATTTAACTTTCAGCTATATTCTGAGTCCTGCAGAGTAAAGAAGACAGAAAGTGTAGAGCGAGAAAGACAGCGCGAGAGAGCGACTGATGATGAGAAATAAAGGGAGAGGCAGCCAGAACTCCTTGGTAACCAAAGCACAGAGGAACAGAGGGGCCGGTCCTACACCCCTCCTGCTGTGTGTGTGTGTTTGTGTGTGTGTGTGTGTGTGTGTGTGTGTGTGTGTGTGTGTGTGTGTGTGTGTGTGTGTGTGTGCGTCTCCGAGGACCTGGCTGCCTGAGGGAGGAGTGGTGATGACGGGGGGGAGTGGTGGACTGTGTGTGTGTGTGTGTTTAGAGAGAGAGAGAGATAGGGCTAGAGACTATTGTCAGCATGGTAGACGGTTACACACACTGTTGGCCAAGTCGCCGTGTAGTGAGAATGTGAGTGGAGGAGCGCCGACGCCAGCACTCCTTCGACCTGTCGACTCTCTCTTATTCCCTGGATTTGTGGGGATTTTTGTGCTTTACAAGGACACTTTTTTTTTTATAATATAGAGACACGTAAACTCAACCAGAATAATGGTGTTTATCGGGACCTCGTTGAAATCTGTGATTAAATATTTCAAAAGGAAGGGTAAGATATGTTTACTTCTGTTCTATATTGATCACAGTGTATCATATGAGTGGTTTAAACTTATTTTCCATATGGAAACTAGAACGAATAAACAGCAGTTATTTGAATTTCTACTGTTTGTATAATTTTGATAGGAATGTGATTTACACGCGAGTGTCTGAATTTCCGACAGCTTTCCATGTCTTTCACTTAATTTAAATAGCCATTTTAAATCGCTTCATTAAAAATTTTCTGAATCAAGAGTGGACAAACACCAGCTTTAATGATTTGTATATAATTGTGTTACAACTAATGGTTTCCTGTGGGTACATTGCTTCACTGCTGCCTCTGCTGAGTCCAGAGACAACCCTCTGTTGCACCCTGTTACCAGGTAACCCCATGGCCAAGACTTCCCAGAGCTGACAACTATTAGCACTAAATGACCCAACAGCATTTCTAAAGGTGGCAGCTGGAAACATTTAAAATCACAGCTACGCTTTTAGAAATAGACGGCCCTTTCTCCTTCTTCTTGGAACAATTTTGGTGTTTATTTAGTTCTACATTTTTCAGCTAATTTGAGCGTTATCAAAGGAAACCACACTAGGTCTTTGTGTCGTGCGTATGCAGAAGATTGTGCTTAGGAGGATTAGTTAATGCTCCAATTATTTTATTAGTGGCTGTGTAATAAGCATGGGAGGATGGTTAACAAAGACCTGGTTGATGCAGGGCAAGCTGCTTGTGCCAGATCTAATCTCAGGTGTATTTATAGCCTCTGTGTGTGTGTGTGTGTGTGTGTGTGTGTGTGTGTGTGTTGTAGTCAAGGCTGAGGTGATTTTATTAATCATTAGCTCAGCGTTTTTGTACTTCTCACACCATAACTTGCACATGCCTGCACTTTGCTCCTCAGCTGAGCACCTGAGGTCCTCCACTGCAGTCCAGAGCATAGTGAGCTCATAGCCTCAGCCCTTACATAAAATCAAGAGTGCACAAACGTTTTGGACATAGAAAGAGAAAGAATTTGAATTGCAAATTAATTTAGATGTAAGATTAAAAGATTATTGAACGGGGCATTAGGGTATCCTTGATATTTAACTATTTAAAATATGATAGGTAGAAAGTCGGGTTGTTATATTTTACATTATCAAGAGGACCTGTAAAGAGGCATATTCCCCAAAATAACTATTAACTAAGATGATTTTACACTTTTGCAACCCTTGTAATGACTTTACTGTACGTTATATCTCAAAAACCGACCTGGCCCAAGCCTATGCCGACCCTTACGACACACAGGATGTTGTAGTAAGCATGAAAGTCAATGATCTATTGGCTGGTGGGTGACCGGGGACCCAGTTCAAGATTAACATAGATATTGTCAATATAATTTGATCACTGTTATTGATCATAACAGCTGGTAGCTCTAGGGTGTGTGTGTATGTATATATGTGTGTGTGTGTGTATTTTCCAGGGACAACTGTATGAACTTGGTGGTTTTTTTTTAAAGCTCTGATGCACCTGGTAGTCTGTTTATGTCTTGCAGAGTTTTCAGTAGCCTGTTTGTTAATGGGCGTAGGGAGAGTTGGGATGTCAATGGACAGAGGGATTAGTGAACTTCTGAAAGACTTTCGCGCCACAGTCCAGTCTGTGTGAGACTGTGTGTGTGTGTGTGTGTGTGTGTGTGTGTGTGTGTGTGTGTGTGTTGAGGGGCTAGGGGGTATTGTGGCACTGAAAGGCCTGATGTGGAGACTGATGCAGGGGGACAATACAGGCTTTGTGTCCATAGTCCTCATGCCCTTGGTCTCCTATAGCCTGGCCGAGGACTATTCAAAGCCCATGGTCAGAAAGGAGGATGGGGGAGGGTTACCTGTGCTGCGTGTGTGTGTGGGAGAGCACAGAAATTTGAAATGGGTTTCATAAGAATTGGATTATGTAAAACCATTATTTAGACAGTCAAGCTGATATAAGGATGTACTCTTATTCATACACAGCTGGGCATCACTGCCTTGCTCATGACCGTTATTTTTGGAGTTTGGATATCCAAAAAAGCCTGCTTTTCCTTCACATTTCAAATTCAACTTCCACTGAACAGTGTGTTTTGTGGTAACTATGTGTGTGTTTCTGTTTCAGCCTCATGCAACTCTCCAGTCTGAACTTGTGATCAGAGAAACTGCCTCGTGTTGTATTTGATTGATTATTCTGACTAGTGCAGGCACACTGCAAACAGCATGTGTAACAACACGGGTAGACAATCACAGTGATACATATTTTACATATACACAGTATTCAGCTGCTTGCACCCATCACACACCCTTATTTATAATGTAGACATGTAACAAACAGAGGCTGTTGTAATCGACCACCCTCACGTATGTGGTGTGGTTGTCGGACTTCTTGTCACATTTGCTTCAGACATTTGTAAAAACTATTTGTTTAAATAGCTGGTGCCAGATAGGCATGATTATAAGAGGTAAATTATATATACATATTCTACGTGATTTCCTGTTGCTTGTTTTTGCTCCATGTATTGTCACTCAGATGGTTACAGCTTAAAGCAAACAAGGATTGTGTGGCCGAGGCTCGCTGTCTGTGTGTGGTATTTGTAGCAAAATTGGAAAGAGAAAAGGGAACTTTGTGATTGAAGAAAAAAAATTGGTTTGGTAACAGAGTTAGTGGGAATTTGAGGACAGGAGCCGTTTTTACATATGAACTCTGGTAATGTCCAGAGACTCACGTCCAGAGTTTCCCTTTCACACGTGTAGCACACAACAGGAGATTGTCCATGGCAGACCCTTTCTCACCTACTGAAAAATCTCTGTTTAGTTTAGGCAACGGGTGCCAGAAGAAGGACATAACACAAAAAGTACGCTGCGGTCTTAATTCAGCAACTTCACAGCAGAGCGTTCAGGCCAAGTCTAAACAATGCAGGAGGCTGGCTGCGTTTATCCAGCGCCATCCTCATGTGTAAAATATAGCGCCTGTGGATGAGAGGGGAGTTGACTGCTAGAAGTCTTCAGTGCACCCACTTGCTCACTAGTATTTCTTTTGAAACTTGGGCTCAATTGGACATTACACTGACTTTGTACAAGGGAGCTGGAAGGTTAAAGTTTGTTTAATTTCCAGTCCAACTGATTCGAACATTTGCATTCTCACATACAGCTCCTCCGGTTAATGTCTAAATAAGTTCAGGGTTACAGTGCATGTGTGAAAGGGGCTATGAATAAACACAATGACCTCCCTCCTTTGCTGGGGGGGCAGTTAACGTCTGCCCATTCCCCAACTTGCTGTAGAGACAGACGTTAAGGTGCCATTAGTCACCAACAGCAGCGGGACCTGGCACACTGGACTGTCCCCTATAAATCCATCAAATTTGCTCAACATTGCCGTACTCATTAGGTTGCAGACCCTCTGACGGGGACGTATAGGCAAATGTGGACTTGTCACAGAAAGGCTTTTAAAATGGTCGGTGTTGAAGACTATCAGAGGTCATCTGCATATCAAAGCAGTTACAGACTGTCTCACACTTTCTCCAATGACCAATCTGCAGTCATAGGCCCCCGTCCTACACTTCTACCTTTGAGGCCTTTTGTCCTCCCCAGACACACGCACACACACACACACACACACACACACACACACACACACACACACACACACACACACATACATACACACTATGCATCCAACTATGGCTCATTAGCACCTGTGAAAAAGCACTCAAACAAAAACAGTCCACACACACCCTGCCCATTTCATGACCCATCCCCTTTCTTCTGGTTCCTCCAAACATCTAACCTCAGTCCCAGTCAGATGGAAATGTTGTGATGGTCAGGACAGAGACAAACAGATAGCAGTCCTAACTATTATAAGGCTAAATGGAGATAGTTCTACATCCACGATCACCAACTTTGGCTTGGATACGCTCACTTGGTAAGACTGACTTTTTGTGTGTGTGTGTGTGTGTGTGTGTGTGTGTGTGTTTGTTGATATTGATATTTAAACCTGAGTCATTTTGCTGACACTTGTATTTAGAATGGCTTACAAATGCAGTTTGGGAATAAGCTTCAATTTCTGAATCACCCGCGTTATACCCCCAGTTGAAAGGGAAACAAGGAAAAGCACCATAGTGCCTGTTAATATTCCCTTGATGATGTCTGACTGGGAGAATGCAAAGAACAAGGAAAAGGATTGTTTTCCCTGTCTTGTAAAGAAAAAAGATAGATGGGTGTCTTAGCCCGCTGTGAAAGTTTATGTGCTTTTAAATGGTCTTGAGATCTAGTTAGATGTTAAACCTATTGAATGAGGGCCAGTGCGTGCAGTGTTGTTAATATTGTCTTATTGTTTCTCGTGAGGGCTTAGAGAACTAAGGAGTTAACTTGCTTAAAAGGTATCTTTTCATATGATTTCAATAACCTGTTTGAATTACTTAGCTGAATATCATCTGGTTAGTGTTTCCCTCCAACTTACTCTTTATCCCTCCTCCCCTCTGACTTGTGTGGCCTACTGTGTTATGTCTCAGATGAGTGTCATGTTGTTGGTGTGGAGACTGACACCTTGATGCAAAGCACTTCAATCTCCTTCCCCTTCCTTTTCTCCTCCTAATATAACCAAATCCCTCAAGTGGCCAGTACCTACATACAGGACCTTTTGTAGTCCATAATTTACCGTTTTCCAAAGGGTGGAAGTTCAACTGATGTCAGCTGAAAATCTGTTATATTTCAACTGTGGCTAGTTTATCTTGTACTTTTTTAAGTTTGACAACAGCACTGTTGTTGAGGAGATTAAATATCCTTTAGGAGATCCACAAGGTTCAATAAAATTGAAAATTCAAGTCAAGATAAACTAGATTTCCTAACGTGATCTGTGTGTCTCTGCAGCGGTGTCTAACCTGGATGAGGAGAGCAAGTGGACGGTTCACTACACAGCTCCGTGGCACCAACAGGAGAACGTCTTCCTACCAGGCAGCAGGCCACCCTGTGTAGAAGACCTCCACCGTCAGGCCAAAGTCAACCTAAAGACCGCCCTGCGAGGTAAGGATCAATCGAATCGGACCGCTTCAGAGAGTTTGACCGAATCCAACTTGATCACAGACAAAATCAGGGTTGAAGGAGACATTTGGCTCTCAGGTGAAGAAGCTGAATTACTGTGTTTGCATCGTTTCACTGTTCACATTTAAAAGAAATAGATAAATACTAACATATGAAAGAGAAACATAACTTCCTCAGCCATTCACACCTTGGCAATGTATTAGCCATTTGTTTACTTTGACTATTTTACAGGCCACATATAGTTTGTAAAGTAACACATGGCATTTTAATTGTATTTTGGCTGTTGGTTTCTCACCCTGCTGAAACCCGGTGGGTGAGGTAAGTTGGTAATTCTTAGGTATGCTCGGGGAGTCCAGTGCTAGTATAAAGTTTTTTGGCAATGGGTGAAATATTACATTTCCCATACATTTATATTAGGACTGCAACTAATGATTAATTTTTAGATTATTTTATCCATTTTATGGGTTAATTGTTTGGTCCATAAGGTCTCGACCAACAGTTCAAAACGCAAAAAGATTCAATTTACAATCATATAAAACAGAAATAACTTTACATTTGAGAAGGTTGAAACCCGAGTTTCATTTTTGCTTGGAAAATGACAATGACCATTAATTAGTTATCAAACCTGTTCCCCATTTATTTTCTGTCGTTCAACTAACCGATGAATCAAGCAGTCGTTTCAGCTCTAGTTTAAATGTTTCAGTGGAATTTGTAAGTTAAGTTTGTAAGTGATACCCATAGCTATCTTCAATAAACCACTGACATCCATATCAGCTAAATCAAACCAGAATATTCACACTGGCAAAGTGGGTATGTTGCCAGACGTGATCACATTTGTCATGACAACAAGGTAAAGATCAGCTGTGTTTGTCTGAAACATTGTAAAAATGTCCAAACCTGTAATTTGTGTTCAGTCCAAAGTTTAGCCAACAACACAAGAGTGTAAAATCCTCTTCGTCATGTTTGTCTAGTACAATTAGAGAAAAACAGACACATCCTTGTTGTCTAACAAACAAACAGAGAGTCAAGTCACAGCAGGGTGACAACTTTTAGATATTCTCACAACATTCCCAGAACAGGAAGTAGGAATACCAGTAAATGCTGGCACCTGTCTTGCTTTGAGTTCCTGGGAAAGTTGTGTTTTCCACCCATTTGTCAGATAAGAGTTTGAGAGTCAGGTGTGAGAAGTGTGTATATGGGTGTGTATGTGTGCGTACATGGGTGGATGTGTTACAGTAAAGGCTCGAGGTTTACATGCCAGGGTGGCCTTATGTGCCAGCAAATAAAAAACAGACTGATAAAGGGAGAAAGAGAGATAAGAATGTGTAAAGCATTAGTCACCTGCTTCAACAAACATGCGCGCGCACACACACACACACAATGTAGGCTTTCTTAGTCGTTCCCATTGTTTGACCCCTGTGCTGTTGCTGCTGCACATTACTTCCTGCAATATTTATGTTGTTAGGTACGCAAACGCCCAGACACCACCTGGGAGGTTGAATATATTCAGCCACCCCCCCTGCTCTTGTAGATGTCTTACCATCCTCCTGTCATCACCTCCCAGCCCCAGGGGTCCTAACTGAAAGACAACAGGTGTCTAATGTGCTGTCCATTTGAGTCTTGGTGTGTGTTTTAGCTCTTTATTTTCTTGTCCACTCCCAGTTGAGAGTGTAGGTTACACACCTAGCCACACCCCAGTCTTAAGGAAATTGATTTAGTTTTTTCTTTGTAACTTCAGTTTTCCTTTAACATTATGTTCAAATACAACAATACAACTATCTCTGTAGTAATTAAACTTCCATAATTTACATATGTGTAATAGTAATAACTGTATTTTTACAATATATTTTATAATTTAGAGGTTGTATTAGGACGTTAAACCAGGCTCAACCCCTGCTCTCATGCACACGTAACTAGTAACTAAATCCAGTGCCACCAGCACGAGTATAGCAAGGTACACGAGTCTGCTTTCTGCTCTGCAAAGCAGAATAATCAATAACCAATCAGATGGCAATGTGCCTCCATTGTTCCTTTCACCCAAGCACATGGGCTTCAGCTTGTGTCCAGCAACGAGGCTTTTGCAGGCGGCTGATGAGTTACAGAAAGCGTGCATACAGGTCGAAATACGTCAGTGAAGTTACGTAACAGTATTATGATTGTCAATAATATCCAAAGAATTATGCATTAGTTTAGTCAGTTATGTCATTCAGTGATAACTAGGGGGACTATTTTGTTTTTCAGTGTCTACAAAGTTTATTTATGTAAAAACATCAGAAGACGCATCTGCCAGAGCAAATAAAACATGAGCTTGCAGACTCGTCTGGTTCCCAGGCTAGTAAAAATAAGGGTAGATTTGAAAAAATGCTTTCAAGGCAACTTATCTCCATAATCTCATAATACATAGCATTGACAGATAAATTGACTAACTTTAAAGCGGCTATAATCCATATTTTTCCAATAACAACATATCAAGTGACAATTTAGTCAACAGTGTGAAAGAGGCCGGCCATAGTGATCAATGTGTCACCTCAATCTGCAGCGCTACTCGGCTTTACAAGCTTTACAGCGAGTTTCAGCTCACTGTTTAGCTGCCTGGCCTGCAACTTAACTGTTGGTTCACTTTTACTGCTCTCATAGTAGTCTCATTTTTTTCGCGTGCAGGAGGCAACTGCTTTCAGTGAAAAAGCTCTGAAAACCCACTGAACACAACCTGCTCAGCACGAAACAGCAGACTGACACAGTTTGTTAGCTGCAAGTTGTGCAAGAAATATTAATACATGGTGACTTCAACACCAAAGAAAACACGGCGAAAGGTCATTGGGTCACTGCTAAGTGGTACACACATAAACAGGATCAAATTATATTTGAAAATATATTTATGGTTTATTACAGCTTACTCGAATAACTGTAGTTTTACACAAACTACATTACAATGCCGGTGTCTTTTGTGCATGTTTGGCACTACACTGCTTAGGTCAAATACTATTTGCCAATTTGATTAACATGCCACTGTAAAATATATACGGATACACCCTGTTCATATCATTATATTATTTTTCATTCTTTTTGCTTGTCTTCACATTGTCACTTACTGGTCCCCTCCCTCCAGTTCTGCCTAGCAACAATCCCCACTCAGCTCATCAGTGTTATTTATTTCCTCAACCGTCCCCAATCACGCAACACCAATCAACCTAATAGCTCCGCTTCTCGTCATCATCCTCATTATCATCATGCTTTCCAAACCCCTTCTTCCAAACCGCTACCACATCAGCTTGTTGTTACAGTAGCTACGTTTGTCAACCCCATTAGGATTCATTAAGTGACAGTATTATACATGCACCAGTGTGTCTCTCCACAGAGATGGGCTGTAATTAGCTATGGAGATAGATGGCGCATAAAAGGGATCAAAAGCAGCATCGTTGAGTTGCCAGGCTAGGAGTGATGTGCATGTGCTTTGGTAGACATGTGTGATTTGTTAAAGGGGATTTGGATTGTGCATCAGACACTGAGTGAATCCCAAAGATGGACGATAAAAGACCAGGGAGGTTTTTACATTTGTACGGATCAGGGATAATATGCAATGAAAGACAAAAGAGATAGTTGATATGCCACCAATGTAATCGCGAGGGACGTGTTAAGATTTGTTCATTTAAATAGAAATGTATCAGGTTTGCCTTCACACAATTTAAGTTTATTTATTCTCCATGTTACAGACATCAGCAAATATTCACAAAACCCCAGTGTGTTGGAGTAGAAGGTGTAGAATAAGTACTACGTGAATATAGATAGCTATTAAAAGACCAGACAAAGGATGCACCAGTAGTTATTTGCAGAGGGAGAAAGAAAAGATGATGTGCTAAAAGCCCCCTGAGAGGGGGGGGGGGGGGGGGGGGGGGGTTGGATGAGAGAGGGACAGTCCTGCCATCTGCGTGTGACAGACCGAAACTGATACCCCCTCCTCTTCTTATCACACACTGGCATACACACACTCGCACATCTATATATCACAATCCCATCACAGCAGGTGGTGGCGAGAGGAGGTGTGAGCCGCGTTCGGCAGCACTCACGTGACTGACAAAGATCAGTTCAGTCCAGATCTTTTTTTTTTTTTGTGTCTGTAACGTGTTTCTCTGTTTCTGTCTGTCCTGCAGAATGTGACAAGTTGAGGAAAGATGGTTTTCGGAGCTCTCAGTACTACTCTCAGGGTCCCACCTTTTCTGACCCCTCGCAGTCCACCAGCAGCCTGCAGGACGATGAGCTGGATGACAATGATAAGAAGGTACACATATGCACACACTGCACTGCACGCAAACACACACAGCTGTCCTGGTGTAACAGTCCCTACATGTTGAGAACACACAAGTGCAGTACCTGTGCACACAGCAGCGCTTTGCAGTGTAGTGCTGATTCAGTGGCGTTGCAACTCACCTCCAGAGATTTAAACAGTGTCCGTCTGCCCTCTAGTGGTCAGACTTGAAAGTTACTCCTCTGTTTCTTCTTTCCAGTTTATTTTATACAAATATGTACATTTATCAGGTGTTTGGAAATCACCCAAAACATGTGTAATGAAAGTTATAGCTCATTAAAAAAAGAAAAATCTAAATGTCATAACTTTTGACAGTAAATTCTTCCTCTCTGGTTGATGTCATGCTATTCAGTAGCATCAGATTTTGTGGTAGTTTATCAATGACACATACAGAACTTACACTAAGTTGATGTATGTGTATTTCTGTATTTTTAAATATTGAGATTTTGGATAAAGGACTGTGATTTTTATTTTATGTTGTTATTGTTTTACATTGTCGTTTTTATTGTTCCAACTAATTCCAGTTGGCAGTTAACACCAGAAACCATAAAGCCACTGAAAACCAGCCAACTCAAAATTGTTGTTTGATTTATCCTTTCATAATAAATTTTTTTCTAAAATATGTCACCCCTTGAGTCAGCTAGTACTCCATGGGTGTAACATCAGCATGCATCATGAAAAAGTTTAATTGAATGTTCAACTCACTCTCTTTTAATTTGTGTCATTGTCTTACTTGTCATAATTTTTCAGGCAGAGCTAAATATATAGAGGGAATAAAAACTTGCTGGCTGTTGTTGTTTTTCCATGAAACTTGTCTTTCCTCTACACATGGCGGGGCTGTTGTTTGTCTAATGTCACGGTACTGTAAATTCATAGGAGGATAATAGATAAAAAGAGAGAGAGAGAAGCAGAGATGAAGAAAACAGTCAGGGATAGAAAAATATCTACAAAAAGAAACAAAAACTATTATTTGTTGCTCTCTTTACCGGCAGACCATTAGTGTGAAGTGAAGCGTAAATGGTTTGACAGCCAGATATGTTTCCTGTACTCCTCTCCCCCTTTTTTTCTCACACACAATGTGATATGAGTGGTCCTGAAAGGGTCAGGGGGGTCTTTCACTGTTATTATCAGGGTCTCCTTTGTCCCCCAGAGCCCCTCGATGCCAGTCGCTCGTTTCATGCCTGTCTCGACCCTTGACATTCATAACTTGCTGTTGTCTTTCCAAACTGTGGACTCCCATCTCTCGTTATCTGTCTTTCTACTTTCTGCACCCTCACCATCCCTATCTTCGACCCGAGCCAATCACCAACGTTCTCTACCTTCCTTCCCCCTTCTTCTTTTCCGCTGTTTGTCCGCCTTCCCCTCTCTTCCCCGTCACTTCCTGTTGTCCTGAGGCCAGTGAGCCTAACTTTGCCTGACAGCAGCCTCAAAAGGAGAAACAGGGCTCCTGGTTGAGCCACAATGATGCAAAATAACAAGCCATGCTTACCACCAAACTATTGCTGAGATCCTTTCATTACATCCTCCTCTCTTCTCCCCCCCTCGGTTGCCTCCCCCCATTTATCCATCCATCCATCCATGCTTGGTTTGTATGAAAGCACAAATAGCCATCTTTTCTAGCCAGTCTGATGTTTGGGATTGTCAGGATAAGCAGGGATGATTGGGATTGATTGCTAGATGTATTTGGGAGATTCTGGACAACTTTATAACAGCAATTTTCAATCTCTGACCAATGGAATCACACTGAGGATTTCCCACCAGTTGTTTTTTTTCCATGGTGGAAAAGCTCAACCTGTTCCAGAAGCGGCCAGCTAATTTTGGGAGTCTAGAAGCCTAAACACCACTGGAATTGATCTATAATCAGAACAATTCAGGATTATTTGTGCTCACTGTGCCTTCAATCTCAGATGAACATTGATTTAAACATTCAGCAAACTGGAAATTGCTGGTTTTCTGTTGACTAACGGCTCAATTTCAAGCCCGGATGCTGCAGTAATATGTTGTTGTCTGTTGCTTCTCTGCAGTAAATTCTACTTCAGGATTAAGGACTCTCTGTGTGTGAACACAGTTTAATGCACGAGTGACTCTCTCTTTCTCCACGCTGTTGCTCTCTTGCTTTTATCCTGCCATCTCCATCCGCTCCATTGGTTCACTCTGATACATGTTTGTGTGTGTGAGTGTTTCCATTTGGGTTTGATTGATCTTGAAACAAGTTTACAGCGCCACAAGCTTCTAAAGGTCACAGCAATGTAATATATTAAATGTGCCAATATAGCCCGTACAATCTGTCAGTTATAGTTTTGGAAGTTTTATGTTATACGTTATTATTCTATTCTATAACATTCGATTCTCACTCACATTTTCTTCTATTATCTTGACATTTTTTCCATTGCCTTTCATTGACCCAGATTTTGTTTCATCTCTCTCACCTCTGTCACTCCCTTTTCTTGTCTTGTCTCTCCCCTCTGCATTCGACTTTCTTCCTCCCCCATCTCGTCTGAATTACATGTCCCCGTTATTCTCTTCTTTCATTCCTTGTTTCTATTATATTTTTCCCCACTGCCCTGTCTCGTCTCTTCTCCTTTCACCTTTCCTTTCTTCCTGTCTGCTCTCTTCCCATTCCCTTTTCTCTCTCTTTGGTCCACTTCATGTTTTACGCCTCGTTAACTCCTTCTTCTTCTTTCTTATCTAGTCCACAGCTTCATCGGCGGAGGACGACAAATCCCAGCTCTCCATGAGGCCCCAGACTCCGCTGGGCGGGGGTGAAGGAGGGGAGGAGTCGGAGGTTGACGGACAGGTGGTATGGAACAAGGCACCACCCCTCCCCACACCAGAAGAGAAGATGAGGCAGACGGCCAAGGCCGTGCCCACGGACATAGTTGCCATCAATGTCACAGGTAAGTCCTCCTGTCAGCCGCAATCATCCGATCATTTTGTCCATCTCTCAACCACTAGCGAGTAGTGACCAATCCCCGTCAGTGTTAGTAGTGGAAAACTAATGTCCTGGTCCTCTAGTTCCATATTGAATAGCAACATAGAAAGTTCAAACTACTTTGAGTTCGATCTGGTCTCATTCATTCCCGGCGTCTGTTCTGTAACATTAACCCCTCACCACCATTCTTTTTTGTCTAATAGGAATGTCCTGATATTTTTCTAAATGTGTTTGATTGCTGTTGATGAGAAGACCAATATCAAATTCATGTCTGAGTTAATACAGCGACAGCTCCATGTCATGCTTAGCCTAGTTTAGACAAAGCCTGGAAGCAGGAAATGCAGAAAGTCTCCACCAAATAAACAAGGCCAGGAGTTTATCATTTATATATTATATTTATAATATATATATTATATATACAACGTACAGCTGAGGCTGATGGTGTAAGTCATCAGTTGTGCAGGTCCAAATATGGGACAAATAAAAAATTTGACCTGATGATGGCGCCAGATGAAAAGCCAGTGGATTACAAAAGTAATTATAATTCATGCTAAGGGAAAGATATTTCACTGACAGCTAAAAGTGCCAGCTAGCTGGGGGCAGTAAATGAAATGTCAAGGACCAAGTCAGTAGGACCACCCACACAAAAAAAATCTTTTCAGAACTGCAATATTAACATGTCAGTTCTTGTGAGCTTATTGGTCTTCTCATCTAATTCTGAGTAAGGCAGCAAAAAGGGAATGAGCCAAACAAGCAAAATGTCAGACTGTTCTTTTAATCAACCCTCTGAGGCTAAGTGGATATAGACTAATCAATTACTGTATCCAGTCATCCACAGAGGAAAAAACTGCATGTGTCAGTCATGGATGTCTGCCTCTCCTCTCGCACCTCCCATGTTTATTCTCCCTTTCCTTCATGCTTCTTGGGAGACTGACCCTCACCTTCCTTTATGAGTGTGTGAGCGAGCGTTTGTGTGTGAAAATCGTTTGACAGCTTATCCAAGGGTCAAGGCTTCTCACTGACTTCACGTCAGGGCGTTTGACAGATGAACACTCGTACACAGCAAAACGAGTCGATACAATTCCCTTGTTAGTATGTCACATTTTTCAGTGCTATCTGCCACACATGAGCCAAACACATACGTATAGATAGAACTAATCCAGCTCTGATGATATGTATATTATATATATATTTATATATATTACTCTGCAGCTTGTCTGAAGTTAAACTCATAAGACATAAACATCAGCCAGATATCTTGTATGAAGTGTGAAGCAGATGCGCAACAGCACAAAGACTTCAAAAATCGCAGTTCAGTGTCAACATCTGAATTTTGCTGTTGTCAAAGCCAATATAACTGCGATCCCATCATCCTTTAGACACTAATGAGTGCTTAATGTGGCCCCGATCCACACAAATCACTGCCGACTTCAGCTCCCGTCACTTCAGATTACCGAGAAAGAGAGAGTAAAACACAGACACATAGACACAGAGAGATCAGGGACGTTTCTGTTGCTCTGAGGGAGGATGTGATAGACACTATCTGCCCTCATATCAATTTCTATTTCCCTAACGCCTGCAAGCTGTCACCAGCTAGCCAAATAGCAGAAAGAAGTGCAGTTCCTAGTAAGATATTGCTCTTCCTTCAGGCTAACTGGACAGAGAGAGGGAGAAGGATATTGAGAAGAATGAAAGACTTTGTGTTTGTGTGTGTGCACACGCTTTACTTCATATCTGTCCTGTGCACATGTGTTTTTCATGTGTTCTTTTTTTCGTGATAAAAGCATGCACTCTACATTTCACATATCTTGCATGCATGTTTACACCTCAGTTACTTATATTCAGGGTTGTAAATTAACACAATCAGCCAAAAATGTTAAATTTTCTTTGCAAACCCCTTTTTGATCAGCCAGTGCTTCAGTTATTTTCTATTCCACTAAGCTTGGCTAGTAAATAAATGAAAATGGCAATATTATGCACATTGGCTGGTGGATGAAAAAATTAAAGGGTCAGGTCACCCAAATTACAGAAAAACATTTTCTCTCTATCCTCTAGTGGTATAATGCAATACAGATACTTTTGGTCGTAGCTGCCCAGGTTTAGATACATGCCTCTGGGGTTTCTGTTTCTACTCCAATAAATGGAGGTGAATGGAATATTTTTTTGTGGCACTCACAACATTGAACAAGACCTCACTGTCAATAGTTTTTAGTATAGTTAGTATATTAGTGTCCTCTTTCAATATATCACAATAAAAAAATTGAAAATATAAATTAAATTGGAAGGACACCACAAAACGTAAATGACAGATATCTCAAAACTGGGGCAAATAAAACCAAA
This sequence comes from Lateolabrax maculatus, assembly GCA_031216445.1. NCBI lineage: Eukaryota > Metazoa > Chordata > Actinopteri > Acropomatiformes > Lateolabracidae > Lateolabrax > Lateolabrax maculatus. The sequence continues at coordinate 10,909,581 of CM062212.1, read as the reverse complement.
ACTATCTGCATGGCTGGATAACACTACAGGGAGGTGAGAAATTGTATATAATAATTAGGTTGAACTGACCGATTAGGTTTCTTACCTTGTTAATGTTGCATGTTTAACTTAAAAAAACAACAAAAAAAAAAAAACTTTCAGCATGTTGTTGAGTTTGATCCTTCCAACTAACCGACTGCTGTTTGCCTGTGTGTCCGCCTGCCTTGCTCTCGCCCTCCCGGCTACCAGGGGCAGTGTTTGACCGTCAGGCGAGCATTCGGCGCTCCCTCATTAACACTGACACCGTGTCCCGCCGGCCCAAGAAGGTCAAACGCAGAAAGACTATATCAGGGCTGCCTGACAACATCAACCAGGAGCTAGGTATGGATCACTGTGGGGCAATGTGTTGCCGTCTACTGTCCACAGACCTGTACCAACACTCTGGACAAGCATCCCTCCTCCTTTCATCACTTTGTTTAACGTTACTCACTGGCGATTTATGCTTTTATCAAGAATAACTGTATACACTGAGTGGAGAATTAAGCCAACAGTATTATTCCGAGTAAGTCAAATTGAGAGGGAAAAAGTTATACGTGCAAGTCCACAGTGTTGGATCAAGGCCCTGCAGATGTTCAGTCTTTCCCTGTTTCAGTTCTACATACCAAGTGTCCTCATTTGCTCTCCTCCACCCTGTTTAACTGTATCCACAGCCAGGAACCAGTTATAAAATCCTTTTCAGTTGTTCTGTGGTTTTAATTTTGCCCTTTTCCTCCTCTAGAAACTTTTCCCCTAGTTTTATACTTTGCCTGTTGAAAAAGGTCACATAGGAGAAGTAAAGTGCAGGGTTTGCCATAAATACATATTGTGCCATAATCCTTCAGGGGGTCAACTTTCTGCAGTCCTTTTTCTGTGAATTGTGTATGTTAACTGTGTGTTTGTTACTTTGCCTTAATCCTGAGGCCATGTTGATAATCTTAGCATGTGTTCCGTGTGTCTTACTTACCAACATGTACTGATTATGGTACAATGGGTCCATTCTCATGGACACAAAAGGCCCCACCACCATCTTCTTTTGCCCCTGTCATTTTCAGAACATATGATCCTCAGACCCAAACAGACAAGGGGTAAATAAGAAATATGAAGGTTCAGAGGTCTCCTACCCTTAGATACGGAGCTGAGCTGGGTGTTAAACGAGTACTAAGCTTACTAAGCTGACACAGCGCTGTGCTGACGCCACCGCATGGTTGACGTTTATTTACAAGTCTCTGAGCTGTAGGATGGCAGCAGTGTTTAAGGAGAATGTAATTTTTCTGTGTGATAAGATCCCCAAGGCTGATAGCAAAGGAGCTTTAAAGTCTGGTTAGTGCCCAGCTGACGACAGCCTCTGAATGTCATGATTACTGGGCCGGGGTAATTGTCCCAGTGCTTCATCCCCCTCCCTCTCCTGGCACTAGAGCTGCCTGCGAAAGTAGACCTGCAGCTTAATCTATCGCAGCAGCAGCAGCAGCATCCAAGCTGTCACTCCAGCTTTAAGGAGGAAGAGAGTGTATGTGTGGTTTAGAGAGAGCGAGAAGGGAGAGAGAGAAAAGAAAGGACGCAAGAGTGTGTATGTTTTGGAATACGAGCATCAACAGGAGAGCCACCACAGATGGGAGACACACTAGATATCCTCTCCCGTTTTACAACTCATTCTTCAAATTGTTTGTTTACTAGCCGGTATGTTCGCTGTGTGTCTTTGTGATGTCTGCATTTCTGTGCGTCCTTGTCTCTCTGCACATTCTGTATGCTCTGGCCTGTATGGCAGTGCATGACCATGTACACGTTGTGTATGCGTACACATGTCTTTGGGTGTGTTCATGTATGTGTTTGATTGTTGGCTGCCTCACCTTACCAGCTGCCTGTCCTGGACCCCAGCGGACCATTCGCCTTTTCTCTCAGACTGAGCCAGACTAGGAGGGGAAGCATAGCAGGGAGCCTCTCTCGCTTCCCCCATATCCTTCTCCTCCTTAATGAAGAAGACCAGAACTTATTAACGCATGAGACAGGGTTACAGCAAATCTAATTAATTAGCTTCCCTGTGACCACAGTTTATGTGGCAGTCCAGCCAGAAGAGCAGAAGGCATTGTGGCTGAAGAAGTTATAGAGAGGAAGTAGAAGGGTAGTGGATAGAGGAGATATTTTGATCAATCATATGTTTATCTTATTTTCTGTCTTCCTTTGACAGCAGCCAAAGGACACGGCGGAGAGCTCCGGCCACATTCCATGTTCATCCCAGGACAGTACTCCACCTTGGGCAGAGTTGGGAGCGTCAACTCAATGCTGCGACGTTCACACACCAGAGACTCCAGCTGCCAGACTGAAGAACTGAAGATCGTACCCCCGTCCATGAGAAGAATCCGGGCTCAGAGAGGACAGGGAATCGCTGCTCAAATGGCCGGCATTTCTGCTTCCTCCTCAACAGGAAGTATATCCATCTCGAGTAGCGACAGCTCCGGGGTCTTGATGCTGCCACATCAGTTCAACGGAGATCCCTCCCGTTTCCACAGCCTGCCCCGGCAGGGCGCCAGGGTGTCCCTGAGCGCTGACCCCATCTATAGCAGCACCCCCATCAAGTCAGAGGAGCAAACTACACCTCAGAGGCAGATTGGAAAGCTTCAGGTTGATAATACAGTGGTGCACATGAGAAATGCCCCAAGGACAGGCACCCTGCCCAGGCCCAAGTCTCAGGAGGTGAGGGGGACACAGGCCAGTGATTGGGGTGGCGGTCCTGCGTGTGTGGTCTCGCCGCACGCCGCCTACTCCACCTCAGTCATCCCTAACGCCACCCTATCTAGCTCCTCTGAGGTCATGACCCTCAACACCTCCGGTCAGCTCTCCCATTCCCCAGCCTCAGCTTACCCCACAGCTCGACCGCTCAGTCTGGCTCCCTCCACCAACACCGACCCCCGGATCTCCAGTCCAACAGCCTTCACCCACAGCTCCACCTGCCCGGCCTTGGCCACCTCTACCCCCACTCATCGGCCACAGGACGGTGCTGTGGTAGTCGCCGCACCGTCTAGCGAGTCAGGGCACTCGGACAGCAGCGTGCACAGCCACAGCACCTTGGCCCCCACGCCGCCATCCTGTCTGCCAGAGGAGCAGTGGATCTATGACACGCCAGAAAACGTGGTGGTTCCCCACCGCGCCCTGACCTCCAGCTGCTCCACTCCTATAAACCAGCTGTATAGCAGCCTTGACCTCTCCTCCAGGACCACTACTGACTCCAGCTCCCTCTATTCCCAGGACAATGATGGATACTACACCTCCATGCACATGGACTCAGGCCTGCGCTCCCGCAGCCACGGCAGTGGGCATGGCGCGGCAGCTGGACGGGCCACCAGGCACAGCATGTACGAGTGTCGCGAGATGGCCAATCAGGAAGACTCGGGAAGCTTGTACAGTGATCGCTCCCTGTCCCGCAGCATCTCCCTCCGCAAGTCCAAGAAGCCTCCGCTGCCCCCGGCTCGCACAGACTCTCTTAGACGCAAGCCCGGTGCGAAAAAGCCCCTCGGAGGAGTGAGCGCCATCAGCGGCGTTAATGAGCCAAACGGAGCCATGCTCAACGAGACTCTAATTGCCAGTTTGCAGCAGAGCCTGCAGATGGGGTTCAGAGGAGGGAAAGGAAAGGGGGCTTCACCTTCTTCACCCTCTCACAGCCCGAGCAGCGACTACGATGACCCTTGGCTGCTGCGGCCCCGCAGTCAGAGCAGCATCAGTGCGTGCAGCTCCGCAGCGTCGCTCGCAGCCAACGCCAACTGCGGCGGCGTGTCCAACGCGTACTCGCTCTGCCACGTGACGCCGGCTCACAGCGAGACCAGCAGCTTGCGCTCCGACTACGCCGATTCTTGGGGCTACTACATGGACTACCCTCGCAACCACGGAGACCAGAGGGCACAGACCCCCCCGGCCCACGCCACCGATAACACGTCATCCGGGGCTCACCCGGGAGAATTACAGAATGGAGTTGAGAGTCACAACAACAGGCAGGCCCCCAGAGCTCTAGGGCAGGAAGGGGTGGTGGCAGTGAAGCCCAAAGCGTCCACCTCCTCACCAGACAGGGTGCACAGACTGACCTCCCCATCTAGTGGCTACTCTAGCCAGTCCAACACCCCCACAGCTGGAACCCCAGTGCCCTCGTTCGTCAGGTCCATGTCCCCTTCGGGCAGCCGGCCCAGGCCCAAAGTGCCCGAGAGGAAGTCCTCCCTCCTCTCCTCCGTGTCCATCTCCTCGTCCTCCACCTCCCTTTCCTCCAACACCTCGGACTCCGTCAAGAGCTCCGGACCGCCTCCCCCGCCGCCGCCACCCCTGCCCCTCTCCTCGTCCTCAGCCCCCAGCACCCCTCTCAGCCCACCTCCACCCTTCCCTCCCCCTCTACCTCCAAGTTCCAGTCTAGGCATTCCTCCTCAGGCTCCCCCATTACCGACCACTCCTCAGGGTCCAGCTCTGAGCCCACCCCCTGCGTGCTCCACCTCCCCAGAGTTCCCCCCTCCTCCATCCCCTGAAATGTTAATCCTCTCCAGTTCATCCTTCAACGGGAGCTTCAGTCCTCCCCCTCCACCACCACCTCCTATACCCTACATGGGGCCCCCTCCACCTCCTCCACTGCCTGCTTTTGTCCCACCTTCCTCCTCCCCATCTTTTGTGAAGGCAGTGAAGGACGCTCCTAAACCAGCGCTTTCCAACAGCCCTACAGACTCACCTAAGCCCCTGATCACCCCGTTTGCGCTGCAGAGTGTTCAGCTGCGCTCTGTTAAAAGGCCGGAGAAGGAGATTACGAGCAAACCGGAACACACCAAAGCTCAGGAAACAGGGGTGGACCTCCTCCAGTGTCTAAAGCCTCAGACCCTGGAGAAGTCTCAATCCCTGGAGCACCCCACTCAGTTAACCCTGTCAAACTGCTCCCCAGAAGAAGATTCACGTGACTCCTCACCATCACCTGTGTCAAAGCTCTTAGAAGAGTTGTCTTTAGACTACAGTATCACAGATTACACACCAGATAGTGCTGTCATAAATGGAAAAGCTAAGGATCAGAGTTGCTTTCTCTTAAATGGAAAAGAAAAAATTGAAGGGCGGGAATCGCTGCCCAGTCCCCCACAGAGCTCCCAAAGCTCTCCTGTCAAACAGAAGCCCCCAGCAGTCTCCAAGAAACCCAAAATCTTCCTCCCACCATTTAACCCCCAACCTATCAATGAACAGGTTCCATCTCAGCACGAGGACACAAGCAGCCTGTCACAAACAGAAGACCAAGTAGATGCGCCGCAAAGACAAATACAGGAAGAGAAAGAGAGTAAAAGTGAGCAACAGGAGGAAGAGGAAACTTCAGAGAGCCCAGAGCCTCTCACAGAGAGCAGCGAAACATCCACAGTAAGCCAGGACGAGTCCTACATCTCCGCTTCTGCCAGCCAGGAAACAAGTCTTGACCACGGACTGTATACCAACGGAGAGGCACATGAAGAGGAAGATGAAGAGGGAGATGGAACGAGTAGCACGACTGGATCCATCAGCTCCAAGGAGGACGGTGAGTCTGAATGAATTTAAATTTATTTTAAGGTGGTTTTACATTATCTTTATTATTATCATATTTTCATTACCAAATTAAAGTTAGAAATTTGCAGAATTTGTGAAGAAAGAACACTAGTTTTAGATGGCGTCAGTCAAAACCGTCATTTACTTATCAGTTAATCCCATTACCATAATCCTATATGGTTAGTGGTGCTGCTGCCTGCTAGCTGTGCGGTCAGCTCCTCAAGCAGCTGTGAAATTCATTTTGCCCTCTCCGAAGCAAAAGATCCAAACTTGAAACCACAAGCTTTGAAAGGTTCGAAAACTGTGAAAATAGCGCAGCAGAGAAGGCTTATCACTGGGACAGCACTGCTGCAGCCTCTTGAATTCATCCCCTCTCACTCTCTCTTCTACTCTTCCTTCTATATTTCATATGCAGACATCTCTTGTGGTTACTGTCCCTTCGATTTTCCCGCATTGCTTTTTTTTCCTGCCCCCCCACCACCACCACCACCACCACCTCCTACCTCGCACCCCACACACCTCAGCCTCCACCGTCTACACGACTCCTCTCCACCATCCATCCTTATTTCCAAATATCCATTTTTGCCTCTCTGCTTTTAGCCCTTTTTTTTTTTTTTTTTTTAACTGGTAATCTCTCATCCTCAGTCAGCCCCTCTCTCTGTCTGTCCTGCTCCCTATCCATGCCCTCTTCTCTCTCCGAGGTAAGGGAGGGGGCAAGTGTCCCAGGAGAGACGCCTTTTTCGCGGTTGGAGGGAGAGGGGGGGGGGAGGGGCTGCGCCGTATCAGAGGGGAGGGGAACAGATCTGGTGTGGGGATGAAGGGGAGGATGGGAAGAGCGGAAAGTGAGACTGCCTGCAGCGGCTCAGGCAGTCGAAGCGCAGACGTGAGCGCGAAGGTTGAGAGGAGGAGGAGGAGGAGGAGGAGGAGGGAGTAGGAGGAGGAGGAGAAAAGGGGCTAAACTATCGGAGAAGAAGAGAGAGGAGAGGAAATCTAGAGACAAAAAGAGAATGTAAGGAGACAGCTGGGCACATCCTCCATACCACTTCAGATTTTGTAGACGGCCAGGTTAATGCGACGGGGCGGTGGATTCGTGTGTGTGTTGTAGTGAGTGCACCTGAAGTATGTGCGTTTACTCTCTCGTAACTGTGCGCGTGTGTTTCCCTGTCTCAGGCGAGGTGTTCGACTCGAGTGCGGCTGAATCGTCTCCGGTCCCGTCCGCCAACGGGGCCTCAGGGGAGAACATGGTGACCCCGACTCCTACGCGGGCCCGAACCACCGAGGACCTCTTTGCCGCCATTCACAGGTACCATGATGCATTTCTCTCTCTTTTTTTTTTTTACGACTCTTGGTTTTCATCTACTCCTACTCCAACTTCTTGGCTCCTCACCTGTTTCAACTCCCGATATATAATTGTATTCCACTGAGCTGGTTTATTTTTCCTCTAGTAGTCATTCTGTTTTCTGTTTGATTTTCTCTCCATCTTCCCCCTCTTTCTCTGTCAGCATCTCATTCCCTCTTTCTCACCCCGTCATAAACCACAACATAGCACCCTGAACTCCAGGCTCTTTCTCCCCCTTCATCCTTCAACCAATAAATTTCTCTTTTTTCCATCTCCACCCCCCCTCCTCTCCTCCTCTTCCTCCTCCTCTTCCTGCCCTCCATCTCTCAGTCATAACTTTACCCAGCCCTGTCCCATCTGTACGCATACACATCTGTCAAATAGCTGGTCTCTGGAGTCTCCCAGCCCAGGAGTGAGTGGTTTTTTTTTTTCTGTTCCTGGCCTGTGAAAGGACTGATTCAGGAAGCAAAACGAGTCTGTAGTCAAATGTCAATCGAGGCATCTATGTTAGTGTAGTCACGTTAGCGTTGCTTATTCTCAGCAGGAGAAAAAAGGCGGTTGCTTCATGCATTATTTAACTACTCAACACCCTCTGGTCCTAATCTAGGTTAGAGGCCACCGGAGAGATTTCTCTCTCTCTCTCTTGCTCTGCGTTTTTTGACATATATTGCATACGTGCCACCGTGCTGCAACGGAGCACACACATAAATTTCTCATGCAGCCCGCCAGTTTGTGTTTCACGGTCACGTGCAGTGGCAGTCAGAGTTCTCCTGAGCATCACAGGATTTAATTTCACGGGATTTTATTTGTGCTGGCGACAGATTGTCAATGTATTTATGGTGTGCGTCACGTGTGCAAGTGCGATTTATTGTGCGGTTTAATTAGACATGAAGATTGTGAAGAGATGTGTGCGTAAACCTCGCAGTGGAGCTGTGTTTGTTTACCACTCGCTTTACTGCTCTCCTCTTCCATTGCACCTCCTTAGTATAGAACATATAGAATCATTTTACAGATATTTGATAAGTGGGAAGTGTTGAGGGACTCCCGCTGCTGTCAAAATGAGAGGAATCAACAACTGCGAAGAGAGAAAAATGAACTCACATTATCACATGCACACATTGGGAGTTAATTTGCAAAAAGTGGGGCTCTTCACATCATATCTGTAGTTAAATTAAAATCCATTTGAAAAATTTGAAGTTAGATACATGGTTTTGAAATATCAGACATAGATATCTAGGAACATTTTCTAATTCAAAACGTGAATATGTTGTACTTTGGGATGCAATTCTCGATAACTGTTCCTTCTTCACCTGTCTGACACATTTCCTTTCCCCATCTCACCTGTCCAATACCTCTTGTTTTTCATTCTGTCATTTCGCTTCAACATTCTCTCGTCTTATCCCCCCTCTCTCTGGGAAAACAGAGAATGATGAAAACCGTAAATGAAATGCCTCCAAAATACAACTTGTCTGGAGGGAGATCTTCCAAGCCAAATGTAATACAGCCAAGAGAAAGAAATCGATCAAGTACTCCGAGATGGGTCTTATATTGCAGCCTTGTTTACCTACAAATGAGACTGGTCACCAGTCGCCTTTCCAGTGCAGCCGTATGTTTGAATTTGACAAACTGTGAGTTGAGTGTGGAGCCGTCTTGGTTGACTGAATTCAGGTGTGTGAGTGTATGCACGTGTGAATGTGTGTGAGCACGGTCTTACGTAACGCTGATGGTCTAATGTGGCGAGGGAGCTCACAGGGGACGACGCTAGACGGAGGTTGAATTTAGGGCACAGACGCATATTTTGCAGTCTTTCTGAAACCGAAAGCAACCATTTATACCCTCCAGTTCTCCCTCTCGTTTGACCTTCACATGTATATTCTCTACAGGTTATTTGTCCTTTATGGAAGAATTTCTTTCTGTAGATCTATTCGGAGGATTAAGGATTTTGTCTCACTGCGTCCTTCACTGCTCTCTTTACTTTTAGCATTAAATCTGTCTGCCTTATCACAGAATCTGTATTTGTCATGTCTTTAATCATCTCTGTCTCCCCTCCCCTCCTCTCTACCCCCCTGTGCAGAGGGGGTATGCAGTGGGTGGGTGCATCCTTTCTAGAGAGGTGCGAAGTGGCAAGTAGCCCCTTCCGTTTAATTAACAAGCCTCCTTTGTGCCATCCCAGCGATGCTACTTTTGGACGAGCAACAGTAATCCCACAGTGCAACACCCTGGACCGCAGATTAATAAAGATGTTACCCTGCGTGCCCTAATCCCCTGTATTCTGCCCGTCGCAGCTTCACTGCTATGCTTTGGTGCAAGAGTTATGGACTGTGTCGGCTGAGCGGTGCAGTCAACCACTCTGATACCCCCTGCTGAGAGGAGGCTGAATTGTTTTTGTGTGATCAAAACTGCTTTGGGCACTTCTCCCAGTTTGTGTTTTTGATTAATCTCATCGTGCCGCGTCTGAGCTTTCCTGCAGAGTTGCAGCGTCTGCAGCTTTCCTTGTAAAAAAAAAAAAAAAAACTCACTGGATTTGTTTAACGAAAATATATAACTCCTTTCCTCATTGCCCTCCCTTTGTTTGTTTTTTTGCGCATCAATGCCGCTCAAACCTCCCTATTGTTTTACATCTTTACGATTTGTGCCGTGACACATGATTGCTGGGGGCAGTCCTGACATATGGCAAATTTGGGACAAAGATAAGAGGCATGTCAGCCAAGTATTTTAAGTGCTTTGTTTTCTTCTTTCTTTTCAGTAGTACGACAACACAGCAACATTCACAAGGCTGCTTTCTGCACAGTTATATGAATTCCCATATGCTGCAGCCTAATTTCTATTTGAACAATTTCATTTGATGTCTCTGTTTCATGACAAAACTGCCCCCAACTCACTGCATTTCTTTTTTCTTACTCTTCCATCAGTTCAACATTTCATTGCCCTTAAATTATCTGACTTTTTACATTCATTAACCCCGCTCGCACTCACTCACTCTGCGGAATTTCCACAAGCGTGTCATTAATCTGGTTATCCACATCTCACCCTAGGTCGAAGCGCAAAGTCCTGGGCCGCAAGGAGTCTGATGAGGAGAAGTCCCGGGCTGGGAGCCAACCACACTCACCTCCCGTGACCCCCACAGGCCTGGCGTCCCCAGGGACGGTGTCCCCCGGCGCCGTGTCCCCAGGCATGATGTCCCCAGGGATGGTGTCCCCAGGGATGGCGTCCCCCCTGCCCCGCCAGACAGGCTCCATCCAGCGCAACCTCCGCAAGTCCTCCACCAGCAGCGACACCTTCAAGGCCCTTCTCCTCAAGAAGGGCAGCCGCACGGAGACCAGCTTCAGGATGTCGGCCGCCGAGATGCTTCGCTCCACCGACCCTCGCTTCCAGAGAACGCGCTCAGAGTCAGAGTTAGATGCCCCCGCCGCTTCACCCTCCTCACCGACTGCACCACACAGCCCTTTTACCTCCCCAAGCCGTGGTAAGAGGGCGACGGACGAGTGGAGCCGCTACGAGGCCTTCTCCCTGTCCTCGCCGACTTCATCGTCCTTTTCGATGAGCGGGCTGAAGTACGGGCGCTCCCGCACGCCGCCCTCTGCTGCCAGTAGCAAGTACAACGCGCGCAACCGAATCCTCAGCAGCCCCATGACAGTAATCTGTGAGCGCGAGGGGGAGCTGGCCGAGAGCGAGTACGGAGACGCCGCAGAAAGCCTGTCCGGACCCACGGCCCAGACTCTCCCTGTGCTCAAAGACTCCAATGGCACTTTATCCGAAGAAAGCAGAAGTTAAAGAGCACCGACGGCCCCTTAGATACAGGGAGCTGAACTCACCCGTCATAACCAGGTCGGGGGCAGGAAGAGGAGCCAATAGAAGGCCCTCTAGAGACACTTTCCTGAGCCCCACCCCCATGGCGCTGTCTCTGTGGGACATATCGGGTCCTGATGTGACGCCAGAGGTCGCCCCATCATGGACCGGGCTGAACATAGTCTGAAGTGGAGAACTGGTTCTGCTGCAGCTTTTCAAGACTCCCATGATTCTCACTCTCTCCTTCGTTTGGTGACTCACCCTTAGTGTTAAAAGAATAGTGTTTTCTTTAACGCCTGGTGTTCTTAGTTTGTTTTCCATTTGTTTTGCTGTTTTTTTTTTCTACTTTATCTTGTCTTTAACACACAGGAACCCCTTTAGTTTCTCTGAACGACGAGGTTAAGATGGCAAACTAAGGTGAATCGAAGGAATTGAAAAGTCAAAAGGCGTTTGCTTAACTTTGCTGCTGTGGTGCTACGTAGCTAGGCAATTGGAAAGAGTGGAACGTAAAGGCGCGCCGGACCGCTCGCCTTGTGAATCTTCTCAGCTTCTGCGTCTCTCCTGGTGGCTCTGGAAAGTGTTTGAGGGCACCGCGGTTTGCAAGTGTTGGCTTCGAACATAATATCGTGGAAAGAACCCAAGGACGTAGCACAACAGGTGGTACAGCTTCAGCTGCAGTTATCGCCAGGTTTTGCTTTCTGCTGTTAGATCAGTGGTTCAGTTTGCAGAGCCGGTGTGTTCAGTGGTCCGGAGGAAGTGCAGAGGGCTCCGTGGTGCCGTCTAACGATGGGCAGGAACAGAACAACTGGCGGGTGTACAAAGGCTCATACAGAATTTTTAGTTTCGGAGATTTTGCACTGTGCATAGGTCTATTTTTCCTTGTTTCTGACTATGTTTTGAAGATTGTTTTAATAAACAAGTGATGTCGTGACTTGTGTTTGGGAGCTAAGTATGAATCTATAAATGTAAAGCCAGAAATGACATTAAAAGAAAAGCTTATTTTACTGTCCGGGTCTTTAAGTGATCATGTTGGTTACCAAAGAGCTGAAAAATGAACCGCTGCCCGTTCATCTGGATGTGAACACAATCTGAGTGCGCCCGCGTGTCTGACACCCATGCATATGGTCCAGCCGTTGCTAAATTTGCCGAGATCTATTTAGGGCTTAATTGATTTCTATAATGCTGAGTTCTGCTAAGTTTATCCTTTTGCAGTTATATATGGTTCTGTATGTACATACATAGAGAAAAGGAGTTTTAAAGTAACATTTTGACTTATTTTCAAAGACTGTACTCTTAGAGCCCTGTGTTTGCCAGAAGGGAGTGGTTACCTTTTTGTAGATTATTTATTTTCACATAGCAGAGCTGCAATATGGTGTCACTATCAAGAGTCAACCAGCAAGGGGATTGGAGGCATGGGGAAGGGTTAGTCCAAGGGCCACATTTACTACGCTGATCCCACCAGACCATTTCTTTCCTTTAAAAAAGGTGCTTCAAAGTAAAATGCAATGCAATAATGTCAGTATTTATGCTTTAGCCTTTTACTACCCTTAATCTCGAGTATGCAAAAGCTCACTGGTGCTCACAGCCGAGTAAATGTGGTCTCTTTAGAGTCATAAACTGAGGTGACAGGCGTGAGACTTCATAACCTCCTAACAGCCATAACACCCTGTGGTTTAATCACCTGTGACCAAAGCGTGTCTCCCAGCTCCCGCCCGGCACATGATTGAGCGCTTGGGGACACCGGGCTTGTCTCACGACAGGCAACGTCTCAATCGCGGAGAGAGAGAGCTCGTGAAGGGACGGGAGGACGGAAGAAGTCGTGAAGAAGTGGGAGGGGAGCTGAAGGCAGGCTGCTAACGCTCTCGTGTATGTTTGTGTAATAAAAACAAGGTGATATTTAAAGAGCGGGTCCGTGTCATTTCTGTGTGCGCGTGTGATTCACGGCCATCTGCCAACCCAACGCCCCAAATCACCGCCTCATTAGTGCCGTCGCCATGGCGCCCACACTCGTCCGTCATCTGGAAAGCTCCAGAGGCCATAATTTAGCCCTCCTTCCCTCCCCTCCCTCCCTCCCTCGGGGTCATCAGTTATGTCTCTTTCTGGACATCCTATTAGGACACACACTGAATCACAGGCTCGGCCCATAATAGACCTTTTCCACTGACATCAGAGCAGTGCCGAACCGCTCCGACTGACTTGCAGTTCAGGGTCTTAGGACTGTATGCTGCCACCTCTCAACACTCCCCGCAGCTCCTCGCTGCCTTTTCAATGCCTCAGCACGTCGAGTGATCGTCACCAAGGGCACAGAAACAACCACAACCCCCCCCACAATTCAGCAGAGTCACCTGCTGTGTCCGTTGTGTCCATCTGGCTGTCAGACAGAAATCAATACAAACTCCACTCAGCCATAATCTCACAATTGACCCACAATTCTTTTCCTCTCCTATATTAAAGAGTAAAGTATTCTTACAAGACACCGACGTATGAAGTGACAAATGAAAGAGTTATCACCTGTGTTTGTTGTTGTACCTGAGGAGTCTTTATGAGCGACTGAGCGTGGTCGACAGGTACCGCTCCAATCAATCAGTCACCGTTTAAGTACCTGTTCACTTAGGGCATTTAAAGGACTGTTTCAGTGGTTTTTGCATGTTTAGCTTTAATTAAGAAAAGCTAGCTTTAATTGAGAAAAATCTAAATAAAACAAAGATTAGAAACAAGTAAAAATAAACTCAATTTTGTTAGAAAAACTGCAAAGATAGTTTAACTTAAGAAATAAATACAATGAAATGTTCTCGCTTAACACTAATGATTCAGTGAATGGATAAATTGATTAAAATAATACATATATTTTGATAATTAATATAATTATTTTCATTTATTTTCAAGCAAAAATAGTAGAAATGTTCTGGTTCCAAATTCTCAAATGGTGAGGATTTGCTACTTTTCACTGAATATTTGATCTTTTTGACATTTCATACACTAAAGAATTAATCAATTAATTGGGAAAAAACTATATCTGTCACCAAAAAATGGGTTTAGTCATGGAAGTATTTTTACACGTCCTCCACATCAACTGTATCCTGACTCTCCACCAGGCTGGGGGGGGGGGGGGCGGGGGGGGGTAATATACATGACTGTGGTGTTTAGGATAACACAGTGAGCCTCATTATACGTTTCGTATCCACAACAATGTTTCACCTCGGTGAGCACAGCCAATGAGATCGAGCCGACTGGTGAACAGACGAAGATGGAGTATGTGTGTGTGCGTGTCTGTGCGTGTATGTAGAGGATAAAAAAAGACATAATTTCTGCTGAGTGTCTGAACATGATATTGGGAACAATTTTGCCGCAAATAAAATGAACCACTCAGCAGACACAAGAACCTGACGACAAGAGAGCGAGAGGAGAGGAGGAGGTTGTTAAGGGCAAAGTTTCATCCGGCTGATAAAAGGTCACGATCATCAGAGCGCGGAGGACGGAGGACGGTCTGAGCTGAGTCCACTAAAGATCAGATGCACAACGCACAATGAAGCTTTCTGTGGTTTACAGTTTTTAAAATCCAATCACGAAACAGGGATGGCAAAAACATAATTACACAGTCAAGATGGAGGTAATAAATGATCAAAGTAATCAATCATTTGATGCCGAGTAATATTTATTATTGATAAGATAATAAATGTTACATTCTTAAACATCATTTAGAAATAAGTAAAATCTCAAAAGATTTATATATTAGTACAAAACCATAATTTCCATATCAAGTACCATATAGTATCCCTTCTTCAGGATTAAGAAACACACAACTTCAAGTACATATACATGATGATTAATATGATTTAATGTAAAAAAAAGGCTTAATGTTTATGGTATAGCTTGTTAGCGTCACTCTTTGCCAACATTTGACACCAGCCAAGCGCCAAAAACCACACAAGCAGGTAATTACACACTTATTAATGCATCAGGGGAATGTTTTTGGCTGACACTCGAGTGATGCAGGTATAACTGGTCTGGATTTGCTATGACTCAGTCCTTCATCACAATGAGTCAGGTCTGAGATCAGATAAACTGAAATTTGCCGGCATTTTGTGAGGCAGGCTGGCAGAATCACTTTCACAGCACCGCCACTCACTGACAGGAGGAAAAACCTGCTGTCAGACTTTGCTGACGACCTACGAAGTTAAAGGATGAGTTCACATTTTTTTCAAACAATACTAGCATGCCCATTTGTACATTGGAAGCGGCATTGTTTGCTGAAAGCCTCCTGCCCATACTGGCTGCAAAGAATCGCCTTAGAAAGCTCTCTTTGCAACCTGTATGGATAGGAGGAACAATTATAGAGACCGGCAACTATTTCATGTATATACTGTATAGTCATGTCAGTATTGCTTATAAAGTGTAAATTAATAAGTGTATTTTCAAGTCATTCATTAAAAAAAAATTAAGAGGCACTGGTGGTTTTTTTATAACAAGATGCACGAAATGGCTCCACCTGCTGGTAATATTGTCCCACTGAATCCACTTTTTCCTCTACGTTTATTTGCTAATGAGAGCTCTTGTAATCATTCGTATGTTTTTTTTTTCATAGAGGCTTTCAGTAATTCTGTAATCCAGTAACTTTTAGTCAAAAAGAAATCAATTTAAACTGTCGGCCATAAAACTTCCATTTCATTCATACTTCTATAATAGCAATGATTTTTGTGTTTGAGTGCTGTCAAACTGTCTGTGTTATCACTGATCAAGTAATTTTCTTCTTCTGAAATGTGCTTATTTTACAGTTCTAGTGTTGCGTGACCTTTAACCCTCCTTCTCCTGCTCCTTCTCGAGGACCCAGACCTCGTTCCTGCGGTTGGTCAGTTTAAAGGGACTGTCATACCCGACTGCGTAGAACGGCTTGTCGACGTATTGGACCCCGTCTCTCTTCAGACTCTCCAGAAGTTTCAGGAGCTCTTCGCGCTTCATATTCTCATTGGCGAAACCACCGTATGTCCTGGAAGAAGGAACAAGAGAAGGGTGCAAGATTCTGCATATCAGGGATTTAAAGTCTCATTCAAAACTGTTCTTTTGTTATGGTATCTGCAAGCAGTTGGAAATATTCAGTGGTAGTGATAACTTTGCACTCTACCTGACATAAGCTGTGAACTCCCTCCTGTGCTCCACAAACACCTCCGGGTCGCTGGGCTCCGGTGGATTGTCCTGAAGCTCCTCTGGGATGTAGAAGGATACAGTGAACTGAGATTCACATGCAGGTCCGGCTCCAGGGTCCACACGGCACGTCACAGGCGCCGTCATATCCACTTTCGCCTCTGAGGAACAAAGAAATAAAAACAATTTTAGAAAAAAAGATGCACAGATATTACATTTTCTAAACAAACCCTCAGTTGCCAGCTGGTGGAGGAAAACCATGGTATGTAACAATACCTGAACAGATGGTGGACATATAACCATGATGTGTGGCAGATGTAGAGGATTAAACAGGGTTTACAGATCACACTCTCCTTACACCGCAGACCCCAGTAGTCAACAGCACAAACAATATATATTCTCATAAATAATGCTGTTGTAAACTGCTGAGTAAGACAAAGGCAGTGGAGCTGTTACAAACTGCTGAGCAAGAACTAAAGTGCACTTTTCAATTGGCTCTTGAATTTATTAATCCACTCCCTTGTCTTCGCACCAAAGTTATCCATAACTTAATTCTGCAACACTGAACACTATTAACTTGACTGATTGTGTTAAATAACCTTTTTTATTTTTAAGGTTCTTTACAACACCACAAAATAAAAGCCTCAAAAACACAATTCTTGACAGATTAAAGAATATTACAAGCTTCATGAAAGAGACCAGAGTTGGATCAAACTATTTTACCTCTCACAGTACATCCATGTGACATTTTAGGAACAAAACCGGTGAAACTCACTGCTGTGGTTGTTGCCTTGAATGTAGCTGAAGAGCCTGCGGAAGCCCGTGTTCATGGCTGCATCCCACTGCATCCCACTCAGAGAGGTGCTCACCCACTTAGTGTCATGGTACGTGCGAATCTCATAGTCTTGTCCCTGTGAAACACACATACATGGGCGCACTCATTATAAATTACACTGTTGATTACTTTTTCAAATAATCATTTAATCTTTAAAATATCAAAAACGAGTGGAAAAAGTCCCATGTTACACCAAATTCTGTGATCTGATCAACTGATCAAATCCCCACATTTGAGAAGGTGGAATCATTGGAAATTTGGCATTTATTTAAGCTTGAAAAATAACTATGAAATGAAAATTGAATTGTCGACCAAACATTTCAGCAGTAACTTAACTCACACCATCCTGACCTCTTGCTCTATGGTAGTGTGACAAAACAACCCACCTCAGGCCGAAGGTTTAATGTCTTTGTTTTTTACAAGGTCGTCTGGGAAACATTTACCTTTTTTTCCGCTGCTGTGAATTTAGGATTCTGCAGTCCAGTTGAGAACAGAGCTTGTCCCACAGCTTTCAGCATGACTGGTGAGAAGGTGCTCAAAAGCTTTATGGAAAATATGGACTGCAAAAGAAAAGGGGAAAAAAAAAATACACAAACAACAACAGTCCAATGAAGTTAAGAGGTAGAAATGAATCACCAAAGTATGGTTACATTTGGTATTATCTTGTCATTGGCAGGTGCCTTTATTATTTCAAGTCTTATTTGTTAAGATCATTAAAAAAAAAGTCAATATATGCACGTAGAGAGTTAGGCAGTATAAAACCTCCTGCTAGTTTATCACCTGTTACATCAAGTCACATGAGACTAGTTATGTATTCAAACGCATCTTAGCTTGCAAAACAACTCTGGAAATACGAAGTCAGTTAATAATTCAGATTCGGTTAAATAATTCTTCAGCGCCAAACTTAACGCTTTTGTTAAAACGATGTTATCATCTTTAGAGTAGTAAAATCATTGAACAAAGACAGAAATAAAGACATATTTACCTGTAAACTCGCAGGTTCGCTCGCAGCTCTCAGGGTGTGGAGAGCGTCTGTTTTGTAACATCGCTTCCGGTTACATAAAGCTGAGCTCTGATTGGCTGAGCGATTGTACTTTCAAAATAAATGTCCCGATCTCTAATGTCGAAACCAGTGTGTAAATAAAGAGGTAGAAACTCAACTTTGGCCTCCTTTTAAACTTAAGAGAGTTCAATCACACCTTAACTCACATTCATGCAACATAACGGTGCAGCAGTAAGGGCGGAATGACATCAATTAGGTTCAAATGACAGACAAAAAACCCAGATCTCTTGAGAACTATTTTTAAGGCAAAATAATGAAAACATGAAGTCACAACCACGTGGTATTAGATATAAAAAGCAGATCAGAACCTCTAAAGCTTATTCAATTAAATGTTATCTCCTTTGTTAAATCCACACAAACAAAAGTGAAATGATATTTAACCAGTTTAGGGAGTTTATGTACTACTCCAGGACATTACTGCTTAAAAATACAATACACGTGGTCTTTAAATATATATGAATATATTTGTAGTAGTAGTTTATATATTGAAAAATAATGGTTAGGGCTTTAGCTTTAGTACAAATGAATGAGTCCACAGGGGCCTCCAAACAGCTGCATCTAACCATGGTTATCATCATGTAGACTATAATCCAAATCCAATTTCACCAGGCAGTTGAAAATCATTTCTCGGAAAAGCATCTTCCATTTATTTACTACATTATTTACATCAAATGGATTGGTAGCTAACTTTACAACGAAAAAAAATAACTCATTTGCAATATTTAAGAAACATACAGTCCAGGCGATATGAGGCACAATCACAAAGAGGTGTCGGAGTAGAAACATCCTAAAACCTAACAGGACACCATTGAAATATTTAATACACAGACACACACTCACACGGTGTGACAGGTATGAATGGGGAAAAAGCTGCTACATCTGTAAGATGAATGTTGAAATGATGGCGAGGATGAGTTCGAACATGATCAACGTGTTTGTTGTATTTAGGCTTCAGCTACAGTTTTGCAGGCGTGCCAACAAGGAGCCTGTTGGTGTGAGAGCATGGGCAGACAGATCCTGGCTTCTATGGAGATGCAGTTGTGTTTCGAGCAGGCGTAGAGCGAGGCAAGCGAGTGTTTTCAGATATGAATGCATAGTTTAACATTTGTAACTCTATCTAGCATCATCCAAATCGCAGATGCATCTCTCTTGTCATGGCTAATGTGATGTATGCAGACACACACACACACACACACACACACACACACACACACAAGCATTATATGGACGAGGAACTGTAAGAACTTGATCTACAGGGACATGCAATCCAATGTAGAGACGGCAGCAGCTTTTTGTCTCCATATTGTCCTATGAGGCAAGTCTTATTCATTACAATTCATAGAGCCAAGGGGCAGTGGAAAAGGCAGAAAGACAGAGAAGTTTGTCAAATGTCTGTTGTTTACAGAGTCCAAATGTCACTGCTGGAAATAGCAGCAAACAATTCATCACTTGGGCTCCAGAACCGCAGTTACAACCTGGTAATAATTTCTCTAAGCGACATAATATAGAGGAACAAGAGGCCCTTGACAATGATTATAAAGCAATTTATTAATTGATATTTAATTGGACAATATAAAGAGGGATTAATAAAGAAGTGTTACAGTTTTTAATTATAAATATTAGTTTTGATGTATGTATTGGTATATTTATTTATTTGGTTCCTTATGAATCCCTCTTTCACTGTCAAAATAAATAACAATTAGGGCTATGTATGACGTCTAGGTTGGAGCTAGTAAAGCTCTGGGGCTCTGTGAGTGTTTCAGGGATGGTGATTCTGGTGGACGAAGGATAAAACATCATCTTTGGACAGTTTCTCATGGTCCATCCTTGTCTGAGAATCATGGACTATCACCCCGTCCACCCAGGCCCAAAAGAGCCGCTCAGAGTGGCAAACACTGAGGAGAAGACAGAGACAGGATACTGTTCATTCATAAGCTCGAGGCTTCTATTACATATGTAATAATTATGTTGTAGACCTTTTCTATTATCCCCATTACTGAACTGACAATTTTGCATACAAATTTTCTGATTCAGTTGAATAAATCAGAAATAAATTAATTCAATATGGGTAGAGAGGACAGTACATACTGGAAGGGGGCAGCAGCGTTGGGTGGCATTTCATAGGTGGAATCCTTTGTTGTCTTGTTGTAGAAGAACTTCATCTTGGAGTTTTTACTGTATGCCATTGTCCACGGCTCTGAAGGATGAAAAGGGACGAGACATGCCAATTAAAAAGAACCAACACTGCTGAGACTTTGACACAGTAAAACAAATATAAGTTGAGAATTAAAAGTGCCATCTTTTTGACAGTGAGCTGCAGCACAAACACACATACATTACATACCGTTGACAGTCTTAATGATGTAAAGGCCTGTGGGAAGGAAGTGTCGGTCATCTCTGCCGGTGTAGGACAGACGTGGAACTCCTCCTGAACTCTTTGTCACCTTCATCTCTAGTCTGGATGAGGAAAAGAAAGAAAAAAATCCTCAATATTTATTAAATGATTATATGAACTTGGTCTGATATTTTATGGATCATGTTGACTATGGGACATGCCTGACAAAGATTTTGTCCATTTCCTCCAGCCTGTAAACCTCCTTGACTCTGTTGGGGGAAAAGACAGATGTTACATTTAGGATCCCGTCCAGACATGTTTTAAGACATAATTTGTGTCTGATGTTTTTTTCCACAAAAAAACTTAAACTACTTCTTAAAATGGCATCTAATCTTTCTCCATCATTGAAAAATACATCATCTATGAATATGCAGATATTTTTAATTTGGAAAGTTTAACTGCAGAAAACATGAAATATCATTGAGGCTTCAATTTTCCACATCACACTTGTGTAAGTTGCATACTGAACCATTATTGGCTTTCAAACTATTTGTGATGTCATAAAATGATGCTCATATGTTCACATCTCAAACTCAGATTTACTTCACCAATACTTGTCACTATGTTAAAATTTCCATAACATTCACCAATGTTTTATTCTGTGGTATAATTCGTGCTGTGTGTGAGTGATTTTCCGGCTTCTCAAACTGTCCACCCTTCCACTGCTTTCAGTGAGAATAAGTTCCCAGCAAATAAATTACACAGTAGCATTCAAAAAGGTTAAATTCATTGAAATGAATACCTGATAGGGTTCATGTCTGGTCTGCTGGGTTTGGCCACTGCCTTCACAAACTTCTCAGCCATCTGGATCCTGAACACACAACGGGCATTATTTAGTAGATGATCGAAAACTGCATGAAAAGTAAATTTTATTGCAATACAGGTCAATTTATTGATAACAATGTATCTATGTGTGCTTTTGAATTTTTTACGTAATTTTGAAGATCAATAAGTTAATTATTAAAAAGCCTAAGAATAAATGATACAGGTGACGCTGTCCTACCGTTGGTTGAAGTGCTGCTCTCTTACATCAGTGCCATTCAGTATTAGTGCATCCATTACGTGAACTGCGTTGATTCTACGCTGAGCTTTACCCTGAAGACCAAATATACTGTCTTCATACATGTACAATCATAACCATGATCATCAAATAACCAGCGTGTTCAGGTATATTTCTAACAAAATGCAATCGTTCCTTTTTTGGTGAGAGGGATAGTAATGACCATTAGCTTTACAACCTGTTTTAGGAGAAATTTATCAAGAAAAGATGACACATCATCTAGTCTGACCGATTGTTATTATTTCAGCATTAACAGAAATGGAGCCAAGCATAAAGAGACTGGGATTCTGGCTCCCTTCATCTTTTCAGTCCTTCCTCTCACCTCGCCCTTCAGCTCTTGGACGATCTCCACACTTAGAAGTGTATCTCTTGGCAGCTCTAGCTTGAAATTCTCCAGTTTCCTCCAGCGCACAGGCATCTTCCCATCCCATGTGTATATCTGAGACTTCTATACAAGCCAAGGGGAAAAGAAGAGAACAGATTAAAAGATGAAAACAGGTTCAATCACAGGCTGCCATGCTTTAAAAAACAAAAGCAGTAAAGCCTCCATGGTTACCACTATCTAAATAAAAAATAAAAACATTAGGGTTGAATAGAAAGGCCTGTCAGCTCATACTAAATAGCTGGGTGTCCCATCACTGCACATAAAGCAGTAATGGGACATTACTATACAAATATGAAAGATGTCGTAAAAAGACAAAAATTAATCCTACTGGGTACAAAAGGATGATTGTGCGAGGTGTGTGAAAAACTCATTACTACAGTACAAGTTCATGACCTGCTTTTTGTCTTTTAAGACTCACCCCCAGCGATAGAAGGAAGATCTGCTCTCCACCTCCCACAATGCACCTGTGGTCCAGGATATGACGCAACTTCTCGAGTGTGGTGGAGTTGAGTGGTGTGAGCTTGGACTGGAACGACTCCACATCTGAATTCTGAGGTGTAAAGAGGAGCAGAAAGACAGATTTAGCCCATTTGTGTTTCCCTTTACTAGAAATTATTTGGACATTCCTACTGAATATATAATATTTGTTTTAAATCAGATTTTGGACCACCGCCGTAATAAAAATCCCAACCTTTGGTGAATACTGTTTAGGATTAAGCAAAGTACACAAGGATTCTTAACATTTCTATTGTACTTTCATTATTAACCACTGGAGAAAAAACTGACCACTGACCTTCACAAGTTCATAGAATTTGGACTTTGGGTCTGAGGAAGCAGGAGTGACTCTGGCCTTGTCTGGGACCTGCAAATGGACATAAAATGTATTTAGGGATGGAATAAAATAAAACCAAACAACTCTATTATTTCCATTAGTTCTGTTTCCATTAGTCCAACTTCAATTTAGTACATGTATCCCAGTTTCTCCACTCACCCCCCAAAGTTTCAGACACTGCTTTCTAATCTCTGCTTGCCTCGGCTCTGAAAGGGTCCTAGAGAAATAAGACGCAGTGTCACACAGTCATAAACACCATCACACATGGCTATACTGCAACAGAGATAAATGCACATAATAGAAAGGTTACTCACGGGTCTACAACATAAGCGTGAATCTTAGCCAAGGCCTTGATCTGGACTGCACAGAGGCTGCAGTGAGAGTTAATTTAGTCAGTCACTCAGTTTGAAATGAAAAGATTTAGGCCTTTGTAAATAGGTGTGTCCCTACTTCTCATTGGAGTTGACCATAAACTGGTAGAAGTCGGTGTCTTCCTTAATGATGCTCAGGGGAACCACATCCTTGACGTCGGTGTCCGTGTTCTTCAGTTGGTTCAGTTTCAGGTTGATTCTGAACATGTATTCCCTGACGGCGTCTGAACCGGGCTTCAGACCACGACACACTACGTACCTGCGGAGGGCAATGAGTGGCAAGAGAGTTACTGATGCAAGTATTTTCTCAAAAAATTCTACCCATAGCAGAGAGACTGTCCCATCTGCTCTCATTGACACACTGCACAGTCAACTTTTCTGCCCACGCTCAAATGTAAATTTACTGGTATAAATATATTTTTTTCACACAGGAAGTGACAAATCCAAATCTGAGAGCAAATACAAAAAGTTTCTTCCAGGGAGCTGAGAGCTGGGACTCACTGATAATTACTGAACTTTAAAAGTAGAGCCAACTATCTGGCATCTAGATCATTTTCCAGTATTTTATTAATGTTGTTTATAAATGCTTATTGCATGCACATATTCCACTGAAGCTAAATGAACCAGTAAAAACAGGGACACACACACACCTCTCAGAGTTTGCAGGCCTGCTGGTGACAGGTTTGAAGACACAGATCCTATCGAAGCAGAGGTAGAGCAGGTAGACCAAACCCACACTGAAGGGAGTGAAGAGGTCAAAGGTCTTACAGACAAAGTGACCACCTGGAGAAGACAAAAAGTGCCACAAGCATTCAGCAAATGTGCACACAAATACAGAGGTAAGTTCAATGAAGGTGCTATATATCAAGGCTGAACAGAAATGTTTTAGGAAATTGAGAAACACCAGGAGCTGACCACTTTGCCAGAGTTTAAAATAGGAGCCATAGAAGGAAAGGTATGCAGACTAATTCGGTGACTCATCCATTCATGCACATATACACACATAAGCCTACCTGTCCTGAGTGTAGAGATGGCAGTGAGGAACTGACAGAGCAGCAGCTGTTTGCTCAGGATCTCCTGGATATTTTCCTGGCCTTCCACAGAGAAACCCTGCAGGAGACAGTCATCAAACCAACATAGATCCAATCACTAAATAAAAAAAGCTGAAAAACTCCAACCAGGAGCAGAAATCTGTGACCTCATCTTCTGTTTAATATGTAAACTTTAGATTGCATGCTTTGCTCACCCCATCTGCCATGAGGAAGTGCAGCCCTCTTTTTTCTGTACTCTCCATGATAAAGTTTCGGAAGGCAGTGATGTTTTCTGGCCGAGTGATGTCGCCGTCCCCATCTACCCCTCCCTCACCTGGGACACACAGAGGTCAAGCTTTCACTAAATCATTCATGACTGAGAGACATTAACCAGTTTCTGAACGTGACGTGAAGGTTTTGAGTGCGTACCATAGTAAGGCTCAAACAGCTCACTCGGCGCTGCATAGAAATCTTCCAGTTTAAAGTCACAGGGTCCTTTCAGCGTCATGCCAAAGCCCTTGGCATGCCAACGCCTCTTCCACAGTATGTACTCTGAAAAGCCTCCGGGCCCCGCACAGACGTCACCGAAGTACAGAAGCTCGCCCTCGCGGTCCTTTGTCAGAGGTTTCTACATAATGAGAGAGGCTTGTCTCACCATCTGTTCATATGGGCCTGTGTGTCCTGAGCCAACAAAAGTTCAGTGCAAGACATATCAGCTGTTACTTTGAGCAACTCACCCCTTGTGAATCCTTTGGGTTGGTGAACATATTGTCGAAGCAGTGGTCGATGTTGGACATTTTCATAGCTGCTCTAATTACAGGAAGAACGTAATACAACTTGTCATTACCTTTAAAGGGTTGGCCCTACAGACACTACAGAGTTCTCATTTATCCACGAAAGTTAAAGCTGTAAACTATTTATCTGACATTAACTACTAGTAATGGGAATACATTGCCCATGTAACAATGGCAAAATACAAGAAATAGCACTATAATATAATAAACAATAATCCACTATAATTCTTGATATCTTTGTTACTGAAGAAGAAACCCTGTCACTAAACTTTTTCAAATTAATAATATGCTGTATTTATTCATCGGCATTGTGTGATAATGTGTGATAATTAAGTTAAATAAAACACCCAAACCAGAAATGACTTCAATATTATCCACATTGATCATTTATCCACACTGTTATTAACTACCTAAAGACTAACCTGTTGAGGAAGATACCTCCTCTGATTGTCTCATAAGGGTTGGAGCGTGTCCGTGCTCTCCTCATTTCCTCGCCCTCCAGGTTATCAAAAACTGTCTGGAAATCAAACAGACAACGGTGGTCACACAACTCAGGAGTATTACAGTATTATGATTTGGGTCCATCCAGTGCAGAGGGCAATTCACACAGCTGCATTGATAGCCTCATTCACCACAATATAGTGAAGAAAAAGGGTTCCAAAAATGCCAATAGTTTTTCAACAAAGGAAACATAGGACAATTAAATTCAAAGGTGACATTTTTGATTGCTCAGACAGCACACATGCAAACTTTAAAGACATTTAAAGTTACTTTTACACTTCCCACAAATGTTATATAAATGCCTTCTAGCTAATTGCCACCTCTTTTTCCTGAATGGGTACATACTGCTGATGTATTTAAATATAGATTTTTATTTTATGTTTATGTGCAAAATAAAAAAGGGATTAAAATTAAAGAGGTTTTAACTCACCTTGCACCTTAGAACAGTGTGCAGGAGGTCTTCAGTGCAAAACTCTGTCTCATCCTCAATCTTAAGTTTTCTCTGTAAGCAGTCAAAAACAAGACCTTAATAACAAAATGTATACATATGTGACAAAAGACTTAACATTGTCTACAATATACTGTATATCATATATATATATATATATAAGTCAGTGTCTGAAGCGTGTATTTACCCGTCCCAGAATCATCCAGTCCCTCAGCTCATCTGAATCTGGGATCTCTGTGGTGCATTCTGGGAACCAGTCTACCTTCTCTGTAGCACTGGGCTGGACAGACAAACAGAAAGAGACAAACAAAGGGAGAAAACAATGGAGATGAGAAACAACACATCATGTAAACGGGTCATCTTGATGTATACATAAGAAAACAGTTATCAGGAGTGTTCAATGATAGACATATAATTCAAATAATTTAAAGACAACAGCACCGAAAACATTACATGGTAATTATTTACTTCTGTGTACCTCTGGTTCATCGCGCCAGTCGACATTGAGCTCTCCCTGAAAGCCCTGCAGTGTGAGACCGAGACCCCTTCTCCCTCGCTGAGTAGAGGCCTCTACAATCTCTTTACGTCCCTGGCCGAACTTCCCCAGACCTTCACCCTCACGGAAGCCCATTTTGGCCTAAAGATGTAAGAGGTAAAAGAGAATAATAGAGTTAGGAATGCTTTGCAAAATTAACTAAAAATTTTATAATCCATTTAAGAAGCATATAGGTACTATCCAAAATCCTGCTACACAGACTCTGAGACAGTCAACTGTTAAATATCAAGTGTAAGTGCTGCGTTTCAATACATTACCATAAGTTTCTGTGACACGCTGTTATACATAGAGAAATCGGAGGAAGCCTGTGTGGGGTCAGTGTCTTGGTCATCAAAGGATGATATGGAGGGCATCGAGAATCCTGGTCTCTGATCCTCCTGGTCACTGAGGGAATCATTTTGGCTGGAGTCTAGACAGGATAAAACCACAGAAACACAGGTACGAACCGTGAATGTGGAAACAGGAGCAAGCAGAAACACCAAAGTAAATAAACATGAAAAATCTCAATAAAACCATAATAACTACTTAACAGCCCTTCTAGAGTATGGCTTTCCATTTACAGAAAGTGGCTTTCATTATTAACTGTGGCATGTAAAATATTAGATATTTATCGAAAATCATGGCAGACATTGTTTGGAGGGGAAAATGATCTATCTACCTTGTCTGGATAATTGTGACTCTTCGTCTGAGCTGCTTTCCTCCCGAGGCCTCTTTGTCGCCTGCGGCGGCGGAGACGCTGCTTCATTTCTTCTCTTCATCATGGCTGAAACAGAGCAGAGAGTACAAAAGGAATAAGACGCTCATTTTGGTGGATGAGGCGCAACAGCACAGAGGATATAGGAAAAAAACAAAGATTTTGACAGGAATGCCCAAACAAGGGTTAAGAAATTGAATAAAGCAGCAGAATCTACCTTCATGTACATGTCAAGAAAAGAACAAAGGTGGACTAAACCACAACACCAAGTATGACAATGATGCATGTATGTGAGGCAGCCAAAAACATTATGACATATGGTGCTGAAGCTTAAAGAATTAATCAATTAACTGATTAATGGATGGACTGAAAATCTAAATGTATATAAATTAAAGATGCCAAACATTTGCTGACTACAGCTTTAGAAATGAAAATTGTCTCTTATTTTCCCCTGACTTTATTATTGTATTAATAAAGTTTTTAAACTGTTTTAAGAAATCACATTACGCTGATTACTTTTGATTGGCATTTGACATTAGGTTTTACAAAATAAAAAATGAATGGATTTTAAAAACTGTTGAGAATGAAAATAAGCTCTAAGCTCTATTGGCTGCCTGGTGCAAGATCAGCAATGCATATGTACTGACTTGCATATTTTTCTTACACATTAATGATATATTGTGTATATGAAGACAAGAAAAACAGGAAAAACTGGTATCAGTCCCTTCAACAGTCTCCACCATAACAGTGCGTACTGCAACTAATATTCTGCTCTGAACTCATAAATGTTTGAGCATTTTACACTAAATGAGCAAAGAAGAAAAAAGAAAACATGCTTTTTTCTTTACAAACCCAATCCAAAACATGTATATTTAGGTGTTAAGTGACTTTATTTGCTGCCGATGTCAGATGTATATCAAATATAAAATATGGATATTATCAACAAGTCTTCCCATAAAAAACACATATAAGCAGCTCACTTGGTTATCTTGGACCTCTAGCCCAAGTTAGTGCCTTTTTATGTATTAACATTACATTCACAAGAGTCTACTCAGCCTCACACGTAACACGGGCAATGTCTTGAACCTCCACGTTGCCAGAAGTTGACAATTACGTTACAATCCGTAAATAAGTTACCTCTGTGGTTATGGTGCAGTTAGCAGCAGTCAGCTATCAAAGTTAGGTAAAGTCGGCCCATGCCACTCTCCCAGGATGTATATTTCTGCAGGAAATCGCAGCTTAAGTGGACAGGCTTGTCTGGTTGGTGTCAGTGTGGGTGTTTTCGGTGTTTTTCTGAGAAACGAAAGCTACAGCTGCGCAGTTTCGTTAGCTTTTAGCTGTTAGCGGGCTAAATTAGCCAGCTAGTTTTTTTTTTGTTTGTTTTTTTTTTACCAGCTCAGAAGGAAAAAACTTCACTCTTCTGCGGTGAGGCAACAGCGACAAAACGTCGGCTCCGCATGTGTTTCGAGGTTTCCCAGTAAGATGTTTATTTGCATGGACACTTTTGTAAAAAACTGTTTTTTTTTTTGAAGTTCGCATTAGCGCGCGTTCTGCTCTCAGAGCTCTCAGGGGTCCTTCCTTTTCTGACGACACGCAGCAATGACGCGCATGACGTAACGGCTGTCTACACAAGTGCCTGTTTGTTTTTGTTGTTATTGTTTTATCGTATTTGTTTGTTTTATTGTATTCGTTGTTTACTTTGGATCATGACTGTTGTAAACAAAAACAATGCCTCTATGTTGTTGATGAAATGTTGAAATAAAGGGAAAAAAACGTGTATGAAAGAGCAGTAACGTTAACTGTATTGTTCATCTTGATTATATGACTTTTTCTTTGCACTCACTACAAAAATTATGTATACAGTAACAACACAGGTTATCCCCTGCAGCTGGCTTTTTTTTGGGTTTAAAAATATTTTCCAAGAAAATTCTAAAATCTTTATGATTTGTGTATATTTTAGTA
Source organism: Lateolabrax maculatus (assembly GCA_031216445.1). NCBI lineage: Eukaryota > Metazoa > Chordata > Actinopteri > Acropomatiformes > Lateolabracidae > Lateolabrax > Lateolabrax maculatus. The sequence continues at coordinate 10,880,840 of CM062212.1, read as the reverse complement.
CTCTGCAATCCCCAAAAATAAGGAACAACCATTCTGAAAATAAAAATTAAACCTGCCTTTCATCACAGTTGAACTAGCCTGGATATGTGATGAATGTCAACTTCACACTTTTGTGGTTGTAGACAGTTTTGGCTTTCTTGTGCCTGGCTTGGACTGCTAAACTTTAATTGCATTGTTTTGTGTGTGTGTGTGTGTGTGATTAAGGGATTAGATTTTCCTTTAATCAGTCTTGCATGTCTGTTATATCAGGCTAATCCGTTCTTGGCATGTGAGTTAAGGGATCCTGAGCAGTCCGTCAAAACAATTATTAGGCTATTTCCAGTGGTACTTCACAATGGTTTATGAAAATAGGCCTACATGCTTTCCTGTGTGAAAGAAAGGCACTTAGGAACATGTCAGCACAACCTTTGAGGCCCCGGACTGTCGGCACAAAGAGTCATTTTTCTCCCATAGACTAAACACAGTGTATTATCAAAATCTGAGCACTGAGCAAGGAACATTAGCTACCATAGGGTTATTAAGTTCCAAGTAAATACTCCTCCTTTCGCGATGTAGCTTTGTGCAAACTCGCAGTGCATCGCATGCCTTCATTGATGAGTCTGTGAAATCCTTCTTAGGAGACACACTGTCAGTACCCTATTTTCGTGACACCATAGAGATAACTAGAGGAAGTACTCAATCGGTGCTTTCTGACAGTAAGCCTTTGACAAATTTAGAATATTGAACAGAAATATTGTAATCTATGTTAGAAGGCAGGCCTGGCTTCCTCAGCCATGGCTTCATTGACACATTGTTACTGCCTTTGTAATTGTAACATAAATTCTGTTGATGGAGCACGCAGCCATTAATTCTGCTTCACCCCTTTAGAAAGCAACTTTGAGTTACTTTGCTTCATTGTTTTGAGATTATATAAGATTGTGCTGTAAAGAGTTTGTAATAAACAATATACTTTTTTGTAAAGTGTTTTTTAATTGAACTGCTTGTTGTTTTTTTGATGCACTTTTAACATCAGCCTTCTTTGAAACAGCAATGAATCCCTATAAAATTAATCTGGCTGTACAAAAGATGAATAAAATAGTGAATAATAAAAATAAAACAACAAGGTCAGGTCTTTAAACGTGAATGTGGGCGTAAATGTGTAAAAAGCCTCTCTAGGATGTTGACCTGCTTTTTATCCAATGTATGCTGAGATAGGCTGCAGCGCCCCAGCAGTGACCCTGAGGAGGAATAATACGTTTTAAAAAATATGTTATGGATTCATTATTGAGATATTGTAAAAAATCACGTTCCTATATCTAGACAGAACGTGTGTTTTTGCTTTTGTTAAGCCTACAGACCTAACCCTAACCCCTAACCCAAACCCATGCCAGCATCCACTGTTGGAATGCTATTTGCCTTTTAATTGTACCTAATTGCTAAACTGCCTCTCAGTGACCCAGCAGACGTCAATACACTGTTGCTTCGTCATCTGTTGATGGGGATGTTTGTTTCTTCCCGACATAATTGGTGGCCAATGGACTTAACATCTCTCACAGGTATATTAATCCACCCCAACTCCAGTTGCTTCGCTAATCCTCCACTGACACATATGCACGTACACAAAAAGACACACAGAGACACAGTCCAACACCATGTGACCAGCTTACGCAATGATGCCAAGGCTTTATATACCACCTACAGGGGCCGGTCTCCCTCAAGGGATATCATCACCGTGCAGGTGTGTGTCGGTGTATCTGAGTGAGGAGTGTGTGTTGCTGCCACACTCAGCCTGGTGGAGAAGACCGAGGCCAGAGAGACACAGAGGGAGCTAAGGGATTCACAGTGATAAAGTTGCCTAGCAGAAAGTCCTGAGGGCTGTTCTTTTTTTTTTTCTTGTGGTCTCAGCTGTGAAGCACTGGAGAGAACAACAACAATGTTTTTTCGCATCCCTCGACTGACCCCTGGATATATTAGATACCTCCAGGTGCGTAAAATGCTTTAGGGCGATTTTTCTTCTTTAGATAGATTAATGATTATTCTTGGACATCAAGGGAGCAAATTCCATTAGAGCCTCTACTAACAAACAACTGTTGAGATCTAGAGCCTCGGCCCTGCACAATGCCCTGTTCACACTGCTTCAGTAAAAAGTTGCACTGTAACAAAATGGCTGCTGAGTGTATAGATTTTAAACATAACAAACCTAAGATTTCAATTAATGCTGCCTTTGGTGTTCATTATATAGATTTACTGTTTGAGTTAAACCATCTTATGCCACCTGAATAAATTAGATTTGTATTGAATTGTCACTTCCCTGCTCTAAGAGCTCATTTAAAATCAATGCTTTTAACTCTGTACACAATTTGTGTGTCTGTCATGGCAGGATTTAGAATAGAAGATTACAGCAGCCTGTCTTTGAATGGATTTGAATCAGAGATGCCTTAGCTCCCGAGGGTCAGGTAAATGCCCTCTAATTGGATTTCCAGAGGAATAGCATGAGATTCATGTTCGCAGTCACCCTGGTGGGTATTTCAGGGACCTGCAGCTGGATTTAGGAGCCTTCAGTGTGGCTCGTGTTTGTTTTTAAATGGACATGTCAGCCCTCATAATCTGTGTCTCAGCTCATCAGAGTCTTAGATAATTATCACACGTTGATAAAATAGGTCATGGTTACACAAGTTATTATTATGTCATTTGTATGAAGGAGTACCTGTTGTGCACTTTTATGACTGAGAAGATACCATTCTGTCGCTGTCCGTGAAGATCATGTATTTCCAAAATGTCTACTTTTCATGAGCTATGAAAAACACCTGTTTCCATCTTTGCAGCAATGCATTTTTCAAATAATCCAATTTGGAGACCCATGGTTTTCACTGGACAGTGACTAACATAACAGTGATGAGCAAATAAAATAACTGAATTTACATTTGACTTTAGGACATGTCTTGGATTGGCTCAATTTCTGAGATGTCTCCAGACCTGCAGAGGGCCGACACAGTGACAATGACTGTATGAGTTGGCTAAATATGTATTGAAACTTGACAAAATGGAGATTCTAGCACGGCTCTTCCCTTATGGGAAGACCATTGCTGGGATGAGACAGGTGTGTGACCAGGGTCACCTCTTTAAGGATTCTACCGCAGCCAGAGCCAGGAGGAAAGCTGCTGACACCCTGCCTTGTGGCTACGTGGGTGGTGACCCCTGCTCTTTCTTTCAGACTCAGGCAGCTCAGACGATGCTGCAGAGTCGGGAGGCCCCTGTGATGTCGCGCATGGCCATCTTGCTGGGTTTCATGGGGATCGGCATGTCCGGATACAGCTCCCGCCAACTCACACTGCACTACAAGCCGTCAAGTCACCTCTTTAGATGAGACGGATGGAGGATGGGGGCACACACTTACACACACTCACAAAGTTTGACATTTTGGGAAATATGCTTATTATGACTGTTTCTTGGACAAGAAACAAATATGAGAGTATTAGCAATCTTCTCATCTATCTCATCAGGAAAGCAAATAAGTGTATTTCTCAAAGTGTCGAACTGTTACTTTGAAAGCAAGATGGAAAGACCAACAAGACTGAGCGAAGCAATGCTACCAGGTGTTTCTGTTTTTGTTTTTCTCTGTGCATCCCTAATAATATGTGTGGTTCAAGTTAAATGTCACTATTGTTCTTGATTTAATCATGATGTTGTTGTGTGGGAGACAAAAAGGTTCTTGCCTTAAGGCTCCGTTTGTGCAGTAAAAACTAAAAAGAAAATGATCCCTGTTTAAAACTACCCCTCCTTTTAAGCACTGTGCAGTTTACTTCTTGTGACTAATCTGCAGTGAAACACAAGGGCAGCTTTTGATGTATCTGATAAACTCAGTTGAGGTTAAACTTGAACCACAATCCCTTCCATGTCCCGTGCCTTATCACAATTTAAATGATTTCTTTTTATTATTATAGAACATTTTTCTAAATGCAGCTTGAGTTTAGCCCCAAGAAATCTCTCCCAAAATCCTCAGTCTTTTAATCACCAATACCTTTCCTCTGGCACTTTGGCAATTTCCGTGATGTAATACAGAGTCCCTCCTTTTTCATCCAGTGTTGTGACATCTTGACCTGTTTGCTCTTTTTGGATGTCTTGGGTGAGACTGAACAAGACAGAAGCAGTTTCAACTCAGAGAATCAAGAATAATTTTATATTCAACAATCAACAGTTAAGTCGGATATTGCTCTTGATTCTGGAGGTGACAGTATGAGTTTTGGCCTTTCTGATATATTTCTCCTTCGTGTCAGTGACAAAATGCCAGAGGATTAAGTTAGGAATTACTTTTAATCTGTTTGGCTGAGTTCAACTCCTGAAAATGCACAGAGAAAAAACCCTACGAACAGAAACATAAGAAATGTGTGACCTTTTATGGGTGAACAATGCTACTTTGCACTTTTTTTGCGTACATATCTTGTACATAATCATGTACATATCACGTTGATGCTGTATGAGATTAGTAGAACATGACAGTGGCTGCTACCAGCCTTTGTTGCAAGCTGGACGGGTGACATCTAGCTGCATTGACACGCAGCACTGCTGTTTTGTTGCCAGGCAGAGGAACCAGGACAGCCACCCTGGATACCACCTGAACCAACATGTCAATCCACCCTGATCTCTCCCAGTTGCACACCACTGTCAGATAAGACGAATGTAGATGAATGACCACTACGGTCTCTTAACATACAGTTGTTCGATTTTGGGGTTGTATATCTGTTGTGTGTAATGCTTTGTAATGGAAAAAAAACATGATTTTGACAGCATATGAATGTATCACCGACGAAGAATGAAAATTAGCAGTAGGAAAGACGATTGTGTGTCCTGTTCTGGTTTGTCCAGAGTTGGAATATATAAGAAAAGATCAGCATGTAAACAGGTCACAAGGCGAGCACAGTGATACAATGATCCTTCTCAGATCCACTTAGGATACATGTTTTTTTTAGACCAGCTTATACTTACATATGAGAGGGTCACTAATCCTGAAATGGAGACACGTAAAAGTGTGACAGAGCAAGAAGTGGGGTTATTTATGTCATTTGAGCTGGTGACTGGGGTTCTAAGTGAACAAGAGATTTCCGATGGTTGTATAATATTGGTGATGGAAGGATGATTTTGAAAAGTAGAGTGTTGTTTATTATTTATTGTTTTGCTTGTTTATTAGGTTTTTGTTTGTCAACTGTTATTTCTCATTGTGGTACAAAGACATGAGATGTCTCAAATGCCACTTTAAAGAACAATCTTATCTGAGTTTGTATTGCAATCTACCTTAAAATTGTGTATACTTACTAAAAATCATAGGCAATCTAAACGGATACTGAACTTTCAGGAGTTGCTGCTGAGAATTAATTACAGGAAAATCTGTGAGGGGTGCTTTCATATTATGTATTTTACAAATATGGATAGATGTATGTATACTGTATGAGGGTGTGTATTTCCTATGGGTTGTGTAGTGAGTCCATACCCATATTAAGGATTAAAATGTTCTAAAATCTGCTCCCTACTGGGCATTTATAAATGTCTCTGATGGAGTGGCATGTCTGTGATGATGATCACTGTTAATCAGCACAATTGACTCTCAAATGAAAACATCACGATATGAAAATAATGACCCTAGGGGCATTATTCTTTAGATTGGCTTTAGTGACGTGAAGCATTATATATGTATAACAAAGCACCTTTGAACATGCATTGTTTTGTGTGATTTAATCACTCTGTACAAGAATAAAAGAACTGGGCATATTTGTTATGTGTCTCCTGTGACTTTCTGAAAACTTTGAAGAAAAAGAACAAATACTTCCTCCATGCACTAGATGTCAGCACAGATTTTCAGCCATTTTCTCCACTGAGACTACAAGTCTGAGCTTTACTTCTCCATTATACATCAGGGTGTGTAAAAGGGAATACTGTACAGCATGTGACTGATGGAAATGACCTCACTGATCCCTACACAAGCAGTGGCATTTGATTAGTGAACCAAACAAGTGGTATTTTATAAAACTCCCCTGCAATCCTGCTTAGTCTGTCAACCATCACTTAAGCGTTGTTTTGACGGACACACCAACATTTAGGCAACTTTATGCATCACCATTGCTCTAAGAGATGCTCCATTTTTTGGGGATACATAAACAGGTTTTTAAATTTGTGTCTCACTCTTGAGGTTTGTGGTTTGTCACACTACACCTCAAGCAGTCTGTTGCTGCCTGTCAGACAGTCGCTTCCAGTGTTTCTAGTTAGCTGCTAAGGGACAGAGTTCTGACCCAGTTATAGATCTAAGCTGCTTTGGAAACAAGCCCAAATCTATCCCAGTAGAAACCAGCCAGGGTTACACTTGTGCCACTCTGGATGTAATGGGGGTCTAGAGTTGAGCCTTACGGAGAAAATGTGCGGAAATATACCAGGAACTCCCAAAATCTACAGTGATTAACACAGGTTTGACTAAAGTCACTTATAAACATTTCAAACATCACTGTGGTTGTCAGAAGCCTTTCGTGCAGGGAGACACACCTGTTAGTCTGGGTTTTTTTTTTATCAGGTTCCCAGCCTCAGGGAATAGAGGAGTCAGGAGTCAGGGACAGACAGACACAATTTCTTACTCTCCCTCTCTCCCTCACTTTCTGCAAGTTCACACACACACATACACCCACACACACACACACACACGCGCGCACACATACACGCACACGCACACAGAGGTCCATTGTGTGTCTGTTTCAGTGGCTTCTCCTCAGGAGGCTCTTGTTACCGTCTCTTACATCCAACAACAAAGAGCTGAATGTCTTTGCTACCAAAGGGATGGATGAGAAGGAGTGAGAGACATATCCACAAGGTCTTTTAAGCATTTAAAGGCTCAATACTGCCTGTGTGTGTATGTTCATGCAGTGTATGAGTTGTTACTGTTATGTCTCTTAGATTCTAATCTTACAGTATCATACCTGTATCAAATGAGAGCAAATACCCAGAGCAGTACCAAAAGCTGCACCTGTGTTAGATTCAGTAACAGCTGCCTCAGGTGAATCAGTCTGAGAAGAATCACTTCATAAATGTCAGCTCAAGTCAAGACAGCAAGTTGTTTAGGATTACAACTCACAAGACAGGCAGTCAGAGTGCAAACATGCGTATATTTGACAAATATATATATCTACATCTATATAGATATATATATAGAAAGAATATGTAAAGTACACACAGCTGTACAGGCAATATGGCTGAGGTCAAAGGGTAATGATCTAGCTGCAGGCCATAATGTTAACATAGAAAAAGAAGCATTGTTGGCAAGTTGAGTAAACACCTCAGTGACGTGTCCTTGAGCAAGACACTGAATCCCTATCAGCTCTGGGGTGGCTCTTCTGTTGCAGATCTTGACCTTTGGCCTCCTTCCTTATAGAGGAGATGTAACTAGATATAGAAATTCTCTCAGGGGTTATACATACAGTGTATCATCATATCAAATCACACGGCAAGAATCATAGAGCAATCTACAGTAATGACTGATCTGGAGAAAGACTGGTTGGCAAAGTGTATTTGTATTGAAATATTTACAGTGTGTGGCCATGTGTAACTGTTTCAGAAAGCTACGTATCTACTTCAATTTTATAATAATAATGTATCAAATGACTGTTGTGATGATGTGAAAGGAGTCATTTGTAGTGATTAACCAACAGAAAATGATCACCTCAGTTGACAATAGTTAAAATAATTTTAAATAGGTTTTGGTTTATTTTCATAACTGGATATATATATATGTATTCACTCACAAACATGAACACACTTGTGCACATGGTCTGGCATGATGAAGCAGAACTCCTTTTTTAGCCTCGGGATTTGTCGTGTGAGTGTCCTCGGTAGCGCAGCACATTCTTCCTCCCTTTACATTGATCTTCTTAAAGAGTTGAAGAGCTTAGCCTTGTTTTAAATGTGTTCTCTGCCTTAAGCTTATTAAAACACCTCTCGTGTACAGGAGATAATTATTTTTTTCAAGCCCCATCCACCACAAACATAAAAAAAACACACAAATTAGCCACAGATACACCTAAAAAGAACCTAAAAATATTAAATGACATTGCCTACTACATATATGATTAGGTGTATGTTGTGTTTGTGGTTAATTTACTGACTGGCAGGGGAAATAACAGCGGTGTGGGTGCCTGATGTTACCTGGCAGCTTGTTACCAAACACAAGGAGGTGTGTATGCCAAGACACGTCCAGTCTATTTTAGGTCTGTTTTGCAGAATTGATGAGGTATGACTGAAAATGACCTTGTTGTGAATGGACTAAAGCGGCCAATTGCAAGTTTTTTTTATTTATGTCCAACTGAAGTTGACTTCCTTCAAAATATACAAAGATGTTTGTCCATAGGTGTATATACTAACTTACACTCACAACTGCCTGAGGGACCAGCGGAAAGAAATATAAAGTTAAATTTACTTCAAAGCTGAACTGCATGAGTGAAAGAGCACTCAAACTACCTGCTCTACGGCTTCAAGACGCCCTAAGATGTTCTACTTTTCCACCACCATTTCCACCCTCTGTCCCTTTTCAGACAGCAAGCTGCGTTTAATGAGCCCGTCTTTGACAAATCTCTCTCAAAAAACAGGGAAGGGCCATTGTAGGGAAGAAACAAGAAGGAAGAGAGAAAGAGGAACTTTTTAAAATTCACCCAGAACCACATTATCTTAACTAAAAACTAAATATAAGCTGTTAAAAAAGCAATGACATTTTGAGCAGCAAGTTCTGTTAAAGGGGTAAAATGCACTACTGTTAGGTGCTTCAAACTCTAATAATTCTTTAAATTGCTGTGCAAAAGGTTTAAGGGCATCAATAATTGCAGTACAATATCTCCTGTTGAAACAACCTTTCTCCCACTAAAAATTTACTTTATGATTTTCTCAAATATATCTTCATTACTCTGACCTGTCTTAGCTGATCATACTTTATATTTGTAGATTCAAATTGACATTACACACAAAATATTCTACAATGTTCACAAATTAAACTCCTTAACAAAATGAGCACCGACACTTAAAATTTAGACCGTCATTTAAACTTTATATAGCAGCTGTCACTCACTCTTCAGATACCAACAGTTCATTAAAGCTAAAGGTCTAGAGTCTCTAAGGAACATCTTTGAGAGTTGGCCTGTGAACATAATTAAAGCTTCAATCTCTGTTCTTGGCTAACAAGTTTTGATGTAGTCCCGTGGGTTTGTGCTGCACAACCATGTGACCTGTGAATCTCACCAGATAGTTGCTGAGTCACGGTTAATCTCAGCTGGCTCCTTTCGTTTGCTGTGGAACCACGACAGGACTGAACAGTTTGTGAAAAAAAAAGAAAAACTGTTGTGGTTATTTTAGCATTTCTTTACATTCATAAGTCAAAATATCGATGAAATGTTTAAGCTTTGTTTTTGGTGTCCACCAACTCTTGAGGGAAACACAGTAAAGTTGTGGACTGTAAAACCGAAACAATGAGCTAATGTCTTTGTTAATATGAAACACTGATTATAACCACTTTAAAATAATACGAAGCTGTGATCTACAGGAACTTCAGAGCTGCACTGCATTTTCTGCCAACACATTTTCTTAGTTGTTTTACCCTCTTGGTGAAGCACAATTAAGCAATTAAGAAGTTAAGCACACTGCCCTAGACGTTCTCAGGCCTAGATCTGCGGCTTAAGATGTACAGTACATCTGTGACCATGTGAGACATGACAAGCAGGCTCCATAATCTGAGCTGTGTCCCACCATGACCCTGTCAGACCTGAATGTTGTCTCAATGATCAGAACAGCTGAGGACAGAGTGACTTATTCGCTCCTTAACAATACGCATACAGTACTGCCGACACACAGACAGTAGGCAACATCATGACATGCTGTATTGCAAAGCAGGGCTGGATTAAACCACCAGAGGATCCCAAAAATTAGACTTGGGCCCTTACTGACCCTTTAGTGAGTAATCAGCAATTACTTTACAACTAACTGATTGCCACATTGTGAACCTGGAGTCTCCAGGGCCCGTGTGGGTTTGGGGCCCCAGAGCAGTTGCTTGCGTTGGCTGGTTGGTATTCCAGCTTTGTTTTAAATAGCCAAAATAGACCAACTCCACTTACATTTTCCTTACTTTAATCAGCAAAATTAAAACTTTGATCATTTACATAAGAAAGGTATAAAAGAGTAATATCAGCAAAGATTACAAATATGGTATAGATAGTATCTAGGATAATTCATCCTCCCAATACAGTGTGAGCAAGCACATGTCAGTTTGTCCTCCCAGATCTATAGATTGCAGTAATGAGAGGGTTTTCTAATTTGTAAAAACTGGTCACTGTAGGGCCAAGACAATCAAGAGGATCGATTAGGGACATACATATTGGCAACAAGGGCCACTTACTGTAGACTGTAAATAACCACTGTAGAGATACTGTGGGAATGCACATCCCATAAAAGGTCTCAAATGGACAGTTGACCCACTGATGACCGTCAGTGTCAAAGGTCAGTGACCTGCCTGTTGACAGCTGACCGACACGTGCTAACAGCCAGTCATGGCTTGTGTCAGCTGGTGCTAATGAAGAGCTGACACCAAACTATATAAAAGCATGTAGATTATGAACACGGACCTAGTTGCACAAACATAAACTTACAGCTTTTTCTGGGCAGATCTCTTTTTGGATTTTCCTGTAAGTTCTTACACGTCTAACAATCCACATTCCCAGCTGACTTACTGTATAATGTGCACGTTGAAACAGGACTTTAAGGACCTTTGAATCAGGTGAGTGGTCTCAATCGGAGCTAAACTGTGGCTATTTTAAGAGGTCAGCCCACCAGCATAATGTGTCATTTGTTTCCCTTGGCGTCAGAGGTCTTAGAGTGAGAGTGAGTGAGAGAGAGGGAGAGAGAGAGAGAGAAAGAGAGATTTATTCTATATCAATTCCTGTCTTCTGTTTGTATAACACATTATACCACTGTATATTCATTCACCAAACAGGAAAGACTGTGAAACTCACAGACATTACTGTAATACAACAAACAGTCTTTGCCTATAGTAAATATGAGATTAAAGATTTTAAAAAAAACTATGATCCAGTTGTTTTCCTGTCAAGGACTCAGGAATAAAGATTTGACAAGAACTGACTGAAGAATTAATTTAGTCCCTGAAAGCTGAAAAGAATTTTGGGATAAAAAAAGTTGAGAGAGAAAACCTTTGACCAATATAACTCACCTTAATACTTCCATAATTTTTTTTTAACAATGACTAAATAAAGAAAACTCAAAATTCTTTTTTTTGTTTTGTTATCTGGTGCCTGTGTGTCTCTCTCTAATGGGTGAAATCATGGCAAGTCAAATACTAATATATACTTACATATTATTAAGCAACATAAATAAATATTTAGTTATATATATATTTTATATCACATCTAAAAGGTAATAAGTGTATTTTTTCAAGCACATGTACTCGGGTACAATTTGGCAGTAGTTTGAGTACTTCCATGTTTTGCTACTTTATACTTCTATTTCACAACATATCTGAGTGAAATATTGTACTTCTTACTTAATGGCATTTATGTGAAAGCTATAGTTATAAACAATTAAGATTTTAAATATACTATGAGCATATTATGAAATATGATGAATAGTTACAGATGAACCTAAAAAATACAAAGTGGTTAAATTTGGCTCCACCTTGACCAGCAGCTACAAACAAACCAAATAAATAGTAGTATAGTAGTAGAGTATTTTTTATTTATTTATTTTTTTTACATTGTTTTATTGCTACTAACAGAGGATCTGAGGTCTCTTCCACTACTGAACAGAGCATGTAAGTCAAACAAAGACTGATTTTCTGTGTGTGCACAGGTTGACCCCCCCTGAGGGCTGAGCAGTGCCTCGGTGTGTCAGACAATCCAAATATCCAAATATCCCTTTCCGTGTTTTTCCAGTCTCCAGTTCATTCAGAACATGAAAAAAAAAAAAAAGAAAAAAAAAAAAAAAAGGGACATTATTTTGCATGAACGCGCAGCCCAATGCTTGCACTGGCCGGAGATGAGACGTGTGGCCCCCTTCCTCCTTCCTCCATGGCGACTCCAAGGAGCAGGGGGATCTGGGAGGAGCGACGCTTTGAGGTCCAGGTGGTCCAGCCTGCGTAAAAACGCACCAAACACTGACGAAACAGTGAGCGTCATTAAAAAAAAAAAAAAAAAGAAGAAGAAGAAGAAGAAGCTCGATCCTTCCAGCTCCTGGCACCTCTATTAATGAATAAACTGTTCACAGAGAAAGCCTCCCTCGATCTGCTGCTGGAGAAATAACCAGAAGGAGAGGAACGCGCCGCGGTGGTGCGGCGCTGGAAACGGGACCAAACAGTTCAGGGTAAACTTTATCATTCTTTTTTTTTTTTTTTTTTCTTTTTTGGCCAAAAAAAAAAAAAAAAAGGCAACTTTACTTAAAGATCGGGACGGCTGGGAGATATGTTCAAGAAGAGCAAGAGTCAAGTTCTGGTGGATTATGCGTCGGAGGAAGACGACATGTCCTGGCACCATCATCACTCCTACAAGGTAAAGAGACGGATGGAGGAAACTCAAACAATTCACTGCAAACAATGACAATGACAACGATGTTCCTTAAACAGCCGGTTTAAAAGGAGGAGAGGCGATCGTGTGCGACTGTGGTAACAGGCTGACATGTATTATTCCACTAGTTCAGCCCCCCGCTTCACTTGTGTCCGGATTTATTTTTCTAGAAACAAGTGTCAGGATATCAAAATGAGGCTCAAACACTTAAAAACCATTGTATGTACAGTTTTCACCTGTTTGAGGAAAAACTTTCTTTAAACAGCTTAAATGGTTTGTTGAGATGGATTTAAATAATAATAATAAAAAAAATAATAAAGAATCTAGATATAAATGATCGTGATTAGGCACAGAGCCTGTTTTAAACTACTGCTTAAATTACTGTTGTGCTTTTTGAAAATACTTTTCTATTGAAGCTGCTTAACTTCCTAAAAAGTGACAAAATACACCTCATGTGGTTAAACTGAGATTGTGGAATAGAGGGAGGAGGAGGAGGAGGAGGACAAGTGCTCAACCTCAAAATGTCATGTCAGCTGAGGAGGAGAGGGACAGAAAACACAGAGAGGTTAAAGAAGAGATGTCGCCTCAGAAAGAACCAAAGCAATCTAACTCCAATAACTTATTTTAGATGGATACTGTAAAACTCAGGTGATATTACAGGAATATAAATGTGATACAATAGGTTACTGGTTACCAGTATAATTTAAATGGGACGTTTCAGGTGCTGATTTCTAGTAAAAAGAGTCATAACAATGGGCAATTCCAGTTTTTTCATTGTGCTTTGATTTACTGTAAAAAACACAGAATTTCTGGATCGACATACCAGTTAAAACTCACCCTGAATTTGTTAAACTACACATTAAGAAATAAGATCATAATAACACAGGAGATGGAGAGCAGACATACAAAAGATGTTTTTTCATCATTTTTATTTTAACAGAGAATAAAAAATGATTTTAAAGTTAATTTTAAAACATTGTAAGCTAGTGATAATTAACCATGTCAGATTGTATTCGCTGCCTGCCTTAAGTGCACTGCCATGCATCACTCACTCTGTGTATAAATGTGTCATGTAGTGGGCAATTGGGAAGATGAACCAACACCATTTCCCAGCATTTTTCATCTGTTGTTGTTATAATGTTGAGATCTGTGACCCTTGGCTGGGTTTTATCGGCCGTTCTTAACTTTCACCCTGGGAACCACCGCATGTGGCCCTTACCTCTGAGGAGCTGCTTTGAGTGCAGTTTGTGACTCTGTTTCCAGTGGTGGCCAGAGCTACTTTGGCAATAAGAGCCGATCTAGGATCAGAGCAGCAAATCTCTCAGAATTCTTGGGAAAGTCATCAGGGAGGTCTCCTCGAGTCGCCATGGCAATAAAGTACATCCAGGGGTCAGGGGTTGGATCATAAAATGTCGTAACCACAGTGAAGAGGCAGATCCTGCCCAGCAGTGATACATGATGAAGCCAGGATTATGATAACACAGTCTGGACAGGCTGGTTTTTCCTTCCTCTTGCTCAAATCGCAGTGGCAACACTGTCTGAACACCCAGCAGAGTGGGCAAAACATAGATTATCTGGAGCATTCATGATCACATTGCATGAATATCTGTTTAGCCTTCAATTCTGGAGATCCTGAAGATCCAAATGATAATCAAACTTTATAAGACAAATGTTTAATCATCTTTAAAGCGACATACATGGAAATTTAAATAGGGTTTATAATAGGGTTACAAATAACGCATTATATTCACAGTAATACAGATGAAATAATGAAATTAAGTTGTTTTTTGGTCAGGGGGAAATACAGTAGGAGAGGAGCGCCATGGGTAGGTTATCTGCTTTTTTCAAGGAAAAAATGGAGAAAAATATAGCATATATACAGAATATGAACAAAAAGTGGACAAAATATCAGAAACGACTCACTTTTTAATCTAATATAATAAAATAATCTTAGGTCTACCTTTGTAAAGGGTATACTGTTCTGTTCAGACTGTGTCAGAGAGCTGTTGACTCAACTCTGTGCTTTTACTTTGTGGTGTTGTGGTATTGCACCGTAATACATTTTTAGGCTTTATTTATCCAAGGAGTTTTCATTGGTTTGCCTGAAAAAGAACACCTCGCTTTTACATTCACACCAGGAAACTGCTCAGAACAACCACAGTCTGATCTGCGGGCTGCTGGGCCTCACCACTGGAGCAGTTAGGGTCAAGGCCCCACAAGCGCTGCTCTTTCACTGTCTCCACCAGCATTTATCCTGGTACCCCCATCACTGCTTTTTTTTTTAACTTTTAGCCCACCTCTGTTACTTTGTGTGAGTCTGCTTATAGTCATTACAAGGTGCAGTAGGTCTCTTTCTTTTGTAGCCTACTGTGTTTACACTCTTTTATCTCTGTTTGTGTTTTATGGCAGAACAGATGATTCACATGTTGTGCCAATTCAAATGAGCGGAAAATGTACATCAGCGTCACCCATACAGACAGATACAGATAAAGATCAGCAGGCAGACAGACAGATATAAAGGGATAATACATCCACAGATACACAGAGGGAAGGCGGGAGAGCGTAAAAGGGGAAGGCAGGAGAGAAAATGCAGGGTTTGAAGTTAATATCTGTCCTCCCTCCATAGTGCTCCGGGGCGACTACAGTACGGGCCCTGTGCCACAGCTTGTTGTCTCACCACTCACTCTCTATTGAAGTTCAGCGGGCTGTAAGAGGCAGCTGTGAGCTTGCAGGAGGTGCGTGTGCCTGTTTGTGTATGGCTTAAAGCGGTATCACACCTGAATACTTCAATAACACCACTCTTATTCCGCAGTTGGGGCCCTCTTTGTGAAGTGGGATCACGAGAGTGCAGATCAGGTCTGAGCAAAAACTTCAGACGGACTCACATCTAAGTCATTAGTGGTGAGGAGAAGAAAGGTAAAGCTGAGTGGATCATCTGTGGAGGGGGATAGGGATAAAACCGTGGAACGTTTGTGCGCTTTGTCTTACAAGTTCAAAGCAAGTCATCATGATGCCAAAAACAATTAGCTTGCCGAAGCCTTTTCACGTTAATAGAAACAAACAAATTTGCTTTTTTAACGAGATTTGGACCAGAAGATTGATACCACTGATTAAAAATGAGCTATTCTATCAATATTCTCATTTAACTCTCCTCCAGAAAGAGAATAAGAGAATTTCTAAAATAAAATGACAAACTATTGCTTTAAATATATTTGGTCTAGTGTTTGGTGATGTATACCAGCACTGCAGGCAGACACAGTCCCTTGGCTTGGAGAATGTGGTGTACTGTTGGTGTGCAGTGGCTTTTGGAAACTACTGCTGGTGCTCTGGTATTGAAATTCACTGTGCATCTTTATTGCCTAGTAATCTGGCTTTTTTTAAAGACAACACTGTGCTAAAATGTACACACTTACACACAGACTCAGTCAAAGAGACAGACCGATAGAAAAAACGGCCCCCTGAGGTGCGAAAGCTTTCTGTTGTTAGAACTGAAACACTACTCCCCCCCCCCCCGAATCTCCCCTCCCCTCGCTCTCGCCCTCTGTTCCAAGTTGCTAATGCCTTTACGCTCTAACAGTAGTCAGCAATCAGTATGTGTGAGTGTGTGTGAGAGTTTTTGATCTGCTCAGGTGGCGGAGACCCAGCAGACTTTGCTCAGACATGTCCAACCGCCGTTTCTCCTCCTCTTTCTCTCTCATGGAGTCATTAGATGTTAGAAGTTCTTACAGCTTTGATCATTTTACAGGAATTCTGGCTCTACTTCAGTAATCTCAGGCTCAGCTGCACGTCTGATGACTTCTTGCTGCCCTTTTCTTATGATTTAATGTTTTTAATGTTTCTTTTGGCGCAAATCCAAGTTAAGTCATAAGTCTTTACAGGCAAAGTACAAGTCTGTGAAAGGCCTACCTGAAGCTGTCTTGTTAATTACTTTACGTTTGTTCAGGGATTTTTTATTAGGGCCAAATTGGATAATTTAATGTTTTTGCTTTCAAGTCTCAAATTAAGTCTTTAGAGAGTCAAGTCGCCATCATTCAATTCAGTTAAACTTTATTGTCATTATATTTATTGTCATAGGCTGGTGTGACTTCCTAAAAAAGGAGAAAAACTGAAGAATTAAAGAAGGCAGTTGTAAGTTGTAATAAGTTATAACAAGCAAAATTATTTAAAGAGGCAGGATAAACATTAAACTGTTAACATATTGTACAAGTCAAGTATCTCAGCAGTTAAGTCCAAGACAAGTTAAAACCTAATTTTTGTGACCTATGTCCGATTCAAGTCCAACTCACAAGTCTCAGGCCTACAGCTTTGTGTATTCATTAATCATTATCACTATTATTATTAAAATGTATCACTTATGAAAACAAAGTAACAAAGTGCTTCACATGAAAAAATAAATAAAAACAATGAAACTATATCACAAATATTATACAAAGGATATATGACAAATTGAGAAAGAAAAGGCTGGAGGCCGAAGCACAATGGAACCAAAATAGCTCTGCTTATATGCCCAAAGGTGTCATGAATTTGTTTTCTCTGTCTTTTGTTTGAATCTGCCCTCTGAGTTCAGTGGCTTCCCCTCATCTTCCCCAGTCCTCCATCCATCCAACCCTCCACCTTGCCCTCCAAACACAGCGTGTTTATGTTACAGCTTTAAAAAGGTTGCCCTCTCTTTTACAGGAAAGCCTGCACACACTGCACACATCCCTGCTGTAAAGTGTGGATGGTGTGTGTGTTTGTGTTCCGGGGTTGCTATTTGTGTTAACTCACTGCTGGCGTGTGTTTGTGTGTGTGTGTGTGTGTCCGTCTGTCTCAGGACAAAGACATAGAAGGAGAGGAAGAGGAGGAGGAAGCTGTCACTGCAGTATCCAAGGTAAACAGCACAACTTCGCAGCTATTTGGACATAACACAGACACAAACACACTATTTGCCTCCAAACTTTTACTTAATTTTTTCACAGTTTTGCTTCTGACAGTAACTCACGAAAACTACGCACCCGTTCAACTGTCTGCACACTGACAAGCTGACAATATCACACTTATGACATCACACTCATGGTTGTGTAACCCTAAACGACTCGTTCTTAGTCACCAGAAAAGTCCATATCCTTCAATTAACCTCAATGTACTCACATGCACACACAGCGTCTTCTTGTCAGATGATCACAAAGTGCTTCACAGTGCAGCTGAGGTAAAGCAGGAGGGTCAGAGGACTGCAGTGTTTATCTGTAAACACGCAGGCCTTCAGCTGTCATCCCCTGCTTTATCTTTAACCTTATCACTGGAAAACTGTCCTGTTTGTTGTTATGTTGCATGTGTGTGTACTCGTACTGTTATCCTTTTCCTAAGACTCACAGTTTGGAACTGTGGAGTGAGGTCACTGTAGTTTAGGGCAACAAATTTAAAGCATAAGTCAGGTGAATCAGGCAGGGCAAGAAACAAACTCTTCTGTTAAGTTAAGTTAAGTTTAGTCAAACTTATTTGGAAGAAAAAACAAGCACAAACACTAAAATGATCATCCTTATGTAAACATTCATTACAGTTTACAGACCAATTTCCTGTTTCAATTTTGGCCTAGTTTACTTTCTGTAATTGTGTACACAGATTTTGTGTGTAATAACATCTGGCTTGCTAATTTATTACCCTTTTAGTGAAGAGTAAAAGATGCAATGGGATATGGTCAACACATCTGACCTGACACCTGAAAATGCTGTCTGATAAAAGAGTTTTTAAATTACTTTTCACAAAGAAATCACAATATACCTCAAATTACAAAAGGTTATGCTAAAACGTAGACTGAATGACCAAATAACATCGGTAAGCTTTGTACAATCAGTTATTTCCCACTCACCTTATACTGAATGACTATACCAACACTGAAACACACACATTTATTGAATTGCACATATGTAAATATGTAAAATAAAGTCATACCTACATTTTTGACATTGACAGTTAAGTTTAATATATCATTTGGCCCCTAAAAATGTTATTTTTGGCATTTATGTTATAGCTTGTGATGCAGCAGTTACTTTCTGTTAACTTACTGATGGATTCACAAAAAGCTGCTGCAACCCAATCCAACCACGAGTGGCAACACAAGATCCAATGTTTAAGGTACATTTTTAGGTAAACGTAAATTAAATTAAAAATCCTTGTGAGTCTGGTGGAGAAATTTGCTTTGCAATCATCCCTGTAAACTTTGTATTTGTAAATATTGGTTTTATCATGTGGATTTGAGGACAGGTAGCCTTTGTGTGTGGAGGCAACTTTATCTGCAGATGTTCCCACTCCAAACAGCGTGTGTGTGTGTGTGTGAGTGAGACTATGTGCTGTGTCTTTGTTCATGAGAGATATGTAACATCTTCTGATCTGTACTGACAACAAGTCTTTACTCAAAAGTGTGGACGTGACTGAACCCTTCTGACCGTGCAAAGCTTGAGTGTAAACCTCAAATACTCACAATGTATTGTCTTTGAACTCTGGCTGCTTGCCTACTTTATGTATAGCGACCCGCAGGTGACTTAGTTCACAGGACATGTTTCACGACCTGGCCCGTTTGTGAGGATAGGGGTGGCTGGGCTGGAGAAGGGAAGGAAATGCGGCATTCTTTCGAGGAGCTGGGCCTTTTGGACGGGAACAATCACTGTGGAAGAAAAACAAGGCTGAAAATAGCCACAGACTGCTCCGACACCGTGGAAGGCTACAATTCTTCCGCCGTCGGTTGTTTTATGCTCATATTAGGGCACACAAAGTAGACATGGAGTCCTGGAAGTAGAGGTTACCTTTCACTGTAAAAGGCTGATTCCATTTCCAGACAGTGCGGTATAACCATTTTACAACATAAAATTCATCAGGCTGTACTTGCAAAGCATCCTTTGTTTCGCCCTTGAAAAAAGAAAAAAAAAAGAAAAACAAAATGTAACTATAGCCTGCAGCCAGTTAGCTTAGCTTAGCATAAAGACTAGAAACAGGGAAGAAGAAGAAGAAGAAGAAGAAGAAGAAGAAGAAGAAGAATTGAAATCTTTATTTGGCATTGAAATGTCATGCAACTGTACACACACACACACACACACACACACACACAATGAATTTGTTTTTACACCCCATACATACAGGCCCCCCAATTCACACATACATGCATATATATAGGAGACCCGTAACATGCGTGGAGAGGACATAGGGTGAGGGCGCAGCAATTCGTCAGCGCGCCCAGGAGCAGTTGGGGAGGGGGGTCGGTGCCTTGCTCAAGGGCACCTCGGCAGTGCTCTGTAGGTGGACTGGAGCCTCTCCAACCACCAATCCACACACATCCATGTTTTTTGGAGTTGCTGGTTGTTTAGGTTCGCAGAGACGGTTGCGTGTATCTTCAGTGAAGCATAATTCCAGCTTTATAAACTAAATTATTAATTAATTTTAAAAAAGGACTGGTAATTGATGATGGAAATAATCTTTAGATGCAAGCCTAATACATAGCTAGTAGCAGAGAGACACAGGAAAAAGATGTCAAGCAACAAAAGCTGTAGATGGATCAGAATGCATTAAAAGTACATGCAGAGCCACCTAAAACCAAGGCTTTTACATAACCTCCAGAAGCAACAACCTCTGTTGTGTCTGATAACCACAATTAGTAATATTTCCCAAATTCAAATGCCTCTTTAATCTCCCAGTTTTCCATTTCTGGGGTATGGATGGAAAAATTCGGTCCAATAATAGCTCTTTTGTTCTGCCAGACGTGGAGCTGTAGGTAAAGCTCCCCCACACAGCAAGCCTCAGTGAGCTGCTGGGTTTACCTGCATTTTGGCCGGAGAGATTACTGGGCACTGAGCTGCTTTGGATCTAGAGTCCCGGAGGTCATTGCTGAGGAGAATGGTGAATAGGCAGCCCTCTGTATGTGCACACATGCATGCATGCACATACACAGCTGGAATTTAGCTACAGTTCATGCACACTCACATACACACACACACACGCGCACATACACTCAATCTGTTTTGAAATCTGTGGTTTCTGTTCAGCAAAGCTCAAACTACAGTAAATCTGATCTGTGGTTTACACTTGAGGGCGCACAGGAAACAAGAAGCAGTGAGTGAGGAGAGAGACTGGGTGTTGAAATAGCTGAGAATAGCAGTATCTTTTGATGATAATAAACTCCAAGAAACTGGCATCGTTGTTGCCCTCAAGCATGTTGACGATGATGAGAGGTGGGATGAGGAGGATTTGTTCTTTCTAATATCAGTGCCTGTCTCCTTGTGAGATACCAAAGTTGGGCTGAGTAAAGTGTTTACAAATCCATCAAATGTCACATAGTGCTGAATATGAGAGTGTGTTAGATGAGATGTAGAGCCTGTGTAGCCAGTATACCAGTAGGACAAACTGTTGTGTATAAGTTCATGTTATCTAACTGCAACTCTGAAACTTGATCTCAGACCTGGTGACAGATCTTATTGTACGTGTTCCCTGTTTGGTTTGGGAGATGCTTTCATGTCCAGCTCGTTGTTTGCTTGTTGTAGCTGCTGTCACATCCTCTGGAGAGATGAAGCGCGTGCGTTCTGCGTGTATGCACCTCCTCCATATGTGAAATATAGAAACAAAAGAAGCGGTTTACAGGGGTCGCCAAGGTCAGATGCATTCATCAAATAATGTTGTGAGGACTGAGAATGTCAGCGATAAGGGTAAAGCAAAGGCAGGCACGGATGTGAGTAGGAGTAGACGTTACGACCTTGACAATTGACATTGGGAATTCTTCCCAGGCATGAAGAGAAACAGAGCCAAAAGTTTGTTCCATAATCGCTGCGCGGGGCGATATCTGTGCTGGGTGGAAAGCTGCGAGGGCAGGGAGAAACTCTGATGTGACGGGGGAGTCTGGGGGAGTTTCAGAGGGAGTGGAGGGACTTCCACTGGAATGTGCCGTACGTTACTGCCAAGACAATGCCACTCAAGCTCTCTCTCTCTCTCTCTGGGTTTTCTGTAGCACTGGATCTGCAGTTATAAGGTTTTTGTCCATCAGGAATAAGAAAGTTGCATGGTAGATGGTTGCATTATGAATTTACCTTAAAGGAGAAGCTGTTTTCCCTATTTCCCCCCTTTGCTTTAAACTAAGCTGACCATCTGCTGACCAGCTAAGATCAATGCCATTCTCTTGTCTGTAAGGTAAATATGAAGCTAGAGGGGAAAAACAGTTCAAAGCCTCCAGGAAGTCTCCGTGCCCAGCCAAGAAATAGTTCTAGCACATAATCCCCTTTAAAAGCACAAGTCGTTAATTTTGTAAGGATTAAACAAACCACATATAGGCGGATGTTGTTAACCAGTGGACAGGCTCGCAGTTTCCAGTCCAGTTGCAGTCTTTGTGCTATGATGGATTCAACTGTACATTCATGCGCATTAATCAATCTGAACATAAGGCTGCTTTTCTAAATTCCTCTGAAATCGCCCTCTTCAGGGAGCACAAATCACTCCCTGATTGGCATCAGAGATAACAAGCTGACATGCAACAGATGAGGGTTAACTTATGTGTGCTCTGCAATTCAAAATTGAAATGCTCTCTTGTCTGTTTCTGTCAGGAGGCCAAAGTGAAGAAGATCATGTCCAAGAAAGAGAGGAGGGACAAGAAGATGTTCTCCTCTAAAGATGATGAACACTTCTTGTTGACCGGAGTAAAGCTGGCTGACCGCAGAGGGTGAGATTACACACACACTGTCTTTATCATTACACGTTATATATTATATATGCACATGCCAAATGTGATGAAGACATATTATCTTCATGGAGCTTCTTGGAGCTAGATGCCATTATCATAAAGACTGGAAACCACGCTGGAAACAGCAAGCCTGACTCTGTCCAAAGTTAAAAAACTCTTTTTATTTGACAAACATTTTGAAGGACTTTAATGACTTGAATGGTGGTATGCTTACTTTTACTTAAATTAAAGATCTCAATAGTTCTTTCACTGATAGTAACTACATATTTACTGACAGCTTGCCCCTCAAGGTGAATGTGCATGAATTCTAAATGTAGATATTGGGCTGAATATTAAATATCAGTGAAGCTGAATGCGTCCCGCAGTTGTCCTGCCATTGAACAGGTCAACATGCTAACCCACTTTCAATTGTGTGTGTTTTAGTGTCAGATTAAGTTCAAATATGCTCTTTATTAGATACATCTGTAAAGTTGAATCCAATCCAATATGACTGCTCAGCCATAAATTCAACTTTTTTGCAACATTTTGGTTTTTAAGTGACACTGTTTTAATATAACTATAGGTTTATTATTGAGGTGGTAGTCTGCAGTGTTTATCTGGACTGCATTTTATTGAGAGGTGTTTCTAAGGTTTTTCAAACCCATTTACAAACATGAGGGGGGAAGAATATTAGAAACACATTCCAGCAAAATTCAGTCCAGTACAACACCACCACTAACCACGACCTCAGTGAGAAACATGTTGTTGAATTAACATCTCTGGGAAGGTTTTGGCCATTATTAGCTGCCCAGAACGTTCGTGGTTCACATCATTGTAAGGGGGATGTACTCAGTGCACATTATTGGTTATTAGTGTATGTAGCAAAAATATTTACAAACTTGTATTTGTTCATATTTAAGGAAAGAGCTTCATTTTCTGCTAGCAGTTATGAACTGTCAGACCCTTAGAGGAAGTGGAACATGTATGATAACCTAAATTTATCACCCCTCTGTGGTAAACAACCGGGAATTCCTATACAATGGCCTGCTGTACGGAGATCTGTTATACACACCCAGTCAGTTCTATTTATAGTTAAGATGTGAGTGATCAACTGGTTATTTTATATGCTGAGATTCTGTGCATCAGCCGCTTTTAAGTTTGTGCTTCTCTCCCTCCCGTTTTTTTTCTCCAAAGGTCTCACAAGAAAATC
Source organism: Lateolabrax maculatus (assembly GCA_031216445.1). Classification (NCBI taxonomy): domain Eukaryota; kingdom Metazoa; phylum Chordata; class Actinopteri; order Acropomatiformes; family Lateolabracidae; genus Lateolabrax; species Lateolabrax maculatus. Next base: position 10,857,388 of record CM062212.1, on the reverse strand, counting down.
AAAGATGATGAGAAGGAGAAGGAAAAGAAGGACAAGCCGGAGAAGGGCCACTGTTTCTGGGAGAGCGTCACCATGACGATGAGGCAAATCTCACCCGCCAAGAAACTGGAGAAGATGGAGGGCTGGGAGCCGCCTCACCTGGAGAACTCAACTGAGACTGTGACCGACGAGACCTCGGAGGACAAGAGCCAGAAAGGGGACTCGCCAGTGTCCTTCCCCGACTCTCTAGGCCTCCCGTTGGAATTGGCCTCCTGGGGGGGCCGGGGTCTTGAGGAGGACTCCTCCCGCTATGCTAACCTGTCGGACTCCAAGGATTCAACAGCCGCGGTCAGGTGGACAGCCCGCGCCAAAGTCAAGCTGGCCGGCATCAGCAGGATGAGCAGGGGGATTGTGTCAGAAAGCGCTTGGGAGGGGTTTAAATAGTGGCCATTTTACCTTTGACACCCCTCCCTACTCACCTGTGTACCATCAGTAAAGAGGATGAAGACCTGAACCAAATATCTGCTTGTCTCTGTAGACTAGTTCTGGACGAAACCAGTGATAATGTCAACTGGTATTGAGATCCTGTAGTGGAGCCCTGAACGTAACACATGAAGTTCGTTCTTATGATTTTAGCTTTGAAGTCCTTGAAGACAATATATGTCAGTTTTATCAAGTGGCAGAACTGCTACTTTTGAATCACTGATATAAGCTGTAAATTACAACAAATAAAAGCCTTAAACTACTGTACTATTTTAACTGTGATATCCACTGGCCTGGCATTTAGATATTTTATATAGCCAAAAAATGAGAAGAGTGATTTCCATATAATTAATGTGTCAGTCAATGGTAGAAAATCAATTTACAATATGCAGACCTGCTTCTGAAGACTTTATGTTGGTTTCCACTTCCATGTTTGTCTATGCAGTCACAGCACCTGAGTTAAGAATGTGAGTCTGAAGCCTTAATTTATACAAAAATAATGGGCTTAAAATCTGTGCAATCATGAAACATCTTATGAAATACTTTTTGAATCTGGAATATCAGTGTGTGTGTGTGTGTGTGTGTGTGTGTGTAGGTTAAAGAGAGGTAAAGTGTAAGAGGAGAGAAAGGGAAGTGGATGGACATGCACAACCACAGTTGACATCGCAAAGGAGATCTGAAGTTCTGTGTTTGTGTTCGGAGTATGTGGGGTTGTTAAAAAATCAAAGCAACCCCCACAGTGTCATAGATTGATACATGTGTAAATCTGATTCTGATCTATTTATAGAATTATAAAAAAGTGAAATAAATTATAAAATGTTTAATGATGAAAACATAAAAGCCAAACTGTTTATACTTGTTTCTTAAGAAAAGCAGTGACTCCACACGCCTGTGAAGTGCCTTGTATCAATAAAATGACATCATGTGTTTGCTGTAAATTTGAACTCCACCAAATCCTCCTCTGAGCACTGTGCTCATCATAATGTCTATGCAGGTGCAGGTGGGTCAACCCAGCATGCACCTGTGCTGCACCAGCCACTGAGGCACTTCCTGGTTTCCAGCTACAAACCAGTGTCCCTGGATGCCGTTAACTTCACCAGCAGGAGCTGCACAAGTGTTTGTGTGCTACAGTATAAAAAGCTGGCCAGTTCTTTAATGCATATCTTTATATTGTATAGGACTGAAACAATGTAGAGTAATTTCATTTTTACATTGATTTTTCTTTTAGGTGAGTGATAAATTTAATGCCACGGCCTTTGCTGTGTTCTCTTCTTTGTTTTAATCTGTTTACTGAAGTTGTTTGATACTGACGTCTGCTTCATTGCAGCCGAAAGTGTACACAGACACAGGTCCACTTTCAGGGATGTCTGTTTCCTGTATTTATTCACTTAAAAGGCTGGGTCACATTTTCTCAAGCAGAATAAAGATTTAGTTGGACTGTTTGGCTCTACTTTTTCAACACTTTGCGGCCTGGGAGAAATCAACACCTTGATTTACCGGTCTTTGCTTTCACCTTCCAGATGGTTTTCACTGATACAGAGGATAAAACAGAAACAGTTTACCAAAGTTTTAAACAAATCTTAAAGAGACCCATTTTTAGAAATTGCAGCTTGAGCATTGAAAGTTATTTCGCATTGAATTAACCTTTAGGAAAATTGAGTCTGCAGCATAATAGGAAGAATATTATTCAAGAAACTTTGCCCCTGTGTTCAGTGACAAACAATATTTTCTTGCTGTTTTAGGTGGAAAGACATTTATATCCAAATCCAAGGAGTGGAAGCCAAGTCTAAAACATTCTGATTTTCTTTATACAGTAAACAAAAGGACAAATAAGTCTCTGCAACGGAGGGCAAAATTAAGAACAAAAACATTTTTTTAGAAATATTTTATTATATAGCTAGTTCCTGCTTCTGCATAAAAGTCATAATAGTACCATGAAGAATACTGGAACAGCAAAGGAATATTACAAAAGTTGGAGAAAGGATATAAAAAATGTTTTCCCCATAAATAATATTTTATATTTCCTGTCTTTCACTTGACAGTTCTGGCAAAAGTAGATTTTAAAAACTTGTATGGCTAATGGAGTTTTACATTATTTTCTCTTAGTGTCGATGCTTACAATGTACACGGAGCACAGCAAAAATTCACAAAGGACAACATACAATATGTAAACAGAGACTTATTGCAAAAAATACCACCAAAACAAAAGAGAGTAGGTTAACCCCATTAAATAAACCATAAAACACTCTTATTCAGTCATCTTATTCTAACACTGTATATGTTTACCTTTTGTCATAAAAACATTATTATAACTTATCATCACTTACCTACCATAAACATGCTACAACTCATTTTACATATAAATCCTTTCACATATTCATATTACATTTTACATTAATGTAAAATTATTATTTACATATTATTTTCTCTTTCCTGTTTTTGTCAAGAAGACAAACATTTGGGCATAAGGAGGAAAAACATATAAGTAATACTTATGTCTCATATGTCTTTCAGAAACATTTGTGCGTTAGGAAATTAAGGAAAAAAGTAATCTCTTTCAGTTGAAGCCCTTTGTATTTGTTTAAACGACATCAAGGTCTCGTACACGCTCTTGGGTTGGGAGTGTTGGTAAATGGACGCTTGAAGACAACATGGAGGGTTTAGAACTTGAAGAGGTCAATAAAGTGCTGCGGAGAGATGGGCATCAGACAGCTGTCGGGATCGTTGGCTGAACATGGATGGTCACAGTCCTGGAACACAGTCAACAACCACATTGTTAGAAAGAAGATAGGCCAGAGGAGCAGCTATGCATACAGCTCACGTACAACAACCTGACTTAGGACACTGGTTGAATTAGCTGTTAGTAAGTTCAAACTTGGAGTAATTATGATGCGATAAGAGTTTACTATGTGAAGATTTCTGCATTACTAAATGTATGGATTAATGGATTGCACCACACAAACTAGTTCTTACGTAAAGACATATTTAAACCTGCAAAAACTGAGTTTTTGGCCACTTGGGGGCAGTGGAAACAAGCTATGAGGAACACCTTTGACATACAAGTAGTACTTAACAATACACCTACTCACTCCAAATGTAATATATACTACTAACTCTGAAACACACATATTTTTCTATGTACGCATATAGCAAAGAAAAGTAACATCTACATCTAAAAAGGATTGGCAGTCAAGTGATTCCTAAAAAAAAAAATGGTTCGAAACTAGCCAGTAGTTACTAGATAAATGGAAGGACTTTGCACAAAAAACTGATTCAACCTGATCCTGGACATTAGTGTATACACAGCAACATCTGTTCAACTAAATGAAAACAGACATTTTCTTTCAGACACATGAACTCAACATTCAAAGAAATGTATGAACCAACAAAAACAAGTTTTTTCCATTAACAGGTCAGCGAAAAGAGCGACACTGTTTACTAAACACACCTCGAGCAAAACATGATGACATCAAGTGAAACAGAGACAACACAAAGCTTAACACATGGAAGATAAGATAAGTTCAGATCATCATTGTTTCGATCAACATGAGACAAACTGGCAGGTTAAGAAACAAAAAGGCATGACGGGACAAAGAGTACCTTAAATAACAAAGCCAGGTGGCGATCCTTACGAAATGAGGGAGAAGGGGAACCAGGAGAAGAGGCAGGAAGGAAGGGAGCAAGGAGAGGGATGCAAAGAGGGCAGAGGTTAAAAAGTATTAGGACCCAGTCAATGAAGATAACAAGATTGTGGGTAATAAATAATCACAAGTAGTAACTTAACTCAAACTCTGGAAAACCTCTGGAAAACTGGAAAACTGGATCTTTGTCTTACACGTGGTCTGAGATCAGATCTCACTGAGGGCAAACATGTCAATTGTTTGATCTCTGACCGCTAAGTATACACGTATGAGCACATGAGTCTGTTGTTGACAACAAGGATTACCATTACCATCAGTGATAGTGTGTGCTTATATGAGTGACTCATTCATTCCTAATAATAATCAAAATAACAATTGTTCTGAAAATAGAAAAACGTTTTTACACTGGGCTTTAACTTTTAATTTTTTTATTTAATTTCAAAGGCAAATATTTACAGTTTAAGATGGGATTTCACTTACTATTGAACACCTTTCTCACTGCATGCTAGAGACAGATATCAGTGTGAGAGAGGCTGTGTGATTGGACCCACGTGTCTCTGAGACTTCCACTTAGTGGGAAAATGATAATGGACGATACTTGATTTGATGGACTCACATGTCTGATCTACATACAGTTTAAGAGATATCAGGTCTGTGAGAAACATCTCTTTGAACAGTGCAGGTTTGATTTAATGTTCACACAACTGCTGCTGCTGCTTCTACTAAAGTGTATAACACTGACAGGTGATAAAGGCAATCAGTTAAACTTGCGCTGAACTTATCGTTATCTTCTTTTAACTTTTTCCTCCAGTGTAATGTGCAACTTGTAATTTACTTGCAGTCTGAGGAACAGTACTGGTTAGTCATATCTTGTTTCCTACATGAGATGAATTTGGTTGCCGGTGTGTTTGTTTACCTTCCAGAAGAGGATGCTACAGTGTTTGCAGAAGTGCAAGGTGTCGCCGTACTCCTCCTTCATTGGATAATGTTTCTGCAGGGTGAAGTACATCAGTTTCCAGTCCACGTTATCGGCCTTGGTTAGGACCAAATTCATACAGAACTGCACAGGGATTGAACGAAACACACAATTAAAATACCATTTAACACCCTTTTCAATCACAGGGGACAGGAATGTAATTATAACTGGAACAGTGTGTGTAATTAGATTTAATTAAGGACAATTTCTCATTAACACCAATCCTGAGTTGGTGTTTATACGATAAGTGTGATGTGTTTGATAGTGTGGGTGTGTGTATATGTTTGTGAGTGAGCAAGAGAGAGAGAGAATTAACGGTGGGCAAAGTTAGGCAATTATGCCCCTTAGTGGTCAAGTGATGAACTACTCAGCAGCACTCAGGAGCAGCCATCTCTTTGGATGCTAAATCAAATATATTCCTTTTAAAATTATTATTAAAATCACAGATTTAGCCTGGAAAATGTTTTTTGTTCATGTCTGATTAAATTAAATATGTTGTTCTCTCACCTGTTTGTCTGAGAAGTGAAAGTGGCAGAGGTTCTTCCACAGCATACTGTTCTCGCTAAGGACTTGCAGAGTAGGCGTGATCTGTCCCAGGTTAATGATGTCACAGGCATCAGATAAATTGCAGAGGATCTTGTTCTGCATGTGTAGCGGCAAGTCGTTGAATGACAAGCCATCGTGCATTTGCTGAGGAGACAATAAAGAGCAACACATTGAACTCACAGCTGGACTGGACAGAGCAACCTAAGGCAAAGAAAGCAGAAAATATTCCTACATCAAATAAGTGGTTTTCCACTGAGGGTGACTTTGCGAGTCATACACCGTTGAGCATTAAATGACCAGTTCTGGCCGATGAATTGTCTATATTTCCCCTTCCATATTTTGTGTTCCTCACTCATTAACTTCTGCTTACAAGTGGGAGCAGGATGTCAAATGAGCAGGGGGGACTGTCTCAGCAGCACAGCGATCAGTAGTTAATACCTACTGCACTTTTTGGCATAAAGGCTTTCAGATTATAAGCCTACATCCTTATTTAAAAGTCATATTTACATACAGGCAGCTCAAACTAGACCTGGAGGTGTGTTGAGGCCCAGAGCAAGCCGAAGCAAATATTTGGCATTCACAAACACACACAAACACTAATACAACTTCTACCTTGGGGATCTGCAGGTTGTTGAGCTGCTGCTGCCATTTGAGAATGGTCTCCTGTCGGCGCAACCAGATATTGATGTTGCCCACGAGGACACACCTGCCAACATGGATAGCCATATTGTGCAGTTGCGAGCTCAGGTCCTGCAGCAGGTCCTTGACGAGGCGTGGATTGTAGTGGTCATCTACAACTATTGGGCGAAATATTAAAAACAGACAAACAAAAAAAGACGAGACAATATTTAAGATGAAACAGAAAATATTAGCAGCCAAAATGTAACATAATGTAACAGAATATTTCCTTTTCTTAACTAAAAATACCTCATTTATAAGTTAATTGCTATATTTTTCTGACAGACATCAAAATAACAAAAACATGTTATTAAAAAGACTGATGAAAAAATGAACACTGCAGAATTTTAAAGGTCATTACTTCACTATAATTGTTTGACCAAATAGATGTGGCAAACTAGATCTGTACTTTGCTCCACCACGCCACCCCATAATGATGGAGCACACTGGTCCAATCACTGGTGCATTAACACTGCTGTAACTAACAAAAAAACATCTGGTTTTGGTAAACTATTTGGTAAAGAAATGTTCTTTCTATAACAACAATTGTTTGTTCAATATGTCCACTGAATTAAAAAAAAAAAATCAATCTCCATCTCAGGTCTCCTTACCCTTTCGCACAATCTTTTCCAGTATATTGAAATAGTTTTTCTGGGCAGCTCCACTCAAAGAGGTTAGCTGGGACCTGGCTATTAGCTGGAAAAGCTATGGGAGAGAGACAGAGTAAGACAGTTAGAGGAAGACCGCTTCAAAAGGATTCCTAATCAACAGGTGTGATCATTATCACTTACTTTTGCAACATAGTTGAATCTTCTCATGTCCTGAATGGCACTGGAAAAGTCTAAACGGTTGAAGGCTTCACCAAGTGTGGAGTATCCATGTCGCTGTGTGTCAACAAGAAAACACACACACATATTAATTTCAAAGATCAAAGATTTTTTTCAAATCTTTTTCAATTAACAGCAATTGAATCCTTCATGTTAAAATTCTAGTAACACCTGCAGCACTCACTTCTTTTGTGCTCCCTTTCAGCACGTAGATCCATTTATCCCTGAAGACAACTGGACAAGAAAAAAAAAACACATTATTCAATGGAGTAAGTTTTGGGTGTAAATGTACATACTGTATATCAAGTGGACACAATATGATATGCACCTGTGCAATTTAATGCAGTCCAATACAACAGTTTTACAGTAAATACTACCTTTGGAAAGATCATTACAGACTATTGTAAAATGTTCTTGATTTTTAAGCCTATAGTTTGTAGTGTTTTTTCTATAAGACTACAATGTATCACATTTCCACCTCCTTATATATGGGGGGGGGGGGGGGGGGGGGGGGGGGTGCTAACAATTAACATACAGTTGACTCAAAACTATTCTGCAGGGTTGTGGTACTGAATTGCAATAGATTGTAGAGGGGTTAATCCTCTGTATGTGCTTTGGGAATTCAAATTGCAGAAAATAAATTGACTTTTTTATAATAATCTAAGGACATGTTCACACTATCCAACTTCTTCAAACTGCTACAGCCTCTTAAGATTAAAATCAATGGGATATGGCTGCAAGGTTAAACTTCTTAGATGAACAAAAATGGTAACCACTTTTTAGGATAATGACCAATCATAATAATATGTGAATGACAGGATGCAGCCCTAAGACATCCAGGTGGGTAGCTCTGCTATATTGTACTTGCCCTCTACTGTGTTGACAGCATGGAAACAGATACAGTCAAACAACATTAAAAATAACCATAAATGATGTTGCTTTTTGTTGTGCTGCACACCATGTAGCCTAAATTAAACAAACATTACATAAACTGGAACATGTATATTTGCTGAGGTGAGAGAACTCAGAGGACCTAATTCTGGGAGGAGGAATGGACAAAGCAAACAACCTAAAGAGTCAAATCTGTTTTCATGTCATGACATATCAGACTAGTTTGACGCTGAGCTGAGCTGAGCTGAGTCTCAGGTCCTGTTGACTACTGAGTGTGACTGTTAATTTTCATACCACAAACTCTTCACAAAGCCAAAGTAGTGGGTATGTGTTGCTGAAACTCACACTGAGATTTTGTGTTATTGTTGTAGAAGTCCTTCTTCCTCTTTGTGGTGGCAAGCTCACACAGATTCCCAACAAACAGATTTTCTTTATTGTCACTGCAGAGCCTGTTGAGACGGAGGGAAAATGGGAGGACTTTGTTAATAACATTGCAGGCGAGTGTGACCAGTGCACCTGAAATACAACGTAATTACAAGCTGCTGTCAAGAAAATATAATTCTGCAGCGTCCTGGACCAAGTCTGTGGCCATTTACTGCAGTCCTTAATATCACTCTGTTGCATGGCATGATGGGATCTACGCTGTTTAAGGGCTGCACTGTTTTGGGGTTAACAGGGCACAGGTGGCCGACGAAAAGAAACTAAACAGAAAGAAAATGCCCATCTGGTAAAAAATCTAGCTGCTGCATTTTGAATGAATCAGAATAACAAGCAGGCTGAGACAGATGTAACAGGAATCAGAATAGTCAAGATGTGAAATTATAATGATTGACAGTGTCTGTTATGATGGAGGTATCACAGCAGATGGCAAACATATATCACAGTCTGAGAGACAGAGTCATAGATGTGACTTAGACGGTCTATTCTTAGGAAACAGGCAAAACATTATGACATCTCTATCTGATTTTTGTTATTTCTGGCAGCCATTCTTGGCCTGCTTGGTTGATAAGCGGCCTTGTTATTACTGATAAGATGACTCATTTAGGCAATTTAGATTTTGTGAAACTTGCAATTTATTCTTCTAACAAAAATAAAATTAAAATTACATAAAATAAAATAATCTGTACCGAGATCTATTCTTCTGTAACTAGACATTCTCTAAAGACTTTTAACTTATAGATCAAGGGGCTGGACTGGTAATTGACTCTCCATGCATCAATAATCCTTTGGCTGAAGTTAAGCACCCAGCTGGCAACACTAGGGAGAGTGGGGTCACCTCCTGCGATACACATGATGGACTCATCAGCTTGTACGCTTCATATCCTCGTGAGGAGTTTCACCCAGAGGACATAGATCTATCTGGCGTTGAAACGACTAGTGGATTAATTTCTTAGTCTATCGACAGAAAATTAACTGCCAAGCCTTTTTTGGGATGGGTTTTTCAGGCAAAAATAGCAAACATCTGCTGAGTTGAGAGTGTTGGCTAGACAAAAAAAAAACACTGCGAGTTCTGTTGAACCATGGCAAAAGCACATTAGGAAACCGTTCCTGTGTTTTTGCGGTGGTGGTGGTGATTTTTCCCTCTTTAAAAGAAAATAAAGTGGAAGGATCATGGCACATTCAACTTGAATCTCTGGATCTTACTTAAAATCATACTCTTTTTATTTAAAAACAGGCTGATTATAAGGCTTTGCTTATAGTCAATAATCGACAGATAAGATGGTTGCAACAAATACCAAACTGGGTTTTTTTGGGCCCTACGGAGTACATGCAACAGGGTATTTATTCTAATTAAAAATAGAAGGGCTATGTTCTGTTCACAAGCTTTCAGAAGCTGGAGGAAATCTTTACTTCACCAAAGTGATCAGTGACAATCTGGGTGATTTTGAAATACATGCTTTTGGATTAATAAACAAATAGGCTTTTTCCTTCAGCATAAGTGAAGACATGGCTTTGCTTGTCTGACTGCGAAGTCAACAAATCGGGGTGAATGAGCTCTACAGTAATCATCGTCTATCCATTTATCCAATTGCACCGACATACACACAAACACACATGCAAGCACAGTAATCTGTCACAGTGAATTACAAGGTAGGAATGCCATAGCCTGTTTTTTTTTTTTTTTTACACAGGTTGCATGCGGAGCACCGGCCTCCAAAGAGCCAATAAAAGACATCACACAGCAGCAGGAATGTTCAGAAGGATTTGGGGATATTTAAACTATGTCCTGAAATACATGAGCTAAATGGACGAGGGTTATGTAGGGAGTCAATAGAACAAGGAAGAAAACAAATAGAGTATGTTGCTGACATTTAGCTGTTAGACTTCTCTTACTAACTGTACATTCAAGTGCAACTAAATGTTGTTTGTAGAGCAGCAACAGCAATATCTCACTGTTTCTCTGGAAACAAATCTAAAATGGCAATAAAATAAATAATATCCCTGACATTCAACACTGAGTGAAGTTTAAAAAGCATGAAGAACACAGACATCAGTCAGTATCAGTCCTTCATCCTGTCCTCCTGCCTGCAGAGGAGGAGGAGGACCTGCTGGTAGAGGGAGGAGGGGCTGGTTTTCTCTCCGCATTGAAGTTTAAACAAATTTGCCAAATTTTAAAGATACCTGGCAAACAGATACAAAGTTCGACTAAAGACCGACAGGTTTTGTTTAAGCTTGTTTGTGACAATTTGCTGTTAGTCGAGCAAGCTTGTGTAAAACATAGCGGTGATGGATGAGAGATGTTTACATGTTTCTACACGTTGGCTTTTTACTCACAAAGGTTTTATTGCACTTCACTGTCTCCACTGACCACCGCGGCCTCTCTACTCTGTTCTGACTTCGTTCCGTGTGTGTGTGTGTGTGGAGGAGCCGATTAGGCATACGATTTTCAGAAGGGCATCAAGGCCACACAGACGGGCTGCTGGTGAAATTCCTGCCCTGGCTGACACTAAACTTTCCAGCACATATGTGGCACTTGAGTGTTTACAGATAATAGGTAACAGAGGTTTGACTTTAAAAGATATATTATGATGCAAACTACTTCTGTAACACTGTCAACCATGTCGGTGGCCACCATAATGCTCTTCTTTCTTTCTGGTCTACATGTGTTGGTCTGCCAAATGTACCTCCGTTGCATGAAGTCACTGGCCTTTCTGAGTGAGGCTGCAATTGGTAAGCAGCCAATATGAACCGATGATGTCATTAGTCATTGTCTGATGTTGTGTCCTTTGCCTCTTTGTGAAAAGACTGCTGACATGCTAATGTGGCACAGTGAGGTACTGTTGGTTGATGATGAACAGAAAGGGGGACACTGTGACGTGATGGAGATGTCACCAACTGGTGCTAAGATTCAACCCATAACCCAATCAGCACCAGCTGGACACCGGCGTCCCGCTCACTGTTTCACTGAGGCTTGCTCATGAACCGATTGGTGCAACAACCCCCCACTCTTTCCTCTCACACACACACACACACACTCACAAATAGACACACACCTACTTTAACAACAAACTTGCGACTTATACTATACTGCTAATGGCACTATTCCTGTTGCCATTTTTTAAATGTCTGCTATTTATATTATTATACATTCTAACATTTTAGAACTTTTTACTTTTCTTAATGAAATGAGGCACATCTTTACATGGGCAATGGCACTGTTCATGCATTGCACTTTACTGCTTTGTACTATTTGTATTTGTTGTTATTGTGTAAACCGTAGCACTGAAGAAACACAATTGTATTTGTCTGTATACTAAATATTGTATATGGAGAGAATGACAATAAAGTCTACCTTGTACAGTACCTTGCAATCACAATTCTAAATATAATTTTGTAAGATACATTTTCAAGGCAAAGCAAAAGTCTGCATATTCTGTATATAGGCTTTCATAAGTTTGAATGCCCATAAAATATTTCTTCATTTTCAAATAGCCATGGTTATCATGAAAAAAAACACACACACACTATATAAAGTAGGAACGGACCAATAGAAAGAAAGGATTTATAAGAATGGGAAACTCGTCTTTGCTCTGCCTCTATATGACCACTCCTGGGCAGTTGGTATACGCCAAATCAGTACATGTTTCCTGCAGATAACAAGGCGAGCTCTCCTGCTGGGAGGCAACCCAGACTGCCCACTGTAATACAGAACAGAAAGACTGAAATAGCAGAGCTTGTTTTTAGTTCAGTGGTCTTTAAAGTCTTTCAACCCACTAAACACCTTTGGGAGGGACAGTATTATAAAAGCATGAAGTTATTTTTCTGTGTTCCCACCAGAAGAACTGGTATGTTAACATTCATTGCACAACAGCAAAAATGCCTGACAGGATTTACAGGTTGCACCAATCCCAAACATCCAAAATTAACTCCAGGAGACGGACACAAGAAGTCTAATATTGACTTCCTGTGCTGATCAGGCACTATGTAAAACATGCTTTATACACCAAAATTATAATTGCGATTTTTAGTTTTATCCAAAGGCTTACTTAATTGTGCCCTGACATGTGTAGTTTGTGAGGAAGTACTCTGCGTGTGTGTATACACTGATGAAAGTTGGTCTCATGTAAAATTGCCCTCTTTGAGTGTCTAAACCCAACCTTATACTCAACTCTGTCAGTTGCCATGACACCCCCTTGGCAACTAGAGGCTGCAATTGTGGGATGCAAATCACCTCATCAAAAGACTCTCTGCTATAGTCCTGATTAAGGTTGGCTGAATGATTTTTTCTACCACCGTTATTACCCACTGACTCTCTGCCACTTCTTCCTCTGATCTATTAAGCATTTTCTACCAAAGGTCACTGGTTCAGTTGATTAACTGATGTAAGTAAGTCACAGTGTCAGTGAGATCATCCATGTCTGTAGCAGCAGCATCATAAACACTCCAATCAGTGCAGTCAAAGCAGGCCTTTAACTCCGCTTTGCCTCCTTGATCCATCTCCTCACAGTCTTGACCACAGGCTTTGCAGATTTTAGCGTCTGCCTCTAAGTCGGGAGAAGATGGGTGTCCTTTAATACTGTGTAGTAGTGATCCAGTGTGCTTTTGTCCCTGGTGCATAGGGCTGCGTATCGCCTAAAACTCCTTCGGCGTGTCCTCTTGAGGGGAAGACACCCCGTATGGGTTGTAGCTGCTGCGGAAGTGGTCCAATCACATGTTGCATTAAATCGAAGAACGCTTGCGGTGATTGGCTGCAAGCAAAACCATACAAATGGTCATGTTTTTCTAGATCTGGGTACAAAAAGAATTGAAGTTCCGAGACTATACTATGTGCTGTCTGTATTTTGGCAGTTTATGGCTAAAGTTTGCTCTGTTTAAGTCCCCATGAACAATAAGCAGGGAGTCTGGGTGCTTGTGCTCCATGTAATCGAAACATACTGCCTCTGTTGCCTGTCAGAACCCAACTCTCTCCTTTCATTTCCTGTCAGCTATCTACTATCATCTGTTTAATAAGGGGGAAAATCCTCTCTTGTGGAAATGGGAAGATGTCTGACAAGTCAACACTCAAAGTGAGCCTTGGCAGTAAATCAGCTGGAGTCAGTCATTAGAGTCCACTTTTAAACAGGCATTCAGGGCTAATAAGATCTAATCTACTCGTGGCTAGAATTTTAGGAACCTCCAATTCTGATGGCCTCAAAAAAATACCATTATACACTGTAATTTTGAGTTGCTTGAGTATCTTAACCAGCCATTTATTAAAGTATTTGCAATACTACTGCAGAATAAGCAAACTTTGATGTAACGTAACTGACATTTATTGCTGGGCTCAGTTTTTTTTTTTTTTTTTTTTTACAGTACAGTAGTCCTTGCTGTGATTAAATAAAGCCAATAGTGAAGACAGACTATATACCACTGTAAAGCAGAGGGATGGACAATATGGGTGAAGTCAATATCATAATGTTAAGATATTTCACATATAAAATACTGTAATCAAATTGGTGTCCAATGCAATTAACTTTGTTATACTGTTAATGAAATCAGACAAAACTCAAATACTTAAAACAAAAACTCCACTAACTAACTAACTAACTAATTCTACTCTGAATCTTTACATTGGACAGCAGAAAAACATCCCACATTATGATCATATCATCAAGATATAATACCACTAGAAGTCAAAAAATGTCTAATGTTATATCGAATTGTCATCCAGTCCTAGGATTTATAGAAATTATTAGACTATAGTGTTTTATAAATGTATATGATACTGTGTAGGGAGGATCTAATACATTTCAAAAACGTGTATGCAGTCAGTTAATCTAAACTGATTAAGAACTGACTCATTAACCATATAAACTTTGACACATACATCACTGGTATAACAATGCCATTAAATAGTAATAAAAGTTCTGATCTTACTCTTTCAAGTCTATTTCTCTGTTATCTTCCAACTCCTGTCCATAGAAGATAATCCTCTTCCAGCCATGCTCTGTCTTTTTCCAGCTCCATCCAGGTGACCTCCAGTCCCTGCCCAAGAAAGGCATTTTAGCTGGAGGGGGACTGTGTGGTGAGAGGTTCGCTGACACACCGAACACCTGTAATGTTAACAAGATGCGTGATCTATCTTTGTGCTCTGGGTAAAATGGATGTAAAGACAAGCCATAAAAACAAAATGAATACACAATCGAAAAATGTATTCAGTACTAAATTCTTAATGTTGAAACTTTGATAAAAAAAAAAAAAGTTACATTTTCAAAAAACTATATTCAAGTTGCTCAATTCTTGAAGTCAAGTCAAACATTTGGTCGCTCAAATTGTATCTCTGAAACTCTGATGATCCAGACATGAACACCAAAGCAACTGAGGATAATCAATAGATCAGATCTAGATCTCTGTTCATCAGGTTGCAGTCATTTGTTGAAAGAAAGAGCATATTTTTGAAATTGCACCAGTTTAAATGACCTTCTGTGCATTTCAAAGAGGAGAATTAAAACCACATAAATTCAGATTTTCAATATATTTCAATACTATAAATACAGTGAGAATTAAATTTCAACAACAAGTGTTCAGTAGTGACTAAATTAAGATTTGTCTTTTGAATTACGGCCTTTCTGTGCTTCCACTGCTTCGATCTGCAGCCTATAACTAATATCAGCTCATTGTCTGACAGCCACACTGCCAAACAAACAGGGAGAGCCATTAAGACCATTGTGAGCCTGTCTGCGCGACACTGCGGGTAAACACTGAGATGCCAAACCGCTTTAATAACACACCTGACAACGACTGTGACGCATCTGCCTTTGAACATTTGGAAAAATAACAGCGCTGGCAAAGTCCAGCTCGCTTTAACGCTGAACGGTAACAAAAAAAAAAAAACAAAGAAAATGAAGGAAAGACGAGCTGTCAGTCGGCTCAACGCACATCATCACGACGGGAAGACAGTAAAGAATCTCAACTACATTATAACAGAGTTGTGCATTTACACAATGCGGCTTAAACAAACCTTAATGGACTCCTCTGCCGCTCTGTGTCCCTCCGTGCTGGAGATATTGACGGAAGTAAACACAGCGCGGCCCCTTCATTTATACAGTCCACGGTGCGGACGCTGCAGCTCTTCGACGCCCCCCTGCCGCTCTGTGATTGGACGAGGCGACGGCATTTGTCGTGTTGCTACCCGGAACCGCGTCGCTGATTGGCCGGCCGCAGCTGTCAGTCACGTTTTTGTTTTGTTTGGGGCTTTCTCCTACACGTGACGCGCGGACTGCGCACATGCGGTTATGTTTTGATTTGGAGATGGAGGACGGGGACAGCTGAGCGAGTGCCGATGTGGTTATTGAAGAACATTTCTAAACGCATAGAGTTTAAAAGTGTTGCATCAACGCATTGTTTTATCAGAAGCCTCATGTTCAGACCTAATAGTTTCTGTTATTTTGTGTAGGTCACTTTCCTTCCTGCTCTGATGTGCTTATACAGTATTATCATTGTAAACCTCATTGTGAGAATTAGGTGTTAACACAGTTGTGTTTAATCGTCACATATTTAACCACTTGTATTCAGAAGTGGAAAGTAACTAACACTTACCCAAGTAAGGTTCAAGTATCTGAAAATTGTACTGAAGTAACATACAGTATTAGTTCAATTTTATGTTACTTTATACTTTTACTCCACTACATTTGAGAGGAAAATATTGTACTTTTGATTCCACTGCTTTAGTTGCAAGTGACTTTTCAGATTAAAATTTACAGACAAAACATAAAATCAATTATTGAAATATGATTACGCTACAGATTAAACTATCAAAAGTAAATAAAGTAGTTAAATGAGCTCCACCTCCACCAGCTGCAACATTACAATGCTGTATTAAAAAAATAATAATATAGATATAATAATATAACTCTCTGAAAGGGACCATTCAACAAGTACTTTTACTTTAATACTGTAACTACATCTTGCTGTTACACACTTACACTTTTACTTGTAACGTAATATTTTTACAGTGGTATTGTTTTTTTTTGTTTTTTTTTTTACTTTAGTAAAAAATCTGAGTATTTCTTCCACCTCAGTTTGTATTTATTAAGAGTCTTTTGGGGACATCTAAGTCAAGTCTCAAGCCTTTCAGTGTGAGTCTTATTCAAGTCACAAGTCCTTTAGACCAAGTTCAAGTCAAGTCACAAGTCCTCATTTGCAGGTGATGCATTTTGTATTTCAGGTATCTGAATACTAAAATTACACAACATATGAACATTGTTCTTTCAAAGCTGTGTTAATAGTGTGTTTTTCAAAGTCGAAACCAAGTGACACAAGAAGGCCATTTTCACATGTATTTCACCTAAAATGTGAGTATGAGCATCATTTTGTAACTAGCTGTGATGGTCCAATAACAGTTTACACAAGTGTGATACACATACACTAAGATTATGAATAAATGTTTGCATATTCATAGATTTTGGAATTTATAATGAGGGAGAACAGGTAGATCTCATTTTCCTGAGTTTTGAATGAGGTTATTGAACTTTTTGTGTGAAACCCTATCAGACACAAATTATTACTCAAAGTTATAGTATTTTATTTGTCTTAAAACATAAGTGGATCTTTAGATTTTAGGCTATGTAAGTCCTGCCTGGCACTGTCTTATTTATTTAAGGAATAGGGTCTGTTTTGTAAGGACAAAACGCTGACAAAACACTGATGCAAATGTCTTCCTAAAATTAACAAAAAATAGCATTAAATATCAAGAATCCATCCAGACGGTTTATGTGTGGTAATTGTTAAATGTGAGGACAGTGCAGTCAGAAGTTTAGTATCACTGGCCTGATGAAATAGAGTTGCTTAGATTTGAACACAGTAATTAGGTTCACTTTTGTTGTTAGATACTGCCCCCTTTAGGCCTCATGCAGTAAATTCAAAAAAGTTTTCAATCACTACAAGCAGTTTGCTATGCTGTAGTCTCACTGGCATCTACTGTAGGCCTTATTGATACAGGCAAAATACAGTTTATACTGTTCATTAAAATAATTATATTATATGAATACAGATTTCCTCTCAATTGGAACTGAATTATTCAACATTGTTGGTAAAAATGGAGAGCATCCACACCCTAGATTAAACTTCCCAAAACTTTACTAGACAAAAAAAGGGAGCATTTCGACCCTGTTGAGTTATCATCAGGCAAAATCTGTTATCTTGCACTTGGGCTGAATATAGGATGAGATGTGCACACAACTTGTTACCATGAATACATTTAATTAAGCAAGAACGTCCCAATGTACTTGTAAGAAAAAAAATTAACAACTTTATTTGTGTAGCTGGTTTACAAAATGTACAGTACTTCAGTATAAAACAATGTAGTAAAACATTTACATAATAAAAGAAGACACTTAGAATCCTACAGCAATGCAAGCAGTGTACATTTTCAGTCACTTAACACATATTGTGCAGTTATGATACATTTCTCTAGGTTGAACCACATATTATAATGCTTCCGAAACCATAACCCTTTTTCTTCTTACTGAATCATCAAGTAAATATTAAGACAAAACTCTAAGTTCTTGCAACAAACAAGTGGAGGGCAAGCCATGACTTGCCTTGATGTTAAACAGTCAGCCAGGCCTCTGAAGAAGTAAAAGGTGTGTCCTCTGCATGGTGCAGCTAACTGGTGTGTATCTGCTCACATTTATGAATATTGTTTGTTTCTCGCTGGAGTGGGTGTTAATTCTGTTGAACACACTGAGTCAACAAAAGTATGTCCTTTGCTTTTTCCCCCACTCAGGTTACAACCCCTGAGCTTTGATCTGACAGTTGGATAAAAGACAGAAAGTTTTTGGACAAATTGTGTTTCGATGCTTTGGCAACATTGTTTTTCAAAATGTTCATGCCAATAAGGCCCTTTGAATGAAAGTGAATTGAGAAAGTGGGGAAGAGACAAAGCAGGACAAAGTTTGGGAGGGAAATGGAGATACAGTTACAACGGGTCACTGGATTTAAGCCTATCAGATTATAAGGTACATTCCTCTCACACGGGACTCAGGGAACCACTGATTCTCTGGCTGGAAAATAACCACATCCAACAAGTTTTTTTGTCTGGCCGCAGTTAAAATGTAATGATTTTACCAGTTTTGTTACTGGAAATAAGAAACACATTTGACCCGCGTGAGACCCAAGCACCATGTAAACAGATTACTCTTACTGACATCTTCACATTATGAATTTAAGAGGCAGGTTACATAAATTACGATTTACAGGCACTTTCATCCTTATGGTGGTGTGAAGGCCCTGCTGAGCAACATAATTTATGAACATGAGTGTTGGACACACTGAAGTGTTTCATATACCATAACATGAGTCTTTATCTAGAATTACTGATACCACTTTCAAATAATAATGCCTAAATGATTTACAAGTTTTAGCTGAAAGCTTTTTAAATGGATCACACTGTATAATTACATTTTTGTTATAGTTATATAAAAAGTTATATCAGTTATAAGCCATTAATAAGAACAATTATTGAGTTGCCAGATTTAAAAAAAATCTTTTGAGTGTTTGCCACTTACATTGCAGAAGATCATCTGGACCAACATTTATTAATTTATTAAAAACTTTTAATACTTACTTTTTTAACTTTTTATTTATGGATTGACAGCATTTGGGGCTGCATTATTACCAGGTACAGTATGAACTCATTATTAAGGGTGACTTATTAGAAAGTGGCACTGAATGGTTTAATCAAAAATATTAAGTATTTAAATTCACACTCAATTTAAAGTATTATTAATTGAACTCAATAGTAGGAATTTGTTTTTGGTTGATGATGATGTTTCAGTATTTTGGTCAGTGGCTCATTTTTGCTGAATATCTGGACTGCTAACATTTAAATAAATGTACTCTTCTGGATTTGTGTATTGTCAAGTGTGCACATATGCACATAGTTTTGATCTTTAAAACAGGATTTTGCTTTAAATTGCAGCTGTGTGATGAATCTGTGTAGAGTTTGATAAAATAGAAAAATACAAGTAAACATGTTTCAGTATGAAAATGTTAGGAAAATAAAGGTTTTTGTGTTTCTGTGTGTGTGCTCTTTGCAAGTTTGAACAGAAACAAACATCCTGAATCTTAAGTTTCCTCCTGAGATTGGCTCATACATACAGTATATAAAGAAACAATGATAAAGGCACATAGACACACAGACACACACAAATACAGTACAGTAAAGAGGTGAGACCAAAAGACCAGTGACCAGTGTTTCCACAAAGGAGTTAGCTCTAACTGCTTTCCTAGAAAGAGCCATCTCTGGGTGAGTCTGAGTGAAATAAATACATGGACATTTCATCTTATTCAGTCAGTGTTTTGATATATTGTCTGTAAAATATAATGTGATCAATGTATCATCATCACAACAGTCATTCAGCATATGGCAAAAAAAAATCTAGTAAAATCTCAATCAAGGTCTCTTAACTTTTTTCCAGTCTCTGTAGCATTTTTGCAGCTGTACAGCCATTTGATAATCCTTGCATTGCGCTCAATGACTGACGTCCCCTGACGTATCTTTTCTTGCAACTCATCCTCCAGTAGCCCGTCGCTGTCACCACTGTTCCTGGAGAAGCCGTCGTCTGATGTGGAGACGCTGACACTCCGGGGGTTTATTGCCATTTCATCTGAGTGTGCAGAGAAGTTCTCCTTCCCAAAAGACTCAATAACCTCACTGCCCAGCCCGCAGTACTTGAAAAAAGCATCAAAGTCTGCAAAGTTTTTGGAGTACCTGGAGCTGATGTCAGAGTGAGAACGACTGACACCTTTGCCAGACCTTTCAAATTCAGGAACCGTGAGGAGACCAGCAAATTTGTTGGCAACACCAGCTCTCACCTTTGTCCCCGAATCACTGTTTCCTGTGCTGTGTGCTCCATTCCTCCTCCTCTCTGATTGAAAGGTAAGTGCTTGTGAGCTGCATTCCTTCGCTGTTCTTTCAGGTGTGGTCATTTTTTCCGTGTTGCCCTCAGTTTCACACTCCTTATCTGCTGCCTCAGGTAACGGAACATTTTTGTGTTCTGAACTGAGCAGCAACTTACGTGTTATATGGTGTTTCCGGTAATTTGCTGACCCTCTCAGTAAATCACATTTCTGTCTGTGAAGTAGAAGAGAGTCTGGTCGTTTTTTGGAGCTGGACCGATGTACCTGCCGTGGTGAGGAGAAGCTTTGAGCAGCACATGTAGCCTCTGTTGAGTAACTCCCTGTTACGAGATTCCCACCACGGTTTGAGCTCCGGTTAGAAGACCCAGTGCTGCTGACAGAGGCTGATCCAAGACTGATCACTGGCTCCTGAATTGAGTTGACCACCTGCTGGCTTTTGACATATTTGGGTTTGCTTGCAGCGAGCCTCTCCACAGCACTCATTCGTCCTTTTGTCTCACTCTCCAGTTCCATTTGCTTCCGAAGGTATTCAGGACCCTTCTCCAGGATTTTTGTGGTACCACTGGTTGCCTCCATTGCAGTTTTAATGAACATTCAAATCAGTTATTTCCAAAGAGTGGGTAATCCGTTAGCGTGCAGTCTCTCCAGTCGTAGAGGTAAAAGATTCCATTCAAGTCCGTTCTTTGCCTGAGCATGTATCACAACAGTAGACTTCACCTTGTCTGTTCAAACTCACATCACATTAACCCCACCCATTCTCCGCAAGGGTAGTTTTAACCAAACACAAGCCTGTTCAAAGTACACCTGATACCATCACAAGTAAGAACAGTGAAAGCTGACACTGCTGCAGATTTTCTTTTCTCTTGTCCTGGTGGAAATGTGGGCCTTTATCCTTGTTACTCAATACAGGACAAAATCTTACATGATCCCCTCCTAAGAAAACTAGTTTCTGTCTCTACAAAGCACTCTTCGTTATCTTTTAACTGACAGATTCGCCAGAAACACTGACTCATCAGACAGGGTTGGTGCTCATTACAGTGCAAATGTTGTGCAATAAACGTTTACCACAGCCTATTCATCTTTTCGTCACACAGCATGTATGATGTCTCCCACTGGGATTATCAAAGGTAGGTAGATTATAGTTATTATTCGTTAAAGTCATCAAAACAGTATTGTGCAATTCTGAAGACTCAAAGAGAAAAGATGATGTATGGGTTATGCACCATTGCGCAAGGTCAATTCAAGATAATTTTTAATTGTTTTAAATCAACCAAGACCACTTATTTGAGTCAGTAGTCCTTTGTCTTGTAAGCATGTGGCATTTTAAGGTTATGACCAAGCAATACCAATATTAATTGGGTCAAAGGAATGGCAGGAATATCACCAGCTTTAAGACAAAAGCCCTGATAGATTCCAACATTCCCACATGCTTGTTAAAATAAAATAACTTCATAATGAATAAAAAATGTAAAAAAAAGTTTTGTGCGTTCAAATGGACTCACTGGATGCTCTGGTGGTAGTGGTGGCATTTCTTCATCTGTGCATATAATTAACCTGAATAAATACACAAAAGTTAATTAAAAACATTAAAATCACCAGTGATGATTTGTGTGGTATCACATAGTGGTATTTGTGAAGGAAAGCAGGAACAGCTTACGAAACAGACATGCGACTTGTGTGTAATGAAAGAACTGCGATTGATCATAATTAACCAAAATAAAAGCAGCAGAGAAAATGTGGCTCCACTTCAGCATGGCTCCACTCTACACAGCATTTTCACACACTTCGCACCACATGTTGCTGAGTGAGTGTGTGACTTTGGCAACTTCCAGCAGTTTTATCACAGTCCCAGCTGTAGGTTTTCCACAGCAAAAAAACGTCCCGTATAGACAATGCTGCTCCTGAAACCAAACTAGACCTATGTTAAGGGAATAAATGACAGTGAATGGTCGATCAGGTGACATGTCCATCCTTAAAGCTTGCCACTCCCCGAATGGGTTTAAAAATGTGCTCTTTGTCTCTTACAGGACATGCGTAGATGTGACTGAATGCCTAAATGAGAGAGAGAGAGAGAGAAAGCAGCGTGAGCATGAATTAATATGAACTTGTGTTTGTGCTTTTATAATATTCACTTCAAACCAGAAAGATCTCAAACGCAACACTGGAACAACAGTATTCATCAAGTGTGTTGAAACCCTGTTGGCTTATGATAGCTGCAATATCAAAGTTTGAATGCAATGGATGGAAGTTAAAGAAAGAAAAAAATTAGAATCCCATTAAATAAAAAAAGTGTAATTGGAAACATTCACTGAACTACAATATGAAACATCTGTGTACAAGCTGAACCTTAAAGTTACCAGATCACTAGATCTGCATGTTCACAAGGCAGAAGGGAGCACTAATGCATAGTGTGAAAGTTATTATAATAAAGTCTTGCATTGCCCCTAATTACCCTACAATGGCATCTGAATCAAGCACTCATTTCTTTACTTTGTTTTCACTCACTTTCTGCTTATTAGTTTAACTGAGGGCCAACAGAGACCAATGACCTAAAGATCTTTTTTATTGTTTCCTCTCAAATCATTTAAGTGTAGCCTTCTCATATTTTTCAATGTTTGTACATAATTATCATACCACATCTGTTTTTTGTGTTGATTGCATTTATTCAGCCATTTGATTTCTTTTGATTGGCTTCCCTAAAATCAGAATGAACAGTTCACTTGGGGATTCTGCAATGTTTACTTGTACTTTATCCTTCTTCGACCTCAAATCATGATCTCCTTGAGATACTGTAAGTTCTCAGATTTTGAAGTCTGGTGCTAAGCAGAGGTATGCAAGAAGTGTCAATATGATTAATGATTCCTCACGGGGATTAAGAATATGAGGTGGACATGCATGTTGTTCACTAATAAATTAAACATATTTTTAGGATACAGCCCTAACTTGAAAATGTTTGCCTAAGTTGTCAATACTGCTGTGTGAAATACTGCACAAGTCAGTTTAATACAACAGTGTTGAAACTGGCTTCTTGGCACTTGACTAAGAGTCTAAAGCCGTGTAAGTGGCTTCGTGAGGCCATATTTAGGCATGCTTTGAGCTAAATATTAACATCAGCATGTTTTATGGTCACCTTCTTAGTTTAGTGTGTTGGCATGCTAACATTTTGTAATTGGCATTAAACACAGCTGAGGCCAGTGGTAATGTCATTAGTTTTGCAGGTGTTTTATTTACATTTGACATGCCAATGACACTAAAAGCTGAGGAATGATGGGTTTTTTTATGATTCAACATGAGGGGAACATGAATGTGTGTGGCAAATTCCTTATCAATTCATTCAATAGTTTATGGAGATAATTCATTCAAAACCACAAATGCCAACTTCATGGTGGAGGAAAAGTTGAGAACGCTAAAGTCAGAAGCCATCAATGTCTGTACAACATTTTTATGGCAAACCCTCCAGTTGATCCAGTTATTTCACTGAACAACCGACAGACCGACACTGCCGTCCATAGAGCCACGTCGCTTGTGTGGCTAATTAATATGACACGAGAATGATAATTTTCATAAATAAGCGTCTTTCTGTTGCTCAATATAACCAGTTGGTCTTGGTGTTAATTTCCATTAAAACATACCAATAAGTAATAAAGATTTTTAATGTATCTGTTACACACACACACACACACACACACACACACACACACACACACATAAACACCTACCTACAGTATCTGCCCCTTGGCTCAAAGGTACAAGAAACATGAAGAAACATGATTTAAAAAACTCCTATATTACCCGTATCTCGTATTTAAACCTAAACACATCTTTTGAAAGGCTAAGATTGACACTAAGTGCAGTGGCAGTGTTTAGAATAATTTAGTGTGTTGTTAGACTGATTGGTTAAACCCATTTCTGCTTAATTGGAAAACAGAGAGAGGGAGCAGACTTCAGGAGGGATGGAGGGGAGCAAAATAAACATGAACACAAGCACCATTAGTCACTTTTCCCCTGAGCCCTCTCACTTTTATCTAATTCTTAACTTATGCTGCTAGTTGGACAAATATATTCTACACTTGAATGTGACACTGAATCATCTGCTAATTGTGTTTTTATTGAGTCATTCAAAATAATTAACATCCATCCTTGAGACGTGAATGAAACTGGCTGACTCAATTAAAAACGTCTTGCAAATTATGAGATATAATTGCTGCAGGCATCTATTGCTGGTAGTTATTGTTTGACTGTTATGTAAAGTATCTGATAATTACAAATCATGCATGCAGTGCTAATTACCAGGAATATAAGGTCACCTCCCACTCAATTAGTCAGTGTCTATTTTTCTCAAGCTCATCTTACTGTATTTGAGAAAACGACTGTGTTTGGAGGATTACTGCTGCAGTGTTTTTCATGATACATAAAACATTTTCATTTGCTTTTAATTAATCTCTTCCTGTAGGTCTGAGGACAGTAGCAGACTCTTCTTTAAGATTACATTTTATTCAAAGATGTGGAAAACAGACATCAAAAGTTATCAAAATTCAAAGCTGCTCTAATCAATGTTTTGTAAATTGAATTGAAGGGGACACTCATAGTGACAGAGCCATAGAGAAATCATCACTGGACTCTGCAGTTCCTCTCAGTTCTGTGAAGCTTTCATGGCCTGCAACTTTACTGTTTTTGTTCATTCTCACTGCTCCCATTGTTGTATTTCCGAAAAAACTCTTCAACATCACTGCTGCATTCTGAGAAACCACTGGAGGTCAGCAAAAACTATAAAAATAACCAAATCCAAGCTAAAATTCTAATTAAGACAACACAAGTGACATTTATTTGAATGTAGTCACATAGTCTGGTGTAGTCAACACTAGATAATCATTTTTTACTCAAAACAGGTCCAAACAGATTTGAAATATAAATAATATCATCCCACTTTATTAGTTATATAAATTTCGCAGGGTAATGAGCATAAAGACAAAGTATTTCTTTGTGAAATACAACCAATCCATTTTCTTTTTGCAAAGTTCATATTGAAGTGATTAAAATCTCTCACTGTCGTGTAAAGTTGCGACACACCAGGGATATGAACCAATGATATTACATTATCAGAACCAAACTTTGAAAGTAATGAGTGCCATACATAAAGAAACAAATGTGAGTTTTTTTAAGTCTGTAATTTATTATTATAGCTATGTAATCCTACATATCATATCATGCAGTTAACAACAGTTTGAACCAGCAATGATTCACTTGGATCAGCCCCACAAAACATAGGCCTGTGTTTCATAACTGCCGGCTCTGCATTTATATTTGTATATAGATATTTCCTGGACAAAAATTGATTTTATATCTAAGCCCTAATCATTGCCTTGCAGAATAGAATGGTGATGTTGCGAATGCCCTGCTCATTCCTCCATTCACATCTGCAAACATGAGTACACCCAAGCACCTCGTCTTCTTTTAGCTGGCAGCTGCAGTCACCTACCTGGGGACCAAAGCTCACATGTTGTTCAGACCACCAAAACTATTTCTTTTAAAGAGCGCTGGCATCAATAACAAACACAGATTGCCTGACAACTCTGTAAATATATAGTTAGTGACATCAAATGGAAGTGTGCCCCATAGCCATAATTTCTTGAATCCATCATAATGTGGTGCAGATGAAAAGCAAACTGTGGGATATGTGGGATCACTTAAAGTGACCATGAAAGGAAAATGTAGGGTCAGAATTTTTAGAGGCTTACAATGTTTATATTCTGAATATATATATTTATATACACACACATATATATATACATATCTATCTTATACACACTGAATTTCCGGTTTATTAGGTACACCTAGCTAAAAGAAGTGCAGTCTAATACAACAGCCCTGTAATCCTACCTTCATGAAGGTTATAGGCTGTTCCAATGAGGTGTGTTTCTACTTTTGTTGATTGATTTTTTTTTTTTGTGTGTGTCATGCACACAAAGTGCCCAACCCTCATGGGTTTACAAGACACCAAAAATACAGTTGTAGTATATATATATGAGCATGAATAACATGAACAACATGAACAACATGAACGAAAGTAAAACTTGTTGGAATCAGTACTAATGTCAGTAAGCTCTAGGCTAACTAAACTTGCAAAAGTTGACTGCCCTCAAATGCTGGTCAACCACCGCCAGTCAACTGCCGCCAGAGGCATTAAGCTATTTGCACTAATAGGATATGTCAAAAAACTGTTTTTATTATGTTTTGAAAAATGAGGTTAGCTTATGGCCAATAATGGAAAGCTGCCATTTGCTGGGTTTTCTTTTTCTTTTTTTTTTTTTATGTGGAGAATTGGAAACATTTGGAAAAAATTTCCAAGAATACATTACTGCTCTCAGAACAGTTAAGACAGCCTTAAAAAACAAAAACTATTAAACTCCATTTTATAATGTTGCCCTATTTTCAGATAGCATGTTTAGAAAGAAAATAGCCTACAGGCTGTTTTCACACAGTCCACCATATTTTCTTTTTCTTTCATCGTCTTTTACTACATTAACATTTAGATTTACTTCATACTACAAGGTGTAATATTTCATCAAATTTAATAATGTCATCTGATTTGTATGGTTGATGTAATAAGGAATATATAGACGTATAAAGGTTGGTAAATACATGACACATTCATCTAAAAGATCCCATAAACCTACAGCTGGTTTTGAGGAGCCACGGGGAACAACTAAATTGTACCTAATGATTACTGTGGAAGTACACTTAAGTCCTACATTAAAACATAGCCTCTCTGCTATGCTCAGTCATTTTCTTGTAGTTCAGCCAGCTGAACTACTCATCCAGAACCTTTTGTTTTACAAGTTCGAACCAAGAAAAATTACACATAATAACATAATTTTCTTTATGTACATAGACAGGGTTGGCATGGAAGAAGAGGATTTAGGAAAGAGCCAGTGCTGAATATCGTTACTTCTTCTGCATCATCTATTTATCTGCATCTCATTGTTAAATGTGAAACATTTTATTCTCTTTTCCTCTGCTTTTTTCCCCCACTACAATTCAATAAAAAAAAAAAAAAAACATCCTCAGACATTCCTCAGAGGTGACGCATAGGCCTCAACCTCTGTCAAAGGATATCTTAATCACGATTTACTAGATAAATCTTTTTTTATCTGCTTTTAAGCAGCATATCAGACAGTCCATTCTCATTCAGCCTACAATCTTAAGTGTGTCCTTTGCAAACTTTGTGCATTATGAGCATCTCTCCACAATCTGCTTGTCAACTCCAGACCGTCTGCCATCTCTTCTTTGTTGGTTCTAATAATGAATAGAGAGACCGCAGGCTAAATACACCAGGGATGATGAATTAATTAGTTACAAGAAGCAAACAGAACAGGTACAGCTGCTTACAGAGTTATGACACTATTCAGTGTGAAACCTTGGTTGCTCTGCTCTGAGTGCATTACAGCTGGGAATTTATACACATATTTATCTTGGCTTCCACTCTCATTCAAGGTTTTGTCTGTGGCCCTCCTGATTTGGAGCTGAGCATCACTATGCTGTGGTTGCATATCCCCCTGATGGACATCATCCTGAGATGCTTCTTAGAAGTTGGGATAGCCATCAACTGAGAGATAATTCCTACTTAATGTATGCTTAAACAACATGGCACTTCATTTTTAGTTGTTCATTTGGATGTTGTTTGCATCATAAATAATAAATGTCCTTACTGAGAAAGGTATAATAATATAACAATTGAAAACTGAAAACAGAACAATTACACCTCTGTGTAAACATCGGTACTTGTAAGGAGTGTTGGTCTGGTCTCCCATGTTTCAATGCGTGCCGGTTAAATTTTGAATATCTTCCAATATTTCCTTGGAAGATAAGTTTAGCAATATTTTTATTGGCGTAACGGCTTCCACCTTGCCTTTGAGGCTTTGTGGCTTCTGCATAGTTTATGCATATACTGTATATATAGTTTAAGGAACCCTGTTGAATTAAACTTTTCAGACAGGGGTCTGTGCACTTGATGTTGTTGATGTTGATGTCAATACTCCAGCAACACTTGTAGTACAAAAACCTCGAATTCTTTACTTACAACTTGTTTTTATACACGCTGATATAGTCAGCTAAATATTTTTTGGGCATTATACACTAGTAAATGAGTCAGGGCTAACAGCAGTTACATGAGGGTTGTACAAAGTTTTGCAAAGTGGCATTGTCCATCCACTGACAGTACTGACTCTGCGGTTATGTTAAACCTAAATCACACACAAGAATCAGTGAGTCTCTTTTTCAGCTTGGAACTGGAATTTTTCCATAAATGTGAGGCAAAAGCTCACGTCACAGAACAGGAAGAATGTTGTACAACACCTTGTAATCTGCTGTTATAAATGTCTAAATCTGTCTTGGTCCAGGATTTTCTCATGACCTGCATATTTCATACCATAACTCTGCAAGGCATTAGGCTACTAAGAATATGGGAATACGCCAGGAATCTATAAATAGGGAACATTGTGTTTTTTATGAGGCCTATGAGGTGACCTCAAGCCCTGATTTGCTGATGTTGCTCTCTGACATCATAAAAAGTATGGATTTCATTAAGCGTGACAGTGATTTACACTTGTAGTGAGATTGTGTCTCTAATTTGCATCAAGGAGGGATCTAAGAACTTCTTTAATAAAGTGATAAAGAGCTATTTTCTCCCTGTGGCTCTAACATTTATTATAAACTCTTCAAAGCTGGGATTGACTAATCTAGCAATAAAATGATAGTGAGTGTTACAGGCCAGTGAGCCAGATTCTCATGTGTTTCAAATCAACACAACACTGTACTTCCCAGTCCAGCAAAAAAAAAAAAAAAAAAAAAGTATTTATTTGATACCAAAGGATTGGTTAGGGACAAGTCATTGTAACAAGAATGAACCTGCAGTCTACAAGAAAAATTCACAAAATGTTGGTATGGTAAATGTTGTGTAATTGCACATTACCATTAACTATTTTACAATTATATTTATGATACTTACTGTTAACTGTGTTTCATTTCTGTTTGTATTCAATTGGTTTGTGCACCTTACAGAAGTGTTTTTATTATATTGTTTATTATGTGCATATTTGCACACTATATTTGCACTCCTTTCCTACTTTGTAATGCAACTGCTGCAGAATAATTTCCCTGATGAATAAAGTACTATCTTATCTTATCTTAATTAATAAAAACAATTCTGCTTGTTATTCTTTTTATTATTAATATCTATCACTGAAGCGTTCGTTTGAAAGCAGCATCAATGGAAAAACACAGTCACTATATTTGGTATTTTGTTCAGGCACTGATTGGCCACCAGCTGCGGCGCCTCACAGGACCCTTCAGAACAACATGGCGGCCACTAATACGAAGTCGGTTTTGTTCGTTTGTTTGGGTAAGAGACGACATATTTAACACCAAAGAAGCTCATAAAAACCTTATAGAGTGTGTCCGGTAAAACAAACATCACATGCCAGCAGTATACCAACTTATAACTTTGTAGTAGTTAATTTCGGTGTTGTTAGACTCACTTAACAGCGCTAGCTGCGATGTTTCCGCTCTGCATAATGAATGAGACGATGCTGTGACATGTTCACTTTAAAGTTTAATGTGCTGGTAATTTTGCGCACTTATGCACATTTGGTGTCCAGCCAAGTCATGTTGTGCTTTGTAGAAACGCTGAGTAACTTAACCATGACTAGTATCACCGAGGAGTCCAGTTTCTGTCAGGTCAGAGTCCATCCAGGAAGCTCCTCGGTGGTTTGTAGTTGTTGTTAATGTTGTCAACACACAGTTTAGTGACGCATGTGCAACCAAAAAGCCTGTAATAACTTACCAGATATAACGTTAAGAGGGGTTGGGTTGATGAAAAAGTGGCTCAGTCATGATCCAATGGTGCAACAGTCATGTAAATCATTGCCATACAGCATTCCTGCTCATTGTTTGTTCACATTCCCAAAAATAAAACCATCGATATTAATGAGACAGCTACAGTGAAGGCCATTCAACTGGCAGGACATACTGTCTAAGTCCAGATGAGAATAAAAAGATCTTTACACCTTCAAATGACTTTGCAGTACACATTTTTGCTGACTTGTACTTCCTTATTATGTCATTTAATTTTAATTTTTTCAGTCATGTGTTGATAAACAGATGAGAAAACTGAAGTAATATTTGAGGTGAAACAGAAAATCGTAGGCAACATTAAGAATTCATGTGCTAGACTGACCATCATAACTGTGTATTGAATTTATGTGCGTATTAATTATAGAGTTTACTGTAAACTCATTTAAATATTCCAAACCAAAGCATTAAAGTTTGTCATGGTATCTTTGGCTTTGAACAGGGAATATCTGCAGATCCCCCATCGCTGAAGCAGTCTTCAGGAAGATGGCAACAGATGCTGGCGCTGTTGATAAGGTAACGTTATCGTTAATGTATGATTACATTGTATAAAACAGTATTTATAAATACAGGTCAGTACTGGTACTGACCCAATATTACATCTACTGTTTTTTTTTGTTAGTTTGTTTTTTACATTTACAAAGAGAGCTTTCTTTAATCTTCTCTTAGAGTATGTCATTTAGCACTATTGTCGAATTATCGACAGAAACAAAGTATCAAGCACATAGAAACACAAAACAAAACCAGTTTTGCATGTTTTACTGCAGTTCTTACAAATAACATGTACTCTACATTACTACTGACCATTTTTCAAAGCATGCTTTCTCTGATTATTGTTATTAACTGATATTAGTGGGACATTAATAGTTTTTGGTGGAAGATTTAAATAAAATTATCCATTGTGATTGATTTGATAATCTCACAATACAAGTAAAATTATATTCATACAACACCTGGTTATTGACAGCATCACAATATTCATACATGAAGTACTGGTCAGTGACATGACGCTGTGGTTGAAATGGTAAATGTAATACATTGATATAAGATGTCTAAAGTAAAGATTATCCGGCCTAGTAATATATAATAAGGACCCAGCTGCAGCGTCTAAAGATCTTGAATTAGGGCCAGTTGTGTTCCACCTGTTGAGTCTCACTTCTAATCCTGTCCTCCAGAGTACAACATCGTCCTTGTAAATATTGCACCACCCACCACATGCCTGTAAGTGAGAGTATGAATCATTTTTGCTGTGTCATTGTTCCCCGTGCTTTGCTCTGCCTAGTGGAGGATAGACAGTGCTGCCACCTCCACCTATGAAATAGGAAACCCTCCAGACCACCGCGGTCAAGCCTGCATGAAGAAGCATGGCGTGCCCATGAGTCATGTGGCCAAGCAGGTACGACCACCTACCTCTACACTGTTGTAGCAGTAGTTAGCGCCCCCTTTTTTGTTCTCTGTTGTTGCAGTGGGTCATAGACAGTGGTGCCACATCCGACTGGAATATAGGCAGCTCACCGGACGCCCGTGGTCTGGCCTGTCTAAGGACGCATGGCATTAAGACGAGCCACAGGGCCCGACAGGTACAACCAAATGTCCCGTGGCTCCTCTCACCTCATTGATGTTTGTGTGTATGAGTGTGATGTTGGTAAGATGATGCCTACAAAACACCCAGTTGCTCCTGTTGCTCTGTCACTTAGCGTATGACTAGCTTACTGCAGTTTTACCAGTTTAATACAGGTTCAAATAAATTGCTTTTATACGGAGGGGGTACAGTAATATAGTAATCGTGTCATCTTGCTGAACCACAACACCAGCAGGCAGCATTTCTCTGCAGAACAGACAATTCTTGCTGCCCACGTATCCCAATCCATGCTCATATTCTTTTCTTTCTCTTCCTTATTTCTTCGCTGCAAATCAGCGTCCCTTATCTGGTATTGCGTCATTTCCTGTGTCAATTATCTCTTAATGTGTGACCCCCTGTCACTGATCAGTCATGTAGTGTGGAAACTATGACTTCAAGATTCCAGATTAAAAGGAAGAAACTTGTGTAGTGTGAACAGCACAGCAATCTGGCAATTTTGAAAGTCAAGTCAAACAGCTGTTTTATGGGGTGGTTCCCAAACCTTTTGGCCAACAAAGCTTTGTTGTGATCCCTCCTTACAGGTTGCGTATGTCTATGCATGGTGGCCAGTTCAACCAAAGATTAAAATTGTTTTATTTGAATTGACTTGAAAATGTAAAATAATCTACAAAAAAAAAAGCTGATAAAAAGTCAGTAAAAGTTAACAAAGTTAAAGTTTTGTGTAACATTAAAGTGTTTTTCTGCTTTCATAAGCTGTTAATAAACTCATAAACCCTTGGGGGGTCCCTAGACCACACTGGTCTAATATGAAATAATTTAATAAAATATCACCATCTTATTGTAGAACAATGCCACATAGAACTTGAATTCCAGCGTAAGTATCCATTAAAATGTATTAGCCTCCTGGGAGTGAGTATTGGTGGGTCTTGTAATAAATACATATGTGGTGTTTAGTACATGTTTTATTTATTTTTGACTTTTTATAGCTTTAGTTGATTGCTTAATTCTGAATGTACTGCACTGGTGGCCATGCTTAAATTGTTGCCAGATACAGATATACTTCACTCTTCTTGTGGTGAAACAGTGTGCAGCATGTTAAGCAGATACAGTGACCTCTTGTGACTGTGAGGTGAACTCTACAGGACACGGCAGCTGGTTCAGCTTCTGAGGACACAACAGAAGGGTTTAGGAGATGACATGGCTCATTCCAGACAACACAGGTTTAAACCTTGTCTTAAAATATGAACTGCAGCTAATATAGTGACAGAGCAACAGCCATCCACATTTCAGCTTTACTTCAGTTCTACTTTAACCAGGAAGCTCCTTATTTATGTTTTTATTTTTTCTTGCTGTTGATTGTATTGAATACAGAAGTATCACTATCAATATTCAGTTTCTTTCATCAAAGTGTCTTTCATGTTCCTCTAATTTATGTGCTACTTGAGCTACTTTTTTAATTATATATAACTATTTTAGGAACCTTTTTTTCCCCCAATACACCTAGAAATAATGTCCATGGTAATTAATAATCTTTCAATTCAAAATGGCAGTTTTCCCAATTTTACAGGTTTTCAGATATTAATTTTTGAAAGTGTTATTATCTTTAAAATATATTTTATTGTATGTTGGATTTTTGTCTGTAAACGTGATGAGGAACCTGTTGGCCTGTGTTTATACGGCTGTCTAATATGATGGTACCCGTGGCGTGTATGAAATATTGATATCAAGCAATGATCGTATCACCTCGCAGCATGTGTTTCAAATCCCGAAACATGCCTGAAATTACACCAAGATGTTTGTCCATGTAGGGCCTTCAGGCTTATCCTCAGTGCAGCTTCTACTCCCCTGTGCCCTTAAAACACTTTCCCTAAGAGAACTCTGGGGTGCTTGAGATCTGCAGACTTGTTGGTTTGTCTGTGCAAACTATTTAGTCAGACTCTCATCTAATCTCCTCAAAGCAGGGTAGGGAAGGCTCAATCCTTGGCTTAAACCCAGCCAAATCCACACAATAAGCTTTGACAAGCTTTTGCTCCTTCCTCTTTTCCTTTATCACCCTTTTCATTTCTGTTTCTCCCACCCTCTATTTTTTCCAAACCACTGTATCCCCACTTAAACAAGCGTGTTTGTTTAATAAAGCAAACATGCTCTAAGCGATCCATAACAAATTATCCAGAGTATTTATTGCCAACCAGACATTAGATTTAAGAGGACTGAAACTTTGATTTCACACTCAATTCAGTCAACATTTAGGTAGAGTGTTGTGGGCTGTCGTTTAATTGGTCATTGGAAGTCATAGATTAAATAGATTCTTGAAATGTATCACTTTTGATTTTTGATTTAGCGCTTTAATATGTTTATATTGTTGTTTAAATACAGTATAAAATAGAAATCAATTTAGTTATTTGGTAATGCTTTACTTTAAGTCCTCCTATTTAGTATGTATACGCAGTGTAAAACCCACTATATGGTAGTTATATGCAGATATAAGGACATTTTAAGTGTTTATATATGTACAGTATTTGTCAACAATTATAATTTTTTCCCATGAAGACGTAATTTATATTTTAAACACTACATTTGCTACAGTTGTTTATTATCTGTTTATGTTCCAGTCTGCATTTATGAATGCCCAAAGGGGGAGTTATAGTTGTTGACAAATACATTAATAAACACTTATATCTGCTTACACTTAAAGTATAATGTGTTATAAGCATTTATTAATTGTTTATATACTAAATTCTAAATCTTTAACTTATTTGAGGTAAAAGGCCTTTTTCACAGCAGACCTTTTCACTTATCATAGTAGGAAACCCATAGGTGTTACTAATAACATTAATGATGGTTCTGTTATATTCAAGTGTCTCAGTAAGACGTGACAGTGAGCCAGCATGAACAATATCAGGACCATGAAACTGAAGTAGCTAAATGGAATTCAGTCGTCATTCATTTTATCATATCTCTTCACTTCTTCTCTGGGTTTTATCATCTTTTGAACTTGCTGAACTTGAAATATGCTGTCTTTGTCTCCCTGCTCATTCCTCAATTACAGTAACAGCCTCCCAGCTCGCTCTCAGCCAGATATTTGAGAAAGTTTCTGACAGCCTTGCAAAAGTCTTTTTTTTTTTTTTTTTTTGATAGGGGATTACCACTGTTTCAGTTAGCGTGTGAGAGCGCAAGGTATACAGGAGCACAGGGAGTAACAACTGCTGTGATAATCACCACCACAGATTACCACCCTGTGTGAGAGAAAGGGTGTGAGACTGTTCAAATGGAAAGTAAAGTGATCAGACTCTTATGGCTACAACTAGACACTCTGGGAATATAAACATGGATTCAAAACAGTCATAATAAGCATCTGTTTACTCCTCTGCTGTTACATGAATGATCACAGCTGTTTCCCTAATTCAATGTGTCTGTATCTCAACATCTGGAGCATTGCAGGACTTTTATTCATGTCTCGTTCTTTTGTTCCTCTCTTCTCTAATTTGTCTTCTGCTGCCCTCGCCTCCTCCTTGGCATTTCTATAAATTTTTAATGACTCTTAAAACCCTTCAAAACTTTTCAGGGTGCTGCCTGCTTTTTTATTGCTGCTTGTTCCATTAAATTCATCACTAAGCACTGAACACTTTGCACAATACCCCTCACATGCTTACAGATGTGCAGCTTAGATCCCTTTCATAGCCGAGTTTTCCATGAATCCAGAATTAAAGTTGTTATCCTTAAGATTTCACACCTGGTTGATTTGGCCAAACATGGAGTCACCATGGTAACTGCAAATGTGGTTTAACACTACACCAAAAACTCACCTTTGCACTTAATTTAAATACAACAACAACAAAAAAATGCTGGTGTATCCGTTTACAGTGCATGTATGTGTGACTGCATGAGACAAACAAAACGGAGACCCACTAAACTAATGAGAGAACAGTAAACGGTGTGGCTGTTATCAATGAAATAACATTTAAAAACAGTAACAGTGGATTACCTGCATGCATAAATTCCGGTGAATCTCTTGTGCCTGTAAAGGCAATTTAAATCCAGCGCGGTAATGGTGGACACTAACAATGAAAACTTCTATAAATACAGAATGTTACAACATTGGCTATTCCTGACAAAATTCTGACCATAGTATCCAAAACAGGGTTTGATTTTATGAGAATCTTAGGGATTATAACTTTAAATGTGTATGACCAGACTGTCTTTTATTGTGTATTGGAAATGATTGATTTACTGCTTACAGTAACATTGAGCCCTCTCTGAAGGACCGGAGAGAGGCTCTGCAGGCCGTTTCCACACATAGCCAAAAGTAATATTTGTTTTGTCCTGCATTTCTCCCCCACTTCCAGGTGACCAAGGATGATTTCATGAGCTTTGAGTACATTCTCTGCATGGATGAGAGCAATTTGAGGTACGGCCATTTCAGCCCTCAGCAGCGGTGTTCATTGTTTCTGTGAATGTGGATCGCAGTCAGACACACAGTTG
Source organism: Lateolabrax maculatus (assembly GCA_031216445.1). NCBI lineage: Eukaryota > Metazoa > Chordata > Actinopteri > Acropomatiformes > Lateolabracidae > Lateolabrax > Lateolabrax maculatus. Next base: position 10,821,052 of record CM062212.1, on the reverse strand, counting down.
CTGAAAACACTGGTGTCACGTGTTACGGGTCCCGTCTTTCTCATTAATGGAAGGGGTCAACTAGGTTTTCATGCCCACTGTCTCGATAGTGATGCGGTGCTACTGCTTCCCATGCATTTGAACATGGTGGTAACATTGAGCTATAACTAACGTGTAGATGAATGCCTCCCCTTAATGAGCAATATCCTTTCTTAAGCTCTTTCCAAAGGTCAGGGGGAGGGATATTTTTTGATACTTTGAACGTTTAGGGATCATTTTGAGATCACATGCCTATGGCAGATCTGATCTGTAAGCAGCTTACTGAGTTCTTTGGATGCCTCGTCTTTGCTCTTTGGGCAGTTTTCTCCCCTTTCCCTCCCACATTTTCTTTTCTCCACAAATGTTAAGCTGATGAGACTGAGAAAATGAGACCCTGTCCTGGACAAAAGAAGCTCAGTCCATGTTAAGTTTTCTTTTAACAGAACCCATAGCATTGTTGTCTGAATTTTGTTACTTTAGTTTGAGTGTTATTTTCATTTTCAGTACTCAATATGTTGCCTGAATCAAGCCATTATACCATTGTTAGTGCTTTGATGTCATTATCATGGGGTTGTTATATTTTGTCTATTATTGGAAGTATTTTTAACATAACATCTCTGCAGATAGGAAAAGTGAAATAATCTACCTCATATGTAAATAGCATAGAAAAATACTGTATAACATTATTGATATTCAATCTAAAAATAATTTTTGTTCTGGTATAGAGGTCACATGCTAAGTGTTTTCTCTTGTCTTCACAGTGAGTTGAACAGGAAGGCAAAGTCTGTGAAAAACTCCCAAGCAAAGATTGAGCTTCTTGGTTCATATGACCCTCAGAAGCAGCGGATCATTCAAGACCCATATTATGTAAGTATTAAAGCAAATTCTCATGTTGAGGTTTTCAAGCATAATTGGGATTAATCCTTCAATGTTTGATCTTGATGATCCCCATATTGTGATGATTTATTTAATATTACAGGTGAAGCCGTAGTGATAGTAAAAATCAAATTGTTTGGAAACTCAAAAAGTGTAAATTAATTTGTAAATAATTTATACCATGCCATGCCATGTTAAGCAGTGTAAGGGCCGGTATTCGGTCAGAACTAGTTTTTACGACATGCTGTCTGACCACATTGGAAATCAAAAGTGTTTGTAGTTGTTCCCAACCGCAGGGCAGGGTAAAAAGCCAGCTGTCATAGAGAGGGGGGAGGCGCGGTATCGCTTAAATACAGGGATAACAGCATACATTTTCAGACCATCTCTCCTGGAAGTCATTCATAGTGTTGCACTCATTAGATCACATGCAAAGTGAATGAAATAATGAAAAAAGAGAGCTGGAGTTAGAGGTTCAAACTAGTGCTGACCGATAAATTGTATTTTCATCATCATTGTAATATGAACATGCATGATAAACACACTGCAAAAGACACATTGCAAAAAATGACCCGGAGCGCAAAACCCCCCCCCCGCCACATGAAGCACAAGGTGCCACGGACGAGAGCGTACTGCGCTTCCAGCCGCAGCTCACCTGCTCACCTACTTGCTGTTTGCAACTCTACGTTATGTTCGAATTTCTTGATTTTATTTATTAGTATTAAGAGTTTAACACTCAAAAATGAATTATTATGCTTCATCAGGACTGTGTGGGTTTAATCAGATTTTATCAGGTTGACATTAGACTGGCAATGTGAGCAAACAACCCTACACTGTCATCAGATTTTGATACAAATGTTGCTAAACTCTGATTGGTGCACTGGAGTACTTGACATCACTGTTTTCTAATCAGTAAGAAAACTCCTGTAATGGACCCCAAAACTTAAAACTAAGCAGAAAACAGTTTGATGGTGCATGGTGAATGTAAACTGTCAATTGTATCTGGCAATAACAGAGAGAGATTTAATAGTCTCTTCTTGCAATGGCTGAGCACCTGCCCAAAATATTTTATATCTTAAGAAGGTTTTTATAGACAAGAAAAAGAACAGGAAATGTTGCACAGACCACAGTTTTGGACAGAACATGTCTTGTCTTTAGGTGCATGTGTTAGCTCTGGACAGAATTTACTCTTGGGGAGTAATTGGATCATGTCCAGGCACGTTTCATAAAATAAACAGAAACGAAGCAAAGTGGACTGTAACATTAAAATAGCAGCATAGTCAGTTGCTTGCTCACTCGATTTGAATAAATACCTTAATTGTAACCTAAACAGTTTGCTATTCAACCCTTCCAGTAGCCTGGCATCGCCAGACTAATTTGCAAATGTGTATTAGTCTGGAACCTGTCAGTTCATTTTTCATTTCCAAGGGGCGTTATTGACAGGCGCAGACAACCAATCAGAGTGACGAAACGCCATCCTGTCGGACGTTACGTCCTGTCAGAAGTACGGCAAACACTTATTTCTTATCAACATAAAGTTTAAGTGAGTAAGAGAAAATTTACCGTCCAGTCCGTTTAATACTACTCTTGTAGGCAGCCCTTGAACGCTTCGTATCGGCAGCGCCATCTTGGATATTTACAAAATGTCCTGAATGGCGCTTGTCTCTGTCAGGCATTGTATTAAACCTGCCTCATACTAGATAAACGCTTGTGATTGGTTCTCCTGATGCCAGTAACAAGAAAAAATCAGTTTGAATGGGAGAGGGGCCGGACGTATCTGCCAGAGCAAATAAAACATGAGCTCACAGATTTGTCTGGTGCCCAGGCTACCCTTCCGGTACACGCCACAATAAATTACATTTACACAATTGTTATCTGATTACCTAAACATCACTATAAGAAGTCTTTTCTGTTTTGGTTTGGAAGTCTTTTCAAATATTGGTTTGCCTTTTCATCCTCAATGGCTCAGTCATCCGTTTTGTTCCTTACGTGCTTTCTCTGCAGTTGAAAGGCCTGCCAAATGATTTGGATATGGGTTCTTGGCTGCTTTTTATCTTTTTGAGGGTTATGAGTGAGAGGCTAATGGGGAAAGTTGAGGGAGAGAAAGTTATTGAAGGTTTGAAAGTTTGATTAGTGAAGACAAGTTGTCAATATACATTTAAAAAATCTTGAAACATTCAAACTTTTTATATTATCATAACATATTTTAATAAATACTAATACAGCTTGAAAAGTAATAATTTCCTCTGTGGTCTTGATGGAGGATGTGCAGCTAAAGCTCTGTTGGCCTAATAATAATGTATTTCTGCCCATCTGCAGTGCTGTATTACATTTTGTTGAACCAAGATCTCAAGATAAAACAGTCATCAAATTATTAGTGATGTGGCTGGAAGAAGAGGTTGTGGTGGACCACAGTTTATGTGACTGTGGTCAGTTATATTAGTTTCTCAGATTTTGGCTTTAAACACCGCTTTTATTTGTGTGGCGATCAGCACAAGTGTGTCTTCTTGTCGCTCTCTTTGCCAAAAGAAGTGGTGAATGAACGCTCTTTACAGTCAGTGTGGTTTGGACACTTGACAGTATTGTCCCTTGCCAGCAACCACATGGCATGACAGCAAAGTAAACAAATAGGAGCCAGACAATCACTCTCAAAGTGTCTGGATAAATGGAGACATACGTTTTTATCGACTGTTTACTGTGACTATAATGGCAAACTCACAGCACGACTGAAGCACCAGAGCATCTCTCTCATCCTTTAATTTACCATTAAACACTTTAAAGACCCTACGACCACTTTGGTCCAGACTGAAATATCTTTGCAACATTTGGATGGATTATTATGAAATTGGCTACATATATTCAAGGTGCCCAGAGGATGAATTCTAATGACTTTGGTGCCTGACTTTTCCTCTATTGCCACCATGAGGTTGACTTTTTTTGTTTTGTTTTGCCAAAGTACAGCACCAAAGAGCTGCTGGCATCGCTGTAGACTCGGTAGTTTTGTTATAGACCCATTTCGCTTTATTAGTATTACATGGCTGATATAGTTGTCTTAAGGACTGAAACAATTCAACATTTAATCAATTAGGCGATCAACAGAAAAATTATTTGGCAACTTTTTTGACAATAATTAATCTTTTGAGTGATTGTTTAAGCAAAAATTCCCAAAATCACTAGCCCCAGTTTCTGTAATGTGAAGATTTGCTACATGTTCTTGTCTTATGTGATAGTTAACAAAAAATTTTGGATTTTCTGGGAAATCGTAACACCACTGACATGCTTTTCACTATTTTCTCACTTTTTATAATGTCATTTAAAAAAAAGGACATTAATCCATAATAGAAATAAACGTTAGCTGCAGCCTTAGCTGTGCTGTTTTTTCAGTTACTATACAGGATGGGATGGGACAAGAACACATAATCACAGAATTGGAAGTTTGCTATGGTTAGGTTAGGGTTTTCCACAAACATCTATCAAGGTTTCAGCAAAAGCCCGCCTATTTGAACTGTCAAAAACAGAATTTGAAAAATACACTTGCTACTTCTGGCAGTATATTTCTCCCTGCTGTGCTATGTTACCACATTTGAATATGAAAAAGTTTACAGTTGAAGCCAGTTGGCAGTGTGGTACTCAGAACGGGGAGTTGAAAATAATTTATCGGTTGAGTAAGAAACTGACATTTTACCCTTTCTTTTTTCAAACCACATCAGAGAACGGGCCCTATGTATCTGCAGCTGTATTGGATATCAGTTTATTTCAATTTTTTGCCCCAAGTCAAAAAAATTTTACAGATGTGTGTAATGATTCAGCTATCGGCACTTGGCTGACACTTTTTTTTCATTTCTCTTTTTTATGTTTGATCTCTTAGGGGAGCGATGAAGATTTTGAGAAGGTGTACGAACAGTGTGTACGTTGCTGCAAAGCATTTCTGGAGATGAACTCATAACAACAGCCAACCTTAAACGATCTTTGCTGAATCTGTTGGGTGAACAAGGAAATTCAACCAAACAGGTTTTGGCTTTGTCACACAAGCACTTGTCAGTATAACCCTTTTGCGGATGTCATTGAAAAAGCACCAGAAGACTTTGTTTCAGTGTTGTAAATGTTATACAAACCACACATTGTGTACATTTAGAAAGATGCTATGTGGACAAGTTTGTAAACTGTAAATTCAGGTGATTAATAAAAATGATAAATACGAATACGACTATTACAGATCCATTTTTACACATAAAATATCTTTACATTTTGAATATGCTCAAGAATGTATTTGAATGACGATATCCTGCAGACAGTCATGCATGACTGGACATCTCTGAGGTTTACAGGTCAAAGGCCTTCCCTGGGGTCAGAGTTAATGCCAGCCTAAATGCTGGATCTAATCTTCCTGGATGTGTTGTTGGATGCTTGGTGGTTAGGTATTACAACTTGCTTTATCTGACCTATTAACACCAGAAATTCTTACAGATATTAGATACCAATTATATCTGAATTAAAAATACAAATAGTAAAGCAAGATCTGTTCTCACTGATTTCCCTTAAATGTTCATAACAGTTATTCTGCTGAGCGCCCATAACCACTTACTACTTATATGGTGGTAATCCTATGAGTGAGGACTCATCAGTGCCAATACAAATTACCTTTCAGTGTTATTAATTTCCACATGGTAGAGTTGGCATTGAGAAAGGGCTGTAAATGATTAAACATGGTTGGAGCCAAAGGTTAGATGAACCAACTGATGACTGAAGGGTTTCCAATTGTTGAAGTGTATGTGAGAGTACTAGGGCCTTAACTGTGAAGGAACTTGTGTGTGATGCAGAGCTTCGTTAAGTAGGGTTTCAAAAATGGGGGACGGGTCTATTTGCTTCTTAGTCATTTGGACACAATGTGGTCCAATCTGTGCTTTATTAGAGACTGAAATAAAGCACTTCAGGCAAAGAGAGAATATCAAAACCACTCTCATATCTGTATGCTAAATATGAAGATATATTCACAAGCCGCATAGCAGAGTTTAAAGACTGAAAGCAGGGGGAAACCACTACTATGGCTGTGTCTGAATGTAACAAAATACACCTACCAGCACCTAAAAGCTCACCAATTAGCACGTTGTATCTCCTTTCTTAATCCAAACAAAAAACCTAAATATAAAAACTACAATTTGCCTTTTTACAGGAGGTTATTTACCAGATTATTTCTTGGCTGGGACTTGTAACTCCTTGCTTCTCTGCTGGTTGCCTGGCAGTCCGGCACAAAACCCCTCGTAAAATGGCTAATTGTAATTTTTCACTTCTCCTCTAACTCTGCAAAAAAAAAAAACAACAACAAATGAGCATGTTTCCTTTAAAGGCCAACCAAGCAGTACAAGGTTGTCTAGGTATTCAACCAAAACAAATTATGTTTGTAAACAAATACCTACTCCCAAAAATATGAATTATGCAATAGATGAATCTACAGCAGTCAGGGTCTGACAGAGATATCCATCTCTTGCTGAAAAAATTGTCTCTTGTTCTCTTCATTTCCATCATCTTTGGTGTCATTATCACATACAGGCAAAAATATGCCCCAAAAGGTATGTATTAAATGTTCAGGTCAAGAAAAGTGATTACACTGTCACCATCATTACACTGGATAATCCACAGAATACGCTGTCAACAATGGTCATTGGAACTATTTTTTGGTACAAAGTAGTTCCAGTGAAAAGTGTTCAGTGTGAGGGTTGTGGGTTATATGGACTAACCAGGACATTGTATCTGGATGATACATTTTTAAAATGTAATTTCTTTTTTCGTAAAAAAAGGCATTTTGACCATTTTTGAAAGACAGAAAAAAAATGATTCATGGGGTAAATGATGTGACAAAGGTCATACTGGGAATGTCACTGTTACATGGTATGCGCCTTAAACCAGTCAACCACCAGGAAGCCCCTAAATGTCATTTTTCACTGCTGCAAACATCACAAATGAAATTCTGTTCAGCTTAATTGTTCCTGTTTTTGTGACAAAGAAATCTCAAAAACTTTAAATAAAACTAAAAACTATTTCATTGGAGTCAAGTTCCAAAAGAAGTTGTTTTTATAATTTGGTAAACTGACCTTTTAAAAGGAATACATGCTGTCTTGCATTCTGGTATGTGTTCACATACAAATGTTTTTTTGTAACCTCTATTTCCAAAAAAAAAACCAGTTGACCTTTTTAAACGCTCTTTCTATAAAAGCAGTGGGAAGAAATCTGTAGTCCCTGGACTCGGTCCAGTCATGTGGATGTTCAGGAAGCACGGGAATGTAAGAGAAAGTACTGCATGAGACAAAAAAGACCATTCATATTTGTACCAATCTTATAATTTATTTAAATATATTTCATTTTTAGATATATATATGTGTATATATATATATATATACACACACGTATTTAACAGCCATTTGATAAATGTCAGTCACTTTAATTTATGGTAGATAGGTGGATTCTTCTTATGCTTTGCTTTACAGTATGTACATATTTGTCTTGTTTTATGTGGTCATGGCCTATAGCAGGTACAGTGGAACCTTGTGACAACTCAGATATATAAATATAGACTGTACCAGGCTCTGCCATATCCACAGGTGGGCTGTGACTTACAACCGCCACTTCTTTTTTTTTTTTAAACATGTCTCCACAAAGACGCAGAGAAACGTTCATGCAATTAATAATTTAATCACAGTTCTTTCTCAGTGTGAGCACAAGTGGGTGAAACTATGACGTGACTGCCAGCCAGGGGTCTGAGAGCTTTATCTGCGTAATGGGTAGTGCAGTAGAAGGGAATGGCTCAACCCAAAACCAATCGCAGACAGCAAGTCATGCTAAAAACAGTACATTTGGATTTTGCTCTTTTCTTAAAGAAATGAACAAAATAAAAATATGCAATCCCTTTTTTTCTTTTTTTTTTTTTTAGCAACATCCTTTTGGATGCCAGCAGGAAAAAAAGTCTCAATGTATGTTTCTCTCAGTCACTTGTTTCTTTTCTTCTCCACTCCTCAGTTTCACCATCTTTTTCTTGGTCTGGTTTTGTTGCCTGGTAGCTCCCTCGTGGTGACGGCCAACCATCGAGGCCCAGCCAGAGTGGTGGGTGGCAGTAATCCACGCCTTAGCAGAACAGACCTCACTGAAGGACAATGCTGTACCTAATATCAGCTGGGGCTGGTCAGAGTATTTTAGGCTTCCCTCTTACTGTCCAAGGCACTTTTTTCCCAAGTTTTTTTCTTCTGTAGAACTTGTGTTTGGCTTCAACCTGCAATGAAGAGGAAGTGAAATTTAGTGCAGTCTCCAACTTGGCAGCACCTGACAAATTCTTTCCTTTCCAAAAAGAATCGCAAAACAATAAATCAAGAAACTCGATTTGCCACAGATCTGCTGCTGTGCCGCTGCTAGGCTCCGTGTGTATCCACACAGCACGCATATCACCACTGTGGATGACTGTCTCTGTGTCTCCAGACAGAAAAACTTGATCTTTACGCTGTCAGCTTCAGCCCTTACTTGCACAGGATTCTGTCTTAATCTTTCACTCTTCACATTTGTCTGATGCAGCGGTGGAAGAACTATTCAAATCTTTCACTAAAGTAGCAATACCACAATGTACAAGAATGAAAGTACAGACATATTTAGGCAAAATATAGTTAACGTGTCAAAAGAATAGGACTGATGATGTAGAATGGCCCTTTTTGGAGTATTATTTTATATATTATTGAATAATTACTATTGGTGCATTCATCTGTAAAGATGATGTTAACACTGCAACTTGCCAGTTGTATACTATTATACATCGCTTTTATAAATATCATGTTTGATATGTTAAAGTCTTAATCTGCAGCTATGAGAATATTTCCCTCTGAAATTTGTGGAGTACAAGTAAAATGGAAATACTCAAGTAAAGAACAAGTATATAGTATTTGAGAAAATGTACTTTGTAAGTGTTACTTTCCACCACTGCTCTGATGCGTTATGTATCGTAGTAAATCCCAGTTGTGCTGTACTTTAGAAATTGCTCCACCTTGCAGTGCTGAAAAGTAACTTAGTACATCTACTCAAGTACTGTGCTTAAGTATGAATTTGTACTTGTACTGTACTTGTGCATTTCCATTTTATGCTTCTTTGCATTTCTACTCCACTATATTTCCTCGGAAATATTGTGTTTTTTAGACCACTACATTTATGTCTTATCTATACTATAGTTAAAAGTTACTTTTCAAATTATGATTTTACACAAAAAATGTATGAGCTGATAAAATATAATGCATTGTTATAACTAACCCAACATTATATAAAGTAGTTCAACTGAGCTCTCCCTCCACCAGCTACAACAGTAAATGCTACTTACACCTGAAAGCATCAGTAATATTAATCCAATAATTAATTAACTAACTATAATATACATACTATAATAAGAATATGTAATAAAACTTAAGTACTTCAATGCAATGATTTTTTGTAACAGCATTTTTACATCGTACTATTGTTACTTTTACTTAGATGATTTTGAAACTTGAATCATTTCCTACATTACTCACACACAATGTCACATGCTCTGGCCTACCTGGATTCTACTTTTTCTATCTAACAAGTACAACACACCCGCCCTTTGACCATGTCCCGTGTACTCATCTTCTCTTTAAATAACATAAAGCATTAATGTTTGAATTAGAATATATATCTTACCTTGTGAGTGCTACCCCTCTGTGCACTGCGGGCTGCCGGCTAGTCGTGTGAGAAGCCGCGCACATCTTTTGAAGTCTGAGAAGAAGGAGATGAAGCAGAGAGACGTGCCTATGAGTGGATGCTTTTTACACAGTGTGTTGACATTGGACTAACAACGGAAGGCCAGCGCAGTTTCAGCTTACATGCAGGTATCGTGCATTCTCTGGTGTGGTGGTAGACTCTGTACACATGCTTCCTGCACTTGGGACTGAAGTAGAGCGGACCTGAAGGGGGAAGAGAAGCAGGCTGTGAGAACATGTCAGGCTCCACAAGGCTATCATTCACTTTCTTGTATGTTTGACTGCCTCTGCCATCCTCTCTCCATCCCATAATGCTCTGGGATGTACAATGCCTCTCTGACTTTCTCAAACTCTTGACTCCCAGGCACCGGTGACACAGAGGTGCGCAATGAGGCCTCACCTGTTATATGTTTTATGAATTTCTCCTTCTTTCTGAGATCTCTGGGGAACACGACTGTGGGGAGAGAGAGGAAAAGAATGTCATGTGTGGGAGCTGCACAGACGTTTGCATTTTTGGCAAAGGAGGCGTCCATCAACACCACCTAGAGCAGGGGTGTTTTTGTAAACTAAAACCTGATATCCAGTGAGTGACAGCCACAACAACCAAAAATCAATACTCTTAGGAAATCATTACAGGGTTGGTATACCCAAATAATAAAAAACATTAAGCATATTTTCTCACTTATCCCTGGTGGTATCTAACCATGCAGATACTTTTGGTTTCCTTTTTTCCACGTTTGGAAATATCTGCCTCCAACCCAATATCTGCATGACTACAAAGCATTTAAGGTAAGTTAGAAAATGTTTGGGGTAATTTGGGTGCAACAGCCCTTTAACTTTATCCTATGTGCGTTCTTTCAGTCTGAAATGACTTTGCAATACGAACACAACACACATCCCAGTAGGCTGCATCCTCCACCACGGGCTACAGCATCCTCTGCGACATCCAACACAAGGCTCCCGCCCCGACTCACCGACAACCTGGTCCCCTCTGTCCGCTTTCAAGTTGCGTAAATCCTTGGGCTCCACCGGGGAGTCCCTGGCCCGCGACGTGACCGGCGCTTCGGTGTGGGCGCCGTGGCGGCCCCGGCTCTCCTCCACGTGTTTCACGATCTCCACTATCCGCCGCAGGTCCCGCCGGGGGGCCCCGGGGCCGCCGCCCGCCGCCGCAGGGGCCACGGGGGCCACGGGGGCCGCCGAGGGCGCGCTCTCGCCGCAGTGGCCGGTCAGCGCGCACATCAGCAGCACCAGTCCCATGCTGAAGTGCTTGCGCAGTCCGCTCATAGCTCCAGTGAAGTTGGGGGGGAAGAAAAAAAGAAAAGAAAAAGGGAAAAAAAAGAAGTGAACTCCCTTTCCAACGTCGAAAAAAAAAAAACTTCAAAAGTAAAAAGTGGAACTGGGCACCTGCAAGAGAGAGAGAGAGAGAGAGAGAAAGAGAGAGAGAGAGTCAGACCAGTGCCAGTGCGCCCGCTGAGAACATGGTGTAACATGTGTTTTAACTTCTGACTGACGGACCACACTTTGACAGCGAGCCACAGAGCTGTCCGGGCTCGCTGTCACTTCTCTGAATCCGCTTCTTTTATCCAGTGGATGCCGTTTTTTTAGGCCGCCAAATCGGCGCTACAGGTGTGCGGTGTACCTGGCGGCGGCGTTTTTTTTTTGTTTTTTTTTTTAAGCGCTCGGGAAATCTGACTCTCCCTTCGCGAAAGAGAGGAGTTAGGAAGAAATTGCGCGCAGCTATGCGGTGGATCACGCCAGGAGGAGCGGCGGGGCTTTAGTTAGAGCGAGGGAAGTCATTCTGAGGAGAAATGAGCGACGGGATAGTAGAAATGTAATTACCTTCAGGCCTTAGATAGTCCTTTCCAAACACTGCGGGATTAGGTTCCGTGAGTCCAGCAAAGATGGGAATGGGAAACGAGGAGCTGCGCGCAACTTTTAGTCGAGGCTCCTGCTTTCCCCTCTGGTCCTGACTATGTCTCTCTCTCCCCCCTCGCCACCTCACACCCCCTCCTCCTTCAAAGTCTGCTCTTCTGTCGGAAAGAATTCAAAGCCTCCGGTCATGGGTATCGGCCGAGCGGCTGCGGTCCTCCTCTGAACACCGAACGGACACACGGCGGAGGGATCCGGCGCTCCGGTGCTGCAGGTCCCGTGCGGTGCGCGTCCTTTCGCCGAAGCAGCAGATCGGTCGCCCCCCCCTCCCCCTGGAGTGGAGCTCAGTCTTTATTCTGTCTCGCCGACGTGTGTGACCTGTCCCCTGTGGGTTACTCCGCCGTGTCGGCGGCGGCGGTGGTGGTGGTGGTGATGATGATGATGATGATGATGATAAGACGCATTATTGGCACTCCTGGAGCGGAAGGGTCCACTTGAGTAGACTGACCATCGGTTGAACGCCGTGTGAAGTTTTTTTCTGCGCACCCCACCCCCCCCACCCCCCCCTCCCTCCTCCTCTCGGTCACTCCATTTATCTGTGCGATACGCAGTTACAGGAAGCGCTTTTTTTTTTTTTTCTCCCACTAATACTTCCACTGAAATTTCCAATCAGCCCAGTGCGCAGCGCAGATACCGGCATCTTTAGTGGAAATGCTCCCATATCCTTCTTGTGATTCTCATAACTTCGTTTAGAGCCGTGGCGCACTTTACGTCCATCGTCGGAGTTGAGACGCGGACGCGCGCACCGTTTAAGGATGACTGATGGAAAATGAATTACGCGCGGCTTTGAAAACTAGTCAGTTCTCTGCTCAGAGCAAGCGACTCCACAAGGACAAAGCTGAGCTTTACAGGAGGTTTCCCCTCATTGGAGATTAGTTTGCTCAAGCCCATTGTGGTTGGTACAGCTTTCTTTATGGCAGGGCGTGCAATTGGCTCCCATGCTCCCCCCCAAAATGTGATTGACCAGTGAGGCTTGGGTTGTTTACTATATCGTGAAGACATAATGAGGGAAATCAGCCTGTTTTCCAAGTATAAAAGTAAAGTTAACGCAGCGTCCCATCAAAAACTTAGTGAAGCAGTTTTCACGGCAATATCCCAAATATATTTTGTGCTTCGCCCTTATCTGATCATTGCCATCAACTTGTGACAACTACTTGGGCGAAACCTGCTGCAAAGTAACTCCTGTGGCCGTGCGTAAAACCTTGGTGCTGAAAGGACAGCGCGCACTGTCACCCTGCTCCAAACCACTTCTCTGAACAGGCAACGATCGGTAAATTCTCAGGAGACAGTGAGAGGTAGTGTCCGGTGTAATGACCGACATTGTGTCTGTAAACACACTGCTGATTAATGTTACCGGCCAAGACGATGACAAAAAGTACGGACGATATCTGCTTTCCCTGGTGATTCACACCAGAATGATTTATCTCGACTTTTGTAGATCAGAGAGGATGGATGTACAAGGTGTAATGAAATATCCAATAGTAGTGCACAAGTGTCTGAGAGGATGCATCAGTCAGATAACCCTGCTCCTCAGCCCATTGATGACATCTGCCCTGTTATAGTGTTAGAGGGAGAAAATACATGTGGAGCACAGCCTGCCATCTGACATGCCTGTGGAAGACAAAAGTGAATACAGTTTTCCTACACAAAACAATAAAGAGTATCAATGAAATTAGAGCTGCAATGCAATGCCCACTAAACCCATAACAGTTGTAAAACTTTTATTATCCTTTTAATTACCTGCACAATTAGAAATGTATTTGACCATCTAGACTTTTTGATAAATGAATGTCCCTCTGAAAAGGCACATTTTATGTGTTTTGCCGACTCTAATACGAATCAAATACGCTATCGTTCATCAAACATTCAGCCAATACATGTCGGGATAAATGCATATGTCTGGAATTCACTGAATTATTCTGTAAGGAAGTGCAGCAGTTTCAGCAGGGGGCATCAGTCAGCAATCACTGCACATTTAAATCCTCCCAGTGTTGTTCACATTGGTACTGTCTCTCTCCAAATTTTTTCCATATAGATGGGAAAAGGAGAGTGCGAATCAAACCAACATACACAGTTTACACCACAAAATGCAGTTAAAGGGCCACGACTGATGAGCAGTAATCCACACTGGTCCCATCAGATCTCGAGTGTTTAGCAGACATGCAACATTTTTATTTAAGTGAAGTAAGAATAGCTGTAAATCCATTCCATTCATTTAAATGGCCAGTAAAAACAAAGGAAGGTTGATGTTTTCATAATTGTCAGTATTCTTGTAAGTGGTCTGGCCAGCAGGTGAGTTAAGACAGAGGAATAGCTATCCTAACTGTGTACTCTGGCACTTTGCTTGCTATTCAGTTCAGAGGGTTGTCCTCATACTTTTGACTGATGCTGTATTTATTTGGAGATCTCTGCGGCACATCGCCCTCGTCTCGTGTACACTTAAAAAGTTTGACAAAGTGAAGACAGCTGCAGAAATTATGACATTTCTTGTTAAAATCAATTTTCGTTTGGACAGGCATATAACCTTATTTAACCCAGTTTTTATTCTTGCGCTGTATGACTTTTCTAAACTTTCATACAGTCACGTGAAACTATGTAGTCCAATATGTGTAAGTCAATGACTCATGTTCACATGATTTTTGGTAAACCACATGTTGTAAACCTCACAGATGCGGTGTGGTGGTCACTGGTCGACACACTGGTTTCAACACGCTGATTGTCTCATTCTCCTTTCCCCCCTGAACTCTTGGATATTTTTCTTCTGAAAGACAGTTTAATGAATTTATTAGAGGAGGATGTGGTCGCCTTCCCACGAACGTGCCTCTTTCTTCCTGAATTTCTTGTCCAAGCTAAAAATTTCACTTCCTCGAGGTGTTATTCAAGGGCACTTTCTAACTTTTGTCAAAGAGCGAGGTCTTCTCTGATGTTGGCCACAGCAAATGAACCCACTTCTGAAATCAGGGTTATTGAAAATATTTACATTTGCGAGGGTCACATAAACTGACACTGCTGATGGTGTAACTTTTAAACTGACCCATAAAATCCTGGGTTAGAAACAATACTTTCAAATTGAGTGAAAACAGGAAACATGTAATTTCATTTGTTGACAGGAATTGGTGTTTCACAAAAACATGAGCATGATTAACATTTGCAATAAAGGCCCATCTTAGAAACTGGTTCTCTTCCATAATTTTCTTTATGTACAGGCATGAAATGGAATACCATACTTATTTCACCCACCTAATGACTTATCACTGTCTTACAAGACTTTCTCTCCATGTGTTTCTGGTTACTAATACATAAAATAGATCTTTCTTTCCACCTAATGCTCTAGATTCTTGTTTTCTTGATTTTATCTTTCACAGCAGCTTTATCTCTCTCCTCTCATACTTTCAGCAGATGGTTGGCTTTTCGTTTGCTCTATCTTGAGCTGAGTGTAGACTGCAAGTTGTCAGTCAAGTTGCCAAGTTGTCATGCATTGAATATGGACATTTTTAACCACGTAAAAACCAAGCTTATAGCTAGATAGTGGGGGGGACTCTAGTGGGGGCACATGAATTAGTTAGCAAGGAGCTGCAGAGTAAAGGAAGTGAGTTTAACAGTTTAATAAACCAGCCTGGATGGTGAGGTTACTGCCTTCACCAATTGGGTGGTCTGTTGGTGAGGGAAATACAATGAGCATCACAACTGAACAGGATCTTATCTACAATGATAATTTAGAAGACTAATACACATATCGATGGTGTGGTAACAACTAAAGTGTAAACTGCCTCTGAGCTCCCAAATCCCTCCAGCACAGGCAGAACATAAGAGTACTCCCCTGAGTTAGCCTTGCACTCCTGCAACAATGTCGGACTCACAATGGACAGTTTATTTATTCCATATATTCCTCTCCCTTTGCAGAACCTGGTGCCTACATTACCCACAATGCAAGTTGACGGCGAACAGGTGGGAGATTCAGATGTGTTATCCGAGTAGCGGCTAATTCGTTTTTTTTCAGCCATAACTGATGCTGACTCAAGTTGACTCATCAGTTCAGGCAATTTATCATTCATTTCATGCAGCTCCCTCTGGAGCCACAAACGACTTTGGAAATTATCACTCCCCAAGACCCGTAAACAGACTTTTATGCATAAAGTCTGTGGAGGGCCCACTGAACATAAACACACTGACAAAAATGTCCTGAAACCACACGTTCCAATGCTGAAGGAGGCTGTGTAGGTGGTGGGTGGTAAATTGCAAGCAGCAGGTACAGCAGGAACATTTAGGATCAGTGTGAGTGTTAAGAAGAATGAATGGATGAGAGAAGGAGCTTAAATTAATGAGAAATGTCACGGGCATAAAACATGGGACTTCTGTGCCTGCCTGAACTACAGCTCTGTCAGTTTGCCAGCTAAACAAAGACAATACACGCCATGCAGTATCAGCACAGAACATGGAAGTCACTGTTTCATTCCTATGGTATATGTGCTTGGAGAGCAGTTTTTGCTGGAATGAAGGGGTCGCCATGTTTAGATACAGTGCGTTATGTACTGTCCCCATCAGCAGGATGACGTTGTTTGTCTGTGTCTTCTGATACTGTAACAAATCACTGTTGGAAAAATAAAAGTTATGGGTCACCCGTGTTTTGGTGGCTCTCAGAGCCCAATACACAGTCACTTGTTCAGTCATCAAACAAAGTTTTACTGGAAGGTCCGCTCTAGTGGCCAATACTTGTGTGATAGTGATAGTTAGCTAAAATACTTAAAACCTGTTTAATTTGAGCATCAAAAGTCTTTTACAGTATAAATGTGTGTTCATATGCCAATTTGAAGGAAGTTTAATGGCGTATGGAACAAATTATATTGTACTTCCACACAGGCGTTTTCAATTATGTTGGCTGATTAGTCTTCTTCTCTTTGACTGTGCAGGCATGTACAGGCCATGCCTGATTAACATCTCCCACAGAGATTAATAGGATTGAGCCAGGAGTTGTGATAAAGGTCATCTAGGTAGTATTTATGATCATCTCTAAGACTGGACAACAAACTAGACAAAAGAGCAAAACAATATGCCAAGTCTAGATGTTCTGCACAGATTTTACATACACCTGCCAACAAGTGTACTTCACAAGAGTTTGGCTTCATCCTCAATGTTGCCTTCACTTGGACAATTTCACCCTGCTTGTCAAACACACAATTTATACAAAGTGTTTTTCATATTCAATAAACTTTAAAGCGTCATTGTCTAATACTGTCAAAATGAAAAATGAGTTCATGTTTCCTGATTGCAAAATTGCAGGTTTTTGGTTGCAGATTCAGCACAGCTGAGCCAACAAGAAATGCGTTCCTCATCCAGCGCTGCAGAATGGAGACAATGTGAAAACACTTGGCACGAGAAGGAGAATAATGCTAAAAAGAGTAGAAGATACGTGAAGTAGCAGCTCTCTCTTTGCATAAGTAAAGTTTAGAAAAAGACAGATCTTTTCAGCAATGCAATCTGCTATGTGTGGGTGTGCCTGTGCAAATATTGTATATGTCTGAGTGTGTGAGTGAAAGGAAGAATGTGTACATTATAAATCATTTTCCTTTGATATGGAAAGCAGTGGACAGATTAGGGATATGGAGGGTAGATTTGTGGTGGGATTACTTAAGCACATAGTCTGCATTAAAACATTTCATCAGGACACAGTATGGATTAATAAAATCTCCATGTATATATACGCTTTCTGTGTATTGAGACACAAAATAAACATACTTACTTACATATATAAAATTATTGTGATACCAGGATGACTGATGTTGATGATGTTTAGTTTTTAATAGCGGATTTATACTGTCACGTGACATTTAAACAAAGGTGTGTGATCTGATTGGAACTGTGACTCCCAGCTTCATTTCCACCATTCAAACATGTCATTCAGCTATTAAATACAGCAGCTGTAAGAGCAGTGAGAGGGAACGAAAACAGTTAAGTTTGTGGGCTGAAAAACAACAACAATGAGCTGAATGTGGTGCAAATGCTTGATTCATTATTATGATTGTAAAAATCTGTAAAACTAAAAAAAAAATCTGGCTGCTTTAACAAACTTTTTACACGTGACATCTTTCGAAAATTAGATGGGGCATTGAGACAAGCAATGAAAAGTTGTTCCAAGCAAAAACAATGATAACATTTTCTTGTGGAAGTAAAACCAAGGAGAGCTGCTCCTGCTCGTACTGTAAGCGGGCAGGAGTCAGCCCAGCACATTTCCTCCCAAGCAGCAACTATACCGTGCCACATGGAAACCACTCCATTGAACAGTTGCACATGTATTAATGTCACTAGTAATTAGGGTCTCTGTTTTAAAAAAGGTTTAGGTGTTGAAATCATAATGACCTACTGTCAGTAGATTCATACATGCAGCTGCTGCACAACCTTGAGTGAACTGGTGGTTTCTGTGTTGCACAATGAAATAATTTGTGGTCACTGTATATATGTCATACAGGGAGTCTGAAAGCATCTAAACATGAAAAATGAATGCGATGAAATACAAATGAACTTTACATGCACAAATCCCTATTAAATCCAATAAACTATATTATTATTTTCTTTTTATATATATAAAATCGCAAGGAATTCGAAACCACACACTCCTCCTTCCCCACAAATATAAAATAAACACAAAGATACACATGTTTGTTATTAGAGGCTGGAGTCAAGGAAGGTAAAGTGAGAGTGAAAGTAATGTTCTTTAACCCTTTGTGTCTTCAGACAAACCCAGTCTGTTGCGTTATTATGGTGGAGGGTTGACGGTGACTGGGTTGTGGTCAGCACAACTTGTGCAATCCCAGTCTGGCGGCCAACCCTGTACTCCTTACTTACTGCAACTACAAAAACACATGCTCTATTGGAAGGGCAAATCAGGTCAAGCCTTGCAAACTTAACTCTCTTATTTTAAGCGGCTCAACCAACGAGTCTCCCATAATCAGGGATGGAAATATGCAAATCACGTTAAGACATAAACAATGTTTAAATCCACACAGTTGATGGTAACATGGAGTGAGCATGATTGATTCATTTTTAAGTGCAACGTGGGAACTATTAATTCCTCTGCATCATAGTGAACTAAATCATTGCTCAGGAATGACACTGTAGCTGTCGGTGTAATTGGGATTTGTGCAGTCTGCACTGACCTTTGGCATAGAGCGACCACCTTTTTGGTTGATTTGACATTTTCAATTGTCTGTTGACAAGGAGTGGGGGGCTCAGGATTGTGTGGTCAATTAGTATGACAGACCCTGGCTGAAGATAAGAAAATGCAAATGTTTTGTTACTTTCTGTTGCAGCCATTCTGTTGCAGTTGCATGTAAAAAAAAATCACAAATTAAAGGAAAAAAGCTGAATAAGTGAGTGCAGAAACACAACGAATGCAAAAGCTTCCATACTGCATCGAACAATTAAGTAATTAACATTCCATTATAGCCTGTGACATGTATAAATCAAACGTATGCTGTGCAGTTGACCTCAATTGTGCATTACGATGGCGAGAGGAAAAGAGCTGTGAAAAGTGACTGTGAAAGTGAGTTTATGTGCCTTTTTTTACAGAAGGAAAAGCAGGTGTGAAAAAATAACATTAATGATGGTTCCATTCCATTGTTGTAGCTCATTAAAACATGCCAGTAAATCCTGTCAATGGTTAGCTTAAATGGACTGCAGGCATCATTAATGTTATTAACTACACATGTTCCTCCTGCTATTAGAGGCCTATAATTATTAGGGCATGGATAGCAAGAACTTCAGACACAAACTTACCTCATGTGGTTGATAGAGACAGTGACTTACATTTCGCTACACAGTTACTGAGAATGTAAGATGTTATAAAATAATGTTTGCAAGTACCATCTTGACAACTACATCGATGGGGCTATTTAAGTATGTTTGAAGTGTGTAAACCCCATTAAAAATTTGAGACCCCATTTACACTGAGTCACTTTATGTATCATGGGCGGATCTGATAGCTATCTCAAAAAAGTGAAAAGAGTGTGAATGCGTCCAAGAAGCATTCAAGATGTACTGAGAGCTCTTCATACCACCTCAGAAGGTTATGTCGAAAAGGTGTAAATACAGTATATCCACCTCTCCACAACTCATATGTCATGTTTATCTTTCCCTCTATGTCAGGTCTGTGGAAAGCCTCTACAGGGCCGAAGTCGAGCCATGAGTCATCCATGTTTGTGTTGGTTAATGGATTGTTGTAAGCTGTCTCGTGAAAATGTTACTGTTTTAACTCAGCTGCTTAAGTGCACAATTTATTTTACTCCATCTGCCAGTTTTTGCCCTATACCAAACAGCTACAGGTGTGTTACCACCACCTTAGGGGCTTGGATTGGGGCTTGCTCCGATTTGAAATGACAAAGTGTAAATGGCGGCCTGAGAGTGTAGTTGTGCAAAAACCCCATCGCTTTCCAAAAGATATGAGCACTGTCTCTTTTTGTACACATACTGCATCAGTGCATTTACATTAATTATGTCTAATTAAGCAAAACTATTTTTAAAACTACCTTTTATTTTTGCAATCACAAGTGATCTAATTTTACTACAGGTGAGTGTAAATCTGAATCTAGATCAAGCTCCCATTGTTCAGCTTGATTTAACTCAAAGCAATAAATTGACTCCACTTTGGAAGGAAACTTGTTTCGGGAAGTATCTTCATCAGAAAACTGTACAGATGTGATATAGATCCAGTTTCCTCTGGTGCTGTCTTGTTCTCTCTTTCTGTCCCTCTCAAACTCAAATGAGCTCATGACTGTTAAGGTTACATTATTGACAAAGCTAAATTATATATTATTGAGTACAATTTACCCAAGAAAACAAATCTCTCTCTCTCTCTCTCTCTCTCTCTCTCTCTCTCTCTCTCTCTCTCTCTCTCTCTCTCTCTCTCTCTCACACACACACACACACACACCACACACACACACACACACACACACTTTCAGTTTCCTCACTATAATATTATTAAGGGATGTTGAGTCATTTAGGTTCCATCTTGTGTGTCAGCTTAATGACCAACTAGAATTCAGAGCTCGGTCTTCTACATTAGTTACATGACAGTGATGATTATGTTCTTCCACATAAAGGGATGAAAGAGTTTGCTGGAGATGTCTTCACATCTGCTGCATTGACGCTAAATGTGACAAAAGTAAATATATCTACCTGTTTAAGTCTATCTATCAGGTTTTGTGAAGATGTGACACTTTCTGTTAGAGCACAATATCCTCCTCTTGAAATAAAAGATTGAATAAGATATACATTTTATTGTATGCCCTTATAATCAGTGCAGGTCTGTATTGCAACATTCATTGTTCCTGAAAGTATAATCTGTGTTGCTTCATGTGACCTGACTCTGTGGCTTGAACCCATTGAACCAATGGAGCTGAAATGCAGAGTTTGCTCACACAAAGCTGAATGAAGGGCTTACTTATTTTTGGTCAAATAACCGAAACAATATCACTGTTCAGTGCCAATTATGGAAGATCTAACACAACTTTTGGGAATAGTGGGGATTACATTTCGATTTTGTTTTTTTCTGGCAGATTCCAGATCACCAAATCATGCATTTTAGACCAAATTCCTTGACAAATGTATTATCCACTATTAATAGAGCTGTTTATAGCCTGGGCCAAATTGGTCAAACAGGTCATTATTTTTCTTCTGTCTAAACAAAATGTTTCAGTCTCGTTGCCAATTTGTCAGCATAGTTGAAGTAGCTGAGATGGTAATGAGAAGTCTCAGCAGCCCTATAAAACACCACAAAATTTGTTTGTGAGGATATATTATACAATCAGGTACTGTTGATAAAATCTGTGTGATGCACTCCAATCTGTTAAAAGTTAATAAACACAGTCTGAGTGTGAACTGGCCTGGAAACATGACATTAATTGCAACTGACTAGAAACCAATTCTCAAACCATTCTGTGAAACTCTGGAATCATCTGTGAATTATTTGTGACCATTTAGCTGAGAGTCCACATTCAACCCTGTCATCCAGAAAAATAAAATACTTATCGCTGAAGCCTGTTTTCTTGATCTCAGAAAAAGGTCCCATTGTTTTGAAGTTAGTACTTTTTTAGAACAGCTGCCTTCAAACATGTGCCAAGAAACTATAAGACACTCCAAAGAATAAAGCTTCTGGTCATACCAGAAATGTGTCTTCACAAAATATGTTGTTCTAGACGAAATTTTACCTTTTTAAATGCTGGTGTGGCAAGCCTGAATGTTAAACTATATAGCAAATACTCTGGCCCAGTAAGACATCAAATAGATGGGTTTCTGTTCAACGTCACCACAGAGATTCATGCGCAATAGGGGGCAGAGAGCAACACTCTTCATGGCATATCTAGCAGAGCAAAGCTCCAAAGCATGGATAACAAGGAGTTGTTATGCAGAAAAGTGCACCAATTGCAAAAATATGGATGGAAAATGTTACATTTTCCAAGGGATCACCCACTGAAGTTTCACCATTCACCCTCCTCTCGTGTGCGTTAGAATCCTTGGTCCGCGTTTCAAGAAACGTGATCTCGGAAATTAAACACTGTTGTTTAAGACGGCCTGGACACAAATAACCCCAGAGTGGATCCACACAGTGACTCTCAAATGAGAAAAAAGAATGAGGCAGAACAAAGATCCCCGGTGGAGGCTGAGCAGCTGGAGATGGATCTCTCGTGGGGCGAGGCACAACTAGCTGCTAAAGACCATGATAGGTGGAGAAACAGTATCAATGATTTATGCCCCAAAGGGGGCGAAGAGCATAAGTAAAAGCACATAACAAATCCCCCACTAGATGATCAATAATCTTTATTCTTTGAACTTGACTTAGCACTTCTAAATGTGCCATGACCTGGTTAACTGAGAAACCTCATGGATGACGTGTGGAAAATTACAGATTATAGGTTCAAGTGACTGAGATGAACGTTTGTTTGTGGGGTAACTTGTGCATTGCATATATAAGTAAAATTATTTGAGTCAAGCAGTCAAAGTTTTTTTTATGTATACAGGCTGAGTAGAACTTCAGTAACAAAAGTAATAGGCTACACCAATAATTTTAAATTGCACTCCCGTTATAAAATGCTTTATGAGGTAAGGCCTGGATCTCATGTTCTCTCAGCCAGCCCCAAAACAAAAACATTAGGAAGAAGGAAATTATCTCTGCCTGAGCCAGTTCTGTTCTGTTTCTCCACTCTGTTGGCTGCCTTTTTCTCTTGATCTTCCAGTAATTTTTTTTGTTGCCTGTCGACGCATAATAACTCTTAATGTGTGTTTGCTATTACCAGATTATTACCCCGCTGTGTGCCTGTGTGCGATCCTTGGGCTGAACATCAGGTGCTGGAGCTCCCCTCGAGCCTACAGACATGAATGGGATCCTGTCCTCGGCCGACAGAGTGCACATGTTTGCGGCACGCTATTAATACAGATGGCTGATTACTTTTGCGCCCGGTATTCAGCAAAGAAAAAAAAAAAAAAAGCAAAAAAGTTTGAATTGCCTCCCACATCTGTATGAAATGAAAAAAGATGCATGACAGTAAGGGCGTGATGCATGAAAGCTGCGGTGGATAGTTTGTTGGTTTAGTCTCACAAAACAAATGAGACAACACTGAGGAATTTGTTTGTTTAGGGAGGATGCTCCAGTGTCTCCCAATTTTCAATTTCCGCAACTGCAGATTTAGTTATTTTAGAGAGTTGTAGAAACAACAGAAAAGCAAGAAAACTGTGTTGAGGTAATACTCAGTACTTTAAAAGTGAAACAAATCCAATTTCATGTAGAGCATCCTGACAGGAGCCCCAGATCTACTCATAAACTATCCCTCTCGTCTTTGGTATCAACACATGATTAGTCATGCCTCATCATATGATCTAATGTCTGCAGAAGGTCAACATAACAAGCTGGCATTCTATAATCTGCTGCAGCATGCCTGGAAAGCTATACTGTGTTTCTGTCTTGTATCCAGGATCGGATCCAGTTGCTGAACTCACACTTTATGTTTCTCCCTGGGAGCAATTGATACTAACACACTTCTCTTGCAGGGCCCCGACCACTCAACATAGCTGACATGGGATCTAAAAGCTTGAGAGAGAAAGAGACCGAGGCAAGGATAAAGAGAGAGAGAGAGAGAGAAATGAGGTTGCGTCAGCTCAGTGTTTGTAAATGTTTGAGAGAGTGAGAGCTTTGGAAATGCAATTTCCCCTGGGAGAATAAATGGTATGGTTTTGTATTGAATTACAATGGAAAGTGTGCTTTCTTGTGCCAGCATGCATCCATATGTCGAGTATGGGAAATAACAGTAAAAAATGTAAGAGATAAGTACGGTAACAGTTTCTAAATAGAAACAAAACTGAAATACCCTCCACGGAATACATTTTATATTAGATTTAGTATTAGATCAGAGATAATAATGAATTCCTAGAGGCCTCTTGTCGACATCAGTGTATTCTCAAGAAAAGGCCTCACCATCACTGTGCGGAAAATGCACTCAGACATGGATCAGTTACTGTAGTTGCAGCCATCGACTGCTTGGTTCTTTGGAAGAACTGTACTACTAATACCATTATCTATGACTTCATGATTCCTAGATGACATTATTTGTACTCCACATGTACAGGTTTTATGAAAATCCAATCAAGAAAACTAATCCTCAACTTTGTGCTCTGATGATGAGAAGCCAATCATTGTCATTATCTGAACTAAGGACTTATTACTGAAGAACTACAGAAAGAGTCCAGACATTATTTACCAGATCAGTGTGATGTAATAATCCTCTGACACTATACAGTTAGGCCTCCATGTGACCCTAATGGAGGGATTTCAAAAAGCAGCAACTTATTTGTAGCCAGCCACTTCCAGACAGGGTTTTTGCTGAAGCATGCATAGTCAGTCCACTTACATTTGACCCATTTTCTTAACTCTTAGCAGACGCCTGTGTCTATTTTATTTGATCCATTTGGTTAAATATGCAATACAGTTCGTTATTACACAGTACTGAGATTTTCACCTGGAACTAAAATAAATCACTTTAAAGGATAAGGCTGGCAATATTATATATAGCGTTCTAAACAAATCCCATTTTAAAGCCCAAAACCAACAATGTGTTAGCCTACTCCATCTCTCAATACTTTCCAATTTCCCTACTATGTACCCATGAAGTTGATCAAATCTGGTAATCCCTTAATTTTTATAACATCATAAAGTCAAAATTTGTAAAACCTAACAAAACAAAAATATGAAAACAAAACTTCATATTGCTCATTTGCAGAAATATTTCCCAGTTTTCTGGTGCCTTTAGGTCTTCCAGTGTTTGCAGTCAGGATGTGACTTTCATTTATTAATGTTGGGCAGAACTGATATTTCAGTAAACAGTCATTCCTGAAAAGTAACTGATCCTTTTTATTTGGAGGTTTATTCATGGAGTTCTGTGGTGTACACTGTAAGTACACTAAGTATATTATTTGGTTATGGTATGTGACCCAGACCGACACACACACAGTTCCCATCATCCTCAGTTTTTTTCATGGGTACCATTCTCCCTAATCACGTGTCAAGTGTGTGCTGTATTCCCGTTACACGTCCTCGTCCTGATGGCAGAGCAGGACAACCTGACCTCACTCATGAAACAGGATATTATCTGTGGCCTAATGCATATTCACAGACATAATATGTCTGTATACACATACAAAACAGAAAAACACACAATCGCTATTTTTTCCTACAACACTAACAGACTCATGCATACAAGAGTTTGCACTTATTTTCTTTTCTCTATTATTTCTCTGTTTTTCAAACATGTGAAGCATTTGCACTGAGATATGTCTGCTGCTGAGAGGGACAAATCAAAACTGACTCCTTTTAATATTTTCAGAGAAAAATAAATAGAAAAATAGCCAAGTCAAGTGAACAGAAATCTGAAGAGAGACCATAAAAAAACAAATGGGAGAAGGAAAAATGTTGAGAGAGAAGGCACAAAATAAGGAGTATTGATAGAAAACAAGATAAAGGAAAACAGGAATGAGGACAGATGGTTAAAGGGCATTATTGTGTTGAATTTGCGTGCGATTACAGCAGCCAGGAAAATCCGTCTAAAGACTCATCAGCGGACAGCAGTTGAAGGAAAGGACCATTGCTGTGGAAAAAAGATGTTAAGATGAAAAAATGGACAAAATTGTTCATCTGTTTTGTGAAACCACTGGAAAAAATTTTTCTATTGACAAACTGAATTACATTTTTGTATAATTATGAGTTATCAGAAATGACAACATTGTACTTAACCAATGGACAATGGTTGACTGACTGAAGCTAATATGTTGCTGATACAACATTCTAAGTAACTATTAATGTATAGTACTGTTACATTATTTTACTCTTTTTACTTTTACCCTTGTTAACTATGTGTGTATATTTACAAGATTCATTTCTGTGTTGTGTGTCCTGGGAAATACTTTTTTAATCCAGTTTCCTTGTTACTGTGCAAAAGAAATGTCATTCTTTGGTTTAACTTTTGCATATGGTGACAATCATTGCATTTGTTGTCCATTACTTAAAGGCCAACCGCGCCCTTCAACCTTTTGAATTGTGAAATATAGGTATGTTGGTGCAGCTAAACCACACTTGAGGTGTAAAAAAAAATTAACTGACTGTAGGAGAACTGTTCTTAACTGATTTCTGTCTCACATAACTGCTGAAAACTTTCTGGGTTATTAGAGCTGTACAGTATTTTCGCTATAATACAATATACTGCACAGTTTAAAGGACTTGAATCCTGTGTCTTGCAGCATGGTTGATAACTTTCTTTACCCTAAAGGTATCCTGTATCCTGTCCACACACACCATCTATACACACCATTTTTATTTATTACATTTTACATTTATTTAGCTGATGCTTTTATCCAAAGCAACTTACATTAAGTGCATTCAACTATGTGGATGAAACCCAAAAAAATCAAGAATCATGCAAGTACATCAACTTCATCAAATAACTGCTTTAGGTGCTTCATCCAGTCCACTTGAGATCAGATTTCACTTCTCCACTCTATATGGAAATAAACATGTACGTTTTTTTTGCATTTGAAAAGACCTAATGCGTTGCTGTTTCCCTTTAATTCATGGGCCAAGGTGTAGTCTGAACAGGTGAGTTTTCAGTCTGTGAAGAAAGAGGTGTAGAGTTTCTGGTGTCCTGATGTCAGTGGGGAGCTCGTTCCAGCATTGTAGAGCCAGGACTGCAAAAAGTTGTAATTTTGTTGAGCAGTAGCTGAACAGGCTGACGACTAACTGGGATGCTGCATTCTGGATGAGCTGCAGAGCTCAGATGGCACATGAAGGCAGACAAGCCAGACACGGGTGGCAGTAGTATAAGATAACTTAAGCCCGGAACAGAATCTGCCTCACTCTCTAGGCGAGGAATGGACATATCATTGGGATGTTGTGGAGAATTAATCTGCAGGAGTGGGTTGTTGCAGTGATGTTGGCAGTGACGGGCAGCTGGTCCTCCAATATCACACCCAAATTCCTTGCAGTCTGAGTCATGGACACTACAGTTTTCCCATTGTTGATGGAGAGGTTGTGGATGTGAGATGCCTTTCCTGGAAGGAAGGGCAGCTCAGCCTTGTCCAGATTGAGCTTCAGGTGGTGTGCTGACATCTACTCAGGGATGTAAACCAGACACGCAGAGATCCATGCTGCCCCCTGGGTTTAGAGCCTGAGTAAAAGACTGAATCAGTTGAGTGTCATCTGCATAGCCGTGGTAGGAAAAGCAATGTGATCCAAATTATGTGTTCGTGTGTAGTACCTGCCACAATAATGATTTTAAAATGTTTGAGCAGAGGTTTATGTCATCATTGTCTAGTCTTTTTCAGATTTACTGAAATTAGATCTGCAAGTTATACTCTATGTTTGTTTTTGCTGCAATAACTAACACTCTGTGACAATTGAAGATGGCAGTTGTTTGCACTGTGTGTACACTTTGCCGTCTTACCCACACCACAATAAGTAATTTGAGATGGCTATATTATGAATGTGACATCCAAACTGATATATTGAAAAGTCTGAATTTAAATCTTTCAAACCTGTCATCACACTGAATAATAACATTTTGATACATGGCTGTGAACACATATAACGATACATATAACAAATGCCTGGCTTGGCTATATTGGCTCTCTGGGAAAACTAACAGGTCATTTTGCAAGACTGCCATTAAAAATAATGATTCAACAAAAAAGTACATGACCAGTTCGAGCAATCAACACAGCTTTCGAAAGAATAGCACCATAAAAGCCACAATATAAGTAAATGTTACAATACAGAAAACGTAATGGTGAATACCCAGTAGCTTCAGTGCACAGTGGTGTAAATGGAACGACTGTAACAACCACCTCCAGTATGTGTTGTCTAACTGATCAGTGGTGATGCAAATCACTGAGGCACCTCTCCAGAATAATTAATGAGATTGTCTTTGGGATGCGAATCAGTGAGTGGGATGGCTTTGGTTTAATTTCTGCGGTTCATTCATGTACATCAAACCATTCAGGGACTATTTAGTCCTATGAGACGGAGCACTGTCATCGCTATTTTTCATTGAGATGGAGATTTTTCACATATTTCACATGAATGGCTTTGTATTGGTGGTATCTATTAGATCTATGTAAATTATCCTTAACCATGCAGGCCTTAATTATCAGCATTTCTGAGCAACCCTGTCTCCTAGAAATGACCTTTATACACTACTAATATTCAACAGCAAATACATTTTGAGAGAAACATAATGCTTGGGGTGGCATTATATATGGTAATATAATGAGCAACATATTTTCCTAATTTCAAAATGTTGTTTCTAAACATATCTACATGATTGTGAGGATATAATGATTATGTTTCAGAACTGACAGCCCCTGCTTAGCTTTATTTAAGATCATTAAAAAAAAAAAAAAAGTCAAAAGTGACTTGAACACGTTTTTACCATATTGACATTTAACCAAAACCACATTTGTTTACAAACCTTAAACAAAGTCCTTTTTTCACTTTCAGGAGACACGGTTGTTTTCAGGCCTTTTGTCTTACACATGTTTTTATGGCAATTAAAGGATCACTAAGGGGACCAAATAAACCAACTGATTTTGAACAGCTGACACAGCCAAATGTCTTTTTTTTACAGCTTACAAATAAAATGTAATAGTAACACATTTTATTAATGGACGTAAACCCTGAACATAATACTTATCTGTTATACATATGTGTTATGAGCAAACATCCTAAACTGAAAAATGTATTATCCTGTAACTTTTATTTTGTGTGACAATTGAAAAGGGGAGGATAGGGGGAATACCATTATCAGGCTGTGACTCAAAAATGGTGACGTGTCTTGATCCATTGTGCTGAATGTCTGACCTCCTCTGACACTAACCAACCATCATCTCTGTCTCTGTCTAAGCTAATGTTGCTCTTCAGCAACACCAACATAATTAAACTTGACTCATTGCAATCTATTATTCTAGTCTTTTAAACTAGTCAAAATAATCAACAAGCAGTTTTATCTGAAGGAGCTCAAGCATGATGGGATTTTAAGAGCTTTAATGTTTTCTTTGTGTTGGCAGGTACAGTGTATGCAGTATTTATCAAATGTTCCCAAGGAAATAGGATATTCTTAGTTTGGTTTGTGGGTTTTATTACTGTTTTCATCACATTACTTAGCTCACTGGGCTTGTCTGTCAGCCGGATATCTTAAAATGTTTTTAATGGACATGTTTTAAATATTGTGTCAACATGGACTGATTACTGACTGGCCAAAAGACATGTTGAAGTGGAGATGGCTTTGTCAGAACAGAGCCTTCTGTAAATTCTGAGATCCATTTGATACCTTAAAGTATCATATAACGACAGCATGCACACCCACCATTACTGTCCCAGTGAAACAACATGAATGCACTGCTGGACTCAATTCTAGTTTACAAATCGGAAACAGTACAGTGGTAGAGACACAGAAAGCCACATCTAATAGCCACTAAACAAATGCATTACTGATTATGACCCTTCTTGGACTAATATGACTGTGAGGTTCTTTTGTTTATGACTGTTTTCACAGCTAAAATGATTAAACGTGGCTAGAATTCACATGGGCATATTTAATTTTTCATCTCAGATGTTGATGTGAAACAAATGTAGACAGAAATGTTTACTCTTGGTAGAAATCCAACATGGAGAAATCCCTCATTTTGAATAGCTTCAGTTTGAACTTCTCTCTCCAGCTCTTTTTTTCATTCTTGACAGAACTATTTCTGTCACTTTTCATGTGACACTCATGTGCAACTCTTTTGACCATACATTTCACAATGACAATTTGGACACTCAAAAAATGGTACATAAAGTAAATATAGTTCACAATATATTAAATGGGGGGCTCTTCAGAGACAGGTAGTGATACTTTTTCTTACATGTAAGTACCTTAAGTCTAGGTTTTCTCTGTTTGTCCTTGTCCTCATTGTCTGTCATGTCACAAAAACACTGCAATGTGCCATGGAATCCCCACCAGTGCAAGCCCAATGAAATGCCTCATTATTTATTGATGAACAAGTCAAAAAAAGGGAAGAACATAAACATTGGCCCTCAGGAAGTCAGGTAAATGGCGACTGTTATGAGAAGATGAATAATGCAATGCAACAAGAAAGAAAGAAAAAATGCATTGCCTCAAACACAAACATATCATTGGTGTTATCTATATAGTTGTCTATTGTGGAGTGTTGTCTATAAATATTGTATTAGGCTACATATGCTGTGTGAAGAGCTGTATATAAGTAAGCAGTTTGCATTGAATTTCCGTGTTTTTTATAATGTATTTATTTGCAAGAAGATGAAAAAGAATTAGCATATTTCAAAAATTCAGAAATTTCAATTAATTTTCAATTTGCTCACTATGTTACTTTGACTGAACAGCAGCCAGTGTGACAACACTTGACAAATACAAGATTGTGTTAAATGCTTAAAGCTAGGCTATTGTAATAATACCACAAGTAGAGAAGAGTTATACTGCTAGTGACCTAACTCAGTAATGTCAGTTGTTGTCAGTATATTGAATTGAGAAACGGTGCGTTTCATTGCTCATGAATTCAACATTTCATTTGTGAGAGGGAGATGATGTAATTTCTTCTTTCTAAAGTTACATAGTTTCACTTTAAAGGTCAAATACTGGTGATCCAACTTATGACTGGATGCAGTTTGTTGTAACTGGACTGAGGCTTTCTTTTCATTTTACACTTTTCTGTTAGTGCTCCTTTTTTATACATTTTCTTCTCATCTTTTCTTCCCTTCTCCCTCAGATTTTTTCCCCAGTTAGTTCATTCTTCAAGTCTGTTTCCTCCTCTTCTCCTGTAGATAAGCAGAGTCCCTTTGTGCCCATAGATCAGAGGCCCAGGCAGACAGACTATGGGCATAGAGGACAAAGACAGTGTCTTGACACGTAGACAAACTGTCTGTCTGACAACTTGTTGCCTGATAGTCTCGCTCTACAAAGCCGGCAGTCACATGTGCCCATAGATCAGAGGCCCAGGCAGACAGACTATGGGCATAGAGGACAAAGACAGTGTCTTGACACGTAGACAAACTGTCTGTCTGACAACTTGTTGCCTGATAGTCTCGCTCTACAAAGCCGGCAGTCACATGTTCGACATTCATAACCATAAACATTTACATTGTTTGAAAAACGTCTGCCACATTTTTCAGACTTGACGAGATAAAGGGGAGCTGTATGAAGTGAGAGGAGGGGTGGCAAAGGACAGGAGCTGAAACACCACTGATGGAGGAATAATACACATAATTAATCACAACGAGAAGGGAAGTAAAAAACCTCTAAAATATTATTACTTCCTCCTTATTTTACTGATAGCTCTCATTTTATTCATTTTCAAGAAAATGAATAAAATGTATTTTCAAGATGCTGATCAACAAAGTATCAGGCTTTTTACTTTTTTGTATATGATTGTTATTATAATTGCTAGTGGTTGCATAAACATAATGTATTTTATGTAATTTTCTGGAGCAACAAGCAATGTTTCATCATCAAGATGATTCAAATGTTTTGAGAAACAAATCTCACCAGAAGGTTAATTGTAGATGTTCAAATTTCTATTTTCTTTCTGAGCACTTGAAGCTCTTTAATCTTTACATAAATAAGAAGTTCTTAAAGTTTTAATTTGAACAAATACAATTCCATGACAAAAGTCCATCTGCTGATAAAGATCATGTAATATGATTGAAAGCTACGGAGGTGGTGAGACTGTGTTCTTAACTGTGCTGTTTCCAATGTCAACAATTAACTTTTTAATGTTTGCAACACTGAACTTTGTGCCATATTGTTCAATAATACCATATCAATCAATCACTTCAGGCAGTGTTTCCATACCACATAAATGTGAGTGGTTATAAGAAGAATAAAGAAACAAGACACAAAAATTACCTCTGTTACTGTTACTTTTCTTACAATTCTGCTTTTCCTTGGTGAAACGGGGATACTTTCACCTCTTCTGGCCTCTAAATATCCTTCAAATGAAACAATCTGATAAGGAAAAACCGACATAACTCATGGCGTGAGCACCCTGTGATGAGGGGTCACAAGTATACCTTGTTACAAACTTGGCTCAAGCTTGACAAGTTCACACCCAAAAGTTTCAAAAACCACATAAGTTTGTTTAATTGATTAATTAAGAGAATACAAAGATGTGGAGGCCATGAGGAGACATTGAGGCTACCCAGCAAGAGAGAGCACATCCTGAGAGAGCAGCCCTTTTGTGCCTTGCTCTGACGACCCACCCAGACTCCTGCAAGAAGAAAAAAAGGGAGCCAGACAGGTGGGCGTCACATTTCGACTCCTGTAAGGAGGTCACAGCCATTTCAATAATCAATATATACGTTTTTAGTTCAATCTGCATCATTTTTACCAAACTGACACTGTTTGAAACTGTGACACTAATTTTCTTTGTCAAAAAGTATAGTATCTTAGTCAACTAAATGATATGCTTTATATATTGTTATACAAAACATTTGGTCATGTGAACTTAGATCTTACCAATGTTGAGTCATCTCTGGCTTGAACGCAGCACAGCAGAGAGAGTAGTTCTGTTTATTATCAATAATTCATACAGGTTAAAGTACAGGTTAACAAAATGCACGTATACTGTGAGCCATAATGTAAAGGCTGTGGTATGGAGACTCATTAAATTAAATTAAATGAGCAGCAAGCTTTTAAGCCTGTTTTATTCATCAATAATGCATTACTAATAGAGGGTAGAGTGACATGGTATTAGCCGGTACCCAGACTCCTAGAAACACAGTTTTACGTATTTGGGATACAACGATAATGTATGTTTTGGTCGTTGTGTTTCTTTCTCTAATATCATGACGTCTTTTTGTTTTTAAGTTGGCCTGAGTCATC
Organism: Lateolabrax maculatus; assembly: GCA_031216445.1. Taxonomy (NCBI): domain Eukaryota; kingdom Metazoa; phylum Chordata; class Actinopteri; order Acropomatiformes; family Lateolabracidae; genus Lateolabrax; species Lateolabrax maculatus. The sequence goes on along the minus strand of CM062212.1, from coordinate 10,788,057 downwards.
ATATGCCGTCATAGGTTTCATAGTATCAAGACAACCGCTTTGGCTTATCACATTAGCAATGACATCATTCCGGCAGCGTTCATTCATTTGAATTTGGAAAGAAAGTTACAGTCTCCCTTTTTCCACAAATGCTATTATCTTTGAAATTCTATTACAGTATCCGAGAGGGTAAAGCACACAAGAAACATTTTTCTTTGACTCGATGACAAAGAACATCAGGTGCAATGTATGAGCCCCAGGCAGGGGCTTATATGCCATTTATAAGCCATGCACACTTGGTCTGTGCGTGTACCAAGTGGCGTGTGTGCGTATGTGGCTGATAAATGGGTAAATATAATTTTCGAGGAGGGACACAGCGTCTCTTCCTTCCTCATCACTGAATATTGCAACAAATGTTTCTCAAGAAAAAAGATCCTGGTATTTTCCATCTGGCCTTTGAGGTCTCGACAACCCTCTCATCTCTCCTTTCATCTCCGTCTCCAGCGGGTGAACACCCTCTGGAGGTGTTGTAGGTTATGGGTGTTTGCATAACCTACAACTCTTTGCCTTGTAGTGGGAAATTACCCCAGTGACAGAAATGTCTTTGCAGGGGAAACGTCAGGAAGAGAGTCTCCTCATCCCAGACGGAAACCTCAGCAAACATGGCTGGTGACGCAAAAGGGCGTCAGCGGAGGGAAAGACAGGAGTTCTCGATTATTTTCAGACCAAAGTTTGAAAGAATAGCTTGTCAGACCGGTTGATGCTTCATCATTTGGTATCTGAAATTTAAGCAGAGGACATTATAAATTCATGATAAAGATGGTAGTGGGATAGAAGAAGACGTGGTTTCTTGGTGGTTACCATCCCTTCTCAGAGGCCTGAATTAAATCTCTTAACAGTGATCCTCTCTGTGCCCAGACATTCCCTAGACACGTGGGTGTGATTGTCTACGTAAGTGAGTAATGTCTGTCTCCTTGTTGGTGATGGACTGGCAGACTGGTCAAAGTGTAAGCCTGGTATATTCTTGAATATGGCTGGCTCCGACCGGGGTTAACCTGGAGAGGAAAGATAATAAACAGAATGACCGATTGGGAGACATTGATCGAGAACGGGATAAAGTTAAAAGAAAGGGACCGGTTTTTAACTGAAAAAGGTTGACAGCCCTGTTATGTCTGCACGCCAAGTATGTAGCTGCAGACATTTAGCTTAGCTTATCATAAAGACTGGCGACAGCTAGACTGACTCTGTCCAAGAGTAACCCACCTACTAGCACCTCTAATGCTCACTAATTACCATATATCCTGCTTGTTTAATCCGTACAAAATATGTAACTGGAAGCAGCAGCCAGTTATTTTAGTTTAGCAGCTTTAATCTGTACAAAACAAACTTTTCTGGTGAAATTCCATAATATGGTCAACAACTTGCTTATGGTCTTAGCTAATTATATTTATTTTGAGTTTGCATGTTTGCTATTTAGGTCTTTGTCTGTCCTGCTCAAGTCTCCTTTGCAGAACAGATTCCTGACCACAACCGGTCAACCGGTTTAACTTGTACATTCAAGGTTAATTTCAAAAGAAAGTATGTTTGCATTAAAATACAGTGTTGGAAAAGGCAGCATCTCAATGGTTAAACATCTTCATATCTATTTGACCATGGCCATTTTGCAAAATCTAGTCATTTACTATAGAGTATCATTTTACCCATAGTTAAAATTAAAAGGTAAAAATGAAAGGAGAAAATGGCTATATATATAAAGATATATCACATTTGAGTACTCAAACGGTTAGGCCATAATCACGTTTAGGTATGTTTATAGGAAACAAAAAACACATAATTGGATATTGACAATTTGAAAATGAAAAGTGAAATTTAAAATCCAGAAATGCAAAACAAAGCTTAAATGTAAATTCTCAAATTGAAATGTGTCATTAAAAAGGAAAATTAAAACAAATATAAGAAAAACAGGATGAGAATATATTCAGATATAAAGTTAGTTATTTAATTTAATTAATTCATCTTTTTGTTTATTTGTTATTTTCAATATTTAAATCTAATCTAATATTTTAAAATAATTTAAATTATAAATTGCCGCCATACTTAAACAGTTTACAGCTCAGTAAAAGGTTAGGATATATATATATATATATATATATATATATATATATATATATATATATATATATATATATATATATATATATATATTTTTTTTTTTTTTTTTTTTTACTAATGCAAGGTTCATAATTCTCCATTACTGCTCTGAGTGGGTCATCCCAATCTGTATGTGGAGATCAAACATTGTTAGTTCCTGTTGGCCATCCCCTGGTGATCAGTAGGGAGCATTCAGTTTTAATTCAGCAGATGTAGGACAACGCTGACAGAGACCTGGATGAGAAAGCACTGTGCATTACTGTTTTATAGGCAGAAGAAGAGCAGGCATCCAGCAGTCTCTGCCTGCGGTGCAGAAGAGAGGTCATGTTGAGAAAGAGCATCCGGCCTTGATCTTGTTTTCTCCAAACAGCCAATCACGGGGAGAGTACATGTTATAAAATTTGGAAGTAAAAAGAAGAATGACAAAATGATGGAACGGACCGAACGGGACAGAGTTGTAAGCAACTTTTTTATATCTAACTGTGTGTAGAATGAGTGCGTCACACATTTTCCACCCTTATTACATCAAGGCACTATGCCGTATGAAGTATTAGATTTATAAGAGCAGTGTCAGTACAATGACGTTTTAGTCTTTTTTTAAAACCATAATTTTTGTGCTTTTGGAGATACTGTCTGCTCCAAAGTGGTTTAACCATAATTGAAAATCCACTTTTATTGCTTATTTTAGCCATGTGCACACAGAGACCAATATAATATAATTCAATATAATACATATAATTAATTTATTGTTATTGTAATACAAAATAAAACATTCTGTACCATTACCAATGCTGCTGCTCAAAAAAATAAAGAGACTACAGGCACTGGTCTTGGGCATGGCCAGATTAAGCAGTTTGTTGGCCCCGGGGCAAAAACTTGCTGTTGGGCCCCTGTTGTCTTCACGTTCCCATCAAGTACAATGCACACACTAGATGGCAGCTTCATTATAGTTTGCAGAGAAACCCACAAACCAGCCAATTCTATTATAGTGTAATACTACAAAGCCCCAGGTTTACTGTATATCTGTTAGTTTGTGGTATTATTTGGTGTTTGGTGTATGAAATGTATTTAGTAAAATTCACCATGTAAGCACAGTATGAACTAAAATAATAAGGGTGTTAGCACTAGATTTGGACACAGAGCCCCTCAATAAGAAAAGGCCACAAGATAAAAATGTAAAATAACAATGTGAAAGTAAAAAAGAAGTTGTAAGCAACAGTTGTACATTTAAATATGCATAGAATGAGTGTGTTACATATTTTACTACATGAAGGCACTATATAATATGTAGTATATGATTTATAGGTAAGTTAAGATAACATCATTTATAGGTGATGGGGTCAGTGTGATTTTTGTCTGTTTTTTAAACCTTAGTGATTTTGGAGAGGTCCTGTCATGTTTGAATATTCACTTTCATTGCTTATTTAAGCCATGTGCACACAGAGACTGATACGATCGTCATCTGGGGTATTTAAATACAACTCTTAGAGATCCACTTGCAAACTTTCCACTGTGTCAGGGGTCCAGGAAGGTTGTCCTTAGACATAGGCACAAAAGGTGTGATGGCCAGATGGACACTGTCATGTCTAAGTTTGCTGCAGTATGACCTTTTAACTGTATTCATAAGTGAAACTGTTGGTGTTAGTCTGCTCTTGCTGTGTCATAGATTTTGCAGTAATTCTGCTGGTAACTTGATATGATGATTTCAGCTGGGGACAGTTCGGTGTCATAATGGCATTTTCACAATGGCCATCGTTTTGTTGCAAAGTACGCACAATGGTCTTGTGGTTCTCTTGGATAGAGAGAATGCATATTTCTCAGTCTACTAATCCCTTAAAGCATTAGCTTTTTTCTCCCTCTTTGCTGTGCCCATTTCACTCCTTCAACCTGAGCTCCTACCTCCAACTACGAGCTTGCTAAATGTGGCTTATACAGCGGCTGAAAGATTACAGTTTATGTGTCACTTGCAGGTCGTCTGGGTCATGTTGCATTGAAATTTAGTTTGGTTTCCATCCCAATTTAGCCCAAAGTCCGCCTATTAAGTATGTAAGATATAGATTATTTACTTTAATGGTGTTTTAAAGCAAAGAATAATGTGTCCGTGAACAATTATAAGTGAATATTTCTAAACCATACTGTTTGTGACATCTTTGTCTAGTTTTCTCCTTTTTCTTTGGATAAATGTTCACAGAACTGGAAGGGGACTGATCTTGCTGACAAGTGTGATAACTTAAGTGCATTTTTAAGTACTTTATGAACTGGATGTTGTCCGTGTTCTGATGTTGTAACATCAGAACACGGACACGACTGTGGATAATGAACCGCAGCAGCCAACTTTGACGACGACTTTGACCAACCAAAACCCTCCATCTGCACCAACCCCTGCATCTGCTTCACATTCACGAATGGATTTTTGCGCAATATAAGAGAACAGACACAGTACTTTAAAGGCTATCTGGTGAAAAGGACTAAGCACAAAGTGTTAGATTAACATCTGTACTTGACATGACACACCTTGCTAGAGAGTTCATCTATAAATGTCACCATAGGTGAACATGGAGGACTGATTCACAGAGCTGGAGCGATGTGAGAATTTGCCGGTCAGAGGCTCCTGATGTGACACATGTGGATCCTGGACATGCGCTGAAGATGAAGATGATGACTCATTGGTCTAGACAGATATAGGAGACATTTCTCAGCTACGAAGGCAGAGAACAAAGGCTTGCGACTATGAAAATTTTAAGTTTTAATAGAAAACCAGACACATTCTGACCCCCCATCTCCACCATCGGCATCATCCCCTGCACCACCCTCTCTTTCTTCATCTCCCTCAGCCAGATGTTATCCTTACAACACAATCAGCCACCCAAAGTGCTTCTTTTCATCTTTCACAGTGTTCAATATGTTAGTGAGAGCTTTTGTGTTCTTTGGCTTGTGTTATGGGTAACTGTAATTTAATGGTATTTGAAAAATGCAGGAACAACATTTGTATAGTGATACACACACACACACATACACACACACATACACATACACACCCCAAATCTTCCCTGTCAAACACCGACTACTCTTATGTAGAAACCTACATAGATCTTAATGTATTTATCTTAAATCAATAATTTCTTCAAGTGAGAATAATTGATCAGAAAACTTAGTTAATACAGGCCTCAGATTTTTTTGCCCTTCGTGGAATATGCATTCAAGTGTGTTCAGGCTTGGATGATGCAAATATTGTTCTTGTTCTTCTTGTTTTTCATGAGAGGGATGAGTCCTCATGAAGCATAAGTAAAGATGAAGATGTGTTGTATCTCTATTTGGACGTTGTTTTTCATGAAATTCATCATGAGAATTAAGTTGTGAATTGTGAGATGTGTAAAAATTAAGGTTTTGGTTGTTTCTGACGCCATGCAGGTGGGCAGACTCCTTTGTCAGGTGAAACATTTTAAAAAAAATAATTTTGAATTACTCAAATATCAATAAAATTTCAACGCATGGAAAGATGGAACTTCCATTTCTATTGGAACACAGGTTTGTTTCTTCTGAGTGAATTGGGTGAGAACAACTTATGAACTGGGATAGCAACACCAAAACACCAAACAACCATTGTAGTTTCTTCTGTATACAAAGCTTAAATATATGAATACAACTTAAACATTGTTAACGACCTAATGTGAACCCAACCTCATTCAGAATACAACACCAGACAAAACCAAAATACAGAAATATAACTTGTGCATGTCTCTCAAACTGCCGAGAAGAAAAGCCTTAAAGAAACATTTTAAAACATTTTGGGAAATACACTTATTCGTTTTCTTGAGATAAAAAGATTGATACCACTCCCAAATCTGTTCAGTATAAAGCTATATACAGGAGACAATTACCTTAGCTTAGCATCAAGACTGAAAGCAGGGGGAAACATTTGGTTTTTTACACTTCGCTTTTCATATGGATTAAACAAACAAGATTATTTTATATAAAACCTGGTTATTTAAACCCCTGTATACATGATTCTAACAGTATCCAGGTTTCTGGTCATCTATGTGCAGTTATTTTTTTGATTTCTTACCATCTCTGTCATTATATTCTGTACCAACAAAGAGAGAAACCTGAATAAGTACCATTACTGGTTTCTGTCTACTTCAGGATGCATATACAGATTTCTCAAAACAGGCATAAGGTCTTAACTCGGTTTCTGAAACCAGGATTTGAAGTTCACATGCTCAACACATAACCAGGATACTCCAAAAACCCAATCATAACTAGGATTCTGATGCAGATGTAAACACACTCAATGAAGAGGGAGAGCAATGTGTGGCTTTTATACACCGCTTTACCATAGTGTACTTTTTGTGTCATTTTGAAATTCCATTTTGTTTAACCAACAGAGGGCTTGCCAAGGAAACAGGTCAGCATGTAAATTATAAATAATAAAATAACCCGTCAGTTGGCATCTGTCAGCATTGCTAATTAAGACGTATGCAAAGAAGGGGCTGTTGTTCTGCAGTTATCTCTACAGTGAAGACAACACACGACCTCAGGGTTTCCTACATGACTCGACACCCACAGTGCTACCGAACCCTCCCATTGGGCCTCATGGTGATGTTCGGCATTACAGCACATCTATGGTGTCATGTAGCAATATGCTTGGGCATCACCCCCAACCTCCACCCCCTCCTCTCTCTCCATAAGGGGCCATGAGTCATCGCATGAACAGGAAGTGAGATGACATTAAATCAACCGTATGTATGCAGTGCAGGCAGGGCAGCAAGAATCTGCCTCTTTTGTCAAACATTTGAGCTATTTGAAAGCGCTGATCAGTCAACAAGATGTTTTGGAGGAAAGGTGGACTGGGGGGTTTGTAAAGCGATGGATTCAACCTGTCTTTGTGTCCTCTCTGACAGGACTAACTACAGCCGCACGGAGGAAATGAGGCAGCCAACTCCCAGTGACAAAGTTCTAAGATTCATCAAAATAATGGGCTATGATTCATGCATTTCAGATAGGAGCACCAAATTGGCATAAGTGACGATGGAGACACTGTCCCTAGAGTGTACACGTTGTCCAGACAGGCGGATATGTGTGAGAATGGACATTAATAGGCTTATTTCATTCAGCAGATCTCTCCATCCATGGCTCCATTTTTATGCATTCTGCTATAATTCTCCTTTAGGACTCGGCATGACTGCATGTAAAGATAACTGTCTTCAATTTTCTTTGATAAATACCGTACAGCGCAAATTTCTCCCCTGAGGATAACTAAAGTATCTATCCATCTATCTATTTATCTATCCATCTATCTATCTATCTATCTATCTATCTATCTATCTATCTATCTATCTATCTATCTATCTATCTATCTATCTATCTATCTGTCTATCTATCTAATGACCTCAGATCTTTTTGTGTGTTTATGTAAGGGTGTGTGTTTGGATTTATGACACTATGTTGGGAGTCTAACACACTTGGCAGAATCTCTTTGGAAAGATATTCAACTCAACAGCAAACTGCCTGTTTGATAAATTGGTGCTGACTGCAGGGTCCTGCTCCATGATCTAAGATCTAAACTTTGACATCTGAAATTCTTCAGATTATACAATGACCTCTGTTATCAAAAGTCAAATGTTTCATTTATTTTTTCCTGTATTTTAACATATACTTACTTGAAACCGTTCTTCCAGTTCTCTTTGTCACTCCATCTCCATCACCTCTACACCGCTGGTTCTTTTTTTGGCTGGGTCATATTTCCCTCCTCAGCCCTTCTTTTGTTGTGGTAAGTTTTCTTTTTGGCGAGGGATGGTAAGGGTTTGGAGTTCAGGGTCCATCTGTGGGACCAAACCCTTTTTTCCAGACAGACCATTAAATCAAGACTTCAAGTCAAAGACGGGGAAAGTTGACTAGATGGTGTGAGACAGGGGGAAAAACAAGGGATTACAAAAAAGACATGATGAAACATCAGAGTACAAATCTCAAAAGAAATTACTGCCAGATAAGCTGACACTCACATAAAAACTATGGGCAGTAACAATTAAAAATAATAAGAACATTTATTAAAAATTGTTGTAATATTATTACCAACCCTATAAAATGGGTTTGTAACGTCAGGAAAATGTTCTTATTATTTTCAAGACTTTTCCACAATGTTTATTGAACTAACAATGAAATTTGGTACCAATTGTAAGGGAAATAGAGACTGTGTTCAATTGGAATGCTTCCAATTAATTAATTCAATTGGTAACCTAACTTAGATCTTATCTTAGTCTTTTACTCAGTTAACAGCGGGTCTGCTGAACATGTAACATGTAAACGATTGTCTACAGGCAAGAACGCAGTTCAACATAAATGGAGAATAAAGTTTACAACAACAAATTAATGATGAATTGCTATTTACTTGGGTTCAAATGGAGCTTTTTATTCAAGCAATACCCTACTTTACCATTATTTGGTACTAAATTACATTGGTCTTTTCCAGGAAATTTCCTTGCAAATTATTGGGAAATCCCAGGCCCGTATCTGGCTGAAACAAAACTCTAAGCAGCATTTGCAGATGCTATTTTTCATCTGGCTCTGTTACTGTATAGATAAAAATGGCTGTAAGCCCTCAGGATAGTGAGATTGTTCATTACGATCTCATTGTTATTGTCTGTAGTTACGCAGTAAGTCCCGGCATGAAGTTGCCTGTGTTGGTGATGTAAGAAGTTTGTCAAGGACCATAGCAGAAGACTTGGCATAGATTTCCCGATACTATCGGCAGCTTCCCACAATGCCACTGGATATCTGTAACAGAGAGGAACCAGTCACTGTGGGAATGCAAGTATATGCATAAACAGGGAATGGTGAGTAAGTCGAGGAGGAACCCTGAGGAGTATGATGTTGCTTATGATCTCACCTGAAACATAAATCTAACAATGTCAATTGATTGTAGTTGAGTATTTGACCTTTCTCCATCTGGACTTCTGGAAAAGACTGAAATGCAGTAAATGAAAGTTCTTCCAAAAAAGTACATCTGTTTTGAGGAATATTTCTTGCATAAAGTGATAACATACTGTAGCACCTCTTAAATCTAGTGATTGATCTGGAAACTAGAAACCACTTACATGCCAGGTTACACCCTGAGAGCGGCCAAAAATTATTTTATTTGAGTTCAATTCATGGGTAACGTTTTCAGTAAAGACCCCAAATGTGTAAAATAAACTGCCCCTTTTAAGTAAGGCTGACACATTTTTAAATGAATGAACTAAATTAACTACTATTATTATCATTATTATCACATGTATGTTGTTCATTTTAATCGTATCTGTAACCTATTTTAGAGAAGACTTGCATAGAAAACTAATTATATTAAATTGAATAATCCTCCAAATTAGTTTAAGATTAAATATAATAGTTGAATTTGATTATAATATAGAAAGATTTTATTGTGATGTGATGTGTCGTGAGTTCAGTGTATAGCAAAATTAGCAATGTATCATTAACATAAGAGTCTTTAAGGGGTAAAACATCTTAAATTTGTAATCCATATTGTCATTTTGGAATAAAAATGTTTATAACTGATGTTACCAGTTTTCATCTATCTGTACCATGAACTGTAGTAATTGATACAGGTTGATAGATGACTCACTGAGTGTGAGACTGAGTCACTGAGTTCAAGCCCTCTGTGGCTTTTAGTCTGTATCCTGGAGACATATTGTGTCTGATAAAGCATAAAATACATTAATACAAGTGAATTTAATATAATTTATATTTAGTATATGTCATATTGCTTTTTTTTTTTTTCTTAAATAAAAGTAAATCCCACTGTAATGACTGGGAATTGCATTTAATCCTTCTTAAACAGTGCCAGGCTTTATACATCACCAGTATGCAGAATATGTCTAATAAAATATATCTGTATAATCATGTATATCACAGTGACGCATTCACAAGCACACGTTGAGTGAGTCATCTATCACTCCGTATCAGTTGCTCCAGTCTTACCCCTCTCCCCCTCTCTTTTCTCTTTATTGCATTACAGAGCATGCCCAGTCACAGTGTGACTCAACCAGCAGAGACAGGCCGCTACACGACACCGCCACCAGGTGAAAATATGCTGCTTTCAACGCTCAAACCTACAGGGGAACATTTTATTTCAACCTCCTCCCCCCATTTAGCCTTTATAAGTAGTATATAAATGCTTCAAACATCCTTTAATGTAGTTGTAAGCAAGGTAAAAGACATTTTAGGGGTTTAGTAATGTATGTGTCAACAGCTCCTCACATAAAAGATCCATTAACTAGTGTATTAAGAGTTAAGGGATGCTTGATAGCACAGTAGAACACTGCTGCCAGCATTAAACATCACTATGCTATCAGTGTGGTGTAAGGGACTGTATAAAAAATATTCTGTGGGGAGGGGGGATGCACATTATTTGTTCTTTTTTTTTTAATGCAAGGCCTTTTCCTGTATTATTAATATTTTCTTCAGGAAATTCCAGCACAACTCCCCACAACCAATAGCCAAAGTAACATAACACTGTTGAATTGGTACAATTCATTTGATCAATAACGAAAAGTACACTGCAATTTGGCCACTTAGGGGCAGCCAAAACAACCTGTGAACACAACATTGACATATCATCACCTTTTATCATGACGTGTTGAACTTTTTAGCAAACAGTTGCTTATTTACACATCCAGCACGGCATTATCATTCACTTGGAGTCGTGTTTCTGGTTAAAAACAAACACCAGAAACTAGAGGAAGCATAACAAAATGATGCAGAATAAAGTGAAGGTGGGAGCTGCTACAGGATGGTGACAAATGACGTGATCTCTGCAGCGATAATGTTCAGTCACTGAAGACCATCCCCCCAATTTCTCAAAGACCCTCACTCAGCAAAAATAAACAAATACATAACTTTTCCCCTTTTCAGAACCGTGTAGACCCTTAAGTTCATCTATATTTAAAATCTGCTGGCGTGCAGCAATGTATATTCACAACCGGTACCAGATTTGTGGAAAAGTGGTTAAAACTGCTCCTAATGAGCATAACATTGTAATAAACAGAGTCCTGGCCAAACATCTTTACCAGTAGATTATACAACCACAGATGTTGCGAACCACAGCAGGTGCCAACATAAACTGTATAGAAACAGTGAGAGAGAACATTGTGACAGACGGCAAAAACACTGTCATCGTTTGAGCTCATTTCCTTTCTGTGCTCGAGATATGAACTCAAAGAACCCATAACAGTTCCGGCCTACACCACATCTGCTTATTCGCATTCTTTCATTTGCAGTAAAGAATGCATTTGAGGATTTGCTGGCAGCTGGCTTGACATGCAGCACAACCAAAAAACATCCACAAGAAGTCAGAAACAATCCTCATGTCTTTACGTCTTTAAGTTTTAATGGCTTTAATATAGGAGCCGACAGAGAAGATTAGCTCAGTGTCATTTAAACATTAAAGGGTGGCTGTGTGGACGAAGGCCAGACAGTTTTGAGTTGTTGTGTTCGCCTGCAATATAGTTGAAAAACTTACGAGAGTTGAAATGTTTTTCACACATACGGCAAAACATCCTAATTAGTTTATATTCTATGAAATGAGTGATGTCTATAAATTAAAAACAAATATTTGTATAAACATTAGAACTTGGAAATAATTCAATACAATACAACATAATTCTCTCATTAAAAAAGTAACCAGTTACATTCAACCGACATCTGTTACAACGTGCAATCTTAAATCCAACTAAAATCATCCCACTGACAAGCGTACTGCACCAATTTAGCATTAACATTGTCGGACTCAGGCTGGACAGTTTTAAAATAATGATCAAAACTGAGGCAACAGAATGAGAGATACCATCTTCTTTATTCCATGCATTCTTTTTCCTTGCTAAAACCTGATGCCTACATTACACACTGCAACTTGACTGCAATTATAATGTCTATACTGTGTAGTACTAAGATGATATTAAAGGTCCTTGAGTGGAAATAAAAGGTGAAAACTAGTTGTTACAGGTTAACTGTGCGCCATGTTATGGAGCTATTATCAAAACACATTGATTATTTATTATGATAATTAGCATATTTTGGTACCAATCATACTAACCTAATATACAGTGCATCTACAACTGCACACTTCACTCACTCATCTGTGAAATTTGACTGGACAAAACTTGTGTGAACTCCAGCTTCAGCTCACATGCCATAATGCATAGAAATGATTTATCCTTGATACACATGTCAGTTTCTGGGCAACAATCTCAGAATGTTTCTTAAAGCGCTGAGATAACATTCCTACTGTTATAAAAAATGATTTAATATTTTTCTCCAACTACCAGCCTCTCTCTACTTCACTTATTGGCAACTTTATCAATTAGGATGTACTGATGGGTCAGGTCAAACGTGAGTTACTTGTGTAATGACAAAGGTCAGGGGTCACTTTCATTAGTCAGCACCTTTGACACAAGGCAAGATGGATGATGGAGCATGATGATCATGTGAAACTGTCCCCCTTCATCAACATTTCACAACACAAATCTTGTATGTTTTTCCACTCGTCAGTTGGCCAACTTGGTAATTAAATGCCCACTCAGATTTCATCAGCTTGTTTTCAATAGATCGCAACTCATCTGCCTCAAGGTTCAACGAGTTGTTTGTTCCAAGATGCACTTCACAATGTGGTCTCATGGTTTTTTTTGTCACGTACGCTGTTCCCCACCTTTCATCCTGAACACTACGGTCAGCCCCTCAACCCAGCTTTCCAACCATAGTGTTTTAACCCACAGGACTGCAGCTGACTGGGTGTTGTGCAATGTACTGTTCTGCATGACAAACCAAAGGAAAGCAGTCGTATCTAAGATACATGAACTGGTGAATTTGGCTGCAACGTTCGCACCCATCAGACCAGAGGATTTATACAGATGTTGTCCACTCCAATCTTTTGTTTAGCAGAGAAAAATGAACTTCTCAGAGTTGACTGGGGACTTTTACACTTCATCTTTCATTCAGACGTCACTCAAGTGTCTGAAGAAGTTGCGCTGGCTGCATCGATTGATTTTTGCCAAAGAAAGCGGTTAACATACAGTTAATGCACATGTGTGTTTGTGTGTGTGTAACACCTGAGTGTGTTCAGGTCAGAGTGCAGCCTTTAGCATGTTCACCAATACAGCCATTTCTCTTCCTCCCCATCCTCTTAGATAAGCGATGATGACTTCAATCGAATTATTCATGTCCACACTTAATGGAGCCTGACAGATAAATGCTGGCAAAGCATAGTAACATATATCAGCTGCATCTGGGAATACGAATAAGGAGCGATATTAATAAAATAAAAACAACAGTAGGGCTGAGGTACAACATCCTGTCAGCTCTAAAAAGAGATAAAAAGTGAAGAAATGGAGTGTGAGTTGAGGAGAGTCTCCCAAAAAACAGATATTTACATGTTATGAACAGCAGGATCTGTCTATGTTATTTATTCCATACTGCCCTCCAGTGGTGCACCAACATCCCCAGGCCTTTATTGAAACCATAAAGGGAGGCCATTATTTAACACTTTTCAGAACTGACGTCTACATTTTACACCCGTGTTTACATTCTTCTTAAAAATTTGGGTGACTTTTCCCAGATGTACTGTGTTTTTTTTTTTTTTTAAAGACACTTACATATAAATTAGTGCCTGCCTTTTGGGCCTCATACATCTGTGCATATCTGCTGTGAGACAGGCCCACTGGGAGACGTGAAGGGTTCAAACTTGTCCTGCACAAAGAGCTTAGCCCAGTATCAAGGAAGACCGTGTTCTCCGTTGCACCTACTGACAGGTCATACAGCCGAAAATGAAATTTAAATAAAAGCCGTTCAAAAACACTTTCTTTCTATAGGCATTTTAACAGACTTTAAAACAACATTAAACACAAAACAGTAAATGTCCTTTGGTCCTTGTAAATCTCATATAGTACACAAAATATATTCAGCAGCATCCTTCAACAGCCAACGTTACCAGAAACAGACACCCAGTCCTGACCCCCATCAATGAACAATCCTTTTACAGTCACAACAAGGAATCGGCCCTTCTTTTCCAAAACTCAGGATCAGCAGAGCAGAGACATTGATTCTTAATTCCTCCCAGTGAAGCCCATTTTTGGACATAAGCAGAGGGATTAGTCATTCTTCTCTCTCTTCTCCCTGCGAGCCTTTCGCTTGAGCTGGAGGGTCTTCAGCTCAGTCATAGTGGAAAAGGTCCTGTGCACCCACACCATCTGTCAATGTGCAACACAAACATTCACATGAACAGGTGTTGAGTAGTGCTTTTAAGATGTTATTTGATGCGACGAGGATGAGGATGAACAATTAAGCTTACCACAATGATGACCGTATTCAGCAGAAGGGGAATAGAATAGACCAAAGATATGAACATGCCCTTGGAATCAAAGTACTGGAAATTAGAAAAGGACCTGCAAAACATAAAAAAAGCTGAATGAGACTTTCTTAATTGATACAGTTGTCCTGTTTTGGAACAACAGAGCCTCTACACAAACATTATGTCACACACAAAAGTAACAAAATGAGATACTGCTGAACAATGGTCTTACTTCCAGTTCAAGGCTGCCAGCTCATTTAGATATTCAGCGCTGTACACCAGGCCAACTGTGGAGAGAGGTAATGTCAGTCAGGCTGATGATATGCACTCTACTATCAATACTCAACTGTCCCACTTTCTTTACTTTGACCATGTCAACATCAAGCCATTCAAAATGAGCTCTGAGCTGAACAAATCCAAACAAAGTATCCAAGATCTACTGATACCGTAAACTGGTTTTCTGTCTTATTTAGTCTTTGAATTACAGGAGCACAAACAGGCCAGAGAGGTAAGTAGGAACACGACACAAATGAGATGAAAAATGTATACAAATAACAATATAATTAAATAAATCAGAGTTAGAAAGCAATATACAGTAGGTTACTCTGTGCATTAAACAAATATATCTGCAAAACCAACAGATTACACAGAGACGGATGATTTTTAGAGTACTGCCTGTTAATCACCTGTACACAGCTTTTTATGTCATTTTGATAGTATTTTTAGCTTTGGCACATCATTTCATATGATCTTATGAATTTCAAGTTACTCTTGGGATAAATGTCTGAGAATCACACCTGTGTTAAAAGACAGGTATGTCACAGGAAACTGTGAGAAGAAGCAGTAAGTCAGTATGTGTGTTTAGTCATTGGTAAAAAGAACAAACTTTAGGCAAATTCTTGTAGGTGTCTTATTCACTTACCCATGAGCATGAAGTGACATATCTGAGCTCTGTAATACCTGCAGGTCACCACAGTCACACACAAACACACACCGTGACACACCAACAGCCCGACGAGCCAAGGCTCCGACCACTGCACCTGCGAGCGGCAAAAAAAACAACAACAACAACAAAAGCTGTTAGCTGAACCGGACCAAAACTTCTCCAAGTGATCAGCTACGGCTCAAGAAAGGCACCCGACGTCTCGGCCGCGGTAGCCACCTCGCAGCTAGCCAGCCCCGTCGAGCGAGGAAATGAAATGTAACTTACGGACATGAGAAACGTCCATATCGAAGTGATCCTTAAATTGCTGAACCCGTCGATGGGGATGGAGCTGATGTTGTCTGCTTTCTGGTCCGCCATCTTCTCAAAAGGGCTGCTCGGGCCGAGGGCTGGTGTCTCGGGTATATACAATACGTGTAAATAATATATCTATGGCGGTGTCTCATGTAAACAAGTCAGTCAGCACTACGGGAGGCGCACTTCTGTCGCAGCAGAGTGACGTCACAGAGGCTGCTCTTCTTCTTCTTCGTGTTTTTTTTTTTTTGCTCATTACCGCCGCCCACTGGTATGGAGAGTGTAGTTCGGGACTCTAAATTGAACCCCGCCAACACTAACGAAAAAAATAAATAAATACAAGTATAAAAATAAAAGTAAAGTAAAAAATTCGAATAAAAATAACACAAAACTATTATTTCCTCACAATCAGGATTGTTTTCCTCAGGCAGTGAAACAAAGAGGCTGTGAATATCTCTGACACTGAATCATTACATGCTCTGAAGTTTCTTCCTCTTGTCCACAAAAGTGACAACTTCCATTTATTGCTTTGACAACCAGAAGATCTTGTGTGTGTGTGTGTGTGTGTGTGTGTGTGAGTGCACGCGCACTGGACTTTGTGTCGTTGAGTTAAGGCCAACTTTATATCGACCTATTGACAGGGGAAGTTAATAAAGAAGTAAATAAATAAATCTGACTACAAATGATTAAGTTTTGATGCGCAATTTATTAACACTTCATCACACACCAACTTACGTACTTGAACAAACTCATACACGTACAGAAACACTCAAAGGTTTGGGACTACCTTCAAAAGTCACACTTTCTTCCAATCTGAGAATCCTCCTCCTGCCACATTCCCACATTATCCAGCAAGATGTTTGATTAAACAAAACATTCTCTAAGTGAAGAAAAAGGCACAGAAGTTTTTCGGTATCTAAGCTATGATGAGCACATGAGCAACATGTGATTTAGGCTTAATGAATACATACATAAAAAAAGCATTGGGTCTATGCAAACTGTTGTTTATTTCTGCAAATTTGGTTAAAAAGTGGGCCATTTATATTATGACCAGCAACAGGACATTTAAAAAATCAACTGATTGGAGCAGAGCCATCATTTTAAGTAACACTTTTGCTTTTCCTGTATTAAAAAATCAAAATGTCTGCTGTGAAAAACTTCAACACTTAGTCGCCTTCAGCACAATAAGCCTATTTTGATTACAATTTGTGAAAACACAAATAAAAATGTAATTTCAAATACACAAACATAATAAACATATCAAAAGTCTTTGGTCAGTGTCCATTGCTTTACTGGCATGTGCAGTACAGTTTGCAAAGAAACCAGGGGAAATGCACGTGGCTCAGCTCAGGTCGTGTTTCGGCTTTGGTGAAAGTCGGGGACGAAAGTAGCAGCCACTGTGATCGGAGTGGAGTAGCCCAGGGCAAAATTGTACAAACCAAGCATTAGACACTTCCAGGTGCAGCGCAGGGCCTTGCCAACATTCTGAAAGACGAAAACACAGTCGTAGATTAATCATTAATTCTCAGAGATCTTAACAACAATGCAATAAAAGTTCAATGAAAACAGATAAAGGTTGAGTCACAGTCTCTGTTTTTCACCAAATGTGATTGTTTCCATGCAGAAACCCCACACAAACAAGTCCTGATTATTCTTATTACCACATTATTCAGATGCTAGTTATGGTAAAGCTTGATCAGTGATTGTGACAGAAGTAGGGTAAAAAAATATGGGAATTAATTATTGAAGAACTGACACAGGACAATCAAGCAGACGCCGTTTAAAGAAAACCTGCATGTGTTGTTTTAGAACAATAGCACCACAGGGGCAGAGGTGCAGTCTGTATTCATCTGTAAAATGTCAACAAAAAGCCCTGTGAACGCTATTGTCTCCTGGACTCTTTGAACAGGAAAGGGCTGACCGGCTGAAGCGGATACAGGAAGTCAGATGTTTTAGAAAAACAAAAGCAAACCGAGTTCCTCAGTGTAATATGTAAAAATGACTCTAGCCACAAGTTGAACTTATTAATAACTTACTGTCTAAACTTAAAACAGATTATTGAGACAACTACTAAACTAATAAGGTAAAAAAGATTATAAATACCAAGATAACACTAATTCTAAGGCTAATAAGTGGACCTTGATTAAAGCTTTATTTGCCTAACCACCATTTCCAAGGTCAAGAATGAACTCTCACCCCCAGGTATTAAGATCCTTTCAGCATGTTTTCACAGATTTATAACTGAATATTTCAATAACTGAGATGAATAACTGTTAAGAGTCTGTTACTGCTCAGTATAAGCAAGAGTTCCAGATCACTGATAAACTAACTGTAACAAACAGCAGAAAGACTGCTGATTCTCTACAGACTGTGTTTGTTCTTTAACAAAAGATTTGATGTTGTGCAAATTATATTATTAAGGATGATTTGTAGGGGTAAAGTTGTTCACTATAACGACTTCAGTTCAGACACAACTTGCATCTGCAATCATTTCATTTTTTTTACTCAGCTGATTTGTGTAGATCCATTAGCTTGTTTTTCAGTAATCATCAATGCATCAGAATAATTTGAATAAGGCCGATTGATTAATGCCATGTTGAAAACAACACATCTACACTTACCAAAATTGAAACTAAAAGAAAAGACAAAAATTGGATCAACTGAAGTATTTTCATACCAAACAGACATTGTACTTGTTCATATCCACTGGAGATGAATCATTAAGCAAAATATTAAACAATACTTCCTCAGTGTGGTGTAAATATGACTAGTTGAGCTGATTATTAAACGGCCTCCCACTCATTTTTACAAACATGACTTAATAATTAGAGTCTGTTAATGTGTGCCTGGTCACTTACGGTAATATTGTTAATTGAGGTCATAGCTTGTGAGCCAATTCTTTATCAACCACACATGAGCATAGGTTATAAAGCAACCTGTGCAGTGAACAGACCACGGGTGTCTGATTGATTGGCGGTGACTGCGGAAAAGACGGACCGGCGTCTCACCGGAAGGGGACAACACCTGTGCAACAGCATGTCCTGACCTCTACGTTGTTGTCTCCTCTGCCATGCACTTGGCACCAGCAGGCCAGAGGGGCGACCTCGTTAAGCTCCTTAGCGAGAATAATCTCTGGTTTTAGTTCGGCTGGGTCACTGTGAGAAAGTTAGACCAGTGATCCAGTGATGAGCTGCTGCTGGTTGCCAAAGAGAGTACAGCTGCAATTTTTATGTGACCATAAGTTCAAGCCTTTATCTTAACTTCTATATTATATATGTATAAAATAAATTATAAAGCAGGTGTGCAGAAATTATAAAACTAGTAATAAATGTATATACAGAGCTGTAAAAAAAAAAAAAGTGTATGTGGACCAGGGCTGAGGAGTTCAATAGTCGTATGGCCTCTTTCGACTTTTTTACAGTGAAACTAAAAGAAAATCAAGATGTTTCATCAACTGAAGGAACTTCCACAGTCCCGGAAGAATACACACACTGTATATGCAAGTTCACATTCACTGAACCCTAACTCATTTCAATAAACCTGCACCAACCTTCTTTACTTTTTTGTACTTTTCTTTCTTCCTCTTCTTCCTCTCTTCTTTTGCCTTGACTCGTGCCTCGTCATCCATCAGCGGTTCATAACTCTCTGGCAGAAATGCAAAATGAACTTCTCTGTGGCACTTCTCGTTTTGCCTGCCGCTGTCGGCCACTGGCTGCCCGTCACTGTGGCTGGAGTGATGCAGGCTCTCTTGGTGATCCGCACAGTCCACATGCCGCTCATATTTCGCCGCTCGTATATTCAGAGTCTCTGCTGCTGCTGAATTCATGTCAAAGAGTCTTGATGAAAGAGATTTGGGCTTCATGTTGTCTGCTTGTTGCGGCTCTCAGGGATGTAATAAAAGTACCACTTTCCTCAGGAGGTCAGGTTGTCAACAGACATTATGTGCATGAGTGGAAGTGCATTCCAGTGGACCGCCTTGTGTGAAGGATTTGGCACAGACCCCTTAAAGGTGCAAATCCTTCCTCCTCACAAGACTGACCTTCATAAGTCTCAAAGGTTCAAGTTTAATATTTTAAAGCAGATCCAAATCAAATCGACTTTTATCCAGTGAACAATGAGTGCAGCTGAGGACAACGCCAAGATAATGCATTAACTGTGTCCTGTCACACTGTGGTAAAAAAACAAACAAACAAAAAAAACACAGGAAACAACTTCAATTATAACCTCAAGTTAGTGACTTGAGGTGGAAAAACTCTCTGCGGGGTCCTGTAATTTGCTTCCATGCATAAAAAACACCAACACTGCATTTTTCTTTCAACTTGTTGGTTTAATGAATATTAAATATTGCTCCTTTAATGAGCCATTTAACAATTATTTTGGCAGTTGATATAAAAATACTCAATGTTACAGTGCTTACAACATTTTATTGGTGTTTGAATTCGGTGTTATAATATAATAGAATATATTTAACACAGTTTGAACAATTATTCTTGCTTTCAAACACAGACACAACATAACAACTGTTCCCTGGAGCTGGAATCTGCGACCCTATCTTACAACCTGTCCTGGTGTCTGACTAGTGGAGGGTCTGAGCAACTGCTAGTGGTGTCATTTCCTCGTTTAAATTATTACTATGCTACTGGTCCTCATCTTGACTTCTTTGTGTGTTGTTTTGGCCACGGTCTGGATCTTTGAGACGGAGGATGCGGATGATTTTACTCACTGGAAGAGTACTGAAAAAAAAAAAGAAAAGCAACAAAGATAAGACAAAAGACAGTGTGACTGTGACTTCCAGATTAAGTGGCTTGCGCTCTTTCCTAGGGAAACTAAGCAGCACACTAAAATCCCATGGCCTTTACTCCTGAATGGATTACTTCATCATAGCTCATATACTACATGAATATACAGTGACTAAGTCAAGTAATCACATCTGGGTGGTCTAACTGATTTGACATAAAAGTATATAAACAAAGAGAAGTTGTATCGGTGAATACCCCATGCTCTGTGGTGTGAGGAAAATGAACTGTCTGTAGCGCTGACCAGCAGCCACCTTCAGCATCATGTCCATTGATATCCTCCTGTTCACCATGTCCTAATTAGAAAAACAAAACACAAGATTCATGTTATCTTTTGATAAATAAGGCTAAACACAGACGGACAGTCTTTATTAAGTGTCATGCGATGTCAAGTACCTCTCATATGAACTTTATCCAAACACCCCTCTAAGCTATTTAATGCTACGAAACTGGAGATGATCTAAGTTTGCAAATAAGGCAGCTTGCACTCATCTCCAGACAAACTTGCCAATACAAACGGTCTCTTATTACCATGTAAACATCAAACTCGTCGAGACAGCGGAAAGGCGCCTCTGTGATGGCCCAAAGAGAGAGAACAAAGCAAACAGTGGAGAAGGAGCGCTCGCCTCCGGACAGGGAGCGCATGTCACTCAAATCGGCCTTGTTTCCCTGGCCTGGTTGCACCTACAGAGGAGTGGATAAGAAATCAGTTTTGTACAATAAATCTTTGCTGTGAATATTTAATTTACAGCAGCTGGCTTAAAGGGTGTAGCAGCCATGTGTCTCAAGTTTTTATGAGTAATGACAATCAATGAAAAATGAAATGTGTTCATTTAGACTTTAACCTTGCTGCTATGTCATTTAGTCTGTCTTAAAAACCAGATGCTGCAAAGCCATCTGCTGCCTCTCACACTCCATGTTACTAATTGGACTGAACACATGTGACCCATAGTTCACAAGTGTTACACAACTAAACTTTTATCTGGCTGATGAATCAAACGTTCTTCTTACTGAGATGGAAAGGGTTTCATTCTTGTGGTCAAAAGTCATACTTCCAGTGTAGCCTCTCTGGGCCAGCATGCTATCAAAGTAGTATTTACAGCGGGCCGAGAGGAACCTAGGACACCAAGAGATGCAGGGAAAAGGAATCAAATGGACAAAGAAGGATGATTACAAATCGATGAACATGGGAGGAGACAGGTGATTAATTCCAGATTTTCTATTCTGTAGTAATGGCAGTATAAAGCCAATTTTCCAAGACACAATGTCAACAACTTACCTCCTGAGCTCAGCGTAAACCTGCAGTCTTTGGTTCATAACACTATCCAGACTCTTGATGAAGCTGTTGAGGTTCTTCATTTGCTGAGCCATGTTCTTGTAGTTCTCCAGAGCCTCGTGATACTGCCTGGAGGTGGGGGAAAAGGTAAGAGAGAGGAAGGTTTACGTGTTATAATGAATTAACTGATGTCATGACACAACATTACACACTACATTATCATCTGATACAAGGGCCTGAGTAACATACCTCACAACGTCCTCGCGGTCCCCCTGTTGTTCCTGCTGGGTCGTGATCTTAACCTTGAGACGACTGATCTCACTGTCCAGACTCCTGGCTGTCCGTCGTACCTCCAGGCGCTCTGGACAGATTGTTGTGGCCTTGGCCACAGATGTCTGAACCACAGGGTGAAACAAATAATCAATTTCTGTGGCTCAATGCAGGTGAAACTACAGAGTACACATTCTATAACATTAATCATTTAACGGTTATTTAAACTAATACAAAAACAAGGTATGCTTGTTGTGTGCTCTGTGTTGCCATGTGCATATCATGAAAATATTTCTCTGACCTCTTAAACTTAAAGTCTGGTTCTAAGACCCACGTTGCTACTTCTGCTAAAGGCAGACTGATAATACATTGATGACAATCTGTTATAAATGGTTCATCTTGGGATTTAATGTTTAAAATTAGCCGTGAAGCCCATACCTGAAGCTCCTGATCCTTGCTTGCCAGGTTGGCCTCGAGGGTCTCTATGTTGCGGAGATGGGCGTTGCGTTTCTCGTCATAGTGTTTCTTGTGATGTTTGCACTTCATCACCTCCTGATCAGTCTTACCAAGCTCCTCCTGTTGAAGGACAAAAGGACAAGCACACGAAGAGTAACCACATGAACTTCACCCAGCAGTCGAGGGACGGTGGCTTCTGAAGGAAACCGACTGTGCTGAGAATAATCCCAATTAGTTTGTGGCACTACAAAACTAAAGTTTAGTCAAACTCTCTATGGCTCTCAAATTCAACCCTTGACTGAGAGCTCTATGTACCACTTTGTGCTCTGTATCCATTGGCACATATGGATAGTCAACACATAAATAATTCAGCCAAAACTGCAGAGCGTGTGTTTTTAAATCTGAATGATTTCAAAGGAAAACCACATACACAGATGGAAATAAATCTTGCATTCTTAGTTCCCTATTGTAGCATATTTGCCCATCTCTGCTAGAGACAGCCTCAAACAATAGCATTTACAGGATGTGTTTGCTATATTAAGTACATGCAATATTCAAATTCAAAGCCTGGGGAGCCATTTAACATAGCGTTTGACTCACCATGTAATCTTTTATGACAGTAAAAGGTTTTTTCTTGAGTGGTTTCATAAAGTTGACGTGTTTTGGGAATTCCACAAGTAGAATTGCAACATTTACCTGCTATGAAAGCCAAGGGTGCTAATCTAAATCTTTCTTTTACCCCAACGACAAGACATGTGGACACCTGGGGGGTTTTACCTTCTTTGAGTCGGCCTCCTCAGCGACTGTGTTGATCTCTTCTTTCTGCTGCTTGTACTCCTGCTCTGCCCTCTCATGCGAGGCCTTGTGCTCAGCCATCTGAGCTCGTGCCTCATCGTACTCAGCACGCTTGGACGCAATCTTAGCAACAATTTCCTGAAGATCTTCCTCCTGAAGTAGAGTGGTGACAGCAGCATATCACATGGCGCGTCTGTGCTTGCAACAGTATTACTGACTTAAATGTGGATTCTCTGGAGATCATACAAATATTGAAGGACCTTTTATCTCGTTAAAAGTCCATTTCTTTTAATTATATGTATATCCTACTGAGATAAGTACAAGTCCATCAAATCAGCTTATTGTATTGCATTGATGTGTGTTGTACAAACCAAGGGTCTGAGGTCCTCTGACTGAGGCTCTTCCACATTTTTTAAGTCTGTCAGCTCCAGCCGTAGCTTTGTGGCCTTGTCCTAGAACAGATACACAAACGTCATGAGAAAAGTCATAATCGTATCAGAGTAGAAGACTAGAAATTGGATTTGTAAATCCATTTTTTAATTAGCAGTATTCTTTTTATTTTCCCAACATAAGGGTCATCTGTTTATTTTACATTTATGCATTGGTTTAAAATAACAGTTTTTGTTAAATAAATAGAAAATCTGAGATAATATTGATGCAAAAAAAAAACCCCTCAAAACTCAAAAAACCCAAGACATTCCTAAAAAGTCTTGGGTTGTGACATTTTTCATTTGGGAAGCACAATCATTATACCTGGCTGTCAGAAAACACTGTTAATCCAAAAAACGGTTGGGGTTTATAGACATTTTGTTTTCAAATATTAACGTAAACCTCCAGTGTTCAGTATGAGGTATTACGTTCCCTGTCTGATACTCAGATAGAATGAGGAATCATTAAATTATTTTCAAATAAGTGTTACAATCCTTATAATTTCATATTATCCTGGGGCTGAAAAGAGATGAATACTGATTTGTGAGAGGTTAAAGTGTTACTTTGGTGGTCTTCTGCTCCATGTGTGTTCTTCTCAGCAGCCCTTCGTTCTGTTTGATGTCTTCATCTAACTTTCTCATCTGTTGCTGGAAGCGATCTGTCTGAGCTTTCTGGTTCTCCATCTCTCTCTGCAAGTGCCTGAGAGAAAAGAGAAACAGAGTGAAAGAGATAGAGAAGGTATTAAGAAAGAAGACAGGGCATAACTTTATACAACTAGTCCCTGTTGTGACATGTACAGTATGGTGTGTATGTCTTTTTAATTGTAGCTAAATAAGTCACCATCTATTAACTGTCTTTCTAAATACAATAAGGTAAGGTTTCAATGACAACCACCATGGTGTTGAGATACTGTATATGCAGTGCAATGGCAGTTGTCACCAAAAGACACCAAAAAGTTCTTACCCCAACTGGTTCGTCAGGTATTAATTAGTCTGACTGTAAATCCACACACACACACACACACACACACACACACACACACACACACACACAAACACACACACAAACCTGATCTCCTCCTCAACATCGCCAGAGAGGTAGTTGGCTCTGGTCTGCTCAGCAGTGTAACTGCGGTTACTGAAGATTTGATCTCCCTCCTTAGAGAAGGCCTGGGTACAGTTCTGAGGAGGACTGCCGCCCTGCATCACTCTCCGAGCATCTGTACGATTCTATATACACACACACACACACACACACACACAAAATAAAAAACAAAACTTATGGCAATGCACCAAATCTTCTGAACACTAAAATATTGTTCACACAGTGTTTTACAACTTACTTAAAAAGTGTTAAATATGAACCCACGTTATAAAGTTAGTACTGTTGTTTTTTGGTGTATTGTTTACAATATATTTATTTACTGTATATTGTACAACATCATATACAAAAGATGCATTTAACCAGGCTTTGCAGATAGTTCACATCAACTTTAAATACATGGCTACATATTATCTTATCAGGTCTTTTTACCTTAATGAGTAGAATGCTCTCTATACCCCTTTGATCAATCAAGCAGTTGGCCACAACTGGGTCCTCAATTTCTAAAGCTTGAAGCACGGAGGGGTATTCGGGATGATTCACAGCCCTGACAAAAAGACAAAACAAATCAAGACCACTATTGATGAAAAGTTTATAATTATGATATAGTAATATATAGATATTCTTGCACTCGTAAAAGTGATACTTCTTGAAAACATATACTTTAAGCTTAAATCATAGACTCAACCCCACCTGTGCTTGGCTTGAATTCATGTCAATTAATATTACGATATAAATATTAATTTAATTATTACTGGAGTACATTGTAACTAACATTAATTAAAGCTGACGAATGCTTGTTCTCTGCGAAGGAGGAAACCGTCAAGCCTAATGCTATTTTCCCGAGGCAACACACTACTAAAACTGAGACAAGCTTTTAATGAATGTTTTTGTGAATACTGTACATGTTTTCACCTCTTTCTTGTATCATGGACATGTGAGATAAAATGGCTGGTGATGATGGCAGGTCTACGGCCAGGCGGGAACACTCTGGCCATGAGGCCCTGCAGCACCTTCTCATCCTCGTGGTTATCACAAGTGAAGGCCTGCAGCTGGCCTTTAAGACACACTTCTACAGCCAAGGCCAGCTCTGGGTCCTTCAGGCTAATAAGGTAACCTGGAGAAGGGAAGGAAATATGAAAAGAGAAGGCCCATTAGAAGAAATTTTTTTTCCACAGATGTCATGTTTTGGTTAGGCTTTTGGCACACGTGGTAGAAAGACAAAAAATAGCGAAATGGGGGTTAATATACCAGTTTATGAAAGATAAATAAATTTTTTCTGGTTTTAAATTTGGGTTTAACATGGGTCTTATTACATATTTATCATATTATACCAGCAGGCAACGTGTATTGTAACTTTGGCCGTTTATTTATGCTTATTGTGCAAGATTTTGTGATTCAAAAGACTGAAACAGGAGCAAAGGCCTCAGCACTATAAACATTTTCACCTATGCACAACCGGGCACTAAGCCTTACCCAGAGGGCCTCGAGGTCGTTGCTTGAACTGGCCCCTTTTGTGAGCTTCCTGGATAGCGTTGAGGAGTGCGGGCATGTGCTCCCCAAAACGCCGCAGGCGATTGGACCGACTGCTCTCCATAGTCTGCAGGTTCCTTTTGTTGGCTTCAGTGGACCTCTGGAGCATTTGTTGCTCTCTCCTAAAGCCAAAGGAGGTAAGTGTTTTCATTATGTTAGAGGCTGTTCCTGTTTAAGTAATTCAACTGCAGTATGTATCCTACTGACCAATACATCTTCCCCTAATTGGGTTTATTTAAGGCAGGCAATAAGCCCCCAATTTCCATTTTTAAATTTGGGTTGGTCCACCCTCTGAGGATTTAGGGATTAAGCCCATCCGGAATAAACCAGGGAATCGCTGATTCTGTTGTATTTATATATTAAAATATTAAATTACTTCAATTACTGACAGATTTAATCAGTTAAGCACAGAACAGAAGGACTAATGTACTTCCATCCCTAACAGTATGATTTGTGATAGATATTCTCTTCTTGTCCAAAAAACGGTAATACATTTATTCCAGCTAAACTTCAAAAGTGTAACTGGAACCAACATTTACTGGTTATGAATAATTTGTCTTCAGTACCCAGTTTCTATTTCCCTACTTCATCTTTCCTTGTTCTTCCTTGGCACGGCTGCAGGCGTGTTGATACTGGTCAATCTGCTGGCCGAGAGTGGAGATCTGGTGTCTCAGGTTTTCCAGCTCAGTCTCTATCTGCTCCATACGCTCCGTTCTGGCCAGGCTCTCTGCTCCTGTTGTCTGACTGATGCTAGAGGGATAAGGGAAGGACGAAGAGCGCAGGGGGGTCAACACAGAATAAATACATGTTTCAGCTTGCATGCAGCACAGAAGACATGAAAATAAGATGAGGCCATACCTCAGCTTGAGATCATTTATCCTTGATGACAGCTGGACCTTGTCCTTTTCCAGGTCCCTCAGGTTAGCCTTGCATCTGTGGACAGTGACCTAGATTGCACAAATGCAAATATTTATTGAGTGGAGTTAAGTTTATCTGGACCACATTACACAAAATAAAAACATGTTAGCATGGAAATTTTGGAAATTCAAACTGTTGGTTAAAATGTCCAGCTATGCCATAGATGTAATATATATTATAGATATATTGTTACCCTTACTTACATGTTCAACTACCCTAAATTTGTTGGGAGACCTGAATACCCTTGTTGCTATGTACACCATTTGGAACTGTAAACAAAGCCTCATATGCCAGTTGTGAAGGAATTATCCTTCCTGTTTGATAAACTTTCTCTTGTAGGTTAAAGGCAAGTTAAGACAGGTCAGGTCAACTGCCTGTCTCTGTTCGCCTGTCTCACTCTGTGTGTTTGACAAGGCCGAGTTGGCTCTGGCACCTGTTTGACCAAGGTCTGCTAGATATCTTCTGTATTCAGTTTTAGACACAACAGGCTGGTGCCAAGTTTGGAGACCCTGGATAAGAGACTGTAGAGAGGCTATGCTGTTGCTATGTAAACTAAGGTAGGCATAGTTCCTTGTTCAGATCTGATATCCAATAGAATCTTCACATATGCCAGGCTGAGTTAGAAATAACCTTATTTGAATGTAGCTAAACTTAGCAGGTGTGGGGAGGTTTAAATGCTGTGCTTCAGGACACCATCTTCAGATTCTGGTAGCAGCAAGCTGTGTTTCACATGTTGTTGTTTTCCCCATTTCTCCTCGATTGAGCTTCAATAAATATTCCTGCTTAAGAATCCAGATCTCCTGAAACTTCTTCTGTCTCGAGTGAACCGGCTTTAAGATTTCCTTCACACCAGTGAACATCATATTTGAGGTACCTTAACTTAAAAAAAAAAAAAAATCCAATCTCTCCATTGCATTTCTTTAGCTAACAGTTACAAACTTAAGTCACTTCCAGTACTCGTATGAAAGTAACTGAACGACCAATGCATCGTCTGAACTCTGACCTCGCTGGACTTGAGAAGGGTATTTTTCCTCTGGACTTCAGCCTTGAACTCAGCACATTTGGGCTGGAGCTCCTGGAATTGCTGGGTGATCCCCTCCAACTGTTCCTGGATCTGCTTGTGCTTCTGCTCAGCCTCCTCAACCTTATTCTGCATTATTACATAAAAACAGATCAGAGAAGTAGAGGGTTCAAGGTTAGAGGATAGAAGCGGGCTACGCATGAACAAGTGCAAAATTGTGAACTATCAAACAGATGTAGATGAGAATCAAATACACTTATGCCATGTGGAGTTTTTAACTCTTGATTTTTATGGTGAATACTACAAACATATCTTACCTTCCATTCATCCACCTTCTCATCATATTTCTCTGTAGCACGTCTGTCTGACTGCAGCTTCTCCTTCATTGGCTCCGACTCCTTCTCCAACTCAGCCACCTGTAACATTTAAGTCAGTTAATATTTAGATGAATGATCTTTTAAGTAATTATTGCACTAATCCAGGTTTGTAAATACATGGGAGAGTGAGTGAAGGAGGTTGGGAAATCCAAATTGTAGAAAAAAAGAAAATTATCTCACCAAAGCCCAAGCCATTTGCTTCTGCAACTCCTCCAGTTTGGTATGCATTTCATCAAGTGATGCCAGGCTCTTGTAACGGTCCTCCTTCTCCTGATACTTCCGCTTTAAGTCTTTCAAGCACTTTAACAGTCACATAATAATCATATATGGTCAAATAAAACATGGCTGAAAAAGAGGAGTAGGTATGCTTTACCAGCTAGCTATGCTAGTCAAAGTTAAAATTGATTAACATTATATTATAGTCCTGCACCAATATAATTAAAGACAGCGTTTTTTCTCTAACTTATCATTATGAAGTACGTGTTAATTGCACAACACTGTGAGAATGAACCATTAGAGTGAATGTATAGACTGGACAGCTAAACAATGAGTTGAAATTCACTATAAAGCCCTATAAAGCCGAGCAGAGCTGCAGATTCAGGTGATAATTCTCTTTAGGAACATCATTATGTCAAGAGCGACCCCTTATTTTGTAAAATATCTGTTATTGCCACTTTAAATATGAACATGTCAGGCAGGCTAATTCTTACTTCACTATGTTGTTCAACTTTATCCTCTGTGACATGCTTGGTGGTTTTGATGTAGACAAAGTCCTCTCTCATCTGGTCCAGTTGGGTGGCCTTCATAAAAAACTGAGGAATGAAAACAAAAGTGTAATCAGTGTGTAAACAAGAAAAAAATCTATCTCAGTCACAGCTCACAAAAGCAACAGATAAAACATTCTCATTTTTAAATGTAAACCTATATACCTTATATTTGTCGCCTTCTCCTTTGGAGTGTAGGAAGTATTTGCTCATCTCTTGAGTGAGAACTGACACAGGATTGTTGACCTTTGGAAGAAAACACAGTAACACAGGTTTATACCACAGGAATTAATTTTGTAGTAACCAAGTTTAAACATTTGCATAGCTCATACCTGTATGTTAAAATTGTCTAAGATGGACAAAAGCTCTTCTTTTTTGTTTGTGATAAGTTGACCTATGAGAAGAGAAAACAAATATTTAACAATCCTTAATGCTCAGAAAATTATACAAGCAGCTACAGGAAGTGATAATATGCGTACGAAAATTGGAAAACCTTTTCTGCTGTACTATGTTGCTCTTTTTTCTATGCCGTGACTTGTGAATAAGGATACAATTATCACTGTATAATCATTATCGATCAATCTGCCAATTCTTTTTGGATCAATCAAATAGTTATTTGGTCTATTAACTGTCAAAAATTAGCGAAGATTTCCCAGAGCCCAAGGTGATGTAACAAAATTGCTTTTTGTCTAACTAACCATACTTAACCTAAAGATACTCAGTTTACTATAATGTAAATATGTGGAAGGGCAGCAAATTATCACATTTAAAAGGCTTACATAAATGATTAATCTATTACCATATACCAAAATAGTTTTCAGCCTTACACTCGCTCTGCACTTGGTCATGAATTGTTTATAAGTGTTTTAAGGGTAGTTAACATTTAAAATGACTACCTAAATGTGATATATTGTTGTAGTAGCAGAATGTAGCAGTAGTCTCATACAAAAAATAAAATAAAATAAAAATAAACAGAGTAATCCATAACTCTTCATGGTTTTTACCTGATTTACTCCTCAGTTTATAGGTTCTCAAACCGTCACGTGTTATTCTCAGGTCTACAATGATGGCTGGACCATACACCTCAGGTTTGTAAGCGTCCCTTCCTTTGTTACGCAGGGTGATCGATACATCAGCTGAGCTAAGGAAACAGAATAACATACATTAAACCTTTTGCGAGTCAAGTGATGCAACTTTTAATAGAAGTTACCTTTGCACATGACACTTTCTTAAATCCCATGATAAAAATGAGTGCAGTGTCTCTCTCTCAAAGAGAAAAGACAATAGATACTTTATGTATTCTGAAATTTGTAGTGCTAGTAAGCAAAGAAGTCTCAATGGAGGTTTTGTTTCCACTAGAATCTGTTTGAGATGTCAAGTAGAGATGAGAGGAGCCACTTTCTGCCTAAACTGACAGGCCCATAAAGGCAACAACAACAGTCTCAGAAAGAACATGACAAAAAAAGAATGTATATCACATGACGTGGTGCAAGGTTTACCTTTCTCCTTCCTTCACAAAACCCTTGAGGGATGATCCTCTGTTTGTGGCCTGTGCATTCCCGCCTAAGGCAACTATGAGAGCTGTCAGAACGGCACTCTTTCCACCTGTCAGACAAGCAGTTTGGACATGGACAAAAATTTTGAAAAAATAAAAATAACAAATTTAGACACTGTAATAAACAAAAGAACCAAATGAAAGATAAGACAGACACAAAAGAACAGAGGGTATTCAGGAAAAAAGGGTTAAGGTAAAGTTTAGGTAAAAATCTTGCTCACATGGGTCTGAGATGAAGTGAAACATTGAAGTACCAAAACCTTGCATGCAACATTTAACAACATTAAACCATTTTTAAAGTACTACAACTATATTATTTGCGAGAGAAAATATAAATATAAAAATATTTTTCTATAGTCAGTTTGATCAGACCACATAGTACGTGACACACCAGCTTCCATATGGCAACACTGTCTGCCCCTTTTAAATTCTTATCTTAGTAAAATGTTAAATTTAGTGACATCTTATTTTTCATTTAGCCTGTACGGCCTTTAAAATGAGAGTTAAAGGTGAGCATGCCATGTTTAATATATGGCGCTGTGTTATCAAATATCTAATTACACTACTATTCCTATTCAAGCTATTAAAGATAAGTAATATATAATGATAATAATGTAAAAAAAAAAAAAAAAAAGTGTTCTCATGAATTTAAAAGCAGAGAAAATTATGTGTTTCAGTCTGGTCAAAATATGTTACCAGTAGTTTAGCTCTATGATACAGAGTATAGGCTGAAAACCGGTTAGGGACAAGGGCTATGATCATGTAAACAGGTTAGGGTAAGTTTAGGGCATCAGTGGCCATAGTAACAGGCACAGACTCTCAGTAAATCTGGTTTCTGGAACAGGAAACGAGGAGTTCAAAAAGATCTGAACACTTATAAATCAAGCCTCCGTCCTGGAACACGCCACTGGTTAAGTGGTTACACTCACTTCCATTGTTGCCGACGACAAAGTTGACGTTGGACCCGAAAGTGAACGGGCCGAGGAGAGAGTGGCACATGAAGTTCTTCAGTGTGATGCTCTCCACAATCCCTGCGTCGCTCACCACCTCACCAGCACAGTGCACCTAAACACAAGGCATGTGTTTATGTCCTTCCTCTCAAACTCAAGCCGCCTATGACACAAAAGTAATAAGTCTACCTGCTGAGCTTCTTATCTTTTTTTTGCAACATTCTCAGAGAATCAAGTTAGAGGATTAAAAAGTAAACAACAAAAAAAAACAGACAGACACAGTTCACAGCAGGGCAGTGACAGTACAAACCTGTTTGCTCAGATGGTCTTCCTGGTCACTATCATCAACATTTGTATCTTCTTCCTCCTCCTCCTCCTCCTCCACAGGTCTGACCCGTTTGTGGGGCTTGTCACTAACGGAGCTGCTCTTTCTTTTAGACATCTCGGTCACCGAACCTACTTTTTTTGGGGGGGGGGAAGAGAGAGAAATGAAAGTAAAAGAGACCAAACAACACGGGTCCTAGCGTGGAGCCGAGCTGCTCCCTCCACTTCAGACGCAGCGCTCCGGCCCCCGCAGCGGCGACACGAGGGTCTATGGTCACAAGTGTTGGCTTTTCTTCGTTTATCTTTCGGCCACACCGACTTTCAGAGGAGCGGCGGCAGCGCGACGTGACAACAGCGACAGCAGGTTAGCCTCGTTACAACAAAAAAAAAAAAGACTAGCTCCGCGGGCTAACTAACGCCGCCTGCTCAGCGGCACCTCAACGAGAGCGAAGCCGGGCGGCAGCCGAGTGCGTGGCGGGCAGCTTCGCGTTCACGAAAGAGAGTGAAAAAGTCCGGTGTGCTCGCTTGCGGAGCGGCTGCTTACCTGGTTTGCGGCTGCCGCACACCACACAGCTGATGGGGAGGACCACCGGACCACTTGTCGAATTCGCGCTCGCTGTTACCCAGGAAGTCTCGCGAGAACCAACGAGATGTTTGGATTCTCTTTTCTTTCTGTTTCTTTCTTTCTTCTTCTTCTTCTTCTTCTTCTTTTTTTTTTAAAACCCTTTAAATCCTTATCAAAGCAGTAAACAAACACTGCTGGAAACGTACTTTTAATTTATGCATCATACAGCTTAACAAAGGCCGTTTCAATTTCGCACTACTTTTTGTATACTTTTGAGCGGTATTAGTTATGAACTAGAATGTAAACATGCAACTGATCTGTTCAGGTAAAACAAAACAGCCTGAATGGAAGCGAACTTCTTAATATTCTTTATGAAGATGAGCTGCAAAAAAAAAAAAAAAATTGCTCATATTTAAACAGAAAAGCGGATTTTTTGTTAATGCATTTTATGAGTCCTAAAAGACAACAATATCCACATTTCATTTGGAGTTTCTTTCATTTTCATATAAAATGTGATGCAAGAAAAGAAAAGTGCTAAATGACATTGGAGTAAGGTTAAAATAATAACCCAAGCAAAACTAAGTTTCCAGCCCTGACAGTGAAGTATGCTTTATTGCATGTGGGTCTTGATAAAATAAACTCTTACAGCACTCTTACTTTCAAATGACACACAATATCAAATAGCAAGCAGCAGTAAGGTTTCAAAACAAACAAAACAGGCACAGCTACAGCACACTATTGGCTCCTGGCAATTCTCCCAAGGCCAGGAACCTATTCAGTTTGAACTCAAAGTCAATTGGACGTCCACTGGGTGGCCTGTAGTTTCCTCTCATTGTTGAACTCAGGTAAGGAATAAGTGCACAGTTCTCTTCAAACAAGGCCAGCTTCTTTTTGTACTTCTGGCGGGTGTAGTCCGTGCTCTTCTGGCTGAAAGCTGTAAATATACGAGATTTCATTCATTCATTGTTGGATAAAATGTCACTAAAGCACCTGTAAATAGATAGAGACATGAGACAAATTTACCTTTCAGATAAAAGGCCACGTAGAGGAGTGCTGATCTTTGAATACTGAGGAAGGGATACTTTGGCTTGAGACACCCAACAGCTGTCATGGCCTTGATGACTGCTACTGCCACACCCTAAAAACATACAGGCTTAATTCAAAGCAGGGCAAATGAGAGACTTCAGAAACATTTGTTTATCAAATGTTGACGTAATAAAATCTCAACAGAATACCGTGATGTTTTTCAGGTGTGTTTGAGTGTGTTTCCTGACCTGTTCCAGGTAGCCCAACGTTGGAAGGGAGGTGAGGGGTACAGGTTCACAAAGAGGAGGAACTTTACTGGGCAGCTTCTGGTCCCAGTAGGTTTCAGGAATCCTTAAAAGATTAACACTGACTTTTACTTAATAGACAATAGATACTTATCATTATCAAATTAAACTCTTTATTAAAGTCTTTGTTAGAAGTAGTAAGAAGACTTTCAAATATTATTGATTTGTACAACTGGATAAACCTTGTGAAAAGAAAACATGACTAACTGAAAAACCTTTCTGAAATATAGAAAGAGATAGCTCTGCACCTCATAAACTTGTCCTGTTTCTGCTTTGTTTCAAAGATGTAGATTCGTTCTCTGTATTCCACAGCATATTCCATCTTTCCTCGAACCAGGGCTTCATACCTTCAGACAAATAAACCGTGAATCAAAACCTCCATCATCCTTCATTTGTTTGTCTTAAAATTATCCACTAAAAAGAAGCTGCTTTATTGGTACACAGTATACATTAGCTGTAAAAAAACATTCATCTGTGCCCTTCACACTGACTTATGTGTTGTTTTGGGTCTTAAACATGACAGAATGTGCTCTCAAGCAAGTGAGAAATGGTTAGAGTTACGTTTGAATTTTATACTGGTGATTAGTGTACCTTTGCTTTCCATCCAGATAAGTGACTGGGCAGAAGCCCCTCATCTCAACTTGCTGTGGGAACCGGTTCTTCACCTGAATCTCAGTTAGCTTTCTTGGCAGCAGTTGTTGTTGTGGAAGAGTGTATGGGCAGCCAGGAGTCACAAATTGATCTGGAGTGTTCAGGAACCTCTGTGGTCAAGAGAATAGTTTCAGTCACAGTTGACATCATTTATTTGCATGTTAAATCAGCTACTATAAATGCAACTTGAAAAATATTTGTATTTTGTTTATCCTGCACAATTTCACAGTATGATATATAAGTAATGAAATCCACTGGATAATGACAGAAGTCACACACAGAATTTGAAATATCTGATAAGAAGCTCCACTATACTGACCTCTAAATGGTCTTCACCACACATCTTGTAATAGTGTCCCCTGTACTCAGCCGCATAAGTTAAGGCTGCAGTTTCTGAGGAGTCCACCAGGTGGTGATGTAGAGCCAGGCAGACAGGGCAGTACTGGCCAAACTCTCCAAGCCGATACTGCAGCTCCTCGGGTGTGATGCACAGTCTGTTGATGCATGCTGCTTGCCCTGAAATTTTTTTTTACATTTTTGCAAACTATTATGAGCAATTAAAAAGAGATAAATAATATATAAAAAAGAGTTATCTAGATTAAATGCATCCCCTTGATTTAAAGTTTTAATGCATACAGTATTTGACATGTTATTTTACTTAACATGTAAAAATCCTTGCTGAGCTGATGCCTGGACACGTTTCTAGTACTTACTGCTGTGTGTCCTCTCCAGGTAGCTCGTGATATATCTCATGCTGATGCTGACCTCCTTTATAATGCTGTTCCAGATCCACCATTGGCTCTTTAAGCCATCGAACAGGATCCAGTTCTGATATTGTTGTTGGAAGTGTTGCCTCACATGTTCCACCTCCTGCTTGTAACACGAGTTACGAATGTGGAGGATCTCGGAGCTGTCGTGCATCAGGTGAGGCCTGCAGTGGGAGGAACAGGACACATTTTATTAACTTTGAAGGTTTACGATTTTACACAGACTTAGGATTTCTGGAAAAAAAACAAAAACGTTTCATAGTTGCTACTGATGTGTGTTCTCTGACTTGTTAGGCTTCATCTTATCCACAAGGCCTCTCTTTAGCACCTCCACTGTGTCCAGTTCCAGCTCAACGACTATCATGGGGATGATGCTTCGAGACCCCATCAGCTCTGTCTGCTTAAGTGTTTTTGGAAAGCCATCTAACACGTACCTGGAATGCCAAACAAGTAAATATGTCTTCACAAACAGCCTTAAACAGGAATAATAGAGTGCAGCATGTGCAGATTTCTTGACAGTTATCTTGAAACAAAAAGCACATGACAGTTATTTTAAGTCAAAAATTGGGATCTTTTTAAGCCTTGTGTTTTAATAATAATGAATGAATAAATGGAACCCACGCCCCCGGCTTACCCTCGAGTGCTGCAGACCGAGCTCATGAGTGCCACCTCCAGACACTGAATGGCCAGTTCATCAGGCACAGCAAGTCCCTGACAGAGATGCTTTTTTATCTGGACAGCCAGATCCGTGTGCCCCTGAGTGTTAAGCACCATACGCATAACACAGCCAATGGACAGACAGGCCAAGCCATATTTCTGAGCAAACATCTGAGCCACTGGAGAGATAAAGCAATGTGAAAGAAATGAAGACTGTAAAAGAATTAAGTAAGTGCGTGAGACAGTGTAAAAGTAACAGCTTTGAGTGGATCATTTTCAAGCTGTCTCCAGTCTTACCGGTGGTCTTTCCAGATTTGGGTGGTCCCACAACAGCCATTTTAACAGGAAGGGACGGGGTGGGCTTTGGCTGCCTAAGGTACTTCAAGGGGTTCTGCATAAATATGTTACGGTTCTTCTTAGATGCAAAGAAGTAGATATACTGATGGAAGATCAGGGGATATGTGGTATTGAGAGGCCACTGCAGAGGCTGGATCAAATCTCTCTCATTGTATTGCTGCAGAAGGGGGATGTGTGGGAATAAAACAATATGTTATAATTCACGATGTACCGGAAATTTGACAGAGTTTCGATGATTAACGTGTCAGCACAAAAGAGACAAGGTGAACAAGTATCTGGACTTTTATACTTTTAGAACTTTCATTAATGACAAAAATCATGGCATCATCCACAAATGCTAAAAAAACACAAAGTGGCCATTCCTAAATTATGCCTACCTTTATGGGGTCCCAGCAGCCAAAGGCACTGTGGCGCTTGTAAGAGGAGAGCAGCAGCTTGTGTGCCAGGTTGTATGAGATAGGTTGACATTTTTGGAAGAGTGACTCCCTGTTGGTCAGCAGGGGCTGGATTTTCTGGAGCAGCTGATGCCGCACGATCCGGAGCTTGCGAGATGCACTGATTGACACTTTGGGTATGTTTTGTTCACTCAGGAGCTCCAGCTGATAAAACATTACAAAACAGAATATATGAGCTTAAGTAAAGTGCAATATGTGAACTATCCTTTAGCAGAACACATAAAGTCACAAAGGTCTAACTTGTGTCCCTGAACTTCAATGTCAACTTTAAAGAGTCAAAAAAATAAAAATTAATTTAGTGGTCAAATTTAGTAGTAATGCCTGATGTTGACAATTTGTTTCACTCATTACCTTGTTTGTCATGGCTGATCAATCTAGTGTAATCTTATGTAACTCTCCTGACTGTACCTTAAATAAATATTAAATAATAGCAGAAATTATATGGGTAAGGGAACCAAATCTGTCTGGCTAGTTAATTGCCGTCATTGGGTTTTGTGTTTTTGTACCGTCACAGAAAGGCTGTTTTCATCTGTCACAAAACGCTCTTCTATCTCCATCTCTAGCCTCTCAGACGCTGCCTCCTCAGTCTCCTCATTCTCCACATCTTCGTTATCCTCCTCTAATGGAAACTCCTCCTCCAGAATGGCCTCTATCTCATCCTCTATGTTACCTCCATCTTCATCCTCTTCATCGTCTTCTTCATCCTCATGATACTGGAGATAGGAGGAAGGACTGGTTAAGTAGTGATGAAGAGGGGATGTCAGTGGTTATGATGAGTTTGCTTACCCTTGTTTTGGTGGCCTTGAGTTCATCCCTTCTCTTGGCAATGTTCTCCTCCTGGACCAAAGAAATAGCTACACTTGTACCAGATACTCACACATGTATAGTCATTGCCAGGACAGACAGCAGGAATAATGCTTGATAATAAAGTTGGCAGAAAAATTATTATACCAAGTTTTTACTTGCTTACCCGGTTCTTCTTGCGTAGATCAAGAAGGTGTTTCAGCTGTGCTCTTTGGTTGCGACGCTTATGCCAGTTCTCCAGGAATGTTGGCAACAGACGCTTCTGAACAGCAGAGACGTCAACCGCCATGATTACCACTACGTCAGGGAAAAGCTGTCGCTGCAACATGTACTGCACCTCATCAGGATTGTGAGGGAAGCCCTCCAAAATAAAACCTGTAGACCTACAAGGTGGAGTATGTTAGAGTCAACAAATACCTTGTGTTGTCAGATGTTCACAAAAGTACAAAAAAATACAATATATGAAGGCAATGTACTAAGTGCATGAATAAAATGCATATATGATGAATGTAAGTAAATACAGTGTAAACTATGCATGGAAGTGTTGTAGTCTGTATGTAAGCCATTGTTTTTAAGAGTTGAAAGAAGTAGAAAGGAGGCATGAGAGATTGAGAGGTTTATATAATGATTTATTAAAGAGAGAGTTTGAATACCTTGGAAAATATGCTTATTTGAGAATTAGATGAGAATATTGATTGACTATTGAATATTGATATTGAATTTTTGTGTCTGTATGGTAAATATGAAGATACCACCAGCAGCCAATTAACTCTGTTTAACACAAAGACTGGAAACAGGAATTTTTTTTTCACTGAAAAAATATATACAATTTGTTAAGCTTTAGCTTGAGCTTTGGACAGGCTGGCTGTTTCCCCCTGTTTCCAGTCTTTAAGCTAAGATAGCTTACCATAAAGCAAATAGCTTCATATTTAATGTACAGAAGGAGGGGCGAGAGACATGCATTTTTGTGTGTTTGTATAACTACATGTATGGTTCCTGTTTCCAGTATGGTTCGATAACCATGTCCAGGATCTGTGGAGTCAGTGGCTCTCCATCAGACAGGTAGGCTTTGATGGCCTTTTCTTCATCAGTCAGCATCACTTCCTGCTAGACACAAACAAGCAAATACAATATAATTTAGTGTCAAAATATCATAATTCACAACAATGTGAGGCACCATAATACTAGAAATATTGCCACAGAAAAAGTTTATCGAAGCTGACCTCCATGTTATTCATGTTGGCAGAGGTATCCTCCGTCTCCTTCTCATCCTCCCCCCTGGCTTTCTTTATCAGGGCCTCCAAGTCCTCAGGAGACTCCTCTGAAGACTCTACCTCATCAGTATAAGGTACCCGCTTCTTTGTTTTGGCCATGATGAGCGTTTGGAGTTGCTCCCTGAACTGAATATAGAAGATGCCGAGCTGCTGGGCCAGCCACTCACCATGAGTGGTCTTGCCTGACCCTCGGGTGCCAAGCAGAAAGACGCGCAGGGCAGGAGGCTTGGACAGAAGAAGATAAGAGACTAGTCAGGGATTGTTTTTGTTTTTGGTACTATTTTTCTTATTATGACTTTTTCCTTCTCTTCTTATGTCAGCTTGTACCTTGAGAGGCTCAGTCTGTGCAACAAATTGTGCAGGGTTTTGAATGAAGGAGTCCCTGGCTTCTGGGCTGGAGAAATAGTATATCTTCTCACGGTACTTCGCTGCAATTTCATCCGTACACGGCCACAGGACGTTACACTTTTTTAAGGCCACGGGGCAGAAATGATGGGTATCGCCTAATAATCTCTTCGCTGTTGTGTCCCCCTGTTTTTGTTGACAGGAAGAAGATGCTGTTAAAGATCTGTTTATATTATTAATTGTCAACAAAGCAGTAAAACAGGCCTGTGTCTTCAGTCTCTTCAATTATAAACAGGACTGTAAACCTGTTTATAAAGTCCAAAAAAATCACTGACCTCATCCTCCTCCTCTACTGCGTCATTGTCAGTGTTGCCTTCCTCGGCTCTTTCCAGCTCAGTTAAGGCCTCGATATCCTCTCCCTCATCGTTCAGGTCCATCGCTGACAACTCCCAGGACACATACTTAAAGGGTTCTGAAGAACACGCATGTAAACTGGATTGGACTAGGAGTTTTTCAAACCAAAAATGGCATTAAGTAGAATCGCACATTGTTAAAGAAATCAGAATAAATTAAAAGTTACCATTAAAAATGACAAATGTTACTCCTTCACTTTGATATAACTTATTGTTATTATTAATTTCATACTCATAGTAATAGTATAGTAATTAACTGATTTAAGTAAAGCCAGAGAAAATACTAATGAATGCAATTATTAGTATTATATTTTACAAAAACGGTTGTCTCAGGAACTCTTGTTTAAGGTGAAACAATATAAACACCAAAATCATTTTGAAAAATTTGCACCTGTCTGGCCATTTTGACCCATTAAAAGACATACATTTTGTGGTGTAAAAGAAATTCAAGGCCATGATCAATAGTTAAAGAGGGGTTACACTCACTCTCCATCTGAAGGACCATCTCTTGAAGCAGGTCCTCAGGGCTTTTGCCGCCAATCTCCAGTACTGAGTGGGCAACAGTTAAAGCAGACTGCATTTGCTCCGATTCGGACACAAACTGTTGCACTTGCAGTTTATAGTTATTCATCTCCGGGCCATCTGGATAATCCAACTCTGGTAGTACCACAGCTTGAGCAACACAGAGGGGAAAAGGAAATGGAGAGAGTTAAAGACAGAGGGAAAACGTTTTTTTCACTTCAATTCAGCTTTTAAGGTGCTTACATACAGTGTCAGTGTGAAATTCCTATACAGTGTGATATATAATTTTGTAAGATAAACATTTACTTATTTTGAAACAGAGAAAAACGAAGAGATACACTCACTCATTAACCTGAATTTACATCTTGATGACAAAGGAAATATCTATCCTTTTATAACTGAGTCATAGAAAATTACAATTTATGATCTGAGAAACAATAGCATGTAATGTCTAACCTTCCTTTTTGGTTATGTTAGGGTCTGCAGGGCTGGTGGTGTTAGATTTTTCAAGATTTTCTATAACGGAAATTAATGAATGCTTTAAAATTCAACTGGTCAAATTCGACTGGATCACGGAGGCTTTGTGAATTCAGACTTCTTTACATAGACAGACAGATAGTACCTTCAGTCTCTTCAACAACTGTCTCTAGATTTGTTTGCGGCTCTGAAGGCTCTACCTCTGATTCTTGCTCCTTCTGGTTTCTAAAATGGAGAGCACAAACACAACATCTGCATAAACCATCCATTTTAGACTTAACAACCCACAAAATTGTTTGCCATCATGGCACCTGCACTCACAGGGCCTGTTTCTCCTTTCCAGCTTGTTCGTCCTGCAACCTCTTCCTTGCTGCTTTGTCCACGCTCTCCTTGTTCATCTCATACAATCTCTTCAAAACTGTTCAACACATTCAAGTCCAATGATACATGAACACTGACAGAACTCAAATATAGACTCACCTCTAAATATTTAAGTAAAACAACAACTTGTTTATAAGGTATTGTTCCTGTGTCTCGTACCCTGATTTCCATCACTGTCTCTGAGACAGAAGACAATGTCTGGCAGGATTCCAGCTTGCTGTAAGGCATCCAATTGAGAAAAGTTCTTGGGAAAGTTGTCAAG
The DNA here is from genome assembly GCA_031216445.1 of Lateolabrax maculatus. Lineage (NCBI taxonomy): Eukaryota > Metazoa > Chordata > Actinopteri > Acropomatiformes > Lateolabracidae > Lateolabrax > Lateolabrax maculatus. The sequence continues at coordinate 10,746,527 of CM062212.1, read as the reverse complement.
CACCCAGCCAGTCCTGACATCTGCATCAGTGTCAGCCTCTTCAATCTGTAACATCAGAATGATTAGCAACACCACTGCAAACTGTTTATAGTTGTACAATACACCTAAATCCCACCTCAAATGCTTTGTTAAACCTTAGGTGGTTCATTAATGTGATTTAACCATGACATCATATATCCTGTATATTATGGTTTATTAAAAATATATTTAATAAATTCAAACTATTTCTAATAACAGTATCAAATACATTTTAGAGAGTATTCCAACTATGCAAATGCTGATCATGTTTATGGTCCCAAAAAAGTTGCCATACTTCACATTTTTGGCATACCTCTTTTATACGCTTATGCAGTACCTCAGCATACAGGCCAAACGGGGATGTGCTCATATTTTTGGCTTCCTCCAGTGCAGAGAACACCATGGCTTGTACCTCTGGATGATCCTCTGTCACTGAGAACAGCAGAAAACATTTGTACACAAATACAGTACACAGTACACCCTACTTGCCAATTGTGCTGCATAATCTCACTCTAAACTCAAAAACTCTGTGACATGGTAGCATGACTACCATTTGGTCTTAAATAATAGTTTATTTATCGATGTCTGTTTATCTGCATGTGTTTGTCTTAGAGAGTAAAGAATATATTTTACATCTTACCATCTGCAGAAATGGTTTCATCTGATGAAATGAAATAAGAGAACATCAATTCTGTGTATGACAGTAAAAGTCACATGTTCATCATCATCAACAAAGCTAAACTTGCCCGAATTCTGTCCGCCATCCTGCTCCATCTTCATCTTGATTTTCTCAATAGCGACCTGTGTTGTCTCCACTTTGATTTTGTCAAGCCTCTCCTGCTCAATCTTGGCCAGAACCGGCAGCACCAATGCCTCCATATCAAGCACCAATGCATTGTAGTGCTGAGCTAGAAGCTTACATAGAGTGCTCTTCCCTGCCTGTGGAGGTCCAATGATGGAAACTCTGCAGGGAGGCCTGGGAAATGTAGGATATAAGTACCGTCTGGGGTTTGTGACCAACTTCTGGTAGGCCTCTTGAGATGAGAGCATGTACAGTTTGTCCTGGAAGCTGCACAGAGGTTGAAATGACAATTGGTTGGCATTTTCACCTGGTCTGACTAAGCATTTGGATAAATTCCTGAACTGGTCATTGACTAGAAAAAAACACTCACCCCACAGATAAGTCAGGCTTGCCAGGAATGACCTCGCCTTCCTTCAGAGCAACAGGACAAGTTCTGCCCCAGCGGCTCCTTCTCCATCTGAAGCCAGGGGCCACTACCCTGGAGGAGGACATCATTCTCAGTAGGTCGTCCTGAAAAAGAGATGGACCCAGGATTAAACTACTTCTAATTAAATTAGGAGTGGATCCAGTGGAGGGAGTGTGAGCAACACACCTGTTAGTGCAGCATTTAAAAATATTTACCAACAGGTACCCAGAGCAATATTTGTTCTTGCATCGGCATCACCATGTGTTTATAGCTCACATGTAGGTTGTTTTAAATACTGTTATTTTCAATGCATTCACATCACTGATTGTGTTTTGAAATAAAATATGAATATGGTCATTAATGGCAGACCGTGTCAACATCCTCTGGCAATTCCTCATCATCAGTCTGGTGGAGGAGGACTGGGATGGAGACGCGCTTTACTGCCATGGATCCAAGACGGGACATTACAGACTAGAGACAAAACAATCAATAAACTAAAGTGAGCCCACTGAATACATAGGTAGCTGATTTTCCACATTTACGCTAAAACACATACAGCACTGCTGTCTCACATTTAAGACAGCATCAGACTTATACTGCCAAAATGTTCTAACATCATATGACATGCATAGTTTTATTGTTTATTATATTGTTTGTAATACTATAGCATGTATTTCCTGCCGACCGATCATTTATCCCTAGTGTCTTTACCGAGTGCAGCACTTCAGGTGTGTTGTTTCCATCTAGCTCCAACAGGTAGAGTGGGTTGTGGGCCGTCATGTAGTCCTGAAAAAAAATATCAATTAACTGACTACTGATCTACTATTTTTAAAAAAAGTGTAATTTTCTAACCAGTGGAAGAATTACGTTAACCCCTTATCTGATTTAAATAAGAACAGAATATAAAACTGGGTCTTTAGATCAGGCTAGTTAGTCCCTCGGCCTATCTGTTTATCAGCAGTTGTATCTCAGATCATGTCTTAGACATCACGGGTCTGATTTTGACAAAACATGGAACGGTGATCCATCTCTACACTGGATAGTAAACTTTCTTTAATATTTCAGAGACGCTTTAGCTACTCTTATGATACAAACATACTGGTGGTTTTTAATATAAAGGTCAAACTTTAACACAAACGCAATATCTCTGACAGGACTGATCTAAAGTTGGTTGGTTGATAAAACTTGGCTCTGCACTCTGGCGTGTAAGAACAATGACCATGATTGCCAGCTGTCTGAAATGTATTAAGTTGACTGCACATAATCCAAAGACAAAGATCATAATTTACTATATATTGTGTAAGAAACAAATAGCTTCTTTTCAATGATCAGCCCAAATAATAGCTGCAATATGTGTTGAGAGTGACATGTTTATTTGGCTTCTAAATTCATGGGAGAGCCATTCTGAATTTTTGGAGTCGTGGGTAATTTACCTCTAGTGGTCTGAGCATGGTATCCTTGTACATGTTGATTCTTGGAAAAGCATTTCTGGCCAAATTCTCTGGTGTCCAAACCATCTGGTGAATAATATCCTTTTGGAGCTCCTCTTCCAAAGCCTGCAAGCAAAAAACAAGACTAGTATAATAGTTAACTATGGCTTGACAGATTTCTTAATTAAGGATTGAAAAAATATTTTTTTAATTAAAATGAAAAAATCAAACGTTTTACTCTGCAGGAAACAATTATAATCATCTATTCATCATTGGAATACAATCAAAACCAAATTACTCTAACACCAAACACAAGGATAAGACCTGTTAAACCCAGCGGTAAGACGTGTTTCCCCTTTGACGCTTACCTGTTCCTCCTCATCCTCCAATTCCTCCTCCATGTCCTCTTTCATTTTGTTAAACACCTCCTCACGCTTCCACTGATCCCTGTTGTACAGCTGTCCCGTCTCTGGGTGCTGCTTCAGACCTGACAGCCTCTGGACCAGGTCCTTGTCTGCACACTGGTGGAAAATGGAAGTGTTAAGTTCCTCATCAGACCAATCTCAGATGTACATATCTGTCAGAATATGAATTTTCAAAATTCAAATGTTTAAGAATTTCAAAAACAAAAACAATAAAATAATCAATTACTGGTTGATGCACTGCACAACCCTAAGTAGAGGATGTGTGTAACCTTAATGTTGATGATGAAATCAGGTGTTAGTTTGAGGTTTTTGATCAGCTCAATCTGCTCTTGAATCTTCAGACTCTCTTCTGACATGAACGGCAGGCAGCTCAGTACATACCCTGTATTACAACATATGAATGATCAAGTACAAGCAGTGGCAGAGCTCTGATAGTCATGTTTTGAATTATGTTTTACTACAAAACTTACCATAGTGCTCGACATCTGGTGAGTTAAGCCTGGCAAGAATCAGCTGGAGCACCATGTCTTCTGGTATACTTCTACCCCCAGATAAGATATCCAATAACTAAAATGGTCAGAAAAAGCAATTCATAAACCATAAAAAAGTATGTATGTGTATATATATATATACACACACACACGTATATATATATGTGCGTGGAAAATGCATGGCATATAAAACATACAATTAATCTTTCTGTCCTATGACACATAAAATGATACTCACCTCTATGCCTTGCTTTGTTTTATCTTTAATGTGTGTGTTGAGCAGATCTGTATCTGAAATATTATAAAAGTGAATGTGAAACATCGGAATTACGTTGGGACAAAGACCAGAAACACAGAAATTTCACTTACCATCAATTAAGATACACTTCCAGGAATCTGCAATTTTTTTGGCCAATGTGGATTTTCCAACACCCTGACACAAAGAATGGCACAAACTTGATATGCAATCACTGGGTCATATGACATGGAAGGTATTAGAAAACAAATTGCCAGTGTTTGGGGGGGGGGGGGGGGGGGGTGGTTTAATTGTAGGGTCTGGAGACAGCACGATATTAGGCAAAATATATTTTTGGTTGGGGACTGAGACATGGAACATCCATTACTGCACATAGCAATATTCAGGGTTAACCCACAGTCTTATAGCCTAAACATTTGGGACTTGATTTGTCACTAAATTCCCTGGACATTTTCAAAATGACACTATTACATGTTCAGTACTCATTGTGTTTACTTTTTTGACATACTAGCTTCATGCTCCCACACATCATTTCGTTTTTTTCTGCTCACTGAGGGCAAACGTGAAGACTGAGAATATTGCCCTTACATATATTTAACTATTACTGTAAACAGGAAATGATGATAGGACATTTCATTATCTGTATACAGGTTTGCTCAGATCTTCACCTTTACCTGACGAGGACCATCTCTCATCGTTACATACATTTTCCTACCCACACCAATATGTAGGCTGTGAGTGTGTGTGCTAAAAGAGAGAGACATTACCGGTCTTCCAACTACGATGAAGCAGGCTGGTTTGGCGAGAAGACTCTCTGCCTCGGCTTCATCTTCTATTAGGTTGTCCACTAAACGGTCCACTTGAGCTTCTTGAATATTAGCGCGCAGGGAGGATTGAAAGTCATAAACAGAGCAGTGAGAGACGCTATCAAACTAGCAGCTTTTTTTGTTAGTTAAAATGTTTTACGACCTAGGTAACTAATAACGTCAACTATCAGGCCGTTATTGCCAGATACCTATCACAGTGCCGATAAAATAACTAAATAATTAGACACAGGTAATTGCTGTTATATTGTAATGTACTTACTGTTGCTTTGGGACATTGTTTTATCCTTTTTTTTTTAAATTATTATTGTTTGTTAACAAGCATTAACTACGTTGCGTATCTTCTTCTAACCTGACGTTAGCTGTCCACGGTTGACGGTCCCCGAGTACGGTTACCATGGTGACTAACAAACTAAAGTATCTAGCAGTAGGAGTTACTAGGGTCTACTTTGTGGATTGAAAGTACGTTTTCCGCGTTTAGATGTGTGTTTTTTGTTCTTGGGTATAAACTGTTACAAACACCTGTAGACGGTATCTGCAGGTGGAAACACACAAAATGCATAGGCGAGCCGTGAGTGCGTCTATTTAAAATATCGCCATTTTCGGGCCCTGGGAGCTTTTTGACCCTGCGAGACACCGTATCAGTTGACATGAGATCAAGTCGTTCATGACAGTCACCTGACTCATACAAACTCATGTTGCCTTCAGCTGTGTGTTAGCACTTAAATACTTGGGCAGATTGCAGACATATTTAATGTGTTAAAAAAAGGTTCAAAGACGTTGTTTTAAACCGCCAGAGGAGATGCATATTGTTATCCTCGGAGATGATCTGTGGCTAACGCAGCGAGCTAACTAAATGGTAGGTAAAATGACTTAGACAGGAAATGCTTAGGGGCCAAAATAAGATGCACACAGTGGTGTTTAAGGATCAGGGTTAACTATGTAGTCTAGTCTTTTTGTGTTTTATGATGTGAAGTAATGGATTGACATATTGTGTTTCGTTCGTTTTGCAGCTCTCCGGTTGTCTCTTCTGGACTGTGACTGGAGGAAACAGGGATAAACATGCCTCAGTCAGCAGCCTTCATCAGTGGGATCCAGAGGATGGTTCTGTATGAAACCAGAGCGGTAAATATCACCGTCTCATCGTGACTCCCAAAACCTCTGATCGGTCTGTTCATAGGTTGCACCTGCAACAAAATCTCTTTAAATTACATCACATCTCCATCATGTTAAAGTAGTTTTTTAGGCTCTCCTGATGCTTCCCAGTAAATATAAGGACATACTACATGGATAAAGTAGTATGCTTGTATGAACAGGATGAGAAAAAAAGCTTATATGCTCATAAATCTTTTCTCCTTGGAACTACCTAGCCCCATTTTGTGCCTCTGATGTAATAATAAGACATGACCCTACACAACCACAGTCTTTCAAGCTCCGCTGGAAGTGCCTTGCTAAGGACACTGTGGCAGAACTATTTATTCAGGACAGATAGTATTTAGGACAAATATTCCCAGCTAGTCAGGGTGTTCAAATCGCTGACATCTCTAACAACCAAAGTCCATCGCTTCTTATAAGGGTTTATTGCTCCTGCTGAAATATGGACTCCAGTGATGGATTTCCTTATCGCACTGATATAAGGAAGCCATGCATAATCTATGATTTTAACATTAAAAAAAGTAAACATGAGGGTGGAGGAAGATGGAGAGTTCATGTAGGATTGTGATTACTATTAGCTGACACTAGATGGGAGCAAAAGAATGTTTGTGATGACTTGCTACTCCAGGTAATGTCCCAGTCTATTTTGTTTTACTAAGAACTCCATCATGTTAATTATAAGGATTTGGATCATAACTGTCTAGACAGTTACATTTTGCCAGACCAAAATTACCTGTAAATATTAGCTTAGGTTTAATTAGGTTTGCACACATTTGGTATAAATATGTGCACTTAACAGACAAGTTCTTGTGAATCCTTCTTTACAATGTTCCTAATTATGTGTTGCATTGTTTTGCCAATGAATTTTTAAATTTTTTCAATGACAAAAAGTAAACCAGAGTCAAAATGAAATTGCACTATAACAGTGCGATTGATAGCTCAAGGCAGGAAAACATTTGTCACAGCTGAGTTATCATAATTTCTTATTGAACCTCTGTCAGCCCATTTTACTGAACAGTGGATGAACGGACAGTCTAACTACTGTGGACAAAAAGGGCTCCATAGGATCCTTGGTAGTGTGGAACAGCACAAAATGTACCTAGTGGTTGGGGACTGTACTGATACATGGTGTTCCAGTTTAATGTTCTTTAGTGGACACAAAATCTTAAGCCATCCTGCAGCCCAGTGTGAGAAAAATAATGAGTTAAAAGAAAACATCATACAAGGACATAAATCTTAACAAGGAACACTAGAATGTAGCCTTGTGATCAAATATGTGCTTTGCCCATATGTACTCTGGACTAGTTACTCTAATTCAAGTGTATATTCCCATAAACGCTTATATGATGATTTCTTTTTTGTGTAATTTCACAGATTTTTTTTATGCAGTCATTTCTACTTGGGAGGCTCATTGTGGAAAGAAGATGTTGCACATTATAGGAAAAACAGGCCTTAAGATAGTGAGACGTTAACAATGGGACTGTATTGTAGAGAGCTGGCTTGTAAAATCATAGACTCTCCTTGTCTATTGAAATTTGAAAACATGCCTTCTCTAATTGGTTACAGAGACTGAATCTGATTGAACTTCATCCATGAGAATGCTTCTTGCTCTGAAAACAAGTATCCACAAAGTATTATGCAATTGCACAAGTAAAAGGTCATTCATTCTTTTACATGTATGTTTATATCCAGAGATATTTTTTGGTGGGGACCAATCAGGCACAGACGAAACACAGAGTCCTGAAGATTGACCGCACAGAACCCAAGGACCTGGTCATAATCGATGATAAGGTAAGTTACGAGTTTCGATCGCCGTTAGTACAGTGTTAATGTATGCTTATGTAATACAGTATAGTACGCTTGGGGGAGAATTGTACGATCAATCAGCCTGTCCCAAGTGTATTATGGATGACAGCTTAGCTGATGAGTGCTGAGTGCACCTCCTTTTCTTCTCCACTGCTCATTAACAGGATCTATGAGCTGGGAGGTGATTTGTTTGTTCGTGTTGTGGGTGATTATGATTATGATGTGTTTGTTATTATGAAGCATCCATGACTTAATATCCATCACCCCACGCTTTCATTCCTGCCGATATAGACCTTCGGGAAAACCATGTTTGTGTTTCATTTGATTGGCATACTGTAGTAAAGTATTTTATAAACAAAGTGTGGATGCTTGAGAATTTGATGAAAGGGTGGAGGTGAGCAAGTTTAAAGCTGGAAACACAGCCTCATCTTTCACTTTTTCTCATTTCATGTGTAAGGAAAGTTGGTACACAAAATGAAATAAAAGGCTGCATACAGCCTCCTTTATATTTCTGAGATGAATAAAGATTATACTGCAAGTTGAAGAAGCCAAATAATTGGATATTTTTATTAACTCTCTTTGACTTATTGCATTTTCCAGAAGAATGCCTTTAATTCCACAAATAAAGAAATTCATAGACAAATATTGTAGGCATATATAGGGCTAACTGCAATTTTAATTGTGAAATCTATGATATAGATGAAGAAGGTTCCTGTGTAGATAACTTGCAATCAAAAGTTGTTGGTCTGTTTGCATTATTTCTTTAAAACAAAATAATAAACATGGACACAGTCACTGTTTATTAATCACAATATTGCAGAAAGAATTTGGATAGCAGCTAATCTAATTTTGTTTTAATTGCCTCACTGAGGATCAATCTAAACCCTTTTGTAGAAAATTTGAGGCCATTGATTAAACAAGACCTGCTAGTCATTAACTTATCACACAGAATACTATTGTACAAGTCTCACTGGCTCTGAATGAAGTTATTAGTTTAAAATTACTTCCCCATAAGCAGCAGCTTTACAATATGGAAACCGCTTACAGCTTTATTCATATGTGTGTATGTATGTATATATGTATGTGTGTGTGTGTGGATTTGTCTGTAGCATGTGTACAACCAGCAAGAGGTCCGGGAGTTGCTGGGCCGTCTGGACCTGGGCAACCGCACAAAGATTGGCCAAAAGGGTTCTTCGGGCCTGTCCAGGGCTGTCTCAGCCTTTGGCATTGTGGGTGAGTACAGGCGCTCCTTCTTCTTTTTCAATGGCTTAGCAATAACCATTGTGGGGCACAGTGATGGGAACATGTACCTCATCTCCAAAGCATTAGTTCTATAGCTGTGTGTATTGACCTGCTTTTTGGTTATTAATTGCTGGAGATGGAAAAACATAAAATAAAAGAAACATCTGGCTGGCAGTATAATGTAATTCACAACAATATATCCACACTACCACTACTACCTACTACTACCTTTGTGAAGCTTGTAATATGACATTTTAAGGTTTCAAATAATGACCATCAGTGGTGTATTCAGAAGCAGCAAGAAGCCTATTCACATTTTTATTACTTTGCTTTTCCTTTTGTAGAAAAAAGGTAAAAAGAAACTGTAATAATATTGTTTGTGAGAGTTGCCTGTAACTGGTAATAGTACTATACAGTGCATGTTTAAATATAGGCACTGTGTGTGTGTGTGTGTGTGTGTGTGTGTATAAATATATATATCTATATATATATATAGATATATATGGCTTTCGGTTCACCCAAAACATGGAACACAGGTCTCTCTCAGTTTTTCAGGTCAACTTGTTCTGTTTGTCTGCTCCATATTTTATATATAAGGCATATATAAGCCAAGGTTTGTTACATGAGAAGTTTGTGTAGCACCCCGCTTGCTGAGTGTAAAGTAGTTGGTGTTACAGAGCTGTTAGTTTTCCTGTTATACACATGCCAATACACACACAGAAGAACCTGATAACTTTATCTTGGTGATTTAATCAGGACTTGTCATCATCAATCCATGATCATTTCCTGCTCAGGATCTGTCATGGAAACATATACTTGTGAGAAAACAATTGCGGACACTGTTGGATTCCTGTATTAAAAACTTGAAATGTGTCATACAGTATGCATACACCTGACAGTAATCATGAAACACTATACAATCAAGGATGTCTATTCAACAATGAACAATGAACATCACTGAACCTAAATTAATTAATAACATAGATAAGTCCCTTAGGAATGCAACATCTAACAATTGCAAGAATGCATTTTTCCTCGTTTCTGCAAAACATGGTGAAACCGAATAATGTTCATATTTTTTTTCCAATTTCTGCCCGTTTCCTAAAAACATTATCCAGTTCAAAACAACTTTAATGAGCCAGAATCAAATGACACCAAACCTTGACCACAACAAACATTTTTTTTTCCAAACATTTCTCCCCAAGATGATGCCGATTGAAATACAGACCTGATGAGCTTGTGCAAACGTGCTCTAAACGTTTACTTCCGACTGTCATGTCACAGTGATACCAGCAGGACCAAACCAGACCAAATAAACATAAAAACACAAATAACAAGATTAAGAGCATTTCCGGCAAAGAAAGATGCTAGCAATTGTTAATAATAATAATGGCAAGACCCTTCCAGGGAATAATAGTAACACATCTAAGATAATTCGACATCATCTTTGAGGGTGTAGATGGGTCGGTCACACTGACACAGACAGATTCTGACTTTAACGTCTACTTGAATAAATTAGATGCTTTCTTCCCAATGTGCCCTAATGCCATCTTTGTTCACAAGCCGCTATTTGAATATGGAATAAAAGAGTGATGCAGGCATGTATGGTACAGTGTATCCTAAGAGCCCCTTTGCCTAGTACATTTCTTATTACTGTATATAACGAGTGCCATTATTGTAAGTATATTTTTATTCTCTTTCATTTGCCAGTTTTGTCAGTCTGACCCTCCTCTGGCAGGAAGAAAGACAATGAACTAACCTACGAACTGTCAGTAAGCAAGCCACAAGTTAAAGACTCTTAAGTGGGCTGTGGAGGTATAATTGCTCTAACACAAAACTAAGCTCACAAGCTTAGTTGATTGTCAATGTGCAGTGAAATACTGCACATTGAAATACTGAAATACTTCATATCTGCAAATTTGGATACACAAACTCATACTTACTGTAAATCTTTCAGATGAATGCCCAATAGCCACTCTCAGTATCAACTAAAGTCATCCTTAGTATATTGGTCGGCTGAAAGGAGTATCCTTTACACATCATTAGCAGATAGACTGATAGCTCGGAATATTTTACAGGTGTTTACCTAATGTAAATACCTAGTATAAAGCCATTGAGAACTCTGATCAATTGCCTCAAGTTGGTGCTGAAGACTATAATTTGGAAAATTAAGAAAATCTGGGGGTGTGGAGTTGAGGAGAATGAATGCTCGGAGCTATAATCATGTAAATCTATTCTGTCTCTACCATCTATTAAATATGATATGAATGCGGTATTAGACCCTCCCTCCCTGGTAAACACAAACCTTTCAAACTCCATGACCCAGTTTGTAATACAAGTCTCCAGTCCTGAGTAGAGATATTTGTGACTTTGGTTATTTTCTTGGATTTAAGAAAGCTCCATAACACATTATACAATTGTTTTCACAGGCAGAGTAGTACTCCTTGTCACTAGTAAATTACTGTTGACTTGTGAAATTTTTGACTTTTATTTTTGTTATATATTTTATTATTTATTATTATTAATTGCTATTATTGTATATGTTTTATTTTACAGTTTTTTTCACTACCACTTGTTGCAATGGAGCACATAGCACTATTAGACGCATAAACTATACTTTACATTGTTGCAATATTTAAAGAAAGCCTGTTGGATCAATTTTGTTAACATGAAGACTGAAATATTTAATTAGTTAATTTAATGCATTCATGTTGAGCCATGTATTGAGCTAATTTCTTTGTTTATGTAATTGGTTATGTGTCCGTGGATCCAGTTTGCACCTGCGTTTGTAAAATTCGCTTTGTATATGGAAATTTAATGTGAACCTCTTCAATCTCACTCGTCAGTTTACAGCACAATGGTACTGGGGCATCTGTGATTCTAAATAGTCCACATGTACGGACCTCTTATTCAATTGCAAAATTGCATCTGTGACACACTTTTTATCTGTCAACAGATTAATTTTAGCAGTAACATAATGAAAGCATATGTCTAGCAGGCACACTTACATAAACTACTGGCCTTAAATACTACTTATAATATTTAGACCATAAAAAAATGCATGGACATGATCCACAGATCTGTATTATGTATTGAATGTAATTACATGAGAAAATAGCTTATCAATAGCTGAAAGCAAATCATTGACAATATTGCATAATACTTTCTGGGTCAGATTTTAATTACAAGACTAAGTGGTTTGGAGAGTATATGTAATATGAATTAATCCACCTCCACAAGTGGAGTTGTTCAGTTGTTTGCATTGTCAAAGCCGTATCTATATTTAAAGGCAGCAGAAAGGTTGACCTACAAATCAACTTGCGCAGAGAGTCCTATAAATCACTCAGGTTATGTCAGTGGTAAGGTAGAAGAAAATGTTTCTTCTAAAAGATTCTGTTTCTTGACAGGGTTTGTTCGCTTCCTCGAGGGGTATTATATCGTGTTGATCACCAAGCGTAGAAAGATGGCGGACATCGGTGGACACTCCATCTACAAAATTGAAGACACCAGCATGATCTACATCCCCAATGACTCAGTCAGGGTTACACACCCTGATGAAGCAAGGTGCTGTCTCGTTCTCTTTTAGGAACTTTAAGAAGTCAGTTGGAAATGCATTTTGGGAAAAAATGCACTGTTGCTATTTGAAGCATACGATCATGCTTTAATTGCATTAACTTAACAGGCACATATGTCTGAATGACAGAAAGCCAGCCCTTTAACAGATAGATGAAACCAGCAATATTACGTTTTCCATGTCTGAAAAGAGCTTGCGACTCCGTTGTCCGTTGAACTTCCACCTTATCAAAACTGATGCTTAAGTGTTTTTGCCAAATGTAGGAAACAAAAGGAAAATAAAAGTGTATGAAAAACAGACTGCCAGTTACCCACCACAAGTAGGAAATAAATAGAAATGGTAAGACTAGTTAAAATGATAAGTTATAGCAGTTTAGATAACAAAGGCAAACAAAATCAAATAAGCTAAATTAATATAGTTACAAATTGATTTATAGTATATGAGTTTACCACGTTATGGATGATTACACGCATCGTATTCACATGAATAGTTCTACAAAATGCCTGTACAGAGTCATGTTGGCACACTCTGTAGATAATTAAAACTAATATTATGCAATCTTCCCATCTAACCATCCATCCATTATCTATACTGCTTATCCTTAGAGGGTCGCGGGGGGTTAGAGCCAATCCCAGCTGACATTGGGCAAGAGGTGGGGTACACCCGGGTCGCCAGGCTATTATCCAGTCTCACTTTATTAATAAATTCCCTATATAGATTACTTTTTTGATACTTATTTCTGATGTGTGTTCGACTGATTGAGTTTTTGCTCTCCTAGATATGTGCGCATCTTTCAGAATGTGGACCTATCCAGCAACTTCTACTTCAGGTAAGACATATTGTCAGTCTGAATTCACTCGCAAAAAAGGAAAAAAAAACATGGTTAACAGGTTCATTTATCGCAAAATCACTAATATGAATGATATATCATTTTTTACCATCACCAATTTACTATTTATTTTCAGCCCCATTTGTTTGTTTGTTTGTTTGTTAGCAGCATGTCTCAAAAACCTAGGTACAGAGTTGACCTAAATTTGTTGGGAAGTTAGTCTATGTGACTGTTTGGATTCAGGAGATTGATAATGATGACTTTTTAACAATGTGATATGGGACATTTTTAAAATTATTTTCTTTCTATTTTTGCACAAACTACTATGTTGAATTAATTAAAGGTCTGCTAATCGCACCCAGGATAAATTGACAATTTTTTAAAAAATATTTTTAAATAGTAGAATGGACAAAGTATAAATAAAGTATGTGATAAACATTTTGTTTACGTGAATATGATGTCATAAACTCAACATAAGGTTGGCCATTTCAGAGCTCTGATGAGGCCAAGAAACATCTAAAAATGGCTTTAATTTATTTTACCGGTGTCACCCTATTTTCTATCTTGATAAGCGTGTGCTTGGTTGTCAAAGGAGTCTGCACACAGCCTAAAGAATTTATTGAATGTTTACAATTTTGAGTGCAAACATACCTTTTAATATGATCAAATCAGCAAGTAAGGAAAATATATTTGAGGTTTCATTTAGCATATATCCTGTTGTACATGCATATGTAGTCTAACAAAAGCAGGCACATTTTGGTCACAGATCACAGCTTTGTCTGACATAAAATACACTTGATGTTTCCAGTTGTACAACATGCGGTGAAATTGTTTATCACCCTTTTTATGTAGTTTGGCAAAATGTTAAATTCAGTGTGGGACAGTACAGGTCATACCTGTTTCAAATTAAGTTATTGTTGCGCCCTGCAGCTACAGCTATGACCTGAGCCATTCGCTGCAGTACAACCTGACTTTGCTACAGAGACCGTATGAACTGTGGTCATCACCAGCGTCCTCCACTGATGAAGAGGTACACACACAGAGCAAGCAGGACAGCTTTGACATCTTTGAAGACGAAGGTTTGCCTACACAAGGTGAGCAGTACTGTATGTTCCATTTGTTTGTTCTATTAGCTGGAGAAGACCTTGCAAGCCCCATGTTTCACACAGATATATGTATATATATATATATATATATATATATATATATATGGCTGTTGCCCTATGGTTTGTAGCTCTGTTTTGTCGATATGACAAAGTTAAAAACACATTTCTTTGGCATAATAATTATTTTAATTAATTTTTGAGTAAAACATATCAAGAAAGTCTTCAGATTAGTTTTAACACCAGTTTTGGCCAAATATGTAGTGTTACTTAACGTACTGTGGTTTGATTCTCTTTAGGGAATACGCCTCTTCACATAATAAATTAAAGATAATGTTAGCGTAATTGTTGTTTTTCCTGTTGCCATTAAGTTTTGTGAAACTCCATTAAAAATCCATTGAAACATGACTTGGTTTGCCTTGGTTGATGTGTTCTGTAATTGATAACATGTGTATTGTAATACAATGACATAAGCTTAATACAAATGTTTCTAAATATGCTCTTGTTCCACAGCCTGCATCACCTGAGTTGCTTTCTAACTGACAATTTGGTCTGACCCGGTAAAATGATCCAGAGGTTTTACGTGTTCCTTCTCTTCCGCCACAGTGGTTTACGGCCTCCAGAGCGAGCCGTACTACAAGTACGTGTGGAACGGGAAGCTGCTGGAACGAGTCAAGGACATAGTGCATCATGACTGGCTCATGTATATAATCCACGGCTTTTGTGGCCAGTCCAGTATCCTTTGCGCATTGTCAAGTCAGTTCGTTTGTGCATTACAGAATTGTTTGGCCGTTGCTTTTATGTGTCCATGTGTGCTTTTTTAATTGGCTTGATCCACTGGTTTCTTTAGGTTTTAAAAGAAACTTTAAAAGAAAATACTGTTCCATGCAAACTGTATAGTACCTTGTTAGATCTGATCGATCACACACAAATAGAAGACACAACTCCTTTGTTAGCACTCCCCCTCATCTCTCGGCCTCAGCATCGCTGCCACTCAGCACGTGGATTACACTGTGAGCGAGAACGTGTGATTCACCACAAAACTGCAGAAGCAATTTGTGTTTGTTTTTTGGGCTTTAGCACAACAAGTGTTATGGCAATCAAGCAATGGTTATCAGGTATGTAAACACTGGCACTTGCATAATCTCTCCATCTGTTATCTGCAGGGAAAAAGGAGCAACATTTGCATATTTAATTAAATACACTGCACTGGTTTTCTTTTTTGATTAAAGACAAATCCCATGTTTGTACATGCATACACACATGTTTTTTGTGTGTTTAAAAACTTTTCAGTGCTACTGTAGCTTTTGCTTTTTTTTGCTTTTTTTTTTAATTAGACACAAACCGCATAACAGGGATTTGTATAAGGCTTTAGATGAATAATTTCCTCTGGATTTTTTGAGAAGCTTTTGTAGTATTGATGCATGGGTTACTGCTGCAGAGGGGCTTTGGGCTTGACTAGAGCTGAGTAAACAGTCTGATTTATTATGGTAAAAGTCTGCCTTAGGTTCAGGTTTCAGATTTCAATAATTTACCATCAAGTCTTTGCATAAATCCCATTAAGCAGTGTACAATATGTTGCCTTTTTGCCTTTCAGTCAAAAAAAATTATTCTTCGGTAATATGTTTTTAAGCCACTTTTTAAATTGCAGCAGGCTGATAAGTTAAGGTGCACTTTACAGTCAGTACTGCTATCAACACTGTTGTCTTTCGTATCAGGCAGCGTGTTGCCACAGTGTGACATTGCGTGGGCGCTTTCAGTTTTAACAATTCCTGGAAACTGTTTGGCCTTCAGTGCTGTTTTTCTGAGCGCATGAGAGGACGGATGGGTGCAATAAAAGGAGGCTGTGCTGATAGAGTAGATGCAGACATTTGTAGCAGATGAGGAGACACTGAAGCAGAAAAAAGAAGAACATTTTGAAAAGAGGCAATAAGAGTGTAGGTTAAAAAAATGAACTCCTAAGTTTTGTAGAATTCATTATTTGTATTATTATTTTCATTTATTTATTCATTTGTTATTTTCAAAATGTTCACACTGTAGATAAGAACAACATTTATATGTGTTTTGAACCTGTTTTGAAGTGAAGCTGACAAGTCTTTTTAATGTTTTTTTTTTTTGTCAAATGCATAGGTAATGACATGGCACATAAAACACAGCAGATGTTAAGAAAAACTTTTTGTGGGTTGCTTGATATTACATAGTTTCACTTGTGAAACTACTTCATGTACTTACTTACTTACTTTTCTGCAAATCACAGATTTAATTTAAATTGCAACATGACACCTCAGACTACAGTGCAAGGTCTCCATGAGTGTGCTTTTAGTTTTACATCAAAAATGTTTTTCACTTTCTTCACTTCATGTACTTTTGAGTTGATTATGGATGATGATAATAATCTCAGTAATATTAATAATAATTTGAATTATGTTTAGTTTCCACTGATTTAAGATGCAAAATAAATAATCATTATTGAACAAGGCACAAATAAAAGAGTGTTAGAGTGGAAAGTAATAGGGGACTACAAAAAAGACAAATGTGTTATTATAAATTAAGAACTATGATGTATATGTACTGTATGTGTGTGTTTACAAACAAGTGTAATGTTGTCAGTGGTGTATTACTATTATTATTCCTCCTTTACCCACCAACTACAGAGCTTCTGATCTACGGCCGACCGGTTCACATTACCCTCATTGCCAGGCGCTCCAGCAAATTTGCCGGGACCCGCTTCCTCAAAAGAGGAGCCAACTGCGAGGTACAGCGGTTGCCGGGGCAACAGGAAAAAATAGATAGTGGAGGCAGTGCTGAGGGCCACCGGGATGATTGAGATGACTCAGGTTGATCACAGGGGGTTAATTTGACCCGCTGCCTCATCCTTGAGTATGCATGAGTGTCCGTGTGGGTTTGTGGTGGGAGGAACTGTAGGAACAAACAGATTTCCTCTTTCTATTTAAGTGTATCAATAAGCCGCGTCAGTGAGCCAGCATGCAAGTATTGGAGCCAAAGTGGGTGCAACCCGTATTAATATGATTAATTACACCTGTGGTTTTCCTGCTGTGTGATGTCAAAATGTCTGCTGCGAAAAGGCCTGGGGGTTAAAGGAGTGGATTTACTTGATAAAACGCTTTGATCATATCACATGATCTTGTCCATGTTGATCTTGTCCATCTGCTGGTGAACATCATGTGACATGATCAAAAGCTCCACAACAGCTACTGCTTTTTCTATTCCCATTTTTTCTGAGCCCTTCATGGACTTTTCATCCATGTTGGCTTAACAGCTGAAGTTCAAAGTTCATTATTGTCCTTGGACGCAGCAGTTACACGATCTTCATCCGCAGATTCAGGTTGCCAATTCAACATGAATTATTTCCTTGAACTACTCAAAAAAATGTCTACAATTCTATGACAATTTGGCAAACTCAGTTCGCTGATGAAGATATCTTAATATGATGGATAACTCCAGAACTGCAACTAAATGGGCCTTGTCATGAGATTGTTTTTTCAACCTTGTTCATGGTTTTCTTTTGTTTTTCTGTTGTTTCCAGGGCGATGTGGCTAATGAGGTTGAGACAGAGCAGATCGTCCATGATGCCTCAGTTATGTCTTTCACCGCGGGAAGTTACTCGTCATACGTCCAGGTGCGAGGTTCTGTCCCTCTCTACTGGTCCCAGGACATTTCCACCATGATGCCAAAACCTCCAATACGATGTAAGACTCATTTTACTTTGTACATCAACAGCTTCTTTGTTGTCCAGAATCAGAATAATTTGTCTGAGATATCAACAACAACACCATGTTTTGCACTGTATATTATCTTAGGAAAAATGTTATCATGGATTAGATTATTGATTGGCTTTTTGATGCTTAAGGTGCCCAACATCTACTTTAAAATGGAAATGGTAGAGAGTTGGCAAAGCTACCTCAGCAGGCCTCTTTGATGGAAGATCTTTCTCATATCCACTTTTCCCCTATACATAAAGACAGATAACACATGAAAGATGCTTATATATCTTCTTTGAATGGTTAGCCATTCAGTACCACAGTAGGTATTTAACTATTTATGTTTATAATGCTGAATGTATTCATTCTAGCTGCTTTAAGAAGAATGTAATTGGAAAAATCTGCATTAAAATAAGAGAGTAGATTTGTACCAGGGTTTTTTCTCACCTACTAGGGCAATGATAAAAAAATAAAACGAAGTAGGTAAAGGCAGGACGCCCCCCTCTTGGTTCTCATCTTCGTATTCATCCTCTTGTCTCATTATGAGCAGGATTAAAACACAAAACCAGGACCAGAGGGAGGTGATCAGGTCCCTGAGTCTGATGACACTGGAGACTGCTGTGTGTGTGTCTGTTGTGTGTATACACAGGAAGACATTGGTGCTCGCATTTGTACAATGCCTGTATTAAATTATAATCTTTTTTCCCATAGTTTGCCCTTTAATACATCCTCAGATGACATTTACCTGTGTGAGATAGAGACACTGAGCATGTCCCTAAGATCCCTCTGTGTATCAACTTACCTCATCATTCTGCCCCTACTTTGATCCTGAAAGATGGTCCTTATCTGACATTTCCCAAATGTTGCCCAACTCATGCACCATCAGTTTATATTTCACTGCATGTATTTTGGCACAGTTTGCCCCTATAATTGGTATACTTGGTTCATTTTGTCTTTTAAATGATTTCTTTGCCTCCACTGAAAATCCCTTGTTTATCATTCACTAATACAAATTTGAACAGATGAAGAAAACCACAAGGGAGTATCAAGGAATTATTTATGTTGGGTTTGGTTTGCTGTGTGGAGTCTGTAATAGTGTCTTGTTTACAGGGATTGATACCACTCTACTGATACTGATCTTCTCATCTAGTGCTTGGCAAGAAAGAGAATAAGCATATTTCCTAGAATGTGAAACTATTAATTTATTGTTTAATTGAGATTAAATTACATGTTTTTTTTCTGTCACATTTTACATATCTGCTTAGTAAATAACAAGAAACAGGAACCAAAAGGGAAAATTTTGTATTTTATATTTGTTGGTTTTATGATGGCACCCCTCTCTTTCTCATTAACCACCACTGTCAGTTTGCAGGCCAGATAGCTATTTATCTACTCAGCTGCAGCACATTAAACAGGTTAAAGGAGTAGTTTAACATTTTTGGAAGTACGCTTATTTGCCTTCTTGCTGATGGTTAGATTAAAAGTTTGATATCACTCATGGCTCTCAGCACGTAAGGGAATAAACATATTTCCCAAAATGTCTATTATTACTATTACTTTAAAAAAAACATACCTGCAAATGTTATTTCGGCCAGTGTAGATGGTGTTGTGGTCCTCGCTTTGCAACATCGTGCTGCTATCAAAAAAGACAGCAGTCCAGCCAACGTTCCACCATCATTCAAACACATACAGTGACACATTCACTCAGATGCTCATAAAAAAAATCAAAATCTATTTATTTTTGACTGCAAAATGAATGACTAATTGTAATATCATTCAGACTTAGACTTGTCTGTGCTTTCTTAGTCTATCACCACCCTTGGGAAACTGACATAAAACCAATTTTCAACATTCATCTGTTAAAAAAATCTAGGTCAGCAATGTGGCAAAGAGACCGTTTGAGCTCAGTGTCTGTGCATGCAGTACAGTCATCCATATCGCACCGTGCATCGCCCGTCTCTGTAGTACATATATAAGTACATATATAATGTGTTTATGACTGCCCTGAAGTGGGCAAATGTCTTGGTTGGGAAGGAGATTACCTTAATATGTGACTCTTTTTTTCATTGTCTTCGTCATTATCAACATTACCTTACCAAGGTACAATAAGAATGTCATAGCGTGTCACCTCTTTATGTTGACATAAACTCTCATCTACCCTGAGGCTTAAGTACCGTGGACAAAATGATGATGAAATAGTAGCGAAGGGGACTTGAAATATACGTGCTTGAGCTTGTGTTTGTTATGTCAGTTTTAAAATACCAGCGTGCAACTGTGTGGGATGAACTGTGGCACAATCTGACCTATTTCCTCTAATCTTTCTTTTGGCTGCTTCACTGGTTAAATTTGAGAGCAGGCTGCAGGTGCAGGGCTCTGTAGAAAAGACAAATGGATAAAAAAAATTTAATAAACAGGATTTTAAAATTAAGAAAGAATAAAATATTAAAAATGGAAATGAATGCATGAAACAGTGAACAATGAGTAAAACCAGAGGCGGGGGTCAGACGCAACTATGTGTGTGGCTCCATTAAACAGACTGGCCCAATTAAAATAAATTACTTCCATCAAACCTTCTTTTACTCTTTTGAAAAGAAGACGGATGCAATTTAAATAAAATGAAAAAAGAAATCTTCAAAATGACATGGCCCAAACTTCTACATATGTGAAACAATCATGTTTCATATGCACATACACAAACCACTGATCTGATCTGAGCTGAGAATCCCAAATTTTGGTGTTTCTTAAATTTTGCTGATAATTGAAACACAGTCTGTTGACACCTAAGTACGATACAATGGCCAAAGATACAATATTCCTTTTGACTACTTCATAACATATGATGCCCTAAATATTAAACAATCCCTTTTCCTTCTCTTTCAGTGGACCAAGCTGACCCATACGCCCATGTGGCTGCCCTCCATTTTGACCAGATGCTGCAGCGGTTTGGCTCTCCTATCATCATCCTTAACCTGGTCAAGGTAACACACACACACACACACACACACACACACACACACACACACACACACACACAGACACAGACACACACACACACAAACACCGAACACTATAGGCACAGTCTTTTCAGACTTGTTATTCTCATTAACATACTGTAGCTGCACATATCAGCATCTATTGTGCATCTTCATACTAATGAAACACTGGTACACACATTTGGTTCATTTGAATTTTAAGACACACAGTTACATAAGTCTGCAGTGAATTATTTGACTGGCTGTGAAACATTTGTAAGGCTTTGAGCTTGCACCCAGAGTGAATTACAATGATTTAGCAAAGGGCATGCAGCACCTTGCTCAAGGACAGAATAAATTCAGGACAGTTTCTGCAATAAAAATATGGAACTACATACATGGAGCTAAACTGGTGCAGTCATAGATGCTGTCTCACTCAACAGGTCACTAACATCTACAGTCGTTGTTGTGTGATCATACACTCCTCGCCTTATTGAATTTGTAACCCCATCTACTGTTAATTCTGTTTTGCTTAAATATCAATGACAATGGATCACTAAAAGAAATGATGACAAGATAAGAAGAAAACATATGAAAGGAAGACAATTTTATTGAGGAATTGTTTTTTTCCTGGGAAACTGTTGTGACTGAAATGTTGTGTTAAAGGAAAGGTCGGTTTCTAAGATGAACATTGTATTCACCATTATCATTTGGGAGATGTCAAGCAAGAGCACTCTTCTGGAAACTGCTCACCTATAGTTATATTAACTTTAAGGACCTTAATAAGATCCAGGTTTACAAATGCTGGAATTTTCTTTTAGAATACTGGCTTGTTTGTGTGAGAATTAGTTAAACTGCAGATGTGGATCTGGATTGTTTAAGTGACTTTGGATGAAAAATGCCCAGTTTCATGACTCAACAGTTTGTAATCTAATAAGGCGGGCCTTGATTGTGTGATTGGCCAAGCACTGGATTGTTATTGGGGGTTTGTTGTTGCTGTGGAGACTTTGATAATCACAAGAGATTTTCCTGGTGGTGATTACGGGCAGCTGAAATGGTAACTTGAATATTAATCTCCCTCTGCATTGCTCTGAAAACATATACGGTAATAATGAAAGGGAAGATGCCCACTGCACACCTGCAAACAAAGACACACATTGCTTTTACCACCTCGTCCCTTCACATTATGTTGATGTAAAGTTACCATTTATCATCAAACTGCTATTGAATTATGAAAAACAATTATAATTGTAAGTATATATATAATTAAAATCCTGAGAACTGGCAATGATAGAACTTTGAAAAGTATTATGGTAGCAAAATGCTTCAAGCCACTCCATTTTAAAAAATACACATTAAAGTAAACAAATGGTTGCATTGATTCTTTTTTTCATATTCATCCGTGTGTGCAACACAGTTAGACATTTTTCTCATTTGAGCCAGTGCTCCCTTAGTAATTTTTGCATTGCCTTTTCGCTTTCACACGCGTGGACAAACTTAGGCACACAGACATACACTCTCTCACTTGGGTTTCAAGCTCACGTTGTCAATCCCAAGGGGAGCCGTGAGGCGAGGGACCAATCGCAGACCTCAGAAGTCGGCACAAGCCGCAGCCATGTGATATGTGCAGGGAGTAAGGGGAGGGGACACCCTGCTTATACACTTCACCTTCTCCCATATCCCAGAGAGACAGAAAGAGAAAAGAATTGACCATTAAATCATGACAGTCAATCTATCCATGTTGGTGACTGGGATCGACGTGGGGGTGTCAACTCCAGAATGGGTGTGTGATTTTTCCATTGGTTGGTGCATGTTTCTGAGTGTGTATGTTAAGAGAGGAAGAGAGGAAGAGTAAGAGCGCACATGGCCAAGCATGTGAATCACTTGTCCAACCAGCTAACTTAATTAGAGTCCATTCGTTTTGACTGTTGGAGAGAACTTTTACTCTCCCCACATAGATATTTTAAATTTTAATTTAATCAGGATGATATCTTAAGATGGAAAAAAAAAATTTTATTTAGGAGAAAATGCTGACCAAAATGGTAGAAACCACCCACCATAGGACAAACACACACACAAAAAAAGAAGAATAAAAAGCATAAAAGCAAGCCATCAGACACACCCTTTCACTATGTAAAAATATACATTCAAATAATTACAATCCTCATTCCTGTTGATTAAAATGTCCATGACCAGCTCCCACCTGTGTGTACTTGTGCATGTGTGACTGTTTGGTTTCATGTTATTCATGACCTGTGACTGCACCTTGACTAGTTCATATGAAATGCATCAGTAATTTGACTGGTTGCCGTGTTGCTTTTCCGCTGCTGAACGTGTGGATGGAGATGTGAGCTGTTGAATGATGCATCCAAGTTGATTATCACCCATGGTGATCAGTCGAAAGGCACAATAAGTGGAAAAAATAACTTCATGGAGAAATAACTTAATGGACAGTGTGACTACAGATCACAGAGGTAGACTGGTAATGTGTGCATGCATTTTTATAATTTTCTCCTTCTATCAATTAATTAAATATCTTGATCTCAGAACAATAAAAGCAACAGCAGTCAAGCTTTTAAGATGAATTTAACATATTTCCATCTACTCAGGCAACCTGATGTCAACCACACCTATTTTGAGCTAGAATCATTTTTCATAACTTGCGGAAAGAAATGAGTCATACAGTACATGTGATATGCGTATGTCTCTTGTGTATACATATGTTCGTTGCTACAGAAACGAGAAAAAAGGAAACATGAGAAGATTCTGAGTGAAGAGCTCTACCCAGCTGTGATCAACTTGAATCAGTTTCTCCCTCCAGACAACTGCATCGACTACATCGCCTGGGACATGGCCCGCTACACCAAGAGGTTGAGACATTAAATGTGCCAATGTAGTGGGCTTGAATTTGCTTAAAGCCAGCTTTGCCATCGAAATATCAAATTCACTTGGAAAAAAAAAAATGCTGTTAGTCAGAAACACTTAACCAACTGGACTGAATTCTTAATTAATTAAAATGTAGGGCATTATTTTGCCTAAATTAGACATAGTGCAGCAATCGCAGTACAACAGCAGATAAGATCTTTTGGTTTTCTTAGGTCTCATATGTTATGTATGTCCAGTCCAGTATAAAACAATGACTTATGTTAGCATGCAAAACACTTAATTTAAATGTAAATAACTATTAACTAATATTAATCTATTCGGTAGATTTTTATTCAAGTCCTGTTGGGATCAAAGAGTTCAGTTGTAAAGTAATTCTCGGAATACAGAAAAGCACCAAATGTACTTTTCCACCATATTTTTCTACAGCAAAGTTGTGGCCACCATAATGTCTGCCTCCAATCAATGACAGAGGCTCACTGAAAGTATTGTGTTATTTGGGATCAGTGAGATCAGTTCAGTTTAACTGAAAAACCTTGTGAAAAATTTGAGCGTTGTGGGCATCCACCCAGAAAAGTGCTGCTGATCTCTCCATTGGAAATAATGGCCTAGCTTCTTGAAATGTCACACTGGTGCTTTTCATGTGAAAGTCCTGTTAGGGCGACTGTCCCCAGAATTTGGCCTTTGCTTGGCTTGTGTTGATGCCTTGAAAAACATTACAATAAATATCCATATTACATAAGCCAAAGGTATTGTACATCGTCACTATGACTCAGCTACAGTTAGAGAGACACAAAAATGTAGATGATTTCATCAGCAATTATTAATATGATCTACTCATTTCTCTTTCCCTTAGTAAGTTGTGCAACGTTCTGGACCGCCTGAGTATGATAGCAGAAAACGTGGTTAAGCGAACAGGTTTCTTCATTAATCGCTCCGACTTCTACTGTCATACCATCAGACCTGATGACAGGTGAGCCTTTTCTTGTCCCTCAATGCACCTGTTGTTTCTTTAAAAAACAGATAAGCTGACACACCCGCTTTTGGATCAGATTTCAAGCGTTGTTAGGTCAAGTTAGAGGTCGTCAGTAAACAAACACGCAAATTATTGCATTTGGCTCCCAAATGAAACCAAACATAAAGTAAAGGTTATTCAGAAACTGCTCATTAGGGTTGGGCAATATGGCCCTTTAAAAAAATGTCCACATCAGCACTGGAATGCTGCATTCTAGCTGCGCCCAGTGGGCCCGCCACCATTGTGGCCATTTTCAAATGTGCTTGTGATTCAGCCTGACGCATCGCAGCGCGTTTTCAGAAGAGCATCTCAGTTGCTCCGCTGCGTCTATTTTATGACGGAAGCCGCAGCTCGCTATAGAGCATCAGGTAATTTTTCAAAATAAAACACCCTGTGCAGACTAATCTGAGAACGCTCCGCTTTTGAAACGCTAACTGTGGGTAGTATGAAGCCGTGCCAAGGACGGAACAAAACCATGTTGCAGACATGACGTTATGAAGATGTGCCCGGTGGAATTGCTAGACCACACCACCATCCTTCCTGCATTTCCATATCAGACTTATCTTTTTTCTAAGGGAGGGTGTGTTATCTATTTTTCTAATCATGCATATTCAGAACCATACATTTATCGACACAGCTTACTTCTGGGACTCTCCAGATATGAATTCTTAATGGGAATTATGCCTGATGGCAGTTTGCCTGATGTCGCAGAGAGTGTTCTGCTAACGAGCGGAGTAGATTGCCGACCATGTACTTAATGCATGGTTCTTCCATTGTCTGCATGTCTTAATCTCTTTCGCCCAAATTGATCCCTCTGTTACATAACGACCATACCATGGCCAGTATTTATTACCCTGTCCTTGCGTTACCCAACGCTATCAAACATTCTTTGTTATACACTCTCACTTCACACTCATGCACATGTGCTCTAGTATACACAAACGGGGAAAAAAATCATGAGCTTTGATGTAGATGCACTTTACCTCGCTACATTTAGGCATATGTTTTCTCAGCCACATACGTACTTGATACCTTTACTACAGTTGTTCATTGTCTCAGCCAGGTCATTGAGTTCATACCACAACTGAGATACACTTTGCTTTAAAACCCACCCTTCAGCAACTATTGTATTTGTCTTCAGAGTTCCCCCTTTGAACAATTTAGAGGCAGTCTTTCCTCACAGAGTTATTTTCGCAATTAAAAAAGAAAGTGATGAATGAGAGTAGTAGTATTGAATTGGGGGGAAAAAACATATAAAGAGAGAACCCAGAGCCAGAGGTGGACCTTGCTCGGTATCTGACTCATTCATTTAATTTAAAGAATGCGATTAAAGGATTAGATGAAAAGATCAGTGACACTCTTCTATCCGTACGTTAAATATATGACTACAACCAGCTTATCTTAACATAAAGAAGAAGCAGGGGAAAGCAGCTAGCATGGCTCTATCCAATGGTAACAAAATCTGCCTCCCAGTTCCTCTAAAGCTTACTAATTAACATGTCATATCTCATTTGTTTAATCCAGACAAAAATAGAAACAACAAGTTCTGGTTTCACAGGGGGTTACAAAAAATATAGATTTTTAGTTCATATTCTTGTCATGGGTTTGCACATGAGCACCAAAATTATCCAGTATTGTAAAGGAGAACATGTATTCCTGATTTTCTTCTATGTATGTTCCAAACTGTCTGCTGAATATCAATATCTCTTTCTGAACTTGTAGTCCTAATAGGGCTTAGGGTGTTTAGATGTCTGCACTGTATGTTTGTATTTAGCCCATTATATTCAGCCTTGAAATGGTAATCATAACAGTGATCACACCTCTTGTAGCAGGAAAAGATGAGTAAATATGCATGCAGAGTTGAATTGATGTGTATTTTAATGTTTTTCATCTGTTTGCTGTGTTCTACTCTTTAAGTTGAATTGAATGTTGTTGTTTTTTTCAGGTGGGGAGATTTAGGTGGATGCATCACAGCCAGTGGACGGGTGCAGGTAAAAAAAAATGGCCAAGGAAACAGCTTTTGTCTATAATGTTTATTTAAAAGAGGCTTATTTGTCATTTAATTGCCACCGCTTACATAAAGTAAATACGTAGAGATAAGGTTGCTGTGAATGCTGTCATTCCACTAATTTGACATTTAATGTAGTTTGTGTCTGACTCTCAGAAATGCATAGACATCCTATAGATTAAGTGGTGTCAGTATGTTTCAGGAGTCTTTGTTGTTGTAGACTGGTGTGTTGCGGACCAACTGTGTGGACTGTCTGGATCGGACCAACACCGCCCAGTTCATGGTGGGAAAGTGTGCGCTGGCCTATCAGCTTTATGCACTAGGAATGATTGACAAGCCCAAACTCCAGTTTGATACTGACTGTGTGAGGTAAAGCTCCTTACTTTATAATATTATTCTGCCACCATTCAAAGTAAAGTATTAGTGTGTGTGTAAGTGTACTGTATGAGTGTTTTTCTATGTCTGATTGTGTTAAAGTTGCTGG
Source organism: Lateolabrax maculatus (assembly GCA_031216445.1). Taxonomy (NCBI): domain Eukaryota; kingdom Metazoa; phylum Chordata; class Actinopteri; order Acropomatiformes; family Lateolabracidae; genus Lateolabrax; species Lateolabrax maculatus. Next base: position 10,719,082 of record CM062212.1, on the reverse strand, counting down.
AGCAAAATCATTTTTGGCATTAATTACTAAACAAGTTTGGCACGTATTTTGAACAAAATTAAAAATGTCATATACATATAGCTATGTATCCAATGTGTCTGCAAACCTTGGGCTAATTTTATGCTTTTTCGTTTTTACTTACTAGGATACCCAATAGTAGCAGTCCTATTCCAGCCCTTAAACCTTACTGTTTTTTTTCATGTATGACTGATTGTGTCCATATCATCCCTTCTATTCCCCCAAAACCCCAACTCACCAAACTAAAAACCCAACAGCCAAGATTGACATCATTGACCCTATTTCACTCATTGCCTGTGTGTTAATGTATGTTGATGTTTTTTTTTTTTTTTGTTATGTGTGGCCCAGGTTGTTTGAGGAGCTGTATGAGGACCATGGAGACACTTTGTCACTGCAGTACGGCGGCTCCCAGCTGGTCCACAGGGTCAAGACCTACCGCAAGATTGCTCCCTGGACACAACACTCCAAAGACATCATGCAGACACTGTCGCGCTACTACAGCAATGCTTTCTCAGGTGTGTTACACAGACACATGCAGGTGCATAACATTTCTCTTTTACCTGAATTGGCTTTTCTTACTGACAAAAAAATAAGAAGGGACTCCTAACATTACACATGCATATTTCAAGCCACTTCTAAACAGTCATGCCCTCCCTTAATTATGATAATGCAGGTTACTAATCTCTCATTTTGATTATGCGTATCCCACTCATTTGGCCATCCATTTTATCCTGAAATTCATGCATATGCAACCCTGACTGTGCCAATACACTACACTCTGTGAAACTTGAACCCTCATGTTCAAGGTTACTATAGAAACATAGCCTCAGCCTTTGCATACACATATAGATTACACACATACTGTACATTCGGGCAATACATAGATGAATAAACACAGACAAAACCTCTGATATTTACATGGAAAAGGTCCTCATAATGCAGTCCTAAGTCTAAGTCAAAATTGAAAGTTTTTTCTCGGCCAACTCTGGTGCAGGTAAACGAGTGTGAAGCAATTTTCTTTGTGTTTTTTATATAAACTCTTAAATTTATTGTTGACATCTCCGAGAAGGGATATTTTGAGGACATTTGATTTCCGATATTGTTATCTGGAGAAATGTTTAAATTAGCTGAATTTATGTTTTTCTCTCTCTTCCAATTGCAACCAGGATCTAATTACCAATCAGTGCTTGATAAAGTGGCTTTGCTATGGCCGCAATTCAGATTTTTAATTACTTTAAATGACACCCTAGTTTGTAGTTAGGTACAGTGTATCTATGAAAATGTGTGTAGATGTGCACTAGTGTTTTCACAACACACACAACACAACTGTTCCACATCAAAGGGTGCCATTTGTCGCCACAGAAATGAAGACGAAGCTACTATGTCCACCTCCTCTCTGACTCTTTGCTTCCGACTCTTGTCATTCACTTCACTTTGAAAAATGGGATCGTTGGTTGGTTGGTTGCAGAGCCGGGAACGTGTTTATTCAGACTGAAATGTCAATTGGGGGAGGCTTATATAATGCAGGAAACACAGAGAGAGACTATCATACACAGAAGTACGCAATATTCCATGAACTGCACACTCAATAATGCCATGACCTATAAGGTCTTAAGATTTGAAGTGGTTGACCAAGACGAGTGTTATCCTGTTTTTAAATTATGCCGCTGCACTCCCTGCAAGGCACCAAAGGAGAATATGTAAGGAGAAAGAAAAGCCAAAAATCATATTCCAGTAGGTTGAGGAACAGCTAGTGTCTGCTCTCAACCTTCCCTTAGTACGAGTGATGGACAGTGTGCAGGATTCTTTGTTTGCATCCCGGTGAAGACTTTTTGATCCTACCCACTGTCACTAAGATTTTATGTTGTGCGAGAACTTTTTTGGTGCTACTTTATACTAAAGAAATAGTCCCTATGAAATTTGTTGTTATTTGTTTGTTGCTGTTGATTGTTCAGAGTACAAACATTGTCATTTGTACAAAAATTAAATTTTTATTGGCCACGCTAGAGGCTCGAGGGTTTGGCAATGTCAGTCTGTCTGTCTGCCGTTTGGTTGGTCCAGACTGAAATGTCAAGTTACCACAAGTATTGGATCGATTGCCATGAAATTTTTAAAAGACAAGCATGGTCCCCAGAGGATGGTTTGTGACTAAATACCTGCAAAACTAATAACAGTCTCATGAGCCTCAGCTATATCTTGTGTTTAGTGCTAATTAAAAAATTGTTAGCATGCTGACACGCTAAACTAAGGTGAATACGGTAAACATTGTACTTTCTAAACATCAGCACGATGCCATTTTCATTATGAGCATGTTGCTGACGTTAGCATTTAGTTCAACTCTTAGTCTTGTTTATTCACCTTTAAATACCTGTTGACTGTGCATTTCATTAATTAATTTAATTCATTAATTAATTTAATTCATTGATTTATAATACACCAAGACTTTTTGTCAATGACATCTGTCACACGTGCATATTATGCTCACAGATCATCCATAACTGTTATTTCATGATGTATTGAGTCAGGCTGAAAATTACCCAGATAAAAGGCTGAGTAGCAAGCTGAAATACAAGCCAATTTAGTTTCTAATTATCAGGTGTGACTCTTGGAGCAGCATGCGTGGGGCTTCACAGTTGTGGGGATGGATTGAATGGAGCCAAACTCTGTAACATGCAAAACACGTGTCACATGCTGAGCACACAAACACTCACGAGATTATTTTAGCATCCTCCCATAGCCAAACATGTAGTTGTGTGGTGTCAGAGAGAGAGAGAGAGAGAGAGAGAGAGAGAGAGAGAGAGAGAGATTTAATTGGTAAGGTTCCAGCTCATGTGAAGAGTCATGGCTGGGTGAGTTTGGCTTTATTTAATTCCTCTGCTCTTTTCTTCTCAACACAAATGGCAGGTGGAAGTGTGTCTTGAGGGACATTGGACTTTCAAGTTCATATTGTGAAGAAGTGTGATTTGATAGGTAATTCAGATAAGTGAACTAATTTAATTTAGTTCACTTGTTATCAGTGGAAAGCTGACGTGATGAATGGACTGCATTTATATAGCACTTTTCTAGTCTACCGGCCACTCAACATTCACCCATTCGCACACGCATTCTTACACTGAGGGCAGAGGCTGCCATGCGAAGTGCCAACCTGCTCATCAGGAGTGTTAAGGGGTTCAATGTTTTGCTCAGAACACTTCAACACTCTGGACAAGACGGGGATCGAACCAGGAACCTTACGATTACTGAAGCTCATGTAGTTGAACAACAATGAATGTTCAGAATGCTGTTATCAATCACCAAATGTTTTTCAAGTTTATTGTCATGTATATAGGAACCACGGGAATATATATATATATATTTTATACAAAGGCACTATTGATTTAAAAAAACACAAATTTAAAATTGAAATATACAATACAGTATAAGATTAAAAATATAAAATATACAGTATATAAAAGATGTATCTCAAGTGTAGGGTGGACCATAAAAAATTTACACAGTACACAATATACAAAAAGATGTCATATTGGCATGATACTGTATACTTAGAAACAGTAGTTTTACACTTAGCCTTTTCCAAAACTTTCCAACACATCTCAGGGTTTACTTGGTTGTTGTGGCGATGGCTTCGTTGTCGTCATAAGACATAAGTATGGAACTTGGTTCACTGATTAAAGGTGGTCACATATAATACACTGCATGTACAGCTGAGTCATCTCAATGATAACTGCGCAAACTCCATCCACTAATGAAGACTGTGAAATGCTGCTGAAAGCTCTAGAGAGAGAGCCAGTAAATGGACTCGAAATGGACTTTTGTCGAAAGAGAATATTTCTGGGCTTTTTTTCAAGATTAGTTTTGGTCCATAAAATGTCAGAAAATAGTGAAAAATGCCACTAAAGCCCGAGTGGATGTCTTAAATAGCTTGATTTGTCTGAACAGTCTAAAACACCTAAATTATCGGTTGAGTATCACATACAATAAAGCTAAAAAATCCTAAAATCCCCACAGAAGTATTTGTGTTTTCTCTCAGTATGGAAAACATTGCAAGTAACAAATGATGACAAAATGGTCTTGAAAAAATATTTTCCCAGTTAAATATAATATTATTATAACATATTTTTCGATTAACTTTGTATATTCTCTTTAGTATATCTATAATGCCTTTAAATATGTTTTTGTTTCATTATTGTGTCCATCTTGCTCCACCAGATGCTGACAGACAGGATGCCATCAACCTGTTTCTCCAAGTCTACCAGCCAACAGAGTCCAAGCCGCACCTGTGGGAGCTGCCCACCGACTTCTACCTGCATCAGAGGAACACCATGGCCCTCCCCCAAGACAGACGCAGGTAAACACACACACTCATACACTTACAAACAGACAACTACTGTAAATCCATGCACAAATCTAAATAAGAACCTACTTACATAAACATACTTACATCTGAATATACAAATGCAGTTATATACTGTATATGTGTGTATGAAAAACTGTATACATACATGATGAAACATGAAAACACACACACACACATATATGCACATTCCCTCTTTCAACTGCTCTTAACTGAATTTGACATTGAAATGGAAAAGCTCAGTGGGAAATCACAGAAAAGCAGTTTATGAAAAGGCAGGCTGTACAACATGAGCATGTGGGTGGATTTTTATGTGACTGCTTTTGTGGTCATTTCAGTTCGTTGATATAAAGCCTCCTCTTTACCTGGAGAGGGGTCACAAAGCTTTGGCCTCGAGGTGTAATTATGTGTGTGGCTCTCCTGAGGTTTGCTTCACGGCCACCATAGTCTGATATGTTGTTCACATTACTGCAGCCACCGTATGTAATTGTTATTATTAAAATAATATTACAGTAATAGCTTTATATCTGAATCATGCAATCAGGATGTTAAAACTAAAATAAACTTATATCATTAGATAATTTACATTTAGTGAATTAAACTGTTTTGTTTTGTTTCTGATTCTGTACGACTTGCAGCATTTCTTTATTCAGAATTGGTTTCTCACTGTGCAGTGTTTTTTTTTTCTAATGCTGCAGACGTGAACTCAATAAAGATATATTCTTAATTTGCTTTTGTTTTGTCTATTTGCATGTGTTTTCATAGGATACGGTGCCTTGAGCTCTTCGGTCCACTGTACTATCAGATTAGAAACCCTCTTAGCCTTAACCATGAATAAGAGATACCTAAGCTCTTCCACACCTGCGTGTTTTCCAAAACCAGTCAACTGTTACTATTTAACCTGGTTCCTGACAATAGGATTAACAAAACTATATCCCTTTTTTTATAAAATATGTATATATGTTTTATTTAAAAGTAGCATTCATGTATAATGCCACTGTACAGGATTTTTGTGTCAAATATGTATGTCATACTATACGTTTTTAGTCTGTTAGTGTAGCTGTTTTCTGTCCGAACTGATGTTTTGTTGCCGTATGAAGTGCACAGTGTCGGTTTGTCACTTGGTCTGTCCTTACTCATGATTCACAGCTGACTTTTGTATTTCATTATAAGATTTGACCCACAGCAGTTCCCTACTTGTCATTTATGTGAATGTGTGTGGGAGCAAACTTGCATGAGAGTTGTTTGCTCTCCATTGTCTTCATGCTTACATAAAGGTAGACACTGGTTTCTGCTACATGCCACTAGTTTCTGTAGCCACAATGGGCCAAGGTAGGTCAGCCATTATTCCAAAAAATTGGCATGGCTGGAACTGAATTCAATTTAGCAGCCCCACACTGCGCTTTTGCTCTCAAATATGCCTAAGTAGCACATCCACACTAAGGCATAATCAGTGCATTCACTCAAATTGTTGGTATTAAATAAAAGGCTGATGTATTCAGGAGGTGTACAGTAGGTGGTCCAGCCAAACCAGTTTTCAAATCTAGGTTATGAGAAGTACCCGAAGAGAAAATGCAGCCTGCAGGAAACACATCAGTCAGTGGAAAGTTTTATGGAAGGTTTTAACACATTTTTGTATCTCGTCTGTCTCCAGCTACACACTGTGGTGGTCAGAAGGGATCCTGTCCTACCTTCCTCTGCCTTATGATGAAGGTATCTCTTTAATATATGTTATCTGTAATATTGTCTCTAACATCCATAATATGTATTGGAGACATAATTGCTACAGATTAATACCTTGATCCATTTAATTAAAATAATTCAAAATTGTTCATTCACATTAAGGTTTAAGATAGAAGTAAATCGGTAGCCATAGGAAGTCAAAGTATTATTAGTATATTGCATTCATAATTGCTAGCATTTTCTAAGGGAAAAGGCTGTATAAGGCCATAGTCTATATTTTATTTACTGTCAACAAATCCCATGAAAAGACACAAATCAACAGTGTGTTACTCCGTCTCTCAGTGCCATACAACTGCCTCAGCCTGTCTGTGGCTCCCATCCCTCTACTGAAGCCATAAATCTGTCTAGCATTTTAGCAGTCCTGTGGGGTAATACTCCCACAGTAGTGCTTTGAGCTTGATATTAACATCCTCATGCAAACATGCTCACAGTGATAATGCTGACGTGTACCATGTTCACCGTCTTAGTTTGGCGTTCTAACATTTGCTATTGGCATGAAACAGTGAAACAATTTGCTGAAGCTGATGAGAGTGTCATTATTTTTGTAGATATTTGGTCATAACAAATTGAAATTTTGACCTGGGGGTATTAGATGAATGTCATAAGAATTCATCCTCAGGGCTCCATTGATATCCCTACCAAATGTCATGGCAATCCATTCAACAGTTATCCAGCAGATATTTCAGTCTGCCCCAAAGTGCTGGATCAACATTGAAATATATGGACTAACCAATATATACTAGCAAATAGCAATTTTTTTATTTTTTGGTGACTGTTTTCAGCTGCAGATTTGGTGTGCTAGTGAGTATTTATTGCAGCAGAACAGTGTATGGGAAATTGACAAAATATTCCTATACCCACATTCACCATAATGAAAGAACATTTCAGCCATATCAGACTTTAGCAGCAAATAATTGTTAGTAGCTTAAATTCATTGTTGGTTTTGGTCTTCTCATGGGACATGTTGACAAAATACCACCAGACTTATACTTTAAGTATGTAGATTAATGTCTTGTAAACTTATTTTTTTTCCTGCCTATTTGCTTGTGGCTCCATCTGTGCGCTCCTGTGTGGACACAGTCCCCTGTGAGAACACCATGAAGAAAGTCAAAGTAAAAAGAGTGAACCGCTTTGAGGAGACTATTGACATCTACACAGAATTCTTCAAACCTTATGAACTTACCTCTTTCGATGACACATTCTGCATTGCCATGACCAACTCTGCAAGGTAAATACACAAATGCACAAAAACAACACTCTTTAGACAAGAGGTCCGGCAATTAAAGATTTTGTTGAGAGACATAAAAAACTAAACAAATGTATTGGGTTGTAATCTGCAAGCAGAGACATGTTTTTACACCTTAGGACAGTGTTAAAGTTATTGCTTAAACATTGATGAAATGTGTTGAGATGTTGTCCCAGATTATATTGGTGAGAAACACCTGTTAAACGTGCCAAACATTCATTAGCTAATGGGCTTTCCTCTAATTTGTGTTCATAAAGGGAATTTATGCCAAAGACAGTAGGAGTGGATCCAAGCCCATTCACAGTTCGCAAGCCGGAAGAAACAGGAAAATCAGTGCTGGGGTGAGAACATCTTTGGCTATGTACACGTCCACATTAGTGATGTTTTGGTTGGCCCTTTTTGTCTTTGTTTAGAGTACACAGTGTTGAATTCACCTGCAGTGTGTGTGTGTGTGTGTGTGTGTGTGTGTGTGTGTGTGTGTTTTTCAATGATCACTCCTGCACACACATACTATTAGAAAATAGCTTAATGTAGAGCTTCTTCTTGGTTAAAAACCTTGTGTGCTGGTCACTCATAATTGTCTCTACATTACTGCAGCACAGCATGACAACCACTACACTACACCTGCCCACTCTAATGTTCTGTACTGCTTGTTTTCCTTGAATACTTATTTTTTATTCTTTTATTCTTTATTTGTTTTATCTATGTGTATATATGTATATGTATATGTATATGTGTATATATATGTGTGTGTGTATATATGTATAGGCTGAGTCACAACCTGGGTAAGATTGCAAACATCCGGCATAGAAATTAACTTCTTATGTAATGGACTGAATCTGTGGCCATATTCGTTAGATTTCATTATATTATCTCTTTTATATAACCTATCATCAAATGAAGTGCCCAAGTGTGTATCTGACAGTGCTACAACATGAATATTGTGTTGAGGAACAAATTCTGGTAATCTCATGAACCTTGTTCCTGAGGCTGCATATATTGAAGTGAGCTGAAAATAAATATTAAATGATTCAGGACTTTTGTATCTTTTGCTCGGAAATTTAATTACTACTGTACTACTGCAGTTTTTTTTTTTCCTTAGCTCACAATATAATCCAGTTAACTGATTTATTTTAAGCCTCCAGCCCATTACTGATCTTGACCCCTTAGGTAATTTTAGCATATCCATTAGGTTGATGAAAATCCATGCCATTTTTGTAAAAGCAGGGTTTACGTTTAACACTGTTTGAGTAAGTGTATGGCAGAGACTGTTGTTTGTTTATGTGGGTATGTGGCTTTGATGCAGGATGGGCATTAAGGTTGCAAGTGTCAGTTGTTGAATTTGTATGTTTGCCTGTTGAACAGTGCAGTACGTGGCAGTTATGAACAATCTGACTTGCTGGCTCTAAACATACAGATATACACCATTTTCAGTTTTGGAAATTATGGTTCATTCAGGTCTCTTTTCTGTCGGTTATGTCTGGTATAACTTCAAAGGCAAGCACCCTGAAATCATCAGGAGCTCTAAGAATCCCTAGTGAGTATTTTTTAATGTCGAAAAGCAGTGGCTCAATAAAGACTTGCCAGACTGTAAAGAAACCCTATTTTTCCTGCTAATACTGTTGATGTTATTCTGTCACTACCTAAAACTCATTGCCATAGGTATGATTATTATTATGTGACTACTGAGCTTTACTGCAGATCTTCATCATGACTATGTGACACTAAACTGCAGGCCATTACAGTGTATACCAGAGTACAGCCTGACCAATGGTGGATTTTGATGCCAGTACCGACATTGATATCAAGAGTTTCTTTTTTTTCCCACATCAACACATAGCATAAACAAACATTTATAATACGGACCTCCTCCCCCTTTCACAATACAACCTGTCAGTGTCACACACCGCAATAGGCTAATGTAGGCTGATACAGTATATCAGCCAGGCCGGCTTAGCGACTCCATCACCGCCAGACATCCAGATATCATAAGAAATTTCTTCGTCACTGAAGTGGGCACTGTTCAGAACCGTCCATTAAAATGTTGGGAAAACGAGGCACATTCTGGCTGTATTTGTAGAAGCAAACACGTGGGAGAAGGAGGACTTTGGACTGGTCGGGAATACTTTTGAGTGGTCTCAAAAATATCCTGTAACAATATCCACTTGGCAGAGATGGAAAACACTGAGCTCCAGCAGTATTACAGCAGAATAAAGGGGGCACTTTAGACATCTTCTGTAGAAGGATGATGGGTCTGAGCTCTTTCCAATTCTTGGGGACCAGAATGTTTTGTTTCAGGTATAAGTCAGGTTTCTGTAGGCAGGAGCTGTGGAAGTACATGGTGCCATTGCTGCTATGATGGGCAATTAGGTCTCTTAAAAAACAGAGTCCCAGTGCTTTGACTACATTTTAAAGGATACACGGTCTATTAACATAGAGATACAAATATTCTTCCAATTTATATATGACCACTAATTGCATGCCAACTTACCTGTCACTGTGCATGTGTGAATTTTTTTGCTTATGTTAATCTTTGTGGCTTTTTATGGATTCCTGCAGCAACAAGAGCAGTAAGGAGGAGACGCTGCTCCAGAGGAAGACCGCAGCCAGCGCTCCTCCTCCCCCAAGTGAGGAGGCCATCAGCAGCACATCAGAGGACGACTCCGAGGATGACCGCGACGACGACGGATCCGTGTCCCAGCGTTCCACTCCGATCAAACTGCTAACAGAGTCTGGCGAGAGCACTCGCACACAGGAGGTATTAAAACACAAAGCAACTAATGCCCAATGTCTAGAGATAGATGTACATGTTCAAAGACAAATGTGCACTAATTAAACTAATTTATACTGCAACAATTTGATATACAGATTTTAAAACTCTTCAAAGGAGGAATTTTAAAGCACAAGTAAAACAAAATCTAAATGCGTATCACTTCAGAGCCTGTTTGTTTAATATGGAGAAAACGAAGCAGCCTATCAAATGAAAACCTCCTAATGATTCAAGGATATGTAATCTCCTCTAAGGACCTCAGGGAAATGTCATCGCAGTTCAGGCTGTGTTGATGCCACCTGCTTGTATTTTGGGCCTCAAAAACATTTTGCATTCAAATTTGAGTATGTCAGCCTAATTGTATTTTTTTCCTCTCCACCTCCCCCGGGTCCCCCAAAAGAAATTAGTTCTGTGTGTCTGTTTGCGTCAGACGGAAGAGTAGACGCCAACATATTCAGCCTCAGTGACAGGGGTTTCCACATCAGGGGGCCTATATGGTGTGGGTGTCTGTTCCTTTGGTTTTTAGGGAGAATAAAAGAGAGGTGCAGTGTTTATGTCATTAGTGAAGCTTCCACTATTAGTGAAGTTTTAATAAAAATCGAGAGAAATAAAGGTTCGATGAATAATCCTTGTGGTTTTCAGTCTCAGTTAACTTCTGTGTTAGAGCGGTCTTTGTTAACTAAATATTTAAGCTAAAATACAAACCCATATTTGGTTGGAATCACGTATCAATTCGTAGCATTGACCTCCACAAGGTTTTTTCTTTAAATACTTTTGCACTGAAGTGGTGAACAGGTGACTATTTGATACATTCTTCAACAGTTATTTTGAAAGTTACAACATCATCTTTACAGGAAGCATTCGTGCTGAAAACAACCTGCCGTGTCTGCAGCTTCTTATGCAGCAAACTCATTATTCTGTCCAACATGATCAGGATTTCGTTCTGATTTGATAGAAACGTCAACTCCTTTCCGGGTTCTTTTGTTCACCTTTGTTGCTTGCATGGGAAATGTAGCAGAATGATCTGTTCTTCTATGGCTTCCCCCTCTAAAGCCCAGGTATCATTAATGAGTATATGTAGGACATGTGCAGTGGGATTGTGTCTGCTTTTAGGACATTGGGTGATATGTGGTCAGCTGCAGGTGTCTTGCCTGCCTTCATTTTGTGATGTCGCATTTAATCTCTTTGGGTTTCTTGCCAATGTTGTTGTAAAAAAAGTCTAAGTCTGCTTTAACATCAGTGCTTATTACTGGACAGATCTGAAAAGAGATCAGTTGTTTATCAAATGTTTTCTTGTTCTTCTTATTGCACCCTGGCTACAATGTTCTTTTGTTTTAGTTTGTAACAGATCTGCTTTCTCTGTGTTTATTCAGCTTCAGTTTTGATTTATTTCCTTTCTATTTTCATGCATTCATTCACTTTCTCAATCTCAAATCCTAAAATGTCTTAGCAGGTGGTCTATCAATTCTTGAAAACTGACTAAATAGAATAATTTGCATTTAATTTGACTATTTATTTTAATCACTAAAAAACAAAACATTTTCTTCTAGATAATTTAAGTGTCATCAGACGAATATCGAGCAACAGCGATATTCGTACGAAGAAACGGCTACAGTGCTCCTCTCAGGAATCGACTTGACTAACCTGGATTAACATTGAGTCTAGCTGTGCTTTATGTTTTCAGTAGTTTACAGACTATAGCTGGTACAATATAAAGCTACCAAATTTAATTAAATTGGTACATCTAGCTGTTGGCTGCCGACAACAATAAAGCTGCATTAATTTCTTTTCTCTTTTCTTTTGGACACTTCCCTGGAAACACAACATCTAACATACAGTATCATCACATTATGATTAAATAGCAAACATGTTAGCAAGCAGTGACCTACTAGCAGTTGTCATGTTAGGAAGTCCAAACTTCACTCTCCATCAACTCCTGAGGGAAATATCTGGCTTTTTCCAGATTTTTTTTTTTTTACTGATACTGGAATCTAACAGAGCAAAGTAGGGAAAAAAAAAAAAACTCAATATACAGTATATCTTATTGCTGCTTTCCTAAATGTGCCTCTCACATCCATCATTACCATATCGGTATCTATTTCATCCCCCAGGTGGACTGATCGCACCTTTACATCCCCTCGTTAACCCAGATTCCTTACCACAGCAGGAAGAACAAGCACAGTTATCATCACCGGTAGTAAGTCAGTGTGTCAACAGGGATGAATCAAATGCACCAGAAAATGTCATCCTCTTAGAATTTCTCAGGTTATGAGAAATATCTTTCATGGTGCATAAGGGGCCCCCAGTAAACTGTCGATTGCAGCAGCCAATAAGGTTACTGTGGTTACAGGAATTATTTACACCCATTGTGACATCAGAAGGAGCGGAGAGACTCCTTCTGTCCCAATATACATACATTATGACTGATTCACTCTCATTGAGAAACACATTTGTCATTTCCAAAACATGGCTGTGTTTGTGGTCACAGTCCACTGGCTGGTGGTGGCTGATGACTCTACAACATTGCAGCCCGGTGAAAGGAGTTATGTTTCTTCAACTGTTAATGTGTTGCATCCAAAAGCCTGTGGATTGTGGGGAATTCAGTCCTTTGTGGATCAGATGGTGTCAAGGCTTTGCTTGGCATCATTTGAAGGCTCGGGCAGCCCATGCTGTTCAAACACAACTCCCTTCAAGTGCATCTTCTGTAATGACGGCAGCGGTAAAGATGTCAGACATTACTCTATTGTCATTCTCTGTCAATAGGTGAAATTTTAAAGACTGGCATCGCCAGACTAATTCGTATCTGCCAGAGCAAATGAACATGAGCTCGCAGATTCGTCTGGTTCCCAGGCTAGAAATTTTACTTGCTTTAATATGGATTTGCCATGTCAATCTATAAGTCATTCCACCACTTTGGGCTGGATTGAATTATCCATGGTGCCCAGAGGATGAATTGTTTTGGTGATCCTCTGACATTTCCTCTAGTGCCACCATCAGGTCAAATTTTTCACTTATCCTGACAAATAACTAAACATGTACTGAGTGCATTGGCACAAATGAATCTGTACAAAAGAAGGACCATTTCTGATCTTCAGAGTTAAAGGCAAAGGGTTTCCCTCCTGCTCCATCCATCTCTTTTCCCTCCTGATTTATGTTCGTAGGTGATTTTCTCTGGTCTGTCTTCTCTGGGCCTTGAGCAGAGAGCTGGTTATGAATATTTTGGGCTGGACAACGAGCTCACGTGTTGGGCGCACGCACTCGCTCTCATGTGTCTCGTGTCGCTGCCTCCAAGCCTGTCCGTGAGAATAGATTGCCCAGGGTGCCAGCGAAACACAAAACTGCTGAAATATTTAAACATCAGATCATTACTACGTTTGCTATGTAATTACACATGCTCATTTCATATTCCCCTCATATGTGCGTACGTGTCCCCGTATTAACAGGGATGGATTTACAATGTGTGTGGGTGTATGTATAAGCAAGTATGCCTTTACACACTCGTGTGCTCTCAGAAACTATATGAATAAGTATATACTGTATGCTCCATTACATGTGTGTGTTTGTGTGTAATTTTTTATTTTGTGTGTGTGTGTGTGTGTGTGTGTTCACAGCTGCAGTTTCCTGGACATGATCCTGGAACACCCTCATTTGATCTCCCCTCCCTGTAGATTAGTATTAGTACATTAAAAATTTAATGCATTTTGTTGAGCATATGCAGTGTCAAAAAACAGTCAAAGAGAACAGTGGCATAGTTGACGGCTTTACGGCCACTCCTGTGCATGCTGTTACATAACAAGCTTCCCTCAGTCCTTTATAGGTTTATAAAAAGAGGGTAAAATACACCTCCGGGATTCATAATTTGTCAGAGAAATCATTTTTCTGACAATCGTTTGCTTGTCAGAAAACAACCTTGAGAGTAAAAAATGTCCGTTAAATCTTATTAGAAATACTGATAGTTAGGTTAGTCTATGGCTATGTGCCTTTCTATGTAGGGTTAGGGTTTCACAATATAACTGTATACTGTGAGACACAAAAGATTCCAGATTTGAGAACAGGGTTGCTTTATGACAATATTGCATTTACATCAATATAATAAAGGACCTTCATTTTTCAGGGATTTAATTAATTCCATTATCTACATTAAAACATGCCGCACAACTCTTCTCCACTACACCATATTTTATTCACTAAACATTTTTGGCTATCTTGCCTGGTGGTATCTGAGGCTGCTACGTCATGTGACTGACTGATCACCATAGATACCAAGTACACAAAACAACATTATCACCATCCTTGTTAAGAAAATTGTTGATTCACTTGATTAGCCCAAAACCCCATTTACATGTGGGTATTTTGAAGTCTTTAAAGGTCTCTCAAATTAATTTCTTCAAATTTTACTTTGTGTCCGTATCACGATATAGAATTACATAAACCACAATATAGAAGATCTATTTTTTAGCTGCGACCAGCGGCTCTATAGTGCTCTGTCGGTCGGTCGGTCGGTCGGTCGGTTGGTCAACAAAAATTTCCCCAAGCTCTGGCAGCCACAGTTTTTCAACCAAAGAGGCTGAAATTTGGCATGTAGGTCAAGTGTGTGTGTGTGTGTGTGTGTGTGTGTGTGTGTGTGTGTGTGTGTGTGTGTGTGTGTGTGTGAAAACTCTTAATCGTATTCACAGAGCATAACTCATGAACCGTTTGTTGTCGACGCGCTCCTGTTTCATGGGTGCGAGTTAGCCCTGCCTCTATACTTTGACCCTTTTTTTGCGCTTGTTTATCTGTTTTTTTCTGTTTATCTATAATTGTGTTACACTGCAATATTCAGGCCACGCTCAGTTGTTATGACATGGTCCGATGTCTGCCAAGAAAACCCTCATAACCACAATATATCACCACCCCCGCAATCTCGCACCACGACACAAGGCAAGATGGGTTCATGCTGTTTACATGAAATTCCTGCCCTACCGCCAGCATGCATAACACAGAAACTGAGATAGACCACATAACGTTTTCTCACTTTTCAGTCATCTGGTTTTGGTGAGCGCATGTCCACTTGTTCTTAGCTAACAGGAATGTAATTCGCCTTAACGCTGCCGCTGTAGACCGTTTGAAGGTTCAACAAGTTGTGTTTTCGGACACAAGTCCTTCTTTACATCACTGTTGCACTGAGCTGTTATTTGAACATCAGCCTTGCTTAATCGATGACAGTATAACATTGGTGGTGTAATAGGGAACCTTGGTAAATATTTATTCAAATAAATGTTAATTTTTCATAAATTAGGCTTAATGTGGCTTAATTACTTGTTTTCTAAGAAACTGAAAAACTGAAACTGAAAAGTTTTAGGTGATTAATCTCATTGACCCTCATGATCAATGGCACTTGGGTCTGATTTTATACTGTTCCAACTCGATTTGTCTACCTTTTATTTTCGACTGATAATTTTCTAATGATCTTGTTACATTAAACCTTTTAGAATCAGCTTGAACCTGCCTCACCTTTTTAAACTGATCTCTTGTTTATTATGATTATTATGTCTCAAACAAACTGTGGACACTGTGTGCACGAACCCCAGGAGGCCACTGTCCCTAAACATGAAACCACCTCATCGGACACCAACAATTAAATTACATTCATAATTTGCTTAGATTACACTGCTTGGGCCATCCTAATAATTGAATCACTTGTAGAGAAGCAGCTGAACCTGATGACCTTGTCTGTGTGATTTTATAATTTTGAGTTGCAGCTACTTGATTTTAGCAAGCAGCTTTACATGCTGACGTGTATCTCTTTTATATTTGTATTATTCTTAATCATCATTTTAAAGTCTTAGTAAAACTTTTGTTAAAACCGTTTTTCTGTCTCAGTCACATGCATTTGTAGTTTCTCACCTTTCCCTTCTCATCTCTTCAGGAGATCCAGCAGCAGCAGCCATTTAAAGAGCCCTATGGACTAGATCTGGCTGAGTTTCCTGCTGAGGAGGACCTGCTCATTTATGAAAGGTGAAACACAAAGCTGATATGAAATGAATGCACACATTTTAAAATGGTTGGCTGTAATGTAAAGGGAAGGCAAGGCAGTACGGAGTAAAAGATACAGTAAAAGTAAAAACGTCATCTACATAATTCTGATAAGAAATACTGTTGTTTTGCATGATTTGAGCATGTGGCAGCATGTAGAGATCGAACAGGAGAGGCCCAAGGATCGCCCCCTGGGGAACTCTACATGCCATTTTTGTTTGCTTAGATACACAGTTACCAATAGATACAAAGTAGTCTCTGTCTTGTAAGTAAGGTTTAAACCAGTTTAGGATTGTATACGGCTGATACAATTTTTAAAATTGGGACTTAATAGATAGACATTAATTTAACTATATATTTATCATTACGGTTGTAGTTTGCAGTGGTGTTGTACTGGATTGAGTTTCTAACGTTTTGCTGTAAGCCAGAGAAAGTAACACACACACAATTCTGGGTACATTTCTGTTGTGTTTCATACCTACCAACTCATGCTCTCCTCTGTTTATTTGGCCTTCAGCTCTCAGTGTACTATATATATTGAGAATGTTTTTTGGTGCCACGTTGAGGCAAACGCCTGCAAATGTAAGAGCTCAAGTCTCATTTTTCTGACTGTTTCTGCCCATTTAATTGAAGAAAATGCTTTTTTTTTTTTATTGTGATGGACAAATGCATCCAGTGTGCAAGACAGAGAGTGGAGGAACAAGCAGTCAGTTTCAGCAGCCCCCTCAGGGTCATTTTGTAAAAGGGACGTCGTCAACTCTGCCCTGCTGTGTGCATCACACTTCTGACTCTACTGCTCTTTGTCCACCTCTCCCTTCCTTCACCACTGGGTTTCATTTTCTGTCTGTCTTTTCTATTTCATTTTGTCCTTTCTCCCTGTTTGCTCCGAATCATGTTGATGAGCAGCAGTGAATAGTCATTGTCAGGCTCTGAACACAACTATCTGTTCTTTGGATGCGGACTGCACATTTCATACAATGTAATGCCTTTAATGGAGCTTTAACAGCTTTTTCTCATACTCGGCTGTCCTAAACTCACTGAGGATAACTGGCCCAGTGTATTATTTCAGTAGTTAGTATATGCTCATATCTTCAAAGAAATATTTACCATTTGTAGATTAACATGAAATTGTTGAGATTCAAACATTTAGTAAAATATAAAGTATGAAATTTCATATTAATTTGAAATTGTATTACATGAACCAAATAAGAATTACATGTTTGATGTTAAACAAACTAAACCCAAACCCCAAGTTTGCATAGTTGACCCCTTATCACAAGTGATCTTCTCAATGTGGTCATGAGTTGTCATCACTTTAACCAAAAAGCATTTTTCCCTTAGGGGTATGCTTAATTTAAAAGAATTTTAGTGGCCTAAAGGGGTGAAAGTATTCAGTTTTGTCTTATATTTTTACGTTATGTTTAGCAACTAATTCAAAGCAACTAGTTCAAATCCAAATCTCTGCGTGTGGAGAGATCAGTCACGAAAGAAAATACACAGATGGTCAGACAGATAGACTTAAAGACAGAGTAGGCAATTTATCTATGAAGCACTTTTTGTTATATTTGTTGAACTTATCTTTACATCCCAACAGCAATCCATAAATCAAATGCTCTGACACAAAAAATAAAAAAATCGGGTATCTGTGGCTGTCTCAGGCCTGTAATAAGCACGTCAAATCATTTAATTCAACACAAATGAAACGATCGGATGGCCTACCTGCCTGACTGACTACATACCTGACTAGTTGCCCACACTCAGCCCGTGCACTCATTGCACATGACCGGGGTCTTCTTAATATCTAATGTTACCGCAGCTACCTGTATTTAGCTTGGCAGCAATAAGTCACTGCTTCAAACTCAATTTTCAATTTCATTTTTTCAATGTTGTGTGTAAAGTTCCTTTTGTATAAAAGCATGCAACCGATTAAGACAAAGAAATCAAAAGAGTATCTTAATGTTGCATAATAAAAGTGATGCAGGTGGTATAGCTCCGGTTAAGAGGTCCCCGGTTGAAATCCGGGTGCCCCCTCTTTTCAAGTATGAACTGTAGTGCTCTTTGGGCTTTTAGGGTCGTAGTATCACATTGCGATGAGTTTATTGCTTCAGATGCATTTTGACTCTTACATATTGCACCCTAATATGTAAGAGTGACTGTGTTACATGCCACAGCCGAATTTTACCCACATTTGGCAGGTGGGTGGGTGCTAATGTCAAGCCTCGCTCCTACTGTAGTAGCACATAATGAAACTGCATTCATTACTGAGGCTGGAAGTTGGAGTGGCTCCAAAGATGTTAGCTGCAGCCAGAGCTTTGCTAATCAATGCATTAATATTAAAAATCATAAGCAAGAGCCAGGGGGGAACTCTCAACTATTGCATATTATTGTGTCTTTGCGAGAGAAAAATAACCCACGGGGAAATTTGAGATTTGATGATGATGTGCTCTGAACATTAGAAATCTCAACAGACGTGTTTAGCTCATCTTTGAGTATTTGTATTGAAAAACAGACAATTTGAACCGGAAATTTAGAGGGTCCTTTTAGAGAGTAATTACACTGTTACCCAATTACCTTTTGTTAATTTCTCTTCACATGATGAAAATGGAAGGAGCATGAGGCAGAGACAAACCTATACTGCTCCTATACTGTTGAATTTTGGCATATTCTGCGGTAATATTTGTCTTTTTATTTTGTGTGTGTGTTTTTTTTTCCCCTCTGCAGGTTTGCACATCTGGGCGAGAGCCAGCACAGGGTGGAAAGAACTGAACACATAAACCTGGCAAACATCTGCTTGTGAGTAAAACATGTGACACAGTCATCTAAACACACGCAGACAAAAGACATAAAACAAAACTCAATAATCCTCACTCACATGTAAAGTTAAGCATTACGCTGCTACATTGGTTTGTTGTTATAATCCGACCCTTTCAAATAGCACTCAGCATTTCCAGTAGCCTTGGGACAAGTGAACACGGTTGCTCTCACTAAGTGGTTTCCAGGCTTCTAGCTGTGCGCTGTTTAATATTCATCTCATATAACCAAACACTCTTTATTTACTTCTCGTCATCCCTGCTGTTTCCCAGTCAGTCCACCTCCTCGCCATCCTGCTCACTGCGGCCCGTGAGACAGGGGGTCATAGATGGAGTATTTGTTACTCAGTCAGATGCAAAATTCAACCACACGTGGGATTGCAATGTGCAGCCGTACAGACGCATTAGCAGTTTCTCTCTTTGCCTTGCTCTCTCTCTTCTTTCTAGTGCCAACTCTCATACACAGTCAGAATCGCCACGACAAAATGGCTCATCAGGATTCCTCTTGAGAAGTTTTCTTTTGAATTCTTTCCTTTGCTTGTGTTGGTCTGTGTTGATAATGTTGCTACACCACCGGGGACTCAAATCAAACAGGCTCCAGTGTTTTATTCGATCATAACAGAGAGAATAGAGAGAGATGCAATGGTAGCCCATATTTTCTTTAAATCAACCACTAGCTGGTTACTCCTTTTTCCAGTCTTTGTGCTAAGCTAAGATAACCAGTTGCAGGCTGTAGCTTCATATTAAACAGCCAGATATGAGGGTGGTATCGATCTACTCCTCTAACTTTCTACTACAAAGCTAATAGTATTTCCCAAAAAGATTCCTTTAAATATTTGAATGCAGAGTTCATACAGACTGTAGTGTATTGACCTAATTGTCTGATCTAGTGCTTTGCAGAATAACATAATGAAAACTGGTCTACCCACCACATTAGCACACATTAATAGGAATGCAGTGTTCTTAGTTGTTCCATTTTTATATACCTATAAAGGCCCGAGTCCAAAAATAAAAGAAAGGAAGCAAAATATTTGTATTGTAAGTATTGTTGTTTTTATGAAGTGCCTCTGTGCACAAGAATAGTATACCAGTCTCTCAACCCAGTGGTCTACTCAAGAAAAATAACCCTTATTACTCATATCGCTCATGATGAGACAAAGGCTTTTAAAGAAGAAAGTGGCAAGGGGCATGAGAGGAAACACATGGGGTTGTTTTGTTCCTTTGCTCTAAAAATACATCCAGGTAGTAGGTTTAGCTGCATGCATCACAGCTGGATGGAACATAAATAGAAATAATACCTGTACAGAATGGGGAAAATGGTAAAGAGAGGGCACTTGGTAGTGCTTTTCTTCATCTTGTGTTGCACTTTGCTGTGTGAAAGCATAGGTTAGAGAGAGAGAGAGTCTGCAGGTGAAGAGATTTCTGTTTGTGCAAGCTCTATGGGGGCATTATTGTAGCAAAACTATTTACAAATGTGAGTGGAGAGTCGTATAATTGTATCTCAGTCTGTGTGTGCGTAATCAGATTTGGAAATGTGTGTAAAAAAAAAAAAAAAATCAAAATCTGTATTCAGATTTGCACGTGTAGTGAGATTTGTAAATGAGTGGACAAATCCAGAAATGCATGCATAGATAATAATGACTGAAAAGTATTTGGCTCCAAGAGCTGGAAATACCGACAGGTCACAAGTTAAAACTCAGACGGGCCTCTCAGTGGGCTGTCTTTATACATGTGACTTTTGCTACACTTCTGCCATGGCAGAGATTTCAAATGCATGTGATGATTTCCTAGAGTGTGTGGAGAATAGCTTTACAGCCAGTGTGCCTCTTACTGTGTGCCTCAGCAGCTTTACAGCCTACATACCACCAGTCAGCATTAGCACTACCCATGTAGCTGCCCCTAAAGTCGGAGTGCACCCGTACCCGTTCTGACCGTTATGGATTGGAGATGCATTGAAACGGCCAGGAGCGAGCGGACAGGGAGGGTTAATGACTTTCTTCTGTCAGTTTTCTCACTTTCCAAAGACAAGTGTTGCAGTATGAAAGTCACTGTTTACCAGCTTAGTAAGAGGACGACTTAGACGGCTAACCATTTCCTAGAAAGCCAGATGGAGCCGATGTACATCGATTACTCGCTCGCTGGACGTCTTCTTGTAACGATGGTAACATTGAAACTGGTCACTTGAAGGAAGGCTGAAGGAAGTTGGATGAAATGAAATGGATGCATTTTCTAGCCTCCATCTCTGTCTTCAGATTGATGTCAACAACCTTTTTGGAGCAAAGACGTGATGTGATCAAGGAAAAAGAAATACAATTGAATTCAATTTATTTTACTAATTTAGCACAGGTGAAAGTTATTATCTGTCACACAAAGGTGGCAGACACGAATATTGGCCTTTGTGTACAACCTCAGTCAGCAGGGAATTGTAACATATTTCCATCATTCAGTTTGCATCTATCCTTGTTCGCCTACATCTTCACCTTTGATCACTCCGGCCACTCATTAGTCAGTCCATCCATTGCTGTCATCCTCATGTCAGGTCCACAAGGTCCGGCAGGTGTGTCCACTGTTGTGCAACAGTGCTATTCTAAGACGCTGTTACAGCACCTCAAACGTGTTTCCACGGTTTGAAGCCCTTTAGTCTTTCACCTCCCTCTATGTAGTTCCTCTGTTTAACCCATCAGGCATAGACAAAGCTGACTCTGTTGATGGCAATAAAAGAGGAAATGAATAAATGAATACTGTGGCAGATTCCTGTTGAGAAGCAACAGTGAGGTGTGGTGATTTGTTTCCTCCTTAAATGATAATGAGCTTTTAAGTAACAGATCCAGAATAATAGACAGTTATGACTGACTAAAAAAGATCATTTACTTTCCTTGTGAGTATTCATGTTAGAGATCTGGAAGTGATTTTGTTTAGATTTGTAATAACTAATAATTGGGAGATTTATGTTAACTCCAGGGTCATATTTTCTGTATTTTTTTATATATATAATTTTGTCAAAACATGAACACCTGTAATTAAAAAAATGCTTTTCAAGGTGCTCCTCTCTAGCCTGGGAACCAGGCGAATCGGCGAGTTTGTGTTTTATTTGCTCTGGCAGATATGTCCGGCCCCTCTCCCATACAGACAGATTTCCTCGGAACTGGTATCTGGCTAATCACAACCGTTTATGTAATATTAGGCAGGTTTAATATGATGACTGGCAGAGAGAAACACAGTTGAGGCATCTTCTAAAATAACCAAGATGGCTGCCACCAATGCCGAACGTTCCACAGTCGGCTACAGCGGCAGTATTAAACGGACTGGATGGTAAATTCTTTCTAAAAGAAGAACAAACAACTGCACTTAAACTTTATGTTGATAAGAAATATGTGTTTGCCGTACTTCTGACAGGACATACGTCAGGACGGCGTTTCGCTGCTCTGATTGGTTGTATTGGCCTGTCAGAAACGCCCCTTTGAAATCAAAAATTAACTGAGAGGTTCCAGACTAATACACATTTGCAAGTAGTGCATATGAATGCACTACTTGAAAACAAGCCCCTACAAGTCCCTACCATACTAAGTGTATATGAATAGGGTAATAATTGTAAAAACTGTTGTATTGTAAGAAATTTGTAATTGTATTGTATTGTATTGTAAGAACTGATCACCATTAGGTCTTTAATACATCCACTGTACACTCTATCTCTTAGCTCTTTCTTTTAAAATGGTTTCACCAGGGCACATTACACATTAAATTGCCCAATTCATAAATCAAGACTAACGTCAGAATGCTATTCATAAAGTACCATTTTGGCTCAAACTTTTACAGAAGTGAATGTGTGTGAAAACTGACCACCTTAATTAAATCAATTTCGCAAGCAATAATACTCACAAATTTTGTTTTGAGTCAGAGACACATTTTCACCTGTCAGTTTGTAGCCTTTTCCGCTTTCCACTTTTTCACCATAAACAACAAAATTCATATGTTTCTAATGAAGCATATATATTTGTTGTCTGATAGAGAAATGGAAGTAAAGACTTAAAGAAATAGTCTGTATTGCCTTCTTTCTCAAGCTTTTGAGACAAAGTTAGTCAATTTAAAAACATCATCACAATCATTCTCATTTTTGATCAATGCTCCTTCATGGTTTAGTCCATTTCATGAAAAAGTCTTTGTAGTATGTACAGTACTATATTGTGTAGTGCATAATATTCATATTTTGCATCATGCAACAACTTTCCATGTTTTTTAATGCCTTCTCCTACTTTCCATGTATATGTTATTACATTGAACCCTTAGTTTAACACTCCATTGTTACCTAAGAAAATATAGGTATACTTTCTGCTGTGTGTGGTTCAGGTTTTTCTTTCTGTAGTGTATCCCAAATCAGGGAAAAATAACTAATGGTAAACAGTTTTTGTGATTGCCTTTTAGGATTAGAGTGAAGTCAATTTTATTTATATACCCCAATATCACAAGTCACAAATGTGCCTCAAGGGGCTTTAAAATCTGTACAGCATACAGTATCCTCTATCCTTACACGCTTGATTCAGATAAGGAAAAATCCTCCCCAAAAAAAGGGAAAAATGGAAGAGAAAGCAGGAAGGGATCTCCCTTCCAGGACGGACAAGTGATAAGTGTAAGGGAGTCAACATAATTTGCTAAGAAAAGACTCCGCTGCCCTTCTGGTCAAAAGCTGGAGCAGATCCTGGCAGTAGGAAAGCATCTGAAGGTGGGTTTCCTTCCACCTGTTTTTATGTGCTTCCTCAATTTGTGCATAAAAAGTAGTAATGCCAGAACTTCAGAAAACGTTTTACATAAAAACAAAATGCAACAAAGTTCAATGGAAACAGACATAGCGAATAAATGATGACGTACACAAAGCATGTGATTTAAACATCCAATGAGGAGACTATAAATAGCAGAAGACGAAAACATCTGATCTGTGTGAAGCGATGAGGAGACTTTAGTGTTTCTCAAACTAATCTATGAAACAAGCAGAATTATGAATCGTGTTTTCTCCACAGTTTGACTTGTGCTCTTTTAGTTACGCCATGTTGTTGGGCCCTGTCCAGAAACACAAACGTGTGATAAACCTGCCTCTTGGTTGCCCTGAGTCAGTGTGTCTTTGGTTTCATGTTGGGTGCTTGAACTCTTGCAGGTTTAGTTAAACCTTTTAATTGAAATTAAAACCTTAATTGAGGGCTCCATGATGACACTTACTGGCTTCATAATTTATCTCAAGGCTTCCTCGATCTACCAGCGCCTCTGTTGTGGCTTTAATAATACAGCCATTAATCAAGGAGGTGCATTTGTAATGGGGCCATGTGTCAGAGCCGCCTCTCACTGGGGCCTCAGCTGCTGTTGGACTAGCTGACTGAGTGGATGACCTGACATGCACGCAGTTGATAATCCACTCTTAAGATGATGAGACATGCTTTAGGGTCTAGTTTCCGTGAAAATATGAGTAATTGCTGTGAAAGCACCCGTCTCTGCCGTCCTCGTGTTGTTTCCATTAACAGTCTTCTTAATGACCCGCCCTCTCCAGCAGGTTTTCATTAAAACATTTTTCCAGTCATTGGTGCATTTTATTTTGATCATCTAGTGTGAACTATAGATAGCAACCATTTTTTACTGATGTGAAAATCCATGGCTTGTTTTTCTACCACCACGTGATCTCTCTAAAATAAGTTCTTCATTACATCCACTATTTTTAACATGCTTCTGTCCCTCTGTCTTCATCCCCCCTCTCCATTGTCCCTCCCTCTCAGAGAGCCAGTGTCCTGCTTCTCAGAGGACAGCATCTACGCTGTTTTTCCTCCAAAGGTCGACCGAGACAGCCGCGATGAGTTTGAGAGCCACGTGATGACGGGCCAGGGCCAGGTGAGGGTACTGTGCAGGGATGACATGTTGATGTACAGGGAGTATGTCAAGAACAGATACATGTGAGACACACACAAACAGAAACTGGATCTCTGTTAGCAAAATCCAGATCCAGGTTATCAGCTCCAATCAGTGCAAAATTCCATCTTTTTGTTTGCAGCTAGAGGACAGACCAGCAGATGTTTCTTGCATTTGTAAATCTATTTTGCTTCTGCCAATTTCTTGGATTCTTTTTTTTTTATGGCTGCGAGTGGACTGTCCCCAATATATCCTGTATTTGGACAAAACTATGTGGGTTGACTTTATTTTTTTATTTTTACTCAAAGTGTTTTAATACCTCCAAATGTCTGTTTTTTATTCATTCAGACATGCCTTAGCAGGCTACATGGTGCTTTTTATTTGGTCTTTGTGTTATTTTCTATCAATCAAATTTTAATTGCAACTCTTTTAAGAAAGTTAATATATGAGTGTGGATATATAAGTAATTATATATACATTTCAAGCATGTAAATTGATGTAAATTGTATTGACTCTTAAATATTCTGAATGTTAAATGTTAGAACCATTAATATGATGGCAAATTGAATGAAAAATGTTTTATTTATTCTATTAAACCAGTTTAATGTCATTTGAGCCTTTAAAATCTGTTTAAAAATGGAATATACATTGTTTCTCTTGCATAATGTAAGTCATACATGTACTGTTTTTTCTTTTCTTAAATAAATATGACAACAAGCTTTTTGTCGTCATATTTATTTTATTACATTGCATCATGTAATTTGATGAAATCTGAATTGTATTTCTCTGCAGACAAAACACATCACCGATACCTTGATAGTATGGGTTTCATCAAACCCAATTCTTAGTTTACTAAACTGCACCCTATTTTTGTTATGTATAAATGCATTTCTGAAATGTCAGCCAATCATTGTGTATAGTAGTTCTAAATTAAAAATGTATTTATTAACATGATGTGACAGATTTGACTGCTGTTGCTTACACTAATGTTATAATATATAATGTTATATACTAATGTTTTTCCTCCTTTTTGCTCCTCTACTTGAATATTGTTACTTTCATGCAGCCTTTGTAATCGCACCCCTTGTCCTCTACTGTCTTTCTGTCATCCCCTTTTCACTTACTCAGGCTGTTCACTTTTGTTCTGTCTATCACACTTTCTCTTTTCTCTCTTCTCTCATTCACTCTTTTAGTATTCAGCTTTCAGCCACAGGTGTCAAAAAATGTGAAATATGATAAAGACCGCCTTTCCTGTAATACACATACAAATTCATTCAGCATACTGTCTGGCCACTGGTCTCTGCATCAGTGCCTCGTGACCCTGAGGAAGGGAGGGAGCAGAGGAGAGGTGCCTCAGCATGTGATGTGTTAGAGAACGTGATGTGTTGGAGAATGGCAGGGGAATTAAAGCACAATAACTTGTATTTAAAACCACATTAACTCACAAGGATGGAGTAGATGGAATATGTTTCATTCATCGTCCATATTTTCCAACCCTGCAGCACTATTATTATAATTGAGGAGCTGTAGATGTTCAGAGTGCACTACAAATATCTAGAATACAATCCAGTAATAACGCATCTTACCTAAAGTGAAGAGAGCCTCTCACCTCTCAGTAAGTTTGCTCCAGTCTCCCTTTTTCCCCCTTGAAAGCCTCTCAGCTGACCCAGAAGGCTTCTACATTTCTACATTGTCGGAGCCCTTGAGAATATGGATCAAGTCAGGGGGGCTTTTGTTTTTACCTGGGATGCTTACATTAGTTTCTGATGGTTGTTGACAATGGCCAATTAGCTAGATAGCTTAATAGTATAAATACATGTAAGTAGATATTCCAGTTTAGCTTTATTGGGGATGTGGTGTGGTGTGACTTCAGTTTCACATGCTCTACAGAATTCTACATTCTTTGAATCCTTGTTTCCTACCTAATAAATTCAGCTCAACGGAAATGTATAGGTCTCATTCAAGGCTTGTTTTCTTGGAAGTGGCTTTCTCAGAAGTGATGTTCTTTGGAGTATCAAGATTATTAGATAAACTAGGGCCATAGATCTCTGAGGGTCCTCCACCGTATTGGTGTCCCATCACCCCTAACATATACAGGTTTATAACTCTACCAAATCCTATTTTAGAATAAAATTCTGCTCAGATGTTGCTCCAAAGGGGAGAAAAAAAAATCTCAAATCTAAGAAAATGAGTAATCTGATGCCATTTGTTTTTGTTTTTATTTGTCAAGGATTGGCTGCGTTGAGGGTAATTTTGTAAGGCTTAAACAGCAAATAAGGCACAGCAAAGTAGCTGGGATTTTAGATCCCCCCCAGCGCAAATCCCCAACTGCCTAAGAAATGTTGGACTGGACATGACATATACTGCTGCTCACCCTTTTTCCCCCATTTTAAGAGATGTGTTCAGATCCATCATCAGTGCTTATTTTTTTAACACAATGAATTAATTGAATTTGGGCTATTAGCAATCAGCTGTTTTTTTTAGCAGATGTAAATATCATAAAATTGATGTCATGATGACCTCTCCAGTGAGGCAGGTACAGCACAATGGCTCAGACACATTTATAACATTATGTGACCATTCCTTTTGTGACTCCTTTGTGAGTTGTACACTTATTGTGTTTTCAATCGTATGTGTTTCAACGTAAAGTGTGTAAGTGTCCCTGAGTGAATACAATATAAGAGAAGTAAGTACCTAAAGGAAGAAGAGGTTGATGTTTATGAGTAAATTGCAGCGTTACGGTTTTACAGTGAAAGTGTCCTAATGATGTCCATTCAGCTGATTAGAGACATTTTTCTTGAGTAAATATCTCTATAAGGCTGTTAAGGTAAAGGGTATGTTTGTGTTCTAGCACGTGAGAGGCACGGCTGGTTAGGGTTTGTCTCATGAAAGGGACCGTTAGGGAAAAGAGGTCCTTTATGTAAGACCTCATGTTTTTATGTTCCTAATGGTAGGTGTCTCATTACATTGAAACCTCTCAGCAAACACGGGTACGGATGAATAAATGCATTGACTTGCTGATATTTTTGGGGACCTCACAAAAATAGAATAACGATTGAACGTTTGACGGTGGCGCCCGTGCGGCAGTGCCTCTATTTTGGTGGAAATTCTATTTGTTCGGTTTAGTCCATCATAGAAAACCATCAGAAATGATTTTGAGATGTAGTTTAGTCCTGTTTGTGGTTGGGTATCTGCCTAGGTCTTTGATGTGAGTCACTGGGCACATCATGTGACTGCTTAGCTTATGAATGAAGACAACCCCTTCTCCAGCCTCCAGTCTACTGACAAAAGGTGGCCAAACAGCTGTTGCCTGGAAACCAGAACTGGTTACCATATTGCAATGTTGCTTTGAATCTCCCCCTACCTCCCCTGTCTCTCAACATGTCATCCATTGTTCTATGATATTTAATTGTTGAAATGTAAAACATTAATTCAATTTTTTGTATACAATCATTTTGGCAGCCGTACAGTACATATTACATACTATTATAATTCCAAAACACTCATGAATGTAGAGACATCGTTGTTCAGATGCCTTGTTTTAGTCCTTGCGTCCTTAATGTAGCTCTATTAAGCAATTTTGAAAATAAAGGGCCTCCTAATAAGAAAATTTCACATTCAGAGGCTTAAGCCATTCACAATTGACCTCAGCCAGTTCTTTACTCATCATTTACTTTAAAGCAGAGTTATGAGAGAAAAATAGATCTTAAAATAGATTATTTGATGGCAAAGAAAAAGGGGATGTAGGTTTAAAAGGTACTATACGTGACTGTCAGAATATCATTGATATTAACACCGGTGGCCATTAAGTGAATTGCATTCAAGTCAAATCAAGTCAATTTTATTTGTATAGCGCCAAATCATAACAAAACTTATCTCCAGAAACTTCTCACATAGAGTAGGTCTGGACCATACTTTTTAAAATATTATTTACAGAGACCCAACAATTCCCACCGTGAGCAGCACTTAGCGACAGTGGTGAGGAAAAACTCCCTTTTAACAGGTAGAAACCTCGAGCAGAACCGGGCTCTGGGTGGGCGGCCATCGGCCTCGACCGAGTTGGGTTGAAAGGGGAAGAGAGAAGGGGAGAGACAACATAATAATCAGACTAATAATAATAACTGCAGCAGTGAGCGTGGAGCAGGAACATGGGGGCAGTAGACGGCCTGCAGTCACAGAACGAGACTCTACAGCTCCAGAGGCACAAACACCTGCAGAAAGTGAGAAGGCGAAAAAACACAAAACTACAGGGAAGATGTGGAGTTAGTAACATACATTAATGGGATAAGAATACGTACGGATGGGGAGAGAAGGAGAGAGAAGCTCAGTGCATCGTGGGAAGTCCCCCAGCAGTCTAGGCTATATAAGCTTTAAAAATTGGAAAATTATGCTCGGTGCTAAAATGGAATCAAAGTTTGGGGGACATGATGTTGATTGATGTTTCCCAGGTGTCAAACTTTTAGTGTAAAGATGAAGACCATATAAGTATCAACGCTGCCTTGCTGCTGCTGTTTACAGTCCCCCAGATAACAGAATAAGGTCCTGGGTGTAGAAGTATTTATATTAATAACTGTTTATATTGTTTTTTTATTTTGTCTTTGATCCTGTTCTTTTCTAAACTAGAATGAAGGGATGACTTCCATTTCATTGTGCAACCCTGTGTTGTAAAATGACATAAATAAATAACCCATGAACCTTAAACCCTGAAACAGTGATGTGAAACACACAAGACTGAGCATGATTGACGGCCATCATGTTGATAGATGAGGTAAGTAAAGTGACATTGTTATTTTCGATTGACTAACTTGTTTTAGGGGAGCTGAGGAGAGGCAAGGCAGTCAGGAGCACGAATAACCGTCACATTCTCCGGAGTTTCCCAGCAAAACCAGACAAACAAATCTGTCTACACGCTGTCATAGGCAATCAAGCAATGCCGGGAAGGTCTCATTTTTAAAGTTGCGTTACAATCTGTTCACACATTAGCAACACAAAGCAGTTAATACATGTAAAAAGTTACAAATAGTACTTTTAATCCACACCCCATTTGAACATGTGCTTTGAACACGTCACATGTGATTGAACAGTTGAAGATGACTCCATGTTTAAATAACAGAAGAACTATGATCTTCAACTTTGTTATTTCCCATCTGAAACATTCATTTTAAAGTGCCTTTAGTCTATCAGGGCTCACTGTAGAATAATAGTTGCAATACTAAAGCCTTTCTTAGGTAAGTTCATCTGTCAAAGGAAAATTAGACAAAAAGATTCAAAATGTTTAAAACAGGGAAAGGAGTGATGGCCAAAGATATAAAGTATTACAGCAGTATTATCAGTATCTACTGGGTGTAACAAGATGTTTGCTTCTAGATGAACATTTACCAGATTTACTGAATCACGTGTGACAGCCTGTGCACTGAGTCTTGGTGAGTGTCTGAGATACTGTAATTAACACAATGCTTTGAAACCGATCAAACCGAGCAGGACTTGTTCCTGCAGGCCGGGAGCAATGACGTTAAGTATGTGTTAAACACATCATGTTCACCATCGTAGAGGAGCGTCTTTGCATGCTATCATTTGCTAATTCTGCACCAACGTGGAAGAACGACCGACCAACACTGCCTCGGAGCCCTACTGCTAAGCTATGGATAAGGGTTCAATAAGTGCATTGGAGAGTAAATAAAGGGTGCTCTTTCTTTCTCTTGAAACTGAGTGAAATTACAAAGTGTTTAAGATAAGTTTACACACCTATTCAGTGTGAAGTCAGACTTTCAAGGTATTCATCTACAGCATATGTACATGAAATGAAACATTTACTTAAGGGATGACAAAACTGATTTCATTAGTAAATGTCACTTCACAATGTCATGGTGTAAGTGCTTGTCTTCACACCAATATTCCTGATGCCTATATCTGGGACCTTGTGTGTTGGCATCTGCACAAGCTCCTGGAGAGCTGCCTGAGATCAAAACTCAGCAAGACTTGCAAGAGAGAGAGGAAGAGCGTGCAAGAGGATAGGCTGCTTTCATCTTCTCAGTGAAAAAAAAAGCCCTGAAAGGGAGCAGCCCTGATGCTGGGGAGGGAGATGCTCTCTCTCTCTCTCTCTCTCTCTCTCTCTCTTTCTCGCTCTCTCTCTCTCTCTCTCCCCCCCCCCCTCCTGTGACGTCACTCGGGTTTAAAGCCCTCCTTGCTCGTCCTCCTCTCCTCGTCCTCCTCTTCCTCCTCACCCTCACATTCACCTTCCCCACCGAGCTCCACACCGGCCAATGCTTCGCTCCACCCGTGCCCTGGGTGTCTGTCCCATGCGTGGGGAGGGCAACAAAATCAAGGGCTTCACCTGAGAGGGTCCCGAGGAGCGAGACAACGAAAAAAGGGGGGGTCAATCGTTGCATCCTTCTCATTTCGATTTTGACATCTTGCCATCGGACGAAGGGCTCTGATTTCAGCGGACAGCTCAGCTCACACCGTTTTGTCTCGGAGGTGGGTATTCCAGATTTTTTTTTTTTTTTTTTCAGAAATCGTCTTCCACATAAGGAAAATTATGAAAAAGTATTGTTTATGTTGGTTGCAAATGTTTTTTTTAGTTTGAATTTCCCCCCCAGAAAAGTGTTATATATAAGTGTACATATATATATATGAGAATTAACTCCTTGGAATAATAGCCTGCCGTAGTAATCTTAATTACAGCAAAATAGATTACTTTTTGTCACTTTTTTTATTCCTTAGTGGAAAAAAAAATACTAATAACTATGTAACTATTTAGCACCATAACTACACTGTAAGTCTATAAAAAAATCAAAAAACCTTTGTAGAAGAAGTAAGACTAAGAAGTGTTGTTGGGTGTTGTTTTCTCAGAGGATAGCGGAGCTGTGATTTCAGCACCACGGACAGCTCCGGTCCCTTTAACTTTAACGGGGAAACTTCGTCCTGAGATTTGATTTAAATTGCGCCACGCTGGTGGTTTTGCGGGGTAAAGTCGGTTTAAACTCAAAATACGGAGCCCCAATTTTGAAGATGAAGTCATGGCTACAGTCTGATTCTCTGCTGCTCAACTCAAACTACCTAATTAAAAGCGAGCTGTACAGTAGACACTATAGAAGTTACAAAAATCTGTTTTAGGGTGGATTTTCCCCTGTAACTTTTGCATGACTCTTGCAACAATTTTTCCACAAATGACAATAATCTGAGCCCACAACTGCATCATTGTCATTTCAATTTATCATACTCTAGGTATTACTAAACTATATGCTTTTTTTGCATTGGGCCCTTGTGTATTTCAGTTATTAAGTAAACTTACTCTAGCAGGTCAGTTTAAGCTTTACAAGACAGTGAAACCTCACCAACTCCACTGGATCCTAGTGAAGAGAGATGTTACGTTTTTTTTAATGAAATCTAATTGCTCTTCTGCTGCCTACAGGACGAAGGGACGACAGCAACGGAGACATGAACGAGTCGCTGGTGGTGAACGACTCCTCCGCGAGCCCTGTGGCTGGAGAGGCTCTCCCATGGATGGAGGCTGATTCTCTGGAGCGCAACGGCAGCCTGGGCTTCTCCACCGCCCCGTTAGATTTCCCCATTAACCCGTGGGACATTATGCTCTGCATGTCAGGCACCGTCATCGCCTGTGAAAACGCCATAGTAGTGGCAATCATCTTCTACACGCCGACACTAAGGACTCCCATGTTCGTGCTGATTGGGAGCCTGGCCACAGCCGACCTGCTGGCCGGCATGGGATTAATCCTGAACTTTGTGTTTCAGTATGTGATCTCCTCTGAGACTATCAGCCTCATCACTGTAGGCTTTCTGGTGGCCTCCTTCACCGCGTCCATCAGCAGCCTTTTGGCCATTACCGTGGACCGTTACCTGTCCCTCTACAATGCTCTGACATACTTCTCAGAGAAGACGCTGCAGTACGTACACCTGATGTTACTGGGGACCTGGGGGGTGTCTCTGTTCCTGGGCTTGCTGCCGGTGCTCGGCTGGAACTGCCTGGACGACCCAGCCTCTTGCAGCATCGTTCGCCCTTTGACCCGGAGCAACGTCACGCTCCTGGCCACCTCCTTCTTCGCCATCTTCATGCTCATGCTGACCCTCTACTTCAAGATTTGCAAGATCGTGTGCCACCACGCCCACCAGATCGCCCTCCAGCAGCACTTTTTTGCCACGTCGCATTATGTGGCCACTAAGAAGGGGGTCTCCACTTTGGCCATCATCTTGGGGACGTTTGGCGCCAGCTGGCTGCCCTTCGCCATCTACTGCCTGGTAGGCGAGAAGGAGTATCCATCAGTGTACACCTATGCTACACTGCTGCCAGCCACCTACAACTCCATGATCAACCCCATCATCTACGCCTACAGAAACGCAGAGATCCAGCGCTCCATTTACATGCTCCTCTGTGGCTGCTTTCAGGCCAACAAGGCCTACCGGTCCAGGTCACCAAGTGAAGTCTAAAAAAAGGCACTAGGGCTCTTTTTGTGTGAGTGTATGTGTGTGCGTGTTGGAGTGTGAGAACAGAGAGAGCAAAAAGACAAACCATCCTGTGACCATCGACAATCTGCTTACAATTGACAGTGATTCTTTACAAACACACAGGGGGTGTGATGCTAGAAATGTGTCTCTCATGCGTACTGTATTTGCACTTTACTATGTCTCAACACAAGTTAGGATGAGATTTTGGAAATGCTGTGAACAAGAAACCTCTGTGAAAAAGACAAAACAAACCTGTGAATGTACTTAAATGAAAAAAGAATGGAAAATCTTGCACTTTACCGTGTTTTTTGAAATGCCAAAGCAGTATTGTACAGCGTGTATTATTGTGTTTAAACGTTTGAACTTGTGAGTACCGTGTGCCATTTTTCTATTTTGTATGGTATTGTCTTTGATGTACATTTTCTACAAGAGAAAATAAAGGAATAAAATCCAGCTGTGGCTCCGTCATGTGTCTTTACTGTAGCATGCTTCTTTGTGTTACACCTGACTTGTTTTTTCATTCTTTTTATCTTCACCGCATTCTAGCCTCTTCCTTCCTTCCTACATTGCAGGTGGGTCTGTTTGAAGAGACTAATGGCACATTGAGAAAGCAAGTACCTTGCCCCCGGAAAATAGCTTCAATTTTCACCTAGACACATTTGAATCCTGTTTGCTCACTCTGTGTGTGTCGTGTGTGTGAAAGAGAAAGAGAGAGAGAGTGCATGCGACAGACAGATATAGAAAAATGCCACAAACGTGTGAAAACGTGTGCGGTGTGGTCAATTGATTGAGCAGTTTTGATAACCTTTCCTTCAGGATGAACAGGTGGAATGTAACCTTCTGCAATTGACTATCTATGCATTCCTTATTGGCCTTGGTTTATGGTTGTATTGATAAGATATTATGCACTCTACTGTTTAAGCACAGGACATGAAAAAGGTTGTTCAAACAGTTGCCTTATCTCTCTTTGTCTCATCTACAATTATGATTCAGGAGTAAAGCAGTCGTAGACACGTGTTTGTGTGTGTGTGTGTGTGTGTGTGTGTGTGACAGAGTGAGAGGCACAATGACTATAAATCTGTCTGCTGTCCCTGTCAGCAGCTGTACAGACTCTGAATGAACCTGGCAGCCTCAGCAGCCACAAACATAGCATTTTATCTGCCAGGCTGTTTAAACAGGTATTGGTTGAGGGCATCAGACTGCCACACACAGGAACGAGGCATCTGTTGTAGACCAGGAGACCTACGTGTTTGGATACGTACACAGATATCTCCTTGTAAAAGTTTTTACATGGCAAAAATGACATCAGCACACCACCCTAAATGCTCAACTTAACTGTTTTTTTTTTTTTTTTCAGAATATAAGATTATATAAATCAACATGTTCATGAAACATATTTATTAACATGTATTAATTACATGGTCACTAATATGTATTAATGAACATTTAAAATGAAAATGCCAGAAAAGCTGTGATGTGGTGTGATGTGATTCTTTGATCTGGCTGGAGTCAAATGTCTCCAGTGGAAATGTTTTTTTGTGGATTCACTTTTGCTCTGTCTTGCAATAACATTTCTACTCCCTCGCAAACTGTCTTACATTCCCTTGCAATTATGTTCCCACACAGTGCTTTGCATTACCTCTGATTCATGTTTTCATATTTTACATTGTGCAACACCCAGGTTTAACCTACTTTATGCCAAACCGTATCAATTTAAAGAATCCTACATTGCTTCATTAGCATGGTTGTTTAATTGCTGGAAATAAAAACTCAAGTGAATTATTAGACTAAATGTTCAGGACAAATTCACATGTACAGTTGAGTGTATTGTAAATGGAGATACTCCAAACTAGTATTAATAAAGCTTTGTAAGGAAATAGGGTAAGATAAGATAAAACTATATTGATCACTTAAAGGGAAATTCACATGTTACAGCAGTACAAGAAACAATCTTGAAGAAGTAGGAAACAGACAAAGAGCTATTGAGCTATTTGGAATAGTAAATATGGCACAATAAGAAAATGAATTAACAATATACAAAAATGATATAATACATACAATACCATTTAAATCACATGACATGACTTGAGCAGTGTGTAGGAATCCGTTTCATAATACAAAATATATATATATGTATATAAACAATTTACTGTTTATACATATTGTATACATATATACTAAGATATATATATATATTGATATGAATCAGAGGTGACATATATACATAAATGCAGAATTTAGCATACACCACAAAATACATTTATATATTTTCTGTAATATAGCAGTAGTGTAGTGAGAGAATGCATTTTTTCACATAATAACATTGCCACACTTAACCCTTGTGTTGTCCTCTGGGTCAAGGTGACCCGGTGGCCGAAAATGTCCTTCTGTGTATGTAAATGTTGTTATGCATGACATTTGTGATTCTTGAAGCGGTTATCTTTTGTTTTTAGTTTGTTTCTTGACAATAGGAACAGAGTAAGAAACAGAATAAAGGAAAAGGATGACACAAACATATGATACATCACCTCGACCCAGAGGACAACACAAGGGTTAATGCCTTACAGGTAATGTGAAATGTGTTGCCTTTTATCCAGTCTCTATTCAAATTTGATTATGCACATGGACCTATGGAGTAGATTTTCCATAACACTACTACACAAAAGCACCTTTACAAAAGATAATGATGCCCTCCTTATCATTTTCTCTTAGCAATCACGGAAGTGTGGGCTTCACGTGGGCTCTTTTCACGATGGCTCCACTCTGTAATTTT
Organism: Lateolabrax maculatus; assembly: GCA_031216445.1. Lineage (NCBI taxonomy): Eukaryota > Metazoa > Chordata > Actinopteri > Acropomatiformes > Lateolabracidae > Lateolabrax > Lateolabrax maculatus. The sequence goes on along the minus strand of CM062212.1, from coordinate 10,682,998 downwards.
TAATAACTTGTTTTGTGGCTGTTGGACGTCCCACTCACGTTTCAACAACAGCTCTCACGTAACATAAAAAATAGGGGTCACCGCGCTTGCCCCTTATGTGGACTCTCAACTGTAATAATCTCCAGCTGGAAAGCTGTGAAGCCCTCAGTCAGTTTAAGGCTGATCACAAAGTGGGGGAAAGGTGAGGGATGCTGGAGGCCACTAATGGACTGCACACTGAGGCCCGGGCGCTGTGAGAGCAGGAGATGTTTGTTCACCTTGTTATTTTCTCCACCTCAACAGATGTTGCCTTTGGTCATCCGCCAAAGCCGGCAACCACCTGTTTGTACACAGGGCTCATGGAGTTCGGCTCTGCTTTTGGTCTCTACCAACTCTTGAGGGAAATATCTGGCTCTTTAGCTGCTGGATGCTGGACTATTTTCACCATTTTAACTGAAAGTTGCCCGCAGCAGCCGAAAATGACACAATGAGATCACTAAGACTGTTACCTGTTATTGTTACATGTTATTGTTGCTCTTTGAGTCACGAACATGATGTGTCCATCAGTGTGTTCTCATCAACAAAAGTTCCTAAATACATGTGTAAGTCTGCCACCTCTTCAGCAACTCTTTATTGTTGCAAAAGAGAATATGAACAACACTGAAATTCTCCTGTAGTCCCTTTCCTTTCATATTACATCCATTAGACTAAATAGCGGCTGGTAGCAGTGTTTGAATTATGTAATGCTTGATCAGTGCAGACCTGAGCAGCTCTCCAGGCAATTACCAAAGTACACAGTCGAATGATTCCCTCATTAATAACATTAATTACAATGGTGTTGCAAATGCTCTCCATAGAAACATCACTATTAGTCAGTTAGCCATTAGCTCGATGGAAAAGGCTTTGATGTCAATGATTGTGTAATATTAATATAGAATTTTTCTCCTTTCCTGGGTTGTCATTTCTAATTGCAATGAGAGTGGTGTCACAGGAATGTTTGAGATACAGCTGTTGGAAGAAAAGACACACACAAAAATATGAATAGTGGCACAGTGGTATCCAGGGGGTATTCACACACACACACACACACACACACACACACTCACGCTTACACAAGCACAGACACAAACACAAACACACGCTTTATCTCTTGGAAAAGACACATCAGCTACATAAAATCTGCTTTGCAATAAAAGCTTTGTCATTTACCTTTGTCCCTCTGCCTGTGGCCTGTTCAAACACTGGTGTGTGAGTGTGTGTGTGTGTGTGTGTGTGTGTGTGTGTGTGTATGTGTGTGTGTGTGTACACGTGTTGGCACAGGATTGTACTGTATGAGTGTGCTTGTTAGTAGCCTGGCACCTACCAGGATTTGTCATGGGTGATTTACCAGACTGTGGGTAGGAGTGCAGGCCATGTGCTGCCTGTATGCTGTCTGCATTGTGTACTGTACTGTATATGCTGCCTGCATGCTGTGTGAGGGTGTGTTTAGGAGAGAGAGTGAGACCAACCCAGCGGACATCAACGCCTTTCTTCTCAGAAAAACCCTGGGATGTGGTGAGTGTGGGTGAGCGACATTTTATCAAGGTGCAATGAGCTTAATAAGTCAGCAACGCACTGTTTAAAGGTTTTTAGCTTTGTACTCGCACTAATTAAGTTTACTTTACAAGTTAAACAACACATAAAAGGGGCAGAATGACGCCTCGTATTTATGGAAGGTAAAAGCAGTTTTTACCCAATTTCAAAGTAATTGAAATTTCTGGGCAGATTCAGATTGTATGTAATGATGTAGTCATATTTCAGTTTTGATCAAATTCTTTCAATGCGGAATATCAGTGTACATAATTGCCTGAAATTCATGAACATCACCATAAACATGTTTTGTAGCCCAATACTTACATTTTAACACAAAGTTGTAAACACTCAAAGCTTTTAGAATTTAAATCCCATAACAGAGCCTTTACACGCCCCCCTCCCCCCAAAAAAGAAAGAAAAATGCTGTGAACATCATTATGCTTTGTAAAACTGTTGAGGAAACACCAGTTTAACAACAATACCTGTGGATTAACTCCAGGTCCTTCTGTATGGTGCTTGCAGATTACAGGTAACTAATTTATTGTTTCTTACACCTGAAAGGGTAAAAGAGGGCTTTAGGATTCCATATTATTAGAAGAGCTGTGTATGCCTGTGATTGTGTGGTGAGATATTTTGGAGAAAATCGCAGTAGGAGGTGGTCAATCAAAGATCAAACACATTCTGGCCGTTTTATCCCCTATTTAGCCTCAATTTCCACCACCAGGTCAAATTGACCAAAAATGATTTCAATTATCTTAACATGCCAGAGTCCCAGCCAGGCTTAATTTTCTTTTTAACAAGTTCATTACAACAAGTCAGGCAAGCAGACAAAGTATCATACTGAATGAAACGTCTCTAAAGAATGAAACAGGTCAATTTGACCTGGAAGATAATAAGAAGCTTAAGCAGGCAGATAAAACTGCTGAAGTCGAACGTGTCAGTCTTGTAAAGTTCTGGTGCACAACTGAATGTGGCTGCAGCCAGTTCCCTTACTGTCTGATACTGCCTGGCTCTCCATTACTCAGCCTCATTAACTACCATCATCTTACCATGTCTGAGACTGTTCTTTCCCTCACACTCAATAAACCTTCGTACCCCAGTCACGACGGTAGAGACTAGTGTAACCTTCATAACCTGACAGCTTAACTCCTCAGAGGCACTTCTGTGACAAATGAATTCTCCCCCATCATCACTCTCCTATCTCCCCCCTCTACTTGACTCTGCTCTCGTTCTCTTTTCAAGAGAAACTCCTATACATTATTATTATTATTATTAAGAGATTCATCACCACTCTGATTACAGCAATGATGACTAATGGAGGAATTAGGTGCTGGGGGGATAAATTCAGTCATGACCAGCCTAAGGACCCAGGAATATGACTTTCATTATTATCTGGGCACAATGACTTAACCCCTTACTATTAGCTCCTTCTAATGCTGGCAATTTAAAACAAATAAGCTTAAGATACTCTTACACGTCACTCAGGATGACAGCTTGGTTAATGCATTTAACTACATTTCTTTATAGGAAGAGCATGATAGCATAAGTGATTTCAATGTTCAATTAAAAAAAAAAAAAGATGTACTGAGCCAAATTTAAATGTTATCAGAATCAGAATTAGTTTTATTGGCCATGCATGCGCGCACATACAAGGAATTTGACTCTCAACGTATATACACAGAAATAGACATATAAACAAAAAACAAGGACAACAAAGGTAAGCATAAACATTTAACTACTATGTACAAATATAAAATAAATATATATACAAAGTGTATATATGAACAACGACAATGAAATGGAGAAATAATGCAATGATGCAGAGTGCAAAGATGCTTGGATAAATATGGAAAAATTGTCACAGGATACTAATATGTGGTACATGAGGTAGGTGGAATGTGTGTGTGTGTGTATATATATATATGTATATAACATTTAGAATATGCACGTACTAGATTATTGCCCACAGATTGTTCGTGACACTGCATGACTGATTAAGTGTTCATCAGAGTGACAGCCTGAGGTAAGAAGCTGTTCTGGTGTCTGGTAGTTTTGGCCTTCATTGCTCTGTAGTGCCTACCAGAGGGGAGGAGTTGGAACAGGTTGTGTCCAGGGTGTGATGGGTCTGCAGCGATGTTTCCTGACCGTTTCCTGACTCTGGAGATGTACAGGTCCTGGACGGAGGGCCGGCTGGCACCAATGATTTTTTTCTGCAGACCCAACTGCCCGTTGAGGTCTGCTCCCATCTTGTTTGGTGGCCGATCCAAAACAGACAGTGATGGATGTGCAGAGAACAGACTGGATGATAGCAGTGTAAAACTGAATCAGCAGCTCCTGAGGCAGACGGGCCTGTGGTCATTTAATCCTGTGATGGAGAATTTCTTTGGGACCGGGATGATGGTGGAGCGTTTGGGGCAGCAGGGGGACTTCACACAGCTCCAGTGATCAGTTGAAGATCTGCGTGAAGATGGGGGCCAGCTGGTCAGCACAGACTCTCAGGCAGGAGGGGGACACGCCGTCTGGGCCTGGCGCCTTCCTGATCTTCTGTCTGTGAAAGAGCAGACTCTCATCCTCCTCACAGATCCTCAGTGCAGGTGGGGGGTCGACTGGGAGAGGTGGGTGTGGGTGGTTGTTTGATGTCAGAACAGTTGGGGGGTGTGAAAGTGGGCTGATCAAACCTGCAGTAGAACACATTCAGGTTGTCAGCCAGTTGGTGATTCTCCACAGTGTTGGGGGATGGTCTCCTGTAGTTGGTGAGGTCCTGCAGACCTTTCCGCGTTGGCCCTGCGTCAGTAATTTCCACTGTTTTCCATCTTTTCAGTGTAGCTCCTCTTTGCTACCCTGATCTCCTTTGTCAGTTCTGGCCTGGTTGTACAGGATCCTGTCCCCACTTCTGTAGGCCTCCTCCTTGGCCTGACGAAGCTGCCCGAGTTGCAGTAAACCAGGGTTTATTGTTGTAATATGTGCAGAAGGTTTTAGTCGGCACACACACGTCCTCACAAAAACAGATGTAAGATGTCAAGTGTCAGTAAACTCATCCAGGTCTGTAGCAGCAGCCTCAAAAACACTCCAATCAGTACAGTCTCCTTTGCCTCATTGGTCCATCGCCTCGCAGTCTTGACCACAGGCGTTTGCAGATTTTAGCTTCTGCGTGTAGGTCGGGAGAAGATGAACCTGACAATGATCAGAGAGTCCCAAAGCTGCACGGGGGACAGAGCGATAGGCGTCCTCTAATGCAGTATAGCAGTGGTCCAGTGTGTGTTTGTCCCTGGTGGTACACTTAATATGCTGTCTGTATTTTGGCAGTTCTTTGCTGAGGTTTGCTGTGTGCTATGTTATGGTTCTAAGGAAGTATATGAGTGTATAAGAGTGAGATTATGAGATTGTGAGAGTTGGTGTTCATTACATACTTTGTTATGCTGTATGTGTGAGAGTGTGTAAGCATTATCTAAGGTGAAAAAAACAACAAAGCAATGTTCACATCTGTGACATAAGGTCATGTGACCACAATTAAACAGCTCTGATGCCCATAGATATTGGTGGTGAACACATACGTTCTATTTTATGCCACACTTCTACTACACTTCATCTGAGTGGCAAGTATTGTACATTTTCATTGGCACTGCATACACATGTAGCCGGACAGATATGTGTAGAGATATATATGCAGCACGCAAGACATAAGTATTAAACTCTTAATAAAACTGTTGGAATATGACCACATTTTACATAACACCTTTATGATGTAATACAGCTCAAGTGAATTGGCCAAAAAAAGTCAGCAAGGGATGTTCAAAACCTGAAAAGGTGACCATACAACTGTTGCAAATCTTACATAAAGACATCTGACCTGAGTGCAGGCACTGAACTTCCACCTGCAGCAGTTGAGCTCGAACACCCTTCTGCCTCAGAACCAAAGGATTCAAAGTGACATCTGGCATTTTGGTGCTCAGACAGACCTATTGTAAAATAGCTTTTTTGTAAGCCATGTACTTTCATAACTTGAGGCCACTCAACACACTGTGTCATGAAAAGCGAAACTGCACACAAGGTCAGTGTCTGTCTGTGCATACTCAAGCAAAAGTAGTGTTACTTTTATGTATTTCAAATTTCTAATAATGGAAAGGTTTTTTGTTTTCTCACAATCATTTATTTTTGTTAGTTCCATTAGTTTTGTTCAAAATGAGAAACCTTAGCTAACGTCATTCCATCCAAGAGTAAATACTCTTTAAAACACTACAAAAGTACTAAACAGCAGTGTTACTTACCAAAATATTCAGACTAATTTGTGCCTTTGTTACTTATACATTTGAAGGACACATTTTAAATGTTTTTAAATGGGCAATAATATCAACCACAATGTGAAAATGAATATTTCAACAAATTCAGTCGCCTTAATCTCTTAAATCACACAGAAGTGTTGCATAATGTGCTTGTTTACATTTGCTTTGTCTGGGGATGAGAGATTGAGAGTGTGTAGGCGTGCCGTGGACTGTGTTGGTGATAATGGAGTGTGTAGGAGGGAGGGCAAACAAACAAGTATTTACTGTGCTGTCCTGTCATAACTGAATTCCAACCACAACAAGAGATTGCCCCTATGTATCCAAAGCAAAGAATCTGATATTATTTTCATTAAAGGATAAGTCTAGTTTTATTCTACCTTTTTTTTTTATTTTACAAATCCTATGAAAAAAAAAAAACAATAATTTCTGCTAAAAAAGTACTGTCTGTGGAAAAAGTCTGATATGGCATATTTCTGTGTGCCATAGAGCTCCACTGTTGACAAAAAAATGGAAATTATTAGGAGACAGAATAACACATTGTGGGTTTTGGTCTTTTCATTGTATTTGTGGACAGAAAGAAAATTATAGAATATTGCCAGCTTTAAATTTAATTATAAACTGAGCCCAGAATTGGTAAATAGAGAAAGATACTGCTATAAAAGTTTTTACTAAAGTTTTACAGTAAATATATCTTCATACATCAGCAACCTTTAAATGCAGGACAAACATAAAAGTGATGATCTCCATGAGAGTCATCACCTGAATTGCACTAAAACTGAAAACTTTGTAGGTTTTAGAATACATAGAAAAGGTGTACTAACTGAAAATAATAATAAAACTGGCACATGGAACCATTGCAACCTTGGACAATAAGATTGCAAATCATCCCAATCAAATTCACCTTAAAACTTTTAAGATATACTTTACAGACTTGGAGAAAGGTCTGGATGACGAAACGGTCAAGAAATTGTTTCTCAGGCTAGAATAGTAACTTATAATGGTATACAAGTAATTAATTAACTAAATTCACCCACTTTTCTGCCTATAATTGCATGCCACTGTTTAACCAGGTGAATCAGGTTGAAAGCAACACCATTATTTCTCTGATTACATCTATTTCAGTCCTGAATGGGAACATGGCTAATCAAGAACAGGCTAAAATGATTTAATTGATTTATTTTTTTCCTCAAACTGCCCCCTAATACCACGCTATTCTCACCATGACTGTGTCACTGGGTGAAAAATTACACCTCCTCTCCCATGACAAACAATAATCTCACCCACTAAGTAGTGTGATCCCTTAACATGTTCAATCTTTATGTTGTATTATTAGTGGGTCTAGTTGGTTGTTTTAGGAAGGATCACAAATGGATCATTTGAAAATGACACATCAAATTATGACAAATCTGGGTCTCTGTTAAAGCGATGAGTCAGGTAATGAACTCACACTCAACTTTTATTTTTATAAATGAAAATGAAGGTTGAGGTTCTTTTAATACTAATGCACTGCAGATAATTAACCTGTGACATTACAAACAAGACAATAAATACGCTTCCAAAATTGATATAAGGTGTTTAATATATTAATGAAAAAACATAAATTACTAAATTACAGATACACAGATCAGTTATAAGGACCAAATCCAATTCCCATGTATTAAATAAAGACATTAACATGTTTGGCATCTTTCAGCTTTTATTAGCAGAACAAAACAAAAAATACATTCTTAAAGTTCTCTAATTGCTGTAATGACAAAAGATACTGTACAACTCAAATATTTCCATCCATTCAATTGCACAAAAGACATGTGTACCATGCATTATCACACATATTTATTCATATGTGACTGAAAAGACAAAAACAGACGTGATTGGCACCATTTGATATATTGTATAAAATAGAGCAATATTACATTGGTTTATTTGTGACATATGACAAACTTTATATTTTGGTTTTGGTTATTTAAATGAAAAACTGTTGTATATAAATTCTCCTCTACGTTCAATGTCGCAGTATACAATCGGGTCTTTGTATACAGTAGCGATGAAAATACAATCCCGTGTCACCTGCAGTAGTGTACAGATTGTGTGATTTGTGGGTTGGGATTATCATGGGATGACCAACAGGCAAGTCACACACACTGGTGAATATTCAATTTTGTCACATGATAGTTTAGTATTACCACAAACAATCCCAATTCAGCGCTGTTAACACACAACAGTAGCGTTCTCTCTTTTCTGTTCACATAAGCCTCTGGAATGACAAAATGATCCACTCAGGGTCTTGCTTGCATTGACATTTGCAAAAAAACAAGAAAAAAACTGCCCTGGGAGGAAGAGAGGTGGAGAGGGAATGGAGTACAGAGAAATATTTGTGGATATGCTGACAGAGCTTTCAGTGAGAAATGAAGTAAATGCCATAATTAAGGTTCAAACATGCTTAAAACACATACTTTGCAGTCCAAGAATCTCTGGTGGTGCTGTGACTGTTCAGGATAAACCCAGTATGATGACAAGAACAGATCAAGAACAAGACAATGATGCCATCTAGAGGAAGGAACTGAGGTATTTCATCAACAGAGCTCTTCTCTTTTCTCATTTAATCACCTCATATTTTATCTCATGACAACATTGCCCTGAGGTTGTTGGTTCTTTTAGGAGATTTAGGCCCCTTTAAGATACCAGGTAGTATCATGAGTCCTCTTCATTGTAAAAAAAGACATAGTAGAACAGGGCACTGACAACCAGCAGAGCAACCGATAGCAGCATGTTCTTCCGATTCTCTCCTCTTAACGTCTCCAGCTCCTTGTCTAGACATGAAAAACAAAATTGATGAGAAGGCACTAACATGAGTCCTCATGAAGGAACAAATCCTGCAATTGCTCTCCTGGTGATGTATTGTAAAAGCATAGTAACAAACTATTATAACATTAAACAAGGTGGCCATTGTGGCCCTGATGGAAACTTTCATAACCTATTTGTGAGTTTTCAGGAGAAACTCAGATTGCTTCTTTGAATGAAATTGAGTCATTCATGTTTTTTTGTTTTTTTTAACTTTATCTTAATTTTATGTTTAAGGCCATATAAATGGTAAATGGACTGCACTTATGTCGCCTCCTCAAACATTGTAGGAAATGCAATTTTGGGCTCAGTGTCTTGCTCCAGAACACTTGTGAGACAGAGGGGCTTTATTGTAAAATATATTCTTGCATATGCCTACAGGGATTTGTATAGTACGAATAAGCATTTTATGGACACAGACTTACTTAATTTCAGCACCCTCTCATTCATGATTGACATTTCATCCTCCAGTTCCTGCCTGGGGAGCAGAGAGGATGAGAGAGTGAGAAAGTCATTCATCAGGTTCCACCTTTGAGAGCTTCTTTAGTGCTATTAGTGTTGATAGAAACGGGTCCTTTTAAGTGTCACGATCATCATCATCCTCCTCCTCCTCCTCCTCCTCCTCACCTGTCCTTCTCAGAGAGCTTCTCCTTCCTGCTCCTGAACTCTGCCCTCTCCAGGTTGTCCTGGCAACGCGCCCGCCGCTCCTCCAAGCGGTCAATCTACAATATTTAATCATTTAAAGATGAGATATTTACAGCAATAATGTCGCTAGATGGGACCACATTAACAGAGACAGAGAGAGGGGGGGGGGGGAGTTAGCAGACAGGACAGTGAGTGCATGAATGAAACTCGTGTGTGAACCGAACGTTAGATGATGCTAAGATGCAGCAGCAGCAACCTGCAAGCTAAAGAGCTAAGCCACTAAAGGCGAGTGAAACGTCCGCTGGCGTCTTACCTCGGTGGCGACGCTGATTTTCTCTCGTCTTTTGTCTTTCAATTTAGCCATTTCTGCACAGAACCGCCGGGACAGGCAGCCAGGCGGGTCAGCGGCGGCGGTGGACAAACTGTGACTGTGCGGAAGTGTTTTTCTTCTTCGCGGTGTTTCCAGTGCGGGAGTGTTTTTCTTCTTCGCGGTGTTTCAGTTCTCCCTCCGAGGCTCCGTGCTGCCCCCCGTCGGTCAGTCTGTGTACCGTCACCGTTGACGGTACGGTGGAGTACAGGCGCTGCAGCGTTTTCCACTGCGTTCAACTCTCCGAAGATAACAGAAGCGACCGTATAAACTAGAGTTAAAGGAAAATGTCGCTGTGACAGTATCCTGCCTGAGTGTCTCTGCCGGACAGGAAGCTGTCATCCCGAGTGGGTGAAGTTAAGAGAGCTGTTGTTGAACGTTGTTAATCGGATTATTCGGCTTGAGAGGACACGACTTGATCAACCAGGGGAGGAGAGGGACGACACTATCCTTCCTCTTCTCTACTGGCTTCCTTTTTTAATTTTTATTTATTTATTATTATTTTTTTTTTTGAGAATAGAAAAAATGCCTCTCTTCATAAACCGGGACCAAATATTTGCCCATCAGGTACACCTGCTGGAGCACAAGCTGAGGGTGAGTTAGAGTTCAGTGACTTCCAAATGGGGAGATTAGTTTATTAAGGATTGATGTTTTTTCCAAATCACTGTACACACACTTCTGTAATACCCAGACTGTGTGAAATGTCTTGTGTGAACATATTTCACTGTGTTTTCAGAGTAAAGAGGAGCGAATACTGGAGCTGGAGACAGAGAATGCTATTCTTCACTTAAGACTCGCTGAGGTAAGAAGATTTCTGCCATTCATTACCCACAGGCTTAAACCCACTGGCCTCCCTGATTATTTTATTCTATTCTGGATTATATTGTATTTATTCCTTGACCTCCTGAGTTGCTCAAGAAGTCTTATGCGTGAATTTTATCTTCTTTTTTTTTTTTGTGCCACCTGTGTGTACAGGTGTGTGTCTGCTGTAGGTTTTTACACCTCAGTGACCGCTTTAAGAGTTGGATCGTGTGATTTAATTTTAACTCTATATTTCATGATAATTGTTGCAGTAGGGAACCAAATACGGTTGGCACTGTTACTAATTTTACTTACTATATTTCCTCCAAGACACAAGTTTGTATTAGACTGGTCGACAGTTCCTTATACTGTACAGCATGTCTCTGTTATATTGTAAGAAAATAGACACAAAAATCATCCCAGTAGTTGTACCCAAAGTATTATGTCTAACTAAGAGCCCAGGGTCCCACTTCCAAGATCCTGGTATTGTGCATGCTTGTTGACAGCCATGGCTTGTTGGTTTCCACGTTCTTAACCACTCAAGCGTTGACGAACAAACCAACCACACAAAAACTCGTGTATTGTGTTAAAATTCATTTTCACAATTAAGCATCACATGATACAAGTGGGGGGGGGGGGATAATCTTCTTTCAGCTGCTAGTCATACTGTAGCTTGGCCTAAAGTAAGAGTGAAGTGGCTCAGCGGTGCAGAGTAAGTATGCTGATGTTCTGTCCCTTTCAGTGTCTTGGGAAGCTCCGTCGGGACCACGAGGAGGAGACCAAGGCCCTGAACCATCGTCAGCACCAGAGGAATGCACAGAAGATAACCCGGTCAGCGCTCACCAAACTCCTCTCTGAGGTCCAGGTACAAATGCACTGAGATGTGTGTGTGTGTGTGTGTGTGTGTGTGTGTGTGTGCGTGCACATGGTAGGTTGTGAGTATCTTTACGTCTGTTTTGTTGAGATGTTTCACTAAATAGCATCCAAGCCGAGAAAGAAAGTAGTATGGAAACACAGAAAAAGACACACACACAGACAGTAGACAACCAGTAGACACACAAAGCCTTACACAATTCGTTTGTCCTCTCTGTGTGTTTGTGGCAGGCCGTGAAGCAGGACTTGAGTGAAGTTTTTGCAGTGTATTTGAGTTTTGCCACTGAGCTGGAGGAGCAGAGCAAGCAGCTACGGGAAAAAGTGGGGCAAGCAAGCTGCTCTCTAAATGGTCACGGCGGAGTCGAGGTTCAGAGTAAGTATCTGAGTGTGTGGCACCGTGATTTAACACAGATGTGGCATCTTTGCCGTCATCCTTAGCTCGGGCTTCTGAGAGAGACTGCTTTTGAGATGGGATTGAGGTTCGCTGTTGGGCACCATTGTGACAGTTGGTTGGAGTGAGAAGAAAAAATCCAAATTCGGGCATCACGGTGGAACCTGGGTGCAGTGAGCTGAGGGTGAGCAGGCAGCTATTAGAAGAGCAGCGTCTTAAGGCACTTACGCTCTGCCCTGTACACTGATCTGTGGTACTTTCCAATTTAAAGGATCCAAATATCGGATCAGGGCTTTAACAGGACACCGTGGCGTTGTTTATATTAGGATGTTCTGCACCCTCATTCACCCTCGCTGTGTCTCACTCCATTCTAAAGTGGTTTACAGGTTACCTGCAGGCTGTATCTTGATTAGGGTGTGTTTGCTGGTAATCCTCTCACACTGTCCCTCCCCTCTTCTCTCTCACCCCACCCTTTCGAGGTTGTCCAAGGTTGACTGCCTTGCTCTATGCAGTCCCACAAGTCAGCTGGTCACCTTGGCTCTGATGATTGGTGAAAACTGTTCTTGTCATATACTTTGGCCCAGGAATGCAATGATGTACCTACTTACCTGCACTAAAAACAGATACAATGGCTCATAATTATTTGTTATCCATTGTAGGGCTGTTAATTGATTTTTATCTTCCTACTTTGTGCATGAGGTTTTGAATATTTCATGATTTATAGAGCTGTCCTGGTTGTGTGCTGGGTTGGTTAACCTTCTTTCCTAAATTAGATATAATATGCATCATCCCAAAACTCTGCAAAGTCAGTACATTTTAAAAGAACAATAAACATATAAATAAGTAAGCCAATTAATGTTCTGACTGCTTTAAAGTTCAGATATATTTTACAATGAGAGAAGATATTTGAGCTGTTTTGTTTCTGGTTCATGGATTTTTTGAGAATAATTTCTGTTTTCAAATAATCTTTAAACACAGAGAAACAATCCCGGTAGTTCTACACTCTTCTGTTCTATTTAAGTTTATCCCAGCCTATTCTTGAATGTCTCAGCCTGTCCTGTGTGAATGGAGGTGTTTGGTGCCCGGTGTGTGTACATGTGTGCTCCAGGATTAAAGACTTGGCCTGAATTCAAAGATTTACACCAGAGAACAGATGCCTCTGGCTATGGAGTTAATTGTTACACAGAACGTCATTCATTCACTTCACTGTCTTGTACCTTTTAAGATGGTTTGAGCTGAAAGTTTCACACTACGCTGCACGAGATTCCCCTCTAAATCTGACCCGGTGACACACAATGCCTAATGCAGCATGGAAGCCATGGGGAGGCTTTTTTAGCGTTGATCTGCTTTGTTGTCTCCAAGTGATCACAACAATGGCTGACGTTTTAACCTCAGTCCACGACAGAAGATTCTTCACATTTAATTTTGATTGGACCATTTTCCCCTTGACCGTCTTTCTGCTCTCCCCGCCCAGACTTGCAAGCTCATGTCGCAGCTCTGGAGCGCTCTCTGGAGGAGGAGAAGGAGAGGTGCAGGGCAGAGAGGCAGAGGAGGAAAGAACTCCATAACACAGTGGTGGTGAGGACAGATGTTTAGCGTCAAAAAAGATAACGGGCAATGCAGTGGGTTCATCAAGGCCTGCAGCGTATCTGTTACGATCTGATTTTGAGCTTCGTTGTCGTTCTTTGTTTTGTTTGCTACAGGAGTTGAGAGGGAACATCAGGGTTCACTGCAGGGTGCGACCAGTTCTGCACTTCGACCACGTTCAGTCCTCCACCTCTGGATCAGGGTGGGTCAACACATGATCACCAACAACATGAAATACTGTATGACAATTGAGGTGATTTTTTTCTGTGCTTGAAAAGTTCAAAATAATCCAATTCTATGATTTTCTCTATCAGGCCTGCGTCATCAGAAGAAGTGGTCTCTGCAATCAGTGATGTGAGTTTCACAGACTGTTTGAATTTCATTTAATTTATTGCTGCTAGCTTCTTCAGTGTCCTCACTCTTTTATGTTATTCCTTGTTTTGTTGTTTTTTAAGGACACTGTGATGGTGAATTGCATAAAAACAGGGGTGCCAGCGCAAACCAAGATGTTTGAGTTTGAGAGGTAAAATCAAACACTGACATGAGTCAATGTGCATTAATCTATTTCATTTTTAGTTTGTTAATGATTACTCACTGAGTTGACTTTTTATTTTGTTTTTCTTTCAGAGTTCATGGACCAGAGGATTCCCAGGATGCGGTGTTTGAGGAAGTCAAGCCACTCCTCACGTCTTTGCTGGACGGGTGAGCGTGAAACGATACAAAAAAGAACTGTATCACATCACATGTCATTCAAATGTATCAATTCAGCCACATTCATTAAACAATACGCTGTGTGAATGAAGAACACACTGAATGAAATGCGTGACAAACCGCTTAGTGTGACCGCATTGCTGCGGCATGAATTGAATGTCATCTCCTTCCCTGCCCTGCAGCTATAATGTGTGTATCATGGCGTACGGGCAGACAGGCAGTGGCAAGACTCACACCATGATGGGATCCCAGCTGCTGGAAGAGCACTCAAGGACGCAGCAGGAGACACAGCAGGGTATTATCCCTAAGGCTGCTGCTGAACTCTTTCGGTGAGACAGAAAGCCATTTTTTTATTTTTTTTTTTTATTCTTTGTTTTTGTGATATTTTCAGTGTGTAATTAATAATCTCTGCAAGAATTGAGTGTGTTTTTATGCCATGCTGACAACCACAGTAGATCTGTTCTAATATACTGTAATCTAATTCAGTCTTTTAATCAAACAGAAATAAAATAAATTCAGTCCATTGATTCATAATGTGCACAGAGAGTGAACTTTGATCTTTTCTTTTGTTTACCCGTCCGTGGTTGTTTATCTGTTCCTGTGTGTGTGTGTGACCCAGGCTGATCTCTGAGAAGCCTGCAGAGAGTCACGCGGTGGAGGTGTCAGTGATGGAGGTGTACAACAACGAGGTGTTTGACCTTCTGGCCCGAGATGAGCGTGGCAACGCCGCCGGCCAGCGCAGGGACGTCATCACCACCTCCTCTGGTAGCAGTGAGGTCATCTCCCTCACATACGCGTGAGTACAGCCAGAGCTGAGGTGACAGTGTGCTGAATGTGTTTATTTGTACCCCTGTGAAGGGTCTCTAGAATATGAGATTTTGCAGCTAGACTGCTAGTTTCATAAAATAGTTATATAGTTAAGTTTTTAAAGCTCCAATAATCATTTATTTTTTATATTATCTGTTTTATTTTAATTATGCTTAATTGGAAAGGGCTCACTTGTAGTGATTAACCCACAAAGAATCATCACCCAACAAGTCCCCCTCAGATTTATGGAGCTTTATAGCCCTTTTTAGTTCTTTGTTTTTGGTTTCATGGACAGCAAATTCCACTTTTCATAACTCCACTTTGCAGCTGCAGCAGGCAGAGTCAAAAAGCTCAGATAAACCCACTGTAGGCTACATATCCAACACCAAACTCCAGATGTTTATTGAGCTTTTTACAGTAAGAAAATACATTTGGTGACAAAAACAGAGCTGTTGCCGCTGGATGTGTAAAGGAGCCTTTATAAGGCAATAATATGTTAGATGTTGTGTTTTTTAGCTTGTTGCAGAGTTCCTCTGTCCCTGAGTAGACAAAAAAAATAAGACTTTTTTTGGACCCTTGTGCCTACGAAGACAAGCTGTAAACACAAAACTATTATCAGCTTTTAAGTTGATCAGCAAACAGTGTATCTTTTTTCACATCTAGCAGACATGGAGAAACTTTAACATTCATGAGTAGTAGCCTGCCTTTTCACATACACGTTGTCATTTGATCCACTGTTAATATAAAACATTTTGATCACAGCAGCTTTAAGGAATGAAACACCGGGTGATGGTGTTTTTTTCATGTGTGTTACAGGCCTGTGTGTAACGCCTCCGAGGTGATGCAGATCATCAGCAGCGTGTTGAAGCTCAGGGCTCACTGTCCCACCCTCGTCCACACTGACTCGTCCCGCTCTCACCTCATTGTCACCCTCACCATTTCCTCCAAGAGCCCCAACGCACTGGCCCTGGGTGAGACGCATTCCCACACACACACACACACACGCACACGCGTCAGCATGAATTGACACCTGTTGGCCACACACTCCTGCATTGTGACCGCTGATTAATCACCGTTTCACTCAGCCCGCAGGTTACAGAGTGCCAAGAAGGACATGCAGCGCTCCACCCAGAAGGAGTGGTGGAGTCCACGCTGTCGCCGCGCCAACCCTGCCGCCCGCCACTCGTCAGACGAGCTCTTTGCGAGCTCCGCCTCCTCTCCCTGCCCCTCCCCTTCCCTTTCCCCGTGTCCCTCCCCGAGGCCCAGCATCTCGCAGGCTCCATTCAGGACCAAGCTGCAGCTGGTGGACCTGGCGGGGAGCGAGTGTGTCGGTAAGAGAGGCTCAGTGCTTCAGGATGTTCTTTGAATTTGTAGATGTCAAGGCGAACACGGTCCCTGAATGTTTCAAGGTGCACTAGGTAATATTTTAACTGGAAAATATACCCATCTTAACACGAAAATTGCAAAACTGAGCTTTAGGCATGTGCCTAGTTAAGATGCTGTAGATAAACTGCGCAAAAAATATAATTCAGGTGTCAAGTGGGAGCACGTCTTTTCTCTGAGTTAATTTCTTGAGAGAAAAACTGACCCTTTACCGTTTTCAGTTACCACTTGGTGTTACCTTGAGCCGAATATTCTGCTTAGTACATATTTAAACCTGCTCAAATACAGCTTGTGTCTGAACTGTGAAATATCAAATGATATGTGAAGGTTCGCAGTACAAACAAAGCAGGTCTTTGTAATGCCCGATTTTTAACCTTTATTTGTGCAGGTAAAAGTTAACTGAACCCAGTATAAGTATATATATGAACAGGTCAGTTAGCTTTAGGGCATATAAATGTACGTGTGTGTCTGCATGTGTGTACCAGGTATGTCTGGAGTTTCGGGTGCAGCTCTGTGGGAGGTGTCCTGTATAAACCGCAGTCTCTCTGCTCTGTCTGATGTCCTGGGAGCTCTGGCTGAGCAGAGACCACACGTCCCCTACAGGAACAGCAAACTCACTCATCTGCTACAGGATGCCATAGGTGAGGTGCACACACACACACACACACACACACACACACACACACACACACACACACACACTCCTTTGTTTTTATGCCATATGACTCATGCCTTCTGTGTCTGCTTTTCCTGGGAAAGGCTCATTTAGCCCCACAATACACACGCATAAACATACCTAAACACTGAATAACACAAAATACTCAGTTACCCACAAATAAAAAGAGAAAGAAAATGTACAATGCATGTAATTAAATCAAATCTTTCCAGCGTCTGTTTTGAATCCCCTCGTTCTTCTCCACCTTCTCCACCAGGTGGCGATGCCAAGCTTCTGGTGATGCTGTGCGTCTCTCCCACACAGCGCTTCGTCACCGAGTCTTTGCAGTCCCTAGGCTTAGGCACGCGGGCCCGTCAGGTCCAGAAGGAGCTACCACGAAGGAAGAATAACACCCTCAAAGTTAAGTGACAAGACAGAGCCTTCATCCTTTTGCTGATGCTGTGGTAACATAGAGGTCCTTTTTATCAGTCATGCCACCGACAATTTAAAATTCACAGCCTTAAACGGTATGACAATATCTTACTGCAGTTATTAGAAAATAATAACAATAATAGTGTGAAATTCTATTTCTTACTTCTTATAGTTATAAGGAAATAAATTGATTTCGCCAGCATTGTTTATATAGGTTTGTTTTGGTAGCATTAAATGTCTTCTAGAGCAGTTTGAAGCCGTATATACTTGTAAGATGTTTGATTGTAAAACACATTATTAGTGTTAGTGTACACTGGCAATTATCAACGGTACTGAGTAGTTATGAATGACAATGAAATTACACAAAGGTTACGTAGGTGATGATAACTCAATTTACCATAAAATGACTGTATTTAGTACTTTTTTCACCACTATATTTTGTATTTACATTCATTAAGCTATAGATCATGCCACAAAAGTTTCTGTATATTCAAAGTCTTTCTGACTGGAGTAGTCTTACATGTATTCTGCTGTAAATACATTTAGTACTTGCTGCTCATGCCATGCCTTCTCTTTTTTTAGTGCTTTGGCTGTTTATACAGTATTTATACACATTTTGATGTATTCTGTGTCTGTAAACATCACCTTTCAAACGCCTTGATAGAATAGTCTCAGTAGAAAATGGTGTTAATACTACTGTGAAATAAACAGATGGTATGCAGACATGTCTGTCTTTGTGCGTCAGTCCGTTCCAGAAAGATGTACTGGAAACTTACTGTCATTAGGTAATTAAATACATTGTTCAGTCCCATCTGGTTGTACACTGTCCCTCTAAAGAATACACGATCACGATCATATACAGTTTATTGCTCACAAAAGGATTTCTGACAAACTTCTTCCAGTGAGGAATTGTTCCAAATAAACTGTCTGCTGCTCTGTGGATCAGAGCAAAGAGGAACATATACAAACACTTAAGCATGAGGGCAACATAGTGAATAATTTGGAGCAGCAGGCAGGCGGAGTTTTCTGGATAAGCATAATTCAAGTAAGGAGCTGTGAAACTGATTGTCCAGTGTTGCAAAAGCCATCAGTGTCATACTTAAGCACACCAGCTGATGATTATTTGCAAAAGCTATTTCAGGTCTGTTGACTTCAGTTTAATGTTGGACGAAAACAAATCAGGCAATTTCCTCCAAGGTGAAACAGCTGGACATCTTCCAAGCATGAATAGAATAACACACTGTATCTGGTAATTAAATCTCTTTTTCATCAGCTCCCCTCGCACTCACTTTTAATAAGCCTCTTCCTACCAGTGTGCTGCAGAATGTGATGAGAGCTCTGCACAACGTGCTATAATCCACGCAGTCCCAAAGCTGACATGTTTGTGAGACGCACATGTCATGTGCCACCCTGACATGAAAGCTGAAATGCCCAAAAGTGCAGGCTTAGAGGATAAAGAGTGACAGGACAAAAAATAAGATTATAACAAGAGTGACAAGATAATAAACACGAAAACTCCAGGAGCAGCCTCCGTTCAGAGAGACGACGACGGGGAAGGAAGAGATGAGAGGCGCGAAGACGTGAGTGAGAAGTGGAGAGAAACTGCAGAAAGATGAGTACAAGTGAGAATGAGACAAGTGGGAAATGGGAATGGAAGGAGGTGAGAGGGAAAGTGTGACGGTACATGAAACTGTGAAATTTGAACTTTTATTCTTTATCTACATCTGACAAACAAGACCTGTGACAGTCTGTCAGGATGCTCTCTCTCTTCTACAGGTCCAGGTTCCCCTCTGATAACCTGCAGGGACCTGTTCTTTGCACCGGGATAAGTGAGTTAACGTGATTTGATTGTTGATGAGCTGACATAATCCAGTATTTTTCAGTTCTACAAAGCTGGCTTTAAGTGTATCTGGAGCTGTTCAGTTAGGTGGATCATGGCTAAGACACTTTGAGGGGAAACCCCATATACAGTATGAACTAACTTTCAGATACAAATGACCTGTATCCTTTTAAATTATATAGAAAAATTGCTGATGATTTTACAAGTAGGTTATTGAGTAACCATTACAAACTCTTGGTGTAATTATCATATAACTTTCACAATGAAAAGTTAAATGCCTATACGTGATTAAGAACACAATAAAATAAAATGGGAACCGATCCAAATGTAGTGTACGGCTACAGACAGCACACTTATACTGCTGCTGCACAGTAGTTACCTTGAAGCTGATGAACCAGTGGACGCCCTGGTAGCTGAGTGGTTAAGGTGCAACTATAACTGCACCGCTCGGTTCGATTCCAGCCAGGGACCTTATGTTGCAAGGCACACCCCTCTTTCTCTGCCCATTTCCTGTCTGCCTTTATCAACCAGCCCATAAAAGGCAAAAATGCCAAGAAGCCAAAAAATAAAGCTGATGACCCCTTCGAAATGAAACCCGAAGCAGATTTAACTTTAGACTTTAAATTGTACGACAATGTCCAGTAATCAATCTTACTTATGATTTGAGACTTATCATTGAAGTAAAACTGACTCAAATTGATTGTTTCAATCCAGTTGCATAGAATTTATATGAATGTTGCACCACAGAGTTAATTGCCATGTTTTCTGGTTGCATTAATCTAATAACAATCAAACATTGAGTTGAATATACTTCTTTTGCTCATAGTTTCCCAAACTAAATTAGGATTTGCTCTTTAACTGAACAGACTTTTGTAGTCTTATATCCTTCTAGATATTTAACCTAAGTTGTGGCAATTACACTGGCTGATTTGACTTACATGTTCTCACCTAATATCATGATTCTGCTGGTGCCCATAATGAAAGGTGTAATCATATCTGAAGTTTACTTTGTGTCTGGGGTTCACCTGGAAAATTCTGGGTCACGATCCACTTATGAAGAACAGCTGAGGAGATGAGACAAACTCAGCTCAACAATAACAAACCCATAACATTTAGGGCTGAAACATAACATTAGATTTTTATTAATTCAAGCAAACTGTTACAGTCAACAGTTACATAAGTTACATGGTATACAGTATTGATCTAGTCTTTTTCTTTTTTAAACCAGGGTTTCTGTCCCCCCGTCCCTTTTTCCCCCCAAGACATAGAAACAGCAAATCCATACAAGCGCAGGCAAGTAAGTAGTAACAGCACAATACATTCATCAACTCAACGATACGTTTTGTACGAACAATAAGGCAAGTAGAAGAAAGAATAAACGAAGAAACGGAAAACGATGGCAGACATTTTCTTTGAAATGAGCCAAAACAAGGCATAATGTATCCTTCTCTTTCAGGCCTAAAAGGCAGTATCACATGAAATGTATTCTTTTGAACAACAGTTGCTGCTGCAGAACCAAACGAGGTAAGGCTTCTCGTTAGCGGGCAGGTACGCAGTGAAGCGGAATCTGAGGGAAAAGCTGCCTTCAGTGGTGTTGAGTGGTGTGTACCTGGTGGTGGTCAGACTCTCATTACCATGGGTACCTTCTCAAAGTTAAAAGTTTTTCTCGGCACGCTGAATATTCATCAGGGACAATAAGAGAGGCAGGAAATCTGATGTACATCTACAGCATCTAATCACTTCCAGGGTCCATTTCTATGGCGAAGAACTTGAGAAAAAGGATGGGTGCTCAATATACTAAAAACCAGTGGCTCAGTGTTTATCTTTGACATTGCCTGATGTCAACATGAGCGTAGGTGGCTCCTTCGAAACCTGGACAGACAAAAAGCTCAATCTCTTGGCATACATTTCCCTGGGCTAAAAGTTAGATGTAAGTGGATGGATATGCACACGTGTGGCCAGAGCAGCCATATGCTTCCGCCTTCTTCAATTACAACCATACAGCAATCATTACATGACATACCGACACAATCTTTTGCTTGTTCTAAGTGGTAAAGTCCGTCCTGATAACAAGAAAGAAAAGAAAAGACAACCCACACTGAGTGACTGTTCATGTAGTGGTCAGTATGAGCAACTACTGGCCCGTTAAAACTGCAAATGTTTCATCAGAAAAAAGGTAAATAAAAGACGATAAAAGAAAACAGCATTCATTCAATGCCATGTTCAGCCACCAGGTGGCAAAATGGTGCTGGAGAACTAAGGATAAATGCAACATGCCTTCATTTTTTCCTTTTTTTTCTCATTTTTTCTTTTTTTTTTCTTTACATCGACATACAGACAAGAAACAAAAACAAGTGGTTCTTCAAAAAAGTTATTTTCATGTATAACAATAGTAAACATGGGGGATTTCATCACAAGAAATCCATCAGAAACAAGGTTGTGTGGCAGTGCAGAAAAGAATGAATGCAAAAACTTCTCTGGGAACACTAGCGAGACGGACGAGGGTGACGTGGAGATTCTCCTCCGAACACAGACCACAGCGAGACAGAGACATGACGAGATAAAAAAGCTGGACTGAGGAAAAGAGGGCAATAACGATGTTTTCGCTTCTTTCCAGAGTAGAAAGGACTCTCAGATGGTGAGGTGTGGAGTGCGGGGTTTGGGGGTCGGGGGGCACCTGAACACGTCTTGACCTCTGCCACCCGCGCTGCTTTTTTTTTCCCCCCATCTCTCTGATCGCCGTCACTCCATCCAGTCTCCCTCGTCAAACTCGGACTCGTCCTCGGAGTCGGAGTACTCGACGGCGATGCGGCGTGACAGGATGGTGGCCACGTCGTTGCCGACGCGCTCGTGCTTAGCCTCTTGCTCTCGCTGCTCCTCCACTTTCCGCAGCTGTATGCCTGGAGAGGGGAGACGCAGTAACAGTCTTTAGTTTATGATGATGCAATGGGATGTTTTCAAATTGCTTGTTTTGTCTGACAAAGCAGTCCAAACCCAAAGACATTTACTATCATAGACAGTTAAGAAAAATTCCTTCTGACAATGAATCAACTATCAAACATTTTTGCAGATCATCTGTCCATCGACCAAATGCTTAATTGACACACTTTCAGCTGTAATTTTATAGATCTGAATGTGATCTGAATGTTCGCTTCTGAAAAGCACACAAGGCATCAATCTTAAGAAAAAAAAGACACACACCAGAAAAAAGTTTCAAACATTTCTGGTAAAGCATGACCCACCTTTTCTGATGGCTTCCAACAGGACACTGCGCGCATCGCTGATGGGTGGCAGATTGGTTGGATGGTGCCTCTTGGACCCCACATCGTGGATGGCGTGGGGCGGCGGGGAGGCCATGGCTCCTGCGGACGGGAAGGCCGGCAAAGGTGGCGGGCCCGACAGGCAGGGCGAGGAGCTCCGTGCCCCGGGGAGGGGCAGAGGAGGAGGCGGCGGGGGAGGAGGCAGGATGGTGCCGTCCGACTGGGTCCCGGATCCCATGGGGGGGCCCCTTTCCAGGACCTGTTGGAGGCGAGACGGGGAGGAGGAGTGGAGGGGAGGCGCCACGGGTGGAGGGGCCGGGTGGAGCACCCCCGGGGCGATCTGGAGAGGAGCAGGGGGAGGCGGGATGGCCGGGGGCTGCTGCTGCACTGGTAGAGGAGGGATGGGAGGAGGCGGGGTGCCTCGCATGCCGGAGGAGGGTAACGGGGGAGGTGGAGGAGGAAGAGGGGGAGGCGGTGGAGGAGGAGTGTTGGAGTTGAGGCCTGCCGTCCGGGCTGGGGACTGGGGTCTGCTGTCGGAAAAACCCGAGCTGGAACTGAATGGAAAAAGAGAGAAACGAAGAAAAGGGGGTCATGGCGGCGATTTGGAGCGCTGGAAAGTGAGAGTGAGACAAAGTTTAAATCAATGTGAAAAACGAAATAGCGCGACCTTACACGTTTCCTTATCATACTTATGATGCCGGGGTAGCTGGCTCTACACTGCCAGAGAACATGTTCATTGCCACGGATCATCAGCTGGGGAGGATGCTGACTTTTTGCCTGAGACATGTTGCTCAGCCTCACAGCACGTTATCGTGTATGTAACCATCAAGTGAATATAACAGAAACCTTTTGCAGATTCTTGTATTTTTAAAATAAGTCAGCTGGGTACATTAAAAATTCAGCTGGAGACACCAGCGACAGTTGCCATTTCAGACGGCAAAATCGACCGCCGGCAGCTGGACATGAGAAGCCTGCTTTTGTCTACCTGTCTGAGATAAAACACCCATTGTTTAAAATTAACTTAAAACAAAATGGAAAGTTTGACGAGCGTAGCAACAGTAACTAAGGGGGGAGGCGGGCGGGGGCGGTCGTAGTGAGTTTATGCTCAGTTCAACAAAAATAAAAAAAGTCCTATATTAGTTTACAAGACAAGTGATTTCTTTTCAGTGGAACAATGTGCAGCAGGTCGACTTGCTCAGCTGGTGCGCAGCTTAAATTTTATGTTTACAAAGACAGACTAAGTACTTATTCATACAGTAGCTTTTTGAAAATTGCAGTGTTATCAGATTTTGATTTGGGTTTAAATGTTTGGATAGAGTGATGATGCCCCTCGTAGGGGGCCCTGAACTCTGCCACCAGCCCTCACAAAACACGGGAAATCACAGCATACCAATGATTGTCTACCTGGATGTCAGTATTTCAAATTAGAAGGTTAAAGGACTCTGCATGTCAGAGGGGAGTATTGAAAGCCCAGAGCATTTACTCCTTACTGTAACTCTTACATTAGAGACAGACTGTTATCAGGATTGGCCATTAACTAGATGCTGAAGTTATGTGGGTGGATCGAGCCACTAACCAGGACGTTGCAATACTAAGACTGCTATGTTCACAATCAATTTTCTTCCTACAGGGAAAATTGCCGCAGATAAAAAACCACGGAGAGAGAGAACAGGGAAGGAAAATGTGTTGAGTATTTTCTTCAAGCACACTTGAAGCTGGATCCGTACCAATATCTACTTAATGTGCTGCATTAGATGTGGGGAGGGAGTAAAGTGAGAAAACTAGATGTGGAATACATTGATGGTGAACTTATAAAAAGAAGCAGCAGCAAAAAATACCAGAACCAAAGGTCAGAACAAGACTGAAAAGTAGAAGTAAATACAAACAGACGAAGATGGGGTTGGAAAGAGTTTGTGAATAGAAAGAGAAGATAGCTACAAGGACTTCTGCAAAAATCAATAGATATTTCTCGGGTGCTGCAGCCACAGCCTTAATCATTCCCTCTGATCTCTCCATCCCTTCAAACAGTGACATATGCGGCAAAAGTGCGCAGCAGAAAAACAACCTGTAATACGCTCAGTGGCCTTAAAACTTTATTGATCCTGCCCTTCTCCCCTTTTTTCCTTCAGCTTCGGTCCACAAAACCTCTATCCATCCGTCTAGCACTCCACCCACCCCTCCTCCTGGGCTTTTCTGCTGGGCTCTAGCAGAGCGAAAAATCCTCGTCCTCCAAAAGAATAAATACTCACAAAAACAAAAAGCAATGGCAT
This sequence comes from Lateolabrax maculatus, assembly GCA_031216445.1. NCBI lineage: Eukaryota > Metazoa > Chordata > Actinopteri > Acropomatiformes > Lateolabracidae > Lateolabrax > Lateolabrax maculatus. The sequence continues at coordinate 10,658,301 of CM062212.1, read as the reverse complement.
GCTGCTCACTTCTTTGGTTTGTTTGTTTTTCATAAGAAAAACAAACAAACCAAAGAAATGGGAATGTGATTTCAATTTTATGTGCGTGTGCTTGTGAATCAGACACGAGGTGAAATGGTGTTTTCAAACGATTCTTCACACTTGGATCTGCTCGGAGCACCAGGTGAGCAGGATTAACTTTTTCAGTCTGGTGAGCTGGAAATCAGAGCCACAATAACTTTCTGGCAAGCAAGTATTACTGAAGGCTTCCGAGAGGAGGGGGGGACATAAAACTGAGGTTATGTGTTGTCTCCTGTCCCACCTGATCACAGAGGGTGGCTTGATCTCTCCCAGTGGGTGCATGAGGGGGGGAGGCGGTGGAGGGTCGTGGGGCCGCGAATACATTCTGTCCCCGGTACGGTTCAGCAGCTCGTTCATCTGGCTGTAGGGCAGCGCCGCCAGCGAGAAGGGCCCGTCCAATTGTTCCATGTACAAAGGAGCCCTGAGCAGAGAGATACGTTTTCATTTTCCCCACTTGTCCTTAACTCACATTTAATTTGGTTCTCCTTTGAATTTCCCTTGCTGGTTTTTTTTTTTTTTTCTTTTTTTTCGACATATTCAATTGTAATCTTATCACTTTACAGTTTTACCTGCACAAATTCCTGTCAGAACTTTAACGTAGTCTGCTCAACATAACAATGGACATTCTGGCTATGACTACTGCTCATGCTACATACTGCATAGGTCCATGGCTCCCAACTGTTCTACCTTATGGCCCCTTGTGAAAGAACCAAAGAATCCTGCACACCACTGAAAGCTTTATTTACAACGTTTCATCTTCTGCAGGTAAAATGAATTCACATTCATTGTGAGTTTTTACCTGATGAAGGTCTGAGTGATTGACAGTGTGCAGGAGGTTTTTGATCCAACACACCTGTCTATAAAACTTAGTGGCGTGCAGGAACTCTGTTACTCCATGGCCCCTTACAATCACGCAATGTCTGTACTGTATAAGTGGTGAGTGCTTCCAAAGAATGACTTATTTTTTCCCCTCGTAACTTTCCTAGATTCATTTGAATAATGTTAAGAAGTTTGAGGAGGTAGAACATCCAGTGAAAGCAAAGATGCGACAAAAGTAATAAAAAATGAAAATGATTTTGCATGCCAGAGCTGTGTTTTTTCTTCTTTCTTATCCCGTAAATTAATTTTACAAGATGATTTACCCCCAGATTGGGAACGATCAATAACCTAATCGACAACAATACTGATACTGTGCCAACAAATTAATGGATGTTAATGTTCCTAGTCAATATACTGAGGTGGTCTAAAAGTTAATGTAGTGCACACAACAGTCTACTCATTTTAAATAAGATGTGTAAAAATAAGCTTATAAAATTCATATTCAGAGTGAAACTAAAAATAGACCTAAAAACCAGAGTTGAAGATTGGAGGCAATTAAGAAAACATACATTTAAACAAGCGTGAAACATGTTCAAGCTTGTTGGATGTTCTTTTTTCAGAACACTCTGAACTGTTCTACAAAATTAGAAATGACATGATGTTTTCCTTAGTGAGTCTGTGGACCCAGCGTCTGATCTGGATATTTTAACACGGGAAAAATGAAATGAAATACAGAAAGTACCATCTTATGTGGCTGTATCACACGACACAGGTCAGGGCAGAAAATCTATTCTTCTACGATGGATTAAGTTACAATTACAGATAATCTGTTTCTTTTTAAATGGCTTACATCGATGTGCAGCTGCCTCAGCTACAAAAGTAAAAGATGTTTTGAGATGTCTGTACTGCTGGGCTGCTCTCATGGTCCAGGTCAGTCAGTCCATCATAGACACTGTGGCTATTTGGTCATAACATGAAGGAGCGTGCATTCACAACCATCTATATGTGCTGACACTCTGGTATGGATTAACTTGAAGTCCGTCCTCGTCAATACTTGCAGAAAAGATTTTATGTCAGCTATTCACAGCACTGACAAATCCAAGAAAACCACCAATTTGCATAAAATCTTTTTCTCATTAATAAGACTGATTGGCAGGGAAATTATTGAATAAGAGTGGCACTGGAGCTTTGAGGCACAATAAGTGCAATCACGACTGTCAGGAACCTTAATAATCGCTGTTGTAGCTAATTTGCAAGAACCCCTTTCTCGGTGGCGAGGGCACAATTCATTTTTGAAGATCGAGTGATTTATATCCTGCTGACAAATCAGTGTTTATCCAATCAGTCTTTTTGAAGCTCACTGATATTTTTAAACAGACGTTTTATACATTCTGTATTTCCCTGGTTACCAGGATGTTCTGTATGTGCATGTTAGTCCCAAAAATTAACACCTGGTAACTCGTAACAAGCCAGGTATGACTCATAAAGCCTGGTTGATTTTTCCTGGGTTAAGAAATTGTACTTCTGTATGCCTGAAAGTCGACCTCAATGTTTGTCTCTACCTGTTGTCGTGGTAACCTGCAGATCCGTTGGCTTCTCTGTGTTTGTCGTCAGGTATGTCTTGGGCTAGCTCTGCACCCAGTGCCAGTTTCTGCCACTCCTTTTTACGATCGTGAGGCGCCCGCGGTACCTTCTCCGGCTCCTGTGGACGGTCTATCGCCTTCAGCTTTGGTAGGGAGGGTGATGAGGGCCAGAACGGGATGGCGATGATGGCGCGGGAAGAAATGGTTAGAGGGAAGGCCGGATGTGGGAGGTGGTGAGAATCAAATGGAGGACGAACCCACAAGAGGTGGTTTGAGGATGGAGAAAAAGAAAACAGTGAAAGGGGACGAGGAGAGAAAAGATAACTGGTTAGCTGTTAAATACATTTCATTTGTCATCTTATAAGACAACACAAACAGTAACTGCCTGTTATAAACTATAACAACGGGCAAAGGTGAAGTTTGCTGTCAGAGATTTGTACGTAAAAAGAAAAGCATGAGTAAAAGAAGCATTTAATGGCAAACACACACACACGCACAATTAGATCCAAATTTTAAACATGGATCTAAGTTGCCCCTTCTGGCGATTTACACTCTGCTGCAACACCCTTTTTGTTTAACTGTACATGTGCCACATAGATATAGCCATACACCAAAGCCTCCCACATAAACAATTCACCTTCATTTTACATGGCAGCTATTATCAAAATGTCTTTTTGTGCAATTTATATCTGTCTTAAACTAGGTTTCTATCCTTCAAATAAACAGTGTACTGAATTAGCTCTCTGAAGAAACAAATCACACAGATGTTTGAGAAGATACTGTTGTATAAGCTTGGGAACAGGGAGAGATCGTTGAGTGACTTGACTGATTTTTACTGAAGCATGGACCTCAGAGAGTAGAAAGTGACAATTTGGAAAAGGTTTTTACTCAGGCCAATTGACAAGCAGTCCATCAGTGACGGCACACTCCCTGTCTCCCAGACTTCAGCATGACTGACTAACAATACACACAGGTTGTAAAGAAACTGAGCAGCGAGCTGCTGTAGCAGAAATCACACACAGTGGTTTGAAATAATCGCTGTATTTTCACATACCTGCCCTGGAAGGTCTAAGTACCTATAGACCTGATCATACATGCGGGGGTCCTGCAACTATAAGAACAAAAACAAAAACCACAAGAGAAGCACCAGGGGTGAGCGCAGGGACGTTAAAAAAAAAAAATCAACACGCCACAGGATTGACCACAACACCGCTGCACACAGTCAACAGGGACAAAAACAGAGTGGGCGGTGAGAGAAGGGGGGGACAAAGAGAAAGAGGGGAAAAGAGAAGTGCTGTTAAACAGAAAATGACAACGTGTGCAGCTTGGGGGACGTCACAATGCAGGCAGGACGCAGCGGCACACACACAGTCCAGTGCAAACGTACACACACGCACACGCACACGGACACACACACACACACACAGGGAAATAACAGAGCTGAGCTTCAGCGCAAACAGAAAGAAGACTGAGGTAGAAAGAGAGAGATCTCACTGGAATGGAAGGACAACGACAAAGGTGTATTTCTAAATGTGGGGAAAAAAAACATTTAAACCAACAACAGTTCACACTGAAGAATAACATGCAAAACACACACACACACACACACACACACGCTCAAGTCAACTCAAAATAACACATAACAAGTTAAAGCACAAGAAAACCAAAATGAAGAAGAGAGCATTTCACAGTTCAACTAAACACTGATATGCATGAAAGCACTTTCTCAATCAGTTTAGTCATCCTGAACCACTTTATGCATTCAAATTAGAAAATAATATGCAATCCTGACGTTAACAATTCAATTAAAAACACATTTTCTACATTTTATAGGCAAATAGTTTTAAGCATAAGACTGGTGTTATTACATAAATCCCATGAAAAAGACTAAAACCAGCAATCCGTTAGGGCTGTGGCCCTCAGCCCAAAGCCCTCTGGTTTCATGCTGAAGATGTAAATCTAAAGACAGGTCACAAATTTATAGTTTTTTTTTTTTAATTTATTTTTTATATATTTTTCTAAAACAGCCGGGCAGTGAAGATTTTAGCAAACGTTACTCAAGCGGGAGGAAGTCTTTGTTGAGGACTATTTTCAGCTGTGGATTTGCTAAAACACTGCCAGGTTTGTAATACTCACAGACAGGATTTTACAACTCTAGTAAGTGGCAAATATTTTATCTTTCGTCACAGTGATTCAGAGGTAAACATTAGAAACAGTTTTATCATGTGGCGCTCAAGTTGTTCTAAACAGTGAGTATTTACGGCAGCAGGACGGTGTATGTGGGATTGACTTAAAATAAACTAGAGTGGCCATGTTTATTTTAATGAAGGAACATGTCAGCCAGTGCACACTGTGTCTTACTAATGTTTGTATGTGTTGGCTACACAGACAGTACTTCAATTCATTGTTGGTTTAAATCTTTTCATGGGATTTGTTGATGATAAGAAAATAACAGAATATCACCATATCCTTTAAGTGTAGGTCATTATACAATCAGGTATTAAGCAAGCTGTAGTACAGTATGGGTGACATTTAACACATTTTACAAACTGCCTTTGCACAAACCCATAACATTTTTTCCCCCTGTTGGCTTTTCTAGCTTATGAGGAATCAAACAATTATTGCAATCCTATTCCTAGTAGCAGAAACACCATACAGTTTGTTTGTGAACGTGCACATTTGTGTGTATGTGGTGGTGTATCATTTCCCCCAGAAATGTTTCCAGCGAGGTAAAGAAAAGGCATCTGGAACATAATTTCCAGCTTGTGCCACTAGGACTCTGCATTAAAACCAACACTAATCGATTTCTTTTATGTCACTGAGATCCTCCAGGGCTGCCTACCATGCTTATTCAATAACTCTGCGTGTGTGTGTTTGTGTTGGGTTTTCAAATGAAACGTGCTGGCTGACAGGCGGCTGATTCAACACAACGTGGGTTGTGGACAGCATCTCCTCTGGTTTGGCTAAGTGATGTTGATTTGGCCTGGCCACTGCTGCGGCCGGGCCGCGGAGAGCGAGCATGGGAATAAATCCTAATGGTAATGCACATTGATTAGGTTCTGATTCATCATGGCCCATTACCCCTGATGAGGCGTTGGCTGAGGGGAAGCCTCTGCGCTCAAACACACACACACACACACACACACACACACACACACACACACACACACACACACACACACACACACACACAGACAACTGACCTCCTCCTACTCTGCTCCAGCACATCTACTGTATATGTGTGGAATGACAAACTGAATATTATTTATTCAAAACATACACGAGACAGCAATACATCCTGACAACACTGTCTGCTGAGGCTGAAGAAGCTGCATTAGAAGGTCAAATATTTTAACTTATTGTCCTCTGCCATTTTCCAAAGTGTGCCAGGGCTCTAAAATTCAGCTGCAGTTTCCAGAAGATTAGTTTTAGTCTGCCTAACCCCTGACTTCCTGAAAGGTTTGCAGTCATCATGTCTTGGCATTATTTAAAGAAGCATTACAGAGCACATTTGCAAAAAAAAAATAAGTGAACATACTGCAATACTACTCAGAGCTTTATAGGCCATTATTATGGGATTTTGGTTTTTATTAATATTACAGTGAGGAGTGGCAGCAAGGACAGGTGGTAGGACACATAAAAAGAGAAAAAAAACACAGATAAAGAGGCAGAGTCAAGCACATAACGCCACCAGACAACCATCTGTCCAACAGAGAACATCATAAGAGTGAGTTTTAATGCAGCAGTGAATGAGAAAAACAGACTGGAAAAAAGCAGAATAAACAAGGGAGGGAGGTACACTGTGATTGTATATGAGACAAAATGAGAAACAGTGCATCTGTGTGTGTGTGTGTGTGTGTGTGTGTGTGTGTTGTGTGCATGCACCAGTTTGTCACAGCCGTTATAAATGTAGCTAATTTAGGAGGGCTGTGTGCCTCTGCTAGGTCGTCATCCTTCATCTGAATGAACTGGTACTGGCAGAGGAAGTGTCGCTGTGTGAGCACTGCATGTGTGTGCGAGAGTGTGTGTGTGTGTGTGTGTGTGTGTGTGTGTGTGTGTGTGACACGGCTGCTATAGATTTACGTTATGTACAGAATGCATTCTCATGTGTCCGTCGGTGCACGTATTCGTACTCACTCGTATGTGCATTTTTTTGTGTGCGTACCTGTGTGTGTCTGTATGTTTGTGTGAATGTTCAATATGACAGACTCAGCAGAACTGCAGCTATGTTACTGGGTAAATATCCCCCACAGGGAGGCCCGCAGAGGCACACGGCCAGTGGACCACCCTGCTGCTGACAATAACACAAACCCCTCGCACAATACACACCCTACTGCTCCTGCTGCTGATCTACTGGGTATTTGGGTTGTACGGACTTGTACAGTAAATATCTGAGGCTACAGATTTTACTGATGAATGTGATAAAATAATCATTGTGCAATTGGATTGCAATGTTCTGATACTCTGGATTATCTTGAAGCCTCATGGCAATATCAAATATGCTTGGCGAGCAAGCTAACAAACTGAAAAAGACTATAAGCAAGAACTGCATTTGAATGCCAAAAGTGGCTGATACATTTATTACCAGAAAAACAAATGTGTATCTGTAGCTATTATGATTTGATATCTGTAACAAAGAGGAAGACAAATCTCTGCTCAAATGTGTGTCAGAAAGTTAGTTTGAACACTAAAACAAGGCCAGTGAGGCAAACAAAGAAAGCTCCCATTCCAAAGAAATGTGCAGTTAACTTAAAACCACAATCATGGCCGCTGTTAGTCTTGCTGTTAGTGAAGTGTCTACTCCATGGCCGTGTCCAGAATTCCTTACTATCCTAGTGTCCTTTCCCACTTAAAAGATACTAAAGTGTAAACTGACATGCAGACAGGCATGACCAAAACACATTGCAAATGACGGTTTTAAGGATTTAACCATCAATGATATTTAGAATTTTCAAACTTTTATTTCAGGTTTGGCTGACACAATACAGAAGTAAATGAATAAATTATTAAACCAACAGTTGATCAATGACAGTTGATGCACTGCAATGTGTATTGGCCATTGTCTGCATGTATGGTACTCTTCTTTATCACAACAGAAGAAAAATTAAGCTAATGGGAACTTCAAAAGACAATTGTTTTCACTGCCAACTAGTTAACATAGTTGGAATTGCATGTACGGTAATGCAAACTCTTTTCTGAAAGTACCGGTTATCAGCTATTAAACTCAGTACTCTTTTCTTTAATTGAGCAAAAATTATCTAAGATAAAATGCTAGGGAAAAAACTACTAAATTTAAAGGAGGATTCAGTCTTCTTAACCTCGTTTCCTATCCTTAGAGTAGAACTGGGATGCAGTCAGGACAGGTAAATACTGGAGGGTTGTTAGTAACGGGGGGGAGGTGGGGAGAGTGAGGGAGGGCTGCAGGCTCCCGCGTGGGGACCAGATGCTCGGGCGGAGGAGGGAGGAGGGAGAAGAACGTCTTACCTCTGGGGGAGTGAGGAAGGGAGGAGGGGTTTCAGAGAGGACTCTTATGAGGCCATTGGGACACACAAGATAGGGCATTTCCAGCTGCACAGGGATGGGCAGAATTAGACCAGGATTCAGAAAAGAGAATGTACAGCAAAAGGTTGAGGGGAACAAAGACGGAGGAAGAGAGATCCTTTAGCAGTATTTCATTAACACTGTCCTATTTACCTTTGAAACGGTACAAAATATCACACACATGTTCAGTTGTCATAAATGTGGCTTAAAATAGCCAACATTATCACATACTTTGAGTTTGAAAGTTGTTCTAATTAACATGAAAATGTATCCAAGCTGTAACTGGTAAAGGCACACAGAGAGTTCTCTGTCTTTCTCCATTTCTTTTTTTAATGCAAGTCAGGCTTTACAAGCGGAGTTCACATATAGAGGTAGTAGAAAAACGAGGGCAATGTTAAAAATGCACAGTCTGCAGTGGCACACTTTGTCTAAACCAGTCCAAAGTTAGAAAACCACCGTCGTGACTCACTTTCATTAGACAAAAACTGAAACAGCTGCACTTACTTGCAAAACACTATTAGCACACTGGTTGAAAAACTCTCTGTCCTAAAGTGTGCCAACCCGGCATCCTGTCCACTTTCTTAGCTCATAAGAAACCATCTGGCACGTGACACCATCATCTACATCTAGATTGACAGCGATCCAGTTTGTAGTCACCTCTTTTTCACACCTGTCCCTTGGAGGAAAGCATCCAAATGGTGCAAGCCCGTTAGCATTTATTCCCACAGTGACTGCGATGTCATAGCAGAGCATGTCCTTCCACTGATTGTGCATCACTTGAACTTCATGTGATCTTGCCCGAAACTGGTGTCATTGTTCTGCAGCTGGATACATTTGTGCATTACCAGTGGACCAGTAAAATAAATGTAGAACAGAGCAAAAAATTTAATTTAGTGAATGCATTTCTTTGCTTACATGCAAACTGCTGCTTTAATGAGCTGTTTGCATATAATCTAAATTACGTTAAGCATATTTCTCAATCCTCATGTGTACAAAGGTGCTGTTATAGCAAGAAATCTGCTGCTCTCTCTGGTCAGACACAATCATTAGGGCGGCTTGTGGAGTAGGCAGGCTAAAATAATTAATACACATATTCTGCAGCAGGAAGCTGATATTTGTAAACAGGACTTCTTACTCAAAGATGCACTCATTACACTCTGCTTTACTCATGATCAGGCCACTGTTGCCAAAGCATCATGATGAAAGGTCAACATTTAACATGAAATCAAATTCTCTATTTGTTTGCATGTGCTCTGGTGTCTGAGCAATAAACAGTCTGCACGTTCAGCTCCAGTACTCTGACTTCCATCGAGGCTACTGTGGACATTCATGGGACCCTTTTGGTAATATCTTCTCCTAATCCAAATATCCTTAAAGAAACCCCAGAGGTGGCGCCTCGCGACACATAAAAAGACGGTGTGTATATGTGTGTTGACAGTGGAGCAGCCTTGGATGTGTGCAGCTGCCCGTAACAGGGCACTGTTCAGGGTGTCAGTCTCGGTCCATCTCTGCGTCTCACTGCTCCAAGCCTGCTGTCTCACCATCTCTTGGATGGACTTGAGTAGTTGCCATGGCAACCGTAGCAAAGGGGGCAAAAGGATTGTGTGATTTTTCTGGGGGTGGGGGGGGGGATCTGTATCAGAATGCAGTAATGATGGAGACATGGCACCCATTTCTTATTGCTACTGATACTTTATATAAAATATGAATATAAAACAAAATTTATTATATATATATATGACTCACATGAGTAGAGTATATACATTTCTTCTGAGGTGTCTTCATCAAATATTGATTAATACAGTTCCACAAAGTGTCATGTAACCACAAACGGTTACAGAGGACACATAAAGCACAAAGACAGTTTTGCTTTCTTCATTTACGGTACAAAACAGCACACACACCAAAGGATTATAGCAAGTAAAAATAACAAAAGATCTCTTTGTCTTTATTGGTGTGGACTGTAATTTTCTCCTTGTAAACAGAAATTCTGGTTTTATTGAACCAAACAAACAATGTGGCCTGTTCTTTTACAGCTCCTTATTGACATTGTACCATAGATATTGGCATTGCAATTTAAGGCCTTGTAGTAATTTGATACTTTGACATTTTGCAATTTTATCGTGGGAGAATGCTTCAACAGTCGCCTGTGAAAATGTGGAAAAAATTTTTTATACCGACCTGTCAATTAAAGGTAGGGCAGGCAGTTTAGCATGTTTTGTTATATTTGTTGAAATTCTTAGCAAGCAATAAATCAAATGCTCTGACACAAGAAAGAAAAAAATCAGGTATCTGTGGCTGATGGAGGCCTGTAATAAACCCATCATTTCACTCAGCCCGGGAGAGGAGCGGGGCGTATCGTTTATATGTACATCGTTACGATCCATGCTTTCTCATGGACTCGTCCTCCAGCAGTGGTCAGTGCACGTTCATGTGTTTTGGGAGAGTGGCTTTAGAGGGAGGCCTGAAGGGAGGGGTGGGATTTTCTCAGTTGGATACTTTCAAAATCTAGCTTCTCTTGCTGTTTTCCCCAAAGTTACCTACCCCAGGTTTAATCAAGCCGTCTCGCTGATCAATGGACACCCACTGGTTTTAATGAGGATTGGCAGCAGTACTTGTTTCTTTAGACTACAACAAATCCAGAAAATATTTCCCCTACTTCTGGTCAAGTATATGAAAGTTTAAATGGCAATATATTCTATTATGATGATAAGGCATTCCCAGCTGCCTGTGAGTGCTATAATGAGACAGGAGTAGCAGAGGCAGAGCCAAAGGGGCTTCGCCACAGGGGATCCAGATGCCTCGATGTTGTGTGCACTGATCTCAAAGCGAGGCAGCAATGCTCTCTTTCTCCTCTCTTGCCAACTTTCCCTCTCCGTCTCTTTTGCTTCTTTTCTCCCGAGTCCCCGGGCCTTTCCTCTCACTCTCTCTCTGTCTCCCTCTGACTGGCTCGGCACATGGTCTCCTGCTAATCCACCGAGGGTGAGGCTAACACAGGAGCTAATGAGATTAGGACACTGTAGGCTTCTTTCCCCTTCTCTCTGCCCAGTGCTGATTTTCATTTATCACTGGCTGTTAATCTGTGTGTGTGCTTGTGCGTAACCTAGTGTGTGTAAATGTGGCTTTAGACTAACTATTAGAGATGTGACTCAGAAAGAAAATGGTTGGTGATTATATAAGATGAAGCAGGAGATAAATTAGAGAAATTCCAAACAGGCTCACTGAAAATGGAAACACTGTACATGGGAGTCTAACCATTTCTACTCTGTCTCTCTTTTGGTCTTTTTTCCGTATTAACATTTTGATGGTGAGGATTCAGTTACATTTTAGTCTCACTTTAGCCGACATTTTGGTTTTAAACATTCAAGTAGTTTCTCTGCTGTTACTCTTAACCACCTCTTTCAATGTCCACGCACCAAATTCACATTTTTACTTTACTTTACTTACTTTTCGGCTTTTAAATGATGTTTCACACTGATGTTTTAACTTTTCACCGGTACATGTAGCTTTGTATCAGGACTTTGTTTAACTCCTTAACCCTCCACGAGGAGACGCATTATAGAGTATTCTGAACTTTATTTCACATAGAGATATCAACCCATGTATTATCAAATGCAATCCAGAACACTGACACTTTACATGAGGAGATGTCAAGGTTCCTTGGAAAATGGATTTTATTAGGTGAATAAATATCTAAAATACTATTGAAAAAGAGGTATTGCACATCTATGCACTTGTACTGTCAAGACTGTGTAAATTATATCGGTCTTTCTTGAATGCCCCCGCCACTCCATGAGTCCTTTGATCTGGTCCTTCGACACCCTGGGCTAAAATATTTGATTCGTCTTCCCTCTGCGCTGTAAGAAGAAACTTTGACCTGAACCCCATGAACTCTATCTCCCTGTACACAAGCTGAAGTCAATTGCTTTTGCTACTCATTGGAAAGCATCCAAGCCCCTTTTCCTGTTCAGTAGATTCAAGGGGTGATGTATTTAGAAACTTTTAAAGAGTCAGCAACACAAAGCTCCCTTAAGACCTGATTTCTAATTTTTAAACATGTTAGGAACTCTTTATGTAAATTCATCCTTTGATTGTTGATCTTCTACATTAGAAATTCTGGCTGCCATGTATGTGCAACATTACCCTTTTTTTACATTCTTTCTTCCTTCTCTCCATTTCATAATTTTACATGGATGATTTTGTATACATGTGCCACAAGGTGATGTATATTGATATCTTAAAATGTTAATAGTATATGTTAACAATATAAAGCTGCAAGACTGAATGACAGACATTGGGAGGAGAGAAAGTGAGGCAGAGCTGGAACATTGTCTGTCACGGAACAAAATGTGTTGGCAGCTAATCTCAGATAGCGTCACACTGACTGTCAGGTGGCGCAGCCTGTCAGGTCCTCGACACTGCAGCTGCATGGTAGGTCATGGTCGATTTAAGCGTTGGTCTGTGCGTATCCATGCCTGTGTGTGTCTGTTGTATGTGTGATTTAACAATGGTGAAACTGTCATTGTGAAAAATATTTAGAAGAAGATACCTGTAATCTCCTGGTGAAATAATAAGGTGATGTACAAAGGATATACATAATTACCACCACACACACACACACACACACACACACACGACTGAGAGGCCCGTTAAAATGATGTGGCAGAACCACTCAATGATGAAGCGTAAATCAATCAATGATTTACACACTAACTTTCACCCGTTTGAGTGTAAATATGTGAGTGTGTGTGAATGTGTGTGCATAGCTCCCATTTTCAACGGCTGATTCTGCATGCTCTCCATAAACACACACATATGCTCTCTGCACTGTATTTGCCCTGATCTTCATTCAGATCATTTATCCACGATGATGGTTACACAGACCAACAAATATGTGTGTGTAATTCCTTTAGTCCATCCTGCTCTCCCTGTGAATGTCCTCTAGGCCTTTCCATGGGGTCTGTCTAACTGCCAGCGTGGAGAAGAGGGAAATGAACAAGGCTTTACAAGCCGAGCCCACCCAGGGCTTTAATTACAATGAAATCATTGGAATCAATGCGGCCATATCTACCTAACTCGCTGAAGCAAATAAGGTCTGTCTGCTGTTGAGTTCTGGGTTTCCAAAATCCATGTATGTTTATTGCCATAATAAAGGTGATGGGTGCTAAACCAGAAAACAACCTCAAATGAATATCCTTAATTTCACTAGGACTCTCCGTCCTCCGAAGTCCCAACTAATTCTTAGCTACACTCGCCCTGTGTCTTCTCTGCACCATTCCCACAATCATTAAAAACCTCATAACCAGCAAATTATATCCTCTTCATTCACATGAACCCCTCGGCAGAAAATCACTCTCCTTCTTTCTCACAGACATGACTGTAATAAGCTTTGATTAACTGTGAGGGGGCAAAATGTGGAGCACGCCCGGTTTCCCACACAGGGAAATGCAAGCTGGTGCTGATTAGAGCTCCTAATGCTGAGGATGAGAAACCCCTTTAAATTGAGTAGGGGGTCATAGCTCTGCATTCGATGTGAATGAGGAGCTTTCAATGAGTTTATTTAGTTTGTGTGTGTCGGTGTGCGTAAACATCCAACACCGGCTTGCATGTGTGCATGTACCGAGCTTCCTCATGAGGTTACGTGTGTGTGTTTGTTTGTGCAGAGGGGTGACGCTGAGTGCGGGGGCAAGTGAACAGCAGATGCTCCCATTAATTAGATGTAATGATCACACAAGTAATAAGGGAGCTGACTGGAAGAAGAGTTGATAAATCTATGAGTGGTGGCTAATTAATGCATTAGACTGCATGATATGAAGCCGGGCGTGTGAATCAGTGAATCACCCTGTCAGTTTATTCAAGTAGGACACATCAATCTGTACAATTTGAAGAATACCGAAAGGCTCTTGTTCATTATTATTTCACGTCTTCCTTCTATCTAACTACACACAACCCACTGCTCATCACAAACACATCAATCTACTGCGGCAACCAAAGAATCAGCACAGTCCTGAATTGCTGCATGATTCTTTTTATGTGCTGCACCATGCCATCCTGTGCGTGTAATTGTTCAGACGTACCTTCTGTTTCCGCCTCTCCTTCCTTTTGTCCTCTGTGTCCTGCAGCATCTTCTCTCTCCACAGGTCAAAGAAGTAGGATGGATTGGTGTAGAACTTCAGACCCTCCTTCCCGTCGTCCCTGCAGATGGACAAAAGAAACCAAGAAATCTTGTTACATTTTGGTTGGCGTGCTGAAGAAGTACTTTTTCTTTCTTGTAAGAAGCGGGAGACCGAAAAAAATCTTGGGAAAAAAAATTAGCCAAATGTCTCGACCTTAGGAGTAAGGCTAAAGTGAATATCTTTTTGAATACTGTTTTGGACAGTTAGTTAGAAAAAGCAAGATATTTAAAGACGTGACATCTTGGGCTGTCAAAAACGTTTCTGACATTTCCGATAGACAAATAGGTTAATCAATTAATCAAGAAATAATTTGCATTACAGAAGCTTTTGTGGTTACGTGTTCACTGGTGGGAACAGTGCCGTAGTGACAGGGAGGGAAATGGAAAAAGACTTCTGACAGGCACAGGTAGTTATCACATCAAAGGTCTATCTTGACAAGGAAATTATCATACACAAACGCCCACACATGCTGTTCAGAAATGTCATTTCTTATCAGTATGGGGATAAGCCTTGGCAATTGCCTTGCTGGCCTGTGGCAAGCCTGTCAAAGACAGCAGCCTTAGGAGCATCTTCAATTACACCCTCAACAAACTTAAATTCTTGTTTCCTTACTTTGTGTATGACCCTGTACACAATTCGTAGCAGTTGCCGGGTCTGCGTTTGACCAATCAGCAACATTCAACATTCAAAAAGCAAAGTAACAATATGGATCTAAATGACCTCTCTCCTTAATCTGATTTCCGGCAACCAGCACAGACACACTGTGTAGTGCAAATCAGCGTAGTAACTCCATCTCCGCTGACTGTCAGTCTCTTACAAAGATATTTCTGAACAGGGCTGAAGGGCACATAAAAGGGTAGTTCAGGTTTCCTTTGACACTAGGAAGGAATCCAAAGAAATATTTGGTGTATTCTGACCATTCAGTGGTCCTAATTTGTACTTATGTGTAGCTGCCTTCACTGTCTGTCACGCTCTGAGAGGCAATTATTTGATGGTGACACGGAAAGAGCAAGAAGAGAAGAACATGAAAAGGAAAGGCTTCAAAAGGAAAGAGTGGAAAGTTTAATTATATGCAATACAACAAAGGGGAAAAAAAATAGAATTCAACAACGGGATAAGGCAAGGGTTGAGAGAGAGCTACTACAGTGTGTGTGCACTGCGGGTAGTATTTGAGTGTTTGTGTAAATCATTATGCATGGTATTCGCTCAGTGTATATTTGAGGCTTGTGTTTGTGTGTGTGTTTGCTTGTGTGTATGCGAGGGAGAGCGAGAGCGAGAGAGACAGAGAGGGAGACGAGAGAGCAGAGCAGCTGTGCTCAGGGTGGATCTGAGAAATAACAGCCTGGGGAGGTGTCCCAAGGAGCCTCCTGGTGTGCTGTGTGGAGAGGAGAGGAGAGAAGAACAAAATGTGGAGAGGAGAACAAAATGAGGAAAGGAGAGGAGAGAAGAACAAAATGTGGAGAGGAGAAGAAAAGGAGAAAAAAGGAGAGGAGAGAAGAACAAAATGTGGAGAGGAGAAGAGGGGAAAGAGAAAGGAGAAGAGAAGAGAGGAGAACTGAAATGGCTCTTGGTCCTCTGGGATATTTCTTGTGGTGGAAACACCCAATAGAGGAGCAAAGTGGAAGGAGCAGGTGCCCCTGGTTCTAAACTAAAAATAGACAATGTTACATGACTCACAGCTGGAGCACTTCTACAACTTAATTAGAGCTGAAGCAATAGGTTGATTTATCAGTTAACAAAAAACTAATCAATAATTTAAATAACTGATTGATTGTTTTACAGCAATTCTAGCCAGCCTGCTAAATAACCTGAAGGGTAACAATGTACATGTTCTCATGTCTAATTCAACTATCACCATTAAACCTTTTTGTCTAAATAAAAACCGATGTGTAGCCTTCAGCCAGCACAAAAAAAGACATTTAGAGTGAGATTCTGAAAAACCGTCAGCGAGGCACCCACACCTGCCTTTCACTTGATCTAGCACATGTCAAGGCTCAGAGGTTAAAAACACACCCACGACAGATTTGAATACCACAGCCTACAGTGCGTGTTTATGTGTCTATACACACAAAATAAAGAGATTGTGTTTGGCTGTAACCTTCATTAACAGGCTTGGTCAGGGTGACAGCATTACACAGAGATGGGTCGTGCAAAAAAAATTGAGTGAGAGGGAAAGAAAAAAGTGAGAAAGCAGCGGGTTGAGAAGGCTGAGAAATAAAAGAGAGGGAATGGTGGCAAGCAGAGCTTTTTATGGATTATTCATCTTCAGATGACTCCATTTATCGCTCTTCTCGCCTAGCTCAAACTTGAGAGCAAAGAGAGATGCCTGGTGTGAAAGAGTCACTAGCCTGCTAATTTTAACAAACCAACCAACCAAAGTGCACAAGCAAGTGTTTCAAAAGGTGCAAAAGCAATTTTTGTATCCATTTGGGGGCTCAGAAAAAGGGCTGCAATTAAAGGGTGAGGGTGACATTTTTCTTAGAGAATGGAACAATGTCGCTCCATCATACTCTGTTTTAGTATCACAATTCAGTGGTTAATTTCACTGGTTTCAGACCTGTAGGGCGTGAGGATGTTGAGGGGTGGCGGCTGCTCGCATGTCTGAAAGGTTTCCTGCAGTGGGATAGGCAACGACTTGCGGTCAAACAGCTGCTGGTCCTGAATAGTGGAACTCCTGAAAGCCTTCCTCATGGTAATGTCCTGAAGAGACACTGCGGGAGGGATGGGGAGAAAATAGAAGAGAGAGAGGGGGAAATGGGGACAATTATACAGTTATTAAAATCAGGTTCTTTGAGTATTATATGATGCATGTGTGTGTGTGTGTGTGTGTGTGTGTGTGTGTGTGTGTGTGTGTGTGCGCGCGCCATGTGTGTGACCGACAGAAAGATAGATGGAGAGAAAATGAAAAATGAGCTTGAGACTCATGCTTGTTGCTCTTCGGCTGTACTCCCCCTATCAGATAAACATACCAAAACCAACCAACAGACTCTCTGATGAACACATAATTACCATTTGGCCCCATCCCATCATTATCATCATCATCAAAATCGACATTGACATCGTCACTCAAATAGTCACAATCAACATTACGGAGCACTAAACCTATAAGAAACCACTAATCATCCTCCCTTGGGCGAACGCTACATTGTTGTCCAAACTTTTGATCCACCCTCTGGCCGAATTTCAATTCCCCCAAAAGCAAACCAACACATGACAGCTAAGCAAAGCTAAGATGGGCAAAACTAGGCTAAGGTTGTCCGTCAGACAGAGGCTGTGGCCTTCTTTCATACAGGAACAGCTGACATTTTCGGAGGGCAAAAGAATAACTGAGGGAAATCAATGCTGCACAGCTGAAGCTTTCAGAAAAACAGGCAGGAGAAATAGCTGAGGGGAAGAGGAAACACAACCACACTAATGCTATCCCTCAATGTGGTCGGGCCAAGTAGAAAAACGACAAGTCTTGGAAAGAAATCTGGAGCGTTGCAAACGGATCTGAATTATACATGAGGGAACGACAAATGGATACACTTTACCGCTGCCCAGGGGAAGACTGACAAAGTCATGTGGCATACAGAAAAAGTATTGTTACAGTTCTCTGTTATTAGCCTACCACACACACAGAGCAAAATGACACCACAGAATCCAATACTAAATCTAATACCCACAATATACAGTAAGTAGATCTCTTCTAGGCCAAACACATGGAACAACTGAGGTGTCAAGACCAGCACTGAATGCTATGAATGTCTTAATAAAAAACGAGACAAAACCATTTGCCCATTTTACTGCACAAAGGCCCAGAAAGGACCAACTACGCCAATCTGATCTTCTACATTGCAGCAGTACAGCTGGGTAATGACTTCCAGCGACTCTCACTGTAAGAAAGTGCCAGCCACCTGAGGCATTGAAGTATCGATTTTAACAAACACTATCAGTGAGCCAAAGTTTGGCAAGTTACACTCTGGGAGAGAGAAAGGAGGCCAGAGAGGGAGATAATAAAACTGCACAGACACAACAGAGGCTGGGTCATGGAAACGGGCGACAGACAGAGACCAAGAGAAGAGGCACTAAAAGTAAAACCCAGCGCAAGAGCTGACATAAAGGAAACACTGACAAGAAATACACTCAAGTTAATGGCCAGAAAATGAAGGGAACTGGAGAGCTGAGAGCTGACGGATAGAGGGAGGATAAAACTAACATGGAAACATGCAATTAAAGAGGAAGGATTGGTGTAGAAGAGTGCAAGAGAGGGAGCAAAAACACATAAAAACATACAGTATGACTTCTACGAGAAAAACAGAATGGCAGGAGTGAGGTATCCCATGAGAGTGCAGAAGTGAAGTAACCTGAGAAGAGCCAGAGGGTGGATCAAGCTTCAAAGACAACACAAGGGAGAAACTCTGGCAGCCATTTAAACAACACACACACACACACACACACACACACACATACTGTATACAGTATACTGTTTTACGTTAAACAGAAATAATCACAGAAGAAAGCTGAGGGTGTTAATAAACATGAATGTATCCATGTTAAGCTTCATTTCACATTCTGATATTGGTTGTACTACATTTTATGAAAATTACCAATTTCTATTCAAACCTAGGACTTGCTTACTGTTCTCAAGTACAGTACTTGTACTTGTTCCAAAAGCAATTAACTACAATTACAATTATTATTAGTGACAGGAGCGATGCCCAAAGCTACAAAAATAAGACTCAAGTTGTAATAAACCACAAGTATCCTTTAAGCTTGTATCAAGGAGAGCAATGGGATACACTTCAGCTCCTAGATCAGCAACGTATGGTGACTAATGATCAGAAGGGCAAAAATCAAAGCCGTAGCCACAGTGGCATGACAACTACACTGCCCACAGTGATCACAGAGGAGAGAAATGCCAGGGATAAGTAGGAGTAATGATGAGATCTAAGAAGTTGAAGTAGATTTTTTTCCAAATTGACGAGATTAGAGCGTAAGGGATAAATATGTGGGAAAGGAGATATGAACATTAAAGTGGTGCTTTTTGATGCTTTAGTGATCAGTGATTCCCTGTAGGGAATATCACTTTTTGCCTGGTCCTTTCCACAGGAAGGTCAGAGTGAAGGTCAGGAAAATGCACCTGGAGCTGACACTGTCCATCTCACTGCTTACAAATTGACAGAATAGATCTACAGATTGGACTGTTTTGTACACAACACACTGGCCAACCGGCGAATGCTGTATTTTAAGCAAGAGCACCGTGTCCTGCAGTGCCCCAGTGCATTTAGGGAGAGCAGAGCGCTGTCAGATGGTGTGACAAGTACGCGCAAAGGCGACAAACAAGAGAGAGGCAGTGCAGAAGTGTGTGTCAGGATGCATTTGATGCAGAGTGAGGTGGCTATAAACCTCTGCCAAGCAACACTGAGCACTGACGGAGGAACACTGCACTAATCAATGTGGGCAGAAACACAGAAGGCACACGCACACACATACTGAATCAGTCAAACACACACACACACACGCAGATGGATATCTTAACATGGTGTTCTACATCCTAATTACAAAATGTCACTTATTCAGCTGAACTACCAATTACACCCATTTAGTGAAGACATTTGGCTAATGAGAAAAATGTGAGGGTATGTGTTTGTGAATGAATAAGTGAGTTAGTGAGAGGTTGTAAGTGTGTGTGTATCTGTGTGTGTGCGCGTGTGTGTGCCAGGTCGAGCAGCACCGGGTGCAGCAGCGGCAGCCTCTGATCTCAGCCTGTGAAGCTTCTTATCAGTAAGCGAGTGGTGGATAGTTTATCTCTCTCTCTCATATCTTTCTCTTAGAAAGATAGGATCTCACTAAAACACCCTCAACCAAAGCGAGGTGAGGAAGTTCCTGTCTCACACACACACACACACACACACACACACCCTTCCTTCAGCTTCCCTCAACCCTTCAGAGAAATGATGTTTTCCCTCTTTTCATCCCCTCCCTCATAGAGATGCAGTCCTACACACAACCACTGAAGATAAGAAAAGGCACAGGCCAAGCTGTCTTTTAGCATGCAGGCACTGATCTCTCTTCTGTTGTACTTCAATGCAAATGTTGCCCTATATTTCCCCTCTTGCACACTTCCTCCTGCAGCCCTGAATCACTCTTTCCTCTCTCATACTCCATCTTATTTCCATCCCTTTTCCTCTTTCTCTTGTTAGCTTGTTTATTGTTTGTCCTTTTTTCTTGATTTTGTCCTCTTCGCCTCTATCTGAATGTTCTCCCTTTTGCATTGACAAACTTTGTAAATCACCAGTGTTGTGCAGAGTGTGAGGATAAACAATGCAATCCAGTGTTGTGGGTTAGACAGAATCTTAAAAAGTAAGAAGTTATACATTAAGTGCATGCCCTCTATCTGCAATTAGTATAGGGACATTGTATTAGGTCATCGCCTACATTTGCTTGCTGGTTATCACCCACAATGCTTCTGGATAAACTATCATAACTGCAAATCATAACTTTCTGCATCTATCTAATCACTTGAGTCTGCACATACATAGGAGTGGGCGATAGGAATAAAATCTTCTATCACAGTATATGACATTTTATAGCATGATTCCAATACCTACAGTGATAAAGCCAATTTTTCAATCAGAGTAGGTAATTTCAGAAACGACTTATGGTTAAATAACCAGACAGAAATGCCTGTTTTTGTCAAATACAACAAATATATATATTATACATAAACATATACACACACACACACACACGTATAAAATGACATATACCGTGATTTTTTTTAATTGCACATTTTAATCCACTAGAACATTTTGTTTTTGAAGAAAAATGGCCAAGCGTGTAATCCCCTCGCAACTGGGACATTGTGTACACTGTAGCACTGAAGAAATACAATTTTGTTCCCCTATGTACTGAGTACTGTATATGGAGAGAATAACAATATATTCAATTTTGGTTTTGACAGGATTTTAAATCTCCCATCTCGTCACCTAACCCTCTGTGTCAAAGGGGACAAGTATGAATGTACAGAATGCACATGCGAGAAAATGAAAAAAAAATATTTAAAACACTGAATCTCATCTGAACATTGCAAGAAGCACTTTTCTTGCTTGGAGTCTCTGGGATGTGAATATATCTGCGAACCTGATCATTTGAAATCCGAAATGCCTTTAAGGGAAGAAAAGAAGAGGTAATAATTGCGAAGAAAAAAGGAATCAAGGAGGGTTAACAAGCAGTACAAGACAAAAACCAAAGAAAACAGAGAAACGGAAAAACTGAAAGATCAAAAGGTCATGGGAGAGACATCTAGAGAAGAAAATTGGCAAAAAAAATAAAAAACAGCTTAAGGAATATAGACACAGAGACAAAGAAAGACTAATCGAAAAATAGGGAAGCAGTGAGACACTATGGAGTACATAAAGAAACAGTTAGAGCCCAGAGGGACTTGGGGTGGCTTTGTGGCCTTCCATTATGGCCTGCAGCCAGTGCGGTGATATAACGGTGTCATTAAATAGGGGATGCAGGCCATTAGTTTGGATGGCTAGAGTGATAGGGGAGAGAGAGCCTGACAGCACACAAATAGCATCCATGCGAGATGGAGGGAGAGCAAAGATCAATCAGAGCGATGGGAGTGGGCCGGGGAGGACAACAAAGACAGAGATGGTGTGTGTTTTGTGTGTGTGTGTGTGGGGGGGGCAGTTCGCGGTCAGAGAAGGGGAGTGGAGGTCTAAAGGGCAAAGTGAGGGGCGATACCTTTTAAAAGGCTTGAGAGTATGTCGGGTGTGGGCAAGGTGAGTGTATGTGCGTTCAAGCGTGTTTCTCAGATTGAAGGCGCTTCAATTCATTTTCAAGCACTTTTGACCTCAGCCTCTGCGCCACCGACGACACTGCATACATCACTCATCTCTCCATCTCCCATCTCACATCTCTCCGACCTTCAGCTAAACATCTTTCATGCCGTCCACCGTCTTACACTCTGTGTCCTTATGATTTGGACTGATTAAACATAATTCACTTCAGTGTGTCTGTCTACACCATGCTTGATTCCTGCAAGTCTACTGCTAAACACAGCTTTTGATGATTAGCTTTTATTTCTTCTCACAGCACTTCACTTTTGCATTGTCATTGATAGGTTTGTGTAATAAAATCAAGACACTATAGCTCTGGCTTTTCACTACTACTTTATTGCACTGTTGGTGATTATTCTACTACTAATCTATACTTTACTTATACAGTAACAATGAAGGACTGGATGATCATTCAACTTGAAAAAATGTTGTCGCTTCATTTAACTCTTCTTTGTCATCCTGGTTCACATTTTTCGTGTCAAAATGGATGACATTTGTCAATTGACAATTGTCATTCGACATTTGTGTCAGTGATTGCAAAACAAGTGATGTCTGAGAGAATTAAAACCTATACTGTGTGAATGTTTTTTTAATCAGGATTCTGTTCCACTAAATCACAATACAACACATTTAAATTGATGAATTCAAACTTTTAACATTTGTCAATGAATATTTGAATTAATTTCAACAATTACACAACAATATATGCTGTGATGATTACTGCAATATTCATTCTACTTGTCATCCATGGCTATGGAATAGTTCATATTGAATTTAAACCATAACTTGAATCATAGCTGTGAATTAGAGATTATGTTTTGATCTACATTTTGAAGCCAGCTGGATGGAGTGTAATCTGTTCATCACCACATTTTCTCAGGTCATTAAAGGTTTTAAAGAACTTCAAAGAAGCTTGCGAGAGGTTTTTTGTTAACAGTATCTGTAAGTACATATTGTGTGCTCCACTCTCCTCCATCCTCCCTGACCCCCATCCTCCTATCTTTATCCCTCTACAGTCCTGATTTATGGTCCCATCCCTGCCTGCACTCATTCCGCTCTCCTTCAGTCCTCCTCTCATGCCGACCACAGACCCACACAGACAATTACAGGGCAAGTCATATGCTTGTGCTAAAAGCAAACACTTTAAACTGTGTACAGCAGTGTGTGTTTGAGACTGTGAGTGTAAAAGAAGAAGAGAGGGGGTCAGGACAAAGGGTGGCATTTACAGGAAACAAACCCCTTCCCGAATCCCTCCCACAACCGTCCATCTTCCTGTCACATATATCTGACTGCTCTTCTCTCCTTGAAGTTTTAGCAGTCAACACACTACTAGTACTTTTCTACCTTGCTATTATTTGATTTTACAAATCTTAAATGAATAGTGGTCGGGAAAGGACAGTAGATTGCAGATTTTTCCATTTGCAAGACAACTTTATTTGGTGATACATGAATGTGGAGGAGTTGAACTGAGTAGGAAATCTCTGTAACCTGCAGAGGAGGCCATTTCAAACTGGCCCAGAAAATTCTGCGGTACAATCCTTTTACACTCCACTGCTTTTGCTGCAGTGCCCTGTATTATGCACCCATCCCTCTATCCTTCCATCTTTCTTACTCTCCGACTCCCCACCACCACCACCACACACTTAAACTGCAACTGAGCTGATCCTTATCCACTGTCTCTCAAGCCAATACTTCAGGCTAAAGGGGGAAAGGGAGATACACGCACACCAATACACGCAGAATCACTCGCAATCTGTATCCAAACACAGAACCGTCACATGAATATATATATAAGTAGCCTTATGCCAAAATCATATGAAGATCAGCTTTGTTGTGACGTTGGTATTCCCTCAAGTTAATCTGCAGATGTGTATCTAATAAGACAAATGTTAATATCTTATCCTCTGCGGGGTAAGAGGAAGAGTGTGTCAGTGTGTGTTTGCCCTTCAACCTCTGAAGGATAATATAGACTCGCTTACCAGCTGAGACTCCCTGCACAACAGACTTCCACAATTACATCACATACAATTATTCAATTAGCACGGCTGCTGTATGTGGACAGGGTGAGGAGAAAGGGTGGCGAGAGGAGGGGAGAGTGGTGGAGGAGAGGAGGATGAAGAAGAAGCAGGAAATGGTAAGAGAATGGCAGGAAGAGGAGATGTAATATGAAAGAAGGAGGGCAGCGAAAAATAATGGAAGATAGAACAAGAAGTAGGATTAGGATGAACAATCGGCGAGTAATCTGGATTTGGAAAGATCCATTCCACAACTGTGTTTAAAACACAAAACCACGATTCTGCAACCGCTAAGAAACAATTCATTGCCTTATAAAAAGGTAGCCAAGCCGGTGTTTGCATTCAAAGAAAAGCCATAAGCAGCGAACACAACCCAGTGAGCATTTTACTGTCGACATGTCAGTGACAAGGAAGCAGTTAGAGTAGCATTGTGCAAAGCCGTAAACACACTGCTGGCCCATGGGAAATCGATAGAGCGCCTTGGAGCATGGTATTACACTGCTGTGATTCTCTCTCTTTTTACTTTGCAGTCACTGCGCTCTCCTCTAGCTATACTATCCTGTCATCCTGCCTCCCCTCTCTCAGGATAACCTGGCTTACCTCACAGTCCCACAGATTATCACATTCCTTTTTATTATTGCTCACCACAGATACAACCTGACCACAGATCCAATTTCTTCTCACAAAGGTAAAGCCTTTAGTGGGTAAACGAGCATACGGCCAAAGTGAATCTCTGGCAGAATGTTTCTAATGGAAGGGTTCTTACAATTGGGGGTGAAAAATGACACTGTCTCATAGCTGCCTGTTCCTTTAATAACAGCCATTCACACTGAAGCTCCATCACACACACAGAGATAAAACTGAGGAGGTGATGGTGTGACTGAAGGAAAGAAGAGGAGGGAGATTTTACGTGCGTGTGTGTGTGTGTGTGTGTGTGTGTGTCTGCATGTCTGTATGCACGCGTGTGTGGTTCCAGTACTCACATTCCTCCTCTTTGGGGTCCAGCTGTGTGACACTGATGGAGAGGCGGTCCACTCGCTCCTGCAGGGAGTTGACCCGGAAAGAGAAGGAGTGGGCCTCGTTGAACAGCTCTCCAAACAGGTCCTCTGCATATTTACCTGCACACACACACACACACACAAACACACACACACACACAGAATATGTTTTTTTTTTTCTTTTTTCATCTCTGAAGTACTCAACTAAAATATCCAACAGTGTGTTGAAATGGAAACAAATATAACGAAGTGTGGGAAGTGGAAAAAATGGAAAGTGTGTGAAAAAGAAATATATTTATATAAAAGCCATATGCAGCGATAATGAGAAAAAATTTTAATTGTCTAAAATAAATACCTGCTATTCATTAAATTTCTTCAAAGTCTCGTTCTAACATAGCTGTTAGTTATGTTTTCATTAACTGGCTATGGGGACACTCAGGTCCTTTTGTTTTGAAAAGGTAAACTAAAATACTTTGTCAGACACAATCACAGAAAACTAGAAGTGCTGTTCTTCATCACGGTTTTAAAAAGATGAGCATTGAGAGTTGCAGAAATGCTGATTCAGTGGAGCCTTCTTTGGAGGTTGACTGCTCTGATGGAGATGTGAGTGCTAGAGATGTTTTACCAAAGACAGCTGTGTAATACCAGAGTTAAAGAAAAAAGAAGGATGCAGATTAAAAAGGAAAACTTTTTAAAAAATTACTTTTGCTTCAATTTTCTGAAACGGTAACACATTTCGGTAAAGCAACAGCATGGCAGGTTACAAACTAAGTGTAACTAACTTGACAAACCTAACTGTGAAACCACAACTGTGATGTGGAAGTAGAGAAGGGTAATGGAAATGGACGGCAGCGCCAGGCTGGACAGCGCAAGGCTCTCTAAGCTCTGGTTGCTGACTGCCAGTGAAGTCGGCTAAACTACTTTTGAACCCTCACGCAATATTTTTCTTATTTGTAGGTAAGGTGTATAAACCAATAAACCAAGCACATGACAAATGAATATACCAAGTGTGTGTGTGTGTGTGCGCGCTACTGACTGAGGCTGCTGAGCTGGCGTATGACGTTGGCCAAGGATATGTTAGTCACACACTCCAGCTCATTTTTGATGTTCCTTGGCAGCACCGTGTGGCACAGGTGCCTGGGCTCGATGGTGCGCTTTACCAGCGGCATCCTTCTGCGGCGACACCACTACCTGCAGGAGTCAGGTGGAGGGAGACAGGACGGGGGGAGGGGGGGAGGGGGGGAACAGAACAAAACTTCATCAGTGGAAATATTCTTGCGATGTAGGCTGCTGACTACAACACTGATCTCAACAGAGACGAAAGAGAAAGAGACAGACAGGAAGGACAAAACACTTGTTTCAATGATTGCTTTGCTTATACAACACCAGAATAACGGAGAGTTCTATTAGCACGGAAGAAGCGAGCGAGTTGACAGAACATGACGCAGGTTCAATCGTAAAAAAGGGCACGTGGAGTGGGAATACAATGAGCGTACAGTCAAACAGAATCCTGGAGAAATTTTAAATGCAGCGGAAGTAATGTTTTGACATCGCTAACAGCGATGTTGCCTCGTCTGTTTCACTGACTTAGCACTGTCTTGTCCTTTTCATCATGCAACACTAGGCTGACAAACCTCAGCACTTTGTCTGCCCACTCAGCCATGCTTATGGCATTAAGGCTGCAGAGTTGGGCTGCTCAGGCCCAACTCTCATCCATTCACACCAAAGAGGATGAAAACCCAAAACCACAGAAGACACAGAGGCTGCAGTGATCCAGAACAAAACAAAAAAAACCTGTACAGTTTCTTGTTACAATGAGAAATGTTTCTAGGTTTTACAAGACCTTTTTTTTATGTTATAACAACAAAATGTTATTATGACTCATTATTACTATATACCAAATAACCCTGTTTTTATAAGACATGTTTCTTGTAGGGTTATATCACAAAACTTTGTCGTTATTTCACAAAACCAACGCATCTCACTAAAACAAACCTTTCTCACTATGATATGATAAGTTGGTATCTTTTTATAACTTGTTAAAATAAGAAGATCGAGAGATTGTAGGGCAGAGGGCAAAACACCATCTAGCAGGACAACTCCCTCTGTGACAGCACCAGTTAATCATGCTAACAACACCTCGACTCTCTGCTTGTTTTTAATTAGAGCGGGTGTGTGCAGTGATGTGGAGATCAGGTGTTCAGATGGCCTGACTGATTGACTGGGCTTGACAGTGATGAGGCCTTGTTAAAGCGCTGATTGGACTTTAATTGATGTCTGGTACTTTTAATACCGCTGTATTCCTAGCAGCGTTGCCGTCACTGAGGAATAAACATGATTATTGACCGTATCCATAAAAATGTAGGGCAAGGAAGGCTATTCTAGGAAGTGGCCCAGCTACGGATGGTTAGAGGGGAGAGAGAGGGAGTCCAGTAAAAAGCTCTGTTGAGGTGATTCATCTTGGAAGCGTCTTAAATGGGGGCAAAAATGCCCATAAAAGGAAAGAATGAGAGCTCGCACCTCTCTAAGCCGTTGTTGAAGTGGTTTGAAGGAGATGTGCGGGCAATGTTACTGCGACACAAAGCCAAACACAGCGCCAAATTCCTGCCCACTTCTAAAACAACAAGACATCCTCTTTTTTTTTTAAATTTCCTCTCTCTCCACCACACACGAACACACACACACACACAAACACACATCTACTACTGATTGGGAACACCTCTTGACCCAAAGCGCGCTGACATTTTCCGCAGTCTCCAGAGGTCTTAGTATTGGAGGGCTGACCCTGAGCTACCACTTGCCAAAGTGGAGGTGTACACTGAATTGTTAGTGTGTTGACCTGTAATATACAGGCACAACACTACTTTATGTAACACCTACTGTATGTTCAGGAAGATATCAAACCCGGTCCTCAAAAAAAAAAAAAAAAAATGGCTAGAATCTAAGGAAAACTGAACACCAGTGATTTCTTTGGAGTCGCTGGCCCAGATTAAAAATAATCCAGCACATAACCTCGTGTAAAATGGCAATTTGCCGCTTTTGCCCTTTTTGTTGGTAGTTGGAATTGGACAGAGCCAGGCGAGCTATTTTCTGTCCCAGTCTTTTTGCTAAACTAAATTCAATCAATCATCAACTTTGTCATATTGGCCTAACACTCAGCGTGAAAGCAAGTAGGTGCATTTCCCAAAATGTCAACCTTTTCCTTTAATGTACAAAACATCAACAATAAAAATATGACTAATTTTAGTATTAATCCAGTCTTCTTGTAGCATATCCCATGGCACAATCTTCATCCCAACTCTCTCAAAGCATAAACATCCTGCTCCTCTTTTAACTATCCCTTCCTTTGGGATTAATATGAATTTAATATCAGGAATCAATAAGGCATTTATTTACCTTTACCCAGCTCATCAGTTTACTTTATGAGAACAGTAAGTGTTTCTATGTTTTGTACATTCAGCATATCTCTGGGGTACAAGTGCACAAAGAGAAACAGAGACAGATTAATAGAGAAGCAAGAAAAAAACTGAATCAGTCACGACTGTGTTTATTTCTCTGCCATGCATGCACACTAGCTTATTCAACACAAACACACGCGCACAAACCCGGCAGACACATTTGTCATCATCTGTATGTAAGTTCACGCTGTTTTTGCACCCCTCCCCCTGTGCTCATCTCTCCCTCGTCAAGGCTTCTCTCCTCTCTCATCTTCCCATAAAGGAATGTGTTGTCCTTTTAACAACCTTCCTCCTACCTACTGGGTCATAAGAGTTATTTCTGAGAATTTAACGGAGAACAGGTTTGTCCGAGGGGGGAGGAGGGGAACAAAAGGCAATGATGGAAAATTAGGCTTTCAGGCTGCGGTGAAAGAAAGATGACAGAGACGGAGAAACAACCATTTCGACGTACATGGGATACAAACAGGCTATACATTTGTAAGATTAATACCTTTATTTTTATATGACTTTAAAAAACAAATACTTCGTGAATGGCAGAGACACACAGACAAAACAGGAAAAAATTGTAGCTTCAAAAACTAAGCAGCAGTAGATGAGAGAGAATCACCATTCACTCCTAGCTTTTAAGCCCTACAGTATAACATAAAAGCACATAGAAATAGGTGTTAAGTGATGATATTGATTCTGCCAGCTCCTCGGGGTGGGATTTTCAAATAGTAGAGATGCTGACAGTTTTCTCTGGTTTCAAATAGAGATTTAAGAATGACCAGAAATGTCCCGTTCAGAGGTTTTGAGCAGTTAAGATGTTCTGTGTTTCAAAGTCATCTACAGAATCATAAAATCTATAACAAAATTAACTTATGTTATCTATCTTAACATTAATTTGTAATCTCTTTTCCTTTACAGTACCAAAGGCTAAATAACATTTTCTTGATTTTTGTCGACACATCATGAGTGAGTAAACACTGTATACTTGCCTCGCTTTTCAAAAAATCCTCAGACTGCCTCGCCACAGTGCATGCTCATTTGTATGTGTGATTAATGACTGCAGCATACGTTAAATCAAGACTGCTGTCCATGAGAGGGAAGATTTTTTTCTGCACAGACACACACACAAGCACTCACTACTGTATGCACACACACACACACACACACACACACACACACACACACACACACACACACCCGCGCAGTGCATTTGTCCACTGAGGTTTCCATACCATACTATGACATGATGACATCTGACAGCGATGCTCCCATGAGAACAGTGCTGTCATTTCTCATGGGTTCCCATGAGAACACATCATCTTGGTTCTGACAAAGAGGGAAAAAGTAAATGAAAGGGCGAGAGAGGGAGAGAGAGAGGTATGACATGCAACACAGGTCCCCAGCTGAAGTTGAACTGGGGACCTTGTGGTTATGTGGTATATTCAGCCATAGAGAGAGAGAAACAAACTAGGGGACACTTAACTCAAACCCATTAAAATTTACAAGACCATAACAACATGACAACACTTAACAAGGTGGAATCACTAGACAACGGTTTCCTGCATGGGTGAGGGGGCTTAATAAGCAACACTTACCAGTAACACAACAAACGTCATGAGAAATCAGGAAATAAAATGTTTACTCCACACAGAGTGTTCCACCACTGGATAAAATAAAGGCTGTTCCTAATTACTATTTAATGTCGTGGCTTTTTATCAACACATTCATCTGTTCCGCAATAATAATTTTCTGATTATGTACAAAAACAAATATACCTCGTTGAAGTAATTCAATATGAGCTCCAGTGAGATATTTAACTTTAAAGTGAAAGAGATTTAGGAGCCACGTCCGAATAGATGGCGTAGCAGGTGTAGTGTGACATGACAGTAAATTATTAAGCCATTATGTTTTTGAAGTGTCAAGACTTTTCTCAGACTGCAGAAATGTAAGTGTTGCTGAGGAATTAATCACTTATTATTAGGTAACCAAATAGGAAGACCACAGATTACATGTAAGAGCAGTCTGCTACTGCCATGACTGAGACACTGATATGAGGGTAACACATAATAATCTAATTTGAGCTAATAAAAGCCATCCACCAAGATGATACCTTTGCCTAATTGCTATGTGAATCATCTGGTGAACAAGTTTTAAAACCAGAGGCCTTTCAGATAGTCTGGATAAAGAGAGTTGCAGACAGAGTTTGCATATAAAGTGGCTATTCGATCACAATAAAACTCTTTGCACACAACAAATGACTCACACAAATTAAATCTGAGGAGGAATATCCAGACTGTCAGGAGATGAAGCTGTCTGTGATTGAGATAAAGAAACCTTTTCAGCTTGGCTATTATATAATTATTCTTGCCAGAATAACAAACTAATGGTCAGCCGTGGTCAGTGACCTCTCTGGTACCCAGCTGATATTCTACAATGGGCTGAAAACGTATGAGGCATCAATGACTCGTTATTACTCTGAGATGTGGGTGATAGAAACTGCCTTTTCTAACACTGAGAAAATTACACTCTTCCATTTTCAATTTTATCCTGATTTAATGAACAAGGCAGCTGAATGATCTTTGTGAGAGAACTATGGTATCCATACGCGTTTCCTTCTTTGTCTCATTAGTTTTCCTTCTTCACTGATTGTTCCTTGACAGTAAAAGAAAAGTATGGCCATCAATGTAAACCATATAAGTATCAAATGATCAGGGATGATGACTGCACAAAGAAATATTCCACATGCCTGCTGTTTCCCTTCCTTTTCCTTATTTTATTTTTCCACCCAGTCTACGGGCTAGCCAGCCTTATTTCTGTCTGTACACAGCTTACCACTATCCTCCTCCTTTTACGGTCCATATATCTTGGGTGGTACTTCCCACTGTCACCTATCACCATGGCAACGGCTGCAGTGGGATTACATTGGTCACTTTATAATATCCCAAGAGAGGCAAAGGCAAAGAAGGTGGACAAAGGGGAACGGGTGAAGGGAGGAATGAACGGGCGAAGATCTGGATGATGGTTCAAAACAGTGATAGCAATTGATGAATGAACGTAATATGAGAGAGAGAGAATCAGAGGGAGGCTGGGATTTGCTCATCCTTTGTGTACAAGCACAAAGCAGGGTGAGGAACAGCACGTGCCAGCTGAGAGCAGGGGGCCTCCACTGGTGCGGGTCATTGCACTCGGGACAATATGTCCAACTAGAGGCTCTAATGAGTCGTAATGGAGCATTTACTCACTCACACTGCCACACAATGTAGCCCAGGACCCCTCAATATGGAGCAGGTCAAGGGCTTTTTATTTGGAGGGCTTGGCAGAGACACCAGACCCTTGATACACCATCAGCTATGACTTGATACACACCCACAGCCATACAAAAGCAATTAGTGATTCTTGTAGAGTTTTTTAACAAATTATGGAGGGAAGGAGTAAATATTTCTAATGAGAAAGCGTGAAAAAAAGCATAGCAATCAGACGCCTACTTATCACATATCCAAAAAAACAACTAATATCCAGCAGCGATGCAATTGTTTTAGCCCCAGTTTGCAATCACAGTCGCTGGTTCTGTGAAGCTTGAAAATCACAAGAAGATAGGGGAGACTTTTGTCATATACTAGACACTAGAGAAAGCGACCAGCAATAAAACAGCACGGGAGCTGGTTGGAATTGAAATGAAATAGCCTTGGCCTTCTGAAACAAGAGAGATCTCATCATTAAGTGATGTAAAATTCATGGTCTGAACAGTTAGTCAAACTAGTTTTTCTCTCTGGATCACCATGAAACAGAATCCAACATGAGGCACAGATTAAGAGTTTGGTTCTAACCAAAGGCTCACATACTGAGTGTAGGGTTTGCAGGGGTGCACCAAGTTAAATTTAAGACTTTTTAAGACCCTTTTAATACATAGAATGCCATTTAACACGATTCAGGATCATACCATCCGAAGTATAAAAGTGGGATGGAAAACTAGTAGGGATGATATATCTTATATACATATACCTATTATTACTTGTCATTATATCACACTTGTTTGTCAGTATATCACAGTATGTGATCTCCACCTGGATAAGATAAATTGATTAATTTAAGTTTATTCAGTTTTATTCTGAAATCGACACTTGCCCCATATAAGACCATACAGCTCCTGTAGCAATCAACAGTGTTTGCTTTGGGTCGGACGGTTCTGCCTAAAACTCCACAAAAAGGATTTAACAGCCTCTTGCTTGCATAATCTTCTATTGCAACAATCCAACTTTTACTTTAAAAAGGTGTACAAAGCTTTCTAACAGTCTGCAATCACAAAACAGAACAAATTGTAACTGACACTACTGGCCTGCTGAAGGCGAGAGAAAACTGAATTCAATGTTTTTTCAGACTTTTCAAAGACCTCCTGCAGAAACCCTGTGAGTGCTGTTACAAATACAATAAAAGCAACTACAGGAGCAGGAGGTTTGCCCTTTAGTTGTTGACATCTTGCAACCTGTAAGGGTCCACAACGAATTGGTGCAAAAGATCAATGTGTGCATTAAGAGTTACATGCCACTAGTAACATACTCACTCAAAGGAAATCATTCTAGGACTTAAAGCCCTTAAAACAACATTCACAATAATGATCTGTTCTCTCCCCAAAAACCTTTCTCAAAGACAACCCAGAGCTTGCATTCTCCATGTCAAATTAGCCTGAACATCCTGTCCTTTTTCCAGGGATTTGAGGATCTCATGCACTACAACTGTGGACTTGCTTTCGTCCTACATTATGAACAGCTGCAAACACAGAAACACAGACACACAGACATCTAACCAGGGAAACTGGCAGAGCCACAGGAGCCAATGGCAGAGGGAGCAGAGATCAAACTGGCAAAGCTTACCAGCAGCTGGTTTGAATCAGTAATGCAGATATGCAGTGCAGGACAGCTACAGCAACTTATTTTCCAAAGAAAACAAGGGAAGAGAAAAGAGTAAATGTACGCTGTCAAACTCAAAACTTATCAAGGAGACTGCTGTTTCCTTTAGCTGGTTAAGAAGACTTTTTCTTTGCGACTGCGGAGGCTCAACAGGACTAATATGTCTGGCTCATCATTTTTGTTATTCTAATGAAGCAGCCATAAATTTTTAAATGCTATTTGTTCTATCATTTTCTCTCTCATTAGCACATAAGGCTAGAATATTATCTTCATTCCCTTTAAAAACAGCTCACATGGCCAGACACTTTTTAATCACACATTTTAAGATAATAAAATGCTGAATTTGCTGCCTTCCAGCGGCTAAAACTGAATCAGATGTCCTTGGGAAGTTAGAAAAGACTGAGATTCTGGGACCCATTGATAAAATACGGAGAGGAAGAAGGCTTAACGCTGAACTCAAGATCACTCAGGCTTTATCAGATGCCCCAGCTCACTCAGCTATCACCCCTTCACCTGTGCAGAGCGTAGAAGGGTCAGTATGTTTGAACAGAGCTCCTGGTCAGATTCTCCAACAGCCCCTTAATGCTTCGCTGCTGCTGGGGGGGAACAGACAGGAGACGAGAGCTGGCACCTCTGAACAGTGAGAGGTCCCTGGTGCACATGTGCAAAATGAAAGAACATGCGCAAACACACTGAACATGTGTGTGAGCAACCTATGGAATAAATTATTATCAAAGCTCTATGCAAATAAGTAGGCCAATGTACCTAAAATAACCGCGCGCACACACGCACACACACCTTAATTTGAGACTACAACATCCCCATTCCCCCATCTTCTCCACCCATCACAGCAGATCACGTTGGCAGAACAGATCATGGCATGTGCCAATGTGTCTTCCTGCCAATTAAAATTCTGTACCAGCCGGCACCCCTTCAGCGGTGAGATGACACCTTGCAGGCCCTCACCAGTGAGGTGCTATAGCACACAAACACACACAGGCCTCTTGTTGTCGGGCTGAAAATACACCTGCAGCACTGCTGTCAGGTTGGGCTCAGACAGCTATGCTAACTAGGCTTGCTGGTAGTGGAAACATTACAGAGTGCTCGTGGGGATACGAGTACATAATAAACTTTTTTCCTCGCCTCAATAACTCTGAATTTCTGACTGCACTGTATTTCTCATGATACTCTTTTTGACACGCTGTCCAACTTGCGCGTAAACAAAAGCTGTTCTGTGCGGTGTTGAAAGCTTTTTTCACGCTGAAGACTTCCTTTTTGTTTACCACCCACCTGAGCTCTGTACTTTGGGCTGCCGATGCTGTCCGCGTTCCATGTTTCATGTACATGTTAGACAGTAAGCAGTCCCAATCAAGCAGGGGGTGTGAAGCAAGGCAGTCATTTAGCACTACGCCCTGCCTGTCCTCACAGCCAGCACTGATCAAAGTGTGCATCCTGGCATGCTGGCTCTCAGATGGCACTCAGATGGCACAGATCCATTGGCTGGCTGGCTTTCTGGGCTGTTATAATGTTGCCAATCAGCTGTAAACAAGTTTCAGGAGTTGTTTCGGACAACGAGAAAACAAATACCAACTGCAATACTGACAGCTGATAATGCAAAATCACAATCCCTGGCTGTTGTTGGTTGGAGATTTTCTCTTCTTTTTCTTTATTATCTTTATTTTATTCAAATGAACAAAGTAGCATAAACTGTGCCGCTATGTAGCACAATTTATATTACCATTGCATGGAATTAAACAGCTTTAACAAAATGTTTGTCTTCGTGCAGCAATAAAACACACTGTTGTCTTTCTTCCTTCCTACAGCTCTTTTAGAGAAGATAGCAAAGAATCAAAGCTTTCAATTCATCAGATATTTTCTGTGTGTATGAAAAGAAAATCACTGTGACTCAACAGTGGCTGCCTGTCCACTATACTTTACATTCAGAGCATGATCAATGAGGGATCTTATAGTGAGTGAGTAGTTGGACACAGCCCACATTGTATTTTGTTACCAAGATCCTAAATTGCTTGAGATATTAATTTAGCAAACATGCTTTATCCCACTGTAGACGTGCACAACTAAATATTCATAGACGTCTGTGTATGTCAACATCAATGAGTAGGGTGTCTGATGAACAAACAGACTCAAAGAAGTTTATCTGCTGAGTGCACAGAAACCCACTGGTATGAATAATGAAAGCCTGCTGCTCAATAATAAATGTCTGCATGCTTGCACTGTGCAGCTGCGCTTGTTTGGCCTGTGAGGGGAAAATTCATCATCCCAACTCCCATGTTGTTCATACAGACGTGAAGGACATGCACACAAACTAACCACTGCAGCAACCCCTGTCACTTTTGAAAATCAGACAACACTATCAGGAAAGAAAATATCCAAAAAAGAAAGCACACAATGCATGCTCACAAGCTCACAGCACAGGAGTGCGACTCAATCCAGGCAAACAAGCTTGCAAAACACTTAAATAAAGTGGACAAGCCTGCCAAAAAAGAAAAAGAAAAAACACTTGCACTGTTCCATTCCCTCATCTGGTAGTTAAAAGAAGTGTCAAGAATACACAATTGTGCTTTGTCACAGAAGGTGGACTCCAGCTAACGTAGCTGACACCAAAGGTGTGTATATCCATGCGCACTATTTAATGTATTTTCTCTCAGCATGAAAAATGAAGAAGACTTTTGGCTTCTGTTGCATGTTAAAAAAGTTTCCAAGCTCCTGTGCAGCTGTGGGGGGGAATAGTACACCAGAGAGAGAAGGACAAAGAGAATAAGAGAGCGAGCGGCAGCTTGAGGCACATTAAAAAAAGACAAAAAAGCAGCGTGGGTGGCATGGTGGGGAACCGAGAGACAGACCATCTTCTTTCATTGAGATCAATGCTTGAGTCCACACCAGGGGCTCTGTGTAAAACCTCACTGATAGTGCAATTTTTCAATATATTGCAATACAGTAGGTATTGTGATTAAATGCTGTACAGTGTGCTGTGATGCACTGATTCACATCCATCTGACTGCTGTAAATATCCCAGAGGGGAACATGTCAAAAGCAATTACACTTTAAGTGTAAAGACACATGAATCTGAAGATATGGCACCCTGCTTTTCCACATCTGAAGTGCCCATGAAGCACTCACCTTTTCATTTTCGTCATTTCATCACCCCTCCATCAATCTACCTACTCATGTTGAGAAAGCACAAATTCACCATACTGTGGATTAATTGTTCTTCAATCAATTTCTTTTGATCTCCATCTAAGAATACTTCATGGTAAGATAATAAAAAGAAGAGTGGCTTTAAAGTCTGGTGATATAGCTTGGAGGCAAAGTGTATTTCAGTCTCTCATGCAGTACCACCTCAAAGAAGAAAATGTGTAAACACAAGCAACAAGAACTGTTAAATCTTTCACTTCGAAAAGTGCTGACCATATTCTCACACTTTCAATAGTAACTGACTGATAACGGTTAACTTCGTTTCTTTCCACTGTGCATTTTCACATGTTGGACTAACTTATTAAATGAAGACTTCTATTTAATTTATCTAAAAAACAAAACAATCAGTGCCTCAAGAGACAAAAATGTAAATTAAAGGATCCAGTCTGTAAAAATGTTAAAATACTATCAATTTGTAAACCAGGGATGAAACTTACCAACTCAGCGCTTTTAAAACAACAACTTTTTTGGTACAATAAATTGCAAGAGTAGGGGTTTTTCCCCTACAGTTAAAATCTTATTTTGAAATTACACTTTCCACATTTTTACATGTTGAAACTACC
Organism: Lateolabrax maculatus; assembly: GCA_031216445.1. Taxonomy (NCBI): domain Eukaryota; kingdom Metazoa; phylum Chordata; class Actinopteri; order Acropomatiformes; family Lateolabracidae; genus Lateolabrax; species Lateolabrax maculatus. Next base: position 10,621,148 of record CM062212.1, on the reverse strand, counting down.
AAACCAAAATCTAGGCTTATATCAAAATCTGGGCATGATACACACCAGCTGCACCACCATGTTCTGTAAAACAATCCTGATGGAGCAGGGTCAATTATACCCTAACAACAAATTGACCTACCCATTCACAAATATTCAGTGAACTGAGTGGAACTTGGCAGCGGCAGAGGGGAGTATATGTGTGGGAGAGAGACAAAAGGGGAAGCAGAGAGGATTTGTAGGAAAAATTGGACCGATCAGACGGTGCCCAGGGCAGCTGTGCAAACCTCTCATGGGCTGTCTCTTGAGTTTGTGTGCAATGTCACAGTCTGTGTCTGTGCATGAGAGACGATTCTGGGAACGAAGGGCTGGCAGACCACGGTGGTGATGGCTGGTGAAGGTGCCCTTGCTGTGAGGAGGCCTGAGGCAGCGCCAGCGGGTACAGAACAGCAGGACTGACCACAAGGACGACACCAAGTTCTGGATGATCCAATCTTACGGATTCAACTACACTCAGCTGACTAGATCGTTTTTTAATGATGCAACACACAGCAACTTATGTTTAATGCACAAACAAGCAAGAATATTACACACCGTATTCTAATAGACTGCACTTTGTAGCCCGTCAATACAATTTCAAACGCCAATTACAATAATGGAGAGTTTAAAAACTCCAATAATAGTATTTGCTGGAATTAGTTTTTTTACATGAACACATAACATGAACAAACATTTGTGTTAAGGATCCCCATAATTTTGGTTGTCCAAGTATTGCGGCGAACAGTCGAAAAATAAAACTTTCCAGTGCTCTTTGGTGAACAAACTATGTCACGGAGAGACTGTTTTTAAGCAACTTCAAATATATAATTGCCATTTCTGTACAATTTCTTGTAATTCATCAGCTGCCATATGCACCAATACCAAAACAGTCATATCAGTATCAGTCATAAGCTAATATGGGTTGATATACGGCCCAACCATTTAGAAAAAAAACTATCACAGTTATTCTATTACAGGTTTAAAAATTGCATTTATTGTGTCAAATACAAATCTGAAACAACTATTAAAATTTCTGTTAAGTTTGGGATAAAACTTTTTCAAACTACAAACATCACTGTCTTTACCATTTTGGAACCAACTCTTTACACACACACATACGCTGAGAGTGATAGGTGATGCCACAGTGGCAGGCTAGCAGGCAGCGGTTGGTCACTGTCCTCTGGCCTTTTTTCCATCTATATAGAAACAGCATGCTCATTAGGAGTCAAAAGGTCAGCTGCAGGCATCATGTGACCTGTGTCTCATGACATTTCAGCACCCCCCCCCATCCCCACCCCATGCACCCACACATAGTTCTGACAGCTATACTTAAAAATGCCACTGCTAGGCAAAATGGTGGGTGAACATTTTATGCATACAAATGAAGAGAGAGCTCGGGTGGGAGGAAAAAATGAATCTCTACGGAGCAAAGAGGGCTGAAGAAGACGAAATGTGGTCTAACAGGCTTGTAATAACAGCACTATAGAAGACTCAATTAAGGCCTTGGCCATCCACTTACTCTGCTATTAGATTGAACAATGATAAAGACAGTGATTCACAGTGCCTGCCAGGCAGTTTTTACAAAGGAGGGAGATGAGATTTTTAGATTGAGGCCGACTGTTACTTAAGGTGACTGCATGATTCAATTCGCTATATTTAGATGGCGAGTTCTTTGTGAGACAAGAGACACAATAAGTTCTTCCACCCACACAGCTGACAGACACACACATATTTAACCCGGTCCATATGGATCTGATCATTAGATCAAGCCCAATGCAGTGTCTTGTCTCTGGTGAAGGCGATATGGGTGAGAAACGGGACATAAAGGATGGAGACAAAAGCACCTCTCACTCTTTTCTGTCCCTCTTGTGTTTGGCATTGTAAGGCTCTCTGCTGGTCTCCAATCGACACATCTTGAAAGGGAAGCAAATCCAATTCTTCCTGCAGTAACAAAGCATCTCGCACCCCTATTTTCTCCCCTTGTTTGCCTCTATTTTTTCCTCTTATCAGTGGGCATATTTCAAGCCGCCAGCCTTCTCTTCAGTATTAAGTGAGGCTGGTGTGTGAGTGTAAGGACAGAGACAGAATCCACAGGAGTTGTTATCACTGCTCCCACACAGTTCCTTGTTATCTATCCTGGTCAGTCAGACTTTGGCTTGCTTGTCGTCCCCCTCCTCGCTGCACCAGAGTATGTATGTGTGTGTGTGTGTGTGTGTGTGTGTGTGTGTGTGTGTGTGTGTGTGTGTGTGTATTTCTGAGTCACCATGCCCTTGTCAGTCACAGTCAGTGTTGCATCGCTCTTCAACCAAGCATTCCCTCACTCCTGCTGCAATTAGATAAACACCTACTCAGCTTGCTCATAGTCCACCTCTTTCTGTTCCCTACATAGGAGAGCACTTCATCTCACAAGTACTGCAGTAGCTCCAGATACTGATCAGATACAGGACAGTTTGCCTCTTTACCTGACTGAGTTGTTACACTATATATGATTCATAACTCAAATCTCTAACTACTATGGTCCAATCTTCACTAAATGTTCTTACAACTCCAATAAACTCTTTGAACCCAATCAAGGCCTTTCATTAAACCAACCACAAATTTAATACAGACTACTTTAAAGAGCTTCAGTTTCTTTTTTCATTATTGGATAGGAAAGTATGGAGGCAGACAAGAGGGTTAGGGTTAGAGAGAGAGAGATATGACATGCAACACAGGTCCTCAGCTGAAGGACCTTTCGGTTATGTGGTATATGACTTAACCAGCCTGAACATCCCACTAAAACTTTGTTAACGCAACAGCATAAAGATCAGCCTGAAGCTGAGAGGTTTACAAAAGCAAAATACAAGAAAGAAACAGCTCAAAAAGTAAGTGTGTAACTGTTTCTGACAGTGAGTCCAGTTCCTCTTTCAGAATAAGGGCACTCATGGTAATTCAATGGCAAAATGTAAACAAATCTTTAGTGTGTCCTACAATGCGGCTATTAGATAATCTTGATGAAATGAAAAGGCAAAGGAATGTACCTGCAAAGATTTTCTCTCTTTTCTTGATCAATGCTGCATTTAGAAGATTTAATTAGAAGCTCAAGGCAACATCTGGCCTGGTTGAACCTCCACGCCGTCTGCTTCCTCTATTTCAGTGTAATCTTACCTCTGTTTAAACTCACTGTAGATTCTTATAATAAGAAAAATATGGCCATGCTCCAGATACAACTGATGCCCAATGTAGACATAATGTTGACCGCAGTCATCATTAGCCTCATTGGAAGCAGTCAGAACTGGCCGTGTAGCTTCAGCTTATGTAAAGTAGGACATAGGAAGGAGAGGAATTTTGTATAGACATAGAAAGAAACAGTTAGCAGGAGAGGGGTGGGAGCAAGACAGAGGGAAAAAAAGACAGAGACAGAGAGAATAAAACACACACGGACCTAGTAAAGAATAATGGAGAGCGAGAGCGATGGAAAAATAAGAGGCTCTGCAGCAGCAGAGGCAGCAGAGGCAGCAGTCCCAGCGTGCGGCCAGGCCTGTCTGTCAGCACCTATCTGTCCTCCTGAGGCTCCGCTACGCAAACTAGGCTCTTGCCTCAAGTAGCCACTAACATTTCTCTAAACGCACACAGCACTGAAATGACCTTTGACCTTATCCTACACCACAGGATGGACCCATGTAAACTGCTGCTGTACTGTTTAGCTGAAGGAGGATGGTTTTCCTCCAGGCAGCTCCCACAGAGCTTGTTTAACTCCAAACACTAATCTGGCATACAGCCAGCCAGGGCTGATTAAGAGACACACACATACACACACATACACACACAAAAATAATTTGCAAGATAAAGAAGTTTGGTGCATGCCCTTAATGACATCTTGCTTTATATATCTTAAGTCACAGTCTGCAGTTCATAAAGAGAGAGTGTTGGCATGATTGAAACCTTTTTTAAAGATCAGGGACACCCCTGCCCCATCGTACCCTGTCCAAATGCGTCTGGAACCTCTCAGTTCATTTTTGATTATCAACGGGCGGAGACAACCAATCAGAGCAATGAAACGGCGTCCTCTCAGAAGTACGGCAAACATATACTTCTCATCAACATAAAGTTTAAGTGCAGCTGTTTGTTCTTCTTTTGGAGAAAATTTACGGTCCAGTCCGTTTAATACTGCCTCTGTAGCCGGCCGGGGAACGCTCTGCATTCGCAGCCGTCATGTTGGTTTTTACAAAGACACTTCAACGGCGCTCCTCTCTCCTCGCTCCTCTTTTAAACCCACCTCATACTAAATAAACGCTTGTGATTTAGTGGCTCTTCCTGTACCAAGGAAATCAGCTTGAATGGGAAGGGGGCCAGACGTATCTGCCAGAGCAAATAAAACATGAGCTTGCAGATTTGTTTGGTTCCCAGGCTACCCCTGTCCCATCCTCAGTCAACATCTTGGTTTGCTGAAGGACCTCAACAAGCCTTGAATAACATTACCTGCTAAACAACAGCCTCGATATTACTGCAATCCATCTGCTGCTGTTCATGGGATTGATGCAGCACTACAGCTCTCTATGGTAAATAAAAATATATCAAACAAAATAAAAATTTGAAAGAATAAAACTTATTTTAAGATATTTTGTTATATATATTATATATTGACACAAATCTGATTCCATACTAAATAACTGATTATCAGTAAATGTTTATTTCTAGATTGCATTATTGATTTTATACATTCATACTAATAGGTCAATAAGAAGGAATAAGAAGAAAGTGTCTTTTCATTTAGAGTACCACACTGCAGGACGGACGAAGTGCATCTGTAGCACATACGCAGTCAGGGACAGATTTACTACGCCTATTTCTACTTGTTTCAGATTCTATTTAACATTCTGCCCCTAGAGATGTCCGTGTTATCAAACAGGTGCACGAGCATGCACACCTGTCATCTGAGAACACCCTGCAGGTAGTCAGTGATGTGCACCTCTCTCCTTAAACACTGATGGACTACAAATAACAGCTGAAAGTAAGTGGGGTTGATTGAGCATTCTGCTGGATTTAGAGCAGAGCAATCATAGTCCCTACGGTAGCGTCTATTTGTTGTTACATTTTTGAGGGAGTGTATGTCAGAGCCACTGCATGCAGGTATAACAGCACCTAGATTCAGAATTAAGCCTTATATTGTAAATGTACACATGTTCAAACTACAGCAAAAATGTCAGATATTTTAGTGCTTACTCAAATCACCGTCAGCGTTACATGCTCTCTGCCACAGCACTGTGTGGTGTTAATCCGTTTTGCATTTTAGTGTTCTGCTCTGTGTTGGGCCAGTCAATAGCCAGCAGCGTTTTGGTTCATAAAAACAGTGCAGTGGCGACTGGCTAAGTCAAGAGGATGATGGTTCACAGTTACAGTTCGCTGGCTGGCTACACAGTCAACAGCACTAATGCTAAAAAAGATGCAGAGGGATACACATGTGATCCCATGTACACACACACACACACACACACACACACACACACACACACTGATGCACCATTGCTCCAGATCAAGGACAAAGAGACATGGCCTATGGACACTGTAAGAGTTAAGAAAGATGACCGTTATCTATAGACTGTTCTCAGTATCACTATATGTGAGTGCAAATGAAAGCTCTGGACACAAAAGTGTTTTCCTTTTCTTATATAATAGTAGCTTTGACACACTCAAGCTGTGGGCATGTGTCTATAAATGAAAGACAGTTATGTAAGGGGCTGCTGTGTCTCAGACTATTTCCCATAGCTTAACATGAGAGATTGCCTTTGATTTGAGCATGGTTTCATCATCATATAAAATAGTTTGAAATTGCATATAGTGTAGATAGGCCTGAGAATAGATAAGCACAAATAACTACCACCCCCATGTCTTTACATTTCCTCTGGCACACCATTGAATGGAGGAGGAAGGACTACAGTTCTTCCTCCCACTGAACCACAACCTCCCTCCACTGACTGTCTATTGTTAGCAGATGCCTTTTTCACCAGTAAGAATTCCCAAACTCTATCTGACCCTTTCTCTACAGCAATGACCTGCCCTGATGAACTGCCAGCATCGCCACACGATAAGCATTGATAAAACCGATGAAGTGATTTCTGGGTAAGACTGTTTAGAGAAGGTTTTCTCGCTGAGGATTTAAGTGATTCTGGCATTTTCTGCTAACCAGCAAAGACAAAAGGAAGGCGAGTTTGTCTCCACTTCCGATCTTCCCGTCTGAAATGGAAGAGAAGCGAGCGCTCACGGCCTCTGCTGGGCTTTTATCCAGCACAAATCAGACGAGCCTTGTTGTGCTCGGGCCTCATACAAATCCAAAGCGGAGCTGGATCCTTGCTGTGAGCTGTAAATGAACGGCCAAATATTGCCTCCTAATTGAAGGCAGCAGCAAAGACACCCCTGCTGTGAAATCGTGGACAAACGCACGGGGATGCTAAGAGGCTACTTCCCCTCTTGCTCCCCTTCTCTTCTCTCAGCACTTTCTTCTGTTCCCTTCAGCATCCCTTTACAAGCCGCAAACTTGTTCTTTTCCTCTTTTAAAGATTATTTGTAGAACATTTCTAGTTTTTTTACACTTTACGGTAGAAAACTGGAGCAAGGGTGCTTACTGCAACACAGTTCTTGAGCTAGATATAAACCAAATACATTGTGTGATACATTATGTACCTGAAACAAAACCCTACAGAATATTTTATTTTCTACTTCATTCTTTTCTCTAGTCCTTCACTGTCTTTCCTCTATACCTCGTCTTTGCTATGCACCGTACTCCTACCCGGTGTGCAAGGAACTGGGTACTGAGAAGAAATATGAAAAATTATGAAAATCCTAATGAAAACGAAGCGTGTCTGTAATTGAATATGGACATCTGAGTCCTGACACGAGGGATTCAAGCTGCGGACGGGATGAACGTGCCTCGCCCTCCCATCCATCGATCATCACACATCACCACGACGACCAGGGTATTGGCCATTCCAGCTCAATAAAAACCCATCAGTGAAAGAGCAGAAAGAGGGAACTGAACAGTGGAAGACAGAAATCAAGGGAGTGGAAAGGAGTGCGTAGCTATTCAAAGAGAGTGGGTGACAGGAAATAGGAGAAATATACTGTATGTCGTGTTGCAAATCATGGTGGAGTTCATCGTTTTGCTTAAATTTGCATATTCAAATCTAGTCAAATATAAAAATGCTCCGAGTGCAGCCACAGATATCATTTTGTAGTCAGTTTGCAGCATTTAGAGCTGTATTATGCACAGAACTAAAAAACACAGTGACCAAAGAGGGCAGGTACATTACACTGCTATTGCTTTGCTTATATAGACACTAAGAATATCATAACCAAGGACATTATATACACACACAGATTCACAGTGGCACACACTTTCAGCGCTCGGGCCTAACCTGTGTCCAATTCACTCCTGGAGCAAAGTAAGGCTACATTGTGCTGAAAAAAGGTATCAGACTACGTTTAGCATCCAAGTGTACACATGACACCAGGGGAGTGGCCTCAACAGTCCAGAGTTCATCCCATTGTGTAGCTCATTTTGGCTTTCAGCTGAGAGAATAAGCTGGGTCAGTCACAGGACACCATGGTGCTCCATTACCCCAAATACCTGGCTATTACTGACTGACAGTCATGACGGGTTCTTTATTCAGTTTGCAGGAAACAGCCATAAGCCCATAAGGAGAGAGAACTCTGTTAACAATATACTTTAAGCCGATATTGCAGGGTTCAGCCTTTTTCTCCTTATAATTTTCTGTTTTGGCACTATGTTATCAGCTCTGAACCACATTTAAACTGTAATGACACTAAAGTTCTCGGCCTAAACAAATACATTTATTTTTAAAGCTGGAAAGCAAGAACATACCCTTTCCAGTCGCCAAGCTGCAACTGGCACAAAATATACCGCTAGGCTGAACATTATAAAAGCAAGACAAATCCTTTCTAAAACCCATCAGAGCCTAAAGTGTTGTGGTGAGTGACAGAACTCTTGCATGTATTCACACACACAGCAGCTGTGGTCTAACAGCAGAGGTGTTGCATCACAGTGAGTAAGGACCTCTATATGGATATGGAGGCAGAAAAAATGCAAAGCAAGTGACAGAGAAGAAGAAGACTGAAAACAACGGCTGGTGATACTTTCAGCTTGAGACAAAGAGAGAGAGGGAGGACAAAAATGATGGAAGAGGGCAGATATGGAGATATAGAGTTGAGTAGGTGCGGCTCTATGCTCAGATGGGGCTTTTGAGTTTTTGCCCTGTTGGCAGTGGCAGAGGCACGGTCAGACAGGTCTATTTCAGAGATATCCTGTCAACTCACTGAGACCTTGTCAACGCCCTCTCTTCCCCTGGGTGACAGTGAGAGAATGAAACAGAGAGGCTGAAAGAGCCAGAATGGCAACTATAAGAGAGATGAGGAAAAAGATGAGGTCGACAGAAGGTGACTGGGCACTACAAGGAGAGTGAGGAGAAGTAAAAGGTAGAATATCATACGGACAGCAAATATTGATTTTCAAGGCAAAACATCAAATTATGGTGCTCTGTGATCATCACTGAAAAATAAAAGGTCTTCAAAAAGTTTTTGAGGCTGTAAAAAGGCTTACATTTCATTTAATTTGCTCAACTTTAATAGTTTTTGGTGCTCAGAAATATTGTTCTACCAGAGTTAAATAAAACAAAAAAAGGTTTTAGCAAAGATTAAGTGTTGTGATAAGATTAAACTCACTATAAAAACTTATATCCCTGGAGTTGTAGAGAAGAGTAATGAAACATGCTAGAACGAGAATGAGGACAGTATCCCACATTGAAAAAGTGGGTTAGAAAAAAGGAAAGGGGGAAGAAATACAGAGAGAGAGAGAGGCACTGTAAACTCAGAGAAAGCTAAAAGTCACAACCAAGGATAAACAAGATATAAAGCAGGGAAGGAGGTGCTGGAGGCAGTGGCAGTAAGACACAAGGAGCACCAGTCAGACAGGCTAACTGAGCCCTGGTGTCCCTCTGTCAGGCCAGTTCAGACCAGGGACAGAAGCAGTATTATAGAGCTGTGGGCCTGGCCAAGAGGAAGAACAATGGCTGCTGTGTGCCGGAGCCTCTGGAGCATCCTAACAGCTGGGAGATAGGAGGTCTGTCTGTGGCTCCACTAAATGGCACGTAAAGGGGCGTTGCACATTGCACACACACATAAATCTTCTCTCTCTCTGCCTTTCCCAGAACCCCTGGCCCACCTTCTTCCCAGCTCCCCCTCATGCCAGGCAGCCATCACTCATTTTACTCGCATCTCTTTTCCTCTCTCTCTCTCTACACACTCTTTCATTATGCCCTGTGTTATTCTGTGTGTCCCCCTATCACCCTTCACCACCTCAGTGGAGAAAGACAAAAGAGAGCTACAGAAAGAGAGATATTCTTCTTGCTACCACAAGAGAGCCAGAGACTGGCAGAGGATCAGAGCAGTGTCAACAAATAAGAGAGGTCCAAAAGCCTCCGCAGGAGGCATGCCAAAGCTCTTCTATCACGAGGACCTCTGAAACACAGAGAAAAACATGAGAACTGCAAACTGTGCAGGAATGTCATCCCTCGCAGCAAAGAGTTCACAAACAGCATCACATAAAACCATGGCAATATGTTCTGTTCTTTTCTGGGAATACACCTGTAGGTAAGTCCATTTGTCAGGTAAACCGAGCACTATTCATGTATCAAAGAGCACATTTCCTACTTGTAATATTTTCCTGTAAGCCCTAAAATACCATAAATAATAATAGAAACCCAGGAGGTAACCCACTTGGGAAAAAACTTGCCTCTAACAAAACAGTAGCAGTGATTTGGGACCACAGCAGGCCTACTTCAGCAGCATACATCCTCTCAGAGCTGAGTGAGGGCGAATTTGATCACTGGTTCGGTAATTGCGATTTTAGGGAGAGACACTGGATTATGTCTACTTTACATTCAGCCAATACGACAAATGTTTCATAGTAGGCTCCCTCTGAGCTGTTGTGAAATTCAGCCTATAGCTTCCACTCAGTCATGTGATAGTTTGGCTGCCACTGACTGATACATTTAACAGCTGCAAGGGCCCTCCGTCTATTTTGTCCTAGGAGTAAGAGCTACTTTCACAACCTGTATATTTTCTACATAAATAATCAAGGTTTATCGTGGAAGGAGTTCACACATTTAGTACAGATGCCAGGTATCAACATTTTTGTGATGTAAATGAAGAATCTAATATCTTCTCTATGCATTTTACTGAATCACGGTCCAGACAGCGTAGGTGTGCAGAGCTGTGTGGCTAATTTAAGGTCCAAGAATCAGCCCTTTCTGTTAGTCCATATTTACATGGTGTCTAGACTTAAAGAATGTCCTGTTGTGAGACAATAAAGATCTGATCTGGACTGACCTGAGGAAAGTAATTCTTTAACCTCATTAAAAAGTAAAGTAAAATCCTCCAGCTCATCCACATCACATACAGCCACTACTACATCTACACCCTACTTAGCCCCAGTGTGTGTAATATCTATATATACTTGTGTATTATCATTACATTTAAATCAAGAAATTGTGTTACATCAGAGGCACAAACTGGCCGCGATAATCTACTGCCAAAAGCAGCAGGCACAGCAGCGCACATAGACTTTTATCAATGGCTCTGCAGCTGATGTTTCATTCATCACCCACTATAGATCTTCACACAAATTCCTACTACAGGCTGCTCTTACTTTACTACCGTATTTTGCTGCTCGCTTCGCTGTGGACTAAAGTGTTTCTTGCAGCATCCCTAAGACTCATCCCTGGTCGGCTGCAGAAAATATGGTCAGTTTTAATGTAAGCCCCATACCACACAGCACACCACACGCACCGCTGGCTTCATGCAAAATGCAACGGATACCCCCCCCCCCCCCCCCCCCCAGGCTGCCACCAGATATCAAAGCACATCACAACAGTCCCAAAAGGACACTGTGCCTCATGCCCACTTTTTTCTCACTGCACTTGAAGTAGTACAAAGAAGGTTTCAGATTTCACAAAGCATGATATTTCACTGGGCTGAAGGCTACCATCCCCCCATGACTGCAAACCAAGCTGGCTGGAATAGACGGCAGCCCCTCTCCTCCCTGAGACGAGTCAATGCTTCTTAGTGGGGAAATTAAATCACGTCGTGCCGGTGCCAGCGGTTTTCCTAATCGCGCTGTGCCAACCTGACTCTCCGCAAACCCCTTGAGGAATTATATATATATAAAAAAATAACAATAATTAAAAAAAATAAATAAAAAAAAACCCTTGAAAGGTGAGATATGTGGCGTGTCTCTATAACGTCGGATAATTTGCGGGGCATTGCAAATATTTGCTCTCCGGCTTCTCACCAGCGTGATGTTTCCCCAGGACCGAAGGTGTCACTGAGGGAGCTCATGCAGATGTGGACTTTTGCAATTTCTCCCCGTTCGCGCAGCCCCCCCGTTACTCGTCCGTCCGTCGCTCATTTGTACACCCACTATCCCGCTATCTGTACTTTTCAGGATTTAAACCACTCCGCGGAGTCCCCCCAACGTTGTCAACGCCGCCACATTTGTCACCTGTGTGCCGGGTCAATGTGGCGGTCAGGCAGCGTTGAATGACCGGGACCGTTATCAGTCGAGCGGCTCCGGTTTCGGTCTAACGCTACAACACGGCGACTCGGTTTTTTTTTTTTTTTTTTTCTTTTAAGGGCAGTTTGTTTAGCAGCTGTGGTGTGGTTGCAATAACGTTAACGGCACGCCGCCAAAGTCCCATTTTTTTTTTTTTCTAAGTTAAAAGAGCGTGACTTCAGTACACGGCGTTCAAAGAATTACCTGATATGTCTTGTTTTTTAAAAAAAATGTCCTCCTATTCTCTCGCCATCCTCACTGGGCAGCAGGGCACGCCACCGTGTCCAAGAATTTAAATCCCCGGGTCGGATCCATGATTGTACCGTCCCTGGTATCAAACGTACTCCTGCTGGAGGAGGCGGCGGCGGAGAAGAAGAATCCAGGCACCTTCTTCTTCTTCTTCTTCTTCTTCTTGTTTTTTTTTTTCCAGAGGGTAACTCGGGGCAGATACGGGTGGAACTGGCATCAAACCCTGGTCCGGGGGAAACTGACAACAGGTTTCGCCCAAAAAGAGAAAAAAAAAAAAAATCCGTCAGCTTGACTCGTACGCGACAGATCCGGTCTTTCCGAGGCGACGGGCGCGAAACGACCTTTATTCGCCGGAAAACGTCCCCATCATGATCTGCGATGATGGTACTTACCGCTCTATTGTTGGTTGCGCGAGGGAGCGTTCCACGCAACTGCCGCCGTGCTCGCGGGAGGCTCGAGGACACCGTGCGCGCTCGCAGCGCTGGCCGGTGGCCTCGAGCCGTCACGTCGCGCTGACCAGTGGATTTCGGGGGGACGCTATCGATCTGATCGTGGCCGACCTTTACTGTACGCAAAATGCATGTCAATACGCAGTTGATCGATCTCCTGCGCAGTGATCAGCGAAGCATTTACACTGTGTTCGAATCGAATCGAATAAAATAAAAATAGACACATTTGCTATTGGATGCAACAAGGATGACTGACCGCCATAAACTTAGGAGGCCCTTATTAATGGGTGTAACCAACGATTATTTTAAATATAGATTGATACGCGAATAATTAAATTGTTATGTTTATAAAATGGCACAAAATAGTGAAAAAAGTATTTTTAAATATATATATAATTTTTTTATATATAGGATTAACATTGGAGTGCAGTCCAGAACCCAAATATATTAAATTCCAATCTTCACATTTGAGAAGTTGGAACCAAGAAATGTTACGCATTGTTGCTTAAAATTATTAAATGATCGATTATCTAAATAAGATAGTTGTCCATTAATTTTCTTTAGGCCTAAATCAACTAATCGATTTATTAACTATTCGTTTCAGGCACGAAAACAACATATTTATTTACCATATTTATTTTTCTCTTTCTTTTATTTTCTCTTTTTTTTCTGTCACAACGGAAGTCCCGCCCTCCTGCTTCCGGCGAATTCACAACATCCAAGATGTCCTCCGCCATAGCTTCCCTCGTTTTGTACGGCAGCGATTCTGATCCAGAAAATGAGTCGGAATCTAATACCAGCGTGGAGAAAGTGGACCCAGTGGACCCGGACGCCACGGCTCACCTCAAACCTCTGGAGACTGAACCAACGATGGCTCTGGCTGCCCTCAACTCTGCTCCCGAGGTCGCCGTTAAGGTAAGCTAACCAAACTAGCCGCCGTAACGTGAGCTTAACTTTATAATTGATTGTTAAAGTTTGATACTTTCAATTGTACCATGCTTGAATATACCGATGAGACATTTGAACTTTGGGTTCAATGGATGATGGGGAAATTGGACCAAGTAATTATTTTAATGTGTAGCGACCGAAGAAAACCAGTAGCGATTAGCGGGAAACGTGTGTCGAGCAGGGGGATCCTGTACATTGTGTCAGTCTGACGTTTTAACGTTAGGATAAAGAATGGCAAACTAATCATTTAAAAAAAATAAAATTGTCGATGTTGTCTTATCTACACCTGATGCACCAAAAAGCAGTTTGGTGTCGTATTGCTCGTTTGCTGATTTGTACATCTTCATTTTAGGAGTCTGTTGAGACTGGCACACACCTGGACCCTTCATTGAAAGAAGTCACTTACAACCCGACATTTGAAACCTTGTTTGCACCAGAGGTAAGTTTAGGAATGTGTGGATGTCACCCAGAGCTGGGTCAATGTATAGTGTAGTAGATACTGTAATATGAGATTAGATTTCAAGTTAAGTCTAATTTTATTTTATTTATTTATATAGCCCAAAACCTCAAACCACAATTTGCCTAAGGGGTTTTACAATCTGTGCAGGGTACTACACCCTCGATTCGAATAAGAAAAAACATAAACATACACACAAACTCTCCCTCTCCCAGGACAGAGAAACATGCAATAGTTGTCGCAACAGAAAAGACCAACAATGTGTAACACAACGGTATATAGAAATTATTATGACAAAACTACTGATACATGGAGATTATAAAACATATCTGAAGAATATGGATCCAGGAGGACATCGAGCAACTGCAGGTGGGACATGAGTGACACAACCTCCACCCCACCATGGAGACAAATGCAGCGGTTATTAGAAAGTTTACAGTTTATTATCATCTGCAGGACAAACAGGGACTATAAGTACCAGGGTTCGATCAACATTTTGTTCATTGTAAATATTTATACAGCCTAAATGTCGTCTTTTCCTGGTTTAGAAGGCTTAAATGAGTCTTCCAGCTGAGTGATATGAAATACTGAATGCCTCTAGCTGCTTGGTCATCATACCCACATTACTAATTATCATCTTAATCTCAAACATTTCTTGTGTCTTAATAATGTAACATCCCCATTTGCCCAAAAATTCTGTGATATTTTTATGTAAGTTTTATATCAACCAGATCCAATGTCAATACTATTACATAATATCATTTTTTGTTTGTTTTTTTATGTCACGTGACGCTTCTTAGTTGTTTTGTTATTTATGACTATTGTTGTATTTTGTTTCTTACCTACCTCCTCAAGTGTCCTTATCTCTTGTTTCGAGGCTTATGTGGCTTGGCTGCTTTAATGCCGCAATTTTGCTATTGGAATTCAGTTTAGTGCTCTTTCTGTTTATTTATTCATCCATCTAACTTCTGTTACATAAATCAGAAAGTCTCTTGTTATTAAAGTCATTCTTATTAGATATATAACCTTGTTCATGCGAAAATAATTGTGTCTTGTGAGGGTCCATAAAAGTCTAATTTTAATATTATTAATGATTTTGTTTCTCTTCCTCTTAGTTTGGGCCAGTGAACCCATTTAAATCTCAGCAGATGGCTGCCCCCAGGAACATGTTATCTGGCTACGCCGAACCTGCTCACCTCAACGACTTTATGTTTGAACAGCAACGGAGGACCTTTTCCACCTATGGTAAGCTCACCAGTGACCTCTGATGGGTTTAACTTATGCAGTCAATGTATTGACCCTGTTTGAATTTTAATGACCTTTTTACTACCCTCTCCACTCTGCTAATAGGTTATGCTTTAGATCCATCTGTTGACACACACCAGGTATCCTCTACTGGCTACATTGGTGCAGTGGATGAGGCTGAGAAAAATAAAGGTAATCATTTATCACACCTCATTTCTAAAATGTTTGTCTGCATCTAACTATGTAAATCAGACTTTATTTAGTATGTTTAATGTTGTATGCAGTACTGTTTAATGGGGATTCAGAATTACAATGTCTAGTGGCTTTTATTCCAGGGCTAACTGTGTTTGAGAGTGGAATTAAGAAGTCAGAGAAAAGAAAAAAGGTCAAAGGTGGAGATGCAGGTGAGATTGACAACTTCCTTGGACCGTGGGCGAAATATGCAGATGAGAAAGATGTGGCCAAACCATCAGAGGTAATGCTTTGTTCAATATATAAAATAAAAATATTGTTGCTGAGTGTTTGAGATTGTCTCTTCTTCACACAATCAATCAAGTTAGCTACCCTCCAGGTTTAGACAGTAAGGATTACTGTTGGGCAGTATGACCGATACACAGGCTATCACAAATAAGCTTATTCTATGGTTGATGGGTTTTTTTCTTTTGTTTTTATTTAAATAACCAAAATAAGTATCTTGTATTTATGCCTTATTAGTGTTCATGGCAATTGATATAAAACATTTTTTAAAAAAATTCACTTTTGTAGATGACACATGGTGGGGCACATGCTGCTTACAAGTGACTGTGTGACCCCACACAACCCTCTGCTCTCAGAGAAAACTGAAATAGTAGGCCCCTTTATACAAGGGCAATTGAGAGAATGCTCAGTCTGTCTTCTGCATCACAGAACAAATCAGTTTGGTAATTATCAGGTTGTGATCAATTTCATTTTACAGGAAGAGCAGAAAGAGCTGGATGAGATCACAGCCAAGAGGCAGAAGAAGGGGAAGAATGAGGAAGATGCTCCTGCCGAAGAGAAGACCATTCTCCATGGTACTGTGGCTCTGTCTAATTTAATTATTTGAATGGCTATGATACTCAGTGAAATGATTTACTAATTTATTTTATGTTTGAAATCATAGCTTGTATTGTGATCTTTATGTACACAGTATTGTTCAAAGTACATTTTTGAGATTGAAAGTTGAGTTGAATTTGATCGCATCACACAGTCTTTCTTAGCAGATGTAGTTTGCCCAGTTGTCCCGGAATTATAGATGGATGATAGTATTTTGTATTTTGTGTCTAGTTATAATATCATATTTAGACTCTTGTCTCTGGAGCCACATGTACCTTTGCTGGTCAAGGATTCAATTCTGCAGGAAGGCTTGTTTAAAAAAAAAAAAAACAGTCCAATCTCCTTAAAAAAAAAAAAAGTATCCAAATGCAGGATGTTTTTTTTACATGTAATGTTTTCTCTTTTTATTCTCCCCCCAGTTAAAGACATGTATGATTACCAGGGCAGGTCTTACCTCCATGTCCCACAGGATGTGGGCATCAACCTGCGTTCTGCAGATGCTCCAGACAAGTGTTACCTGCCTAAGAAACAGATCCATGTCTGGTCTGGACACACCAAGGTCAGTGGAAGGAGAAATACATAGTTTTTGTGTCTTTGTGAACATGAATTGTCCATTTATGTAGCAGTTAAGAAATCTTGCGGATATAAGTATGTATTTGCTATTGGTGCTTTTGCTGATGCTATGTCCTAGTATTGTAGTGTTGTTTTAAAACAATTCTGAAATGCAAAATGAGGACAATGTCACATAGGTGTCTGTGTATACATGGAGAGAAAATTCCATTATGCAGTCCTTGTAAGAATTTCCGAGGCAGCCAGTAAAAGCCTCCTGGGTACTTTTGACTAAAACGATAACACGGTCCTATATGAGCCGCTTGTCCCTGACATATCCAGAATTATTCTGTCTCATTCAAAACACCGTCTTTATAATTCAAACATAAAAAAGGCAAATTCTGGGTTATTCCAAGAAAGATCTGATTCAAGCTTTAGATCTGCCAGTGTGCTTCAGGGAGAGGGAAATCACTCAAGTTTTAAATTGGCTCCTATCCGCTTTGTGCAGGAAGTTACAGCCTTCAGAGTCTAATTTGAAATACAAAGAGGTTTGAAAAGATAATAAGCATGTGGAAGTGCTGATGTGGTGATAATAGATGGAGCATGGCCCATACGTTGTCACCAAAGTTTCCTGACATTTTTTTAGAGAATGTTTGGTAACTTGAAAGTCAGGCAGTGTGGTCTGCACACACACTCTTTCTGTCCTGGTTGCATTATGATTCAGCTGATGTCTTTCCTTATAAACTGGTTTAATATCAGTAGCCTGGCCGTGTCCACTTTAAAGATGTACTTCCGATTTTTTTGAAGTGGGGGTGTATGCAACACATCCATAGTCACTCTACAGTAGATGGCGATCCGCACGCCCCCAGTTTGTAGTAGCAGGCAGCTGTCCTAGCACGGATGCCAAGCAATGTACTGCTGTGGACGGAGCAGCAGCAAAACATATTTTAGCCAGAAAAATCAATATCAGGATATATTTACAATTCTAGTTTACATATAAATTAAATGTTTGCTAACATATTTTTTGCCCACTCTGCACACTGTAAAAAAAAAAGTCTTGTTTGCTGTTGTAGTAAGCTAAAGGGATTGTGCCATACTTCTTCTCTCTGTCTCTTATCGTTAAACTTTGTGTTTCACAAGTTGGCCCGAAAGTATTGTGAGCAAGTTTTACTTTAAACATTTTGCAAAAAAACGGTACTGATGCACCGATTGTACTTGGACCTGTATTAATGATTAGTATACTCATGATAAGGAGAAATATGGTAAGATACATCTCAGTTTCTTTTCTCTCTTTCTTTTCCAGGGTGTCAGTGCTATCCGGCTATTTCCTAATTCTGGTCATCTACTGCTCTCCAGCTCTATGGACTGTAAGATCAAGGTATATGTTCAGAACACGGTGGCATAAAAACACTACAGAAGCTTCTAAAGCAATATTTGCACATTTTTTCCGTGTTTCTTTTTCAAGATGCTGTTTATGAAAAGTTGAGAAGATTCAAAGCCCTGCAATCTACCTGTATTGTGAAACACTGCAAAGCATGAAACATAATGAATTCATGCCAAGGGGGCAGTAAACAAGGCTGGTTCGGCTGGTCCGCTAGCACTTACTCGGGTAGATTTAATACCCATTTTGGTATTAAACCTGCCATTTTGCTTGTGTTAACACACCAATTTTTCTGCTTGCTTAATATAATGTTGTGTTGGGCTTTAGTTCCATAACTCTGTGTTCATTTGTAGTCTAATCTCCCTCTCTCCACAGCTATGGGAGGTGTACAGCGAGAGGAGATGTATACGGACATTTATTGGTAAGTACTCTTAAATTTTGATAATCTATGAAATTCACCACCTAACCTTTTCTAAACAACATTGGATCATCAGCAAACTTGCTGACATGAAATATGTTCGAGGTCTGAATGCATATAGACTTTTGGGAAATACACTGTGTGTGTATACTGTGAGCTCAGCATTTCTGGAACGCTAATGACACGTCTGCTGACCACTGACAGAAAGCGTAGGGATATATTTTTTTGGAATAGATGGGGACAGGAGAGTGTAGGCTAATGTGTGCAGGTCATTCTTACACTCTTCCCAGAGACAGCACACTGTCTGAATAGAGATTGTAGCCGTGGTTCTGCTTGTCAGCTCCTTCACAGAATATGCATAATTCAGCAGCCCAGGGGCCGAGGGGAACGAGGGGCAGGGGAGGGCACAAGACATGGAGAGGAGTTGGCATACAAGAAGAGAGAACACAGTTTAGAAGTGAATAAACTGACAGAGAGTGACTGGCTGAGGGGTTTGTGAGTTAGAGAAGCAGCAGAGCTGCAGATGATGATGTTAATTATTTCTTTCACCAGAGCACTGTAAGAAGTATACGTCTATGTTGTGAAGAGCATATTAGGTTTTCACTTTGTTGTTGTTGCTGCTGTGCTGTCAGTTCCATCATCTGCTGTCTGGTGTATTCATTTTTCTACATTAATAATAAAATATTTTGTAGTCTTTATTTTTTATTATTCTCTGAATTGTTACATTTTATTTTATTCCTTTGTTGTCCTATGTATTGGGATGACTTTCAGAAAGCACACGTTTGTTAACAATATGAAGTTTTCCTCACTGGTTTCCCTTTTTTTATATCATAATAGCAAACTTGCAAGCACTTGTAGCTTGTCAGAATTATCAAGCAAGAATTTTAACTTGGATGTATGAATGAGCATGCAACTCAGTATTTGTGTATTTTCATGTTTGGATGCTGTCGGTGACAAGAGTATATTTGATAACATGTGTGACCCTGCTTTCCATATTTTGTGTATCTGTGTTTTCCTCTACACACACATACACCATCAAGGCTTTTATGCAGCGCGGCATTGCCTTTGGTATGCCAGCAAGCCTGGGTTAGAGCAAGCGAGCAGGCAGACCTAACTCTGTTATCGCCGTGGAAACGGTGTAGACCTGATAAAAGCCAGTTGTAACAACATCCGCTTGTACAGAGCCCATAGGGACCTCACATCACCTACACTGTATGGGAAAAAGCCAAAGGGTTGCATAGGTTGGGATTAGAGAGAGAATAAGAGAAGGTCGAGAACAGTTGAAAAGACAGATTATGGAGCTTGTGTTTTTTTTTCTTTCTCCTCCTCTTTCCTCATTTAAAGATTCCATTTCCCTCGTCTCCCACAGCCCACATCATCTTTCTTCCTCAACAGCCCTCATTTCCCTTAAACAGATTTCACATTACTCAAATGAATTGGGTATCAAAGCAAGGCAGTTAGGGGAGACATGGTAACAAGACTGGGGAGCTTATATTTGAGTGAATTTTTCTAGCGTATATATACTTATTTATTTAATTGTTTGTAATATATGTGTACATTTCCTCTGCTTATCTTAGGCCACAGCAAAGCAGTGCGAGACATTTGCTTCAACAACACTGGGACCCAGTTCCTCAGCGCTGCATATGACCGCTACCTCAAACTCTGGGACTCCGAGACAGGTAGGCTCTATCACTCTGATGTCTCTTTTCTATTGTTCACACAGCCACATGTTGTGGTCCTTCATAACTACTGAATCAAGGGAGATGTACTCCACATGAATATCTCAATTATACTGCACACATCTATTTGAAAGTCTCTGTGAGGGAATACTGAAGAAAACATTTGATTCAGTATTTTAACTAAAGATATTCTGTCAGTAGAAATTCTGTCTCAGCGGCACGTACACTGGTTAGTGTACGTGGGGGGACATAACAACATACTGAACATGCAATTTAATACGACCTTGTAGGGTTTGGCGATGTGACAGTGTATATACTGTGCAATGGTAGAAATGTGTCCATCGGGAGAGATTTGGCAATACAGTTTCCACCCGGAGCGGGCTATGTAGCAAATCACGGCTGGATTCTTCCTTGATCTTGCTAATCCAGCTGCCTCACAAGGTAACGTGATTTGGGCAGCAGGACTGCTTACCACCTTCTCACGTAACGTGAGAGCGAGAGTTGATGGCGGTAGCTGCCGCAGAAGAATAGAGAGACAAGAAAAACATGGAAGACAGTGAAATTGTAAATACAGATCAGGAGGCATCCCAGCCAACCCAAGATGAGGGAGAAGGACTTACAAAAGGGGTGCGACTTCTGTCATGTAGACAACAGGGTATGGTTATTTTAAACCATTTCTTAATTTAATTTAAATAACAATTACTGTATCATGGTATATGAACCTTTACCATGAAATAAAATTACACATACTGTAATTAAAGACTTGGCCACATCGCCCACCCCTACAACCTTGATCTCGCAAGCAATCAGATATTTGCAAATGACAGCACAGACCTCAGCTTCCAACATTTTTCTGCAAAACAATATGCATTCATTCATCATTTTAATCATCTTTTGAGCAAAAATACTAAACATTCCCTAGTTACAACTTTCTCAGATTTGCTGGTCTTCTTTGTCTTTGGTGATAATAAACTAAATACTTTGGACTGTTGGTTGGACAAATCAAGCAACATGAACACAATACCTTAGGGCATATGAAATTGTGTGGGGCATTTTTTCACTATTTTCTGACAATAAAATAAATTGTAGAATAATCAATAATGAAAATGATTGTTAGTTGCAGCCTTAATTGTCACTTGCCCTTACAGATGCTTGTACCTTTAGGAATCCTGTATTCTGTTAAATAGAAATATTGCTTCACTCCACACTATTTCCTCAGAAATGTAAACAACACCTCTCACAGCCTTTGTGGAATTCTGATCTTGTCAAGGTGACAAAGACGTATTGAGAAGCGACAAAAAATTACTTTTTGCAGAAGAAGTAGTTTTTAAAAGAAGTGCTGTCTAATCAGTCAGTTTTCAGGGCAAAGTTTATCATGGGTTTTCATGTTTTCTTGCTTGTATGATTGTTTTCAATTTTTAAACTTAGTACAGGAATTGAAGTCACAATGAAATGACTGATTTACTTAGCTGTACCTACAAAATGTAGGGTTCCTGATCTCTTTAGTGTCACTTGGTTACCTGTTATCTTTCCCCACTGCTCATCCATCTCAATTTCCACCCCCAACTCCCCAACTCGGAGTGCCAATCCAGCAGAGGGCAGACAGGAGTTAAATCCCCCACTTGTTGATAACAGGCTTTGACGCCACATCATCCAAATACTAATGTTAAATGGGTTCCTTACTTTTTCCATCAGTTGTTGTGGGTTTAGAATAAGTTTCAACAGTTGTTTCTGTGCTGCAGCTGTAAATAGTTGTGATGCGTAGGGGGTCATTTTAGTATTTTATTCCAGATTTGTCCCAGTTGCAGTACAACACTGGATGAAATACAGAGGATATGTTAGCTAACAGTCTTTATTCTTATCTTCAGACCTTCTTGATGTTGCAGTCATTTTAGTTTCCTGTTCTCGCAACTCCAGCAGTAGTGGCAGCATCATTCCTGTAGTGATTCACCTCTGCTGAACAAGTACAAAGAAGCGCAGAATTTTCTGTGTTACGGCTGAGCTGTCGCTGCCTGCAGGGACAGAGCACATAGCATTGAAAGTTGCAGTCTGTGTCCTTAAATGTTAAACAACTTGAGTGTACCTTTCCGAAAAACCACTGTGGATTATTCTGGAGCTCTGACTTTCAATTTGCCCCTCTCCACAGGCCAATGTATCTCCCGCTTCACCAACAGGAAGGTACCGTACTGCGTCAAGTTCAACCCAGACGAGGAAAAACAGAACCTTTTTGTGGCCGGCATGTCAGATAAGAAGATTGTTCAGGTAAAGTTGGCATGTGCTGCATTGCGAGCAATTCAATCCAGCTCCACTTCATGTGTATTTCCCAGTTGACCAAGCAGATGCACACTAGAATTTCTGTGTATACGCCCTGTGCCCACAGGAGCATGAAATAGACTCCTGTCTCATCTTCCAGCACTTGTTTGTGTGCGCGTGGTTAGACGTTCAGTGGCTGACAGGACTAGAGCAAGTCATTAATCATGGGTGGCATTAGGGTGGAAGAGGGGCAAAGGGAAAGGAACAATCTGTGATAAAAGTATGAAATCCATAACTATGATATCACACAATCAGGTAAACCATTTTTAGAACAAGTAACCCCGAACCCCTACAGATGAAAGTTTGGATTTCTGCGACAACAACATAGTGAGAGAACAAATACATTATCCGATTTGGGAATATGATTTTGTTCTCCACAATTTGTAATAACAGAGTTTGGGACTAACTAATATGGACATGTTTTAGCTTTTGTCATTTTATTCTCAGTGGCATCTTTAATTGAAAATATGTCAAGATGTTAATGTAACAGGCACAAAGTGTGTCCCCTAATTGTCCAGATGAACAGCAGTCGTTATCAAAATATCTGGCACAATAATCAAGGTTATTATTAAATCATGCAGCTCTCCTCTGGGTTTTGAGAACAGATGGCTGCTCTTGTGAGCAGACGAAGGCTAAAATTTAAAAAAAGAGCATAAACAGAATTGAATGTAAAATCTGTTTGGACAGAAATGCGTCCTATTTGTTTGTTGCCTGGGGGTCGGTTCTATTTGGTTGTCTTTCCTTTACATTTTAATGTGTGCACAATGAAAAACAATTTAAAAACTGAAGCCTGTTAGATAGCTAATCGGCGTCATCATACCACTGCATCAGCACAGTTTTTAAAACTGCATTTATGTAGGTAATCAGCACTCCACAAGAATAAGAAAAATATGCAGTGAAATCAGTTTGGGTGGGGTTTTGTGAATCTATTTAAACAATCCACTTTATTGTGTTTCGACTTGTCATAGATACATGTGTTTATCTTCTCTCTGTCTGTTTCACTCTCCGTGCCTTTGTGTCTCTCTGTCAGTGGGACATCAGGACAGGTGAGGTGGTTCAGGAGTACGACCGTCACCTGGGAGCCGTCAACACCATCACCTTTGTTGATGAGAATCGACGATTTGTCAGTACGTCGGACGACAAGAGTCTTCGAGTTTGGGAGTGGTGAGTACAGACTACAGCCTGAAATACTAATGCAATGTGTTGAAGTAATTGTACTGTTTTTTTATTGTTGTACCTCGGTCACGCACATGATCCCCAATACTTAATAATGCACAACTGTGGTTGCATTTGGCAGCTGCTTGAAGAAATGCATCAACAGTATGAATGTTAAGCAGGGATTTGTTGTTCAGTGTTTGTTTTTGGTCATCCAACTTTTCATAAGTTAAGGTTAAAAACTAATGAGGAGCAGAAACGATCAGGAGTTATGAGAAGAGGGTGTTAAGTGTGATTTGACATGTGCAAATCAAGCGGCAAGATGGACAAGATGACAGATGGGTGCTGTCACAGGCATGATCAGGATAGAGGCGTAGCAGTGTGTGTCAATGACACTATGTAGATTTAAATAACCGTGAATTTGGTTTTTGGGTGTTGTCCATGTTTTCGTCTTAAAACTTTGACCATACACTAAATAAAAGAAGCGGACGTAGCCTCCGGGTCTGAAAAGTGAAGCCAATGAGGAAGTACCATAAACCTGCATTCTTTCTAATGGCCAGCCGGGGGCGACTCCACTGGCTCCAAAAAACCAAGATGGTGACAGCCAAATACCAAAACTCGAGACTTCAAAACAGTAGTCAACATGGTCACAGTGGCTACGTTCACTTCTTTGATGCAGTCTGTGGTGCAAATGATGTGGCAGCACAATTGTTTGCAGCGGATCTTTTGTGATACAGCCTCATTGGAGTGCATCATGGTGACATCAGGTGCCTTTGTGTAACAACAAGAAAAACAAACAGTATATCATCAGTATATCATGTGCTGCCTCCTGGAGACATACCCTTGCAATGCTCACTGCTCCTTTGATTAGTCTTTTAATAAGAAGAGTAGACATCAACAAACCCCCAGACGACCCTATCTTGGACAAAGCTTACACAGCTGTGCTGCTAATCTGCTCTGAGTCATGGCCTCTGCCACGATTTGCCTGCTTTACATGTATCTGTTACAGCGGGAGTTTCTTTTATTCCCCCTGGAGCTAACGTCTTACACTGACAATGCTCCAGCAATAACCTCTGTGAGCATTGCCCCTGTTGCCAATTGTATATTTTAATAAGTAAGCATTTTGAAAAGCTTCCACAAATTAAATTATGCAAAGGCAGATGAGCTGGGATGACTGGCAGGTCAGATAAAGTTTAAAACTAATTTAGCTGTTAAAAAATCCCCTGCTTGTACATGTGTGCACATGTGTTTTGAACAAAGTTGTCTTTTCCACCAGCTTCTTTATTTTTTTTAGATATTGTCATTACATGTCCTACTCTGGTGTTTATCTGGGCCCAGTAGCCAATCAAGAGAGACCCCCAAGAGTTGCTTGCTGATTGGCCTGGGGTCCTGTGGCGATAAACAAACTCTAGTATTTGTTGCCCAAAGATGACAAATATTTTTAGACCAACTGATAAAGGAAGCTTCCTGTGGATTCTTGGAAGAAGGGCTTTTTATTCAAGGACATGTAGTTGTTTTTCTTTTTTTTTTTTCTTTTTTTTTTCTTCTGTCACAACTTTTCAGCTCTTCTTTTTCTTATTGAGTGAGAGATGGGGATTAACTAGTTGAGGATGGAATAAAATGTCAACAGAGCAGCATGAAGCAAAAGAACCCTATCCCAGGAGTCTACTTAGTAGACTTGTTTGGAAGGGGGTCTACCATGGACTTTTTTAGTGTAGCGTGGGAGCCAACGGGCAAGTGGTATGTCGGGCCAAAGAGTGGCTTTACTGTGGCTCTCTCTCCCACGGATACCACCTGGCTCTCAATTCTAGCTACCTCCCCCCTCCTTGTGAGAGCTGATACATAGCAGCATTAGGCAGAATTTACCAGAACAGTCTCATATCTCCAGAATAGAAGCGGAGGCTGGCAGAGAGGGGCAGAGTGAGGGAACGTCTGATGGTTAGAAAAGATTGTGAGGCAGCAAAATCTACAAGTCATTCACATCACGGTACAAACGCCTACTCGTAATTCAAATTGTATCCTCGTTTTTTCACACACATTCAAGTTTTCTGGGGAGACTGCTTCATCTGTTCTTTACCTGTTTATCATCAGGGAGCGGACAGTTGGGGTAAGCGTTGTTGGAGGATGACAATCAATATAAATTGTGCTGCACGGTGCCAACAAAGGGCAATTACCTCTTGATCTTGAGACATTGTTTAGAGAGCGATGAAACTGGACAACGTCATGTGGGGAGACATTTGTGATGATGATGGATTGAGAGAAAAAAGGACACAAAAAGATGAAATAGAAGGAAGGACATTGTTAGAATCACAAAAAGTTAACTGCTATTAAGTACACTAATTGTTTTCCAGAAAGTTTTCTTGCATGAGTTTCATCATGGGCCTGACCTTTCTAAGACCCAACCCAAATTTAACAATATTTAAAAATATATAAGCAGATTTGGAGCGATCAGTTGAAAGAAAAGGTTAATTTACTCTTTTGTCAATAGTAATTTTGTTTTGAGAAATCCTCTTTCCACATTAGTTCCAGTTAAAAAACAATTTCAGTAAGAGAGGCTCAGTGATTTTCTTGTTTCAATCTTGACATTTTTCCTGCAGGCCGACTACAAAACTTAACCTCAACATCACTGCAGATGTTATACCTGACAAACTAAAGTTCATGTTTTTGTTTCCTTCTTTGTCCCCTATCTTGATCAACGTGAAACACTGTAAACAACAACCAATCATCTATTATTCATGAACATCCTTAGTGTGTATTGTTTGTCATACGTTTCCCTTTCTCCCTCTCCCATCGCTCCCCAGACAACAGAGCATTCACACTGGTTATTTCTGGAGCTTAGAAGAAGAGATCTGATGGCTTTGTTATCTTTGCAGAAATAGGTTCTGACAAACCCAGGGGCCCCTTTTTAATGTCTGATCGTATGTCCATGCATGAATTTAAGTGTGTTTTATGTGTACAAGGGTTTACAGTTCTTGTTTAACTCCTGTTTTTAGTTCTTCAAAGCCCATTTATGGTCTTGTACGCAAACCCGGTGCAATCACTTTGCTCCAGCTGTTAGTCATCACAGAAAGAGACGGAGACATGGCTTTAGTTTAGGCAGATAGCAAGATGAAAATCAGGCTATTGCTCTTTGGCACTCACTTGATTCAAACACACAGAGTTAAGCAGAAAGACACCTTAGTTACACTTAGTTTGCAGCAAGTGTCACAGGTCAGTCACATAGAAGAAAAGAGGAAATACTGGTAGACACACACACTGTGGATTTGAATGATCTTCTGCAAACCACTTAAGATCAAATAGCCAAGGACCTATCCCTCACAAAGCAGAGAGACATAGCAGAACATAAAAGAACAGGGAGGCAGGGTGAAAGCGCGAAGAAGGGATTAATAAATAATTGGATGCCGGTACAGTCGGCGGTGCAGCATCAAAAGCTCCTTTCAGATTGCATGGAGTTATTAACATACTGTAGCTGTAATGGCGATCCTGCCTGGTTATTCTCCACAGCCGTTTTCTCTTCAGTAACAAGCATTTTTTGAGACGGCATAAGCAGCTGCAATAGTAAACAAACTACTACCTTATGAGTGTTTTTCTTGCTTCAGGGCTGCTCAGGATGCTGTCTCATTTGGTGTTTAACCCATCTTCAGTTGTACTCACAGTGCTTTGTGCCTTTTTCAGGGACATCCCTGTGGACTTCAAGTACATCGCTGAGCCCAGTATGCACTCTATGCCAGCTGTGACACTATCTCCCAATGGTGAGTAGTCAAGTCACAGCAAAACACTCAGACACACAGTCAAGCACACAGCACAGAGGACTCTGGGGAGCATAAACTCATATTGCCAGATTGAAGTTGATTCAATCTGCTCAGAAGAATAAAAACAAGGCAGGCTCAGTTCATCTAAGTAAATGTATGTGTGGGTATGTCCAGAACCAGTCACAAAGATCTGGATTGTGCCCAATCCCAGCATTTTTGATAGATAGATATTGGCTGTAGAAAGTCTGGTCCATTTCCATTCGTTTGCTTGCTCTGGGTATGCCAGCTGTCACAAACAGTCCATTGAGCTCTGTTAAAACACTGTAACGCCTCCTAATGCACAGTGTTGTGAGGGAATGAACTGTGGCGCACACAGCAGCCAGCAATTTCAATTAATGACATGTCAGTGTGTGTCAGCAGGAGATGAGGGAGAAGCTACTTTGTGCAAAAAAAAAAAAAGAACGCTTGGTTTGCCTTTTTAATTTAATGATAATTCTGTGTTGATGTCAATGTTTGATCTTGAGATGAAGAGATGCGCTCTTCCCTCCACAGATAATAAACAAAAACAGTAGGACAATGTATAAAATATTAAAGAAGAACGTTAACGGAAAGCTGTGATGCAGACTATATTTTGTTAGAGGAATCATTTTGGATAATTATTATTTGCACACTCGCCCCAAGTTACATTTTAGATTGATACCACTTCTACATCAGTACGGTAAACATAACCTTAGCATAAAGACTGGAAGTAGGGGAAATAGAAATGACCACGCAAGAGTGGTATTAATCTTCTCATCTAACTCTCAGAAAGAAAGCGAATAAGCGTATTTTTCAAAATGACAAATCCTCTAAATGGCACCACTAATTTATGTAAATTTGGCTTGCTGTACATTTTGTAAATGTCGATTTTATCTGATGCTTGATATGAAAGTACTCAGATCAGGATTGGGGCAAAGATGTGTGATCAGGACATCCCTATTCACAAGTGTCATGCAGACATGTGACACAGGAGAGATGCCAGCAGTTCAAGAATAGAATAAACCTGCTACTGGACAGCTGAATTGATGCGTTGAGATGTGAGTGGAAGATGTAAAGAAACCAGTTACTATAACAGTAGCCAAGTTGTGTGAGCAGCGCACACCTAAAATAAAGCCAGAATTAACAGGTCGTCTTCCTCTTCAAATGTAACACGTCCGTTTGAATCAGGAATTCCCTGTTGCACTCTATCAACTTCCACTACCATCAAACTCATCAAGCTCTTCTGTCCTCATCTATCCCTTCCCTCTCTGCCTACTTTGATTTCTCCCTTTCATGTACTCTCCGTTGTCTCTTTCTTCCTTTTGGCCAGCGTTCTTATTTGTCCCCACATGGTTTGTTTCTCTTCGGTGTGAATAATGAATGTGTTCTCAGCGGGAGACCATTCAGTTTTCTCTCACGCCTAAATGGCACCCGGCCCCCCTTGGCGCTGCATCCACAGCCTCTCTCCTATTTTTCTCCTCTCCCCTGTCTCTTGCCATCTTAACGAAAGAGACAGAGCCTGAGTGCGCTGGTAAAACTGGCCAAGCTGTTTTCATTCTCCTGCACCTATTGCATTTGACATTTGTGGACAATAGTGTCTTTTTCATTTATGTTTTGTGAGGGCGGATGTAAGAAGAGGACACACACACACCCCAACACTAGATCTTTGTCACACCACATTAATAATTTCCATCATGTTTCCTTTCAAGAAGTGCAGTGAGTCGTGTAATGCTTTGACACTGAAGCGCTACCTCTTATCACCGGGTAGTGACTTTGAGGCTGTAGCGTTGTCAGGAGCTGAAACACTCTGTAAAGTAGATCTCAAGTGAGCAGTCACTAATGAAAAACCTCTTTTCATTTCCCCCAAAATTACCTCAATCTTTACAATTTGATGATGGCATAATGATGAGTTCATGCCCCCTTTCAGAGTGTTGTCCACTCAAACTCAAATTTCCTCATTTTGGTTCGATTTCTGTCGTTAAAAATATTTTACTTGATGTCCAACTAGATCCTAGTTGTTACGCTGCCAGGTTTAGCGCATAAGAGCAGTGGCAGGCAGCATCATGATACCACATCCAACACACCAGTGGCTGCTTCTTAGACATTTGGCTGTACAGAATCATGCTAATGAGACAATCTAAACTAATAGGCACTTTGAAACTTGTTGTGACAACCTTTGAAGTGTAGGTATGTTTGCATGTTGAAAGAAATGACCATTAACACAAACTGCTGTCCTACTTTATATGGGCCTTGACATTTAAGACTTTACCTCCAACGATCACAACTACTTTCAGTACCATATTAATTGATTATAATCTTTGTTTTTCAGTGATTTTGTAAGCATGTTGTATCATATTACTACAGCAGTAATGGAAGTCCTGTGCAGCACCACTTGGGATTAACTGTTAACTTCATCATTTTTGCTTGTTTTTAACCACAGGTAAATGGCTAGCATGTCAGTCCATGGACAACCAAATTCTGATCTTTGGAGCCCAAAACCGCTTCAGACTGAACAAGAAGAAAGTCTTCAAAGGCCACATGGTGGCTGGCTATGCCTGCCAAGTGGACTTCTCCCCGGACATGAGGTAAGCCTTTACTTGGTTGCTAAGTTTTCCGATGAAGGTCAGTATTAAACAGCTGAGATTCTCACAGCTAATTAAAAATGTAGAATATTTTGTTTTTGACTGATAATGGAAAACATGCCACAGAAATGAAAACTGTGTGAGGAAATCCATCTGTTTCTTTGAGAAGAGAGTTGAAACTGTCTTAATGAGTGGAAAGTGTCAAAGAAAACAACATGTAAGGCTTCAGACACACCTGCCATTAACATCATTAACAACGATCTTGGGGGATCCGATCACAAGTGGACAGCTGTCAGTACGTCAGTTCACACCTGGCATTAGAATGCGTCTCCGCATGCGTCTCGAGTGACAACTTGTGGTCTCACTTCCCCGATGCAAATAACACGTACTGTGTGACGCAGCTAACTTCCACTTGCGTAGGGGACACCAGTTGAGTAGGTGGTCCTTCAGTGTGGCCCAGTCCACATTCACATACACATTGCTAAAAGAGCGTGAGCATATGGGGCCCAGACCACCTCTGAATGCTGTCTGAGTGATCGGATCTCGATGTGTCCTCACCGGCCTCGGGTGAAGTGGCACTCAGCTGTCCACTTGTGATCAGATCACACGAGGCGCATGTTAATGCCAGGTATGAACGGGGCCAGCGAGACATTATTACACAGATACTCAGTATACTATGATACAGATACCTCTGCTCACCTTCTGTCCCCCAGTTGATGAAGAGCCGTGGAAAACAGCCTCTTCATATTGTCTAATGGATTACCTCCACATTGAGAGCTAAATAGGCAGTCCAGCACCCTAATTTTAGCCAGAACACCCATTAAGACCTGTTTTCTCCCCTCTTCTCACCCACCACCACCCACGTTTATGAGCAAGTGACCTAACTTCCTTTCAGTATCCATGGCAACACTGCAACTCCCACCTGAACTAAAATACCAAAAATTCAGCCTCCCACCCTTTGGCAGGTGAAGTGGAGACAGAAGAAATTTTTTTGCAAAGTGCTAATCCCCACCCCTGTTTTCCCCCCCTCTCAATCTTCCTTTCTACCAGCTACGTGGTGTCAGGAGATGCGGATGGAAAGCTGAACATTTGGGATTGGAAGACCACCAAGCTTTACCACAGGATCAAGGCTCATGACAAGGTGTGCATAAGCGCCTTGTGGCATCCACACGAAACCTCCAAGGTCATCACCTGCGGTTGGGATGGACAGATCAAACTCTGGGACTAGGTCTGTCCTGGTGTATGTCTTTTGGGGGGAGGGGGTTCTGGGAAATTATGGACAGAACTGAACTGGTTCACTAAAGAGAGGTGGAAAGGGACTGGTTGTCCCATGGATTTTGTGAAACACCTGTGAGTGAAAGCCACGGGACTGGTATCCAGTCTTATTGTAGCCGTGTATTTTCGTATCCTGTCGTGATAGCTCAAAATATGTACTCCTGTATTATCTGTACAAAGATGAACACAAGCATACTTTTAAAAAATGTTCCAGAATGCATATTTGAGGGGGTACCTTGGCTTTTTTTTCTTTTTTTTTTTATATAAATGTTTTGTCATTTTAATTTGCAATGTCCTGTGTAGAATACCTCTGTAATACTTGCTAAAAATTCTTAATTTTTAATCCCTTTGTGAGAATAAACGTTCTGTAAATTTTAATTCATAAATCATTGCTTCGTTGGAAAAAAATGTTTCTGTTCAACACACGATCAAGCAGAAATGTCAGACATTTCTTTGTTTCTTCTCTTTATTAAACTGCATCCAAAGATTGGGCAAATTACATTAATTGCAAACTGTTTGAATGTGGATTATTTTTTTTTGTTGGTCAACCCAGTGTTGTGTTTTCAGATTAAGTTTGTTGATGAAGTTCTGCTGAAGCAGAGATAATGCAGTAATGCCAATTGAACAAAGAAAATTCAAGGAGAAAAACAAGAGACAGTTATACAAAATGCTTCATTGTTTGGATCTCCATTGTTGTTTTCTATTATAACCCAAGAAACGGCAATAAGCAAAAAAATAATTTGAGTTAATCTTTTCTTTTCTCTTTTTCTCACACACTCGCCCACACATCCTCATTCAAATATCCAACAAACACACAGAACAGAATCTAGAGACACAGCTGTTGACGTTCTTCACATTATTGTCACGTTTTGTGTTCTAGATATATAACACAGTACATATACATATCAGGATTCAACTCCAGGGAAGCATCTATTTGTCCAGACACAGCAGATCCCATCTCTGTACCTTTTATTACCTGCATTCTTCTGCTCTTTCTTTCTTTCTTTCTTTCTTTCTTTCTGTGTAACCAACTCCAATGGCTTCCCACAAATATTCACTCAGTGAGGCCGGATCTTTTATCTCCCTACCCCATTTTAACACCATGTATCCATTTCCTTTAATTCATTTTCTATTGAGTGCAGACTATGGTAATTTGGAAAGGTCTAATATCAAGCGGGGACGGCTGGCTGTGGGCCAAGCTCAGATACTACCGTGATGGCGGGGGGGGTGACTGTGACTCAAAGGCTGACCTGCAGCCAACAACACCGCCACTATGAGGTAGAACACAGAGAGCCTCTGGTCGCAATTACTCTACCTCTCTATGCGACTGAGGTCATTACAGGCCAGAAGAGGAAGAGCAGGAGGATAAGTAGGAGCAAGGATTTTGAGCTTTGCAAAAAAGGGCAGGCCAGACAGGAGGGGTCTGCCGAGCTCTAGCAAGAATTTGTGCTCAGACTTCCACCTATTTGATTTCTGTTGGTCTGGCATCCCTCAGGGCTTCCACTCTGCGTTCACCCAGCTCAGGGTGTAAGCACTGCTGGCATTGAGGACGTTCTTATGCAGAAAGAGGTGAGGTTTGGCGGGGTCGCTGTGGACGTGGAAGAGGCGGAAGCGAGCGCGTTCCAGCTCCTTGAGCAGGCTGAACCAGTACCGCACTACGGAAGGGTCATCGCCGCCCACCTCAAAGCCCGCCCAGTGTAGGTGAAGCTCCAGCAGCAGCTGGCCCACCGAGTCCAGAACTCCTTCCAGGACCAGATTCTCCAAAATCTTCCACTCCGCACTCTCCATATCCGCCTTCAGTACATCCACCTAGAACAGGAAGAGAAAAAAAATCACTTCAGATGTTTTTTTTTTCTTCTTCTGGTAATAAATGACTTCCATTATAACACTGCAATGACACTAAACTGTGGAATTATTGAACGCAAAAGCTATTAAAAGATGAAAAGGAGCAAGTGAAGCTTGATCTTTGTGCTTGCTTTAGCGGTGTTGATGATGGATTGAGCGAGAGAGCAGCCTGACAAGGCTTGCTGTGTTGGAGTATAGAGGAAATGCTTCACGTGATGAATGTTAATAGCACCCTTAGGTCGTATTCGCATAAGGAGACTCATGCATGCCCAAAGTTCAGTGCACATCCTTTAGGACCTTGGTATTCCTCTCAAGTCTATTGAGTAGCTAAAGATGTCCCATTATGTGGCCTGTATGTGGTTAAAAGTCTCGTTGGCGACAGTGCTTTCAATCCTTCTTTGTCTACCAATGTCTCATCATGTGGCCTAATTAGTAGCGATAAGACCTGAGGAGAGATTTAGATCACAGGATTTATCAGAAAGAGGCTCAGAGTATTGTAGTGTCAAGGATTATTACATTAAGGCTAACAAGAGATTCTGGCTAAAGGAAATTTGTAGTTTTTTTATATTGTGGGAAACTAAACTCAGAACATCATCTGGCGCCATGACAGCACAGATATTAAAGTGGCAATGAAATTCCTCTCCGATTGATGCCTTTGGTTGCGCTGAAGAATTCCCAGCCCTCATTAGTGGAACTGAACAAGTCTTAGAAACTCTTAAAAAAAAAAAAACAGCTATCTGTGGAGAACAAGTCCAAATGTTGTCCTCCATCCTCCCATGGGCCCCAAAACTCCCACATGCAGAGATATGTTCCTTAATTGGACAGAAACCCTCTTGATGGAAAGTGATATGGCATCATCAAGAGGTGATGTCTTCACTTGGTCTCTAGGGAGCGTGTGTCTCTGTACGTGCATCATACTGTGTTTGTGTGCACGTATCAGGTTTGGTTGTTATTTAAAGCATCTCGCACGGCTTCATTCTGTCTGACAGACGTAAAGTCTTTGTTTTTTTTTTCTTCAGTGGACCTCACATAGACTGCCTTTCTGCCTCAGTGGTCCCTGATCCAGTGCTGCCAATATCAACTCTCTGCAGGAGAAGGCAAGACTCCTGCCTGGTGTGAGCCAAGTCCATATGGTGCCGGAGCTTTGGAAAGATGACTTTTACTACGGCAAAGTGCAGCGTTTGTCACACCAAATGGTCCTTAGCTATGCTGGAAGGAAATGAGGTATGATGACTGGAGGGCAAAGTACAACGTTAGATGTAAAAAAAAAAAAAAAAAAAACTTAAGACATTTGGCTGAAATGTATGCATCATTTTAATGGAATAGTTTGACATTTTGAGCCAACAGCCAGTTAGCTTAGCTTAGCATAGAGACTGTAAACCTGCCTGGCTCTGTCCAAAGCAAACAAAGTCTACCTACTCTTAAAATGAGCACGCCATAACTTGTGCTTGCATTTATCTGTGCAAAGAAATGAAGTGTAAACATTGGCAAGTGGCCGTTTTATGGGAGCTTATGTGCCAGGCTGTTTGTTGCCCAGGAGCAGTTGCCAGGCAACCAGGGGAGAGATGCTGGTAGGAGGATTTCGCTTTCGGCCGTTTTTGGTTAGCCGGCTGCCGGTGGTCGCTTCAGTCGCACCAATCTTCTCGTCTCACTCTAGGGGGAGAAAGCGAATAAGGGTGTCTCCCAAAGTGATTTCCATATCTACTTGAGCATTATAGGGTTTTTATTTGAATGGAGCCACGTTGGTGACATACACATAGGTTTCTCTAACAATAGGCTCCCATAGACAACAGTGGCTTGTCTTTGGTTTAAGCCCATTTTGAATCTTGAACTGTGACAGCAAACCCTCTAAACCAGTTTTAACGTCCATTATCATTGTTATTCAGTCTGGTATTAAAATGTAACAGCATAAAGATGGCTGTCACTGTAAATGGTCTCATGAAAATTCTGAAACTCTTCAATAATAGCGCTGATCATCTCCACTGTATAGCCTCTATGGAATTTTTTTGGTCAAATTCCTGCCCTCCACTGCTGACAAAATTAAAGTCAGATTGCTGCAAACAGTCTTTATATCCAATGAGCAAATATTTCCTCTCCTCCATGTGACTCCTACAGTATGTGATCAAAATACACACGGTAATTATTTCTGTAAAGCATCCTCAGGATTAGGCAGCGCATTGAGAGAAATTTTCATTTGAAGACAAAAGTTGTCAGAGTCTTTGTAAATAAACAAGTTTTGATGTGAGAAAATAACTTTAATTTGCTGTCTCCTTTTGTTCCAAACGATTGGTCTCTTCAGAATAATTCAACAGTTTTTTCTTGTAAACCAGAGAGCCAAACATCACAGTTTATTTGATCTACATTACTATGTGTTTTATATGCTTTAAAGTTATAATCTCAGAGGGTAGGCAGAGCTAACACAACAGACTTGCTCTTTAACTCACTTGTGTGTGAAGCAGCGCATGACTACAAACGATGAAACTTCAAAAACAAGTGCAAATCCAAGGAGAAAGGAAACAAATCCGAGCAAAGTGCAGCAAAGCAAAGTAAAGTGACTGTCGGTGAGGATACTGTTTGGATCTTTGGTAAATGAGGTCCAAAAACACAACTGCAAATACTGCTTATCGCCATAGGTGCCACCAAAGAGAATGAAATGGAGGTCTTTGAAATTGATACTTTTATTAGTGACACTCCCACTAGAGAGCAGATCACTATTAAAGATATTTGATTACACATCTAAGAGGTTTGCTGACTCAACTGCTTTGACAGAGACACGCAAAAGGAGCCGTCTTGATATTCACCTGCGTATTTAGTCTTATTTTTTTATTATAATATTTTTATTTTCACCACCTTATTTTACATTGAAAAACACACAAAACCACTGAGTGTCATGCCTGTGTGCTTGAAAGTCAGTCAACCTCCCACTCACAGAGTACAATTATCGTAATAACTTAGATTAGAGATTCGATTTTTCATCTAGTGCTATCATCAGATCCAAAAATTACAATTTGTCCAAATTCCAAAATATAATCAGCCCTCAGCTTTGTTTTAGTGCTTATTACCAAATGTTAGCATAATATAAAGTGGTAAACTAAGATAGTGAACATGGTAAACATTATATCTGTCTAACATTATATCTCACCATGCTGATGTTAACATTAAGCTCAAAGCACTGCTGTGCCTGTGATAAATGATTGGCTACATAAAGGGAGCAGATAAAATGTTTCCTACATAGAAATTCAGAGATTTATGTTGGGTAACTGTAGCGACATGTATGCAGATGAATGCAGAGCCCCTTCACTCTGAAAATGAAAAGGTTGTTAGATGGAAGTACCGTATGTTCTGCTCCTTTTCTACCCCTTGTAATCTGCAGTGCCCTATTAAGGTAGTACTGCTGGGCAGTGCTGATACTCTTGTATTTTCCAATTACCGACAAGATCAATGGTCCAATATTCTATGAAATGAGATGCGACTTCCTGCTACTGACATTTGTCCATGTGCTGACAGTGTCTGCTGTCTCAGCTGGTCACCAGATCTCAGTGAGTGAGTCATCTGTGTGGTTTCTAACCAACAGGGATAAGAAATGCTGCACAAATGCATATTTTGACCTTGCCGGGTGACTCTTTTTCTTCACTGCTGCTTTTCCTGTCACAGAGGCTGGGTGAGAGCCTTTGCGAAGAAACTGTTCTACTGCTGCTGCTTGCACCTCTGGCACACTATGTACTCACATTAAAACCTCATTACAAGAATGCGTGCGTGGCTCTGCATTTGAAACAGGTGGATCCTGTCATCTATTAACGATAGATTAGAGTATGGCGTGCAAACCCCCCCACATGAACATATACACCCACCAACGTTTATTTGTTATCTTGTCACACACTGCACAACATCTTAATATCTTTCCAAGTCCCCTGTATGTGTCTGTTTTGCTTTTGACTCCATAAAGGAAATTGAGAAATTTTCAACTCAATTTAAACTTTTGATTTAACTGTTCATATATGGAGAGGTAAATGAAAAGATTAATGAATTAAATTGAGCTAATTTGTTCAGAGCACATCCTAACAAAAACTTAAAAGCCCTGGAGTAGCAGCAATTATACCAGAGATCTTGTATGTCAAGCAGACACTTTGACCAAATGTTGGTGTCTAGGGAGCATGAATGTGTTCACTTTCATGACAGTCTGCCTATCAGAAGTTCATGTTTTTGTATACAAGTAAAGGTTTTTGGCCTTGTGGTGGTGCTAGACAAAAGGTCACTGGTCACAAAAACATAAGAATCCAACCTCTGGAGACAATGAATATCGACAATGATTCAAAGCCTGTATGTGTAGGATTTGAACATTTGGTGACTTCAAGTGGAATTATCAACAAAGGAAGACAGCAGGGCATATTGTTATCCCAAACAACAGCAAATAAATGGCACCAATTTACACTAGAATTTACTCATTTATATGTCATCAGAATATTCAGCAAAATACCATAATCACATAAATATATAAATATAAATATAATCCAGACATTAATTTATATGTATAATCTATCTGTAATCTATATGTGTCTGTAATGTCTATAGCTACATTTTCCTTTCATTGACATGAGAAGAGGAGAGAGCTTGCATGTCATTCAGCTGTGATTTTATTATGAGAATCTTGGCTTCTTTGACCTTGAATTATCATACAGCCTATTTCTAAAGGCATGTTTGCTTGATCTATAACTGTGTTTATTAGTATGCATGCTATCAGTGGGCTTGGTGTATGTGATCGATCTTGTATGCAGATCCCTTTCAGATAAGGTTCAGCCCAATCCCTGGGCGACTTTGAAGAGGCAACATTCAGCATGATAATATTTAAAGGAGGAAAACAAAATCAGATATGGGAGTTAATCCACCTGGAGCCCAAGACAGACAACAGGAATAAATCATGATGAGCTGTATTATGTTGGTGTGCACAGGAAGGGGCCCCTACATGCATGCAGCATATAAGTAAATCGGGTTTACGCTCTACCTCTCACCTGTCTGTGTCCAAAGTCATTAAGGATGGTGGCCAGTTTCTTGGTGTTGGCGTACTGACGCTGGGCGACGATGGCCGGGTTTGGATCCCTCCAGTCTACAGAGAGCCGATGAAGCCACATTTCAGCCTGCTGCAGGTGAGGCTGCTTCAGACTGGGATCAAAGCAGTGCACCTCACATCCTGCCCTTGCGAGAGAACGCTCCAGGGACCGATCATCCACACCCAACCTGCAACCCACGCAGCCCAACACAATCAGGTTAGGTATGTCAGAGAGAAGGCTCGGTATTGAACCTCAATACCTGCCAGAATATGTACACAGTATAGAGTGTTGTAAAACTGTACTGAAAGCTGGCATTGAATGTCTTTAGTATATTGCACTTCAATACATATTTACCACATTCATTCTGTGACATTGCTACAACTACAAATGAGATCGGCTGAATTTTAATGTAACGTCGAATTTTATGTAAAATCTAATGAATGGCTTGTTAACTCAAAATACAGCCATCCACTCAATCACAATCACTTGATAGCACCAAGGGCAATTGCTTATGAGCACAAAACAGGATGACGGCTTCCTGTTCTATCCAAATGCAAACTGAGCTGAATCTTTTAAAACCAACATGTACTGTTATACTGTTAAAGAGAAAATGTTTGATCAGATACCCAAAGATCTTTGTGGCATGAAGCAACAGGGTTCATGACACGAGTTATTGTAAATGTCAGATACAATTGAAGATCACTGAACTCTCATAATAAATTTTCACACAGAAACAGAGATGCAGACAAGCTACATTTCAAACACCACACGGCCATTTTGATCCTGACTTGATCTGCCCACTTATAACTCCAAAATACAAACACATAAAAGTAATTGTAAGTAGACAGATATAGCTTCCTGCATTTCTCTCTCTTTCATGCTTCTCCCTCTCTTTCCCTCGCATTTCTCTCTCTTTATCCCACCCTCCCTTCTCTAATTCTGCAATTTTCTCCTTCTCTTCCTTTCTCAGTCACTGTCTCCGCATTCCCTTGTGTCTAGTTTGTGCTGCAGCTATATTCTGTAATTGCGGCAGAGGGAGTACATTTCACAGTACACGTCTTTTACAGATGAGGCACCGGGCCCCCGAATGCATCCTACTAGAAGGGAGATGAGAGATGAGTACATCGGAGACATTGAGATGCTACTAGATGTCTCTTTTTAAATATTTCATTGAAAGTTTCCTATTCCCTGGTGAGGCGTTTTAGCCAGGAATCACTGCAGTGACAGGGACCAGGGATTAGTCATGGAGAAGCGGGGGAAGGGTGGATCAGAAGCTCCTCTGGATGTCCATGCTGATAGAGGAGGGTCTCTACTAGCTGTGATATCCTCTCTCATGAGACTACGGAGTGCAGAAGCGTTAACACTCAACCAGCAACCAGATGTGAATAAGTATGTGAGCGTGTGATGGGTCACAAAGACCTAGTGGATTGTAAATATATGAACTGAGCCTTTAGTCCGCCTGTCCTCGCACTGAACTATCATGTCAACAGCCTGTCTGGATGTTGTGATCCTCAGAGGCGAGGCTGGTTAACAAACGCTGGGTGGGCTTGGAAACTTCCTGCTGTCTGGTACAGTCTCTTTCCCTTTCAATTTCTCCTTTCTACCCTCATACCTTTGCCGCTACCATCTTCTCTTATTTTTGTTCCCCTTTGTTTCCAATGCCATGGTGTTCTCAAAATATATCTGTCTCCATGACTGTCTCTTCACCTCCACCCTCACTCTGTCTTTCTCTTTCGAGTGTGCTCCTATTCCCCTTCCTCCACCACACATTGCATTACATTAACATATGCATGATCAATGAGTGATGAGGTGCTGGTATTTTTAATTCCCTTGCTGTGCTTTAGCCTATTTACAGCAAATGCTCTAAATTATGCCACATTGCCTACAGTCTGCAAGTTGTCATTAGTGGACCTCTTTCAAATTCAATAGAACCGTTTTTTCTTTTTTTTTTTTAAATAATAATAATGGATGATTCATCCCCTCAGACAATCTTTAAATACAGTTAACATCTGCACTGTCACTGCATGAGGAGAAAAAAATAATGTATGATCAAAAAGACAGACTAAGAGATTGAAATCAGTATAAGAGGATGGAGATAGAGGGGGAGAGAGTATGAGAGGTGAAAGGTGGATAGATGGTCTTTCATGTGGAAAAACATCCTGCGACCCCCCGCTCCACACGCCCCTATCCACCACCATGTGACAGACCAATCAGAGTACAGCTGCTCATCCTGCCCAGGCACAGCCGTCCACGGCTCATTAAACAGCATGCAAATGAGACGTATCAACCACACACACACGCACAAAAACACACAGAGATATACATGCAAGAGTGCGCGCACAAGTGTACACACTCATAATGCACTGAATTCAACAGGGTACAGTACACACACGCAGACTTAATAGTATTTGACATTTCTAATAAAGCTAGTGGTATGTGCAGCAGTGCACTGTAGTTGAAGGATTTTTCTGAGTCTCTTGTACAGCAGAACAGCATGAGAGTAGGATACTCAGCATACCGGGCATAAAGTCAAGACTATGACCAAGAAGTGTGTGTGCGTGTGTGTCTGTGTGTGTGTGTGTACACTATATAAATCTAGGTCAGACAGGGGACACGGGGAGGAGAAGATCACTTGGCGTATCCAGAAAGGTGGAACTTTAGAGAGCCGTATGACTTGTTTAACTCTTATAATTGGCTCTTAGGACCTTTCTTTTGCTACTCATGTTTCTGTTTTTCATAGAATTTTATTTTTTAGGTCGACTCACTGTTATTGCATTAGCCAGAGTTGAGGGGCGACTTAGTGTAAATTGAATTCATTCCAGAGGTCTTAAGGGATCAGTTAGATAGAAGGAAAAATGGTAATGCAGCTTTCATTGACTTGAAAACTCAGAGCTATGAGTCACATTTTCCCAAGTTGATATTCAGGTCAAATGTTAAAATGTTTGCATAAATCAGTGAGACGACGCATAATAATTTATTTTTGGTGCATGTCCATGTAACTTGTCTGCATGAGTGACTTCCCATCAGTCAGCCAGAGGATATCAGCTATGTATTCCTCCAATCTCTCCGTTTGACCCCTGACCCCTTCTCCACGGAGAGGCAGGAAGCCAGATACAACAGTAACCCCCCCCTTCCCTCCCGCATCAGTATCAGTGCCCTGTCTGCCTTGATGCCAGCACACCTGTGATGTCTCTCAACAGTCAAATTAATAAGCTCCCTCTCTCCTGCAGAAAAATCCCCTCAGACCTCTGCAGCACCTCAGCACAGCGGAGGCCCAGCACTGCAGTAACCGGCCGAGTTGATCCACAACACAAAGCCAACTGGGAGTGATTGACTCTCAATGACAAGAAGGTCAAATACCTTGCTGGCCTGGCTAACTCGATTCAAGATTACTCGCCACTCAAGGAGAGGAAGCAGAGGTGGAGTGAATGTGATGTTCCAGGTGGATGTTGGAGGTACAGTTAAGGCAGGGGATTGGATTATCTTTACTCTTATTACAGTGTTACTCAACAAATGAAAATAA
This sequence comes from Lateolabrax maculatus, assembly GCA_031216445.1. Lineage (NCBI taxonomy): Eukaryota > Metazoa > Chordata > Actinopteri > Acropomatiformes > Lateolabracidae > Lateolabrax > Lateolabrax maculatus. The sequence goes on along the minus strand of CM062212.1, from coordinate 10,579,565 downwards.
ATTGTCCAGAATACCGGAATAACCACACAAAGAAAAATAAACTTAACTGCTTCCTGACCCAAAAAAGTAAGCTGAATATTTCAACTTTGTCAGAGAAAGAAAGCTCCTGAATAAATATAGGCTCAGTGACCAATTAGTAATTGAAATGGGAAGACATAAAAAGACAAGGCTAACAAGGGATGTTGAGACAGACATTCTCTTCCTCCTCTTTGGTGGAAAATAGCCTTCATTCTTTGATGAAATAGAGAAAGAAAAATCAGAATTTCTTCTCTTAGAGAAAATCTAAAGTGTCATGGGTGAAGCAGCAATTATGACTATGCCTGTCACAGAACAAGATGCTCACAGAACAGAACTGTTGCATCTGCAGATACATCACTGACTGTCTGAAAATGAATGTTGTGAACAATTATGTTGCTCTACAGATGCTCTACATGACAGCTTGTCTCAAAGCTAGTGTACAGACTATAGATTTTTTTTGTTGTTGATGTGATTACAATTACATTTATGTAAGAAATAAAGAAATGTATGTAGAATAAAGGTTAATGTTTGACATGTGGTGGTGAGGGTAAATATTTGAGTTAGGGAATGAATGTACTGAGTGGAACTCTTCAGTGGGTGTTTGTCTGTACGCACCCAAAAGAGTAAACCCTGCAGTGTTTGCTTTGTATTCTGTGGGTCAGGCTGTACTCGGGGTCCAGACACACAGCCCAGGCAGCCTTAGTCCCCTGCTGAGCAGCTTCCTCAGCAGCCAACGATGCACACGATACCTGGAGACAGAAAAACATGCATATATTATAACAGCCACCTCTGATAATAAGGGCCAGAGCTTCTTGTCAAGGTAAGCTTATGCCCCCTGGCTCAAACTGGGAGTCCTTTTATTGTAAATATAAGTTACAATCTGAACAAAACAAGCACTGTATTGGGAAATTAATGGTATTTCCACTAGAGGAATGAGTTTTATTGACTTTTGGCTTTCTGCAGTGTTAACACAATACTCCTACTCTCAAAGAGCTAGAGAGAATCTTATGTCATGCCTTAAACCACAAGCTTGGTGACCCACACAATCTAAATATTACTAAGCAATGTGAGTATCTGTTAGAACTATGTAAACATTCTGTATATAGGGAACCGACAGCAGAGTTTGTGTCCTTAAGCTTTAGACAAATATGGATAGTTGGGGATAGTGAGTGTATGTGAGTGCATTTGTCTTCAACAGCATTAGCCTAACCAGGTGTCAAATGACTGGGTTTAATCACATAAGACAATAAATAGAGTGGCAGGAAGTTTAAACAATCACACCAGCATTTAAAAGTCAACAGTGGCAATGCTTTCTGTACTGTCGTCATATGATGAACATCTTTTTCTCAAAATATCTTCACACAGATGCTATAAATCACCTGGAAACTGCTACTGAATTTGACCCCGGGCTAGTATGTGTTTGGGCCTCAGTGTTGAACTACAATATGCATCCTATTCATCAGGATGCGCAGCTGGGGCTGATGCATCAGCAGCACTGCCAAGTCTCTCAAAAGAAGAGTGAGAGAGCAGGGGAATGAAAGTAAGATGATAAACAAGGAGGATATTTATATGCTGAAACACCCATACAGTGAGTGCACATTGGCAGGCTTTTTCAATTCAGTAACCACACTTTGTGAGGTCGTGAATACAGTATCCTTATTTAAAATTCAACCATTAACTAACATTTCTAATACAATAACAGTTCTAATACAAAGTAACGTGTGCAAAGTGTTTGATACGTCCAGTCATAAATATTGATTTAAAGACATATTTATTGTGGAATTTGTCTCATGGGTGTAGAAGATGGCTTTTTTCACAAAACTACTATTAATTGAGAAAGTGGCTTCAATGTGTTAATGTCCTAGCTTGCTTTATCCTAGCATATCTTTTTTTAAATATTGTACAATAACCAAAGTATCTCCCTGAATTTTCCATTACATCTCGGCTCGGCTCCTTCTCACCCAGAACCTGCAACATATTGTTTCCATATGTTTATAGAAAGCATGTACCTGCATAAAGTGTGTACATACACACAGTTAACATGTGTATGCATGCGAGCGTGTTGGTTTTGGGTCGTACGTCTGCGGTTTTACGTGTGACTAAGCTTTTGAGCAGAAGCTGCTGCTCAAATGTTTGCTGTCAGGTTCTTTAAAGCTCTGTCTGCTAGAGAGATTCAGTCTGCAGAGGAAGGAACAATATTGGCTCAGACAGGATGATATGAAACATAAATTTATGACTCTACTGTACATCATTCAAGTGTAAACAAGATAGCATGTGTGCAAATGTGTGTGTGTGTGTTATTGTATTGTCCACTGTGTATTATCTCGTCTAAAACGGCTCCCAGTGTTTGCTCAAGATAATTAAAATAAGGCCTGAGCTGAATGTTTTACAGCTATGTAAACGTGAAGTAAAAGCAATGAAGGATGGAGAAATTATCAGTGCTTTCCAAAAGTATTCTATTGTGAGGGAACAATGTGGGCTGCATCCCAGCCTATAAAATCACATCTATTGTTTATTTAAAATTGACATTTGAAATTGTTCATTATGCAGGTTTTCCTTCTCAGGCCAACTCCAGAGTTCCCTGAGCCAGATGAAATATATAATCCTTCCAGCATGTTCTGGGTCTACCCTGGGGCCCTCTTGCAGTATCCTGATCAGATGCCCAAACCACCTCAATAGGCCATTCCTCCCAATCAACCCCCTCCAGGTTACGCCGTTGTTGCCCGTTTGAGCATGGCAGTCCCCCAGCAGTCCCCCCTCTAGTTGATGAATAAACTTTTGAATGAACCTCTCCCTTTAATCAAAGTGTTCAGTTACAGGTCAGGCAGGAAAGGACCAGCTGGGTTAAGTGCAGTGTCAAAGTATGAAGGGGGAATAACAATCACCCGGTGTGTCTTTGTTGCAAAGAGCTCAAGAAGTGTATTGAGCATGTGGGTTGTGCAACAATCTATTTAAATGAATTTGAAACACGCTCCGTTGTGCCAGTCATTGCTAATGTGCTCCAGCTGAAAGCGTTCATCAGCACACAATGAACTGTGTGCAATGGAATGCAAAATCACTCTTGATTATTTTGCCACTTCACATCTGCAGACTTAACAGTGGCATTGAACCGCTGACTGCTGAACACAGTTACCATAAATACTGAGCTGTGAGGTTTCAGCTGTAAGAATGTTTTCATTGAGCATACGTTATAATGAATTAGCAGTAACTACTAATTGTTGTTGAGCTAATCAGAAAAATGATCCTACATTTCGTGTTGTTTACCTATGTGTGTGCTGGTGCAAGCGTGCATGCATGCAAGATACACTGACTGTTAATGATTGGACTGATGTGTCGCGGGCCATCTCTCTGAGTAACAGCTCCACCAGGGACTGTGTCAGTCAGCATTACAGCTGAGGATGCTGTTATGTGCCTTCCAACTCCCTCCACCCTCGCCTGTCACTGTGTATGATGGACAGTTCCCTTCAACAGCTTCCCACAAACACACACTTACGCACACACGCTCATACAATCGCTTTCTCTCTGTTCTTGTCCTTGTCTCTTCCTTTCGCACACACAAATACACACAAGTGGCTGCACACATGGGTTCACACACACACAAACACATCCCGGGGCAAATTCATTATGAGCTGAATGTCTGCTTTGTGTAAGATATAGAATGAGTGCTCAGTCATTTGGAGTGGGGTACTATGCGTTCTCACTATTTTGTGTGAGGGAAAAAGATAAGTTGCTGATTTATTCCCAAACCAATTTCATTACAATAAAAACCGCAGCATATGTAATCCAAAAAATGTTCTTCTACGTTTTGGACAGTGAAAATGAAACTTTTCTTTGCATTACTGTCACAATGAGGACAAGGGCACATCATTTCTCAATCCCTCGATATTTCTCAAATTGTGAGGCTGAACATCTTAATCGATTTGTAGTAATTTAATACTGACATAAACCAACAAACAAACCACAACATCTCATTGATTAAATATGAATATGGGGGCTGTGAGTTCCATCTGTATGGTAATCAATAGAGTAATGAATTATGTGTGCTGTCAAGCAACACAGATACTCTGGCTGAGCTGAATGTGAAAGTGGTGCCAGTGCAGCTCAGTCACAGGCTACAGGGATACAGGCTCTGATATACATAACAAAGAGCTGTCAAAATAATGCACTTCCTGGCCTTCAATAGCAACAGATACTTCAATTATCTGTCTTCAAACTATGGTCTTAATGCTACATTTATGCATCTGACAACGGTGTTTAGTTCATCTTTAATTAAAACAGTAGATGCAAGTTTAATATGCCGTGTTCCCTGATGGAACATAGCTGTCAGAAAAGCATCAAGTAGTCAATGTCATAAATAAAAAATACAAATGATACCACACAATGGAACAAATTTAAAACTGAGCAACCACTGAGTTATTATAATTAACTTTGCTGCTCTTGTCTAAAAACAATACTGTTTGTACCCCTTCAGATTCTCTCCACATAAAGTCAGCAGAGTAAATTGTGCAAATAAAACTACAAAACTGTTTTCTGTTTCACACTTTCATAATACTGTTGAATCTTCATATCTGCTCTGCAAATCTCCCATTTTAGATTGTACTGTATTCAGTCGTTGTGCTTCATTTGGGCAGTCAGCATTTTCTTGTTAAACACCCACCAGATAACATAGAGTTGCAGTTGTACCAGAAGCTCTGAAGCAATAGTTTAACATTTTGGGAAATAAGCTTATTTGCTGAGAGTTAGATAAAAAGATTTAGTCTCGTGTTCTCATATATTTATGTTAAGTATGGAGCTAGAGCCACGAGGTGATTAACTTAACATAAAAATGGAAGCAAGGGGAAACAGCTACCCTGACCCTCACTTAATTGGCCAACCATTATCTCACTAGTTAACAATTTGTATCGCATTGCTTAATATTTACACATACTGCATGTAACTTTCTGTAAAAAAGATTAAATTTGGCGTATAGCTACCAAATTCTGTAAGCACACCGCTCTGTATTTTATTTTCTTTGCACTTTCTTTTGTTTTAATTTTTATAATACACTTCTTTTTGATATGGCATATGCGGTGTGCTGTGGTGCATACTTTTACATGTGTCTTATCGTGTTTGTTTAATGTTGTACATCATTGTGTGGATGGTTTAATTGTGACCTGTCAAGGGAGTGAGTGCAGATGAGGTTTAAGCTATCTCTGGTACAATACATCAAATGGCCAGGGGCAGGGGAAGTAAGACACTACATTTCGGTGAATGTACCAATACCATACTATAAAAATACTCTAATGAAAATGTTACTATTATTAGCCAAATGTACCAATAGTATCAAAAGTAAAAGCAGAAAAATGGCCCCTGTGAGTGTATACTATTATAGTTTTATTACCGACTGTATATTATTGTATTATTAGATTATCATTACGGATGCACTAATGTTGGTCAAGGTGGAGCTACTATTTTATACTGTATATGTGTGTATGTTATATGCTGGCCTAACTATAACTATCAAATAAATAGAGGAGTAAAAAGTACTGTATGTTCTATTGAATTGTAGTGGAGTAGAAGTGAAAAATACTGCAATTACGTTTATTACTGCAAATGACTTCAATTTTGTACATGGTGACCTTACAAATACATGAAATAAATCCAGTTTTATACAACAGGAACTCATTTAAAATACCAGTAAGAAGTCAAACAATGATTACTCACTTGTGGCGTTGTTATGTAGCTGAGGAACCTCTTAGCTTCGTCCTCCAGAGAATGACTCTCACTGGCCCATGGCTCCAAGTCTATATGCCACCGAGGAGTCTGTAGTGGAACACACACACACACACACACACAAGTGATCAAATAATAAAAAGAGCATGAAAATTGACTAACTAACATCAAAGTAGGCCACTCAAAAGAAATCCAGAGCAAGGACAACAACAAAGGGAGCTTTGTTCGTTCAGGTATTATAAAACACTTGTGTATAGCCACTGATGGAACTGGAACTAGGTCACAATGTGCTCAGTGGAGGATTGTTTCCCCCACCTGTGTGTTAGTGACAAAGTAACTGCTAAAGTTCATTTCCATAGTTATTTTAGTTAACCGTGGGCTGCTATTTATTCATATGCATTCTGTGCTCCAAGGTACAGATAAAAATGTACTGTGGAAAGTCCAGCTGTGTCTGACAGTGGAAAAATAAAACTTCAACACCATCCGTTGGCAGCAGCAGCTCAGTGCTGCTGTGTGATCACATTCCTGAAACCTGGCAGAGCTCGGTTTTATAGCCGGCTTTATTTCTTCAGGAATGTGTCTGTTTCTGATTAGAGGAGAGGCAGCGAGATGGAGAGTGAACAGAGCTGCGATGATGCATTTGCTGGTTGCACAATAATTTCTTGGGTCAAAACACCATGGCCAAGTGTTCATTAGCAGCCCTGGTATAAATTATCCTGTGTGATTTCACGATAGAGTGCTTCCCTGCCCAGGACGCTCCCTTCATCAGTGTCTTATGGGTGCTGCAGTTTATTTTCATATTTTCCATGGTTGTGCACAGATAATTTTTGGCTTAGCTAACAAGATCATGTTTGGGTATGTTCGATGCTGTGGGCGCATCTGGTGAACAGTCTGCAAAGGGCATTATGGTGACATCAGGTCTGTTTAGGAAAATAACCTTGTGTTGGAATTCACCCCCATGTTTCCATGCCTCTTTTTCTTTCCTCTCTACTCACAGTTATGCACTCCAGTTTTACTTTGTGATTGCAAACTCAACGCAATGGGCTTCATATCTTTCTATATCTATGTCCATCACTTTTATTTATTATTGTTATTATTTTATTATTATTATTACTTGTGTGATTTGCTGTAAAACTGGATGTTGGGGTGTCGGTCAACTCCATCATATGCTCATTAGTGTAACAAGCCAGTAGATAGTATACATTCACTCAAGCACACTCAAGCTGCACTTTACAAGCTGCTGGAGACTGAATTTCCCTGAGGGAGTCATCCCAAAGGGATCAATAAAGTTGAGTCTAAGTCTAAGTGTGAGTCCAAATACACATAAACAACATTCAAACAAACATTCCATTTACTTAAATTCAGTTCACTTTATTAGCCTGAAAATTGAGAAAAACATGCTGCCAAAACATTGCATATCCAAAAGGCATGTGAACTTATACGCCTTGAAATACACGCATGTGCACACACAGACACTATTACACATGTGTCTGTACTACCTGAAACCCGGCACACACTCACACACATAGATGATCTACTAATGCATTTTCTATGACAGGGATGTATTTTCTTTTTCAATGCACGCATACAAACACACACAAACTCATACACATGTATATGGACATGGACTCACAGCGCTCTGCCTATACATTATCTATGACAGCACCATGTGTTTCATTTCGTCCTCCAGTGATGCTGATCCTGGACCTGCCAACACAGAGAATCAGCTGTCCCTTTAATGGCTGCAGAGCTGGATCCACACAACACTATTCACTGTTTGGCATTCAGCTTCTAATCAATTTGCGGCATGTCAAAACATCTGAATACTTGCCGCGCCTCAACTCAAACCCTCCTTTCTCTCCATCATGTCATCCCTCTGTTTCTCTCTGTTTCCTTTTCTCTCTTTCCCTCCTCTGGTACTAACAATCTGCATTTCATTTCTGTCTCTTCGTACTCTCTCTCGCCCTCTCTCTTCAATTTGTCAGTTTGAAATAATTGCACCCATGGTGCATGATCAACATAATTACCCTGCAGGACAAATTGGGTGGTGATGTGCACATGTGGGTTTTAGTCTATAGCTGTTGTTTTCTGACAGGCCACACCTATACCACTCATTCATGCTATATCTCTCGCCTTGGCAGTGAAGACTGATTAGTAAAAGGAAAAACAGATAAATGAAGAGATAAATTTTAAGAAAACATTGTAGCTAGTGGATGGTGAGGAGTGTGGTACAGGACTACACAGATCTTGTACTTATTTTATAACAAAAACAGTGATTACTGGATCAGTATGAAGTGGGATGTCTTTCCTCTGATTTTTACATCTGGCTAAGCTTCCCCGGGGAGACTTTGTTGTTCAATTTCTAAATGAAATCTTGATTCAAAACTCCCTGCAAAGGCCAGAGAGAACAGAAATACCAATTCCAATTAACATTGCTTCAAAAATGCAGTAGTGAGGCCAGGAGATTTTTACGGGGACAGAAGGACTTCATGTCAGTCTGGGAGTCTGTTATTTACACATAGACAAATAGCATCCACCTTTCTGCATCCCGGGGACTCTGAAAGCTCCAAGTGCTCTCTGCCTCCGAGCTGCCCTTTTCATCTCCTTACTGAGTCCCCCCCCCCGCAAAGCTCAGCTATCAGGCACACACAAACACACACATACTCCCTGAACTTTACGGCACAGATAAAATGGAAATATTGGCAGATTTTGAAATCATAATAGAGATTTTGTGTGTGTCTACTATACATGCCTATGAGCTCTTAATAACTGCTGAATCATCACTGAGTGGTGATGAGATTAGTGTTAAGCCCTGTGTTCAGTCAAGCAACAACACGTCATCAGCACCTCGGGGACCGCAGATGTAAGCAGTGTTAATAACAAACACACAGAACATCACTCAGAACTGTTGAGCCTCAGTTGTTTTGACCTTAATCCCATGACATTAGATATAACTAAATACTCAGCATGAGCATTTCAGGTAGGTGACTTGACATGAATGGAAGGATGGACAATGGAAATTATTGATTAAGTTGGTATGATGACGATAGGTCTAAAATTTTGGAAGAAAATGTATATGTGCTTGCTGCTTCATTTGAAGTGTAAGCACTGAAAGGAGTTGAAATGTGAGTTAAAGTGTAAGTGATGCATTGAGCTTGAATGATCAATTGCAGTGGAGGCCCTGAAAGAAGTATATAAATAAATTGTTGGTAAGATGACATCAGGAACTGGAGATAACACATTTTTCCAAATAAGTGTGCTCACTGTGGAAAATCTGCATTTCAAATAGTTTAAATAGTTGGTAAATAGTTAAAATGTAAGTGTAAAAGAAATGGAAGTTTCAGTTTTGGCAAGCACTTAATGAAGTTGAATTTAAGGGTACGGACTGAATGAAGCTGAAGTATCCATTAAAGTGAAAGTGCTGAAAACACTTAAAGATTTAATTGAATTTCAAGCACTGACAGGAGTTAAAATATTAGCTGGAATGGTCAGTTGCAGTTGAGGTCCTGAATGAAATTAGCGCCGATTCAAGTGCAAACTGAAAATATGTTGGTATGTTGACGTCAGGAACGAGAAGAGCAAAACATTTTCATAAAACATTTATGTGTGCTTGCTGCCAAAAAATATGCAATTGAAACATTTGAAATAGTTGAAATATTGAAAGAAGTTCAAGTGGCAGTTAAAGTGTAGGTAATAAATTGAGCTTGAAGGGTCAATTAAAGTGGCAGTCCTGAAAGAAAACTACTAAAAAAATAATCTGGAGACAATGTTAATAGAACAAGTTTTACCCCGGGGGTAAAAATTAAAATAATTTCTATTAGTCTTTGATCTTAATACATTCTTGCCTTTACTTTTCATTTTATTTCTTAGAGATACTAAAAGGATGTTTTTTTAACACCCTTGCCCCTGTTTTGATCTCTCTGTTATGGGGCCTTTCTGCATGGCCTGCATGTCTTGATAGAGTTGGGTGTGTTAGTGGATTGCCTCTCAGTCTGGAGTGAGAGGTGTGAGCAGCCAGACCAAGCATGAATAATCCCTCAGGGAGAAGGGGATGCATGGCTGAACAAGAGATGACTGGATAAAACATGAGAGGGCTGTCTGCCAGAACAATGAAGGTGGTTGAGAAGAAGGCAGAAGTGGAAAGTAGGGAGGGAGATGGACAAACGCGTAGACAGATGAGGAAATGTGCCTCCCTGTGAGGGAAGAAAAAGAGCTCTACACCTTTATGTGGACTTATATGGATACCAAGAATAAACCAGGTCAATACATAACAATCAATGACAGTTTGGTCACAGCATCTCAGAGGCCACAGCACAATCAGTGCTCGAGTAAACAAATTGTCACTGGTGTATCAAATGTCACAGAGGAGCCAGCCACAGGTGAGCTGTGTCTGCCCATTTGAAAACCATAAGGTGACCGAAGGAGTGCTGCCAAGTCAGCCCCGTCTGTTGGTAAAGTGCCAGGGTGGCTGAGTGTCAGACCCCGCTGCTCATTTTTTGTGATTGCTCTCACTGGAGTCCAGATGCTTCCGAAAAATACCACCAAGCTGTGCAGTCAACGGGTCAAAGCTTTCAGTTCAACAGGGTGTGGAATACTCTTTTAACACTAAGGAGTGTCTTGAAGTTAGGAAATGTTCTTTGACAGGCTGTATTTTCCTGACAGCTTGGGTAAAAGCTCAACAGTGCTTCTGTGCCGAATGAAAGTCAAGACATGCGATGGACAAGTGGGCAGACAGGGAGGTTGTGGTTTAATGAAACAGCTGGTAGCTGATTCACATTAACCTCCCTCTGATTTCTAGTAGTTGGTGAATCCAGATGAGAGAGCATATCAGAGACTTGTGCTCCGGAGGCCTGTGCTAATGCGACTCGGGGACTCATGTTTTGTCTTTGATGCTCAGAACTTTTGTGCAATGTAACATTTATAACAGATGAAGAGCTTTATTGCTTTTAAAACAAAACACTATCATTATAATAAAGACGAAAGAAAATTCCCAATAGTTTTTATATTAGGAAATTATTTGAATGAATTGTTTTACCTTTATCAGACATACAATTTGAACAGTAAGAAAACCTACTTAATACTTACATAACTGCAATGAAAGACGGGTGTAGAGTTATCAGATATTTGACATGATAGTCACCCTACTGGATGTAAGGTTGAGATCACACATTCATTTCTAAAAAGGTTTTGTAATCTCCTAAAACAGCTGAGCAGTTTTTAGCTAATGTAAGTCAAACAGGAGTAAATAGTGCATTTGTTTGGGACTATTTTCAGCTGCAGACTGATACACATTTGGTGCATTCGTGAGTCTTAAAGGCAGCAGAATGGTATTGACTCAAAATAAACAACAGTGTTTGTCAGACCTGTTAATCCAAATAATATCCCTGCTGCATGATGGGTATTTAGAACAGCAAAAGTAAAAGCTATCATAGTTGTTTATTAAATGCTTATTGTGTTATATCAGTTTGTGACAAACCAAATATTGCCAAACAATGAAAATTATTATATTAAGAGCATAATAAAAAGGGTGTATTTAAAGAATTGATATTTATAGCATGAATATATAATACATACAGGATAATCACAAACTCACTAAACTCTATCGTTCTGACTAATCTGGGAGATGGGGAGACTGGCAGTCGGACCAGACCCAGCTGTCTCCACTTCCTGCAGTGTCATCTCTATTCCTCTGGCAGCCGTGGCTCACTGGCAAATCCCAGCTCACTGCCAGAGTACAGTGAGAGACAGAGAGGGTATAACAGAATTAAAGCAGAGGATTACGCTGATCTTTTTTAATAAAGGCAGTAATCTCAGAAGAGTTTAGCCTCAGTTTCAAAGGCGTGAGTGATGCGGTTGGAAGAAGCCTGTGGAGCAGTGGAGAGATATATGAGCAGGGGTGGGGTGGGGGGGTGGAAGTAAAGTGTTTGTAAGTGTGAGGAAGAGAAAGAAAGAGAAATTGGAGGATGAGGCGCAGATGGTGTAGTTGAAGGATGAAGAGATTGTTCTCATCTCTGTACTGTTTTTCCTTCGCAGGAGAAGTCTAACAAACCCACATCTGGTGTGCAGTTACTGTAAGAGAGTGACTCTGTGCGTGCGTTTGAGTGTGTTTCTGCGAGAGAGAGAGAGAGAGAGTTGAGGCTTTGCATTCTTGATCCTCATACTGTGTTACATACAGCATACCGACGCTCTCATTCTTTATTCTGCAAACTACTTGGCAGTAGCACTATCTGCCCAAGTGCCGTGAATCAAAGCTGATCAAGACCAGCGCGCACCCGTTCTCACTCAAAGCTGATCTGTGAGCAGAGCTTAACCATCTTTCCAGTTTGATTTTTCACACATACATACAAATTCAAAAAATGAATGCAAATAAAATCAGTTCTGCTTCACTCAGTGGTACAATTGTAACCACCTCCAGCTCTCATGCTGTTGTGAATGCTGCCCATTTCCAACACTGTCTTTACATTGAATGTTAACAGTAAACAAAGACCACCATTCGCACACCTCCACAGCAAGAGTGTGTGATGGAAAGACATTAGTAATATAGTAGATAGTAGATAGCATCATTTAAAACAATGTATTACAAGAACATGGTACGCATGTAGGTGACATAACCACAATAACATACATATCTGTGTAGCTTTGCTGTAAACATGATCTAAGACAAAGCCACAGTGGGGAATTATAGTTGTTAATGACCTGTTAAAATACACCAAACACTGCTCACCGCTGTGTGTGGTTGTGAAAGGAAAGGCAGCTGTGTGTGGCTTGGTTTGATAGATTTCCATCAGCTCTGTGTGGTTTCCAGTTACCTCTCAGCCCAGCTAACAGCTGCTCTTATCGCAAAATATATAATCCATCTTCCTCTTTCACATACACACATACATGTATGCACTTAAACATACATAAACAAACATGCATAACATTACAGCCAGTGTGTACTCTGGCACATGCCATCAGCTTCGGTCTCTGTAGAACTGGCTGCTGCCTTAAAACCACAGTCCCCTTCCATTCACATTACGTTAACTATACTCATACATGCATTCAGAAATGCAGGCAGACATATACAGCTGCTCCTTTTCATCACTACATGGATTGAAATGGTTGTGTAGGAGATGCAACTTGGATAAAAGGTGGTTGACACCGCTGAAGCCACGCTGTTGTCTGTTTTGATCATATCAGGTTTGAATCGGGCCCTCTTGGCCAGCATCTCAACAGACAGATGGGGTCTTATTGTTAGCAGGCTTGCAGTTAAAACCTGTATGTGTGTCTCTGAGTGTGTGAGTCTATCTATAGAAGTGTGCGCCAGCCTTCCTGGACAGCATCCCAGATATGAGATCTGTGTTTGATGTCTCGTTGGTAGGAGCAGAGGGAGCATGCTGAGCACCATATGACATTTACTTCCTGAGATGGAGCTGGAAAAACAGAGAGAGTGACAGTGAAATGGACGAAGACAGGCGGTAATTTTCTCTCTCATCTCATGTTGTTTTTTTTTTGTGCCAATTTGTCTGTTTGTTTCTACAAATGAACGATGACTGAATATGAAAATGGAAAGAAATTGAAAGAGATGGCAAGGGACATGTATATATTTAGCCATGGAATAACATAACCGTTAATGTTCATGGATGTTTTGCGAGATTCCAGCCAATATTGTTACTGAGAAATGGTGTCTCCACGAGCACTCAGCTCGTGTTTCTAATTTCATCTCCCTATTCTGAGCCACATGTTTTCCATTCTCATTATTACTCAGCTCTCAAATAAATACTGATATAGCGCAAGAGTGAGAGACAGAGAGGCAGAAGTATTCTTTCCCAACAGGGGTTTAAACAAGGCCAGGGCAACAACAAGCTCTTTAAACGATTGCTCTTGAGGTTCACTGGGCCTTGTCTTGCTGTTGGGGCTAAGTGTTGTCCATTGTCTTTGTAACCAGACACACAGAGGTGCACGTCAAATGCTACCGAAATGGGTTTCTGCTACACAAACAAACCTCAGGCTTTCTGGTAACACACAAAGTGCCATTTGCTAGACGCAGGGTTTCATGGTCTGTGTGAGTGTATGTGTACATGGATATTGCAATATAGGTGAGTAGCAAAGATGGGAGTGAGGGCGTCCCATTTCAGAGGTCAATGCACTCATTCATATCAGCTGGGAGGGAGGCTGAGAACTTTCTGGAATGTTCCAGACAAGGCGTCCACGTCTGAGGGGAATATTGTGCGGCTGAGACTCTGGACTTGACGGTTTGACACTGACATTTCCCCCTCCAGTGGGAGTCTTTGTCTGATACCAGTTAGAGCACACAACAGACCCACTGTTTATTCACTCAATAACATAAAGTGCAATGAGTGGCTTCTGTTTTTCCACCTGCAACATATGGTTTTGATCGTATTGTTTGAGGCAGGGTTTGTGTGGCTTTACCTTTAGAAGTTCGGGATCATAAGTCTACAGGTTTCAAGCCAGGTTTCAAAGCCACAGTTTAAAAACAGATCTTGATTTGGGATCCATAACCTTCCAACTTATGGCACCATAAAAGTATCTTCTCTGCTCAGATCTTTTCAGGTTTAAAAAGTGTGCAAACTCTTGCCAATGGCAATTACATTTCTGTTAACTTTGGAGAGAAGGGGTGATTGATTATCTGAAAGGTCTCTTTGTGCTCCCCCCCCCACCAACTTGGCAAAGATTCCTTTGGTTGGACTGTGATATTAATCTTGCATTGAGCAAGCAAAGCGGTGTGCCTGTGTAGCGCTGTTTACTTCTCCGGGGTGGTTGGCGTGTGCATAAGATGTGATGCGATGTCACTGCGGTAAAATGATCCAAAATTGTGGGAAATCAAAGGGCTTGCATGTCTAAACAGTTAAGTTTCCTCCGCTCTGATTTAATCTGCCTGGAGTTATTACACCTTGCTACATATGTAAGCTGCTTTCAGGGTGCCTGTGATCCTAAAGTACGAGCTGTTTTTGCCTTTAAAGTAACACTAAAAGGTTTTGGAAGTTCTGCACTCTATGTGGCAATTGCAGACAACCATAAAGCGATAGTTCAACATTTGGACAATAAGCTTATTTGCATTCTTGTTGAGAAGATCAATACCATCCTTTTCTCTGTCTGTTAAATATGAAGCTAGAGCAATGAGACTGAAAGCAGGAGGGAACAGCTAACCCGGCTCTGTCCAGGGGGAAAAAAAGTAACACGTCATATCTCAGTCGTGGGTGTGCTGTCCATTGAAATAGTGAGATATGACAATGGTATCATTGTTCTCATCAAACTCTTCGAAAGAAAGTGAATATGCGTCGTTTTCCAAAATGTTGAACTATTCCTTTAAGCTCAGAAAGAATTTTCATCATGGCAGGTTTACACGTTGAAAAACAAGATTTTGCTTGAACAAATGTCACTTCAAAAGGTCATGCCTTTTTCTTGGTCTTGTAGACAGCTTTTGTAGAATCAGACAATATAAGTGTATAAATAAACCAAGCTGGGAGGGCATCTGCACCAGGCACTATTTGTAATGGATGCAATTTTCAGCTCGAAAACAAGTGGAGTGGAGTGTGACCGAGGTGACATGTCAGCTTCCCAGTCGTTGATTTCTTGTGACTCCCTGGTTCCCTAGATGCCCCTGCTGGAGGTTAAATATGCCTGAGAACTGACTCCAGTCACACCTTTGGGATTACAGAAGTCAGTCAACCCCTCTCATTCTTTTGTAACGGCCTCTCTATCTCTCCCACTCCCTCTGTAGAGCCGAGGTCTTTCAGCTTTCCAAGACATGACCAAGGTCACCGGGTTTCTGCATTAGAAATTCCACTGGGGGCCCAAAAGTGGCTGGCAGGGGTTGGCGCAGACAGCACAAAGTGGCCTATTCTTTTCTCTCTTTATCCCAACACTGAACCAATTAACGTTCAGGAGCAAAGTATTAATTTGGAATCACACTGATGCTTATTTGAACAAAAGTAATTAATACTTGCCTTGCGGAAAAATGAACTTGTGTCTCATTTAATTAAAAGTAATTGTTTAAATTAAAGTGCATGCTGATCTGGCTTATTGGTGGTTTTTGGTGGAATTAATCAAAAGTATTCTGTTTTATCCAAACAGAGTGAATTAGAGTCAGCTCAGAAGGCTGTAACAGTGTTTGTTTAATTCCCCTCTGCTGGATTCCTTTCATTTTTCTCTGTCTAAACTGTCAGTGAACTAATAGAAACACCAAGTTTGTATTTCTGACAATCTGTCATTGTTGCCAATATCAACAGGATAATAAAGAAAAAAATCTAATGGTTGCTATCTTCCCTTATAACAAGATTTGAAAAGATCAGTCATTGCATGGGGTTTGCACAGATTACCCTTTTGTCATCTTGACATCACTGGATGATCATTTCAGCGGGCTGTCTTAGTGTTTCACGTTATGAAATCTTCTAAAACTGGGAGCCTGTCTGAAAGGATGCGTGGTTCCTCTTTGCTTCTCGGTTACGATCTATGTGCTACCTGCCTGTGGGCTTTGATGTTGAGTGTGTGTGACATGTGAGTGGCAGCTGGCCGATCTGGGAGAAAAGTCTGAGTGACGCTGGGACAGAATTCCTACAGAGAAACTCTGCAGCACTCACACACTCACAGTACCTTCAGTGTGAAATGGGATGCTGTGGAGGGCAGGCAGGGAGAATTTATGAGCTGGGCATACAGTGAAAGGGCTATATATGTAGCAGTTTAACATAAATAATCATTTCTACATTAAATTGGAAATGTTTGTGTTTGGCTTCTTTCAATGGTAGGTGATGGGAAGAGTGACTTAAGAATAAATCACTTCCAAGCAGCTAACTGAACATATTATCTTTAGAAAAGTAGGAGAAAAGAAACACTTGCCCGGTGGCCCCAGGGAGTAGAAGCAGCAGTGCATATTTATATTCTCTTTCTTGACAGGAAGCAGTTGGACTTATGGGAACATGCTGTCTTAAATTTGAGACACCCTGTCTCAACTATTGCTATAACCAGTAATTTCCTTTTCCAGGAGTGGATTTTCACTGCAGAGGAAAGTTACGGACTTTGAAGTTGTTTGACAATATGAGGAGTAATGAAACACTTCACTGCTCAGTCAAGAAGGCTCCTGTTATTGTATCTGCTTTACTACTCTTTAAACGGTTGAGTGCAGTCCATATTTTGCTGATGCAGAACCACACAATACTACTAACATGTGGGATTAAGTTACTCAGTGTCACGTTATCATAAAAGCAACACGTCTCAGCTATTTGGATGCTCTGAGCTAGGAGGCAGGAAGTTGCATAACGTTAAAACAACACAAGGATTCTGGGGTAATGGTCCTCAGTCAAGAGACATTTCCAAGACACACATGTAATAGTTGTATGTACTGAATAGGCAGAAGTGTCCACACCGCATGATTGTGAATAGATATCTCACTGGCAATGCTGATGCAAAATGCAAAAATAGACCTCTGGGGATATTAGGACCACAGAACCATAAGCATACTGAGTGTGACATAGCTCCTGCAAAAAAAAAAAAAAAAAAAAAAAACACTAGAGAGAGACACCAACCTACAGTAGCATCTTAACCATGGTTTTATTTTTAGCTATGATAGGCGTGACTCTAGGGATGGCAAAGGCGGTCTGTTGGTTGGTCAGTCTCAACAACTACCGAATGCACTGCCATGAAATTAAACTAGGATGTTGAACCGGGTAATATTGCACCTGCTAAACATCAGTATGTTTGCATTGTCATTGTAAGCATGTTAGCACGTCTTAAGCTCAAAGCACCATTGTGTGCTCGCGTGGCTGAAGACTCTTTGAGGTATTTATCCTAGATATTGATCTGTGGAAATGATTCAGAATATAGACTAGACCGGCACATGCGGGCACTTACTAAAGTCAAGATTCTATAGATGTCAATGCAATTTGACGTGTGCTTGGATTACAATTTTGACAGGTTTGTATGCATTCCTTTTGTATTAAACAAACCTTTGTTTTATAGACATGTCTCATCATTATTTTGCTAACCTGAGCTGTGATACCTTGATATAAAGGAAGGTTGACTGGGTTCATAGGTATGCGAGGTTGACACTCACAAACTACTTTCTTCCCTTGCGGTAAAGCTTTTAACAGCCATTTGCATATTGCTTTAGTGGCGCTCTAATGAGTCCATAATTTCACTTCATTGTGTGAAATCCATTCAAGTATTGATGTTTCCAAATTACTTCAATGAGCTGACTTCCGGTGACTTTTTGAGCCAGCAGCTTCTTGACTTTTTCCAAGCTTTTCTAGTAGTTTTTCAGCTGGAGGGATAGAAATGCGTCGGAGTGCGAATAAATTGTGTGTGTGTGTGTGTGTGTGTGTGTGCGTCACTGTGACTTAAGGGCAGAAGTCTGTTTATTACTGTGTTAAAGTCAGGAGGCTGAGTCATCAGCACATGCTGTGTCTGCTCTTCTCTATCTTTCTCTCGTTCTGTCTGTGGCTCTCTTTCTCTCCCTTCATCCCTTCTGCCGTTGTTTGTCCTAACACATTTCATGTCCGTCTATAATTTACTAACTCATCCCTCTCCTCTTTTCCCAGCGGGGAAGAAATCCTGCAAGAGGTAAATGACTAAAGAGGATGTGTATCAGTGTATTTATGTGGATGCCTGACAGCTAAGAGATAAGATTTCCTTCAGATTGGTTATTACTAAAACAGACCCTTCGGCTGTGGCTCACACAGGCACACACACATTATTAAGGGAGAAAACATTTTTCAGCAACAGACTGTCCTGTCACCTATCTACACTACAGCTTCTTAAATTATTTTAGACATTTATTTTTATTTTTTTGCTTCATTTTGCTCAGACACAGCCTCAAAGCTAAAAATCCTTAACTTTCAGCATTTTCAAACTGCAGGAAAGATAACAGAGCAGCCGGTGTTGTGCTTGTGAAGCTCTGTCACCTTGTAGTTGTTGGTTTGCAGTAAAAATGTCATCAAACAACCAGGTAATGTGAAAGTGAAAATATTATTGACTGATGTGATGAAGCCTGATGGCATTCGGCACAATCAACAAAACATTTATGGAGTTTTATCTGTGTCTGAATAAGGATTGAGACACAAATAAAACTCCATATATACATATAATGCCATTATTGTTTGTTTGTTATTTTGGTCTTGGCTCTCCCTTAAGTTTATCTTTATTTTCGATACTTGGCAATAAAATATTGAGAATTTGAACTGAACGCTCATATTCTTAATCTAGTTTTCTTTTACTCCCCTTTTCCCTGGAGAAACATGGGGTCGTAACAGTGTTGCTATTGTGATATTTGCATAATTTGTGTAGCATAAAGGGACTACATCTTAAATTTTGGTGTGCGACCCTGTGCTGTAGAATGACAGATAAATGAACCCTGAACCTGACTGTGAATCATTTTGTGATCACCCAAGTTTGGGCATATCGACCTTGTGTACATTAACAAATTATCAGATACCAATGTGGTCACTTTAAAGACCATCAATGGCCATGCTCACAATTAAAACAAATGTAAAACACTATATGAGATGAAAGAAATAAGATTTGACTCTTGGGAATGCAACATAGTGGAAACATTATTAACTGTAGACATAGTCATGACTGTTGCAAAAAGTTCCACTGGTTTGATTTACATCAGCACATAAATAGATAATAGTGAGGTGCAACCAATACAGCTAATGCAGAAATACAAGATATTGCTAAATGTTTTAAACGGTATGAATGTTTAAACTGATGCAGTCCCTTTTAAATGGCATGCCTCAATGGGAGAAGGCCTTCACATCCACACTGGAAGTGTGCAGGATACTGGCTACAAGGCTATTTTTTCAACTTACCCACTGATAACTAAGCTTCTATAGGACTGTTTTCTTAAGTCCCTCCATTGCTATTCATCATGGTCACTGGAGGCGTCCTTGTCATCTTCCTCGCAGAGCAACAATCCTGCCTTGCAGCCCATTATTTCATCTGCAATGCATGAATGTGTGCCAAGAGGAGAGAGCAGGGAGCTAGCAGGAAAGAGAGAAAGAGAGAAGTTAAAGGAAAGGAAAAAAAAACTAAGTAAAATATGGGTTAGAAGTGGGAGGCGAGACTGAAGTTTTAAATTGAGACAGACAGGAGAGATGAAAAAGCAAGAGGGAGGATGAGAGCATGAAGAACAGGGACAAGGTACATGACAGAGCAAAAGAGCAACAGCGATCTCCGAGATGAGAGCCTAAAGCAAGAAAGAAGCGAGAAGTGGTGTAAAGAAGAGGAGTTAAACGGCAGCAGCACATGACACAGACATCTCATCAGGGCGCCTCCAGGGCATCTGATGTGACAAATTTTGTGTTAAGAAGCAGGGAGAGTGAGCATATGGTGGTATGTAATATTGATGGTGCACGAGTGCCCAACTCTGGCATAATAGCCCTGCAGTGATTTTCATGGCATTTAAAGCTCAGTGCTGTTGATCCTCAGTCTCTAGTCGGTTTGGGTCATTAAAGATTTAAAGACAAAAGCGAACAAGCATTTTTTGCCCCAAAGTAACAGAAAGAAGAAATTCAGTACAGATGGAGACAATGGGGGGACCGAAAAAGAGAAGAACGCAAGGTTAAAGAAAGACAGATTTGTTATGTGTGTGTGTGTGTGTGTGTGAATAAGCCCGTGTGTGTGTACTGGTGGTAAGAGGGTTGAAGGAAAACAGTAGTGAAAGGAAACAAAAGGGAGATGGATGGATGGAGAGATCAAGTGACAAAATAAAGGCTAGAGCAAATAGCTGAGATGAATCAAAGAGGGGAAACAAATAAGCGGCATGACGAGACACAGAAAGTGGGACGCAGGAGTTATGTTAAGCTGGTGCTTTAACACACCCTTCACATGTCAAGGGTCAAGCACCAGGAGTGTGTGTATGTGTATTTGAATAGCTGTGTTTGCTCCAGTAGACACTGCGTCTGAATGGCTCTTTGTTAGAGGTTGACTCCGTATAGATTTGTGATACAAAATAGCCAGAATAGTTTGGGTGAAACCTACACCTTTTTAAATTGTATACATCTATCAAAAAGTAAATGCAGGGCAGGCCATTTACAGCTAGAAAACACTCTTTTTTCAATTTCAAAGCATTTCAGAGGCTTATTGAACATGCATTGATTCTGTTGCCTGTTCTGCCTTCATCACCCTCCTGGGATTACTGAGCCTTAAGCCAGTGACTCAGAGATGGAGTGAAAGCTCCTCATTGAGCCGCTCTGTCTCCTACTGCACTGATTTAGGATCAGATAACCTTACAAGGATCTGAATCGCAGCAATTAAGAACTCAGACCTTCAAGGGACAATAAACATACCTTTCTGTGCGGGCGCAGAGGTGGGCAGCATGGTGGTGAGGGGTCCTGTCTGCCCTCATTTCTCTTCCTAGCCGGGCTGTCCTTCTTTAGTGTTCGGACATAGGATATTCTCTTTTTAATGCTTCTGTCCTGCTCCTCTGCTTCTGCAGAGACATGCTTGGTTCTGCCTTGTTGGCCCCAGGTCCGACTAGACTGGGTGGCCCGTCCCAGTGCCAGGGGTGCAGGTGCTCCCCAGCCCTTCTCCAGGTAAACATGGACGCACACACACACCGCAGTGAGCAGGATTCCCAAACGCAGCAGCCATCCCCGGGTGAGTCGCTCTCTGCCCATGTCCATCCACTGTTTTGTCCTCTCTGTCTCTCTGGCTTGCCTCAGTCCATCTCCTTAACTGGAAGTTTTGGTTCCCCCCTTTGCTGTTTTTATCCCATTCTCCTTCTTGTCAAAGTGTTGTCCTTCTCGTCTCTTCTGGTCCAGCTTCTCATTCCCTTCAGGTCCAAAGTCCACCATTAGACCAAGAGTAGTAAGTTAATGAACCATGAACATGTCAAGAACACCTCTGCCCATAAACCAACACACATGTGTGTGCCTGCATCTTAACCCGGAGGATTTTGTGCATGCTAGTGTGTGTGTGTGTGTGTCATGCGGCTCTGCAAACAGATTCAGAAGTACAATGTGTGCCGCCCCCTTTCAAAACTTTGGGAACTCCCTCCTCACACTCTCGAGTCCCCCTTTCCCCAAACACGCACGCCCCTTTAATTTGCTTTCTTTTTCTTTCTATCAGACCCACATCACACACACACCCCTCTGTTGCTCTGCCCCCTCCCATGGGTTGCCTCACCCGCCCCGCAGACTCTCAAGTTACTCTGTAACTCTAGCCATGGGCAGGGCCTGTACCACGGGCCCATGCAAGTTGGCTCTCTCAGCAGGGCAGCTCAGCCAGGATTTGCGGAGTGTATATATTGCTCACATTTGTGCAGAAATCTTGTGTCAAGATTTATTTTATTTATCTTTTGCTGCAAAATGTTTCCTTCACACAAACATTTTAATACATGGATCAGTTTTTAACCGTGTTTTACTTTTTGCTGGGAGCAGTTCTCATTTACAATACAAATATAATTGCATGATTCAATCATTGCTCTTATAGCCTATAGATGTTTCCTCCTAGCCTGGCATCGCCAGACTAATTCGCAAATGCGTATTATTAGTATAGTATATATATACATAGTATCTGCCAGAGCAAATGCAACATGAGCTCACAGATTGGTCTGGTTCCCAGGCTAGTTTCCTCCAGTGCTGTATGCATTCCTAAATTAATCTTCCAGTTACTGGCACTTCTTAGTTAGTTTTTGAAATCTCTGGCAACTTGCAGAAACAATTTTCTGTGTTTTGTTTTCCTTGGCAAAAATAAATTTGTACCCAACACTGGCCTCATTGTCTCCCCAAATTACTTTTTTAACTTTGTCATTGATTTCCCTCCAAAGACCACTAAAACTGCCATTATTTATGAACAAATTAATAATCAGAGCTCCTTATGTGGGCCTGTTTATTAAAAATGATATTGATATCTTAGACTAATTGAGGAGAAATCATTTCTCAGGCTTGCCAAATTAGATTATTTCTTAATGGAGAAAAGCACCGCTCACAACCCTTGGATGGAAAGTACAATGTGACCGGCTTCACAGAGCATCCTGATCTAAGAAAATAAATGGGGGATAATGATAAGGCTGCCTTCTCCCTGCTGTTTAATCAATGGCAAACTTTTGTGTTTGGATATTGGCTTAAAAAAAGCTCTCTACTGCCCCCTTTGGAGTAAAAATAATACCTCCCCTGCCTCTCTAGGGGAGGTAATAACATGGGTATATGCATTTGATTTGGATGCAAAATTACAGCTCACTTCCTTATGATCAGTTTGGTTTCCCAGGACAATAAACATACATCAAAACATACAAACATTAGTGACAGTAACATATGGTCGGAGAGAGACATAGTGACAGGGTGAAGTTTATTGTAAAGGATATACTATGGACAACATTAACCAAATTGTCAGCCACAGTCTGTATGAAAGCTTTTTATATGATCATTCATTGGTAAGTCTTGTTGCCAGGGGAATGATAAACTGTTATGACAGAAGGCTTGGGTCACAACCTGCAAACGTATTTGCTAGAATTGTTTTTTTTATCCATTCATCTATTTATGTGCCACATTTGTGTAGTTTTCCGTGTACAGTAACATAAACTTCAGAAATCTTAGGAATTAATTTAAAAGCATTTGAAAGTAAATGTCATTTATTGTAGTTTTCTGGGATTGAAAATGGTTTTGACAATGTATAAATTACCTTAATTTAGATAACACCAAGTTAAGTACTTCAAGCAAGAATGAGATAGATTCCAGATATGTGGAAAATCTCTGCTGCCACCCAGTGGTGAGTCATGAACACGTATCACCTCCGTATGGAATGGATTACAAGATAAAGTGAATCTGTGAATGTGAATGTAGGTCAAACTGTAATTTAATTTGTAATGGTACTGGAAGCAATGACAGAATCAAGAAAGAATGCACCCTGTTAAACGGACTGTAGATTCATGCAGAAATTAAGC
The DNA here is from genome assembly GCA_031216445.1 of Lateolabrax maculatus. Classification (NCBI taxonomy): domain Eukaryota; kingdom Metazoa; phylum Chordata; class Actinopteri; order Acropomatiformes; family Lateolabracidae; genus Lateolabrax; species Lateolabrax maculatus. Next base: position 10,555,954 of record CM062212.1, on the reverse strand, counting down.
AGAGCAATGATACATTTGAAAATATTGCAAAGCTCAGGTTCTGTGTTTTACACATGTGCATGCACATGAGTGAGTTAGTATGCATGACTGTTTCCATTGTGTGCCTATGAAGAGAAAAATACAACTTTTATCCCGAACAAATGTGCAAAATTACTCAGAATGTCAGACACATGTTGTGTATTGCACACAAAAAGAAACCATGTTTCTGCCGCGGCTTTTTTGGATTGAACACAGAGGATTTTTTTCTCGCTGTAGACGGCATTACACATATTGCAATGATTTGTTGGGATTGACGAAAATCCGCTGCCACATGGAATGCATTCGTGTCTGGGTTAGGGCGCTTTTTTCCTTTCTCCTCTCCTCTCCTCTCCTCTCCTCTCCTCTCCAAAAATAAGGTCCAGAGAGCTCAGGTCATGTTAACTTGATCCAAAACTTGATACAAAAGTCAACGCAAAGGTCAAACAGAGGTCAGGCAGAGGCCCACTGTTAACTCGACCGATACCACTAAAAGCATTGTGTTACTTGGAAGTTGGCTACTGTTTAATTTTGATGACAAAAAGTATTGATAATATTGGCAGATAAAATCTTTAACATGACATAATACAGCTCAAATCATTCAGTATAAAAAAGGTGTTGGAGATTAAGGACAAAAAGTTATTTGAGCCTCTTGAGAAAAAGGAGTGAAAGGCAGAGAGACAAAACAATGAAGAAACGAAAACTACAAGAAGAAAAGTCGAAATGATGAGTGTGCACGTGTGTGTGATATTAGGCTATAAAAGGATGCGAGGTGAGGTTAGCAGATCAGAAAATTCCCTTTTAGGTTTAGAAACTCAAGATAAAGAGGGCAGGTCACTTGCAGGTGGGATTTACTTGACGCTATCTTGTAAACAAACAGCAGGTCCTCTGATATGTGCTGTGGTGTGCAGGTTTCACAACACACCAAGTAAAACTAGATTAAACTGGATTTAAATAGGTTAGTCTGCTCTGTAAAATAAAGGCCTTTTTTTCTGGCTAGAGAGCATGCAAGTCTGGTGGGAAGCAGCCAGTTGTGACAGGAACCAGTGAATGTTAAAGTGTAAGTGGCTGGGGCCAAAAATACCACACACACATACACAAAGCTCACAAAGTCCAAAAAAGAAAATATATGCACACACTGGTACAATCCAGAATAATGCACACTTTGTACATTGTCACTGTAATCTGATCACAAACAAGAAAAACCCAAAACGTTACAGCTACACCAGACCGAATGAGAATATATATCCATAAAAGGCCATAAAAGAAATCGGTCCAAGCTTCTTTCTTCCACACCTACAACAAACAATAGAGCAAAACAGGACATGTACAAAAGCAACCGTTCACCCCTCAACAGGGATAAGCACCATTTATGCCCAGTGACATGTGACATAACGTTTCATCAGCTTCCTCTAAATACCTGTGAATACAAGCGAGGAGGTGGACAGCAAACAAAAGCTGAATGGTCAGAGGGAGGAGAGAGAGAGAGGTTAAAGTCAGCAGAAAGTTGTGTCAAAACACAGCTCTTAAAAAATGGAACAAACTCCAATGGTCTCAAACTCACTATCAATAGCACGCACTGGATTTACTTCCCCTAAATAGCTACAATTATGGATATAGCCAATATATTATAAGGAATAACTTAAAATAATGTTCTATCTATATGAGTATAATTGCCCAAAACAAATATGATTTAACAGTTTGTAGTCTCCAACAACACTGCATGGTATACATGTGGAAGATGACAGCTCCACTTGCGCTGTCTGATTTATAGCAACGACATCTGTCTGTGCCATAAATCTCCTTTATGTTCTATAGCAACCCAGTACCCAGTTTCTTGTGACGTCCAACCTTTTTGCATACAAAATAAAATTTAATTTGGAGAACAGAAAAGGCTGATGATCCACAGAGTTGTGTTTATTTCTGGTAATCAAACCAAACTCTCATTAATTTTTTGTAAATACATTGTTGGTGTTTAAATGTTACACCTAAAGCATTAAATATCGAAAATGAGACATTTTGTTAATTTCAAGCTTTATGTTTATAAATTGTCAATCTGCATGAATGAATGAATTTCATTAAATTAATCTATTTCAATTATGCCTGTAGTGTTTTATTATTTCCCATCGGTTGAAGTTGAGCAGACGGCGAGTCAGTGTGATGGCAAAAAGCAAACACTGTCATAGTTTGTAGTTGTAGACCTGCTGAATCCAGCCAAGGCAAGGCACAGTCAGTAAATACAGCCACAACTACTGCACATATCAATTATTAATGAAATAGGAAAACACTTGCAGAAACACAGACATAGAGGTTGGCTTGGAGTTCAAGAGGCTTTTGTGTCAGGAATTAGCCTGTGGTCTTTGGGACGTTGTTGTCTAATATCTGGGGCATACAAGAGTGAGTAAGCTGGGATGTCATAGGTGGCACTGCATCTTTCACTCATTAAAACTTAACACAAATGCATGCACACCTGCATGGATTCAAAGGGACATTCACACACACACACACACAAACAGAGGTGAGGCCTGTAAGGTACATTCTGGCTAAACTTGTGCAACATAAAGGCTCAGAAAAGGTCTGATTTAGCCTCAAACACTCATTAGTGCAGGTACAAGCTGAGCAAACACACACCACTCAGGTCAGCATTTCATGTTTGCGTCAGACTGCATTTTGAGTAGAGTCGAAAGGATTAATCAATTCATTGATTAGCTGATCAAGATGAGGTGTCTGAGCTGAAAGATGTCTCTGCCATGTGTGTCTAATGTTTAGGTAAGCCTATGTCCAAGGTCTGGCGACATCCATAGATGGATGTCTCTTGGTTGTTGTTTTCCTAAATTCCAAAGAGATGAGAGCAGTTTTAACATGAACCATATGTTCCACCTTCCCTTTCTGTAAAATAGCCATGTATGGTTATGAGGTTGGCTCTGAGCCTATCCTGACACCACACATTAGCTATACCATGAGGCTTTAAAAGGTGTAGTCTGAGTGGAAAACGAGAGAGATTCACATTGGCTTCGGATCTTCTCACAGGCAATCCATGGTGCTTGTTTTGATGCTGTACTTTTTGTAATAAACCTTTTTATACAACTAAATCGGTGTCAGCTGAGATTCCTTCATCATCATCACATCATCGCTACAGAAGATACAAGAAAAAGAGAAAATTAATTGTCAACAATCAATCATTTAAGTAAATTTTCAAGAAAAATGCCAAACATTTCGTGGTTCATGCTTCTCAAATGTGAGAAATGTTTCCTTTTCCTTGTCTTAATTGATAGCAAATTGAATATTTTTTGGGGTTTGGACTATTAGTTGGACAAAATAATATTTTGTAGATGTCACTCATTTTACCGACCAAGCGATGAATCGCTTGATCTCAAAAACAATGGGGAGAGTTATTGATAACAAAAGGAGTTTAATTATGTACACAAATGTATTTAGATGCAAAGCTATAAACAAGAAGGGATACGTATAGATATGTATAGATCTAAATTTAATTTGCAGTATTATTCATATTCTTCATGGTTCAGACATCTTGGTGTCAGAGTTTTAAAAGTAAAAAATATAGAAACTCTTGGAGAAGGGGGGTAGTTTTCCCCCTCATCAGATTGATAAAAATCATCAGTTGCAGGCCTGGTTTAGAGTGAGTGAAAGAAACATTGTTGGCTTAGTGATTAACTACAACCTTGCGATGATGATGAACTCAGCAGCTCATTACCACTAGGCTGGAGTTGTAAACGCCAGGCATATTTACAGCAGCTGTTTGTTTCACTGACTTTTGAAAAGGTTGATGCACTGTGTTACCCCCTGACAGGGGTAACATTCCTGAAATATGGCTCCATGGTGTCAGATGCCCAGTGTTACACTTACACTGTGTGAGTATGTGTGTTTATTAAAAGAAAAGCAAAACTGCGTGCAAAGCTATCAGGTAGTCCTATTTCCAAAGTGCCTTTTAAATGCTCTGTATTCAATCACAATGACTGAGGGAAAACACTCCACATGACTGCGTCTTTGTATGAGAATATGTGATGCAATCAAGGGGCCCATTCATATAGTGACTAGAAAGGCCAGTTACTGTCCCAGAAGAAAAAAAAAAAAAAAAAAAGGTCAAAACAATTAAGTCCACCCTGACGTGGGATGACATGGGCTGATTCACTGGAAAGGATCAAATAAACAGAAATAAACAGCCGCAACAGACGCTTCGCACTGCATCAATTATGGTTACAGCGGATTTGTCTCTGTGGCGTTCCAGCACATCATCATCCGCAGCCAAACGCGGCTGTTTTAGCGCTTGAAAGTGGACCCCCCACCCCCCCCCCCCTTCCTCCCCGTGCGTGTGTGTGCGTGTGTGTGCGTGTGCGCCCCTGCCCCTCACCGCTCTGCGTGGGAGCGCACACTTGGTTGTTCGGTGTGGAGGCGCTCAGGAGCCGCTGCAGACAGACAGACAGAGAGACAGACAGACAGAGAGACAGAGAGACAGACAGAGAGGGACCCACCGGGAGCCTCGACGCACCAACGCACCGTCGGGAAAAATGACCGTGGAGAGGATTTTCGACGAGCTCGGACACTTCAAGAGGTACCAAAAGCATTTGCACGCTCCCCCGTGTCCGCTCGGTGGGCGCGTTGCGTTTATTCTGGGGGTGAGATGCGGTTGTTTCTGTGGTATCATCAACAGCCAGTTGGGTCGTTTTTTTTTTTTTTTTTTTTTTTTTGGAACAACGTTAGTCACTTCTCAACGTCTGAGGTTGTTTTTAATCCGTGTTCTGCGTTTTTGAAAACAAACACTAAAAACACCAAGACAGCTCTTCCCATTCATGTTTCAGAAGTTGCGCACAGTAGGTTTGGATACGTTCAGAAAAATAAATTCCACCACATCTCAGTGCTCACTGAGGGCTGAGTCTTCACCCAGAGGAACTTGTGTGTCCTCTTTGGAGATTTTTTTTGAAAAATAACTATTGTATTCCAGTTCTTATTAGAACTTTAATCACATACTCTTACATTTAAAGTATGTTGAAAAGTAAAAAGTTGAAAGTGAAAAGAAAAAGTTTTTTGAATTCCTTTTACTAACAGAATTTCTCACCATTATCATGTCAGATTAATATGGTTTGTGTTTAGTTTGTCCCTTTGTATAACCAAATGTAATTTTTTCCACCACTTGTTCTTGTAGTATAAAATATTTAATTTCAAGACAAGAAAATGTATAATCTATGTGATGGCGAAGCATGAGATAATTTAACTGGTCCACAGCACAGTCCAACTTCTATTCAATCTAATGCTGTTTGTGATGTTGACTTGTTTATTTGATCTAATCACTTGATTTTTTAAACTAAAAACAGAAGCACAAATAGGATTTTAAGATTCATTAAAGGATGATATGTTGACCTTTTTGCAGTTACCTGTTTAGTGGGAGACCTAAAGATCGCTGCCACATCACTCATCATCTCTTCTTTAGCTCTGTTCTCAGCATATTTTCAGTGCATTTTCTTTCCCTCCAGATATCAGGCATGTCTGTACTTTGCAGCAATCTTTCAGGCCGTAGCGTGTGGGATCCACTACCTGGCCTCTGTCTTCTTAGTGGAGACGCCGAACTTTGTGTGCAGTGTGCCTGCAAACATCACAGACATCCTGTACGGTAACCTGACGGCGTCTAGTCTGGAAGACATCCTGCCGCTCTTCAATCCGAAGGCCGGGCCCTTGGTGGCGAGGACGGCTGAAGGAGAGCAGTGGGAGCTCAGCCGATGCCACCGCGCCCTGCGCATCGATCCACGCGGCTTTACGTATGACTTTGATGGCAACAAAACGGTGAGAGCCTGCGATGGGGACTTTGTCTACGACCACACCGAAGTACACCAAAGCATTGTGACGGACTGGGACTTGGTGTGCGAGAGAGAGTGGCTGGCCAAGCTGTGCCAGCCCACCTTCATGCTGGGGGTGCTGATCGGAGCGCTGGTGTTCGGGGACGTCGCCGACAGGTGAGCGGGAGGACTGAGGAGGAGAGGGTGGGTACTTTCCTGCCGAGGTGAATTATGTCACGTAAGGTGTTCAGTCAAGACCGAGGTGGTAGGACTTTAGTCGGATGAAGTCAGTCAATGGGCTCTGATTGTCTGCCCAACCGTCCTGTGCCAGGATCCCACTAACAGAGTTAAAGGTGCAGTCAGCGTTTCTAATCCAACACAGTTTTTGTCAAATTCAGCGAATATCTCCCTCACGGTCCACTAGCTGTCCGTTCTGTGTGTTGCCCTGTAAATGGGAAACAAAGTGGCTCTAATCTAGGATAAGTATTTGGCTTCAATGCTTTTTTAAATATTGACAGGCTTGTTGTCACACTTGCTACAGTACTGCAAAAAACATGCCATCTGTGTTTTCATGGCGATAGAAATTAGAACTTACCCTTGGGCAGCAGACGCTCTGGATTCATATTTCTCTCATGGTCAGCTAGCCCGGTTGTTAGTGTTGTTGCCCTGGCAATGCAAGTCCATGAATTTTGGGGGGCAGAGCTTCTGATGGAGCCCTGAAGGGAGGGAGTGATTTGTTGGGCTGTTGAGTTCAAATATCTACAATCTTTCTCCAGAATCAGTGACTGCTCCTTTAAGATAGAGAAGGTAAGGATTAAGTGCTGATGGCAGTGGTTATTATGGACGGAGTTAATCATCCCCATAACTCACTGTGTCTGATCTTCTGCTTAATGGTTTTTATCCATCGTCTTTTCCACCATGACTAATGGTTGAATGCTTTTACTGGGCTGGGGATGGTCAAACCCCAGGTCCCCTGTGGGTCACGTTCTGAGGTCTAGTTTTGTTTGTTAATTGCTGTGAGTTACATAGAGCAGGCAAAGGGGTTGTGGAGCATCTCTTTCATGTTGAAGGCAAAGTGCAATCCCATGTTTATGTTATACTCTAAACACACACCCCGAGAATATTGGTGTTAGAGATTAGCAAAACTTGATCCACTGACATTTTTTTTTAAATGCATTTCTCACCTGAACTGGTTAACTCACTTAGTTTATCTCTGTCTTTCTCTTTATCACTTTCTTTCACCCTGTCTCCTCCAGAGTTGGTCGTGTGAGGATTCTGATGATCACCAGCCTCTTTCAGTTTGTGCTGGGGGTGTCTGTGGCCTTCTCTGGAAACTACTATATCTTTGTGGTGCTCCGCTTCCTCCTTGCAATGGTGAGTTCAGTGTGTGCTTCTTCACTGTACGTGGTCACGTATCCGTGCGTGTCACTGTTCCTGCATGCACTGGTTGGTGTTGGTGCGGTTGGAGAAATGACAAACAAAGAAAGGTGGAATGACATAAGACACAGAGCGGGCATACCAAAGAGAAAGTAGGAAGGCGAGCAACTGCGATATGAATGTCCAGCAACACTTATGTCCGTCATTTTGTTATTAACACTTGTGTTATGGACATTCTGGACAAGGGAGGCGCCTTACTTTCCCCTTGCTGCTTGTAAACAAACATGCTTCGTCAGGTTCATAATGTGCCCAATTTTTAGATGTTTCTCTACAGAACAATCTCTTAGCCAATCGCATATGTTTTCTATAAATGTTTTAGGAGCCACCTCCTGTTAGTCATAATGCAGTCAAGCCAACATGCAAACCAAAGCAAGATGTTTGCTCCAGCTGTGTACAGAAATAATATAACTATAACTGTGTAACTTTAACTGTATTTGTTCTCTCTTCTATACTGGAGTAAGTTGTTTAATTAAGGTTGGCAGGATCATTTTTCTGCATGTTAAGTATAGAGATATGCATATATATGAATATGACATTTACATTCAGTCTGAGTTGAGTTAATGTACTTGTCAAGCTGTTAGGGAAATACCTAAAATGTAAACATCAGATTATTAAATTAGGTCCCATACTGGTGCAGGTCAGTTGGTGCAACAGTCAAAGCAACTGAAATTCCCAGACCACCATGTTAAAAGAAGGAAATGATAAGGAATTTATGAGATAAACACTACTAGAGCAAGTAAAGTAACGGTGTCTTTAGTGTCTCTTTGTATGTTTATGTACCGTGCAGTATGCACAGTTGTGTTTTTGTGTACAGAGTAATACATAACATGTGCATAAAAGAACATGTTTACAAGGCAGAGGAAGGGAGCCATTACAGTTACACGACCGCATTGCAGTAAAGTTGTGCTGAAAGAGCCCCTACAGTCTGCCCACTGTTTCACTCGCCCGTCTTCTACCATCCCCCCAGTCCTCCTCAGCTTCAGCTGTTGTTTTTCACATAGAATCATATTCTCAGATAGGGTACACTCATGTTGCACAGCCACACTTAACCCAGTGCAGATTCAGTATTATAAATAGGGACTAAAAGGCTGATCTCTGCCATATGTATTACTCTTAGATTTAAAAAACATTTTTTTTAAGGCGATATGTAACTAAATAAGAAATCTTCCTGAGATTTTTTAGGTGTACTGCATATGCATGCAAATGGCAAGAAGTTGATCAAGTGGACAGCAGTTCAATATAGGCTGTTTTGCTGCAGCAGTCTGACTTGACCTGGTATGACCAGCAACTTATGGTGGCTAATGTTAGCCGGCTTTAAATAGATACAGCTGTGTTCCCATTCAGCTTCATTCTCGCTTGTTGTGGCCACAGTGGCTGCTGTTCAGTAAAAGTGCTGAATATGGCCTAAAGGAGACTAGCACCATTTAAAGTCCTTAAATTCCTAACAACGAGACACTGGGCATTTTGAGGTAACAGGACTGGCGCAAATGCTGGTAAATGCAGTTCAACAATTTGCTGTTAACTTAATATTGCAAAAAAAATTGCGTGGCCTTTTTAAAAAATGTTTTCATGTAGCAAATTACCATTACACTGTCAAAGTCCATTTGAATCCTTTTTCTGTATCTCCTCTCTTTCCTCCCCCTTTCCATATTTGAAATCTTCCCCTTTCTCCCTTTTATCCGTGGCCCTCCTTTCCTCCTTTGCTTTTGGCAGGTCTCCAGTGGCTACCTCGTGGTGGTGTTTGTTTACGTCACAGAGTTCACTGGCATCAAGGTACGCACATGGACCTCCATGCACGTGCACGCAGCCTTTGCTGTCGGCATCATGGTGGTGTCCCTGACCGGTTACCTGGTGCGGGTCTGGTGGATATACCAGATCATCCTCTCCACATGCACCTCGCCCTTTCTGCTCTTCTGCTGGATGTTCCCCGAGACGCCCTTTTACTTGATGGCCAAGGGCCGTTACAAAGACGCTCAGACCCTGCTGGACGCGATAGCCAGCTTCAACGGCCTTGATTACAGGCTGAAGGTGGAGGAGCTCTTGGAGCCGGAGGAGAGAGAGAATGGCACAGCCCTGCTGGAGGAGGCAGGGGAGCGGCCTTTGCAGTCTGAAAAAAAGCTGTCCATCCTGGATCTGTTTGGTAGCTGGAGGATGGTGGGCCGTACGTGCACAGTGTGGGCCATCTGGTTCATCGGCAGCCTGGGCTACTACGTCTTCTCTTTAGGCTCAGTCAAGTTAGGAGGAAACCAGTACATTAACCTCTTTCTTGCTGGTAAGTCATGGCTGATGAGTGTGAATCTGTAGGAAAAAAGGGGGAAACTAGTGGCAATGATTTTGCAAAACTCGATTTGGCAACTGTTTACTACTTTACAACCTGTGGGTTTTACACAAACAATGCACACCACGACTACAACCTGTAACTCACGTACCAACCCCCTGAATCAATCCTGCTAAAATAAGACAGATTTCCTGCTTTACACGCAGTTCTAAACCAGTAGTTTATCTCCTACCATATTCTCGGTTCGATTTATGGTCTATGACTGCATCCCCAAACACCTATACTGTACCTCTTCTGCAAGCTATGGAAGACGCATGTGTAGAAAGAGCTGTGGAAGCTTTTCAAGGCTGGATTGGCCATGTTAAGCAATACTTCCCCGCCACTTGGCCAGGGATAACACGGCCTGCGATGTTGATGAGGTGCTGTGACCAGTCCAAAACAGGAGACAGGATGCAGCCTCTTTTCCTCCGTTCACAGTAGTGTTTAACATTGAGCACATCGGTGTTCAATTGGTTCTTAGAAATGTCTATTCATATGATGATGTATGTGTAATATGAACATAAAATATAATTTTGAGAGGATATAACATTGTATTGGTTGGGTTTTATTTTGCAGGAGACTTGTGGAGTTCTGCCTATAGAGAATATCAGCCTTATCTCTACACTCTGTTTGCAATGTTTGTGCAGTACACTAAAATATTATGTTCATCTAGGGTTGTAGGAAAATATTGTGTCATTGGGAAAGCAGTGAGATCATTTCTGTTCTCCAGTTTGGCTTTGTTTACTGCTCTGTTTTTGGTAATGAAGCAGGTCAAATTAGCCTGTGAGTAATCAAGAAAAACTACAGCTCTTCATCTGCAAGCTAAATAGTTACCCTGCAGTTTTTTATCTAATAAAAAAAATAAGATTTGCAATGTAATAAAAAATTTTTTGTTAAACAATCAAGAACTGATGTACTGCTAATGTAATACTGTTTTGAAAGCATGGGGTTTTCCCAGGCAAATTTCACAGTATAAGCTTTAGAGCTATTATTTCTCTTATTTTTCTATGTTTGGTACTAGTAATGTAGTCATTTAGCAGACGTTGTGCTGCAGTAAAAATGTGCTTTGTCCTTTTTTCCTCTTTATACTTTGATTTGCTTCTTTTAATTTACAGTAGGAGCATTTATAATCCCCACTTCTTTTATTTGGAGACATACAGTAGAGCACATTCTGGACGCTGAGCTTCACTAACATTTCAGATGCCAGTTATTTAAGTCCCCTAGCTAGAAGGTCTCTGTGTCAGTGTGTCAGTGACATGATAACCTCTGACCGAGACCTGCTCTGATTGGCTGTTTCCAGGTGCAGTGGAGCTCCCCTCTTATCTGGTTGGCTGTTTTGCAATGGACCGGATTGGCAGGAAGAAGACTTGCGCCCCAGCTCTGCTCCTGGCCGGGGTCGCATGTATGCTCATCATCGTGGTACCTGCTGTACGTACTGAGAGAGAGAGAGAGAGAGAGAGAGAGAGAGAGAGAGAGAGAGAGAGACAGTGTGTGTATACATTTACGAGTAACAAAAATATGAGTTACACAATTAAAGTTTGTTTACAACATTTTTATACTTAGTTGACACCAAATTTAGAGGAATTGAATAGATGTCACACAAATAATTATTTAATGTTCAATGCAAGCAAATTATCCTTCAAGGAATGAAAGTAATGTTGATTTTATCTTGTTCTCACAATCATCTTTGGGTGTTATCACTTAATTGTTTTGTCCAAACCTGATTTCTAACTGCAAGTCATGTGTCAGGGGGAAGCCATAAACAAGATAAGGCTAACTGTATTGCAGGGCTATATAAGTATTTTCTGCACTGGCACAATCTATCTGGGCTGTTAGTGCTTGACTTTATTGTCCTGACATTGCCCCGGGCCGCTGGTTACTGTTGAGCCCTGATATACGACACATGTGGTTCCCAGTGTATGTGTTCTGAGCTCTGATCCAAATTAGCACTGCTTATGGTTGGGTTCGCAAACAGCTGGTACTGGTAATGTCTAAGTAAATATGACCTTTGCCATTGTGAACAGAGCGGTCAACAAACGTGAGCTGAAATATAGCAGCATGGAGACAGAGAAGACAGCAACGACAGAGAGTCATCCATCTAGCTTTCATCTTTTTCCTTTCTCCTCTCCCCTGTTTGTGTCACTGTAGTAGCTTTTGCAGGAGGACACGACTTACAGATTTATGCAATTTGTAAGGCTCATTTCTCTGTAGGAGTTCATTTTTTTCAGGATTCTTTACGCAGTTCTCTCTAGCAAGATGCAGTTTAGCACTATAGTTAATCTCACATCTAAAATACACTAATGCAACCAAAACACTTCATACACATCTCAGGATCAACTCATGTACCCATGACATTTGTCTGTCAACAATAACATTTTGTCATTCATTATATATTGACCATAAAAAAACATCAACAACAAAAGTATATTTTATTTAGTTATTTATCATTAACTAAGATTTCATTCCAATAAAAAATGAGGCCATTCCTTTATAGCATGGATTGTGCTTCCTTACAGCATATGGCCATTTACATTTACATTCATTATACATACTTGTATAGGAGAGCTACAGAAATAGAAATACAACAGTGCCAGTCAGTCCTGTCTTCTGCATTTTGCCACAAGTTCTCATCCACATCACACCTTATGTCCTTTATTTCAACACCTGCAAAGGATCTTTCTGGTGTCTGATTGATTGTTGGCAATCTTCTGCAGATATGTCCAGACATTCAGTATTCATTGCGTCCAAGAGGGACATCTGATCACGTGGCTGGTGTTCATAAACTTTCCACCTCCATGAGGAAAATAATTCCTCTATGGGGTTGAGTAATAGAGAGTAAGGTGGAAGGAAAAGTGACAGTGTCCCAATCAAGCATCTTTCCCTTTTCCTTTTCTTTTTGTTGTTTTGAACGTGAATGTAACAATTTTGATGACAGTATGTAAACATGGGCAACATGTGTTAATCCACAGATTTGGTGGTGGTTGAGTTTGAGTGAGAAAACAGTTTAGTCCACACTGCTGCTGTGCTGCCTGTGCAGAGTTTTGAATAAGTGGACTCCTTTGGAGAGGCCTTAGCAATTATGAAAAACTGTAATGAAACTGCAGGCTTACATACACTCCCACATAAGTAACTTGTGTATGTAACTTTCTCTGGTAAACTACATGGACAAATATATCTTACCGTGACAAACATGCCATAGTTTCTAACATAATTATCGTATTAGAGAAGAATTTCACAGTGGAGAGAAGTGTTAAGAAACACTTTAATGACAAAATAGAATAAATCAACTTGTTTAAGTGACTTGACCTACATACAATGGACACTCACATTCTTTTGTTATCCAATCAGACCAGCTCACAGGCAGCTAGGTCCAGTTAGTTTGGCAGCCTTCAGTATTATGAGAAGGATAGCTTATCTTGTTTTCTCTTCCTTCCCTCTTAGTTGCTTCACTCTCCTGATAGTAACTTTGTACATGCAGTACGGTAATTTTGCACACTTCCTCTGCCATTCGTGTAAAGGTTTTGATAATACAATACTCCATATAACCTCATATCAGTATATGATGCTGTGTGTCTTTTTCTTGGTGTCTGTTTATCTCCACATACTGTATGTGTGTTCAGCGTGTATATGATATAATTAGTATTTCTCTCAAAGGAATTAATTCTCTTAATTCTCTTTGAAGCTTTGTCAAGATTGAACCCAGAGGCAAAAACATGCTCAGAGTGTATTTCTTTTCTCATGGTAGTCACCGAAATCTCCTTTCCTCTTAACTTGCCTACCTCGCTACTAACTCTCCCTCTACTGTGTTTATTTTGACCTAAGCCTGTTCTTGTTCCTGACTCTGGAATTTGCTGTTTAGTTGGTCTGCTTAGTAATCACTGTTAAGAGTGCTTCACTCAGCTTCTTCTCAGATGTCTCAGAGAGTACTGGTAGCGGTCTCCCTTTTTATCGTGGCTACTCTGCTCTGCTCTTCCTTTTGAATGCTGTGTTGGTCTACTTTGCTACACAGTGCTGTATTATTGAGGTAGTTACAGTAATAGCTCTCTCAATCCCAACATTTCAGTGGCTTTTCTTTCCCGTATCAGTATTTTGTCCAAATATAACCACTATACGTTTTACGAAGCACTACACTGTGAACACTATTAAAGCTTAGTAGCAAATCTGGCATTTGCACAGGATGAAAAAAAAAATCTCTCCTGCCACCATAGAAATATTGTTATAGAAATAGGATTAGCAGTGTTCAGACTCAGAGGGAACAGGAGGCTGTTTCCATAAAAGCAGCACTGTGTGTGTCATATATTCACATGTGGCTACATACAGTATGTTGCATACTGCTAGTACCATGCAAACACGCCGCAGCACTGACTGCTTAGCACCAAACATGTTAAATCAAAATAAAATAAAAGGAATAGAAGAACAAAATAGTAAAGAACACATTCATTCCTAACACCACTACAACCAAAAATAAAGATTGTTGGATGCAGCCCAACAATTCAAAAATAGCTCACTTGCATCACTGCAGCAGAGTCATAGTTCCCCAGGTGTTTGTAAGAGAAGCACTGGAAATTTGAGATCACAGCTCACTTTCCAAAAACATTTTTCACATGTACATGTCGTACAATATCACATTATTCAAAGTTGTGTTCAGAAAATGGTGTACAACAGGCCATTCGGGACATCATTCTAGATGTACTCCTCACTGACATGAAATTCTAACAAGCAATTTTAACATACACATGTGAAATACACACATGTACAACTATAAAATACTCACTTTCCATTAAGTATGTGCACATACAAGTATGTCAAATCAATATAGTATCTACGGTGTATTTGAATATGTTTTCATTTTACACACACATGCTCTCATAACAGTATAAACACATGCATACATTCTTCAAAATAAATAGTTTTGTTTAAGTGATTCTTATGCCACAAAGTATAATAATGAAGTAAATTAACAGTAGAGTGGTGGGGGGGAGGCTAATTTCTTTAGTTTATTAGAACACTGCGATAGAAAATGTGGTAAACTAAAATCAAGTCAGCATGAACTTCAGTTCGACATGGAATGCAGTAAGACAGTCTGTGATCTTGTTTAAAGTTTGACTATGAATACAGACAGTGGTCTGATGAAAAGTCTGGAGGTGAAAGGTCAAGTGTTAAAGGTCAAGTGAAAGGTCAAGTGTGAAAGGCCAGCTGTCATATAATTTATAGGGTGAAAGTTCTTACAGTGATGCACAAATTCTCCTCTTTCTCCACAGGACATCGAGGTACTGGCCATCGCTCTCAGTATGATAGGGAAGTTTGCCATAGCCATTGCCTTTGGTCTTATCTACCTGTACACCTGTGAGCTTTACCCAACCATCATCAGGTACAGTAAGAACAACCAGAATATCTGGACTTGAATCAATTTGTGATTTCTCCAAAAATTCCAAACAAAGAAAAAACTCATTTGGTCTCAGTTCAAAATTTGTTTTAATAAACAGTGTATTTTCATGTAATTGATTCTTGTTTATACTGGTGGTGTTAGGCCTTATACCCTAATGTCACTAAATCTGTCTTCTCTAATGTACTTTGTGGTTGATCTTCCTCCAGGTCTCTGGCAGTGGGTAGCGGCAGTATGATGTGCCGTGTTGGCAGTGTGGTGGCCCCCTTCTGCGTGTACCTGGCCGAGGTCTGGATCTACCTACCTCAGGTATACATGTTCTCTCAGATCAACAGATATTATTTCATGTTTAATTACCCATTTCAGCTTGTCCAGTCTGTCACCTTTGCACCCAATTACCATTTGTCAAAGTTTGTCCAGAAGGCAACAAATTTGAACAAATTAATTATTTCCTTTATTCATCACAACCCCTGTGTAGCTCATTGTGGGAATCCTGGCATTCATTATCGGAGTGCTGACGTTGTTGTTGCCTGAGACCCTGGGCAAACCTCTAACAAGCACCTTGGAAGAGGCTGAAGCTCTGGGACGCAAGCCCAGCAAGAAGAACTCAGCCCTGGGCAATAAAGAGGCTGAGGACGGGTTGGAGATGAATCAACATGATGCCAAGGCCTGAGCTGTACACTGCTTAAGAAACCAAAGAGACACACACACACAGAGAAGCTTTGGAAAAACAAAGAGAGGAAGTGGTGGCTGCCAAAAACTGAAATAGTGACATAATTGATTTATTGAATTGTTGGAAAAAAATGAAGGAAAGAAAAACGGGCTTTTATCAGAACTTACGTGAAATTACGTGTTTGTTGACATTTTGTTCAGCTGAGCACCAGTTCAGTACTTAAATGGTCCTGACACATTACACAAACCCACCTGCATGCATGCGGATCTCACTAATGTACAAGATCAGGAAGATCACAGATACAGTCCAATCACAGCAGGCCATGAATCCAATGGTCAAGAAAATCATGTGCGATGTGTGCGGTATGTGTGTGTAGGTATACTGTGTGTCCAAGACCAAGGAAACATGAAGGATATTAAAAGATCATTTCAATTGAAGACAACTTCAGTCCTGTTTTTGTAGTTTTGCCCATTATTTCTATTAGTTATGATAACGTTTTACTCACCAAAATAATTGCTGAGATCTGGGAGCCCAGTGACATAGGTACAAGATCACCAGTTAGGTGATCAGACAAGTTGTAAACAAGCCAACAGTTGTGCCAAATTATCCAAACTACTTTATTTGGAGGTAAAACCCAAAGGTGACGCACCAAAAAGGTCAGTAATAACACCCCTGTGCAGGTGTGCACACACAACTACATCATGCACTGTAGGCGAAAGTTGATCCAGAAAATGTGATGTTTACAACGGACAGTTAGGATAATAATAATAATATCGTTTTTTAAATGCTTTTGCTTTCTCTTTCAAATTAGTTCTGCTTAACCTGTATGATCTCAGACCTCAGCAGTTAACTTTGTGAATACAATGTTGTTGATAGGACTGAAAGCCAAAACTGCCAAAATAAGACCCAAGTTGTAATACACTGGAGTTATCTTTAAAAAAGGAAGTGAGCATGAGTATGTTAGTGATACTGATAGAGTCATCTTATGCACTATGATTTAGTTAACTCTAACAGTAATCGTAACATCATGGCTGTGCCTCTTTTGAAAAATGTGCCTTATTTTTAATTAAAAAGTCAGTATTTTCAAATTTTAAATCTCAGGGCATCCACTTTTGGATATCCCTGTGAAATTATCAAAAAACATACCTTTCACTTTTACACTCAGTTTGACAGTGTCCTCTATTCCATCTTGTTTAAGATACCGTGTGTGCACACTAACCCATGGGGGATTGTATTATTGTGGGCACAAAAATTAAGGTCCCCATGGGTACAGACTGCTTTTTGATGGTTAGAACTTGGTTTTAGGGTTCAGGTTACAATTAGGTTTAGGTCAGGGTAAGGTGCTAGGAAATGCATTATGTCAATGACTGTCCCCACAGGGATAGTGGAACAAACATGTGTGTGTGTGTGTGTGTGTGTGTGTTAGTAACTACAATAGCTGGTGTCCTAGTTTTCTCCATGCTAGTGTATGCACTCTAGATGCTGGACATACTGGAGGAAATGTATGTAGAGTAGTAGTACATTATTATATGTTCAAGAGTCGAGATGTGAGCTCCAGATGTTTGGACCAAAGGCAGGAATGAACCAACAGTGTGGAGATGTATTCACCTGCTTTGCAATATTGTACTATACTACTAGCATGTTTTTGTTTCATATCAAACCATAGTGTGGCGCTTTAATCTGAAGGAGAACAAAAAATCATGACAATCAACTGGTATATTAACAGTGATGACATTTGATCATCAGGTGATGCAAGTACTCAGGGTCAATATTCATTTCTGAACAGTTTTGCAATTAACAGTATGATTTTTTTGTATGATTTTTGTTCGTATTTTTTTATTCCATTATGGAAAATTAAATAAGATGGCTAAGGTTGTTGGCCTCCTCATTACTACACTTCTAGTACACTTTTAAATTCTGTCTTGTTTATATGTTTCTGCTCTAATAACTGATACTGAGAAAAATCTTATTTGATAAATGAGCATTTTTACAAGTTAAAAGCACTCTCCTTCCTCTCTCCCTCTCTCTCTCTGCCTGTCAAACTGGAGGGTTCAACCAGGTGTTGGAAAAGCAGGGAATCTATTTTTGTCATGCAGGGGATATAGAGCAGGTCTGGGAACAGCCCACCAACATTAACAGCTTCCTATTCGCCGGTGGAGAGGAGGTCCCCACTGCCACACCGCCAGCTCCCTCTGCTTCACCCAGCCCATGAACAAACCCTCTGTGTTTAACTTTGGAGTAAAAAACTCTGCAGATGCACGACCAGTGTATACAGTATGTGTGTGTGTGTGTGTTTGTGTGGATGGAAAAGCTAAAGTTATGCACTTCACTTGAACCTGAACCGCCAGGCTGCTAATGTGAAGTTCCAGTTCTGTCATGATACTGATGCCCCAAATAGTGTATGTTATTATTGGACACCATGAAGTGAAGATTGTGTCAGGAAATTCCTCTTCTGTGAATGTGTGCTCTTGTAGTTATATCTTTGTGAGGACCAAGTTGTGCCCTAGACTTGGAGAGTGAGGACATTTTTGGAAAGTCAGGACTCCCTTCTTCAGAGGGCTGTTTGGGGGGGGTTAAGACTTGGTTTTACACCCTCAGAAAGAAAGGTACGAAAAGGCCCTATAAAGGTACAAATGCTTGTAACTGGGGTGGTATCCTAAAGGTAGACTAAATAGCTATTTCAGCGGTGCTCTGTTTATAATAATAATTATAATTACAATAATCATCACCATCATCATATTAATAATAATATGAATTATAATAGAATTGTTTATATTCGTTTAAATTGGTAACTTGTTCTTTTTGTGTGTGCTTCGGGTCATGAACTGTAGGCTTTCATGAGCCACCAGCTAACCATTCACTGTACCTTTGGTGAAGGGTACATATATGTACCTCTCAGCAATACAAAATGAATATGTACACACACACACACACACACACACAAAAAGTGCAACTCCTGTTCAGATATTGTTCAGTTCCCCCGAATTAAGGGTCCTAGGAGATGTTTGAGAACTACAAATAACAACAGGTTTCAAGTTCTGACTCCAAACGGTGTATTCTTTTTGTGTTCCAGCAAAAAATGGAAATAGGGCACCATTTGCTGGTAATGGATAGGAGTTACATCAAACTGAATATGGCTGAATGTAAATGTTTTAAGTGTAATACAGTTATTTATGATCATAACTGTTAAGGTTGTGCTGCTTTTGTTGATATTTTTTCTTTCATGCAGTTGCTCTAAATCAAGGCGAGCTGCTTGTTATTAGTGAGCAACTTTCACTTCTTTTCTACTACTTTTTTGTAGCTACTAACGACTAATTTTGTTGGTGATGTATTTTACTTTAAATATCATGCATCTTGTTGGTTTCACTAAGTAAGTGTTTGCTGTACAAACCAACTAAGTGAAGTTCCTAGGTTGTCAAATTGACAAGTAATTAACACCAAGGAACTTCAGGATTGTGGCAACAATACCAAGATACCTGATATAACAACACTCCTGAGTCAAAACAGCATGTGTCATCAAAAACTGCAGTAAGAGTCTTACAGTATGTATACATTTTGAAGCAATCACATGCAAAAAGAGATGGAAGACAGGTGAGAGAGGAACATGACATGTTTCTTAAATCATATCAGTGGGTAGGCAGTGCTGTCCTGGCTGGAGCAGGGAAGCTTATTTCACAACTGGGGAGCCAGAAGAAAGATGAGTCAAGGTTGGGTGGAGTGATGGACTGGCTGCTAAGAAGAGAGAGTTACACATGTCGCAAGAGCAAAGTGATGGCAACAAAGCTTTGTTGTAGCCACCTCGCACACAACAGTTTTTAATATGCATTTTTCACAAAAACCAAGCAAATCAGAGACAATAGCTGCAATAGTTAGAGGACATTTATTTTGATGACTGTAAAATGATGGACTGCATTAGTTGTTAACCAGTTTTCAGCTGTTGATATAAACGTATTCTAGACACCCTTAAAATGGAAAGAATAGTTTCTAGCCGCCAGAAAACCATAGATACAAAGTTGTTAAACTTCTTTTTTTCCTTCCTGAGAATCTTATCTGGAATGCAAATTAATACAACATAATAAATTAAACTGGCAAAAAAAAAAAAAAAAAAAAAAAAAGGAAACACTGAACACAAACCAGGACAATGAAAGGGTACAGACAATGGAGATTAGAATGGTAGAGTGAAATACGTAGATGACACATATTAGCTTATGGTTACTGTTCTCTGGATGATTTTTACATGAGTGATGAAAAACATGCACTCTGGATAGCTGCTGGAGAATTAGAAATTAGTGTTAGCTGGGATTGGTAACACTTTCACACACTTTCATGACAATATTTTGAGAGGGAAAACAAACCCTTAGACAGTAACGTAATCCTATTTGAAATTATAGGCAATTAGTATCCAGTTTTGTGACCAAGTCCCTCATTTTGCTGCAGAATTTCAGGAAAAGTCACCTCAGAAAAAGTGCAGTATATTTATACAGTTTTGTAATGCATCGCAGTAGAAACACTGGTATTTGGCAAACTCAATCTTTTAAACTTTGGATTAAGCAAATTACGCTTCATAAATGCTTTTTAGCATTTGACTCTAAACCCAGCCTATATTCTCAACAAATGACCTGTTCCAAACAATAAATCTATGCTAATATACACTGCTGGTTTGGTCAAACTCAATCATTCATGCACACACAGTTGGAATTCTTTGAATTCATAATTGAGTGCTTACTATTTAACCCTCATATATACCTAATGATATCTTACAAATTAAACAAAATGTTATCAACCATATGCTATAACAACTGACTTGACTATGTCACAACTCCACCAGCTGTGCACAGAGCTTCCTGTCAGTTACTGGAACTCTTAGCGAGGTTTGGCACTTACAACAGTCCTAAACAACTAATATACAAAAAAAGGGTTTTGGTACTTTTTTATTCATGGATATCATTTCCCATTCCAGCTTTTAGGACATTAACCCTTTCATATGTGTGTCATATGTGTTTCATATGAATCTCTTTCTGGGGCAATGCCTCTGGAGTCCTCTCCTACAGTAAACCACCCCAGCGACCAACATTTAGAATATTTCCCAACACATTTAGATATCCACATCTTGCACTAATCTCTCCTGGAGATTACAGCAATTATGTTTTCTTTTTTTAAAAAATAAACAAACCCAAAAACAAGCTCAAATTAAAATAAAATTTGAGTCATGTAAATTGAGCTTAACATTATTTCCCATTGTCCTTGGTCAATTTTTAAATAGAGCATTTTGTCCTTCCAATTACTCAACCCTATAGTCCTCAGTGCTGAGCCTGTCATGATAGGAGTCTGTTGCAGATGGAAAACACGAGCCCGTACAAACACGAGCATCAGGATCCGCACACCCCTGAACACACCTCACTTTTCTTAGGAATGCTGAAAGACGGGGAACGCTCCCCTTTGCCCTCAGGCTGCCTTCAGCTACCCCCAGCCAATTCTAGCCATTCATCTCTTTGGCTACATCCACTGTTCATCAAACAGCCCTTAGGGATGGACCAGCCAGCTGTTGGCATCCTCCAGGTCTGTGTCCAGCTCCTCATCTTCATCCAGAGGCTCCGGGGTTCGGAGGGCCAGCTCTCGAAGGAAAGCAGGTGAGTAGGCGGTAGGTTGGGAGACAGATTTGAGCCCAATTTTTTTCTTCATGAGGTGGAATTGGTCACGGATGAAGTTGTAGAACTCATACTCATAGCGCATGCGGTGGTACAGTACCTGCAGGGCCTCCAGAGTGGGCGTGTGTTTACGTACTGTGCCCGTCATGTTCCCCATTTTCCTATAGTCTGCAGAAAAAAAAGATGAAAAGACCGAGAGGAAGACAGTTGCATGCACTTGCACTTGACAGGAATCCAACTACAACATACGCCACTTGTAAGAAATTTGGAAAATGCATCTACCAGGGCTCTTGTAGATGTTGAGTACTCCAGTAAAGTAATGAGGTAAGAGCCTTTCCAACAGGAGCAGAACATCCTCCAGCTCCTCCAGGATGCCCACGAGCAGGTAGTTCTCCAGCACATTCTGCTTGGCCCTCTCCAGTGCCCATACTCCTGGCTCCCTGGTGGAGAGAAAAGAAGAATGAAGCATAAGAGACAGAAAAACAAAAACAGCAACAGAGCAGCCTTACATGACAGGTAACATATTAAATATCACCACATTTTAAAACATCAAAATGCTTTGTCATGCAACTTGTAGATACCTGCACTGAGGATGCTGTCCACAGAAGTAGGGGATGATGTAGAAAACTCTGGGGTTGGAGCACTCAGGGTAATTCTCCAGAATGCACACATTTATGTCCTGAAAGCAGACAAGCACATCATGGTCCTTTTAATTTTATAGCACTTATTCCTTCATAGTTTTCCTTCCACTTGCAGTAGATGGACCGAATTACGGAATTGTAATGCTTTGCTTCTGCCACTAGAGGGAGACCTTCACCAGCACTGCTGTGAACTCAGGCTCCCTGATAATCATCAGCTGAGGACTGCAACTCAGAACAACATCCCGAGCACAAAGATAAGCTCTGCCCCTTCACCTCAGCTTCCCTCAGAGGCTCAGAAGTCAAATAAGCAAACATTTTTGTTTCTTATCAAACAAGGTTTTGTGAATGGATTCGCGCTCACCTGAAAAAGAAATGTATGCAATATGAAGTGGACTGCAGTAATCAGACAGCAACCATAGCTTGTCATTATGCAGTGATCATGCAGGGATGAACTTAAACATGTCTTTATTAGTCAGAAATTAGGTGGTTAGATCAGTGTTGTGAACTTTAAAAACAACCCGTGTCTAAATGTGGGAGCTATTAAATAATAAAAGGGGGAAAAAATAGGAAGATTAAAAACACACATGCAGGAGTGAAGCTGGCCAGCCACTAAGTGCTGTGGAACCAGCAGTCAAATCCATGTCAGGTGACGTAAGCCTCATGGATGGCAACAAGTCCTGAGCAACAAAACACCCACATATACACACATCGGCGAACTCAGAGACACCACATGCTTGTGCTCAAGCAAATACATACAGTAGCACCTGGCAACATGTATGACCGTTAGGTGTTGGCATATAAAAGGGAATAGTATCTAAAAGTTGCCTTTAAGATTTATACTCTGATAAGTTGGTAGCGGCGGATTTAAACAGAGCAATTTGTCAAAGCCAACTCTGAGGCCGACATGCTCCATCACAGAGATTAAGTTGGGTCAGACAGGAACAGAGGCCCAGACCTTCCCAGAGGACGCGGACTGCTATTGAGGTTGAGATGTGAGGGGCCTGTGGGTGAGCACTGTGAACCAGCTGACTGAGCTGTCAAAAACACCTCACAGACAAGGGGGTAAACATGGATAAAGGCAAGAAAGCATGTGCATATGAGCATGTATGAGCTCAGATTGTGTGCCTTTTTAACAGTTTAAATAGGTAAAAATTACAGTAAGCCTTTGATCGGTTTATTCTGTTGTATTGTTTATGATAGCATGACAAAGTAAAGATTCACAGCAAAAAGGGATATAAATGAACTGTATCATAAATCTCATAACTATACATCTTGATAGCTTATAACACGAGTGTGAAGGCATGCACAGAAGTCTATATACATAAACTGGGATGACATAAATTGTGCAGTTGGTCAGTTATGTTTTCCTTGCAGCTGAATACTGTGGTTCAATTTAGTCTCTGATTCACCAACTGGCTTCAGGGTTTGTTTGAACTTTATGACTTAGCTGCACTGTGCGCAGGGAACAAGACTTATTGGTGATCAGTGAACCAAACCACTGGAAACCTCTTCAAAGAAACCACAACAAAATCCCAGAGGAACCTTTAGAAAACAGTTCAGCATTGCACCATTGTTAGTGTGCGGGTCGTGTCCGGCCTTTTGATAAGTTTGCCCCACATTTCTTTGATTCATAATTTCAAGAATCATTTGTTATTCAAAGAATTACAGTGTCCACTGTTACCAATTATGAGTGTCCTTACCCTGCTGTCTACAGTTTCCTGAGTCTTCTCACTAAATATAATTAAAAAAAACGGAGAGTTTGGCAGCATATTCTGTGTGAGAAACCATTAATCACATGCAGAGATTTCGAAAGAAACTCAAGTTACAGTTGATACATGGACTGACTTGAACTCAAATGCAACAGAGTTAAATTTCATCTACACTTGCCATGCTAATACACAGATGCTGGGAATGGACTCTAGACAGGTTTTTTTCTACACCAAGCCCAAATGTAGCCCAGCACAAAAGCTCCCAAGAAAATCATTATGAGCCAAATTAGAAACACAATAAGCGAGAAAAAGCAAGTGAGAGCCAGAAACAAAGAAACAGAGAAAGGCAGACGGAAGTGACACATGTGAGCGCCATACACCGGCGCACATGGCTCACTGCCAGAAGGTTCCTTTGCCCCGCTTGCTCCGACACTTGATACAGGACCCTTATGCCTGAAAAACATTAAGGGGACCTCTGGGAATCAAGCCACAACTCATTTATATACAACTACGCACAATCAAATGCGCACACACATAGCTGACAGACAATACACACTCTCTTTAGAGAACCCATTAGTATTTCGAAGAGAGCTCCTGTGTGCACACTCGGGTTTATTGTTCCTATTCTCACTGTGGATTAGGCCAACTGAGCAGTCGAAGAAACTGTAGCAAAACAGGACCTAATCTCTACAGCGGTCTACTGTTTCACTGAATTGAATGTGTGCATGAATTAAGTCAGGGGTAATTGATGATGTAAACGTTTCCCATGGGACAGTTTGACTCAGTTTCCATCAGGGAGCATGGGAGTGATACAACTGGGTCAAATCACATTCAAACCAGCATTAATTGAATTTGCTGCCACTTGGGGGCAACGGAACAACAAGCTGTAAGTCTTTAGCATGCCAGGTTTGTGGACATCCAGAAAACACAGGAACTCTCAGGTAAGTTGCCTATCACAAAAATGATGGATACATATATGTCATATACATAGATATAAATCACATACTTGCCTAGACAACACTTAATACATGTGACCAGTAAACTTAATTTGTCGGTAGCACCTTAGGCAGTCAACCCTGTGACAGATACACCACCTTACTGTTTCTGATGTCAAAGCATGCCAGGGCATGTTTGATGCCAGTGAAGCCTCTCTTTTTGTGTGTGCACTTATTTCTTTGAGAGGGTGTACGTGTCACTGTAAATGCCGCATTGACTGACAGCGGATGATTTTCAGTTGTCGTGGGAATTTCACCTGATCAGACCAGTATCGAAAGTGTGAGAACCAGAACTGTTCTTCGGGCTAAGTAGAGAAACTCCATAACATTTTAGAAGACATGTGTTAACAGGCATACTCACATGTGTATGGACACAGGCGTACGCACACATGTACTTTGTGGTAGGGGCAGAGCCCGATTAATCACTCTCAACGGCTCTCTTTGTATTCATAAGTTTCATACGCGCACAAAAGTACGCACTTTACTCTGTACAGTAACTAAAACAATTTGACCAGATCAATCTGAGCTGGCTTTTTAAAACCCGCTTCATTTAATTTAAGTCCTTAGTGACAGTCCATGCATGTGTTCAGGCCCATGTGTCCAGTTCATGCCTTTGTGTAGTGTAGTGCATGTGTCTGTAAAAAGGGGTGTGGGGACTGACGGAAAATCCAAGCCGACCACAGGAATGTCTCAGTAACACGTGCATCAGGTTCCCTTGGCCCTGGCTAGAAAACTGACAGTGTTCTTTCATTGACACCTCTCATATACAGCCAGTGCAGGGCAGGCAGGGCTAATGCACACCAGCAAGGGACATATCCAAGACTAGTCTGAACTCTGAGTGTTGATCTAGCGGGGCACTCACACGTAGATATCTGAAATGCTATACTTAAGAGGACATTCATCTCCTGGCCTCTAATCTGGACCTAGACTCTCCACAAAACACACTGAAACTAAGCCTTACTGTATTTTGGATATCAACATAGAATCACATGACTCCCTGAAAGGTTAAATTGTTGCTGGGAATCAATGTTGGCCTTTCATTGTTTTGGGCTGCTGATTTGTCAGGGGGAGCCCCACCATCCCCATCCAACCCCCCAAAATAGAAATGTGGCCAGCTGCTTGCTGCTTGCAATAAAAGCGTCTCGACTCTCTTAACCAGCCACTTGGATTTAAAGCTTAATCATTAACCCTGAACTTAATGTTGAGCTCACTTTAACCTAAAACATGAACTCTGTCTGCCTATGTCTCTGACTCTAACTGTTGATTACTAAATTCTTACTCTGGCACATTTTGCGGTGTATAGCAATCTACTGCAACTGCAGTCTACAGCATTATACAGAGGCTAGTGAGGCATATGCTTGCAGCCACTGTATATAGATATGATTTATCACATAACTGCAACTGTGTTCGCTGATTAGGTAAGCTACTGTAGGTTGTTGTTGCTAATGAGCACAGTCAGTACAAAAATACGAATAAGAAAAGAAAGCCCAGCAAAGCAAAATAAACATGACAATATTGTTTTTCTAAGGTGGAGCCATCTGAGAGACACGCCTATGCTGATAAGGTAAGATGATATCTTTGCAGTTGGTATGCAGCAAAATCTCAGTTTCAGATATTTCCAGATATTGCGTATATTTATTTCTTCTTGCCCCCCTCAAATCGCCTACTGCACTTTAGTCACTCAAGGCAAAACACCAGACACTGTTCTACTACTACCCAAACTGCCCTTAAACATGCACCAACGTGTCATCAATGTCATCACTTTGGAAAATTTTAGTCAATTTTAAACCCTGTTAAGGACTGTTGGTCCTCATAAGTGTAAATACACACACACACACACACACACACACACACACACACACACACAGACAGGTAAGCCAGTCTACAGCAACACAGCCTCCCCCTCCCCTTTAACTGTAGCAAGGGCCCCCGTGGTCTGCATACTTTAATAACTCAACTCACATGGTCCAAAACTCCAGGGAGAGCAGTGCAATACTTAATTACACCCAGTCAGACTCAAGCCAGAATGACATTCAGTCCTCCTGTTAGCCTCTCAGTATGGCTTTTTGAGCTCTCAGGGTCTCTGATGGTATGTAGTAGTGTGGAAGCGTGGTAGAAATGTATGGATATGAAGGACTGTATGATTTGTGCATTGTCATGTTTAACTGACCCTGGCCTTCTACCTCCTCTGCCAGGCTTGTTAGACTGGTTCTACACTGCCTGGTCAAAAAGATTTTCAGACCTTATTTTTGACAGGATTCTGTTGATTAAATAGCTCAGAAGTGCCATACGTGCATCTATTTGTGACCTTGTTTTCCTCGGGTACAACTAGACTGTTGGGATGATCGTTTGTCAAGCAAAAACGTATGCAAGAGTCTTGTTTCCCGGTCAGTCATTTATTAAATACATTCATTTTAAGACGACAGTGACTAATGAGAGTGTTTGTTTATTCATCTAAGTGAAGATTGACCAGAAGAATAAGATTTTTTGAGGTTTGTTAAGTTTGTGCCTGGATTTGCCATGAAATCTTGTACTACTATTGATATAATCATTGTTTTGACCTGTGTTTAAAGCTAAAATATTTTCTGTTTTTGCCAACCTGCTCCTCTGATCCCAAATGTAATTGTTTGTCCTACTTAAGGGGAATTCAAACCTCACACTGGACCCATCACTTGACTGCTAACTGGAATGTACTGTATGTCATGAACTCAAATTATATTTAAAGAGCTCCTCCACAATGTAAAACTCACACAGGGGTAAACACCTCTGCAAGGCAGATGTAGGATACAGAGTTTCTGATGTGGTTATACTAAATCAAGTCTCTAATTTGAATCATAATCAGATTTAAATATTGGGTTAGCATCAGTCTGGCGTGGCCTTACAATTTCCCTTCCTCCCTCCAGCAACACCACGTGTTCTTCAAAGAGAGCAGAGTGTGGTTTTGATATATTTCTGTAAAGAAGAAATGTTTTGTTGCTTATATTTTAACATTTAGGAAGTTGATGTTTGCCTCAAGGTAATAACAAAGAGATCTCAAATACAAGAATATAATCATCGAGCTGACTCAGAATTAATGGCAGTAAGATTATTGTCTAGTAACAATTTTGTGGAAGATTATACAGTGTGTTTAGATAACATATTACAACAGTCAGTATCATTACTGTTACTCTGTAAAACATCTACAAACACTCCTTAGCTTACATGCCTCTACAAATTGGAGTACACCAAGGTCATACCAGAATAAGAAATTCGTATAAATCACATTTCAGTTCATGTCAAAGAGCTTCAGGTTATGAAACCAGCTGGCCAGGAACCAAAACAGATACAGATTTAAAGCACTGTTATTGGCAAGCCAATGACTCAGTCATAAAATACAGTAACTGTGCAGCTCTGTCAAATACTGCAAACGCATTAATATTTCAAACCATAAACATCCGTGACATTGATTTAGTTAATGTCCATATGAAAGTAAATGGGTTTGTGGGCACTGGGACCAAGATGATAGACAGATAGAGGGGAAAAGGGGAAAAGATTCAGTATTCTTTATCTCTCTAAATAATATTGTTACAAAAGTTGTCTAAATTGGGCACTGGTTCCTTTGTGTCCGGAGCAATATGGTAACCAAGTGTGGTTTAAAAATCATTAATAAAATATATATGTGAACTTTGTATTTAAAAAACTTTGACAGTATTGTTTCCCTGGGGAGACGTTTACAGACGGGGATAATGAATTCCTCCTTATCTAACCCCTTTCCCATCTTCAAGGCAGGTGCTTAGCTTTGGCCATAAAACTACAGCTAATGAATCAACAGGCCCTTCAGTATGTGCCTGCATGACTGCACTTTGTGTGAGACTATAGCAAAGAGACAGAAGTATTTCTCCAGAATGAAAAGTGGTGCCCCTCACATTTATATTTATGTATTAAGCAGTTGACAGACTCATATGAATAGAAATGTATAACTCTAGGTTTAATTCCCAGACCCTAAACATTTTCAAAACAGTATAAGTGCAAAGCCACAATGTGAAACAGTGAGAAATGAAGCCACTCTGTGAAAAAACGATCAATATCAGACACTGATTTAAAAATCATCTGTAGAAACATGAAACATGAGCTTGAAGCGTGTAAATCTCAAATTTACGCTTGAGAAAATAGCTTTGCTTTCCAAGCCAGGAACAATAATTAACTGCTGCTTGGAAATGAAGGTCTCACCAGGTATCGTTCATCGTCTTTCATCCCTGGAGTGCGGATGAGGTGATTTTGCTCGCCCCTCCAGTCACCAAAGCGACGGAAGAAGTAGTTGGAGAGGAACCTGTTGATGGGGTCCCGGATTATGTTGATGTAGACAGGCTGCTCTATCCTAAACCTTACAGAGACAAATACAGATATAAATTAAGACCTGTACAGAATTGCAACTTTAAACCAACAAACATTAAGAGTTACTGTATTTCCAAATGCGGTTGTTTAGCATTATTGTAAATTGGTGCACAACTGTACCTGGTAAAGTTGAGGAAGTGAACATGCCGTGTATAAAGGAATGGCTGAGGGATATTACTGATGTTCTTCATGAGATCCACCTGAAAAAAACAAAAGCGAAACACACGCACAGTTCATTTGACAAGTCGCACAGAAGAAGAAGAAGTGTAAAACACAGTATCTGCCATAAATACGGGCAATCATCTGAGACGAATGGAGATCCAATCCTAAATGCCAGTGCATAACGTCACGGTGGAAATCAATCATGCAGTTATTACATTAATACACGATAACCAAAAGCATATGCAAGCTCCTGACACTATACAGAGACTTCAAACACAAACACACTGGGTGCACCTTAAACAAATAGTGGCTTCCTAATAAACTAGATGCAGACACAAAGAAACAGCTTCTTCAGATATTGTCAAACTGAACCAAAAATTCCCAAGTGGTTGAATGCTTTAACTGAGCACATAACCACTTATAAAATGTATTTTGGCTGTGTATTGATCTGTTTGTGGGACCACCTTGATTCGATTTGCAGAAACTTCCACCAGAGACTGACATCACCCCTGTTTCAACCTTTGCCTTGACTGCACAGCTTCACAAAATGATATCATTGTTTTGTTCATCTAACAACGTTCACCACCATAGATCTAGTTTCCCCTCAGTCATGCTCAGGAAAGCCAACATTTTCACAGCAATTATTCCAGGTTTCTTCTAACTCTGCTGCTTCAGTATGAAAGATTAAAACACATTCCAAAGGCTGCGCAGGTTTGCATGGAGAGACAGGCTCACAGTAGCCAAAACAAACTTTCAGATATCACAGTGGTGCCATATACAGTGCAGATCCCTTGCATGAGCTCTTTGACTGAAGGCCATGCAACTGAAACCTAATTCTTAGTCATTCCTCACATAAATAGCTCCACATTGTCCACGCCTGTAAGAAATTAGTGACTATGCAAGTTATGTCTCTGCACGAGTGGAGCATATAATATGTTTAATTTCAAAATAATGAAAACACATAATAATGAAGTCATGGCTGACTAGTCATGACCTAGGCAATCAGTTTGAGTGCACGTATGGGTGACGTTAACACTGGCATGTAATATTAAAAGAGAGAGATTTATTATAATTTACTGTACAATCTCTGTCTTGTTTACATTTCCAGGATATGTGAGTTACAGTACATCAACTTATTATTCTTTTTTTTTTTTTTTATGTTTTATTTTTCAGATCTCAGAAAAATGTCTGGATATTTTAAAAGCAGGCTCATTCAACTGAAAATACTTAAGCCATGGTTAAGGAACTATGTTTGAAACCAAGTTTGTATATCGTGTGGGACCCATCGGTCCTTTTTACATGTTACTTTTAATGTTTCCCTTTTATCTACTCAATTCAGCATGATTTGTTCCGCTGTACTGCCATCATTGTCCCAGCTAACTCCTCTGCTGGTCTGGGGAGGGTGTAGACAAACCATGTGCCACTGCCACATCCGTGACACATGTTGATGCCAGAACACAAAACCAAGCCGTGTTACTGCTTCTGTGATTTGAAATCGGATCTTCACTGTGGTGGGTGTGTGCTTTTTCCCTGCAGTCCCTGTGTGGCCTCACCCATCAGTTTGAAGGGAATATGGAGATGCAAAAGCTAACAGCAGGTGACAGGCAGGACCTGTTTAAAGGTCAGCCTGTACTAGTAACACAGGCAAGCACAAAGAGAAGAAAAACATAATCTTCTACATGACTAGTTGTAAAGTGGATGCTTATAAGGTAAGCACAAATGAATAATAAACAACAGCTTAACACTGCCAGACCGTGACACACAGGCCAAGGACAAAACAAAACTGGAGACCAGGGAATGGGGGTAAAGGACACATACACGAGGAGAAACAGAAGAGAGGAGGCTTCAACAGCAGCGGTGATAGGAACATCTCCCCTTAGGATAGCACTTAAATAACCCCGTTGATCCATATGCTGCTTTGACGGCCCTTAATAAAACATGGTCTAGGATTGCCTTCGCAGGGACCCATATGGGTTCAACAGGCTAAAACCAGTTCACTTTCAGTGAAAACAGTCAGCACCAAAGTGGATGACTGGCCGACCGACCGACAGACTGACATATGCTGTAGAATCATTGATCGCACAGGTGCGGGTAGAAGTGTGGGTGTTAAAGAACTGGGTACATCGGGATGAAGAAGAAGACAAGCTGGATGAATCTGAAAATAACAAGGGACATTTTGGCCAGATAATATTACAATATTACTTTCAGAGGTCAATGAGTCCACACACTCGATGCAAGGTGGATTTTTTTTATCCACAGATAAGACTGAATTGGAGAAAATCCTTTTTTTCCCCTTTTCAATTTGAATGACACTTGGTGTAAAGTGTCCTTTATGATGGAAATCTTTTTGTAAAATTGGAGTTAATTTCCTCTGTATTAGCTGTCTGATATTATCATAACAGACTGAATCCCTCTTTATATAAAAACCTTTTCTAGCAGACTGCATTGAACAGCTGAGGAACTGTTTGAATGTCCTGCTCTTATAAACTATGTATAGGCACTGGTTACGTCGTAGCAAGACTATTTGGATAGCAACACTAATATGTACTTGTTTATGTACACAGCACAGTTAATCTAAGGCCCCCAGTCAGATTTGGGCTTCACACCCTCCCTCTTCTCTATAAACTCAGTACATTTCCACTCACTCGGCTTCCACTTTCGGTGAATTTCTGCTGCTATAAAATTTCAAATTTAAAACTTTCATTAGTGCTGCAGAATTTATTTCACTACTCTGGGTCCCTCCTGCAGTCCCTGTCTCTATTAATCCATTTCAATCTACATAAAAAAAAAGTTTATTTCCCTCAAACTGCCCCTTCAACCATTAGTCCAGACCAATTAGCCCAAAGCTAACCCCTGTTGTCCCCTCCCCCATACCCAAGTTGATGTGCAGACCCTGAACACATTTGGCACATTTGGTGAGTTTATGTGCGTGTGTGTGTGTGTGTGTGTGTGTGTGTGTGCATGTGTTTCTGACCCACGCCTCTGGTCTGTCTGGCCAGACCCCCCCCCCCCCCCCCCATTTACCAGGGAGAGCTCCAGGGAGACGGAGGGAAAGTGGAGGACAGTCTGAGATTCCAGGCATACCTGCAACCCCCCGACCCCTGCCCCCCTCCTTCCTGAGCCCCTGTGGCGTCCACACAGGGCTCATCGGGGGGAAACGGAGGAAGAGCCAAAAACCACAGAAAGCTACGACTGCTGCCCTGCATTCAACTCAGTTCAATTAGTCTTAAGTATCACATTCAAAACTAAAGAAGCCTAAATAATCAGACAAACATGGAGAAAGAAATTATGCAAAAGTACATCAAGAGGATCAGTCCAGATATCACAGCAACTGCCCATACATAGTGTGCATAGCTGCTTAAAAAGGCCTTTCACAGTACACAGGAAGTAAGATGTTTACTAATACAATAAATATTCTACATTAACCCCTAACCCTTACCCTAACTGCTTACATTACAAAAACATTGCTGGCGTCAAATCAAAGTTCTTTAATCACCTACAGTTCTCTGTAGGTGATTAAAGGCAAACTGTTGCATTGAGTGTAACTTGTGAGTGTGAAGGAATTTTCCTTCTTGTATGTTAAACTTCCATCTTGTAGGTTAAAGGTAAGTTAAGACAGTGCTTCACAGGTCAGGTCAACTGCCCGTCTCTGTTGGCCTGTCTCACTCTGTGTGCCTGACCATGCCGAGTTGGCTCTGGCACCTGGTAGACCAAGGTCTGCTAGATATCTTCTGTATTCGGGTTCAGACAAAACAGGCCAGCGTCAAGTTTGGGGGCCCTGGATAAGAGAGACTGTACAGAGGCTATGCTGATGTTGGGAGAGCAAAGGTTGGCGTCTTTCCTTGTTTAGATCCAACATCCAATAGAATCTTCACACATGTCAGGCTGAGTTAGAAAATAACTGTTACGGCGCGGTAGCCGTTTGGCAAATATAGGACCCAAGCGCAGAGAGGAGAGGAGACCGGCAGGTATGCTGATTGGAGTTTATTCACACACGATGAGGTTACAGAGTCCAGAGCCGACACAAACACATGGGAACGGGGAACGAGAACCAGAAACTGGAAACACAGGAACAGGAACAGGAACAGGAACCAGGAAACAAGAACCACACAGACACACTGAAACACAGAAGGATCTGACACCCGACAAGGAAAGTGAACTGGTATATATATGGTGGCTGATGACTGAGTAGAGACAGGTGAGGGAACAGGTGAAAGGAGTGAGGCTGATGAGGAGATGGGGAAGGAAGGAAAGACAGAGGGCACCTGGTGGAAGGTGAGGGAAACAAAGCAAAAGTCCAGGCAGTGAGCAGTGAACCCTAACAATAACTCTGTTTGGATATAACGAAACTTAGCAGGTCTGGGCAGGGTAAAATACTGTGCTTCAGGACACCATCTTCAGATTTGAGTAGCAGCAAGCTGTGTTTCACATGTTGTTGTTTTTCCCATTTCTCCTCGATCGAGCTTCAATAAATATTCCTGCGTAAGACATCCAAGTCTCCTGAAACTTCTTCTGTCTCGAGTGAACCAGCACTAAGATTTCCTTCACAGTGAGACGCTACTAGTGAATAACTATTTAAAATCTTTGTTTGTACTGGAGCCAGAGGCTTCTCTGTTTGCATATCTGCGGCTATGTGATGCAGATACACAAGGTTCATGGCTGTAGAGCATCTGTCTGCTGGTTAATGTTTTTGGTAAGAGGGAGGAAACAAGAACCCACAAGAACGCAGACACACTCACAATAAAGATGCTGTATTTCTCTTTCTGGAGGTTCTTAAGAAAGACTTTTTTTTAGAAAGATGTTTCCAGGAAACGTCTTAAACCTCTCTCTCCCACTGAGCTTGCTCCCCCTGTACTGAAGGGGACAGATGGGTCACTATACGCCTCAAATCTGCAGAAGCTCTGCAAAGTTCCAGACGAATAAGGCACCTTCACTTTTTGGCAACCCACGCATGGGGCATCAACCCTGGGCAAATCCATTAGCAGACTACTGGGAGAGCCAGCAGGAAAATGCTCCAAAGACTGCAGGCTCGAGCCAGAACCACAACTGATGAGACCAGCATCTCTAAACTTAGGCGACGCGCGTCTGGATCTGCATAAGTCAACACACACAGAAGTACACATGCAAATAAACACACAAAGACAGAGACACACTTTACAGAATCACACACAAACACAAGCACAGACATACACTCTTAAACAGACAGACCCCCCCCCCCGCACAGATACTGGAATGCACACACTCTTTCTGAAGAGCATTGCTTGGGACCATTCACAGAGATGTTTTATGTCCAGAGAATGAATGAGTCTAATGGTGTTGTGCCACTGTGTGTGCAGCCAACGTTTCAGGGGTTGATGAATGGATAAACAAGAAGCTGTTTCAATATTGGCTTAACATTTACATCAAATCGGTCAGTAATGGCAATACATATTTAGCATCTGCTGACCATTCAAAAGTGGTTAGCAGTAGCTTATTCCTAAAGGATGATGTCAATAATGTCATGAGAGGATGTGAGTCATCGCTGCAATACTCCCGCACAAACACACAGTTAAGTCACTTGCTCACCCAGATGACTAAAGGAGGCATTGCATTACTGGGAAATGTCACTGATAGCAGTGCATTTGCAGAAGCATGTCCTTCACTGGTTTTCTGAGGAAATTCACCTTCTCCTCTCTTCCTGCATCTGCCCACCAAAATGTTAACACCCTTTGTCTGAGTAGCAGAGGGACTCATTGAATTCCCCATGTGCAGTATTCCACTATTAAGCATTTTGAGTGCTTTTATTTTATTTTTAATATTTGTTCACATTTTGCCGATAGTTCTTTTGTGAATCTACTTATGTCAAATCTTGAATGCAGGACTTCTACTTGTAGTGGAATATTTTTACACTGTGGTATTTGTACTTTTATTTAGATAAAAGGTCTGAATACATTGCTCAATGACACTTCAGTACAGCTGTTAGTTGCTCTCACAGGGGCCTGAACCCAAATCCCTTGGTCAAAGCCAGGTCTCTGTATGCTATCCTGCCAAAATTGGGGCTTGTTTTTGGAACTACAGTTTGGAGTCATGTTTGCATCAAAATAAACAGTGCCCAGTAAATCCAATAGTAATGTGGCTGGAAAATCTTTTATTTACATTATCCATTTGTTTAGTTTATGAACATAAAACATTTTAATGGTTAGTGGAAAGGGCCGTAAGAGAATGATTATGTGTTTAATCACAAAAAAATCAGTGCCATTTAGATATGCTTTATGCACATTAGCATTTGCATTGGCATTCCCACTGGCACAGGCCAGCACTTGTAAGTGTCTCAAAAGTCTGTGGTCTTTAAATGAAAACAGTTTTTCCTCTGTAAAGCCAACACTCATGTCCTCGAGATATTTCAGGAAATAATAAAAGGAGATTCCCCATCCTTCAGCCTTGTTCTCACACTGACTGGAAGACAAACACTGAATGAGCTCCTGCTGCTGTTATGTTCACTGTAACCACACAGTTAAGTGCAAAATACAAATAAATTTTCCAAAAACAGTAAGTGTTACCAACTGTACAGTGGGGATGCTGTTTGATTTGACAACAGCAGCTGCTTTGAATCTGGCTGATTTTATGAAAGGCCTGGCTGAATACTTATATAGAGATGATCAATGCATAAAGCAGTGTCTTCAGAAGTGGGCTCTGAAAACCACAGGGTCCAACAGGAGCCCAAACAATAAAAAAATAAGTAATGTCATCTTTCCAGATGTGAGCAGCACAATAAAAATGATCAAGTACAAGAATATGACAAATTTATTTTTGTTTATTTTTTTCATGTTTTAAGCAAACTCTACGATCTGCTGAAGGTCATTTGATCTGATTGAGAGATCCAACAAGTGAGAGCTAGGTGAGATTGTTTTGACTAAAATAATTATACCTACTTTTAGGTTTTCCTTTGTCTGCTGTTGCTTCCCCTGTTATACTATGTCAGATATGCATTTTTTTTTCTACCAGGAAACTGGTAGAAATGTATGGTTGCTTTGTGTTGTTTTGTTTAATTGATGTTGCCTTACTCTAACACATTTTCAGGAACCTATAGGAGAACATCATTTGCATCTGTTACATGTATAGTATATGTATATGTATATACTGTCTGACAAGATGATCCGTAATTCCTCTTCACTTATTGTAATTCGGTAATTCTGACCTTTTGAGGGAGCACGTTAACAACCTTTAAAAAATCAAAATAATAAAATAAAAAGATGGTATTGCTGGATATGTATAAGCAT
Organism: Lateolabrax maculatus; assembly: GCA_031216445.1. Classification (NCBI taxonomy): domain Eukaryota; kingdom Metazoa; phylum Chordata; class Actinopteri; order Acropomatiformes; family Lateolabracidae; genus Lateolabrax; species Lateolabrax maculatus. The sequence continues at coordinate 10,519,546 of CM062212.1, read as the reverse complement.
ACACATAAATACACAAGTAAAAAGAAACCATATACAGATGTGCTCAAATTTGTTAGTACCCTTCCAGCTCATTGAAATAATGCTTCATTCCTCCTGAAAAGTGCTGAAATTAAAAGCTATTTTGTATACTTGCATGCCTCTGGTACGCCATACAATAAAACAAAAATGCTGTGAAAAGAGATGAATTATTGCTTATTCTAAAAACATATTCTAAAATGGCCTGCACACACTGGTTGGTACCCCTTAGAATAATTGGATTATAGTGATATTTCAAACTAATTAGTTTATTTCAGCTTATTTAAATGGAGAAAAGTAGTCAGTGTGCTGTTTGGTTTGTTTGTGTACACCACATCGAACTTGGACCAGAGAAAGCAACAGAGAGACTTTTCTGAAAAATCAGAAAGAAAATAATAGACATGCATGGTAAAGATACGGGCTACAAGACGTTTGAGGTCCATGGAAGTGTAGCCAACACAGTAAAAGATGGTGGAGGCTCGGTTTTGGGGCTGCCCTGCTGAGCCTGGCACAGGATGCCTTGAATTTGTGGCACAGGGCACAACGAAATCTCAAGACAATCAAGGCAGTGTGAAGCGAAAAGTGTCAGAAAGTTCTGTCTCAGTCGCAGGTCATGTGTGCAAGATAGAGGCAGCCCCCTAAGTGGAATTACTCATTTTCAAGTCAACCAGACAGTGGATAAAGGACAAAATAGCATAAAACCTCTGACACTTCATCTTGATTGAATCTTTGAATCTATCCCCGACTGCACCACCATCTCTTTTATCTTACCTGTTCATGTTTCGTGAGGCGTGTTTTATTGTGGATGTCTGAAGAGACCAAGTTGAACTGGTGTTTCTCAGCCAGTAACCTCAGCAAGATGACCACCGTCCGGCTGCCACACTTCCCCACACGGTTATAAACCACCTGGCTGGGGAACGGGAGCACCTGTGAACACCCACACAAAGAAAAGCATGAAGAGAAAGAAAGAAAGAAAAAAAACAAAGAAAAAAAAGTCCCACTTGCTTTTCACGAGTATGTTAAGATGTTACAACTGTATATGAATTTTACTGATGTGTGTTGTATATATATATATATATATCTATAGGACATGTTTTAGGGCACCAGTGTGTCGCACAACTGGTCATTAAAGGCAGTGAAGGAAAAGACACAAATTGTGGAAAAAACAAGAGGAAAAAACAAACACAAAAACAAAGGAAAATCCATCAAACTCTGGCTGGATTCTCTTGCCCCTTTTTCTCTGACCTTTGACTTCTGTTTCTTACATCTACTCTCCCCAGGGCTGGACTCAACTGACCCTGCAACATATTCCCTTTGAGCTACGAAACACAAACACACACACACACACACACACACACAAACAAACACGCACACACACACACACACACACACAAACATGCACACACGCACTCAAAGATTGAATGCAGGCATAAATGCTTTCATCTTCTTCTCTCTTCATCTGCTCATTCCTCCACTGAACTCAATGAGTCAGAGACTTTGCTGACTTTTCGGCATAGCGAAACTGACACAACTTTTCAGTGTTTTGTCACACACACACACACACACACACACACACACACACAAGCTACAGCATGTGCACGTACACACCACATGACTCACCATTTAAATAACTAGCTCAGCCATGATTCAGAGACTCAAATAAAGTGGATGTGAGTGAGTAAAACGTTTATCTTTGGAAAACAAGCTAAATCTAGAACTGGAAGAAGGAAGAAGTTGAGACTCCTATACGTGTTGAACGCAAGATTCATTTTAGTGCAAGGGCAGCAGGAAAATGCACGCATTTGGCAATCATCCCTAAGGGCCTACACCGTTTACACAAGTGGCCCCTCAAGAATGAAGGCTATCCAAGCGAATTTACCAGTGAGAACAAGAGTGACAGAAAATAGGGGGCCATTTAAAGGAATTAAGGGAAGCATGAGAGAAAGGTAGACCGGTTATTTAAAAGACATCTGGAAGATTTATTTTAGAAGTGATACAGATCTACCACAAAAAAACAAAGGCAGATCAGTTCTGTGTTGCCTTGAAAACCCTCTTCCTCATCACTTCAAATAAAGCTTTCCTGTAACTCAGATGGGGGGGGGGGGAAATGCGGCAGGGATAAATTCTTGTCGGCGTTCCCAGTCAGGAACGAGGATTGGGCTAGCTTTATAGTTGGCTGACTGATTGACTGTTACCAGATGAAGCCCTCACTTGTTTGTGTCCCTCTCCACTGTGACATGAAATTATTAGTAATCTTTAGTTTATCTCAGAGCTCTTTAGCTCTGGCGCTGACTTGCTGATTTTGTCTCGTCTCCCCAACAAGCAGCAAGTGAGGGCCTTGCTGAGTGTTTGCCAGATCCAAGTAGAAACACAGAATAACAACATGACAGAGCGCGAGGGAGTACAAGAGGAAGAAAGAAAGAAATGGACACTAGTGCCAAGAAAAAAAAACGGTCTCATGACAGGTCATCACTGTATCGATCCCACTTCGTTGTGTTGTGTTTGTTTTCCCCAGAACCAGAGCTTTTTCCCAGACGTTATTAGAGATTGAGCCGGTGTGACATAATGTGAAAATAAGATGCGTGAGTACATTTGCTCCGGGATGAGGGAGGGTGTATTGGAAAAACAATTCACTGGTGATATCTGTGCTTATACAAGCGTATACATGTTTTGTTGAAAGGCATGCTTCAGCTTGTTTTTTTTTTAAATTAAAAATATATCAAAATAATTTTATACATTAGAGGTTGATGGTGTCCAAAAGCAAACAAAAGCACTCAAATAATGGTACATGTCTGAAATTTCACTCAGTTTTGGGAACGATTTTGAGCAAATAAGAGATGGTTCTCTTGGACAGCAGTCCAACATTCCTCAGTGTTTGCCAAGTAACTACAGACTTCACAGCTTATCACAATAATGAGGCGGACAAAATACATGCAGTGTTTTGTAAGACACCATTCCCTGCTGATATGATGACAAATGACTGTGTCAGACCTCTAACAGCCTGGTGTTGTATAACACAAGAATAACATCAGAGATGCCATCAAAAGTCCAAATCTCCCGCCGGCATTGACAGCACTGAAAGGGCAACCTTTCAATTTGTGCTATTGTTGTTCCCACTCTGTAGAACTTATGTTTCTAATGCATGCTGTGAGAAATGTTTGCAGTGTCTGCTGGTAAGGGATTCTGTCAATTATCGATCCACAGTGTAAAAAAGAATTAGTAGCATGGCTGTTTTCCACCTTGTCTGATCTGTGTTCTTACTACTGAGAGTCAGGCTCTTGTGGTATTTACAGCTCTGTTGCTGGCGAGCCAATATCAAGCAGACTTAATAATAATAGCCTAAAAGAGAGGACTGACTGTGACTCTTGTTGCAAAGACACATTCATAGCTGCAAGCATGTAGGCCTGCTTGTTTTATGTCAGCACATCTAAAAAAATAATAATCAGTTAATGCCACATCAAAACCTCCAGACAGGTATCAAAACCAAACACCTCATTATGATACAATCTGGCTAACTAAAGCAGGGCACAGTATACTCTGCAGAGTGATGTGGTTTATAGTTTATTGGCACAAGACAGGGATAAGTCAAATAGCAAAACAGCCTATAGCACACAAATGTATGAGCAGTAAATCAAAAACAGAGCATGCCAGTCTGACAAAAAGGGGCCGAATCCTCATCAACAAGTTTATGATAGTGTGCTCCCATGCTTTGATGGCGATGGCAAGAATAGCATGCAAACTGCCGCCGGTATCTGTATTAAAGTAAATTATTGATGAAACACGCATGAGCCATGATGATGAAGATGCAGAAAAATAGAAATGCATGGGAAAAAATAGCATATGTCAACATTTTAGAGACCCCCCCCCCCAAAAAATCTCCCAAATCAGGTTTTCAGGGGAGAGCATTGCTTATTAAGAGGAGCCAAGCTCCCCCGGCTCCCCTGTAGTTCACACCCTGCTCTCATGCTCTCTCTTCCACTTTCTCTCCTCTTACTTTCTCAGTGTCCTATCATTTCTAACACCCCGCCCACTCACTTGCACCGAAAACTCCAAAGGCTTCATGCTGTTTTGAGACATTTTCAGAAGCGACACTGGTTCAACAAATATACATGAATTATCGTCTCTGTCTCATGGCCAGACCAGCCATTTCTGCAGAGAATGAGCAGAATTCTGCTAGATCGCCACCTTCAATCATATACCAGCAAGTTTGAGAACATGCCCTGGTTTGCCACATATCAGGGCCACTGCACACACATTCATTTGTCTTCCTGCTGCAGCTCCTGGAAACACACACCAGTACGCCACCGCTAAGCTGCACTTCACTGGTTTTACTTAGCCCTGCTCTGGGTTCATCGCTCTCTAACAGTCAACTGCTCATCCCACGCTGAGGGGAGAACAGCATTTTAAGAATTCAGTCAGGACACAGCAGAGCTTCTCAGCACTTCCTGTTATTAATGATCTATCCATTCATCTCAACACCCACCCAGAGACAAAGAGAATGAGGGAGTCTCACTGCTCTAAGTAGCTGTGACAGCGTAGCTTCCATCCAAGTGTGTTTATGTGAATTAAGATGAATTGATTTTAAATGGCTGAGAGGAAATAGGAAACTTTGAAAACATTTCCTCAGTACCACTGCTAATGTGCTACACTTGTGTGTGACAAATGGAGACCGAAATGCTTTTGTTGTATAATCAATAACCTTTCAGGCTTGCATGGGCATTAGTTTGTGCATTAGAATATTTCTGAGTGCAATTGTTTTGTTTAGTCAACCGGTTTCAATAAATATGGATAATATTAGCCCACAACATCATCAAAACTTATCTTACATCACTCAGTTCTTTAAAGACTCTTCAAAGACATTTCAGCGTCGCTACTGCTTTTTTTTTTCTTCTTTAGATCAGACGGAAATTCACCATATAAAACATAACTTCTGGGATTGCCTTAAGAATCGTAGTGGTTGAATAAGATTATATAGAATAACGCTATAGTGTCTATAAACAGTTCTGTTTCGAATTTTGTGAAATTGGGGAATTAGGAAAACCATGATGGGATATGAGTGACATCAAGTGATATTTAGAAACACATTTTACACATGTGTAAAAAATGTAGAGGGCACATTCTTGCCATGCTTCCATACACAAAATGACTCATAACTCTATTCTAAGAGCTGCGCGGTTTTTCCATACGCTCTCATTTACGTTGAGCTTTCAACTGGATTTCTGATCTTTCCCTAGAGTTACCAGAACCTCAGCCTACTGCGTGCACATGCTGTAATGCGACCAAACTCCGCTGAAATGGAAGATCAATCTCAGCTGCAGCAGGACGTCAACAAAACGATAATGAGAGATGTGGCTGATGTAGCGCTTGCCACTGACATGGCATTAGCATCGTCTGTCGGGGAGATGAGATGACGACAGATATGGAATCAATCAAAGTTAGCAGCTAATGTATAATCACAGTCAGCCTTGTCTGTGTCTATGGAGGCTGTATGTAGTTAGTTGAGCCTGTAGAGCTACTGAGGTTCAAGTCAGACAGCCAGAGTGAAAGGAGGAAGAGAAAGAATAGTTTATTGATTTCAAACTAAGGGAAATTGGTAGGGCAGAAATAAGTATTAAGTTGAGGTTCAGTTTTATCTTTGTGGAAAATGATTATTGATTAACAACAATATAGGTCTTGTTTCAGGGACACAATAAAATCTGGGGTCTTAAATAAAAAAACAAACTTGATAATGTGGATTGAGAATGTTGCATTTGCATCTTTACTAAGAAATATGTATAAGCTTTTTTACTGCATTATCTATTATTGATGGTCAATTCTAGCATATTTTGTAATCAAAAATAAAGATAAAATTATATAGGAATATTATGATAGTAATTTTTTTTTCCAGCTCTGAATTGTGTCTTCAGCTCTTCAGTTCCATCTGTCTCAGGATAGGGCATCCAGTACTGTATGTAGCCTGAGGCAAAAAAGTCCACCTACCAACATTTTTATCAACTCAGCGTTATATTGAGTAAAAATCTTTGGTAATGTCTTCTTTTGACATATAGTACCATGCTTTAATCCCTTAACAACACTTAGAAAGGAACATCTTATTCAAAAAGCTAAAATAACAGCTTGTTAGTAAATTCATTTTTATCAGTCCCCTCTGCTGCTTGGAGCCTCCACACTCCATTAAAATCACACTTTTCTGTGTCAAAATGAACTCCAGAGCTCCTGTGTTTGTATAATAATGTAAATATTCAGAATTGCCTCAGGACACAGTTAAGCTGTTACACTCTCCGCTCTATCTCCAATGGGAAATGATGGAAACTATTTGTGATTCATTAAGCTTCATTTCCATTACATTTCTGCAAACTCATATAATATTGATAGCTTGGCATCAAACATACAGTAAAGATAAAGTAAACTGGCATTGTGAGCCTATTCTAAGTGAGACATCAAGTTTTGTTTCAGATAATGACTTTCTCTGGAAAAAAAAAAAACTGGCAACTAAGAAAATTCCAAAAGCGTGCCCACAGCGTTCCAGTAAGCCACAGTTTGTTTCATATAAATAACACTTTTATCTGTATGAAACAAGCATTGTGGCTGTCTGGTTTGGCTTAGTGGCCAGAACAGGCTTTACAAAGTAAACATGTAACTCACAAACAAAGCCCAAATGTGACCTAACTCAACAGCTGCTCACATCAGCCACAAACAAACCTGTAACCAAACTAGATGAAGTCTCAGCTTAGGGACATGTTAAATGCTATGCCCAAACCAGAAAAAACACCACGACTCCTCGATACACAACGGGAAAAAGGCCAAAAATAATGAAAAAGGTACTAAATGGGAGAGGAATGAGGTGAAAATGAGGTGGTGATTGATTAAAGAAGGAAATAATGAACAAGGGGCAGATGGGGGAAGAGAGAAGTTGGCAGGGATAAAAAGAGGGAGCACAGAGGAGAGATAGTCATGCAGACATGCAGCTGGATGAATACAAGGCCCCTGTGTCAGCGCTGTATGTGTGTGAGAGAGAGAGTGTGTTCAGAGCATTACTGTAGCACTGAAGCCAGGTCCAGTCGGTATTTAGAGTGAGTTTGCACGCAGCTCTTTCACACAGACCTAACCCTTATCCTGACTGGACTGAACTGGCTTGGAAACGCAGGGCAGCACATCAGAGACAGAGAGGTTAGGGAAAAATATGAAGGGACAAAAAGGGGGAAATGGGATAAAGGAGGAGAAGGAGTTAAATGGGAAATGACATAGAGAGATGGAGAGAAAGACTTACTCTTGGAGCAGGGGGCCCGTGGTCATCCAGATATGTGGATTCCCCTGCAAAGACAAGTAAGTACAAATGTTAGGATGCTGAAATACTGAGAGTACAACCACTTTAAAGGACCACTCATGGGGACCATTAATTCGATTCATTCAACCTTAGCTCCACTCCACATTTTGCTTTCAGTTTCAGAAACAGGTGGCACTTCACTTCAAACCCCACACCCCAACACAACGAAGTCTCGCTCATCCTCTGTCAAAGAAAACTGCGTAGCTCCTCTGCATCAAGCCCAAGGATGTCACGAAGAGAATTCCAACCTCTTTATACAGTATATTGAACACTGTGAAGCTGTTTTATGGGGGAACAATGGAGCTCATTCAAAGCTGCTGCACACTGAGGGTCTGTGCCTGCGTTTCAGCCCACTGTCAGAATCCAGGCCCTGGCTTCAGACAGCGGCCTTTTTCTTTGGCTGTCCGTCCAGACACACAGAGACGGATTGCTTCTCATCACATTGACAACATTAAGGTGGTTGGCCCAGGAGAAAGGGAGAAAGACAAATTGGAGATCGAAAGAGGAAATATTGCATAAGAGAGCAATCTCTCCTTGTGTTTCTGCGTTGTGTGAAGGTGATCCAACACACAGTTAAAAATAGCGAGAAATGATGCATGAACACACACATTGTTCTTTAATCATACAAAGTTTCCCACTTGGCACACACTTAGAGATTTTATTACTGTGTATGCTTGTGCTGGAAGTGCATTGTATGACTTTGTAAGTACTGTTTATACTTAAGATAGTGGTGTATAAGCTTTGAGTAATTAGTCTGACACTGAGATCCAATCTGCCTAGGTTTGGCTCTGTTACAATATCACTCACACACACACACACACGCACACACAGACAGACACAAACACACACACAGCAGATTTACCGTATAGAACCTGCATGGCCTCCTGTGCGTGTTGTGCCTCATTAATTCATCAGGTTCTGGATGTGCGAATACTGACACAGCTGCACTATGCTCACCCTCAGGTGGGTTTTAGACTCTTTGCATCTGTCTTTGTCTCTCTTTCATGACTGTACACACTTTTCCTGAGGAATGCTGAGGGAGGAACGCGTTTGCAGCTCTTCTCCGAAGCATTGGAGGTCATGGCAGGGCGAGGATGCAGAGGCAGACATCTCTGTTCCTTGCTCTCTCATCAATCACGGACAACCACCCCCCACGACCTCCAACCCCTCCCCATGTCCCGTGTGTGCTTCTCATTAGCGTTTTGGATAGGGGATTGGAACTAATTTTTTCCAGGGCACGAGGCTCATAAAAGCTGACAGCTGCCCTCCGCCCCCACCACCCACAGAGAGGAAAATGAACTTAAAGAGCCACTGTACAGTGTACTGTACTCATCGACCCCTTTGTCCTCTGATCCAGATGTCAGTCAGAAGTCAGAGAGGAGGACGAGACGTTTGTGGGACTCTTTGGCTTGATTAAGAAATATTTAGTCCAAAACAGAACAAAACAGACCATAGCCCAGAAAAATTCATTGTACATTGTGGCTGGATTTTTATTGTTCCCAGTGTTTACATGACTAATCTACTATGACTTTACCCCGCACCCTACACTAGACCATCTGTTCATACAAATACACTGGAATAACTTTCAGAACCAGCACTGCCTCCAACCATTTCCTTACATTGAGTTATGAATACGGATTGGTGGCAAATAAACGGAAAAACCTAAAAAAGACAGACGCTCTCAGGAAATAGGGGTTCACTGAATGGTTGGATGAGTATGAAAATTATGTTTCTTGTGCTGTGGCCCTCAGAGATGCTGGTAGGTGGATTTCTTTACCATTAGAGCGAGGCAAGCTTTGTCCCCAGTTTCCAGTCTCTGGGCTAAATTAACTAGCTGGCGACTGTAGCTTACAAATATTTAAGGTACAAACAGAAGAGTGGTAGCAATGTTTTCATCTAATTCTTGGAAAGAAAGTTAAGCATATTTCCAAAAATGTTGAACTTTTCCTTCAAACATGTTTGAAAGCAGAACAGCTGGTAGATAGGTCGGATTGTGGATCTGGAAAAAACATTACAACAGCCTCTATTTATCTCCAGCATAGTTTCAACCAACAACAGAACGTCAGAGTTAAGGTTCCCTCACAACGACTGTGAACAGTGTGGGTGGGTGCTCTGGTAGTTCATCCATGCACCTATAGGAGATTCTGGATCAACATGTCGGATAGGGCAGCGCTCTCCAACAAGATCAAAACACCAAAGGAGGGAATACCTTTTGGAAGACTGGTGTTTAGTCTCTCCGGTACAGGTCCAGAGACTTGTAACATCTATTCCAAGGAGAAGTGAAGCTGTTCTGGCAGTTTGTGGAGGCCAAACACCTTACTAAAACACTTAATGTTGATTTTTCCTTTCATTTGTCACCTTCTGTATTCCAATGTAAGTACTACTAATAGACAGGGGGGTTAGGTAGGAAAGGGCGTGTGTGTGTGTGTGTGTGTGTGTGTGTGTGTGTGTGTGTGTGTAAGTAATGGAAGGAGAAACTGAGTGTGTGGATGCATAGGCATGTAGCTAAATGGTTAATTGGATTACTGTGTCACAAGATCCATGGACTGGCCTCTGGCTAAGAGCAGCTGCATAACCATTTCTAAATACAATTATCTAATCAATACTGCAAGACGGACAACATAAATCAGTCTTGCTTTTAAGTTTTAATCAGTGAATTCTAAAACATTCTATATATTACCCAGAGAAGTCTAACTACTAGAAGAACTAAGATTTAGTCTTCACTAAATTAAGAAAAACTGTGTGGCAGATACAAGCTCATGATCTGATGCTTCCACAAAGCAACACATGTTTTATGATTCTGAAAAACATATGCAAGCAATACAAGTTAAAATCCTAATACTGTACATCGTCAAGCTGACATATTAAGCAATGTGATTTATATGGCAGAACAAAATGTGAAACTCTGTGAAGCTGATCATTGCCATAGATGTTATTTTCTGCATGAATCAAACATCCAACAGGATCTAATTATTATAAATCTGGTAAGAGATCCCTTAGCTCATACTCACTATTTTTCCCACAGATTTTAGACCAACAAACTGAAACTCTACTCACACCACAGGAAACCACTATCAAACATCTATATTCTTATGTCCATGTCTTATGTGCTTGTCCACACTACCTGAACCCTGTATTTACATAAGTGGAAGCATCCAATTAAACTTTAGAAACTAACACAAAAAAGAAAACACAAGGCCAGCCGCTGGCCTCTCCAGGAACTTGTTAAACTGAAATAACACCTACACCAAATAGTCACCTCATCAGCTGAGAACATTTTTTTCTCCAGTGAAAAAATTAGTAATTTGTTTGTTGTTAATTCAGAAATTCGACTTACAACAACCTGTACAGCTGCAACAGTCTCACCCAAGCTTGGGGCAATTGTTTTTGTCGCTATATATCTGAAGATGACAGTCCCATTGTTCATCCCGCCTACAAAACTCTGATTATTGATGATTCTTTTGTATGGAGAAAACATAGCATTGGTCTGCACAAAATGTGTTCTATCAATGTTGGAAAAAGGTCCATAATATTTCCTGACAAAGTTAATTTCAAACCAAAGAAAACATAGAGATCCCTACATTTTTACGGGGAAAAAAACCCACCGGGCTTTGACCGAGTCATCCCAGAATAAGTCCTTCAAGCTCTGGAATTTTCCCCTTTGGTGTTGGCCTGCTTCAGGAATGCTACAGTACGTTTGGGAATTTCATAAACATGTATTTAGAGCATAGACCATTTCATTTGCTTTGTGAAATTGGCGACTTAGCTAAGTAGAGCTTAGAAAAGAACACATCCCAGAATAGGCCGAGGTGGGAGCGGAAAACCACACAGGAATGGCTGTTGAGAATACGGCCAAGAGGAAAGACGCAGTGTTGAAGTTAAGGGGCCTTTGCGTTGCTGTGGGACACGACTCAAAGCAAAGATGGAGGGTTACAGAGCTGCTGCCCTGGAATGTTATACAAGTATGTGAAACCAGATTACAGGTTACACAGACTATAAAGACTAAACTTTCTCATCCTTAACCACATCCTGCTGTAGTTTCTGTATCTACCACAGACGACAACGAGAGAATGAAAGGTGTGTGCTGTCTTCAAGTCCCTGCTGGCTTTGTTGTAGGGATATAGAGCATAGTTTATAAATTAAACAAGAACAGAGAGGAGAGGGGAAAAAGTGTGAAAGAGTTTAGATGGACAGACAGATATCTCATGACAGTCTGCACTGCAGTCGAAATTTACATAACTTCTGCCAGACCTAGCTGTGTAAAACACTCCCAGTTAAACTTCGACACCTGTGTATGGTTACAGCCTTACTAAATATTTGTGCCATAATAGAGAGCATACGCACAAACAAAGTCAGCGTGTACGGGTTACATACATGCTTTTGTGCGTGTTGTGAAACGTGTGTGTGTGTGTGTGGTCACCCAACCCTTTGATTTGGAGTGTGGGAGTGGCCCCCCCATTAAGACCCGTAGCTCGACCCATCTACGTAATTACAGAAGGGAGTTAAGCTAAGGGTCAGGGTCTCCACCCACTACGCCCTGCTCCACATCACCTCTCGGTCACTTGAGAATCAACAATGGTCAGACAGCTTTGCAATATAAATACAAAAGCCGTGCCACTGCTATGTTATTGCAGGTGCCCAAAGACCAAAACCCGGTAGGGAGACTAATTTGTGGACTTTCTGCTTCCCTAAAATTTTGGTTACTGAAATGGAGTAGGAGGACTGTAAGAACATACACACGTGCATGCAGATGTGCAGGGGTTCGGGAGACTTCAGGACGACTGTCAGCATGTCATTTGTGGACACCAGTGGTTGCCACCGTGTATACTGTGCGACAGGGACGTACCACTAAACTGATGACGCAGCAAAGCAGTGCTGACTCTGGTGGCTGCGCAGCCAAAAAACCAGAAGTCAAAAATAGAAGAGATGCTTTGCGGAACAGGACTTTTTTTTCTCCTCCAAAGCTTCTTTTAAGGAAAGAGGAAACAGGAGTGGCTTGTATAGTTTATAGGAGAAAAAATCAATGTGAATGCCTGTATTGTTATGTGTTAAAAATAGTCAAAGGGTAAACAAGTAAGGTTGTTGACAAAGATGCTATATGACAACCCATAGCATTCATAACTGACACACTTTGAAGTAATGAACAATTTTGAATCAAGTCTTGCATGTTTTGTTGGGTAACAGTTGATCAGTTCTGTATTTAGCTACCAGTGCATTTCAAATTTGATGTTGAAAATAACACACTTTGAACTGCCACTCTCAAACTACCATCAGTAGATTTCACACTTGGGAAAGCAACGTTATCTGCAGCTGAGTCATCTGATGTCTCAAAATGTGAAGAGGCAGTCGATGAGACTGAATGAAGCTAAGCAAAGTGAATTAAATCAAGTGAGGTAGTTTGAGCATGCAAAGTAACCACATGAGGAGCAGTGGAGAATCACCTGCTTAAAACCCAAAGGCCGTGGTGCCGCAGGATTCCTGAATTTAAAGTTTAAGAGAAAAGAGGATTTCAATCACTTTCGGAATCAAATTTCACAGCACAGAGCAGGGACTGCTCTCCAGGTGCATTTAACAAGGTGTTCTTTTTGAGTGTAATCAATTTAATGTATTCGAGTTCAGTACATCTAGTATTGCTCTTGGTGCCACTGTGACTGAACCTTTTTCTTTGCACTGATTTCTACACAAAAACAGGTAGAATCCTGACCTCACGAGACCCTACTGGCTGTCACAGACTCAATGAACACTGGCTGCCTCTGAAAATTAGGTAGCTTTGAATTGAAGAAATGAGCAATGAAGAAGAAAATTGGACAAATAGCTGAAACCCTAAAACATGTCTGATGCCACACAGTCAAAGTAGGAGAAGTCATCACTCATCAACTGGTGAGGCAGTGATGTGAATACTGTGGGCGACCATATCTTTATGCCCACCTTTATATGAGAAAGAATCACACATCAGAAACAGAAAATATTGTTATTCACAGGATGTGATACTGTTAGGGGTTTCCAGTAAACTGCAGGCTCTGTCATTTAATTCTGGACAAGTCACTTCCCCTTCAGAAAGCACAGGAGTGCTCGTCTCGGCTTGTGGACATGTGGGCACGATAGCCCAGCGCTACCCTGTCCTTATGGATAAAGAGCCTGCCGGTGGCCATTTTGATCGACCAGTGATTTTACCCACACAATCCTACAAAAGAAGTCAAATGCAGGGGACCTTTTAAGTCATACTTTTAGATTGATAAAGAAAATTTAATATTAAACACCAATATCCTTTGAGGCAGGGGGGAAATTCCACATTAAAAAAAGAGCAAAGGAAAGAGGGTTAGAAATATATTTCTGCGTCTTTATGACATTCATCCAAAGCATGGTAGTGAGTTGAACGACCAACATAGGGTATGTTTTGGACAGATTGCACATTATCTTGTCGTCAACACACACGAGGATAGAAAATATGTTTACAGTCAAAATGAAAAAATGCCAAAATTCTAGTCATCTCTGAATATTTTAAGATACAAATAATGGTAGACCATTGAACAACAACAACAACAGCAGCAGCAGTTAAACTTCTGCAGCCAACTCATTAAAACCGACCGCAACTGGGCAACTACTCACCCTCTGCTGCTTTGCACCAGCTCTTAACTCCCCAAAAACACCAGATGTGGAAATGGATCTTGCATAAATGCCTGGGCCCCACAGCTACACACAATCACGCCTGGTGATGTCTGTGCCATACACTAGTGGAACTCGAATGAAAACTCATGGTGCTAGACAGTAAATTAAGTAGTTGTCTTTTTGTGAGATGTTGCGCAATTAGCACCAGCAAGATGTTCTCTCTCCATAAATACATATTATTGTGTCATCTCGCTCAGGCAATGGGGATGAATAAAAAATGGTTGTCCAATTATCTTTGACTATAAGTATTACCTAAAAACATACAGTACATTCAACACTACAACATTGAAATTGGAGTTTTGATGCTTTTGAATACCAGAAAATTAAAAAACACAATTATTTTGTTGTATATACCAGTGTTCTTTCACGTTGTCTTGACTAGGAGCTTTGACTGTAATACTGTAATTGTCTTTAATTTACTACCACATTTGCAGGGCTGCAACCAGGACAGAAGGCTCTGCCTGAGTGAAAGAAGCTCCAAAAACACTCTACTTTAATTGTTTGTTTACAATACAGCTCCCTTGGCCCTGAGCCTCAACCAAGCTAAATCAGTGTTTGAAAGAGACCTATCTTCTTTTCTTTTTTCTTTTTTTTTTTTGCAACACAAACTTGTTTATGAGTCTGAAGCCTATCCCTGTTTTTCCTGTTATGTGTATCTCCTCTCTCTGATAATAACTACCCTCATGGCCGATGCATCAGCCGGAGCTGACCAAAAATGTGTCTTTCTCGTGAAATGTCACAACTATCTGATATGAACATTTTTCATCACCCTCCTACATATGTTGACTGGCATTAGCAAGAAAAAATACAGGAATTAGAACAAAAAGATACAAAAAAGGATTAAAATATGTTATTCCAACATTCATCGGACAGAAAACAGACAACACCCGGTTGTGGGAACTCTAAACAATCTACACCCTTGTTTTAGGATTCAGTGGTGATGCTGCTGAGTCACAGATGAGGCATACTATAGATAAATCTGGAAAAACACAAAGAGTTGGGTGCGTACTCATGCCTAGCTGCACAATCATCACCAAACCATATATTTTTAGACTGTTGGTGAACCAGATCTTAACATCTATTTTGTATTTTTGCTGGCCTGTCATGATGTTAGCCATGAAGGGTTCTTTTTCTGCCTCCACTGTGAGCAAACTAAAAGGCAGCCATTATGACCACTAAGGGTGAGGAACTCCTGTGGTTTCATGCCAAGAATCTTTGCTTTATATGTTTAGCTGTTCCACACGAAAACACATACATGGTTCATGAGTCTTAAACCTGCAGGATTTCTCCCACTGTGTGTGATTTCACACTGAGCGTCAGTTATCTGCTTGCTTTAGGTTTCACGCTCGAATGTGCATGTAGCCACCGAGAAAGCCTGGAATCTGGAAGACCTGCAATGTGCTCTATCACATAGCAGCAGGCATGAACCCCACAGCCAAGGACACATAAAACACATACACACAAACACACACACACACACACACACACACACACAGACACACACACACACACACACACACACATGTGAATCACATCTGTGAGGAGCCTGAATGAGGCTACAAAACAGTGAATCCGAACTTAAAGGAACAGTTTGAAATTTTAGGAAATACTCTTATTAGCTTTCTTGGTGAGAGTTAGATGAGAACATCTATCAATCATTTTTTTATGTCTGTATACTAAACATGAAGCTGGGGCCAGGAGAGAGTCAGCTTCGCCTAGACTGGAAACTGTGGTAAACAGCTACCCTGGCTCTGTGCAAAGGTTAAAAAAGAAATAAATAAATCCGCCGACCAGCGCCCTCTGAAGATGATTTATTAGATTAAGAGGTGCTGGCAGCTAGACTTTTGCTTTTGCCCCATTTCCTGTCTTTATGCAAAGCTCGGCCAATCGGCTGCTGGCTGCTGCTTGATATTTAGCACATAAAACATGAGAATGGTTTCGTTTTTTTTCTTATCTAACTCTTGGCAGGAAAGCAAATAAACACATTTTATAAAATTTCAAACTAACATAACCAGTTATCTCTTTTGTCTTCTGTTTCTTATACTTTAAATTAAAAAAAAAGAAAAATTAAAAGAAACAGCTACATGCTCCCAGACAAACATCACACACACATGCAGAACGTCTGTGGTGTGCAACAGTATATAAATCACCAGCTGCTTATCCCTGTGGGACCCTGTGTGGGGGTGTGGATGAAGTTCTGGATGGAAAAGAGGAAAGAGGCAGAATGGGGGCAATGAAGTGAAGAGGGAGGACAAAAGGTACCATATGAAGGAGGGATCAGAAAGAGCTTGTGAATTACTATAGAGAAGCAAAATTCCTCTGGGTTCATCATGTGACAGAAGAAACAGATTCAGGAAAAGCAGCTGCTGTAGTCTACAGCACAGTGAGGAAATGAAAAGAAAGAAAGTCAGAGGGGAGAGACAGAGAGGGGAAGAGTGAGAGACAGCGCGAGGGAAACAGGAACAAATTTTTATCAAATCAGTTTGTGAGCCCTCTGCGGAGGTCAGCAGAGGAAGATGAATTGCACAATGGCAGCTACAGCTTCCTCAATGGCTTGAAATCCCTTCAACAGAGAAAAACGTAATGATTCCACCAGAAGGTACAGATTCCTAACACACACAGACGTAGATATACTACTGTACATACAGTACCTGCACTGGATGACTGAAATAAATACAGTACTAATTGGTAAAACAATTACCAAACTAGGTGTTTCTCTGTCTAATGATATCTAATGTGATTATTTGTGAAATGTAATGAATGTCAGGAACTCACAAAATACACAAAGTGATCATTAATGGCTGTAATGATAAAGTGGTATAATGCCTGTGGCGTGTGATGGGATTTTATTGCCTCCTGACAGGAAGTGTTGGCTCAGGGACTCAACCAGCTGTGAGAAAGACCCTTGCCTCATGGGTGATGGCGGGAGATACACGCATTCCTCTGTATATTGTTATAAGCTATGACAGAACTTTAATCATAACAGTGTGTGTGTCCATGTGTGTACGTGTCAACCACGTGTGAGTCAAACATTTACAGACGGAAGAGCTATTGATTATGATGCCTCGTGTCTCAAATCTAACATCTAATCTCTCTCTGTGTCTGCAGCAGCAGCAATCCTTATCAGAGTTTGCTCGCCGGCGAACACGGCAGGGATGGTGCTGCAGCTTGGCCCTGCAGAACAAATACACTGCATAAAGGGAGCCTGTGTGGTGCTAAGTCTCACACTGGGGTGAGGGACACGAGGGATGGACTAGAGAAAGAGAAAAATAAAGGTTTGTGCAGATGAAAAAGGACAGACGTAGACAGAGGAGCGACGCTCAGTGAAGTCATGGAGCGGAATGAGAGATTTAAAGTCCCCAAAAAGTTAGGTAATTGTAAAAAACTTTTTTCAATAGCCTTGTCAAAACTGAGACAAGACCATGTCATAAAATATTTCCACAGGGGGGGGAAAGTGAGAGCTCCGCACACTCTGTGACTGTGGTCCTCTGAAGAGGGCTTACTTTTCTCATGGGCCCCAACAATAGACCTTTATAGGACTGTTACACTATTCTGTTTGACACAGAGAGGTGTGATTTCAGCACAGAGATGATCCATTCCAGACAGACAGTATATTATCACAACACTAACACGGTCAGGCACTTCAGTATCACTGGCTGTCAATTAACAAAACATATGAGCAATACAATGGATTCTTTTGGTATCAATATGTCTTAGCCCATCTATTGGTATTATCAATATACATGATACAAAATGTTAAAATGCCATGGTAACTTTTTTACACCATCAGATAACACCGGAACCCATGCACTGATGTGCTGGGGCATAAAAAAAAAAGAAAAAAAAGAAAATTTTTGAGACATGGGCTATATAACAAAGACATCATCGTCACCATATCAGCAACAATCCCTATTCAAAAGTCCTATTCATTGTGGAGATAGTAAATCGTAGTCGGTCAAATAAAGTATAACTCAGCCTCTATGATAGCAAAAATAGACATGAAACAGCGCATAAACTGAAGAAAAACATAAAACAAAGTATGAATGCTGCCTCCATAATAAATCCCAAACATAACTGCAGCAATGGAAATTTCATAAATAGACACATTCACCATAAACTGACAGAAACAGTCAAATACAATCCAGAGTCAGAGTCAGAAGTGTTTCTACTCACTGCTGACTGGAATTCAGACCAGGAGCAAGGCCAAAACTGGCCAAAGATACATTGTGCCCAAATGCCAGGGAGTTTTCCACAAATGTTCAATAGCTGATTTATTTAAATGAGATAATTGCTTTACTTTAATTCACCTAATACATCATCATTATAATCATATTTGGGTAATATTTTTCTTACCTAATTAGTACTTCGGAAGAATTAAACTCTTC
Organism: Lateolabrax maculatus; assembly: GCA_031216445.1. Taxonomy (NCBI): domain Eukaryota; kingdom Metazoa; phylum Chordata; class Actinopteri; order Acropomatiformes; family Lateolabracidae; genus Lateolabrax; species Lateolabrax maculatus. The sequence goes on along the minus strand of CM062212.1, from coordinate 10,501,153 downwards.
CAAACCATGACTCTCCCTCTCTACCTTCAACTGTTTTCCATACACAGCAGTGCTGTGCAGACTAGTCGTCAGTGTGCTCATTCTTGTATGGGTGTTTCTACAATCATGCTTATAGTGTCGGTACTTCACATGTATGTGTTGTGTGTCCTTGAGCATGCGTGTGCTTTCACATGTATAACGAGTTCATGAAACCCTAAACCTCCATGCCTGCATCATCTGTTGCATAAATACGTGTTTGATGGAAACTGCTGTTAGGCTCCATCTTGGTCTCCAGCGCTGGTCAGTGCCAGGTTAAACCGCTGCTGGACAAGGATACGGCCACTCCCTTGCGTTGTGCTCAGTTATTTCAGGATGTGTACGCATATGTGTGCACATGTGTTTAGATGCAAAAGACAGTGTGAGAAACTAGGTAATAAAAGAGCAAGGTGTGTACATGTGTAGTTTGAGCATGTGACTGAATGTGCGTGTGTGCGAGAGGAAGGGAAATAATGAAAGAAATGGCGTGTGTGTGTATGCGTGCATGTGAGAAAAAGAAGAAATGTGTGTGTGAGTGAATGTTAAAGTGTGCAAGGACACTTTACGGTGCCTGTTACCAGAAGCCACAGGATGTGCGTCTTCAGCAGACCACCTTGTACCCATGACATCATCATAGTGCCTCCTGAAACTGCTTGGACACACATGTGCGCGTGCACACACACACACACACACACACACACACTTCCTTACACGTTATTTTTTCCCTACCCTCATCAGGTGCCAAATAAAGTGCATTTGCCATGTGTTGAGCACATGTTGGTCACGGTGATCTGCCCCAGTGAAGAAGAAGATAGCTTTGACAAACTTTTGGAATAACAGTTGAGGTATCACGTTTCATGCTTGCATAATCAAAAAAGATGTTTACTGTCTACAAACCATCGTGAGTGATATAAAATAAAAAATGTAACTGAAGTGAACAATCTAAATGGAGTGACAAAGTTTGAACAGTTTGGTGATAATGCAGCGACAGGCGTTTGGCACTGCACTGGACCACAGTGGCCAGAAAGAGAGCAAAGAGCAACAACCGAACAATAAACAACAGATGGCAGCTTGCACTTCCAAGAACAGCAAAAGAGTATTTATAGACGAAGCCTTTGAAACAGGCTGCATGCTGCAGTAACAATTAGGACATTTTAAAATCAATCCACCATCATCATGAATCAAGTTTAAAAGCGCAATCTGAAAGAGAACGATAGTCTGTCCTGCCAACAATAATAATCACATCCAAATATATAAAACAGTTACAAGATAAGAGGGAATGGAACAGTTTCGCTTTTAGAACCAGATGTAATTTAAGAGTTGAAGTGACTTGATTGAGGAAGTAAAAAGGCCAATCATTATTTCCTCCCTGGGCCCTACCCCTAGTTTCCGAGTGCCCTGGACTGGGTAGTAGCCCTTCAGAATGGAGCTCCAAGGGGTAGGGGTCGAAATCTTTATCTAGGAAATGGGACACCACTCATTACGTCATCAGTTTACACACACTTGGGATTGAGCCTTGTAGTATGTCTAGTTAAATTAAGACTTGCAGGTTGATTAATGCCTCTGACCCAGCTTGAGAAACGGAGGAAGTTGTATCTATACTATTTTCATCACAAAAAAACGGTTGATCTTTAGGTTGTGAGGGGCATCAGTAATTGCAGATTTTGTGTAGTTTCTTCAATAAGGTGATCCATAAAGTGTCTGGAGCTCACTAGAAGCATCATACAGATGACAAAGTAATCTTAGTCCAACTGCCTCGCACAAAGGTCGAACTTGTATTTTTTTAGCATAAATACATGAAAAAGTACTTCATCTTCACTGACACTGGCACTAATAATCAAATAGTTCTATGTCATTTGTTTTGACAAAACACATGCACAGGAAGCTTGTGAGCATGACTACATTTTGGTAATTTCTCCTTCGCTCACTCCTGGGCTTTTTTTTTTTTGTCGAGCACTTCGTTGGCACCCAAACCCAAACCACAAGCTCTACAGGAGAGGCAATGAAGAAATATACACCTATTATGGGTCATTAGGAACCTAATTTTCCTCATAAAGTGGGTTTCCTTACAGTACCAGCAGAGTGCTAAGTGCACGTGAAGTCCCGTTTCTTTTATCAGAGGCAGAGGGAGGTATAAGGTCCTCTGCTGTGTTAACACAGGGTTACATAGTCTATATCACAGCTTGCATTAGAGGCAGCACACTGAAACCCTGTACTGTACTCTCCCAACAGGCACCCTGCTGAGCCCGACACACACACACTCTCTCTCACTGTCACACACACATACAGCTACTGTACACATGCACGCAAGGCCGAGGCAAACAAACACGGCATCCACACGCCGACGCTGTTGATTCATGCTAATGCGGGCCGGTGGAGCTCCACGGCGTTAAGGTGAGGGAAACTCTCTCACCCTTGACTGGCCTCTTGGAAACGTGGGCAGCGCTCCAAATTCAGGCCTAACACTAGCTCACAGAGAGCGCCGCGGCAAAGAAATAGCTTGCTTTCATTCATAAACACCATCGCACGGTCAGCTCATTGTCATTTGAGGGCAGCTATGATGATTAACTCTCAATAGCAGTCAGGCAGTCTAGCTTTGAATGGTGAGCATTCATTCATGGTCTGTGACTGGCGGGCATTAATCTAGTTTTTGCACTTCTTGAAGAAAAAAAGAATGTATGAAAAAATCTTCAATAAATATTCCTGCGTAAGACATCCAAGTCTCCTGAAACTTCTTGTCTCGAGTGAACCAGCTCTAAGATTGCCTTCACAGTATGGATAGTCAAAACTAGAACAGAAGGACAAAAACAAATTCCAGAATAAAAATTACACTGCATCCATACCCAATTTTAAACTTGTTGGTTTAGTAAGAGCTGGATCCTAGTTACATTTGAAACCTCAATATGACACTGACATTCAAGAGATGTCAGCCCTAAACCACACAACAGCACTGCTCATGCATTTGTCCAACGGTATTTGTGGTCACTCGTGGTCATTTTTGTCCATATGCTGCTGCTCACGGTTCACAGACTCAGACAGTCTGCACTGGCCTGTAATCAATGTGTCCTGTTGCGTTTAGCTCTTCCTATAAATATACAAGCAGGAATCTGCCCCACTCAGTGACACTGCAGTCTGGGAGATGACATTGTCAGAGGGATTAAAGAAAAGGAAGAGACAAAGATAAAAAAAAAAAAAAAAAGAGATAAAGGAAGTCATAAAGTAAAGGACATCTGGCTAATGGGGAAACAATGCAGAGGAGGACTGTCTACACTTTCACCTGCTTCCCTAAAAAGAATTTAATATTCCAGAGCACAGACGCCAACCAGAATGCACAAACTCCTCGAAAGCCTGGCTTGAGTGGTGTGGCTTTCAATATCTGTGGGGCAAAGCAGCTGGGAAAGCTTGGAGTTGTTATGTGGGAAGAATAAACCACATGGGCTTAGTTTCTGCTGGTCCCTCAACCCCTTTATTCACACCAACCCACTGGGATCACCTACTCATATAAATAGGTAGGCAGCAACTTGTACACCGCAGTCTATTTTAACACGTTACTAACACATATGTGATATGCGAAGTGTGTCTCCCCATTAATGACTAAGGGTATTGATGCTTGGCAGAGGTTGGAAGTTTACTACTACTTTCCTACTACTACTACTGGGAAGAACCAGTAGCAAACTGTAACTGAGTACATTTACTCATTTTACTTTAAGTATAATTTTCCATTTCCATTATAAGTTACTTCGTACAAATACTCTGCTACCTTTCAGGGGGCAATATTGTACTTTTTACTATACAACATTTATCCGACAGCTATAGTAATTATACTTTGGAGATTAAGATTTTACTTACAAAACATGTAATCATTTTATAAATTATGATAAAAGATAGCTAGACAGAACAGCATAAAAAAAGTATGTAAAAAGTAGCTCCACCTCATATATAATAATATAACTATGATCGAAGCCATACCCATGATGACATTTTGTAGATAATACTTATGTTCTTTAATATAAATATATTTTTTAATGCAGGACATTTCTTCGTAATGGAGTACTTTTCCATTGTCTTATAAACTTTACTTAAGTACCGTAAAGAATCTGATTACTGTTTTCACCACTGGGTAGAGTGGCAAGTTAATGAAAAAAAAAATACATATTTTGATAATATTTGAAATATTGATTGAAATATTTTTTCTCCCTACTGTAAAGATTTTACTGTTAAACGGCAAGTAAACAAAAGCTCACTTTCTCATTATCATGTCCACGTGCTGCTATACACATGCAATGAATTGTGGTCATTGTAGTTCACTGGCATGATTTCAGCGCTGGATTCTTTTGTTTAATTACAGTAGGCCTAACCCGGAAACATTGTGCACATGGTGCGCCATAACACCAGATATAAACAAAATGTTCTTGTTCCTGTTTTTTTTTTTTCTGAATGTTTTGTACGTCAACTACTCACTAGAGGCACTGGGCTGCCGTCTGTGAGTGCAGGCCCCAGCTCAGCGTGGCCTTGAAGATCGAGCCTCTCTGTAATTTAGCAATGTGGGCTAGGCTACGCTAGCTCGTGGTCAGCGGTTCACTTCGTCCCTTCAGAAACACCTCATTAGAACCGAACGGCTAATTATAGACAAGCCGACACTAAGCTGCATGGTAGAGCCACGATGCACAACAACCTGTTACGAAACATACAAGAAGCATAAGGAAGTTAGGACGAGGATGGTTTCCAGTTTTTGCGGTCAGCTGCTCTCAAGAGACTTTGGTATTTGTTTTTTGGAGAGACTATGAAGAGTTAAAGGACAAAGAAAATTAAAAATAAACAGACTGGCTGATGCAAATGGAGAGTAATGTTTGCTGATAATCCCCAAACGCTGTGATCAAAGTCTTTTATCCCTCGCTTTACTATTTGAGATTGTATTCAACCTTATGTTCCCTAAAGCAAATTTCATGAACAGACACAAACAAAAGTTGAATTTTCTTCTCCCAGACAGTTAATCAGTCTGTCAAGTATGTCTCGGCATCATGATTTACAATAGGTTTTAATGGACTGCAATCAGTACACATAGTTTTCATACCAAAAGCAGTTGTACACGCATAGCAGCACAGCAAATATAAGAATGTGCACAGTTGGAATCACTGACATGGTGATACTTGTTTACACATCGGTCGGCAAACTCACTCTCTCTCTCATAGATAAAACATGCATAAACAATTATGCATGCAGATGAATGGGCACGCGAATGGGTGGAGGAATATACAGGAGTGCTCAGAGAGACAGTGGTTTTGAAATCCTGCGGTTGACTATGTAATGGAACTGCATGTAGTGATTAGAGACATAAACGTTCCAGCTGGTAATACCACACAGCCAACACACCCAGTGTCATGGCTCTATGTGTGTGCGTGTGTGTGTGTCATACACGTCCACTGCAGTGCGTAGGACAACACAGAGGCTGCATCTGTTCGCTCAGAGTTTGCTCTCCAGGAAAGAATTTACGTGGAAGTTTTTTGCACTTTGCCTTCCAGGAGAGGAAACAGGAGGAGGAAAGAAAATGAATACAGCGTGGCGAGAGAAGAGATACACAGCAGGGGGATATAAAGGGAGAAAGTTGCAAAAGAACAAATGGGAATGGAAAAAGACGAAGGAAGACATTGAAAAGGGAGGCTGGGTAAATAGTGGGAGGGAGAATGGCAATTTTTTGGGGTGAGAATTTGTGGTAAAGAATTCAAACAGCTTTCGGCACTGTGATGGACGGATTTACAGGACGGGCAGGTCCAGCTGGCACAAATTCGGTCCGGTCCAAACGAGACTGGTGCAGCAGGAAGGCAAGTTGTTCTGGGCCAGGCCGGTGGAAACACTACACAACCAGGATCTGGGCCAGTGAACCGGGGCAGACAACTGATGGCTTTTCAAGGGGCATAGCAACACTGTGTGTTTAGGAATCAGCCACAAACTATAGAGTTACCAATTTAACCTCAAAATGAGTTTATCTGAGGTCCTAATATGACCTTCTGACCTCTTGACAAAGTCTGAAGAGATATTAGTGTTTTGTGGAGGGTTACATTCCTAGACCTCTCGGATGTGAAACCTTTACATTTAACTCCACCACTTTCCCTCTCAAGCATTCACACATGCTAGTCAAATGCAACCCATCACTCTCCAACCATGTAATTAACACCACTAACCACGCCCGCTGACTTCTCTGCTGAACCAATCCCCTACTGAGAATATGGACTCAACTTCAGTCTTGACCGAACAGGAAAAAGAACAAGTTCTTGGAAGCTGGGCGTTTGTGTGTCTTTGGATAAAGACTTTGTTAACTTTGGACTGTGTTGCTTTCACTCAAGATGTCTCTTCAAAACATCTGGAAAATGTGGTTTCTCAGATAGACCAGAACATTTGTACAGGGTTATGGGTGCAGCTTAGAACTGCAGCACTACAGTATGGCTCGGCTGCGGCTTTAGCAGTTGAAGGATCTGGGGGGTAAACGTGAAGAAAAAAAAGATCTGGATATTGCAGAGTTCATAAGTGTGACAGGTGATGGCAGGATGTGGTTTTTAGCACTAACCCTTACTTTTTTTTTGGTGGGTATGATGTGCTGTCGGCCCCACATTTTGCACTCCTGTCTTCACATAAGAGGTGGGTGTTGAGGGAAAAGTGCGTAAGTGTAAAAAGAGGGACACTCAGGAGAGAGAAGTGGGGGAAGACAAAGGTGGGTTTCAGAGAAGGAGAGCACATTTTGAGACAGAGGTGTGAGATTTGGCCTAGGTGAGGTTTGCTTTCCACGGGAGACGACCACATTCCATCTGAACATTTCAAAAATGCTTTTCAGGACGTCCTCAGAGCATCCACCCCCTCCTTTTGCGAATACATTAATCTGTCTCAGCACAGACAAGAAGCTCTACAGAAATTAAATATGTGTTCTCTAGAGATAATACTTTAGTATTCCACCTGTCGCAAGCAGGGACAGGAACATTCACAACTGATAATAATATTAGATGTATTTTGTGATTTGGAATGCTCTGCAAAATGCCATAGGGATTTTAAAAAAGATTTAGGATTTTCCTCAGTTAGATAAAGAGAAGGAGACAGTAGGAGAACTGGCATTCATCTATATCACATTTGACTATAAAAGCTCTTTAAAACTGAGATTATGGATCGCATTATGGAAAATTGGCACATTTCTTGTAGATTCACATCTAAAACCTGTCAGGGTTAACATCTTGCACTGTCTCTGGTGTCAGCAAGGAGTAAAATGATAACAACTATGAGTCAGATGTATCCCCTCTAAAGGGTTTCAAAGCCTTTGGTGAATATTTTTAAGGAACTGAGAAAACAGCCTGGAGTAGACGAGTACTACTTCAGCCAGTTGTCTCAGTTATGACTTTCCCAGTGACAGGCAGAAACAAAAACCTGTTGCATAAGGCTATGTTTGGCGGGGTTGGGAGGGGTTACACGACATCTTTCTAGTCTTCCTCTTTATTTAGCTTGGCCTTCAGATATGTGGAGTGGCTCTGTAAAAACTGTCTTTCTCCAAACAAAAATAAATGCCTTCTTTCTAGTTTGTGTGAAGACTGTTTCTTGTTATATACCTAAAGTGGAAGTGTAAAGCATAGACCAGCTTAGACTAAACAAAGGAAAATGTTGCAGCGCAATGAAATAAAAATGGAATGTATAAAGACATTTCTTACAACAGTTGCATATTATCTATGAAACAATTCAATCTTTTATGTAAACTGAGCAGCAGCTGAAAGAGCATGAATGTGAGTGTGTGTGTGTGTGTGTGTGTGTGTGTGTGTGTGTGTGTGTGTGTGTGTTTTTCCAGTCGTCCAGTATTCCTGACTTTGCGGGAAATGTTGTTTTATCACTATGTAATGTTTTTTTTCTTAATCTGACTCCAGTTATGTTTCATTGGAGCCCAACTAGGTGCTTAATAAAGCATCAAACTGCATATACTGTATATGCAAGCATTCGCACACAGATCAGTGTAAGCAAAATCACAAAACCTTACATGGTCTTTCAACTTTTATGTTCGGGGCTTTTGGAGCAAACACGCCCGTGCAGAGCAGATGAAAGACCCCTATAATCATAAAGGCTGAAGGCTATAGAAAATGATAACCTGTATTTTGGTATCGTTTTACAAAAAGGCAACTTCTGATGTCTTTGAAAAACAGCCTCAGTCGTGGTGTCAAAAATGGCAAAATGACATTTAGCAACTGTTGGGATTATCTATCTTAAATTCTACCACTGAAAACAAGGGAAGAATAAACTAAAACAATTAGACATGGACATGTTATAAGAACTGTACATCCAGACATTCATTTAGAGTCACGTGTCTGGTCACGTGGCGAATGTTAGTCCAATATTTACTCTTCTTTTAGCCTCGTTTTGGTCTCCACCAACTCCTAAGGGACATCAGCTAGTCGCTAACTTTGTCAGTCCACCATTTGGTGCTGGTTTATCAGAACTTTCCATGTAAATTTTCTGGATACAACACTGATGACAGTGGTGAGAGTGAATCAACCCAGTGAAGTTAACTGTAACAATGAGTTAAAAGAAGATAAATACTCTGTACAACTCTGTAGAACTGCCGGCCAGGTGATACCTTCTTGTATGTTAAACTTCCCTCTTGTAGGTTAAAGGTAAGTTAAGACAGGTCAGGTCAACTGCCTGTCTCACTCTGTGTGCCTGACAATCAGATATCCAATAGTCATCCCACATGCCAGGCTGAGTCAGAAATAACCCTATTTGGATATAGCAGAACTTAGCAGTTCTGGGGAAAGTTAAATTCTGAGCTTCAGGACACCATCTTCAGATTTGGGTAGCAGTACGCTGTGATTCACACGTGGTGTTTCCCTTTTCTCCTCGATTGAGCTTCAATAAATATTCCTGCGTAAGACATCCAGGTCTCCTGAAACGTCTTGTTAGAGTGAACCAGCTCTAAGATTTCCTTCACAATACCGTAACTCTCTTTGGGTTCATGTGATCCCTTGTTATTATAAAAATAATCATTATAGTTGGTTTCAACAGTTCTGATATACTGTGACATATGAAATAGCCTCAGTTTCTTGAAAACAGCAGAAAAACTCATTCAACTCAGCTGCACCCAAAAAGGGCATAGGCTATATAAAACTTTAAAGTGCAAGGCAATACATTTCCCCTAACCAGCACATGGTGGTTTGAACAACATGGGTTGGGCATTGCCGCTCTATCTGCCCTGCTGTATATTTAAGGCTGCTATTTTAAACCACTATATATTTTTTCATCGCATCAAATGAGCCTAGCAGACAGAGCTGTGGTAAACTCACTCAGAATAAAGATAGGCAGAGTTCCTTGAACAAGGTATGCCGCTGACCACCGGGCAACATGTTCCCTCTTAACAAGTCCCATAACAACCAATTACTTGGCTTTGGCTATGCGTTTGCCACCCTGGACTCAGGGAATAAAGTCAGAATCCAGTTGTTGAACCAAATAAGAAAATAATTGCTTGACTTCAGTGACCACACCGACCTGCTGTTTGATGACAATGGTATATGTGGTCAATTGAACGGAAGCAAGAGCTCAACATATTGGGTGTTCTCTGGCAATAAACAGAGGAATGTGGAGTGCATCAGCACTAGCCAAAGTAAGCAAAGAAACTTCCCAGATAGGTTAACAACACCAGGGCACAGATATGTGGAAGGGCAAAGCTGATCCAAAGATCAACAGGGCTCACAAAGCAGACTGCAATTATTCTGTTCAAAATCCTCACATGAAAAGACCTGGATTCAGATTAGAGGTCTCGTCCTTCTGAAAGAAGAGGCACAGCTGATTAAAGCAGGGCATTCAGTTTACATGTTGTAAGCGGACACCTAATCTTCTAACAGGACCTCTATTTATCCTGGCAGTGATATTTTAAATTATGGGATATACAGTACGTAGTCGCCTTCTTACAAGCATCAGCCAGGGTACCACCCAGTGGCTGCGGGCCCTGAGCCACCCACCCGTTCACGTACCACCACAGGAGCTAACATAAAAGTCACCAAAACCAGCCATCATCAGTGTCTTGGCAACACCCTTAAGAGGAGCACAAAGTTCCTAAAAAAAAAAAAAATCTTCTGAACTGATGTGTATATTTCAGCCTGCAGTTTTTTTTGTTTTTTTTTTTTTTGGGGGGGGGGGGGGGGGGGGGTAAAGGAATGAGATTTACAAAACATCTGAAAAGCTTTGTAGAACGAGAGCTTCTATGGCCACTATTTATATGTCTTAATTTGATCTGTCCTTTGCAGTCATTTGTCAAAAGTAGCGGCAGTATACATACAGTAGCACAGCAAACAAGACTAGTCACAAACCATTGCCCACAAATTTATCTGGGATTGCTCTTGGGTTATAACCATCATTGCTCAGCCAGCCTTGAACAGCAGTTGCAGTTTAACAGCGTTGGCGCATTGGTAATTTTTTTTCCATCTGCTCTCTTTTCGTGTGGTGAAAACAAATGCACTAATGGAGGATAATTACCCTGTGTTGTTTTAGTGTTTGCCCGTCTCTCTGGAGAGGGCAATAGCAGCCTCTCAGGCATGGAGATGCTAATTGGTAATGCTAATTGCTTCTATTATGTAATCACAGGGTCAACAAGAAGCTATTTTTCAAATTATTTCATATCGTAATAACCCAGAAAACAAGTAATGCAAAGCATCATAATTTATCATAACTCATAAAAATGAAAACATGCTAATCCATTCACTGCATGCAGAACCAAGTGCTTATAACAATCATAAAATATTAATCTAATTTCTGCTTTTGTTTAGTTGTAAATCTTCCAAATAAAATCAGAGCCACATGAATCTTTCTTTCTCTGGCTTCTTTCAAGTAAAAGCTATTATCCCTTTATTGACACTTAAACCCAATTAACAAGTGGGCATGCACGTTAGAAAGCAGGTAAATAAACAGAGTGTCACGCGCCTCTGCTCAGCAGGGAGGGCTGCTTGTTTTACCAACCCAGAGGGAATTACAACCTGTCTGATTGTTTTGGCATTTAGGCTGGATGTGACGCCAGTTAGAAGTTGTTTTTGGGGTCTTTCAGAGGTAATGCTTAGTTTCCCTCAACACTTCCATGAGGACTAACATACTGTAGGCGGAGGGAATATATGAGGAAGCAGGCCAAGTTGTCCTGCCTTCGCCTCCTAATGAGCCTTGTCAGCTGGAGGTGTTTGGATGGACGCAAAATCTAATTCTGGCTTCAACCCCTCAACATGAGATTATCATTTGTTATTAAATATCAATGTATGTTTGTGCGTTGGTTTGCCATCTTCGCTAAAACACTGCACAAGTAAATCACAAAACATTTGGGTAAGGAAATAAATGGGTATGTATTTTTTCCACATGACCAACTTCACCCCAGAGTCAGACACACCTGGCAACCCTGTTAGTCTTTTTAAAATGCTAAATGACAGCTTGACTGGCATTGGCCTGATTTCCATTTTATTTGACACTTTGTTGCCTTAAAACATGGACTCAGTCACTTCGGTTTAAAAGTCGGTGTCCTAAATTTGTCATTCTGAAGGACAGAATATGACGAGATGAAATAAAGACCTTCTTTTTAATATCCTCTAACAGGAAGTGGGCGTACTGGTGTGAATGGAGTGGCGAGTTTGCTCTAAAAATCACACTTACATGTCTGCCTCGCTCAACAAAGCTCTTTTGCATGTGTGTAGCTTGTGTGTCAGGTCAGTTTCCTCACTACAGTTTGTGTGTGTGTGTGTGTGTGTGTGTGTGTGCGCACATGCATAAAATACGTATGTCACTAAAAAATCTTGCGTTTTAATCACATTCAAGCAAATGAGGGCAGGAGGTCAGACTGGAGGTTAATGGAACAGGTTTGTGACTTAAAGGTCTCTGGTTCAAAAGAATAAGCAAATACAAGGGAAAGTGGATAAGTACCATTCTCACTATTGTGATCCTGCCATTGAGTAAGGCATTTAACCCCAAGAACGTGGACACTGTTGCCGGGCTGGGCACCTCCCAGGACTACGATTTTGGGAATTACAGATACATTATTTGATGTTATTGTCATGTGAGACATTGTTGAATATAATTTTCTGTGGAGGAATACACAGTCTACACAAAGATACACAAGGTCTTAGTTTAAGTTTGCTAATTCTATGTTTGCTGGATGATAGACAACGTCTGCATGTCTACCCTACTTTGAAACGAATAAAAATGAGCACTTGTAGGCATCCTATCTGGACAGAAACAGTTCAAAAACAGCCTTCTAACAGCAGGCAACCTCTCACTTTCCCTCTCTGCAACTCTTCCATCTCCGTCTTCTCTTTTTTATTCTTTATATACATGTAAGGTTTATTTGTACCATTATTTCTACCAAGTGGTCACCACCCAAACTCAACTTTATTTCAATACGCTTAAACAGTTTGCTTTCACCCACTTCCTGGAACAGTATTGCTGTAAATAAGACAGAAACTGGAGGGAGGAGAGATATCCTGAAGCTTCTGTGTCCACACATACCTGTCTAATCCCTAACACCACCCTGCAGTCTACAACTGCAACACTTTGCCAGCCACTTTCTGGGAAGTTAAATGTATGTGCCTGAGTGTGTTAAGGCTGAAGCGTTCTTTTGAGAAGCAGAGCGACGTTCAGTGAGAGACTGACAGTCGCACCAAGTTCGTTCAGTTTATGATTTATGGTAGAGGGATAGGGAACTGTAACAACCGACAAACACAGAGGAAGGCCTGTGTACTTAAGGATTCAGTGCACCATGTATGTTGGCTAAGCCTAAAGGATCCCTCTCAATAACTGGGAGATTTGAGAGAACAGAGAAAAATGCTAGATCCCTCTCTCTGTTTTTGCTCTCTTGGCTCCGAGGAGCTACAAGAGGATGGCGTGCAATGTGAAAGAGCAGCAAAACTAATTTACCCATCAGCATATTCACATTCCCTGAGATCATGACAATACTGAGAGTCAACTAGAATTTGAAATGTCACTACAGAGATATACGTGTGGTTTGTTTGAATAGAGAGAGAGACAAAAACAGGTTTCGTGGCTTCAAACGCTGGCAGTGTCCAGTCTTTGCTAAATCCTTTGATATTTTCTCTCATATTTCTGTTATATGTTGCATTTTAATGAGCTATCTACCTTCCTTAAAAAAAATAATAACAATTTAATCATGTTTCAGTCAGAGACCTTCCCGCCCAGCCAAGTTCAACATCTGAGGGAATCACTGCTGCACAGTCAGGTGTGATTGTGCATTCACACATCGAGACACACACACACACACACACACACACACACACCTTTGCAACACAGACACATCGCTCAAATGGAGGCTTTTTTAGGCAAAGTAGATGGATTGGTTGAGGTAGTATCAGTATGCATATGTGTTTGAGAGAAAGAGAGAGACTGAGAAAGTGTGAGAAAGCGTCAATGACGGGGAACACACAGCGGCGGGCAGGCCGTTGAGGCAGGTCTAAAGGTCTGCACGTTTCAGTGACTGCAGCTATACGTTGAGTGACACGTTCAAACACCAACCTCCCCGCCAGCCCAAACAAAACAGGGTCTGTTCCCTCTACGGTCAGTCTGACTGAGAGAAACACACACACACACACACACACCTAACACACACTCGCACAGAATCAACCGACTATTCTCTTTCCCATACACACCCACATTCACTTACCCCACCAGGAATCCTCACCTTCGTCCTGGCACAGTGCAGCCAAAAGTAACACAAATCAGCTTAAGGTAAATAAATCAGCTAATCACTGGATGCTCTTTAGAGGCTGCTGGCCTGCCCATCACACACACACACACAGTATACATACATTGGAGGAATATTAATGCTAAATAACCTCTTTATTTTCTCATTATTTCCAGTTGAAGGGTAAAGGAGTTTCCCCTACATTGCTCAGTTGAATTTTTCATTCAGTACCTGACTCACCCAGTGAGCTGTTCCACTCATCGATCTATGACACCATGACTAAAAAAAGGTGCGTGTGTGTGAAAACAGAGCGAGACAGAAATGGAGAGACATCTCAGTTTTGACAGGGGTGAAGGTGACAAGGAGAGAAATGGTGGAACATAAAGTTCTTTGTTAAAATAACTCTTCTCTAAACTTTATTTCCAAGCACCAGCACAGGCCATTTTGCCACCATATCGCAAGAATATTCAGCACTACAAACTCTCCACCTTTCCTCCGTTCTCCCAGATTTCCCTATTCTCTCCTGTAAGTGCGCAAAACCACAGGTTTCTTCAGAATGAGGCCAATGAGAAGACCACATCTGAAGCCTATCTATCTACGCTTTTTTCCCACTCCTTCCCTTCTCCCAACCAACATCTGACACAGTGTCACATCTTTTCAATTTCCAAATTCTGAAACAAAGCCCTTTCTCCTTGCCCCAGCATCATAATGAGCAAAGAGTATTACTCATCCAGACCCCAGCGGAGGTGCTAAAGTGTGTTTGTGTCACTGTTACATAAGAAATCCCCCTCCTGAAGTCGATAGAGTATAGAAGAGTCAGTGTTTGACAAGGCTCGGGCCCTCAGGGTCTCTGTGCAGAGCTGCAGTGAATATCAGGTCATGCAGGTGGGCCCACACACTCATTCATCTTCTATTAGAGGGATTCCTCGGCCTAATGGACCACATTTGGATTATGACGGTGCAAAAAAACATGTTTGTCCCTGTCTGATGGGGTTTTGAAATGCAGTTTGCCAGTGTGTTTGCATGCTTATCTGCACCAATAGTACACACCTGTGCTTTATCCTGTATTATGAGGTGCCTGAGATTCAGACGATAACTTAAGCTTGTGTCTGTGTGTTTGAGCACTTCCCAGAAGCAGAGTGCTCCTTAGTGAGAAAGTGAGTGTTAGAGGCATTGCAGCTGACTGTGTGTGCATTAGCTTTGTGCAATTACTCTAAAATAAAATAAGCTCGCATCGACTGCTGCAATTTCTAAATCACATTAGGCTGCAAAGTTTCATCAGAGTGAATGTTGCTTCAGTTGTACTGTATATAGTGTCTGCTCAGGCAATCAAGTTGTATTTTAGAGGAAAGTTTTAACACTCTCCGTGATATCCAAATAAAGCTGAAAAACTGGCTTTTAATTTGGTGATATTGGGATATTTTTTCATGTGCTGTAAAAACTTCATGTAGGACATGTCTGTGTTTATGTTTTGCAACACTGGACCAAATCAAATCAGAATGATTTTTTGATAACGTTGTGCAGCAACAGTGTGCAAGTGTGTGTGCACATGCGTGCGTGTGTGTGGGTGTGTGTGAGTTTGTGTGTCTACAGGAAACCAATCTGACCCACGGGATTAGTGGCTGACTTGGTGAGTGACTCTCATTCTGTTCCAGATGTCTATCACGTCATAAAGGCCTCAAGCCCTAGGTAGGAACACAACCTCCTTTCAACACACACACACACACACACACACACACACTTTCCAGCTGCAGCCCAAGTTGAAGCAGTGACAGACATGTTGATAAGAAATCGCATCTGTGTAAAGTATCAGCTTTAGGTCACAGGATCACAGATAAACCCACAACCACAAACTTCCTTTTTGAAGTCAGCCCATGCAGATGTACCCACACATGAGGCTCTTTTTGTCATAGGTATAATCCACTTTCGTTTTGTTATCACCCAGTACAGCATAATGACAGTAATATAGCAGTGCCAAGTCATGTCTAAACGCAATAAAGATTGTAAGTGTTCCCTTCAGGACATATTTTATATTGGAAATGTCGCTTTTTTATATGAAAACAGTTGGCAACCTCTATCTTAAAAACAAACAGCATCCACGTACTTTTCACTGTATCAATTATGGAAACATAAAGTCTGTGAAATGGCACGCTCGACTGTCTCCAAACGCCAGCATGAACCCAGCCTTCAGAACACTATTGCGCCTTGTTCTACCGGTGCCAGTCGTGCGTAATGAGCGCCGTGTGGCTGCGGCGCACCGGCTGGCTGCACGAGAAGAGACGTCAGGCATCATCCGCATGCACTCTCGATCGCAACAGTTGCTACGTTCTTTTCTTTTTTCTTTTTTTTTTTTTCCCATAATAAATCCCAATCACTCGCCGACAAGTCAGAACAAATGGTGCAAAGGGGGAGTGCATTCCTCAGGTCCTGGTCCGGAGCGTTACAAGTTTAAACGGTCTGAGATCGGAGGAGTATAATATTTTTAAATCAGAGATGGTTGTGCGCATTCAAATGCCATATCTACACAATACACTGTATTTAAAAGTATATATTTATTAAAATGTGTCAGTCTACAGCAGCTTCACGTGTAGCCACGTTGATGGTTTAAAGATTATGGATGATCAGAGGACATGGGGATAACTCATCCGGGGTAAACCGGGGTCCCCTGGATTTGCTCGAAGACACTTTTACCCAGCGGGGACTGAAAAGGTGCGAGCTTCACTGCCTCTCTTTCCATTTTCTGGATGAAGCGTCCCTCCGCACGTCCGACCGAGGGCAGGACGTCGAGACGCGCGGCGCAACTTTCAGTCCCTCGGATGATGACGCGCTTCGAGCCAGCAGAGGAGGAGAAAAAAAAAAAAAACAAACAAAAAAAAGTTCTTACCGAGATACTGTCGGATGTCCAGCAGGATTTTAGGGGGTCCTCCGTTCAGCTGGTAAAAAAGGGAGCCGAAACAGAAGAAGAACAGCGTAGCCATGCAGAAACCATAACCTCGCAGGGAGAACCGCCACGGGACGGCGGAGAGCAAGCCGTACTTTCTGTTGTTCCGCTCTCTGATGTGGTTGGGAGTCGGGCTGCTGCTGTGAAGGGGACTGCTGCTGAAATTCTTCATCATCTCCTCCTCACAGAGCCCCGTGGAAAGTCACCCATCCGCCTGCGGGAAGCGAAACTTGTCGCCTTGAGCTCATCTGAGGCGGGCGGCCAGTTGTTTTGGAAATGCGCGCAGGGCGACCCAGCTCTCCTCCACAGCCGCAGCCACGGGGTTGGTTTCTTTTTCTTTTCCTATTTTTTTTTTTTTTTTTTTTTTTTTTCTTTTTGCGCACAGCGTTTCGCGTCTGCTCGGCCCCTCTCGCCTGCGCTCGTTGGACGACTGCTCCTTCCTTCCGTCCCTCCACCCGAGTTAAGGGTCCATCCTTCTGCTCCGAGTCTCTCGGGTGTCAGATTACTGGACGTGGTAAGAGGTGGGGGGGGGGAGAAAAAAAAAACTTCCACCTCGGGCAGGATTTGGTGCGCGTCTCAGCGCGTAAAACAGCGTCGCCCAGTGTTCAGGAGAGAGAGAGAGAGAGAGAGAGAAAGAGAGAGAGAGAGAGATAATATAGGTCTACTCTGGTTTATTGATCTATTTGGAGATATCAAGTGACATTAAAATGCCAACAGATAAAACATTCTTCCTTAATAGAGACATGGCAGTGACCTATTCCCTGCGTAGAGTAGTTATTATTCATGTAATGTAATGGTGTGGATGCTTGATGCTGGTGAGATGAGTATCTGTTCACTTCTTATGCATGGGTGTGTGTGTGGGTGGGTGGGTGTGTGTGTGTGTGTTTTAGACTTTCTCTTTCCCCTCAAGCCAGCTGTAAGGACCTTAAACGGAGCCATATATCTTTCCGCAGCAGGGCCAGAGCCCACCATTAGACCGCACCTGCACTTAGGAGGTGACACCAGTCATTCAACACAGTAACTACCTCACCAAGAGGCTGATGCACTTTCACTGGTGACAGCTACAGCAGTCCGGGGAGCAACTACGGCTGTGAGAAACAATTTGGCTTAAAAGACCAAGGGCAATAAAGACAAGCACAATTATTCTGTTGAGGGCCCATCGGCTTGGCTTTTCTACAGGTAAATGAATTTTAAATAGTGCAGTGTTGTGTTTTGCAAGGTAGGCACAATGATTGTTAATGCATTAAAGGTTTATAACCCTGCCAGCCCATTCCCCCATGCAGCACAGGAGTTTATTCCACAGACCTACAGGATCGATGTCAGAGAGGTCACTGCTGTAAATCAGGTTTGGTCTAATCAGAGCCACGGACCGTGGGACTGAAACCAAATCATTTCTGGTGGTATGATAGCTTGTCTTTGGACAGTGGAAGGAAACTGGAGCACACACAAGCTCCACACAGACCAGGACAAATGTTTAAAATGCAATAAGCCCACTTGTCATTTGGGTTTTAGCTTTTAAATCAGTACCTCGGTGCCTCATGTTATGTCAGGTCTACAGTATTTATAAAAGTTTTATTGTTTATTGGTGAGGAATCTTTGGTAATATCTATTCTCACTCTCCTGGGACTATGTGCTTTGTATATGCTAATTATTCATGCTAGTTTATTAATCAAGTAAAATAAAAAAAATAAAAAATTTGATTGGGAAATATTGTGATCCCCTTGCAGAATATGGACTTATTGCTATAGTTTGTATAAAGAAACAAATACAGCAATGCATACATGCTGCAGAGGAAAGTGGTTCAGAATAATGTGACGAAACACGAGGTAGAACTCAAAGTCTTCTTTGCATTAAGGTCTCATTTTTTCCTCTTGACAATTTTAAATTGGATGAGAAATTGTATCTGTGGAAGACTGAATGGAAAGAAAGCTTTTTGCAGCTGTATGAAGGATAATTCATGTACAGTGGCTCCTTTTTTTTTTTTTTTAAAGGAACAAGCAAACAAAGAAACACTTAACAGGTTTGGTTTTTATTCTTCTTGAAGTAAAATAGTTGTTCAGTTGTTTTTGTGTGTGTTTCCACTCAGGAGAATGGCAAACACCAGCTGAGATAGAAGTTATGCAAGTAAAGATTCTCAGATGCGGTCTTTTGGGACGAAATTATATCAAATTGGGGTCCACGGTCTGGGCACCTATTTGGGGCTTTTTGGCATGAAAAAGCCTGGAAAAACCTCTGCATAGTTTCATTGACAACAGCTGCACTGCAACAAGAGCGAGACAGACAGTCAAACTCTGCTGTCTTGGTCCTGAGCAGATGTGTATAGTTTTCTAAATGAGGCATTACAAACCAGACACAAGACGACTGTGTTTTAAAGCTCCTAACCCCCAACTGAACCTTTGACAGTATTGAAGGTACAGGAGTTGTCATTCAGAGATACAGGAGGGTGCACATCCCAATGAGGTCACAGAATTCTCTTCTACTTTTAGTTTTGACCAAACCCGTAGAAAATAATATCTATTTCTTTCATCTAAGAATAAAATAACACGTTTAACAGACGGATTTTTAATAAAATCAAGTCTAGTG
The DNA here is from genome assembly GCA_031216445.1 of Lateolabrax maculatus. NCBI lineage: Eukaryota > Metazoa > Chordata > Actinopteri > Acropomatiformes > Lateolabracidae > Lateolabrax > Lateolabrax maculatus. Next base: position 10,481,927 of record CM062212.1, on the reverse strand, counting down.
TTATTATTCCTTTTGTTGCTCCTCCACATTTTTAATTTCAAAATGTTATTAAGAAAGTTATCAACATGTGTCACAGTTAACCACATTGATGAAAAGAGCCAGTATGCCATGCCCACGTCTTTCCACTACTGTGTGTGGTGTGCATGTGTGTGTATGTAAGTGCATAGCAACAATCAGAAGGCCAATGTATGGCAAGAAACAGTTTTTATTATATTTCAGAATGACAAATAGCTATGGACATTACTTTTGTTGTTTCAATACACAAGCAAATCTGTATGGACAATCATTAGGTAGATGAAAACCAAATAAAATAATTTGTACACATATTTTACAATACATACTGTAGTTCCTCACTGGCTAAAGCAATATGCATTATGCAGGAAGGTATTGCTATTCATATAGTACAGCTAATTACAGTTGATATGGAAAAAAAAGAAGCAAAAATAAGTTATTTAAATATCAATTACATATACAGAATGTGCAACTTCTGCCAAGCATTTCATATATGTAATTAAGAATTTATTTTTGTAAGACTGCAAATACAAACTGGAGGTGAATAACTGGAACAGGTTAACCCGTGAATAGTTATTAAACTTGGCACTGGGAACTCAATACTAAAATAAAATACCAGCATAACCCACTGAAACCCTTTACAATACCTGACAACTGTCCATTTATGGACCTGTGAACAAAATGTAGCCAATTTCACCTATAAAACAGCTAGATTTACCCTCTAAAGTGCATTTACAGTGTCAGTATTTTCATTCTTTACAAAACACTTCTTGGGTCTTTTACTTATTTAATAATGACCCCCAGTCCTCGCTTTGTCAGAGCACCACTTTGATTGAAGAGAAAAAAGGCATCAAACAATTAACAAATGCCCACTGCAAAAACATCCTCTAATTTTAGCAATAACACTTGGTCAATTTTTTTAATATGAAATCCAGTCTTCAGTTAAGTTCTGACTATGAAAGGTAGAACTTTCCTGTTAGAAATAATAGGAAAAAAACACAACGAATATTTATTTAGCTCCATTTCATGCAGAGTGTGCAAATTAAAAGAGTTTCTGGTTGTTTTCAGTTCAGTTTTTGGCCCATAGTTTTTGTAACAGGCTGACCCGCTGCAGTGTTTCCCTGATTTGCAAGACTATTTAGTGTCATAGTGTACGCTGACCTTGGAGGTCAGCTTTTCACCTGATATAATAACTGGTCTTACCATCTATCCTCAGTGTGGCAAAAGTCCAATTAAGAATTTCAGACCGGCATTGGTTACAGGTACGGTATAATGTGTTTAAAAAGTCCCAAACAGCTTATTATCCAGCTATAAATCAAATTTATCAACATTGTAACCAAAGTGTAGACTGACCAATAAATTCCAGATATGACAGCCCAGATGTCAGCTGTGTCATTTTTATTTTCTCCTCCCTCCCTAGTCCCACAACCATCTGCATGGAACATGCACGGTGAATGTGTTGGGATTTTAGAGGGATGGTAAATATGGGACAAAGTCTGTGTCATGCCTGTGGTTTTGTGGTTTATCATATGGTCTTCACAAGTATAGAAACCACAATCCGAGGCACGTTCTGTGTCCCACATTCATGTGCATTGCTGAAATCATCTGGTTGAGTGTGTGTTCATAAAATCTCAATTATTTCTCAGATTTGGACACATTCAGAACAAAAAGGCTTGCACCTTTAGCACAGTTCAGCCTCAGTCATGGTATAGTCAACACTATACATATGTTCTATTAGATGAAGCAATTCATTTGTAATGGTAAGGCAACTCAATATGTGCTTGGATACAGGGGGGAATGTATTGTTGCTGTGAAAGCTGATTGTGATTACTGTCTGAGTAAAACAGATCTTTCTGTAAGACTCATTCATATCAGAGGAGGGTGTGCATCCAAGAAATGCAGTGAAAAAGGACATACAGTATAATATGAAATATAAAAGGTGTGATGTCAGCTGTTTCAGCTTAGCAATGACAGAGCTGGCCTCAAAATAAGTCTGCAACATTCAAAAGGCAAACACAAATTTTAACATATAAATCATTTTAAAATTAAGATATGCGTCATGCTATAATACAGAAACATGATACAAAACAAGCCATCTCAAAATCACCAGTTATTCATAGTTGGATGCATGTATTTAGTTGATTACAAGTCCAGATATTAGGTGATTTCGTCATCATAATTATGAACCTGTTAGTGGGAATGAAGCGTTGAATGAGAAGTAAATCTCTTTGGTCGAGCTACTTCCTTCAAAGACCCTCAGATAATGTTGCCTTGCCACAAAAGGTGAAAATGAAGCACTTATGAAATGTGCAGGAAGTAAACCGTCTTCTCTGTATTTAAAAAACATCCATCCTACAAAAGAGTGTGCAATCTTCCTTCAAGGCAGATCCAAGTCTTTATTTTAAGACTTTGGGGTTGTCTTCAGAATGGAAGCCATCCCACAGAGTGAGTCTACAGTCTTATTTTTATATATATTTTTTTTAAAGGCAATTGATATCTTGTCTTGGCTGTTAGGAGAAACTTTTCAATGCCGTAAACATTTGAGAAAAGACAGAGTGATAAAGAGAGAAGATCAGAGAGCAGGGTAGCTCACTGTGAGTCTTTTGACGCGTGCAAGACAGGAAGTACTGTAGTGCTGTGGTCAAGTCATGTGATCGTTAAGTCCTATGACCAATTTGCCTCTGGCCGCCTACTGACCACGTTTAAATGAGATGGTACAGACCAGTGAGTTGATACCTGTTATCTTATACGACTCCACCAACATGGTTAGGACTGCACCTCTCTGTGTGCGCTGACCAATCGTGCCTCACTGACCAGCCGGTGGGCGTGTCTTTCATCCCGCACCCCGGCTTCCCACACGCTGCTCTCCGTCAAAAAGGCCACGCGACTCAGCGTGTCGATTCCCGCTGCCGCCAGAGGTGTGGTGTACATGGGCAGGCCGATGGAGGTGAGCCAATCGGAGACAGTGCTGATGTGACCTGAGGGCAGAGGTTTCCGGCACATCTCTGTCAAACCTCCAGAAGGGATCTGAGTGACACAATGAGTTCAAAAGGCATTAGTTACAGTAGCCACTCTAATGACGCCATATTACTAAATACATAGAGATATTTGTGATGACAAAGCAGAGGTTTTAAAATGATCAGGCAACTTTGGCAACGCAAGCTGAAGTTCAAGTAAAGTTATGAGGTAAAGATAGACTTTATAAATCTTAAGTCACTAGTCTTAAGGCTACTTGAAACAATAATACATTGACAACTGCCTTTTAAAGGATATCTCCACATTTATCCAACTTCTTATATATATTTAAGCAAGCATAATAATCCCTGCTCATCAATGATGGCGCCAGCATTGTGTACAAGTAAATTATTGTCACAACTGGCCTATTTTCCAGCCTGCATCGTTCCATTCTAGCAAAGCCTCAGTAAGCGTTTATCTAGCTTTACAATTTCAAGAATTGCTCCAACATTGTCTCCATTAATATGAAGTTCTCTGGAAAACCAGTGTTGTTGCCTTACAGCCATGCGGTGTTGTTTACGGAGCTCTTTGACTCGGAGCTGGTCCATGTTGGAGGCCACATCCTTGACAGGCTGCTCCAAGTCCTCAGAGTAACGCTGCACCAGCGGCTGGGGGATGCCACACCGGCCATGCTGGAGGAGAGAAGCGAAGAGAGAGGGATTTAGAAATGACTATAGCGAAAGCAGGATACACTTTAACCGCATAAATAAACATAAATCTATGTTTTCAAAGAGGAGTACAACATGTCAGAAATGTGAATGTGTCAAAGAGCAGTAGATAGACAAGCAGTGAGAATCTTACAGACATAAAGGAGCATTTTGACTTATTACGGTCATCATGACGACAGAGATCTGGTTGTTCATGAATGAATGAAGCAGACTAATTGTGCCAAATTACTTATATGAGAACATTTTCTGGTAAGGTAATGGCCACAATTTTGAAGGGAGTCAGAGAAGGAAATGAAGGAAAAAACACACTAGAATATAGACACTATTATTGAAGTTTATTTTGTTCTGGCTCCTATACAATACCCCAATCCCCATTTTTACTGACACTGGAAGCTAGACTATGCTTTCTATATCTATTTCTACTATTTACACTTCATTTCATCTTGTTTTGTTCTAATAAAAGGGAAAAGAAACCGATTAGGATGAGGGAAGAGGAAAGAGAGGAAGATACAGGATGTTTATTACGAATTGTATGATCAGTGAATATGTGAGGGATATTCTTTTCAACTTTTTGAACAGGTTTTCTTGTTCTCTCTCCCATTGTGTAGACACCTGGAGCGATGGCATGTTTCCAGCAAGGCCTGGTTTTGGTTGGCCAAACTGGACCGGAGATCTTTTGAGGATGAAAGGGTGGATGGATGGAGGAACTGATCTCTCCAGGGAGAGGGAAGGAGAGTAGGGTCATACAAGCCTAGCCTTTTAAGACTTACAATCATTTTATTTTATTCTTTCTTATTATGCCTAGGGCTGGATATCGTTTGAAATAATACCTGTGCCAATATGACATCTAAGATTTGGTACCTTTACTACATTGATACTTTTTTGAAAGCTTAGTTTTAGGAATATAAACATTTTTAACCTTAAGTAACCTTTCTTACATTTAATAAAATAATGTCTCGGTCTCACGTCTTGGTGCACCGTTCATATTGTCTAAAAATTCTGCCGATTATCAGCAAATATCTCATAAAAAACAAGCATTTGATGCCAACTTTTAATACTTGACACTTAGATACTCAATGCTACGGACACATTTAAGTTGGTACTCAAAAATGTTTTATAAAGCATTATTTGGCCTTGGTATCGAACACCAGTGGACTCTCATGTCTCTGCCAATCCACTTCTGACTAATAAAAATCCAGCAGAGCTGTGCCGTGGTCTAACACACTATTTTTCACCTCATCCTTTGATGCCTCTGTGTGGTTGTGTGTGTCTGTGTTGTTTCCCTGCCAGTGTCGGGGGCTCCGTCGTGTTAAAAAGGGGCCCAGCCTGGGGTCTGGCGAGTGGCAGAGGGTTTTATTACCCCGTCTGCCTTCAGTAAGATTCAGCCCATAAACTTAACAGTCTGAACCGCATCATAGTGAGACTCAACCCACAGTCTTTCCCTCAGCTCCAGGCAGCTTATTTATTATTGTGCATACATATACACCCACACACCCTCACTCACAAATGCGCTTGCCTACAAAAAGGCAACTGCACAAACACACAAACTTTAGACCATATTACTCTCTATTTTTACACTAAATGCGTCCCAAAGCAAGCTGCTGATGTTGTTGGCTTTAACACAGAATAATTTGGATCCAATCTGCAGTCAAATTATGACCGAGTTAAGTTAGGCATGTTACGATGCTAAACTGAGAGAGCCTGACGCCAGACAATTTTAGCCCTGAGGTGTCTTGGAGCCCCGTTTTCACATCAACCATAGCAATATGACTTCATATGTGTTTGATATGTGTTGGCTAAGATGTGGTTTTTATTAGGATTCCTCACCTCATCTCTATACCTTAGTGTCTGTATGTTTATTTTAATTATCAGCACAAAAACTTGGAAGCGGGTACAAAAAGTTTTTGTACTCAATTGAAGGTCATATTGCCAGCATCTTTTGGAAGTGTATAAGGATGCATCAATTGAATACAAATGGCGCTTATCTGTGTACTTTACGCTCTGCAACACAACAAAAAAATAATCCCTAATGTCATTTGTAATCTAAACTGTGAGGTGATTTTTCTTTGCTTACCTTGTCAGAGTAGGGCTCCTCCGTGAGATCAATGCCCTCAGCCTCCAGCCGTTGTTCCAGGAGGGTGAGTAGGTCAGGGGTCATCTTAGTATGGGAAACCTTCCGTGCAACAGCAACCTTGCCACCCAGATCTGCGAGCCACGGGGGCTGAACTGCTGGTGGGGTGCCTGACTCCTCGCCCATGGACGAGGCGGATGAGGTGGCACAGGGGCTGGTGGGGGTGCTTGGGGTCTTGGCAGGCAGGGCAGGGGCACTGGGGCTGCTGCTGCTGCTGCTGCTGCGGATAATAGGGCTACTGGGATGAGAACGGGTGAGGGAGTGGGTAGGGGAGGGAGTTGGCGAGGGCGAGGAAGGCAGGGAGAGAGGGGGGTGACGTAAGCCGTTGACCAGTCTTTCCCTAGACTTCTTGGCAGGAACGGGGGGAGGGACTGGAGGCTTTTTGGGGTGAGTCCGGATGACCCTCTCCCCGCTTGCATTAGTCTCAGGGGGACTTGGTGTAGGACTGGAGAGGGGCTCTGGATGGTTGGGGGACTGGGGCATGGGACAAAGAGGGCGGAGAGGCAGCTGGGAGGGCACGGGTGGTCTGTCAACCATTCTTTTTGGGCTCACTGTTGGAGTCCCATTCTGAGCTGGGGAGACCTTATCTCTACAGGCCTTGGTGGGGCTACTGATGCCTGATTTGGGTCCTTCCTTGGTGAGTTTAAGCTCCACACCCAGATCCTTCTGCTCAAAGTTCTGCTCCCAGTGCAGATCTCCCAGAGAGTGGGAGCGTTTCCAGGGTCCAGTGGGCTCTGAGGGGCCATCCAGATCCTCACAGCTGCGGCTGGCCGGGATAGGGGACTGTCTTTGGGCTTTGCGCAGCCCCAGCAGGTTAAAGCCCTTCAGAGAGGGCTTGATGAAGAAGCTTTTCGGGAACTTTGTGCGCTGGTTCTTGCTGTTCTGTTGCAGAGCCTCTGTTGAAAGGGTCATGGGCAGTGTGGGGTAGTCTGGAGACTGAAGGCCTGCTGAAGAACGACTTGAACGGGAAGCCTTTCTGCTCTTACCTGCAAAATGAAAACAAATATCTTCTCTTAGTGATACGATGTAGATACTTTCACTACAGTGTAACCAAACAGGGAATAGGTCACTCTTTAACTTGCTACAACCATGCACATATTAATATAATGATCTATATTAATAAAATGCATGAGATTAATTGTGCTGCCTTTCATTCACACTGTTTTCCTTTATGGAGAAGGAAAGTAACTCTAGATTAATTATATTTGCATTATTGGAAAACATGTTCAAAACAATATGTATATATAGCATTATATAAAATTTAAGAATAATCATATAAGCATTACATTATTATTGTGAAAATAACAGTGAAAAGCAGAGAAATGTTTAGGAAGAAGGGGTTGGGTGCCACTGGGATAAGGTAAGCTCTTTGACTCATGACCAAACTGGCTGATTTGCTGTTGTCATAGCAGTAATCCCATATAAAAATATCTGGAAGGGATAGTTCAGAAACATTGGAACAAAAGGTTGAAGCAACTTACCATCTATCCTCTGGCTTACAGAGCAAAATGGATGGATGAAATGGATGAGTGCCACATAGTGTGGCTTGCCAAAGAGTTTAAATGGTGGAATGACTGAAGGAAGTTCAATAGATGGAATGGCATGAAATAAAACAACGGTTCCCAAAAATGTCCAAAAATGTTAGACATATTGGTGTTTGCGATGGCCAATTAGGTACAAGGGATTATAATATAATAAATTATAGGACAATTCCAAGAGATACTATATTTACTTTAATTACTATGTTTAATTTTAAACTTGAAATCAGGGTGGAATGAGATCTGCTGAGTGTCCAATAAACACCCTTCAAAATTAAAAATGCAATTCAGGCTCAGAATATGTGGTTTTATTAATAAAAATGAGCTTTGCCAATTTGTCAGTAAGTTCTGTTTGGCAGATGCATTATTGGATATATAAAGTTATAAGCTAAAATACTGTCTACTATGATCTGTCTCATACACTGAAATATAAGAACACCATGAACACTTTAATAAACTTTAACTGATAAAATATTTATAAAATCAGTTCATTGTTCATATTAAAACACAATGAGTAATATTAGACATTAGAAATGTTATGTTCCTTAAATGAATAAAACATGCCATTCAACCAATAGCTCTATCATTGATTTTGTTGTTTTTTGTTTTGCATTATGGGCAATCACTGACTGAATACCATCGTTATCTGCTTTTTACTTAACTGACCAATTAACCACATTATGTATGCATATGAAAATGATTAGTGAAAGTTGATAGATTATTACAGAAGTCATTTGATAATATGAAGAAGAATTACTACATCTAGTTACAGGAAAACTGATCAGACACATGTATGTTATAGGAAGGTGTATTGATTAAAAGAGCGTACATTCAGGGATCTACAGTGTTTCCTTTTCCCCAGAAGGAGAAAGTTTGTAAGACATAGTCTGCGTAATGATTTCGGAGGACTTTCTATTATTTAAATTTGAATCAAATGCTTTGCCAATTCTCTAGACTAATAAATATTCAGAAATATCCATTAATAAGCAGTAATATATTAATGATTTTATGAATTTGTACAGGTAGGAGAACTGTGGAACCCTGAAACTGCAAGATGAAATGCAGAATGTATACTAAATGTTATGCAGCTAGTTAAACAGCGTTTAGTGGCATGGCAGGAAAAACAGACAGAAAAAAAGGCAAAACATAAAAATCAAGCAAGCAGCACCAGAGTCCTTTTTTTGTGGCTTTTATTCCACAACCTAAATCTCCACTGTGGCAGATTGCACGCTTTACTGTTGAAACTAAATGACACATACACACATAAAAGGGAAACACAGTAGTTACACTGGAACCCAACAGATACAGAGAGAAGACGAGATTTGACAAAGCAGTGATTTATGAGTTATGGAGCTGTTAAACAAGAATGTTCTGAGTGAAAGAAAGAAAGCATATAGTCTTATGCAGGAGAACAGAGCAGTTTCAAAAATAAACAAAAAAGAAATATCACAAAGAAGACCTCAATACACTTCTATAATCAGACCTCTCTTACAATCTATGCACTACAATTTAAAAATATTTTCATCCACATCTTTTTTAGGCACATACTGTATTATTGTTTGTGCAATATGGTCACTATAAATACAAGGAGAGTGACAAATTGAAATGGTAAAATAGATTTTAACGGCAGCTGTGATCTGTAACCTGACTTGTACATTTTTTGAAAACCTTATCAGCCTATAGAATCACCACTGCAAATAAACAGGCATTTGTTGACATGCTACTCTGGAAGCTCTTTTGCTATATTAAAAACACTTAACAGAAATACTCTGTAAGCCCGTAATCATCCTCCCGGTATCCTTCTATCACCCTCGCATCCACAGGTGGAAGAGCTGGGAATCTGAGTCCATGACTGGGCAGTGAGTGTGTTCTCATCAGAACAGTTCTGTGCATTGGGGAGGATCTCTCCCTCTGTGCCCCCAGCACTGTGGGGTGGACTAGGCTTAGCGGTCTTGGACCTGGCTCCCTCTTAGTTACAACTGGACTTTGGCACTGACGATACAGAATGCCTATATGATGAAAAAGAGTGGTGAAGAAAGTAGAGTAAAAGGATGGTTCAAGGTAAGAGTGTATGAGATGATAAGGGGGTTCTTTCTCTAGAGCACCCGTACTAGAAGGACAAAGGTGGGCGCAGGTGAGGTTTTGGGATAGACATGGGAGCAAAAGGAGCTGTTTGATTGGAAGGCGTTGATCCGGAGGAGAGAAATGGGCGAGGTGTTGCAGAAGCATGGCAAGGGATGGAGCAGCGGTGGAAGCCCACAGAGGGAAAAAAAAAAGGCGAAGGAGTTGCTGTGGCACTACAGCAAGGCTAGACGAGACCAAGATTAGATCTTAGCAAGGCTACTCCCACCGGGGCCCCAGGGTAATGGTGGTCTAGACTACGCGAGGCTATCATTACCGTTCTCCAGGTTCTCATTGCTCTCGTAGCACCCAGAGTCTCGCGGGGAGTCTCCCACCAGGCCCCGACCCTCCGACAGCAGCTTCTCCTGGGAGCCTGACAGGCCGCTGCGCTCTGGATCACTGCTGCCTGAAAATACAAAAGACAAACAGGAATTGAGGGTTTTCCCATCATTTTAAAATTATTTGTTGGGCATGTTATGCTTTTATGAGATAGCGACAGTGGAGAGATAGTGGAGTGCAGCGAGGGGTACCGCTTCCGTTGATTTAAAAACAATTACTTCTTACGAATATACCACTCTTTTCGCTTTGAAAAGTTATTGGAAAAAAAAAACGCCGCAGCTGATCCAGTTCTACTTACTGTCGTACTCCTGTAGCAGCTCTACAGCGGTGAGCAGCACGGCTCTGTGCTGAGGGTCTCTGATGTTCAGCTCATCCAGGTCCTCCTCTTCCAACAACTTGAACGTGTCCAGGTCCTCGTAGCCGTTGAACAGGAAAGTGGGCATGTGCTCCTGCATGACACATCAGAAACATCACGTCTGAGTTTAAAGTTTCTTTTGAGGAGCTAAGAATGAGGGTGTCTACAGATTGAAGAAATAATACACTAGACTAAATAAAAATACACTTTGGATCTGAGTCACGGGACCAGTGACAAAAACTTTGGGGTAGAAACATAACATACAAAAAGTCCAAACATAGAGGTAGGGTAAGGAGGAAAAAAAAAAAAAAAAGTAGGGTGCACACTTGTCATCTGCTCATAATTTCCCATCCACGTTGTGTATTTTTAAACCACTGGTGAGCCAAATCTAAACTGCTATTTTGATTTTTAGATGGCATGTAATCACTTTAAGCCGTGGCCAATTCAGTTATGGCTGCCCCAACTGTAAACACACTTTAATATGGCACAAACTTTGTCATGCTGACAGTAACACTAAAAGTGAGTTGTAGCAACGTAAGCGAGTTAGCTGTACCAATCACGTTAACAGCGTGGAGTGTGTGGCCACAATCCAGAGCTATTCTCGCTGTGACCGAAATGGCAGACGGGACTTGAAAGGGAAACCCGCCAACGTCATGTGGGTACGAGAAGAACTGAAGGTGGGGATATTCCATCAAAGTACTCCACGACCACAGACGACAAAGTTTTACACGCTGACACAAACAAAACCAGAGCTTGTCACCCAAAACACTGTGTTATCTGAGAGTATAGAGACAGATACGCCCTGTGTGAGTGCACAGTCAGCTGACACTATCATTCAACACACCCCTAACTGCTTCCACTTTGGATGTTGCCGGGCTCTCCGTTTGTGTGACCCACACACTTTGTTGGAAGAATACATAGACTTTGTGTCACCAGCGAGACCATCAATTACAATGGTGGAGTCCGCAGTGGAGAACTGTGCGTCTCTGTTCCATTTCTGCTGGATGATGCAGGACTAAACAAAAGGACCACCAACTAACACAAACACAGGCAGCCGGGTCCTCTCACTCACAGTATCTTTTGTCTTTTTGGCCAGTTGAAAACTCAAACACGTTCCACATCCAAAGATTTTTTTTTTTTCGCAGAGAATCCAGGGGGCCAAAAGTTACACGGGTGTGCAGACTTACACTTTATGGTCACAGACAAGCACTGGTGATGTGTGCTCCAAATTTTGGCTTGCCAGTTTAACCAAATGTTACTTAGCATTTCTAAAAGTACACAGCAATAATACTGTCACTCGTTTGATGTATGACAGCTCGATCGTAACTCATTTAATATTTATATAGCCTATGGAGCTCTGTGCAATTTCTGTGAACATGGACACTACGAAGCACAGAAACCTTAGAAAAGGAAATATCTACACTGAGGCAGATAAATGAGGCACTTTTAACAAGTAAATCTTTTGACAAACAAGTCAAATATTGTCATCTAGTGAATTTTGCTATTTTCAAACAAATGATGACACATTCATGATGGGATTATTTAAATGACTCATAAAATTCCTTGAACTTAGCAATAAAAACACTCCACTGTGAAACACTATCCGGCCTTAAAACTAGTAAAAAAGAGACTTTATTCAAACAATGAAGCTTCAGAAAAACAAGATAAAGGCTCTTAATACTCAATACTCTGTTGACCCAAGTTGAATAATTGAATGCAAATGGTGCTTGACGTGAACATTTATGTTGGTAAGAGGATACAATCTGGAAACACTGAAATGTTCTAGATGTGTTTAGTCTGACTTGCCCACTGCAGGAACCTGGTGGTGGCAAAGGGGACACGAGCGCCTAGATAACACCCAGACTCACAGCCTGTGCTGTAGCATTAATAATGTACTCTTGATCTTTAATCTGTGACTTGGCCATTAGGCTGGCCGGAGATAAAACAGACAACCCACAAAGTCTTTTTCTCTATTTGGGGTGATGAGGCCAGCGGGCTGCCTGAGTGGGAGGAGATGATATCAAGCTCACAGCTATGTGTAGGTTTTGATGAAAGATGTGAGTTATTTCTTGGGGCGTGGTTGTGAAAATGTGGGTGTTAATGTTTATGCGTCAGTGTCAGATCAAACATCCAAAGCTGTGGGGCCTGTAATTGCTGACATTATATTTATCTCTGCCTGTCTACAAATGTGTTTTGAAGATATTTGGTGAAATGAAATTTTTTTTTTAAGATTTGTTTTTCTCCTGTTTAGGTGTCAGATGGGTGGGATTTCTAAGGTCTGACAACTCACCGATTTCTGCAAAGTTTCTACAACGGACAGAATCACTGTAGGTAAATCTACTGAACTTTACTGCTACCAAAAACAACCTGATGCTGTAAAACATTTTTGGTATCCAATGCATGGCAATACCGTACCAAGTCTAGCTTGCCAGGTAATCTGTACCTTGAGGTTGATGCGCTCCAGCAGCTCCTCCACTGATGTGGGCTTGGGAGGTCGGCCCTTCCTCCTTCTCCTCACGGGCCTTTTGGGCTTCTCCTCTTCTTCACTCAGCACGTCCACATAGATGAACTTGAAGGTGCCCACTTTGTTGTTCAGCAGGCCCATCCACGTTCCCATGGGTGGCTTACTGATGATGTCAATCACATCACCGCGCTGGAAAACCACAATGCCAAGAATTCAGAAAAAATGACGACTGACAACTTTTGCATTTTTTACCCTGTTTGGTGTTCAAAAATACTGAGACTAGCCTGGAAAAACCAAACTGTTGAAGTAAAACAGTGTAAAAGAGAGACATACACAGCTCCCAAACCAAGCATTCTGGTCTAGAGCAATGTAACAAACCGATTTATTTGATATGACAGCTCTTTGGCCAATAGAAGACTTTATTTACACTTTGTAGATCTCAAATATATAAATGTTCAATAAATTAAGCTAAGCTTCAATCTCAAATTGTAATCATATCTGTAAAGATGCAGAAATAAATTGTGGTGCTCAATCATTTGCATGTCCCAAAGTGTGTTTTACCTTCAGTTTGAGGGAGTCTGTGTCGTAGGGGCTGGGGGTGAAGTCTGTATGGACTCGGGCACGACCACAGAACGGTCCTCTATATGGCGGCTCTTCGTCATCACCATCCTCTGACTTCACGCTTTCTCGGTTACTGGCTGACGAGTCAGTGGTGCTCACTGTCTGACCACCTGGACACAAACACAAACACATGTGGAGATTTATATAAGCTATAAAATGAATGCCTGTAGAGCAGCCACTGGCTACTTGTTACAAAAAAGGCATTTATAAGCATCGACTAACTGATTAACTGGAGGTTTCCTTTACACTGTACATCAGTGTAGTAAATCCTGACTCAAGCAGTCTTCAAAACATCGATTCATGGTCACTATGTAACAGCCTGCATGTATCAAGTAGCTCTGCGAGGCTAGATTGGAAGTCATAGGTAAACTATTCAAAACACGATACAGGTTTTATTTTGTCAACCTCTTATTTTTTCTAAATCTTTGTGTCTCCAGTGAGTGGAAAACTTTAACAAGGTCTTAAACACGTGTATTACAGATCCTGGGAGAAGTGAAGTATTTGCTGCTTATTTCTTTCTGTATCTTGAAGTCATGTCGACGTGTGGGAATCTGAGAGGCAAGACTTCCTACCTAATCATTGCCGTATGTTTGTCTGTCTGCCTGCATGTTTGTGTGCATGTTTTATGGCTTCCAATCACTGTAAGACGGCCAAGTCTTAAATTTGCCTCGAAACGATGGAAAGTATTTTATCCACAAAGACCTGACGGAAACGACAGGTTGAAGCAATCAGAAGGTGTAATTAGATCAAATGACCTGAGAGGTCCAAACATACTTGAAAACTCTATGAGATCACAACACATGAGGCAGCTGGTGGGACTTGGTGTGATCAAGAGAGAATTGCTGTTCATCATTCTAAAAAAAATCATAATTGATATACATGTAATGCCAGAAACCGCACAAACTTTAAGTCATCTGTATGTATTTGAAGTATACACCAGCAAGAAGCAAATGTTACAAGCACCATCTAGTGTTAAATGTTGCTCAAAACAGGCTATCAGTTTAAAATAGACTAAACTCTTTAGATTGCCTTTTCTTAAAAACAATATTTTTACATGAGATATATGATGATCTACTGACACCTTAGAACTACATGACTGTACTATAATCTTAATTACACTATACGGACAAAAGTCAGTGGACACCCCTAATAGTTATTGAGTTCAAGTGCCCTTAAGAGCACCAACAGCTCAGCCACTAAGTGGTAGACCAGGCAAACTCACAGAGCGGAAAATGAGTGCTGAAGCATGGAAGCAACATCAGCAAACAAACTGCTTCATGAAATGGGTATCCATGGCTAAGCAGCTGCACGCAAGCCTCACATCTCCATGCACAATGCCAAGCCTTGGCCGGAGCAGTGTAAAGCACGTGGCAACTGGACTGGACGAGTGGAAACGTGTTCTTTGCAGTGATGAATCACGCCTCTCTATATGGCAGTCTGATGGACAAATCTGCTTTTGGCAGATGCCAGGAGAACGCCACGTACAAGAATGCACTATGCCTACTGTGAAGTTTGGTAGAGGAGGGATAATGGTCTGGGGCTGTTTTTCAGGGTTTGGCCCCCTAGTGCCAGTGAAGGGCCTTATCAGTGCTACAGGATATGAAGACACAGCCAATTGGGTGCTTCCGACTTTGTAGCAGCAGTTTGGGGAAGGCCCTTTGTTGTTCCAGCATGACTGCGCTCCTGCGCATAAAGAAATGGTGAGACGAGTTTGGTGTGGAGGAAGTCGATCGAGAGTTGCGGCTGTTATAGCTGCAAAGGGGGGGGGGGGGGGGGGGGGGGGGGGGGGGGGGGGGGGAGGTCCAACTCCATATTAATACGCATGATTTTTTAAATTTTTTTTTTAAATGGGATGTCCAACAAGTTCATATAAGTGTGATGGTCAGGTGTCCAATGACTTCTGGCCATATAGTGTATGTGTGCCACTAACAGCCAAAGTGTAAAATAACATCAAGGGAAAGTGGTTTAAATTAATGGAATAATTGAAGTAACTGATATAAAACATGCTAAATAATGTTTGGTGAATGCAAAAAACAAACTTGACAACTTTTTCTCTTACTCAACATGTCAAAAAACAACATAGAAAAGTGATGTATGCTAACTAAAATCCATTTAAAAATAACTGTTCTTGTCTTACTCATTGAACTCTGTCCGCTGAGTGAACTACGCAGACTTTCCACTGAGCCTCCGGCCTTAAGCTTCGGCTTCTCCAGAGAGTCTGTGTCAGGCTGAGGGGACTGAGGGGAGCCAGGGGCTCCATCCGGACTGGACTAAAAGACAGAAAGAGGGGGGAGATGCAGATGGGCAAAGAAAGGACGTGGGAAAAGAAACAAAGGAAATGTTGTGCAGTTAAGAAAGGAAAAGAAGTGAGAGATGGGAAAGTGTGGTTAAGAGGTTGACATATGGGGGAAACGATGGAAACAAAGAGAAAATGAAGCTCATAGGTGGAGAGGGGTGGGGGGAGGGGAGGGGAGGTGAGGGAGTGAGAGGGGTTGTCAGTATTTTCTTTCATCTTACTTCAAAAACAGGTGTACACATCTAAACATTTTCAGTACAAATGCAACTAAGCTATTAATCAAAATGTTACCAATTCCTGAAGATTTTTTTCTAAATTGTAGATATTTTATGATATTTTATTTAGAAAGATCTAAACAGATTTTTTCATTTAAAGACCTCATAAAATAGGCACTTCAACTTCCTGAAGAAAACTTCCTGTAAAGTAATATATATCACTTGAAACGGGCAAAATGTTTTGCATAAATTAGTGGTTAAAAACATTGACTGCTTGTTTAATCTTTTGATTTTGTTAATGTTCTTTCAGATTTCCTTTGAAATTAAAAAAGGTATCTAATAATGCAGCAAAAAAACATACATCAACATGCCACACCGACATCTGACGTATTGTACTGCGTTTTCTTTATTTCAGTAATCCACTAGGTGGCAATGTGGTCTATAAAATGGGAAACACTGAGACATGGCAATTTATGGTTCTTTGCTCTGTCCCAACCAATGACTCATGCCAGGATATGTGGGTCACAGTGTTGAGACCACAGTGACGGACAGATGTTCAACTGTGAATTAATGACACATTCTGCGGGGCAACATCAAACTGACGGGCTGGGCAGGCCACTGGTAAAGCCACTGGGTGCCCTGAAAAATTAGGACAGTGCAGATGGACAGCCATTATATACTCTCACACTGCGAGTCTCCATTTCCTAAGAGCTGCCCTAAGGGAGACTTGCATCACTCCATGACCTCAGCATGAAGCACACACTCCACCCTACACACTGGGCCCAGGGAAAGCACAGCATAGAGAAATCCAAATATGTGTGTGTGTGTGTGTGTGTGTGTGTGTGTGTGTGTTTCAGCCCTCTTTGTTTATTCTGTAACTAACACAAATACTCCCACCCACTCAGAGCCTGCGGAGTGAATATGTGGCTTGCACTGCAAAACGTCCTCTATATGTTTGTAGAACATGGGGAGCTTTTCTTTCTTCACAGCTGTGCCTTGCTCACTGTTTTAAGGAAGTTAAAATTTGACAACGTTTTATCCTCGTTTGGCCTAAACACAAAAGAAAACCTGTTCAATGTTATCTTAACTTTCAACACATAAGACATTTGAAAATTGCATCCGCGACTAAAAAGGTGTGTGTTTGTGTAGGTCCACGTGTGTTTATGTCTAACCTGCTCAGACAAGGAGCTGCTGTACTTCTTCGACATGCGTTTCCTCATCGTCTCCTTGACCGACTTGACCTTCTTGCCCAGTGAGATTCGAGACGTAGTGGGGGATTTGACCACTTCTCTGTATATAGCCTCCTGTTCTTTATTCTGTGATTAGAAGAAGGAAGGGAGAGCGGATAAGGATGGACGGAGGGGAGCCAAATAGAGAGATGAGGAGAGATGGGAATGAATCAGGGGAGATTGAATAGGACAAGACAAAGGGGCAGGGGAGCACAAAAAAAACAAAAGGAGAAAACAGAAGAGAAAAGGTGATTTAGTGTGACAGGAGAGTTCAGCTTGTGCTCCTCACAGCTTCTTCTAATTTTACGAGCTGCCAGCACTTACGTTGGCCTCTGAGCCGGTGTTGACCACATGAAGCGAACGGTTGGACAGGTCAAAGCCTCCGAAGCTGCACGTCCTCTGTGGGGTAGCCGAAACACAATCGAATGAGTCACATTCAGAAGGTCACATTACAGAAACTCCCCATCCACACCCATTGATGGTCAACTCACAATGATTCATGCTTGGCACAACACAGGCAACAGTTTGATTAATGTATATGGGTATATGGTTTGTATATATGCAGGGGCATGATGTCATATGGGACTATGGACAGCCAACAGACATGATGTAACACAAACTGTTATATGAGCTCCTCTTTAAAATTGCGAGTTACTGCATGGTCCTAGGCAAATGAGCTGTTATATTGGCCGTGGCGGGCACGCAATCAGTTGCTTTAAAACTTGAATCCATGGATAAAATATTGGATAAGATTAAACCTTTCTTGATGTGGCCAAGCTAAAATATATAACTGCACTTTTACAAGTAAACATATATGTTCATTGCATTTCCGCCTGATGCAAAACGTCTTGTGGTTAATTATGAGAAATGCAAAACTGGGTTTAGTATGCAAACATGCACAACATATAGTTTGGTTGCTTAGAGCTGACAATATGTTATTCTCATCAGAAACATTTTTAGAGGGAGTAAATGGTTTCTGCTGAGAGGACAGGGTGATATGGAGACTTTTTTCTTGACTTTAGAGGTCAACAGCAAGATAAGGGGTAGACACAAAAGGGAAACTATGACATGAAAGGGAAAAAAAGATCCAGGATCTTATCACTGAACTGGCTTTGACTTTTTGAATCATCCCTAAGCTCCGCAGTAGGTCACACAAGTACACGTAGACACAGACGTGCACGTACGCATCTGCCAACAAACACTCTCAGTTCAAGTGGGGCACTTGAAGGCATTTCTCCTTTGCTTCAAAAGCCATCACTTTTAAACTACTCGTTTAAACTCCCACACACCCTGGATGAAGATCCTCCATGTGAGAAGGCATTGCACATTAAGAAAATAGTTTTTATATTAGATGTCCACAGCTGCAGTCCACATCACAACTTCCCAGGAAAAGCACAGTTTGGAGAACAAACATGTTTGAAGAGACGTCCAAAAAGAACTCTGAATGTCATGGCGATGCTCGATGGAATGGACATGCACCCAGAAAAAAAATGTCTCTCAAAGATAATTATAGGAAAAGAAAAACAACTTAAGAGAAAAAAAAAATCACATCTGCAACCATAGCGGCACGGGCCAAAAAAGGACACGAAAAAGCAACAACAGAAAAAAGTGGATTCAACGAGTTTTTGGATGAGAGCGACCTCCAGTGATTTCACTAAAACACGATAGGATTCAGGTACCCTCAAAGCTGCAGGATAACTCCACTTCTATCACGACCTAGAGTATGTGCCACTACTTCTATTGTTACACAAAGGCTATTTGGATACATGCGGGGAACAGGCAAGTTTCTTGTGATGCCACCAGGCCATTCAGTGAATATGTATCTGAGGCTATGTGCTGTGTAGTTCTCAGGATGAGCAGCTCCGAGCTTGTACAACATCTCGTTTGGCCACAGGGATCAGTGTGACTGAGTGAGTGCGCGTGTCCTTTAGGGATCTGACATTTAGAAAAAGGCATAAAACCTCCACTGTAACTTAACCTCCTAAGTGGGGCACTGCATATTCCATAATCATTTCATATTCAGCTGGAAAAAAAAGGTTTAAAGCCAAAGGCATTCACTTAAAGGTCATAGAAGATGTCATTCCTCTAAGGGCAGTTAGGTCTGTGATAGATAAGCCAGCCCCTAGCCTTTTTCTATAGACGAGCACAGCTGCAATACTCTGATGTGGATTTCTTACACAGACAATATTAAATTGAGAAGGGGAAGTAATTTGACCTGGCACGTGTCCTGTTTGTGTATGTTTGCTGTACCGTCACCTATAACCTCTGAGTCATTCTGCAACTTTGAAGCACCGAGCCCTGCTCACACGAGGCGGTCGACTTAAACCTCATGGTCTAAACTCACAGACTTCTGCTGGATGCGCAAGAGCACACGCTTGGTGCAGCGGTCCACACTGGCCGCCCACTTCCTGTCCGCCTCGCGGTCCTCCTCCAATAGACAGCGGCGCTCGGCGCGACTGAGGGTAACCGGGCGGACCAGCTGGGCCCAGTTGAGGTGACCGTACAGGCTCCGTTCTACCACATAGGTGATGTTCAGCTCACTGACTGCTGTTCGGCCACGCAGCCTGCGAGAGGGGAACACCCAGCCCCCCCCCCCACTTCCAAAACCTTTTGATTTGGCTACATCACAGCGAGCAGGGGAGGAGGGGGTGACAGACAGAGGGGAGACAGGGGTCTTGGTGTTGCGCGAGCGTTGATACAGTAGGTGCTTAGTGGAGTAAGCGTAGTTGGGGTCAGGTTTCCGGTGCGTCCAGCTGCCATGGTGGCGGTTGGCAGGTTGGTGTTTGGGGCTGCCTTGTGGACCGTCATCCAGGGATATCAGGAGGCGGGACTGGGCATGGGGTTTGGGGCGAGGTTTGGTGAGGCCATAGAAGGCATAGAGCGCCTCGTTGTTACTTACCCCATGGGAGATGGAGCTCAGGGCCTTCCGCATCTCGCCGTCGGTCGTGGAGCGGGACAGCTTGCCTTCGTCATCCAATCCACAGCCATCCAGCTCTGAGAAGGAAGAGCCACTACCGCCCACGCCGGAGATGGAACCTCCCAGGCCCACGGAGCCAACTGGGGTTCTCCTGGGGGGCCGGATGAGGCCGTGGGTACTGGAAGACTTACTGAAGGTTTTGACCAGCTTGTGTCCGGACCAGGTGTCCAGGCTGCTGGAGGAAGGGGAGTTGGTCAGACTGTCTGTGTCTCCGTCCAGAGAGAGTTGATCCTGGGTGAGGGAGGGCAGGGAGATCTCCTGGGGCAAAGGGGGCTTCTTAAGGACCCCAGTATACAGAGCTGTGTTGTCCTCACAGGTGGGAGGTGCCTCCAGATTCAGAAAATCTAAAGAAGAAGAACACAGCAGAAACATTGGTTACTCAGGAGGATTTAGACATCAGATTCTGTGAAGTCCCATGATCCATCCTGTGGTTTTCCAAACCACAGTTGGCCAGCAAACATTTCAAAACACATTCTTAAAGTCTGAGTATTAGGCAAAACCCATGGCAGACGAAAATGTAACATTTTGACCAAAAAAAAAAAAAAAAAAAAGTACTGTAGTAGTTAATTTCCAGCAACCTTCAATTGGAAACACATATTTTACAATGACTGGTCTCTTAACTTCTTGGTAAAGACAAACGGCTCAATTTACTGCTCTGAACACATTTTCAAACGTACAATTTTCACAAATAATGCCAGCTGAGTTGACATTTATATACAGTACGATATGATGCCTCAAACGCAGACCTTAATGTGGCCTGAAAAATACAACGTGTAAATATTAATTGGCTTATATAAACACCTGTAGACAGATTTAAATTATGTTGAACTGTAAGATAATAAATAAATAAAGTACAAACCTTCAGAGCCATGTTTCTTGCCCTCCTCCACCTTGATGAGTTTTTTCCTGACCCGGCGTGTAGAGTTAACCAGCTTGTGAAGCCGTTTGAACTTCACAGAGTCCTCTGACTGCTCATCGTCCGACTGTTCACGGGACTGCTGGGGGAGTGAAAGAGGGAGGGATGATATACTAAAAAGGGACAGGCAGTCAAAACATTTTCATTTAAATAAACCTTTTGTTTTTGTCGAAATGATTTAGTATAAGAAGTACTGACACCATAAAACACAAACTCTAACAAATATATTTTAAGAATTCAAAGACACTGTTATAATGTGACAGATGGGAGCATTGTTTAAGATGGAGTCAAAGTTAGTGAGGTGAGAAATGGAGGATTGGAAGGACAGTGGCACACTGCATTGTGTTAAGTTCATATTCATAGTCAACACAAAAAAAAAAAAAATGCACTGAAATAATGAACCTGATAAAACATTTGAAAAAATGGTTACAACTGAATGACACAATGAATCCATATAACAATAAATGGTCTGTTTGGAGTGATGTTGCATGTTATGGGTGTCAGCATACTAGTATTTTCTCTCCATTGATGGCAACTGCATTTAAACACTCTGCATAATGTAGGGGAGTGGAAAGGGAGACCGAATATGAAGTCACTAACAGTTTCTTCACACACACACACACACACAAAATTGGAGCATACACAAACACCCAAGAACTCCCTATGGTGTATGTGTATGTATGAATGTGTGTAGTTTCGCTATGGCCCCCAGTTCGACGATGATAATGATGATGATGATGTTGCTGATGAGACGGGCTTTGGCCTAAAGATTGTCTGGCAGAAACTACCATCATTATCATGGTGCTGAAACAACTTAATTTGTTTCTATTTGCCACTGGTTTCCACAGCAACACCGCCTCTTTGGTCACACACTGCCAGTTCCACAGTCGAGGTTGAGTGCATCGCTTGCAAAGGGACTCACACATGCATGCATACACGCTCACATACACAAAACTAGACAGAGCAGGCCTGCAGGGCTCAGCTCTCTGTCTGATAAAATGCAGTTTTTCTCCTCCAGGTCTAAAGCAAACAAGGAAGAAACTCCTTTCTCGCCACAGGCCTGGCTCAGAGGCTGCTGACATACATTAGGGATGATGTTAACAACTGCGGATTGGTTGGATCGAACGGATCTGACACTGCCTGCAAATCTTTGATGGCACCAAACCACCTTAGCAATATCGTGATCTTTTGATTGCTGCAGGCGTGACTGTTACGAAACCTTAAGAATCATTTCCAAGTTGGAAAAGGAAAGAACACATTAATCAATGTGGCATCATGCAGGTCCACCACTTTTTTTAAAAAGTTGCGTGATCAACTTTTAGGTTTTCTGTCATATCATACCAGAGCTTGTGTATAAGTAATTAAATTGGCCTCTAAAAAAATTGCAGAAACAGGCTCTGAAAACCCATAACTCCACGGCCCCTGGCCCAATTCTCCCTGACAATTCCTCTGCTAAACCACACAATTCTGGCAACTGTGGTGACTCCTTCAACTTTCCATTTGCTCTGGATGATGCTTGAGTGTATTAGCTTCAGAGAATGTGATGTAATAACAAGTCTGTGTCAGGGAGGACCGACAAAAGAGGCAGTAGAAAGACTAAGATGAGTGAGACTACCAAAGGCTGGACTGGAGTTCACTCCTGAGTCTTGGTTCTTCTTAATAACTACTTGACTATGAAGTCAATTTGTTCTATGACCGTGATATGTGGGGATAATATGTACAGCACAACTGCCTTAGTAATTTCATAGTCAACCCACATGATTTGTTCTTCTCCTTGTGTGAGAGCTGGGGAAAACAAATAGGAGTTGGTAAAGAGGCGACAATGATGTGTAAGTCCTAACCCAGTACTGAGGAACACCATCCATGCAAATGACCAGATAAACAGGGGAACAGACACACACACAAAAAGAAAGCCAAACACAGGAGGGCCATGAATCAAGCGGGGCTGAAAGGTCGCCATAAAAGGAAGGTCAAAGCTGCAATTCCACCGCCATAATTGCCATTTTACTTCACAAAATCACTTTGAGGAGCGCTCCTATAACTTTGGGGACGCACTTAAACTTAGAAAACTACAAACCAACATCCTCATGCAGCTCACCAAAATCTTTCTGTCATCCCGTGCCACAAAAACAGAGCAGAACCATCATAAAAGAAAGAAAGAGGTCTAATTAAAACAATTTACAGCACCAATGTGCCTTATAACTTACCGCCTCATTTAAAACAGCAGGGGTCACCTTTCTGTGTTAACTTCCAACAGGTTAGGAAGAGTGGTTCCGCAAATCCATAGTGCAACGACCCCTTTCTCACGCATGCACGATCCAAAATAATATCTGTGCCCCTGTGCACATGCTGGCAGATACAGATGCAGCCTGTTAGTGAATTCAGCTGAGGAATGAGGGACTGTTTGGAAGTGCCGTGTCGCACAGCTAGCAGAGAAAAGGCGTGTTGTGCATGGAGAACAATCCCAGCATTTGAGCCCCTCTGACCCTGCCTTGGCCCCCACATTGCTAATGGCCAGCCCTGGAATGTGGCCTCCAATCGCCCGGGGAAGATAGACCGGAGAAAGACAGCATCCGATAAAAGTCACAGAGCACCCAAAGATTGTATATGGCAAACATGTCAGCTACAAGCATGTACTTTATATTCGTGTCTGTATATAGAATACAGGCGCACACAGACACGCAAAACTATGAAGTATTTGAATTTGGGAATGACCTAATTCCATTCATTAGAGGGGAGAGGGGGCAGTGCGTGACACCAATAGAGGCCCCAGTAGAGAAGCACTATTTCCTGAAGTAGCCAATTTTGGAACTCGGGGCAAGGGGAGATACAGAATTCCCTCCTTCTCGGGGCCTGGGGGTACGTGCAAAGGCTTTATCTTCTCTATTTTTCTCTCCCTTGTTTCCTCTCTGCCTCCAGCTTTTGCGTTTGTTCACTGCCTCCAGAGCCATGTTGTGTGTTCCTCTAAACAATACTCCTTCAGTAACTCTTTCAACCTATCCCCTGTCTGTGAAACCCCCCAATCGATCAATCTTCTTCCCACAGGAAGTGAGCAGCTGGCAGCAGGGGGGTAACGTGGGGGTTGACTGATAATATTTTCAGCCAACTAATGCACAATTCAAACACCCAGATCAAACAGCAGACAGAAGTTGAGCTGTGGTTATGTATGGCATAATTAACCTATTTTTCATATGGAAGGAAATCATCAGTCATTACGCAGAAGAATTTAATAGGGACTCTTACGATGTGAGAAAACTATTTTGAATGAGTACAGTAAGAAACAGTATCTGAATGCAAAATTACTGATGTTGAAGAGTCACTGGGGCAGCTCTGACTGTGTAAAAGCCAAGTTGATTATGGAAATGAAACCCTTGCCAGGATCTGACTTTAAATCTGTCTGAAGGCTGTGGGATCATTCCATTTACTTTAACAATAAAAAGGTGAAATACACATGCATTTAGGGGCATAAAGTGGATAAACTAAATGCAAGAGACTGTTTTTTGAAAATGCCAGTGCTATTTTGTCAAGGAGTACTTGGAATTTTTGTGTTTGGATAAACTCACTTGCTTCCTGTAAAAAAAAAAAAGTAGGTCAGTGTTTGAGACTGTATGACTGCATGCTATTCCCATATGATGCCATACAGTACAAAACTAATGACAAGCTGCCGTGACCACTGTGAGTCCTGAATCTGCATCAGAGCTGACACATCAACATATGCAAACACAAACACAATAGATAACACTAACTGTTGCTCCACAACACTTTACAAAACAAAGAATCCTCAAAGGTCTCGAGGTTTGGAGGCCTTCTCTCCATGGATAACAGCTGACAAAATCACTGCCAACAAAAGCTTACGCCGCAAGGGGTTTTGGGTAGATTTTGTGTGACTCTCCACTTGGTTTTTTGTAAGTTACAATTACAACTGATTGATGGAAACAGATCTGACCTAAATTTCTTTAAGACAATTTCCATGTCACTACAACAGCCAAATTTGACTTTGTTAAGGACATATTTCATATGAGATGCCCTTGACAGGATTAACCTAATGAATAAAATATGGTAGAAGACTTGCATCGTATTCCATATATCTCATTGCGACTGCAAATTCATGAACGCAGCCTCAGAAAAACCCAGGTAAGCCACAGGCCAAAATTCACAGAGGTAACAGTCATGGTATTAAGATGCACATGACATGGAGGAGAGAATGTATGTGCAAAGGTGGACATGTTGTAGTTTGTCCAATGAATGAAAAGCAGAGGTAGAAGGGGAGATAAAGGGAGAGGAAGGCAAGATAAAAGTTGAGTGAAGGGGGTTTATGGCCAAACTTTCCAAAATTAAAAACCATTTCAAACATATTTAAAAGGGAGGTCTATAGGCAGATTGTATCTAAAGTTTAGACATCGAGCCGGGAAAACTATATGAGTTTACAGTCACTTACATCTGAATAAAACACACACATCCATGCACACATATGCTGAAACCAGAATGGTGGTCCCTCCTTCACAACCCGTCTGGCTGAAAAATCAAACTTAAAAGGTGAGAGTGGTCGAGGTGAGGGTGTTAAGAGGGGAAGTAAAGGGGTAACGGGGTGGGGGTGTACTTACGTTGCAGATTGAGGACTGGTTTAGATTGGGTGCAGATCCGTCAGTCCACTCTGCAGTGTCAGTACTGCTGGACTGTCTGCTGCTCTCATACTCCTTCAGCTACGTGGAGAAGAAGAGTTTAGAGAGGCAGAGGAACAGGGCGGGGCCACCCACTCTCACCGAGCATGCTACATCTCTCCGTGTACCAGCAGACGATTGATAGAAGTCAATCATGTGCATTCACAGTGCATGTATACAGACAGACAGTCACGAAGACAGAAAGACTCAACCAGTGATGTAGTGGTAAACAAAAAGTGTGTACTGTAACCTGAGTTTGATTATCTTTGTGCAAACAACCACTAACTAAAAGTCTGTTATGTTGTATGCAAACCATTCATTTATTTTAAAATGTCTCTATACTACAGTGAATTGCTTTCTTTTATGTGTGTGGTATGTTTTATGTCTGTTTTTCTGAGCAGACATACATTTTACACATAAATGAAAAAGGTTTATTAGTTATACAGTCCACCACATCCTTGGACACATACTACATACCACTGAATGAGGATATTGCTTAGCAATACACAGAACACACTAAATAAAAGACACATGAGCACAACAAGAGGTCAAATCAACTACCCACAAAGGCTGATCATTCATTGGTTTAACTGAGTGTCATCACTAGAGCGAGAAGCAGGGATCAAGCTATTGGCCAAAAGAAAATCAAAGTTCTGGGAAAAAACGGTGAGAAGATCACTACAATCTGCCTTGCGGAGAGCAATCCAGTCCTCAAATGCTGCTGGACAATCATGCTACCCATGAGCAAGGCATTACAGAAGATGATTGACGGGAGGGAAGATGAAGGAGGAGGAGGAGGAGAAGTAGGCAAATAAAAACAATCACCAGAAATTGATTGAAAGTCAGATCAAAAAGAAATGTAAGGAAATTTAAAGGAAAGCCAAGTAATAATCCACCATGTCCACCTAAAGAGAAAAACCACAATGCACCAGAGCATCCCCCCCAACAGATGGGGCTATTGAGTTACTATGACCATCAACCCTGCAATAATGAACTGAACAACACACCCACACACACACTCCATGGTCTCACACCCTAAAATCCCCAGACTCCTGAACCTTTGGAAACACCAATGGTCTGGAGTTTGTGCGTGTGTGTGTGTATGTGTGTGTGTGTGTGTAAAAAGGACAATGCAGGGTTAAAATGCCTTGTACAGGTTAGTAGGAGTGAGTCGTTTTAGTAAGCCAGAGCTATGGTGGGAATATGGAGCAGAAGGGGGGGAGGCTGGAAACTAATCCAGGGGGGAGGTCAGGGGGATCTGGGTGTTCAAGGGGAGGCTACAGGCCGGTAGTCCTATGGAGGGGGTAGAGGGAGGGTGGGGGCAGAGAGTGCAGCAGGTGAGGCAAGAGGTCAGTGGGGCTTCCTACCCGTGCTAGAGCTTCTTCAACGGTGATCATCTTCTCTTTCACCATCATCATTAGTTGGATTCGCTCTTCGTCGCTCATGGTGATCTCGCTGGCCACGTAGCCGATGTCTTCTCCTGAGGGGAACAGCAAAAGGTCAGATACGGAGCAACTATCTCTTCCGTACAGTAGATCTGAAGCATAAAGCCGCACAAACCTTTGGATGTCTGTCGCATGACTGGTTTGTGCTGAGACTTGCGGAAGTTCTGCCAAAAAGATTTGTTCTTCTTCTTATTGTCCCATTTACCTAAATGGAGGGCAGGTTCATCACACATTGGGAGGCATTCACCTGATACACAAGATTTCCATTACACTGTATGGTTTCTGGCCACAGAAAGCAAGCACAAGATTTAAATAAGCGGACCACTTCTCAATTTCTTGCAGCACTTAAGTATGACCCTCATGCAAACACGTCTGTCTGGCTATTCCAATATTTTAATCTCATCCCAGGGATCAATCTTATGGTTAACATATTGAGATGGCAGAAGGCAAAAATTTAAATGCATCTCAACTTACCTCCAGATCCATCTTCTGAGCTGGATTTGTGCAGGGGCATTCTGGGTGGAAAGGGTAAAGAAAGAAAGAATCAATATTAGAAAACTTGATCTACCGACTCTTAAAGCTTATCATTAACTTCTATTCTCTTTCAACCAGTGCTTCAAAACCGTTCAACTGAGCGTTCATTTTTGGCAAGGAGGGCTGCAGTTCTGTCTGTTCACCACTTGGGGTCAGTGGTGGTACTTAAGTGACGGCAAACCAGGCTCCTGAGGCTTAAGAGGGAGAAAGTGGAAGAAAAGAGAGGAAAAGACGCAGACAATGACATCTCTGTTGCAAAAACAACACCAGTCAAATGAAGATGGTGCCAATACAAGGTGTTTAAGAAGCACTTAAGGTAAGAGGAATGTCAACAAGATGAAGAAAAATAGAGGGCATCGATGTTAAGACTGAAGAGGGAAAGTATGGAATCCAGGGAAGAGAGGAACAGAAAGAGAGAGAGAGAGAGAGAGAGAGAGAGAGAGAGAGAGAGAGAGAGAGAGAGAGAGAGGAGAAACCACAGGGCAGACTCAGCCTGTTTGTGTTTCCACTTCCCTCCACAGGACAGGCAGTCACGAGGAAGACAGAGGGAAGAGTGGGAGAAGAGGGAGAAAGAGAGCATACGAGAGGGAGAGATGGAAAATAACTGAGTAAAAAAATAAAATTAAAAAAAAAAGTCCTGACATGTCTGTAAACCTTCCTAAATAATCAGACCTAACAGGGAGAAAATAACGGCTTGTAAGCCCCCTCGTGACACACAAACTGCACTCAGTTTCCAATCAAAAAGTCATGTATGAGCAGCCTCACCCAATTTTCCAGCAAGTTCAGCAGCATGTTAGGGCATGGTTGACTCTCCCAAAAACCACATCTACAGCGATCTGTCTGTGTCTTCTTTACATTAAGCGGGGGGGGGGAGAGAGACTTTGTTTTCAGATTGGGCTAAGTGGGCTGGCTAAAATGGTAAAGAGGGAGTGAAGCTTCAGGATGGATTATGCCTGTGGATAACGCCCTGCAGGCTACAGGTGTGTTTGTGTGTGTGTGTGTGTGTGTGTGTGTGTGTGTGTGTGTGTGAGTGTGAAAGTGAAAGTGATTGGTGGCGGCTGCGTACTGTAAGCTTTTCCATTCTTTCCATTAAAAGGGAATAAATCACAGGGGGGGGTGAAGGGAGAGATAAACACAACACATTTGTCCAGTTGAGAGCCTCAGAGACCTGTTAAGTAAATCTCTCCGCAACAGGCATAACTGTCTCACTCTTTTGCTGTCTCTTACTCGCACGCTTTCACACATGCAGACGCCCTTTACGATTGGAGCCCAGTGCACATGGGCACACAGCTGCTGAGCCATGCAGAGAGAGAGAGAGACAGGTGGGCTGCCAGAAAAGTAATGTGAAAAGTGTGTGACAGGATCAAAACAAGATGAACAGGTCACTTCCCTCCACAGTGGCTGCATGTGTGTGTGCATATGCGTGCTTATGTGTTCATATGTTTGTTCAGACATAAGCCCTCTCTCGGTGCAATGGGAAATCTTCAGGCGGCTTAAAGCCCAGCTGCCATGGCAACATAATGAGATGCTAATTGAATGGAGGCCTGTATGGTTTGCCCCTCTGTTCATCCCCCTCTCAGATAGGCTAGGGCCAAAGCTAACGCTAATAGAACTCATTCAATAGAAGCTTTTCTGTGGCAGCGCTTCCCCCCCCTCCATGCTATATAAATTAACCTCTCATGCAGCGCACACATGGATGCACGTGCACATTTGCGCACATGCGTGCGCGCGCACACATTTTGCACGCTCACACACTTTGAAAGAACCTGAATGTCTTTCAGAGAGTGTCAGTCCAGGCATTGTGTGGCTAGGCAACTTAATTGGTTTAACCTTAAATCTTTGGCATGCCTTTCTATTTCAATTCTCTTCTTTGCATTGAGTAGGGGACATTTAACTGCCTTCCTATCCCATGAGCATAAGAAGCCAACTTTCTTTTTTCCGCATAGTATTAAGTACAGTATCTTAACTTTGGCTGAACTTATGCAGGATAGGTGAAAGTTTCTTTTCATGATACCTCTGCATTGTGAAAATGTTACAAGCATGGGCTAATGACACTGAAGCTATGAGTGAATTGCAGGTTTGCTCAGTGAAAATGATATGTCTGACAGCGCTCTCCCTGGCTGGGATGTAAAGCATTAATTATTGTTAGCCTGCGAGTGCTGTGTATGTTATAGTATGAGGCTCCACTTCCTTGTTATAGCTGTAGGTTTGTTTACAACATACTGTACAGCTGCATAAATGTAACACAAGTAATCTGGCAGACAACATGTGGTAAACGCCCAAGTATATAAACACAGACAATTCTAAAATGTAAAAGATAAGATGCAACTGCAAAAACACTACAGAGCCAGCAGCTAGTCAACATCAGGGGGAAAAAAAAGGATAAATAAGTGATGGTTGCGCAGGCAGCCATCATATGATACAGTATGAATCACAGGTCTAGCACAACTGCTATCCTGTGTGACAGAGCTGCTGTCTAGGAAAGATGATAAACCGCCACATAGCAAGATTTGGACACACAGATGTGCATCTCAATTTGTGCTTCTTACTGGCTGGTTGGCTTACTGGTTTTTACTGCCCTCAGCATAAATCACAGCATTGCACACGTGTAAGTGTGATTTTGTGTGACTACACGGCTGGCCACCTGGAATGAGGTGATCTCCGGTGTTCTAGTTGAGACAATGAAAGGCAGCGACCCTGTGTGACAGTGGCAGTGTCCACAGGAAGAGCAGAGGGATGACCTCTTAAGGGGTCATGGAAGTGGGGGGGCGGATAGAAGATCATGTGGCAGGAAAATACAAAATCATACCGATAAAACACATGCTTTTGTGCTTGTATTTTCCTGCCATACCTTTTTTTGTCTACCGTGCTCCACTCCACCAGCAAATAACAGTTCCATGAGGGCCACAAGTGGTAAATATGCCAACAAGGTGGTTTTACTCTTCCAACATGCTACGGTTCTAAACGGATTCTTCACATGGCACAGCTTACATTTCCATCTGATAATTAGTTGCATAAACTGGGCTTCCAGTAGTGCGATTGCCTCAAAATGTACAATTTTACCAACCCTGATTGAGCCAATAATCAACAATTTGTATCTTGTGTCGGTACACATGTATTCTTTCATCAAGATCCATTTGCCTCTGCTGTTAACCTTGCTGATAAGCAGCCTGCCCCTCTTCTGCAACAATACCCACCAATCAATCACCTTTCAAAACAGGAAGTCTTCAGCTTGAACCCACCAGCCTTCTGAGAGCACTCTGCCATCGCCACTTGCATACCAGGCATTGTGGGAGCTGTGCCCACCTCCTGCCAACAAAGTGACACGGAGACACACAGACAGAGTAGTGGCACAGCCCAAGATGAAGTCTGGGTAATCTCCTCTGGGCGCTATTGTCCTTCAGAGAGGTGATGATGGGGGTATCCGTGTCCGTGCATGTGAATGTGCATGCGTGCCTCTTGTGAGGCTTGTGAGGAATGTGTCGAGAGGAATGGAGGGGGCATGTCTATCACTCTGCCTGCACATGATAAATCACTATACCTGAAACCCATTCACAAAAAATGGCACATGGACAATAGGCAATGTAACAGGGAACAGCGCAGGCGTGAATGACAGGAGAGGGGCTGGCAATGAAGGATTGGATTACAAAAAAAAGGTTTCTGAGGCTTTGGGTGGGGACATTTTGTTCCTGAGCATAAAAACTTTAAAAAAGAGATTAATTAGATTAAGGTGATATAAAAGGTCTTCGTATCTAACTTTCACACCAGAAATGGAGTTTGGGGCTTTGTAGGAAGACAAATAGAAGAAAGAGTGGGAATGACAGAGGTGGAGCGAGGGAGCATTAGAGATTAATTCAAGACTTACGGTGAGACAAAGTTTGAATGTTTATTAGAGAGGGGATGTGAGAGAAAGTATGCAAGGCATGGTAGACAGAAAGAAACCAGACTGACAGGAAGAAGAGGGAGAATAGCACAGTTAGGGGCTCTTTCTGGGACCCTCTAAAACAGCAGAGAGACGTCATTCGAAATTTGGCATCTGGTTCCCATCATTCTCAGCATTTGTCTGTGAAACATATACAGCCATGGGAGAAGAGATCATGTCTGTGGTATGCGCTTCCTCTGCTGCACGTGGTCGTCACGTGAACATGACAATTCCACTGGGGGTCATACAGGGGTGATGGTCAGGAACAAACACAAAAAAGTTGAGAAAAATTGAGATAGAGGTGGGATCCTTTCTGAATCACACCTAAGATTAATTTAAGCTTTGGTTCTGGCAAATACGGCATTGAGGTCTGACTGGGGCTCCAATTCCTGCACTAATCTATTTGTCCACTCATCTCCGCTAAATCTCTTCTTTAAATCTAATGGGGATTCTTTTCATCACCACCAATGGGCAACCTGGTCCTGTAAATAAATCTTCATTAAGTCATCTTGCTGTGAATATATTGTTGACCTTTGGTCTTGCTTAACAGAGATTAGACAAACCCAGTGCCTACGAAGGGACCAAATGTGTGCGACTGCAGTGAATTTAATTCTGCTTGACAGCAGGGCATTTAAAGAGCTGTTTTACCGACCAACTTAGATTGCTTTAAATGTCTATAACAGTGATCTCATGGTGGGCCATGGTGGATCCATTTCATACACACACACACAATACAGTGGTGTGCAAAAACAAACACACACACACTTTGTGTTACAGGAACCAGTGAAAAGGAACCCCACCCATGCGCGGTTCCATCCTGCTCTTTCGTTCATGCTCCTTTGCTGTAATCATTTGGCCATCAGCCTCTCTCTGTCTCCCCCTCTCCTCTGCTGGACACAAAGGCAGGAAGGAAGCATGGAAGGCTAGAGAACAGAGAATAGCTGCTGAACAGAGCAGGCCAGCCGAAGGAAGCAGCCGGCGGTTTTCCTTTAACCACAGCAGGGATGTGACCAAGGGAGCTTAAGGAACCAACTACAGGCCATATGTGTGATAGTCTATGAATGTCGAGGATTGATTTCCTTTATACCCCACTCATCTTAATATTAATTACGTAATGTTTCATCAGTGGGGTTATTTCATTATTAAGACATTTTCCTTAGCAAATGTCTGCAGTAGGTGCATAAATGGGGCATACAGGGAATCCACTGTTATGAAGTAGTAGCTGTTGTTCTTGGATGAAACTTGTCATTTTGGGAAATACACTTATTTTGCCGAGAGTCAGATGACAAGCCTGATATCACTTTTATGTATGTTCAGTAAAAAATATATGTGTATGTGTGTGTGTGTGTGTATACATAATAATTTAATAATTAAATTACACAAAATACAAAAATTACACAAAAATCGGACATCTTGTTGACATTGATGCAGCTTTGACTACATTTATCAAAATTCTTTATGTTGCTTTTTTTTCCAGTGACAGTATATTGAAACAGAATTGTGTATGTCTGAATAAATCAGTATTTTCATGTATGTTCAAGTACATCTACAGCCGTGGCTGGACCTGTGTCAAATACTCACTCACACCACCACAACATTAATTCATTAGTTTATCCCTCTTGAGGAGCTGACCTCTACTCCCCATGGGCAGGGTCAGAGACCTTTTTTACAAGCTCTCACATGAGCTGCATCTCATCATTCACATGAGCTGCATATGGGGGTGCGTGTATTTCCATATGCCTCTCTCCATGTTTAGCTGCGGACATGCGGTGAGGCTAAGTGTGAGCCACGATTTTGTGTGCAGGCATGTACGGTTTGATGCGATCCAGACGCAGGCTGCTCTGCACATTGTTTTGACATGCAACAGACACACATTTTAATCCAAGCATATTTCATGGTTCCATGCTGGCTCCAGTCACATGTAACAGTGATAAAGTGGAAAAACGTACTTTCTGTCTGTTTCTGGAGTGGACACCTCACTGCTGAAGCCTAAAGATTCCTGAGGATAGAAAGAAGGAGACAGGTGTCATATTGACTTCTTAGCCAAAAATTGTGTAGAACTGACACCGCAAAGCTTAGGTTTTGTGCACACAGTGTCTCTGCCTACCTGGATCTCAGTACGGAGCTGCAGGGATGTGCTGCTTGGGTCCTGTTTCTCCTAAAAAAAAGGGCAAGAGAGAGAAGAAAGAAGGTAAAATGTCAGTGTCAAAGATCAATCACTTAATAACCCAGGAGCATATGAATGTTCAGCTAAAACCGAGAAGAGTAGAAAGGTGAAACAAGATCTGTATATGGATAAGGAAGGTCAGTTGACTACAGAAACAGTGATGACATGTTTAACAATGCCCTCATGTGGAAAAGTCATTCTTTGGTCTGGTTCATGTACACACACCTGCAAATCAGTGACAACAAACAAGCACGTGTGTTCAACCGACTGCTCAACAAGTCAAATCTTGCTTCAGGTACCCAAACTTGCAATACTTGTTCTGAGTGTTATGGAATACCACTGGGCGGGTGGTGGAGGCAAGTGAAGTCTTGGCTTTCCTAGCGCAGCAAGAAAATGAGAAAAGCACCTACGTAACTGACTCCATGAATTCCACAGTGTGATTACAATGACGTTAGTGTGCACCTCCCTCAACACAAGGCAACACCTGCTGGTTGCCTCAAATCTTTAGAATACAACATACGATGTACTAAAAAATTAAATGGCAGCATGCAAAGGCAGATTGGCTTAAATGGAAAACAAATATCCAGACTTTGGCCATGAAATTTAAGGAATATCTCTAAGACTGTCCTGTACAAAACTGTGGAAAATAGCTAAAATTTTTAAGCTTTCACTCTGCAATCTCTTCACTGACAAAATGTTGCTGAGCTTCTCCAGCCAGCACCATGTCTGTCAGGGCTGTTACACAAGGCTGGTGCTTGCATATGTCTAAACCAGGTGTCCTCGTCATGGCATGTCCAGGTACAGATGTGTCTAAAACCAAATGCTTCTACAGACAGACACAGGTTATAACAATCACAACAAGTCTGCAACTTAGATTTTAACCTGCAGCATGTGATTATTTAAAGCCAGTCAACAGCCTTGGATTGGTGGAGCGCATAGTTTCTTGGCTGTGTGTTCTTTTGTGCTTTTGAACTCTCATGAAGGAGATTACCCAAGTCCCTGTACTCACTTGACCAATGCTACAGTCTTTTACTGTGGCATATTAAGCACCACAGAAACAGATTGGGTCAGCACTTTGCTTTAGGATAGTGACCATATGTTCAAAATGTGGACCAGGGACTCATAGGTCTGCATCTCTAAACTTGAAGTTACCCTCATGTCAGCCTTGTCAACCTGGCAGTCATTTTCGTCAAAAGAGAAATTTGTGGCTTTTCTCTTCATGTTCCTTTAATCCTTCTGACATGAGCTCGAGGGTAACCGAGATTAACCAAGCCCCTATATTACTGGCTTCAGTTATGCTGAGGCAAAATTAATATATACATTGTGTCCATATTTTGTGACTTGAAAAAATATTTGTGAGAATAGTAATGAATACATGTGGCAGGCTTGACAATATTGTGAGTATGTCAACTATAAAGGGCACTGGAGTGAGTTTACAAGATGCTTTGGTAAAAGTTATATTAAAAATGGCTGACCTCTTTGCTTTCATGTATTTGAGGAAGTGTCAACATCATGTATTACCGAGATTCCTCATGTCCCAATGAGAAGAGAAAAAAACCCAAAACAAGTTCCCGTTTCTACTTTCTGTCTGACTTTTCAATGTTTTACCAGATACAGCAGACTTACAGCAAACATCTCATGATGCAAACGCTGATATTATCATTTCTATTTTTGTATATGTGCAAGATCTGCTATCTAACCTATCAAACAGGCTGTAAGAATAAGTTTCAAAGATATATATGGATGTTAATAACACAAATCCCATTGCATCTTGTCTGAAACTTCCCCAAGTGTTATTACTCTCATGATAAAATTGTCAATATATATCTCAACAATATGAATAGGACAGGATAAGATAGGTTGAAGACAACTGAAATACACGTTCTGTCAAATTAGCTTAAAGTCAAAACTGAAATTGTAGTGAATTCCCACATCTTAAACAGGTAGCAGAAAGTTTAAATTCTAGTCCTTAAGCTTGGCTGTCGAGGTGGCATTTTAACTGGTTATCTTACTAGAGCATCAGGATGGTTGGATGAAGAAGATGACATCAGCCAAATATGTTGGGTCAGTAGAAGCAGGTTGGGGGCTGCTGGGCTTCCTAAAACTACTGAGAGGCACTTGCTGCTCCTGCCATAAAGAAAAGACTAATCGAATCTGGAGTTTCCCAAGTGGAGAGCAGGAATAGGAAATGAGTTGATTTTGAGAAATGTGCCTCATTCTCCATCTCCATTCCCAGATATTAGACTGTAGGATAACAGTCACAGGAAACTGAATCCCGAACGCTTCCTACACTTGGTCTGTCATGCTTCCTAATCAGAGTGACCTGTAGTTTGACCTTTTTTCTTCTTACACTCGGCTTTGGGCAAGTGAGCACAATCCCTCCACACCCTCACCCTCTAAGCATGAGTCAGTGAGTGGCTGATAGTTAAAGAACTTGGAAGTGACATAACCTCCTTCAAGAGCTCTTTAAGAGCCTGTACCCTGCAGGTCATGTGAGCAGGAGGCCTTTACTGCTGAGGAGGCTAAAAGCCTTAAAATTAGCCTGAACCCTACACTTACCACAGCAGTAATCAACAGAAGGCAGGAGGTAGTGAGACAGTCCGTCTGGCTTTATCTTTAACGTTAGCCCTACAAGTCCTTCTAGCCCATTTGCCTTTTTATCTATTTGTCTGTTACAGCGATCAAGTAGACAGAAACACGGGTCCGGAAGTTTCTTTGGAAAGTAAATCAAGTAATGTCAGAAGAGCGCTGAAACAATTTGTCCATCCAGGGGAATATAGTGACTCCCATAAGTCAGAGAGCAGGTACCTGTCTAAGGTCATAAAAACTTCATCTACCAGACCGACAGAGGTACAGGGTTTGGTCCCATTACATTGCCAGGCTGCACATAGGGAAAATCTGGGACGGACCCGAATGTCTGTTTCTTACAGAGGCAGGGCTTATATGAGACAAAGAAATAACACATCCATCCCTTAAAACAAGCACAGCTTTGGCAGTCAGCTCTGTTTAAACAACTGCATGCTGCACAATAATGTGGGTGTACTCCGTGGTGTAAAAAACCCACATAAAAGGAGGAACACGCTGTGTGTGAATACTTTGCCTCACAAAAAGGTAGCTGAAAATTGGTTTTGGTATCAGATCCTCTTTGATGGCTTCTCCGGACTGCAGTGACAGTAGAGATGTGCCAGTCTCGCCGATGGATAACTACAGACAGCATGCCAACTGTCTGTAAAAATTATTTAAAAAAAAAAAAAAAAAAACAGCTCACAGCCTGGCAAACACACCGCATATGGACACACATGAAAAATCCACAGCCAGACACAGACCCCGACATAGCCAGACACGCCACCACAGACATGAACCTAGACAGATACCCAAAGCTAGGAGCACCTACACACAGACACTCAATTCACTTCCACTTCCACAGACACAGCTCCTAAGAGACAGAGACACAAAGCAGCTCTCTGTTCCACCTACTCCTCCTCGGCCTCCCTTTACTCCCTGCCTGTGCGTGCCATCGCTGACATGGAAGAAGGTGGTGAGAGGGCCAAAAAGATGCAGAGAAGATCAGCGAAAAACAAACAAAACCCACATCCGTTTGCCTTTCCCTAAAGATCTGTAAGATGAATTTGACACAGCCAGATGTGGAGAGAAAATCCGTGTAAAAAAATTCCCAAGGTAAACATGTGTTTGTCACAGACTTTTGCATCGCTAGCGGAGAAGAAAAAAAGTGAATGGTGAAGAAGTTGCCAGCGTAACTGACAACTTCATGCATTTTTGAGGGGCTGTCTGTATGTGTGTGCAAGACTTAGATCTCACCGCACACTCCCAGAGGGGGCATGCTATCCTTTACATGAACTTACCAGCATCAGTTTGAGATACTGCCCTACTTACCCTGAATTGGCAAGTACTGTATGCGTGTGAATGTGCATGTGCATGTGCTTTCCCCTCCAGATGTCCACAGGGTTGTTTGTGCACATTTCACTCTGTGTATATGTACGTGCAAGTGTGATGCGAACGCGAGACTCTGATTGCTTAAGCGTGACTGAATTGAGTTAAAAGAAAAGAAAGAGAATGCAGTAACGGAGCATATGAGGGGGAGCTCCAGCTAATGAGGATCACGATGTCTGCAGACAGGGAAACTAACATCTGAAACGACTGAACCGAACCACACGCGTACACATATACACGCACACACAGGCATCAAAAGCTCCTGTAAAGTCACTGTAATTCCTTGTGCCACATTGCTTTCCATCATTAACCCAGAAACTACAGCTAAATTCTGCTTTGCTACAGCAGGACTAGACTCTCTTAATGAGAGGGTAAGGACAGAAATTCAGATGAGTGTTAAACAGCAGCAGTTCAGTCCAAACATGACTGCAAAGCCCACCAAAGGCATGAGTTCCCACAGCGGAGTTGCTGCCAACATCAGAGGCAAAAGTAGGCGGATATGCGGCAAAACTAGAGAGACCAGGTGGCTTAGTGGAGGTACGCCAACTGGCATGGCTGTGGAAATCTGGGCGGGCGAGTGTGAGGTTGCTCGGTAGGACTGCACAATTGGAGCGACATGCACCAACTGGAAAAGCATGATGCAAGTCCACAAAGATATTATCTGTGGGACCAGTATGTCACAGTGCAAGCCTGCAGAACCAGCTCATTTGGAAGCTCTCATGGGAAGATCCACACACACACACACACACACACAGACACAGACACACGCACGCTTGCGTGTGCGACTGAACGCAAGCACATATTTCCATTTTAAATCTCACACACAGGAAATACATGTTCTTAGTGGGCGGTATAAACCCGAGTCTGCCATGCCACCTCTGAGGTGGTTCACAGTTAAATTAATTCATGAGAAACAGAAAACCATCAGCACACTCAGTAACACCTCTATCTGCGTCCTTTCCAGAAAGCTTGAAAGAGTGTGTATGTGTGTACGTGCATACTTGCAGCACAGGCCTGTGTGCTTCTACAGTGTGGAGCATTCCTAAGCCTTGTGGATCATCACTGTTTTGGTATTTCAAGACATATACCAGAGTTATTACAAATTCCAATGACAAAGTCATGATCCCAGTGCTGACTAATAAATCATACAATAAAATTACAAATATACCACTTGCTTTCCACAGGGGTTACGCCAATAATGGAGCTATGCCAACATCATTTGAAAGTAATCTTACGGCAACAAAGGCTGCTGTTTGAGCATGTTGCGTTGCCACGTTTCTAGGCAAAAGCCTGAAGGTAGAAAGGACAAATAAGCAGGAGAATTCACAACAGAGTTTGTCTTTCTTCTACACTGTAGTTTTAACCCTGCTGAACTGACCCACTTTGACGAAAGAACTCCATGCAGGCATTAGCACATTAACCACACTGTTCCTCACCTCGTGGCAAAACAAAACACAAGCCTGTACTTGAGTCTTGACCCCCAGCTGTCGAGCTACTCAGCTCGAAAACCATTACAGAGCATTCCTGAGGCTAGCAGATCAATCTGCCACCAGCTGAGGAGTTTTGTGTCAGAAGTGTTTAAATTATGAAGTCAACAGTGAGACCAACAACTGAAGGATCTGGCCAAAGCATCAAAGGATTTAATCTTCAAGGCCTCCTTGTTTATCCGTGACTTTTAAATTACTCTCAAGGATATTACCACAGAAACTGTTTCAATATCTCATTATGGTTTACAGCGTGTAGAAATGTGTAAAAAGGTTCACCCCCACGACCACAAATTCCAAAATTGATTTACTTGATATGTTCCATCGCTGTGGTTTGAAAGACATGCTAATATCTAGTGTGATGTTTTCCTCCGTCGGCCATACGCGAGTATCCACTCGACCAACCGGTCTCTGCACGCCCGCAGGATCCTTCTTGTAGCTTCTAAGTCCATGTTTAGGCATGTGTTTACGTTCAGAGGCAACAAAAGTGTTGAAGTGTTGAAAAGATAGTAAAAGAAAGTAACAGATAAATCTTATAAATAGCCTTTACTTTCAAAGATTGAATTTATAAGATACCATTTCTAAGAAGACTGACACATGAATCACAGGCAGGGCAAAAGGAAATGCTTCTTCAGGGTGAAAAGACAACAATATCTATACCCCTCAAACCCATCTGTAGAAGAGAAGCGGCTTATCTTGAAAAAGGAGCACTCCTAAAAAAAAAAACTCTTAAGACCAAACATAAAAGCTGAAAAGGACAATTAAATACAATCAATGCAAAAACTTTTTACGAAAATGTAATTATGGGAATTACATGATATGTAAATAAACACTGACTCATCTGCCATTTCATTTTCAATGGGCAGAGTCATTCTTGTAATTTGTTGAAGAGACAAGAAAGATTATACACTTAATGATACAAATTATATTGACAACAATTACACCAGCGATTTTCCAAAACAAAGGCCTGCTTAAAGGATGGATTTAAAATGCATAGCTCTCCACTTATAAGTGTATGTTGTTAAGGTGAGTTGCATCTATGTAAATGATCTAATATTAAATATTTCCGATATAATAAATGCAAAACAATATGAAAACAGCAGTAAACAGTCTAAACGTCACTAATTTTGCAACAGAATTTTTAGCCTGACCTCTCACTGACCTGTGACTTGAAAAAACAGATTATGTTTAAGTTGCTGAACTCTGTGCTCCGTTTCAACGCTTCTTATCCGTTCCACCAATAAGCCTTCGGCATGACCAAGTCAGCATGCCAGTGAGAGGCATCCAAACTCTCATTGTCTATATCAGTGCTGGGAAACTAGCGCTAATCCATAGGTCACATTCCCAAAAGGGGGATGTTTATTTAACCCCTTTTGTCCCTGCTACTCATAAAACTAACATGAAAATGCTGAGGGACAACCCAGCAGAGACCAGGCAGGAAGTGGGTACATCGATAGTCATCTCTGAGAGAGCCTCTATCATCAGCTCCTAATAGGGAGCCCTCCACGTTTTACCACAACAGACAGCCATCACTTTGTTAACCGAGAGGCCCCTCAAGAGCTGGCAGACACGCTGTACAAGTGAAAACAAACACAAACGTTAAGTTCCACACATTTTTGTAAAAATGTTAGTGTTGCAAGAACATTTCTCGAGAAAGGAGCCAAAAAACCTCAGAAATTTCCATTAAAAAACAGAGCAGTACACTTGCTGGCTTAAGAGTCAAAACTGAGAAATGTTTGGAGAACAGAAACCTCAATAAGAGGGCTTCTTCTTTCTCTTTGGTGTCACCATGCTGACCACAGCTACTCTATAGACACTGGGGCTTTCTTGTGGGAATTTTATAAAAGCAAATTGACAAGTGTGTTGCCAGCAGACAAAGTTAACGTATGAGTACTTTGAATCACACAGACATAAGAGGTTAACCTTAGGCTCCTCTGTTTTGGTTCCATGCTTGGCCTTGTCTAGCACCTCCTTTATCTTGACATTACATTCAGATTACTTCTTGTAGTCTGAGTGTGAGGACCAGGAAAGGTCAAAGCTAAGGTGACCTTTGCCCCATGACTCGCATGCCCCCTGACCAAAGCTTATAGTAAGAGAGATATGAGATTATTCAAATTACCTGTGGAAAATAGAAAATAACTGACCTATACCTTTGGTGTAGTAATGGAAAGGCAGACAATGACTGTAGAGGGAGTGGGTCTTGTGTAGACATGATTGCACCACGCACCATCCTGTACCCTTTACAAATGACAGGTCTTTCCTTAAAAGGCCAAGTCCCCCGGGAGTGCCACTTGCTAAATGTCTCCCCATTAACGTGGCTCTTGGACATTGTGACCTTCTCTAACCGTCTGCTATTGGTCCCAAGAGAGGCGGCTGCATGACGTTGGCTTGCAGCCACTGATTTTTTGGACGCACTTCACAAGATACAGTAGTCATTCGCTACTCTCTTTCTGACTGAGGTCCATTCGACTCTGCTTGGTCTCTTGTGATCTGTCTGTCTTTCTCCCTGTCTCCTCTTGTGTATTACTTTCACAATCTATTTAACTTTTTTGCTCTAGTTTTACAGATGCTGCACCACAGTGTTTTGAGACTATAGAAAGGTATCCAGCCCAGCAGAAAAAATGTAGTTAAAAAGAAAGCTGGCCATCTATTGGAGGCATTTTGTCATGACCTACTCTTATCCTTTGTAGCTTGGTATAGAAAAGGCTGCGTTTTTGAAATTTCTGAAAAAGGACTGCACTGAAATGAAAGGTAAAGTGCAATCCATATAGCGTGGGTTGATACTACAATTTGGAGAGCTCTCGATAAGGTGTTGTCTGACCCATATTCCTTCCTTTCTCTCCTGCTCTCCTATATTTTGGTGCCAAACTTTGCAGAGTGGCAGGACAGCTGCAGGCTCTCACATTCTCCACTCCTCCTCTTCATTCCCCTCATCCTCCTCCCTTCGTTTTCCTCTGTTCACATCCTTATCCTCCTCCTGTGCTGGGCTTCAGGCTCAGGGCCCAGTCAGCTCTTTTCTTCTGTTCTTACACGCGGGCTGCAAAATCTGCCCTGATTGCTTCCTCTTCCCCTGTTTTATCTCCTCAGGATGAAACCATCCCAAACTATTAAACGCCAGAGGTAAACCATATTACTGTGAAACTCACATGATGGAAAACTATATGATGGCCGCATAGAGCTACTTACACTTAACAATGAACACTTAACCTATGATCAGATACAGAATTCATCTACAGCTATGATTTTTTATGCTTTCCAATCCCTCTGCTGAAAGTTGCGAGAACAGGAAGTCTGCCTGCAGTCATTAAAAGGAAGAGCACAATAAATCAGCTATCCATCTAAGCCATACCTGTCAACCCAAACAAAACCACATGGCTGCCTTCAAGCAGAAGAGGCCTCCTATTAATCTGGAAAACCAGTAATGACTGACAAAAGTATATGAGCAGAAACAATTTGGACAGGGGCTATAATAAGAAAAGCTGAGGTAACATGATATCAGTGTGAGCAAATTCTATGAAGGGAGAACTGAATCATTATTTATGCAGACAGTACAATTATATTTTATCCTACCTGAACATAGTACTTTCAAGCAGATATATCCTGTAGAGAAGCAGCTATTTTAAGTCAGAAAAATACAAAAATAAAAAAAAAAATATCTTTCTTATGTTTCAGAAATTGAGCACAAATTATATTTTGTAAGGGTTCAAACCAATTAGATTCACCATGAATAAGTCATAGAGTAATGAA
This sequence comes from Lateolabrax maculatus, assembly GCA_031216445.1. NCBI lineage: Eukaryota > Metazoa > Chordata > Actinopteri > Acropomatiformes > Lateolabracidae > Lateolabrax > Lateolabrax maculatus. Next base: position 10,439,119 of record CM062212.1, on the reverse strand, counting down.
GTGAACACAACAACACTTGCTCTTTTATTAGTGGATCCACTGGGTAGTGCGCTGCAAAGAGCTAGGCCCTCTGTAGGAACACCGGCAGCATTCCTTCATACATTTGTGTGCAGCTTGGCAACCAAAGGGGTGCCCCACTACCCTACATCCTTGAGAAAAGGACCCCCAAACCCCTTCAAGCACCTCCAGAACACCACTGCATTCACATACAGAAAAGCCATACTGCCTTTGGGGAAAGTCTTAAACCTTAGCACACATTCATGTTTGTAACGTCGCTGTAGTTCCCTGCCAGGCTGTTGGCTAAGATTGTGGAAATTACACTGTGTAAAGCTCTGAGACTATTCTAAAAAGGGGGATTTTTAGGGTCATTATTAAAGGATTTGCAAAACATTTTTATTTGTCCAAAGCAATTTGAAGGCATGCAAAATGAGTAGAGAGTGAGAATTGATGTGGCTGACAGCTGTTTTTGCTCAAACCCTGTTTTTTTTTTTAATTTTTTATATCTGCGTGTTTGTGCGAGTGTGCATTTACCATGTCCAGCTCTTGGGAGACTCGTCTTTTGCGTAGCTCTTCCATGCGGTCACTGACGTCACTGAAGCAGGTGTTGTAGTACTCAGAGTATTCCTGGGCAAGGTCATCTATGTTGCCCAGAGAACCATCCTGGAGAGAGGAAGAGAGGGAATGGTTTAGCCAGGGAACAACAATATTCGGAGAAAGGAAAGCTGATAATCTCATTTTACAGGGGGGAAAAAATGCCGTCATTGCAAAAACTCAATTTGGACAACAGCGAATCGCTTGGAAACTTCACATTGAAAAATTAAAAAAAAAAAAATCCCACCAGTGTTTCAGGAAATGAAAAGGCCTGGTCAAGTGTTAGCAGACATTTGGGTAAACCTGGCATGGCTTGAGGGTGGCACAGAGACGCAAACATAATCACTGACACATGACCATTTCCAACACTGCCTCAGATTCAGTGAGCAAACTGAACATCTTCGAGAGAAGATGGGGACTAAATGTATGAATTTGTATGTGGGTGGTACCACTGACTTAAAAACTGGTGCAGCTAGTGCAAGCCGATAAAACGTCATATGTTGTTTTCATTCACCAATCTCCACAAACAGAAAAACCTAAAAATACCATCTAATAACAGGTCTCTATATTTCAACCGTTTATTTATTCTTATCAAGTCCCATTCAGTGAGTGTCTTTGGCCAGCCATGGTTTGTCTTTGTCAATACCAAGGATGCCCTTTACCTCCTCGGACATAAACCGAACTCCAAAACCAAACACACTCTTCCGGTTAGCTGTAGTTTAGATCAGCACAGTTCCTGTCTTTGTGTGTACGACATGTGTTTAGAATTGAGAGAGGAAGCTGTGCTCCAAACAGCAAAGACCTTACCTAACAGAACACTCTTTGGATATAATCTTGAAGACTGGGCTCTAAGTTACTTTTGGAAACATTAAATGTGTAGCGGGTTCAAACTTGGGTTCTATGAAAACAAATCCGCAAATACATACTGTCAACACAAGGGCCCGTATCAGGAAGCAATATTATGAAGTTAGCTGGGATCAGTCCGCGTTTCACGTTTGTTATATAGACTGACGTGACAGCAAATGACCTGGGTTGTTGTCACTGCAGTTATCCAGCTTACTAGTCATGCTCCACAAGAGCAGAAAAATGCATTTATTCCTTTAATTAAGCCTTTAAGACTTTTTTTGCAGAACGTAGAGCAATCTCTTTTGTACGATGTGGGAGTGAAGACTGACTCCCATGTCTTGCCTTGGTAAAAATGTAGGCCAATCTGGCAGCGATTGCCAACTGTTGAATATTCATCAGTGTTGATCTAATCTGTGCCAGGCAGACAGCTAGCATTGAGTCACTGTGCAGGGTCCGAACAGTCTCTCTCAGTCTCTGTCTTTCTCAACCGGACTCCCTATCTGGGTGCCAGGCCACAGATGAATGGATCACTGTGAGTGTTGGTGAGTGTGCCGCACACAAAACACACACACACACACACACACACACACACACACACACACACACACACACACAGGGGCATAGGGCCTCTGTGAACACACATTAGCATGCACACACATGCATGCAGGAGATTTCGAAAAACTTTCGACCAAAACAAACCGAGGCAGGCCAATCATACACAACACAGCCCAGTGGACTGAGTGATGAAAGGGCAGTTACTAATTGTGCGTTGAACTCATCCCTAACAAACACACATGTTCTGTGTCAAAAGTCCAGTTTGTCAAGCTGCGATCCATCCTCCCACTCTTTATTACTTGAGAAATCCTGTTTTGGCCAGACATATGGTTCGAGATGAGTGAGCCTGCCGGAGGGAGCCCTCCCTGAGAAGACACATGCTTTCCCCTTCATTCCTCACATTGACCGAAAGCACGCTCTCATTACAGAACTTCAGGATGTTTCGATCACCAGACGCATGCCTTGACTGAACTATTTGCCACAACCAGAGGATAAGAATGAACCCTGTCCTGAGATTACACTGACTCTGGATTGACAGAGGAGCCAGTCCAGCTGGCGTTAGCAGTGAGGGATTAGTTGGTCATAGCAGCAGAATTAAGTAATCAAGCAGTGCCATTTTTCTGCCTCCACTTACCAGTGGGAACACTGAATGTAAACCTCAGCTGTGGACAGGTAAAGCTGCACGTGCTACTCTCAGATTGATGTGAGTCTGTGATTCTATCCATCCACGGGTGTGCAAACGTTCATGTGTGTGCGTAGATAACTGGGATTCCTCCAATTCTCCGGTGGCGTGAGCTCGTGGGGCCCCAACACAGCTGACGCGCACACCCCACCTCCACCACCACCTTGTAAAGTGATACCGCATATGCGCTGTTATGTATATTCACTATGAAACCGCATGTGAAAACCAGTGTAGAGAGAGCAAATGCCTCTGGGAGAATCGTGGCAGGTGAGAGAACAAGTTAAGAAAAGGTAAATCAGCTATTTTCTCTGGATGTTAGATGGACTGTGTGTCAACAGATGAGCAAGCATTTAGTCCACATTTTTAGAGAATCTGTCAACGTGGGAGTGTAGGAAGAGCATGGAGGGATCTGACAGTGGTGCACACATCCAGTTCGTAAATGTTGGCAGGGGGCTGGGGGTGGACAAGGGATGATTTGTGGGATGCTGACTTGGGCAGCTGTGGGGTGAGAGGAGGATAAAACATCTGGAGTCTTGGAAGGGAAAGTCTACATCTATAAGTGAGATTCTATCAAATCCCCCACAGTTTATCTGACGTTGAAAGCATATGGGTCTCTCTGTGTTAGTATATTAAGCTAACTAATAACCCCTAAAACAATTCACTCTAAAAATATTCTTGAAACCAGTTTAGAAGCAAATGAATCACCAGGTTAATAAACACATCTAGTTTAATGGAGGTATGTTTGAAATGGAGATTAATAATGTTTGAGCTGATGTAACAGCTTCTCCACCCTGGATGTGAGGGAGGCCAACTCCCAGTTTTGACTCAAACAATAGCAACAATAGTCATATAGAAAAACAACACCCAAGCAAGAATGTGCATGGGTTTGCGTGTATTTACAGTAAGGAGTGTATATGTGTCATTTACTGTTCAAGATAAAGATGCTGTCTCTTCAGTGGAGATCTGAAATCTGTAGACCTCTGTGTACAAAACTGGGTTTACGTTTCACTTCTGTTCCAAAACTTTGCGCAACTGAAAACAGAGTAAAGGTTCTGAGACACTTGTGAGAAGTACCAGTGTAAAAGCCGTAATCACTGTGAGTTACTGGCTGCCGTGTTGTTCCACCATCAAAACACAAATTACTGGTATTGCACCACAGTGGATAAATATTTCAGAAATGTGTGAAATGACTGCTACTGAGCCATTACAAAGTGATTTACACAATGTTCACTGAAGATTGCTTTACAGGAATGGAGATGATTCTACCCAAGCCAGAATTCCAAAATATAAGTAGTTCATCCCCTGTCTCTCATCAAATCAAATATCCTAAGATTTTGTATTGGAACATATGTACACGTATGGTCTATATGCTCACAAAAGGCAGCATGGTTGCATACATGTGAATACAAACAGCATGAAGACTGAGTAGATTCTGCTTACTTAAATCAATTAGCAATTGCATTTCTGCCATTCTTACTACCACATAAGTTTGTCTCTTCAGACATTCAGTAAGTCAGTATAAAGCAGGATCAGTTTAATAAAGACGCAAGGTTGTGTACTGTGTTAAAACCTCTATATCTTATGTTTCAAGTCAAGTTGTTCTTTCTATTATTTTTGATTAACACATTGATTCCCTGGCTGAAGTGACAAATTCCTTCAAGACAGAACATTTGAATGGCGCACCACTAAACCAATCTCTTGCAAAGTTATTAAAAATTCCACAGCCAGCATGCAAGGCACGGATAATTTGGGTCTCCTAACGTGCTTAAGAATCATTGCCAAGGCGCACAGCTAATCTCACAATCAAGGTACACTGAATTCATGTTTTCCACATCATGTTAGATGCTGAAAAATCTCTCAAAGAAAGTGCCTGTTTATTATAACCATAGAGAAATACATTCCAAAAGGCTAAAAAAGCCATTAGCCCTGGGCTTACCATGTTTGTTCTGGTCAATCCTTTGGGCTCACATTCCTGACTGTGCCATCATACTGGGGCTCAGTTATGTAAGGGTTGAATGGTAGTGTACATTGTAATAACTTTTGTTACAGAACCGGCCATGTGACTACCCCATTCTCTGGGGGAAAGAACAATGGCAACAGTTTACAAAAGAGCCATGCATCTGATGTAATGTCAGAGCGTCAGTAGTATGATCACTTTTCCCCTGCTATGCAACCTCGGGACGGGTGCGGCAGGTTGAAATTGCCACCGACTGCCTTGTATTGTGTGGCATTGTACTAATGTTTCATCAAGAAGTCAACCAATAGGACTGTGACCATTCACCCTGAGTCATGGATACACCATTTTAAACCCAACCCACGAGATCGCCTGTCTAGCAGTCACAAATCACAATAAAAGCAATAGTAAGTAATCCATCCTTGACTCCACCCAGCCCTATGTCCATACAGTTCCCCCAGCAACAGTAAAGATTTGATCATCACAATTTTTTTTCCCTGGACTGGTACAGCAGCGTCTCTGTACTGCCAACCAATCATAAAAAAAACAGATCAGACAGAGAAAGATAAATTATGTCAGATATGAGAAATTTGGTTGAGTGAATTGAAGAAGGTGGATGAAAAGATGAGGGTGCTGCTCATGTGCCATATTGCGTCACCCATCTACTGCAGTTCTCCAGAAGTCTGACTAAGAGATGTAGTGTTGGCCATGGGAGCCAACGGGGGAAGACTGTCGAGGAAGGTGAGGCCAAGGGGCACAGCCCACCCCTTTTAGAGGGCTTCCTGAGGATATCCGTGGCTTGAGCAGAACAGTGCTCTGCCATCCCAGCAGAGGAAACCTGCCAGATCTCTGTGACCTCAATAATGAGAGGAGTCAGGGAGGGGTGGGCAAAGGAGAAGTGAGCTGAGTTGGCCTGGGCCACAATGGACAAAATTAAGCTATGATAGACTGTGATGGAACATTATTGGCAAAGATACAAAGTGGCCTGGCTAACCGGGGTTTGGCAGAAAGGGACTGAAGCATATGCTGCCACTTTGTATGAAGCGCTATGTGGGAGGAAGCACCTAGGGATATAACCTCATATAACCATATGTTTCCCAGAAACAATCAATGATCACGTCTCCAGAACACTATCCAATCCTTAGGTTTAGAAATGAAGCACTGTCTGGTACATATTCCGTGTTTAACTCCCACCCATGCTGTGTGAAACACCACAAAACTCTTTTCAAACAAGAAAAGGATTCCCTGCAGGAAAGGAAAATATTTCGACAAGGCCTTGGCTCAGGATGACCTTTAGAGCAAAAACGAAATGAGAGGTTTCTTTCAGAGGAGCAAAGAGGGAATAATGGATGACTGTCAGCTGTCCAGGTTTGTGATCAAATCATCTAGAATAGGAAGAGGCACAATTAGAAGCTTGCCCTGGGTGAAGGCATGTTAGAAAGTTTCGTTGGGTCTCTCCTCTACATTACATTGAGAAATACAGCAGTTTTACCAGATAAATCTGAAACCCACGAATTCATAGAACATTTGCCAAAGGAGGTGCAATGGAGAGGAACTGGAATGGATTATTAAAGAGCTCTTAAAGTCTGTGCAGATACACACCTCAAAAAACAGTACACATTATGCTGAGACGGAGGTCTCGGTTTCCAGTCAGGCAGTTTTAATGTGGCTCATTTAACATTCAATAAATAGAGTTCAGGTCTAAGGAAAAACCCTCATGTCTCCAGAAGTGCGGTGGAACTAGAAGCAAATCCCCATTCAGACATCTGTAAATCCAACCACTTAGAACAGCTATAGCTCCTGCGCCATACCGTCCTAAACTACCTTTGACTCTTAATTAGCTCAAGGGCTATTTACTCTGCTTCAACCACAAATAAATGACTGGCTTACTTAGGTATTCTTATTAAACACATTCCACAACAGGCTGCAGTGCATGGTTAACCTCAAAGACAGGGGCCCCTCAGAAAAATACAGAAGGCCAAAGTGCCCTTTGATTTACAGTCAAAACATGATGAAAACTTATTTTGATGGTACAAATGTAATGACATTATGTGGCCATTCTATGCTTAACTGTGCCGTCATCGACACTTGAATGTTAAGAGTAGTTCTTGAGAGTGGCATGTGATGAAATGCATAGCTATCGGTGAAAGACAGAGTGAAGTAGTTGCCTGGATCGTTATCAGGGTAGATGTCGATCTGTACAAGTATGTAGGTCTGTTCTCACGTGTGGGGAGCCAAAACCAAACACATTTGTAACAGTGAGTTAGGTTGGGTCAACAGGCTTGGAGCAAACCCAAATTTCAAAAGGGCATTCCCACCCTATAGGCTCCCGAGCAAAACAAAAGCCATTGAAAGTCATAGAGCAATGGTTATATATAGCAGATCCATTTTTCTTCGAGGGAGGCATGGTGCTCATTGTGCTCAAGATATTCATCTCACAGGGTGTTTAAAGATAGGAGCCTGAGCACATTGTAAGGGATAAAGTTCGTCATAAAAGGCCATTTAAGAGACTTTTATTTTTGTAGGTCACTTTCAGAGCAGTGCAGCCAACAGAAAAAAATCATGCATTATCATGGCTGCTGACCACTTAGATCTAGTATGACAAACTGACCTGCTGAACTTCTGAAAGACAAGCAAACTGATCAAGTTCCATACTTTAAACACATCTAATCTTTCTAGTGTAGTTCTGCAGGAAAATAAGATGGTCAAGGCTACCCAAGCCTTCTCAAGACATACGAGTAAAGTGATACAGTTTGTGGAACAAGATTTCCAACAAAAGCTGAGGTCAGTGATTTTTAAATAATAGGAGAGTGTGCTATGTCTGCTACTGGAATGGCTAATGGTTTTGAAATAACTTTAGCGAATACTGCAGGATGTTTATTGGTAGGAGAGTTAGATGTTTAAAGATAGATAGATAGATAACTTTATTCATCCCCGAAGGGAAATTAAGTAAAAATGTTACAAATAGTTCATGACCTCGAATCATGTTGATGTTAGCAAAAAAAAAAAAAAAAAAAGGGATGCATCTATCTAATATTATCAACAGGTCAAAACTTGAAAAGTTAAAAGGATTATAGTGATTCACCATAAAATAGTGGAGATGGGTGTGTGACACATATTTGTCAATAACAAAGGAGTTCAAAAAGTGTGTTGCTGTTGTGTATGTCAGTGCGCATGTGTGTGCGTGTTTCAGCTCAAGGGGAAGAACGTCAAAGATGAGCACAGCCTTGCAGACATTTGCCTCCAGAGTAATAAATCTGGATAAATTGCCTGGCTGGGAGCCAGGTCTCCCACCCGGTGTCAGAGGGCAGGACAGCCTCCCCCCTCCTACGTGCACGGGCACACACACACACACACACACACACACACACACACACACACACTCCTGCATTTACAGACCACTCACATCTCCAGTGCCAGACCAAACCAAATTAACACCTCTGTCTTTACACAGACTGGAAGTGACTGCAACACATTTGGTCAGCACATCAATCAGATCCCAGGGCCTGTAAAATCGAGACTGCTTTGGCGGCCAAACAAAAGAGCAGTGTTGCAATACACAGCAACTCCAAAGTCACAAGCATTTAAGGCACAAACATGTTGAGCACGGTAAATCCAACTACCTCTGGGACAACAGCAGTTTACAGGGCATGATCAGTGGGAGCTGCAACACTATGGGAAATCAAACTTAACTTAAAACGAATATGCAAATTGGTTAAATGTTACAATGTTCCCCCAGTAACCACAGCATGTGACCTTGATGTAAACTTCAGGAAGTCCAAAGCATCCTGAATAATCAGCAGTCTGGTTTTGTTTGGTACAGTTACCATCCAGTCAACAATACAGAGACACAAACACATCTCCTCAGGCGGAGGGCCTCAGCAACAAAATCAGGGTTAACTCGGGAGAAAAACAGGAGCCTCTGGCCGAGCACCGCAGCCTGACTGATCTCCAATCCAATGGAAACAATGTAGTATGGAAATACACTAAATGCACCACGGCCGCAGAGAACATGGCAGTGCACAAAACACACACACACACACACACACACACACACACACACACACACACGAAGGCTTGATATTGCAATGTGTAACATACCATATTTTCAGTCGATTCCCGTTTGGCACTGAGACCCGACCGACTCAGCAGTGTGAACTCGGCACGAGCAGCCTGCAAGTGAAGCACCTGAACCCCGGGGCCACAGGTCAGAGCGGCGGTGCGTTTAAAGACCCGTGAGGACAGGACGCCCCTGCGCCGAGCCTGAGCTGGTGACCTGATTTGCATGCGCCGACTAGTCGGGCCACACAGCGACTCATTCGGCAAATTAGTGTGTGAGGGCGAAAACTCTCAATCACCTGTGAGTCTATGATGTCGGGTCTACGATCGTGTCACCCCTCCACCCCTCCCCCCCCCCCCCCCCCCCCCCACAACAAAAACTTACCAACATCCCCATAACGTCCGTCCACAGTTGGGAGAAACTGTCGGGCGCAGCGGCGCTCTCCGCCCCGGGCTCCTCCGGAGGCGCGCCGGTCCCCTGATCACCTTCCATAATGTTATGATGATGATATTTTCTGTTCGGTCAGACAAATCTGGTGCAAAAATTTTGATTTCAAGCCCACTGGCAAAAAAAAAAAGGGGGGGGGGGGCTGATCACCAGCGATCAACGGGGTGTCGGTGCCAAGGCTGCTCCTACAGAAAGTTGCCCTTGACGCACCGGTGAAATGCTCCGACGTTGCTCGGCGCGATCCGAAGTTTTGTGCGTAAATTGCGCCCGGACATGTTCACCAAACTCCCCACGACAACTCGTGCGTCGAAATACAGTGAAATGATGATAATAATAATAATAAAAAAAAAGAAACGGCAGGTCACTCGTCTGAAAACTTCCCAGCGGAGTGTTCCCTGCTCCGCAGCCCGCACTGCACGGATCCGCGCCCGGCCACAAAGCGAACCCCGACTCGGGGAGGGAGGGAGGGAGGGAGAGGGGGAAGTCGACAGAAGTTTCCGAGAAAGAAAAAGTTACTGGGATCCCTCGGTAAGTGACAGTAAAAACTGCCCAGAAGCGGCGGAGCGAGCACGCGTGAGCTTATTTCCATTAAAAACCAAAAAATTGGAGTGAGAGAACGCCCGGAGCGCAGAGCAAAACCCTCCAAACACGGCGCCTCCCCCCTCTCTCCACCCGCCGCGTCTCTCTCTCGCTCACACGCTCCTCCTAACAAAACATCACAGCAGAAAAAAGAAAAAAGAAAAAAGAAAAAAAAAAAAAAAAACCCACTTGTCAGAAGCACAATGGCCAGGAATTAAGCCACACCACTGATGAATCATTAATATTCCAATAATACATTTTTCATATGAGAAGTTATTCATATCGTGAGTAATGGAATATAATTTCACCTTATGACACTTTCTTTTATCCCTGAACATGATTCCCTCTGATCAAATGTCTGCTGTGGCCGGTGCTGACTTTACAGTGAGCAAATCCTAGACTACATAATGATGTGTCCCTATTGCCTTCTGTGAACATTTTAAATTGTATTTTTTATAGTTTTTCTGAGACCAGTATGTGTTTTAAAAGTATTTACGATTTTAATTTGTTTAAAGGATGTTTTTAACAGCCCAGAAAACTTTTTATCTCATGCTGACATGGCTTTCCACCAATGGCCCTATGTCTCTCCAGCCAGCGCTGAATAGGGACTGTGAACAAAGCACATTCTCCGCACAATTGTCTGGAAAAACAAAAAAGCGCATGGGAAAAATGTTTTCAAGGGGACAACGCATACTGTGCCCTAAGCCCGGCATTAATCTGGACAAAATGCTGGACAATAACACAAAAAAACATTAAACACTGAATGTAACTACTGTTTTAATTTTGCATTAGGTCGGACACATACAAACATCACAAACAGCAGTTGGTTTGCAGTGCCACAGCAATGCTCTCTGTGCTACAGAGCCCATTTAAATACAAGTAAGATGAAAAGAAACATGTTATGTACAAGCATGAAATTGCACAGCTATCTTGTCTGATCAGCCGTTTGTTATGCTCCGCCAGCAGGCTGCTTTATTGTAATAACGAAGTCCACAGACCATCTCTGGTTCTCCCTGTTGTTGTCAGAAGCACATTTTCTCAGAGCAGCAGCAGCTGCCAGGTCTTGTGACAGATGCCAGAAGGACCAGAGAGAGAGAGAGAGAGAGAGAGACAGAGAGTAAGATTGAACGTTTTAAATCACAGCTCCTCACTCAGCTCCCGTTCCCTGTGGCTACAAGCCAATCTGAAATGCTGCTACACCTGCTGATCACAAGATCAGCCTACAGCACGTGCAATGAGAACACGCATTTAAAAGTAACATAACAAAAGGAAAAACAACAGACCAAAAAACATTAACCCCACATTTCTGTCTGTAACCATGTAAAAGGTGATCAGTTACACAATAATCCCCAAAACTACAGTTTCACCTGTAGTGCAAGGAGATATGTGATAGGAGGCCTACTGTGGATTATGGACGATGCAAAAGGCTCCTGTATGTTCCACTGATGTATTTGTATTTTTGCAGCACAGTCTACAGGTTTAATTAGTATTATAAAGACATCTGACTTTAAACAAGATGTACCAGCAGCTCTTTGAGACTGTACAGAAACACAGCAGTGTCTTAAGCTCACTCCTCACATCAGGCTGCTGGGAATGTCTTTGGTGTTTCATGCACCAGAAATCCAAACTTATTATCCAAGCCGACTCGTCTTTGTTGGCACTGATCACTCCGTTATATACAATGTCACGGTTCAGAGTGTGTGTAGGTGAAGAATGACTTTTACGGGCCTCGGATGAGCGGCAGCTGCTCAACAGTATCCTGCTTACAGTCTAAACACACAGAACACACGCTCGCACAAGAGCAGCTTTGTTGGCCGGCGAGTCGACAACCCGGGGGTCCGCGCTGCCGACCTCACATCTGTAACCTCAGGGTGACAGCAGCAGCAAGTGGTAGGACCGTAGTGTGAGTGTGAGTGTGTGTGTGTGTGTGTGTGTGTGTGTGTCCATACTGCCATTACATCATTGCGCTGGCCATCAGTCTTTCTCTGTTTCAAAAGAATGGTGACCATGTTGTGTTTTTTTGAAGCTCCACCCCAATCCTCCCCCTCCTTCCAGCTAAAAATGAGTGTTGAAAGTTGCCCCCACTCATACACTCACACACACACACACACACACACACACACACACCCTCCCACCACTCTATACGCACAAACACTCTTCCTGCCAAGACACCCCTTGACCAAATACAAGACAGTGTGACCCCACCTGGAACAGCTCAAACAGAGGGGTCAAACTGTTAATGAGGAGAGGAGGAAGGTTGTTGACTCGGTGCGCACTCATCAAACACTGCTGGTGTGTGAGTGTGTGTAGACGCCAGCTTTCCCCTTCTCGTTTCACACTAACCACTAATCAAGGTGTTATGTTGCCAGACAAGAAGAAAACAAAAGTCGCTTCAGCTGCTACTTGCAATTTCGGCATATGCTAATTGCCAATTTATTACATGTGAGAGAGTCGTCTCCTTTGATCAGATTTTCGTAAGAAGATGGGAACATTTGGTCAGCAATGAAGACAAAATTTGGAACATATGAACATGAAGAGGGTAGGCCCGCCACAATTCACAGCGTCCATAAATGTGCCCTGGAAGTAGGACGTGAGAGCTGAAGTTATTTCATGGTTCTCAAAATATATAGGGGGTTCTTTCATGAAAAGGATGATGTCATGAATATAAATTGCCAGCACAGGTTACTTTGAACATAGTCTCGCAAGCCTCAGGACTTGGACTGAATCCCGATGGATGTCAAGTATGATAGTTATTTTGACACTTTCACTGCCTTTCATCTATTGTCTTTCATCTCTTCTCCCATCTATTATTCTATTATTAATAGTTTCATCGTCTTATCGCGCAGTCTTCATCTCCTGTGCTGATCCTGCTGGGCTGCTGTGGGATGGGAGGAAAAATACACTGTATCATCAGGTTTGGGACGGAGCACTAAAACCCCTAGAGAAGACGAGACACGGGAAGAATTTATATCATTTTACAATCCTGGGTCATGATGAGTGTGAGTATTTGCTCAATATAAATAAGTTAAAGCCTGTTTTCACAAAGGTCAGGTCACAAATGTCAGGTCAAAAGCCTACAGGTGTTGGATGTCCCACAAACCATTACAACGTATTCTTTTATCAATTCTGTTTCATATTGCTATGAGAAATACCAAGATTATTGTTTAGAAGCTCTGTAAGAACTCAAATGAACTCGGACTTTGGAATCAGCAATAAAGTGATGGGATTGACAGCATTGGCAATGACTAAATCTACAGGACCAGGTAGGATGGGAAGAAATTATTTAGAACATGCCAGAACAAGACAAAATCCCCCTTTCTTGAAAGTTGGAAAGGAAGACAGGTATCACTACAGACATGAAGGCACTGCAGGGACGCTACATCTACAAAGAATCAACTAATCTCCCACAGAGTCTTTTCATTAACCACCCAAACAGTCCCACAGGCTAAATAATGTGAAAGACTTAGATAAACTTCCGTTGAGGTTCTATAAATGCACTTGCCTTGGATTACAGTGTGTACATTTTTACTGTAGATGACTCAGCAAGATTACCACAAAAGCGGGCAGCATGTCTAAACACACTCATAAGGGGTGGTGATACACGGTAAGAGCAGATAAAGGAGAGAATAGAGAGGAGGAGCAGACGGAAGATAATGTTCAAAGAGGAGTTAAAAAGGGAGTCTTTAAGTCTGGTCACATATTAGTAATCAGTATCAAACTGATTTTTGTGAGTCTTGGAGGTTGTTTGACTCATAATGCAAACCAAACTGGAGGTCAAAGTCCACAAATATTTAGTTCTTACTATGTGTTTACAGGGCTAAAAGATGGAGCTGGGAAGAGGAGGAAAGTGACACTGGAGACCGAGACTGAGGGGAAAAGGAGAAAGAAGAGATAGAAAAGGAATGCAGATGGCGTTAAAGCAAAGCGAGGCTGGACCTCCCCTGATAGTGAGAGTGAACCTTGCTGGAGGTCAGTGACCCCAGGCTTTAAAAATAGCCCCCTGGGGGAGTCACGAACCGTGCTGGCAGGGGTGATTAACAACACGATGGACAGACATCAAGGGCACCATCAATGCACTTAAAGAATGCTATTCAGGACCACACAACACTGACACATATTTGTATACTCTCTGGAGTACTATGGAGTATACTCTCTGCAGCTTACACACTGATAGATAGTAGTACAATAACTGAGTTCTACAATCCTCTAGATTTTGAAGATTTCAAATGATATCAGTCTGGTGATTGATGGTAGTCACCTCTCTTTTTGCTTTGAATACCATATCTACATCTATCTATCACCTATTTCTTACCTATGCTTCTATATGTCTTCCTCCTTTTTCAAATCAGCATAAGTTTACACCCCAGGCTTAATTGGATTGAAAGTCCTGAACCCTTATCTCTTCTCAGGTCTCAGGGTGCCTTCTCTTAGTGAATAATTGGGATCAGGATTTTCACATAATTAATTCTGCTTAGTCGATGGGTCAAAGGCCTGACAGTCCCCTGGCATTTTCTTTGAACCAATCTAGATGTGAGCAGTTGTTCCTTTTATTTATCCATGTGCGCATATATGTGTGTTTATGTGTATTTCAATGAGCAAGAAAATGTGTGTGTGTGTGTGTGTGTGAGAGAGATGAGTAGGCAGCAAGGCCAGCCCCACGTGCTTCACACGCCACTGACTCTTGTGTAGGAGTTATCACACAAGCCAAATTAGCACGACAACTAATTACTGTTTCCTCTGTCCCCTCCCCCAGCCAAGCAACTCATTAAATTAAATCAACACACTGGTCTTTCCACAGAAAACAATGCTTTCAGGGAGGAATAATGAATGCCTGGTGCTTGCTGTTTGTGTGCTCTAGGTATTACTTTTTATAGGGTGGTCAACCAGAACACTGGAGTCTTTTGAAATCTGGGGAAACGTTAACTTCAACACAGGAATTACTTCTGGGCAAGAGGGAGAGAGAGAGAAGGGAAAAGAAGAGGAAGACAATGAGAGAGTGTGAGATAAACACAAAAAGTGATATGCATGGAAAACAGGGAGAACACTGAGAACAACAGCCTGCCAAGGCTTCTCAAAGAGCTCGTGCGGTGTAAGGTACGATATGGGGCCAATGTCAAGGAAAAGGGTGCCAGATCTGCACACCTGTGCCTACAGAATGCAATACAATATCCTGTGAGGTTGTCAATTTGATGCAGGAATTCAGGTCCAAGAAGAAAATAACTATCTTTCAGTGTCATTGAGATGCAGTGAGGATAAAGTAAAATGGATCAGAAGGTTCACGAGGTTTGTAGCAACACGGCCTGCTGACACCACTGTAACAGACAAAACATTTTCATTGGAATTCTTATGTTGCACAACTGTCACATTCTTCATGTTGCATTTAACTGAATTTGACATTTAATTCTAAGAGTTATGTATGTGTTGGCCGTCTTTCACTTGATGTCCCAATGACACGTAGAGTCTCTATAGGCCTATGCACACAGTCTGCGGTAAATCATATTGTGTCTCCGACAGACACAAGCATTTCCGAGTAGGATTTACAAGAAGTAATCCACACTTTTATTAATGCAGTGGTAATTGCAGGTCCCTTTCATGTGCATTGTGTAGAAAAAATGCGAATATAAAAAAACAAAGCATATTTCCGCTAAGCCTTGGATTCCCAGATTATTCACGCAGTGGCCATGTGGTAGATGATTATGTTACATTATTGTGTGTGTGTGTGTGAGTGTGTGAGCTGAGATTCCAGGGTGTTTTAATCAGGCGCGACTGAAAGGACAGATGTTGTTTTGGATGTAAGCGAGCTTCCAAAGGTATGAGCAGCACTGTGTGAAAGGCCAGAGTCCTTTTAAAGCAGTGCACAGTGTTTGGTGTTTGAAACAGAAAGAAATGGCCATGGAAGGAGAAAAAACTGCATCTTTGTTGTTCATAGCCGTGCTTGAAAAAAACAAGAACACGGTATGAAGTGCAAGTTTTTTTGTTTGTTTGTTTGTTTGTTTGTTTGTGTGAGTGAGTGAGTCCACATGTGCAGACAGTGGAGATGTGTTGGTCTCACTGTGGATGGGGGTCATGAGACTCGGCTGGCAGCTGTGTTGGTGTCAGGGTGGCAGTGCCAGGGTGACAGCTTATGTCCAGTGTGTCATGCATTCGACTGGTCATCTCACTCTGTGTACAGTACTACAGCTCTGCATTAGATGCACTGTGGAAGACCAGTTTCAAAATAAGTCCTACCCAAGAAGAACCACTGTTATTTTGTTATTTTCAATTTATCACTTCAAAACTTTAAGGAGAGTTCAAACTAGATTATTATGATGGAAAAACTGCAAAAAACAAACAAAACAGCTACTCTTCCTGAAGTCCACAGAGCCAATGCACTTGCACTTTAGTCATAGTAAGGAAGTGAGTCTTCTTTGAAGATAAAAAACTGGTCAACTTTGAGCACCGAAAGACATTTTATACAACCAGTGGTAAGTGCTGTATGTGATCATAATAAAAAAAATCATGGAAGGTACATTAAATTTCAACAACCCAGAGATACTGTATCTGTTTGTCTGACAAGACAGGCTGTTTTAGATCAGATTTTTGCCGCGATAACACAAGTTTTGTAATTTCTCTGTCTTATCAGTAACTTTCCCATGGGCTTGTTTTGACATCTTTTCCTCTACTTTTCAAACCCCTTTCAAAATGTTGCTTCCTCTCTCTCTGTGTTTTCTTCCAAGTCACTCTAGCTGAGAATGGGGCAGCAAACCGGGACATAGTGGTGCCCCCTGCTGTTGTTAAATATACTTACAAACCACAGAGCACAGGCCCTTCCTTGACCATGCTGGACTATGGCCTGTCTATTAAATCCTATTGCACATCCTGTTATGTCAAGCCTGCCGCTCTGCCATATGTTAGCCTGTGAGCTAGATGCAGTAAAAATAGGCTTGGCCTCGATGTTATTAACGACCATGTGTGCTGTGAACACATAATTATCCCCTGCAGTTTCATCTTAGGCTCAGTTTTATAGTACTCGCTTCAGGTTTATAGGACACAAATACACACACAGGAACACAAGCATTGCATGCACATTCAAGCTTACGCACTCACACAGGCAGAGATGGGGTAACTTTGCATGCACTGTACAGTGCTAACAAGCCAGAAGCCAGTGGGGCTTGATAAAAAAAAAATGTATGGGTCTATCTCTGGGCTTAGTTTATCAACCAAAACACTCTCACCTGTTGTCTCAACTAATGTCCAACATGGAGTGACGGCGAGACACCACAGAAAGAAGCTATGGTAACAAATGCTGGTCATACAGTACATGAACGTATTTTGGTACAGCTGATGTATGTTTTGCAAGCGTTAGTTCTTTGGAATTCGGTCAATTGTAATCAAAAGCTGGGTGGTCACTTAGACCAGTGGAAACTAGGAAACAAACAACATTCAGTTCCTACAGAAGCGGAGAGAGACAGAGAATCGCTTGTGGAGTGTGGTGTGAGAGGAATTCCAGTTCTGGAGATGCCACATTATCCCTGGCACACATACATAAACAGACACAGATATACAGCACACACTCAGCCATGCACCCACTGACACCGAATAACGAACCATGTGCAAACTGCAAATCATATCTAAAAGTACCCCTAGCCCATTTATAATAATTTCATACAAAAGAATTCACACAGTGAGCCATGTATCATGTGCCTTTATAGCTTCACTTTCCCTGTAGATCTATATCACATCACTAGCAGCAAAGTCTGCAGACATGGCTGACATTTGGTTATGTATTAAATGTTATAATAACTTGTTCCTCGGCCAGCCCCAGGCTACTCTGCGGTGCGGCCTTCTGTAATTACTGTCAGCATTCACACAGCCGTCATATATCTCACACACAACCCGCGACACATGATCTGTCACACATACTAGGCCATTTGCACATTAGAGGCAAATAAACGGCCATGTTAAAATACATGCTGACATGCAAAAAATCTTCTTCTGACTCATAACACTGGATGCATATCAAAACCTCAATGAAGAGGGATTTTCAACACTAACATATTATTCAACCGAGGTACACCAGTATGTTGTTGGAGATATTGGTGAGTATTGGACCAGTACCAGAGTTAAATAGTTTCCCTATACTATAATTCAGTTTCAAGAGCCAAAAAGAGAAGATTGACCTGACGTTCTGCCTGTTTCGAAAACATAACCTCTCCAAATGAAGAGTACAAACCTCCACCAATAGCTTAAGTTGATTACAACTGAAGATATTATTCTTATCACATCAAGTTTCAGTCAAACTGAATATTTCAATTGTAAACAGAGCTGAGTCACTCATTGTTAGAGCTACAAATCTTTTGGCACAGGGCCTATCTGTCCACTGAACTGCATGGAAATCCATTTTCAGATATCCTGCTGACAAAGACACAGACAAAGAATCTAAACAACTATCAATCTAACAATCTAAAAAAACCCTCTTTATCACAATGGATTATAATTGTTCATTTACATTTCGTCCAGTGACCACACATTTAAAAAAATTATGAGTTCATTGAGTTAGCTCAAGTGTCAGCAGATGATTCAAAAGTAAGTACTTTGACTTACACTTTAAAATGTGGTGTTGATGTGAGGCTGTGCTTCAGGTATCTCAGACTAAATTGTTGACTTGCACTGCGTAACTGGCTCTGTATTCCGGATGTAACTGCGGTCTGACATGTACTGTATGCGGTTTGGGCAGAGCACCTTAGGAAGACCTCCCTACTGACATTATTAGCCAGTTTGGTTCAAGAGTCTAACCACAGCACATTCAGCCCTTTTCACACTTCTTTCCCAATAATTTATTATTTATACTTTGCTTCCTCTGTAACCATTTGTATTTTTTTCTGACATCAAAATGGCACAAGTAGTTTTTAGATTGTAAATCTTTGTCAGTTTTAGTAATCAGTATCTCATCTTAAGATATCAGTTGGCAGTTTCGTTTGAGCATCCCAACTCCCCATTTTTAATTCAAGTTTTATTCTAAATGTTATTTTGGTGTGATAATTCCTAAAATTGTAATGTTTATGAACATGTCTTCCATAACTACAAGCTTAATGCATATATTAGGTTCATACCCAAAAATATTTGAGCGATACAACTGATGAAAGTTAGTAAACAGCACAGATGACTGGCAGGCAACACAAACCAATCAGACACTCTGCCGGTGTCTCATTCCACCAAAAAAAAAAAAAAAAAAATATCTGGCTGCTGTGTGTGTGTATACGTACACAGCACAGTCTCAATCTGTCTCTGTCTGTCTGTCTGGCTGTCTACACGAAACTCAACCACACAACACACAAACATAGTGCAAGCTCAGCTCAACCACTGTAGCCCACCACTTTCACAGGAATTTCCCCCCATTTTAGCCCAGAGGATCCTGCTTACACTGGCAAAATATGAACCCAGTGGCAGCATCAAGCCACAAAAACACAAAACAAAACAAAACTTGTATATTTTCCTAATTACTTAAACAGGTTCACATGGCGATGTATGGTGTTCTGGTCAAACTTGTGGATTGTGCTCTCAAACTAATAAAACTGATGCTCATGTGAAGAGAAGGGAAAAGAGACATTTCTGTGAGTGAAATCTTCCTCTTATATTTAATCCAAGTCCACTCAAGCCTTTGGGTTTTAGGCTTGAAAACAAAAGCAATACTGAAGATAATACAATGTGAATTTCACTTACTGTCATTCTCCTGGTGTATTCAACCAAATTCCACAAATCACAATAGAGTTAGAACTGAGGCTTGGTATTATTACATTTTTTTTATAAGAGTGCTAATAGTTAAGAATAGCTACAAATTGGTACCAATGCGAGAACAATACTTTTTTCAAAAGAAGCTAAACTTCACAAATATCAAATGATCTCTAAAAGGCAAACAGCTGTAAGAACGTTTCTCAAATAAAATAGTTGAAATTGACAAAATATTACTAATTGGACTATGCCTTTGAGATACCAAAAACGTACTGTGGTTTAATACCCAATTTTAGTCTTAACCCTAACCCTAATTTTTCTACCTATCTGAAACATTTAAGCCATATCAGGGATGAGTCTTCTTGTCTTTCTGTGCTGTAATTGCCTGACTCAGAACCTTTGAGGTGGTAAAAGGGCTTAGAGGGTACCATGACGATGCCCCGATGCTTGGCATGACGAGACCTCATTACAGGCTGGTGGGGAGTCCTGTCTGAAATCTCTGGTCCAGATGGTCACTCAGAAACAATTAACACACCTTTCTGACTCACTCTCACTGACTCAATCCCTCTGTCGCTCTCTTATCCGGGTCCCCATAGAACGTATCAGTGTGTACCCTGCGCCAACATTTGAACACACGACAACAACAACAAACAACTCCACATCCAGGCTGATAAATAAAACAAATGGAGCAGTCGGCGGTCATTAGCTTTGTGTGTTTAATGACTGTCCTTCCAGTCTAGGTTAGAGGCCAGCCAATGCACCAGTAATGAGTCTGCTCCACTGCCCCTTCACCCTTCTGGACGAGTGGAGCTTCTCTGGAGCCAAGACGACTCAGCGGGACCAGAAGCAGTATAAAGGTTAATGGGCCCACGGAGATGAAATGCAGGTTGAGTAAAATTGAGTTTGGGATACAGATGGCTCTGCCTGAGGTAAGCAGACATTCAGAAACAGAAGATTCAATGTTTGCATACAGACCGCATGTGTCTTCATTTGGGGGAAAACGTCACCGTTTCAGTTGTCTTGAACGCATTATAACATAATTTGTCATTAATAGGTGTTTTGTTAATAATGTGTGGTTTAATAAGAAACAAATGTGCTTAAAATAGGGCTGCCATTATTTTCATTATCCATTATTATTTTGATTAACTGATTAATCTTTTGTCTATACAATGTCAGAAAATAACAAAAATTTCCCAATGTTCACATGCTTTGCTTTGTATGACTAAACCCCCCAAAAGATATTCAATTTACAATAATATCAACCTGGCCACATTTGTGTTTTTGCCTAATAAATAACTTGGATTATCTATTATGAAACTATACTCCAATAAGTGTAATATGGCTGCTAGAGTTTGGGGACAACTTGAGACGCTCTTGTATCAAAACATGGGGAAAATACAGATATAGACAAAATTATCAGGGATGGTCAGAGGGATGAAGACCAGCTAGGGGTCCCTGAAGGACACAAAAACAGATATACACACACTCACAGGAGGCTTGTGTTGGTACAGGAGCGTACTGCTGCAGGGCTTGGTGCCGAGCCCATGCTGGCTGAAAAGATATCCATATCCTGTGGCGCAGAGCTGGCATTTAGCCCAGACCAATGTAGTATTTACCTCCCTTCTCTCTGATTATCGTTTTTCTTCTCCTGCACTCATCTCTGGACTACAACATCAGCATGAAGGCGTGTATGGATCTAGTGTATCCGTCATTCCCTCACACCACTGTCCACACCCCTTCATAATGCATGAAAAATACAAGAATCATGACCTGCCACGCTTCCAAGACAATGATAAAGTTGATTGTACACTTGGTCAATAAAAGTACAATTGACAGTAGAGACAGTTGGGGAAACAGGGATAAAGCATGCAACAAAGATCCCCAGCCACGACTGAAACAGGCCTTAGGCCACAAGCACACTCAGTTACTTTCTTTCCTCTTTTCTCTATACACACTTTTTTCCTTCTCTCCTAGCCAAAGTCTGGAATATGTTGAGGGACAGCTGCAAGATGATCTGGTCATTATGATCTCAGAGCAGAAAAAAATATGAGCACATATGGCTTGTAAAGCACAGTCCTGAGATTTGAGCATTAACTATTTAAAGCTCTCTGTATCATATATGAAAGGGAATTTGAAAACAAATGCTGAGCTGCGCAAGTGTATTTCTTGTGTGTGTGTGTTTTAGAGGAAGAAAATCTTACTTCTCTGGCTCACTCGGAGAAAATGTAGGATGAAGATTGGTGTAACTGTAACAACCAATATACCAACAGCTCATACATAGGCCCAGTCAATACATTTGAGTTAATATAATCAATATTCATGCACAACAAGCAAGTTTTTAGGCAATGTAGCTTTGTTTCAACTGATTGTCAATCAAATACATCAACAAAAGCCATCCATTGAGCCACATTTAATGGTAGAAAAACAAATCTATACTATACAAATGCACCTGGTGATGTACAAGACGTAGACAGGTTGACATTATACCTAAGCATACAGACCAGTTTGCTCTTTCAAACCTCAGACAACCACCCTGCAGGTACACCCACAAACATTTGCCATATAGATAGATAGATTACTTTATTCATCCCCAAAGGGAAATTAAGTCGTCATAGCAGCCGGTATATTTGAATACAATAAAATACAATACAATATATGTTTTATTTTGCAACTATCCCTGACATAAATATCAATGCTGGGTGAAATGTGTAGGCTTTACTCACCGTACTCTGAAGCTCAACAAGACCTAGAGGGATAAAGCTGGGGAGAGTGGAGGCACAGAAACGCATCTTCACGTTACACTGAGTCAGCCCAGCTTAGACACCGTCTAGTTCCACGGTTTAGTTAGCTCAGTCATAACTTCAGCCAGACTTCTGATTCAGCCTGTTCATCTATGCAAACGACTGGCATCAAAAAAGCAGGACATGTGGTGGAAACATGTTAAAGCTGTGGCCTGCATTTTAGGTATGATGTCATGGCAAAATGAAAGGAATGAACGGTGGCCAAACTACCGTCTTCGTCAGTGAATCTAAAAATAATTTAGAAATTTTAAAACGTTCTTGACTTAGCTAGGACAAGACCAAAAGACAGGAACAGGGACAACACTGCTTGAGAAACGGGTAGAAAGGACACAGGGAGGTTACAAGAGGATGTTTCATGGGTCCAGGGGGCAGGACAGGGCAGGACAGGACAGGGGATTGACAGTCCACAGCTGGAGCAACAGCTCCCCCTGGGGCAAAGCAGCAATAATACATAAGACATCATTAGATCTGACTCACAGCACGTGCCAGCAAGTACCACGACAATATAGATTTTTTTTTTTTTTTTTGGTATGGGTGCCCAAAGAGAGAACTGAACCCCTGCCATGAAGTCCATAATGTCAGTCATGCTTTGTCCACTCAGCTGCAAAGAAAAACTACTTAAAAATGCACAAAAGTAATCTAATAAACAAAGGCAACTGTCTGTTGGAATGACAACAGACGAATGAGAGAGATTTTCACAGCAAATTTGGGTTTAAAGACCAATGTTAAAATTAAATCAATTTGGTGGAAAACAGAGACTACAGCCTTCCACGCCGGTCAGCTACCAGAAAGCTGCACGTTAATCTTTTCCCGCCTCTTCTCCCACACTCAGAACACACTCTGTTTTCACTTTAGCACTTTTATGTGTTTAGAAACCTTTACTTTAACAACAGCCATTAAACACCCCCCCCTCTGAGCGAGGGTGAATCCGGAGAAGAAAAATAATTAACCCTGTGATTCATTACTGGCTCTTGATCTCTTAACACCTCATAAGAGTTCCCAACTTATACACACATAAATAGATCCACGCACAAAGAGCACCCATGTGCCTAGAACACACATACAGTACACATACATTCCTAATCTGTATCCATGGATGTGGTTGGAGCTCCTATGATTATTTTTCTATCCATGGCTGGTAGCACAGCTGTCCTAGGAAGAGGCAACCATTCATTTATGGATCGACTGTTTCTTGAATCAGAGGCGAGGGATGGACAGCGCTCTGCCAACCTGGACAGAGGCCACCGTTCTGAGTTGAAAAGGAAGAGCTGGTCTCCCATGCCAGATAATGTCACCGCAGTGCGGTGACTATAGTGTGTCAAAAAGTAGGATCTAACTCGTTTGACTATCATCTAAAATACACTGATGCCAATAGCAGACCGTAACACGAACATAGCTGCCTATGTTACCCACTGAAAAAAGCCACAGGACCAGAAGCCAGAAGCCAAAAGCCTCAAACTGAGGCTGATGAGCATAACCACTGGTCTTACTTACAGGAAATACTATAACTACACCCTATTTAAATTACAGCATACAAAACTGACCATTTCAAGTCGTTTCATAAGAGGGTACACTCACTGAATATTGTTTACACTCAATGTTTGTTTCAAAATACACTGAATGTGTCATAGAGTCCTGACAAACATGCTCCTTGTAAAATATTATATTATATTTATGTATAGAGTATATATTATAATATATACAAAAAATACATTTTTAAATCTTTGTTGCTTTCATTGGCTAGTGGTTTTCTTTGTCTTTCTCCACTCATTTTTTTGGCCCATTGGTACCATTTACACCACACAAAGAGCATCATGCATATCTTATCACCTTTTTCATTTCATAGACATTGCCAGCATGTTTGCTGAATGTCCTAAAAATTAAATGTGGGGGCCGTAGCATATCTGATAAATATTTTAACATCAAAATCTTCAGTATGGAGACCCTTGAATCTTACCCAGTAAATTCATAAGATAAATCTTGACAACGAAATGAGGATTAATGTTCATTCTATTCCCATCGACAGCTTACCGCACGTTTACATTCAGAAATGTGCAGAGTGTCACCCCTCGTCTGCAGATAGAACACGAGAAAGGGACCTACTCATCAAAACACTGCTCTACCGCGCCCCTAGTGACGAAAAGGTCCACAGTATACCTTTAATTTTATCCAGAATCAACTTCTACATATTCTCAGCCCTGTATTTTGTTGTATTAGACAATGTATGATGTGTGGGACTGTGCATGTGTGCATGTCAGAGGTCTTTGTGGTGCAGCGTGCAGGTGATTTGTGATGCCTGTGAAGGATAAGAAGGTGGGGTTTGTGGGGGTCAGGGCAGCTTTAGTCGTTAGTACAGACACTGAGTGTGAGAAAGTCCTCAAGGCGAGCGCTGGCTGAAGCTGATATGAGTCCTCTGGGACTACCCCTCTGCTGAGGTCACCCCCTTGCACTTCAACGCTCGTGCATCACTGCTGACATCACCACTGTTTCTTGCCAAGCCGTTGCCATGGGCAACATAAACAGGGAAAAGCAGGTTTGTGTGACGCCTGACATTAAGAGAGATCATGAAACTTTATTGGTGTTTTATTGAGTATAGAGTGACGTGCTATACACCATCATTCAAAAAGGTAACCATCCATAAAAAATCATGTTATTATGTTAAAATATTAGCTCTGTACCACAAAGCTGCATGTTTCTGTGTTCAATACAGATGAATGCCATAAAATAATTGTTAAATTCTGAAAAAAAAAACAAACACAAAGTAATTAAAAAATGGAAATATGGACTAACAGTAAAGCCTGAGATTAACCTAAAATGTGCTAATCGCTGTGTTTGATGTGTGTCTGCATGTGTGCCTGCGTGTTGATACGTATGTGTGTGTATGCCTACAGTTTCCTGTCCCCCTGCTGTGCCAGTCAATGCCTGGTATCCTGGGAAGTGGGGCGGCAGTGCCAGCAGTAATCAGAGCTCTTTGTATCCACACACACAGTCAGGCTATAATCAGGGAATGTTCTTTTTTCACCAATAATAGCTGTAATGCTCTCATCTCAATATGATGTGTAACCTGTGACACGCTCAATACTCGGATTTTGCTGGAGATTTATACAGTACCCGGCCTCTGGCTTGTTTCAAAATAGATTTGAAGAGCTTTTAAAGCCAGCTTTTATAGGAACAACAGAACCACTGAGAATTGCACTGTAGCATGAGCTCGTAATGACAGGAAAAAAGTGACAATCTTCAGGTATGTGTAGCCATTCGAGCCCTGTTCACAAAGAATCAGGCATGCAAGACACTGCACCTGTATGTGTATTCATGTCAGTATGCACCTACCAAATACATCCATAAACATACACACAAACACACACAATGTATACACACATTTTCTGATATATATCTCAATATAGTTAATGTATGCAAAATCACATATCAAATAATCAGACCAATGACCAAAGTAATGACCTGTGTTCCCTTAATGTGCATTACATGAGAACACACTCCTATATGCCTAAAACAAAAGGCAGGATAAGGGTGATTTACTGTAAGGTTGAAAACAAAATCTAACTTGCAAATTCTCTACTTCACAGACTGTGCAGAATGAACTCTTGCGGCAGAGTCGCGAACCTGTCAAAAGCAATCAGGCTGTAGACTGAAGAGGTTTTGAGAAAACTGCAGATCATTTGCAATGACAACCATATTTTGGGTGCCACTGGCACGCCAACGCAATCTGAACATAGCACTGCAAAAATGATCATTCTTTTCTAGCTGGAAAAACCTAATTCAAGAAAAGATTTTTCACAAATAATTTGCAACAAATAAAAGCCTACTTCCATGGTTCATTTTGTATATACTTGCCCTACTTCACTGGATTCTGACTGACATTGTGATCAAATTTGCATGCAGTCCAGTTAAGGAGCAGATTTTTTAAAAATAGTTTCCTGCAACACACTGTGAGTAACGCTATATGTTTATGTACATCAGTCTGTCATGGCATATGAAATGTCTTGGATCCTACATGTGAAGCTGGACCCCAAACATGTCTCGGTTATGTCTAACAAGGGAATGCCTCTCGGTAATTGGAACCAACTGTTGCAATGAAGAGCCATGAGGGAGAAATCTCATGAAACTGTTCATGGTGGGACCTTCAGCATGGATACTAATGATACTGTGGAACATGAAACCTGAAAACAAAGACCCCACAAGTCTTTTAAATGCCCAAAAGCTGATTTGAAGTGCGGTTTTGTCTCTACACATATGATGAAGCACATACCTGTGTGTAGACTTAAAGTATATGTCACATCAGCACTAACCAGACCCTCTTTTCAGATGCCGCAATCTGTCTTGCAGGGTGTGAACTGACTTTGACAAATCTCTGATTCAAGGCAAAGTGGATGTGTGTGTGAGGCAGCGCGCATGTGCGCCGAGATAAGAGCAGGAACATAAAAAGCGCAGGTCGGGGATCAAAGACGAGAGACAGATAAGCTTAAGGTGCTGCTCTGAAGCCTCATCTGTCCTAAAATAAAAGAGGCTGGATGAATGAGAAAAGAGAGAAGGGAAAAGAAAGAGAGGAGGATCAGTTAAAACCCATCTGGAATCCTTGCATATGTATTCAGTCCAGCTCACAAAGCTGAGAGAACCTGTAAAGACCTTATAAAATAAATACCCCAGATGGTTGCAACGTAGCATACTTTGACTCATCAATATGCCTGATATGTCCATTGATATGTTCAACCTGTTTTTCTTTGTTTTTTACTATTTACTGATTTTCGTTTTGCTTCAGGTTAGTATGCATTTGCAATATACGGTTTCCATGTTACAATAAGCTGTTTCTTGCAAGGAACTAAATGACCTTTAGGTTTGTGTAAAATGCTTTGCTTTCCTTCCCACATTTATTTCTATTCATTCACGCATTCCTTTTGTCCCAACGTGGTGGTTTCTTTGTCATCAGTCATGGTCTTGGTCTTGTTCCACCTCGGTCTGATTCTCTATTTTACATTGTTGCACACACTGTGTTGACATCACTGCTGAGTGAATGTTATTACCCTCACCAAAACAAACTAGAGCTTTGTTACCCCGTGGAACACAATTGACCATCTCCGCTCTTTTTTTGTGGCTAGCACACATTCTGTACAGTGCAGCGCTTCTTGTGCCAAATAACACTACCTCATTGGTCATAGTGCTCGGTCTGCCTAGTGACAGACTGATGTAATGTAAGACATACTAACTTGACTGATGTCAGACCAGTAAGATGGCTACCACAGTATAGGGATGGTGCTCTTTTGAAAATGAGGCCACTGTCTCAACACATCCCTGTTATGTTACTCTATGAACTATTTAATATTTAAAACACACACTTACAATGAAAAGCTAAAACTGATTATGTACAAGACCTTTACCGGAGAATTGATTAGTGATAGTATTAACACTAATGTGAAGTCACAAAGAGAGGCTATTCAGACCGTAAACCTATTAAGGAGCGACCTCAGTCACGCTCATGCCACCTGCATTGTAACATCATCGCTGCTTGCCTATAAATCGCACACAAGACGCAGGCTTAGTTTTTAACAGCCAGAAATAAACTGAAAAGTGGGGGGTACAGACAGACACAGGCCAGCTGCACTGACAGAGGGAGATGGCTGAATAACACATGCACATATGGCAGAGACTGCACAGTCAAACAATTCCTGGGAGGCTGAAGAGGAAGTGAAGGCTGGCGTTTTATCACTGTCCCAATCACTGCCACCCCCAAAACTCTCCCTCCGCAGATCGTGTGCGCTGCACGAGAACCGCAGCAGCAGATGTGAGCAAGACTTTTGCCCCTTCAAATAAGTAGTGCATCCATGCTGCCTTGCTTGTTGCTTAACGCTAATGATGTCAACATACACCTGTTGCCGTGGCACTTAGCCCTGCCCTGGTATGGGTAAACAGGCACAGGAGCGGTTGCCCAGCCCTGGCAGAGCATTGCAACGGCAGCTGGCAGCTGGCATGTACGGTTTCATCTGGCAGAGATAATGAAAAAGCATAGAGAAGTAAATCCAATCCATGTCAAGTGATTCTCTTTAAAGTGGAGCTTTTCATTATAGTTTCAACTTCAGGGAGTCTCATCAGTCCAGCCATGGACTGACACTCACTGATGAAAGGTATGCGAGTAAAGAGACTGACAGAGAACATGACTTGCTTTGACAGCTCAAGCCTTGTGCAAAAATTCCCATTGAAAACTTGACACGCTAAGGCAAAAAGCCCTCCATGAAGCCCCAGCACTCTCTTCTATGAGCTAAATACTACAGCAGCATAGGCGTCAGTTCAATGGGCTTAATGCTGGCTTCACTTCAACTGGTATCTGTATGACTTTGTATGTTTCTGAGTGTGTGAAATTACATGCATTTGAATATGTGTGCATTTACGTTCATTTATGTCCATGGACTCTGTGCATTACTGTACATACACATATATGAACTCTTATGAAATTTGCATGTGTGTGAGGGAGTACTTCCCATCTGTGTATACAGTATTTGTGTTTCCTTTCATACACTGGGCATTCACAATGGCATTGTGAGGTTTGTTTTTCCTGCATTGGGGGAAGGTCTACCAAGGGAACTCTGGCCTGAGCAAACTCCCCTTCCTCCCATTTCTATCCCTCTCTCTTCTCTCCTTTCCCCCATCCGCGCCTCCTTCCTCCCTCCATCCGCTCCCTTGTTCCTTGTCAGCTGGTGGGGAGATCCAGATGTGAAGGGGGACTTGGACAGGAAAAGGAGAGAGAGAAAGAGAGAGATAGAAATCCACATCCCCCTGGTGACAGACTTCATTGTCCAAGACCTTTTGGACAAGCCTTTAGACACATACACACAAACAATTATGCGCACCAAACAATGGAGTCCCTCTAGACGACAAGGCCCGATTGTGTATGCTTGTGTGTGTGTGTGTGTGTGTGTGTGGTTGTGTGTGTGTGTGTGTGTGTGTGGTTGTGTGTGTGTGTGTGTGTGTGTGCGCGCATCTGGCGACAAAGCAAATCAATGAACAACATCTTGCAGGAGATTTGGTGTTGATATTTAGCTGGTTTATTTACTAGGGGTCTTGGCCAGGCGTAAGGCTATTGTTCTCGTTCAGCAAGCAGAGAGGAAGAAAAATCAATGGCGACCTGAGAGAGTGATGACAAACAGTGATGCAGCAGTATGCCAGCATCTCTCTTTCTCCTTTCTGTTTGTCTCTCCCTCTGTCTTGGTTAAATCCCCACATATACATTGTCGGATGGGAGCGCGGGAGCAAACAATTTAATCTGACTGACACATACATGCGCGCGAAGATAGACGACAGGTAATTGCAGAGAATTACTCCAGACATTGTACGCAATGGCAAACACATGTACACTACACACACCCACACAGCATGGAGCCATGTGTATTAAGCTGAGAGTGAGTCAGCAAGAATTAAGTTAGTCAGTCAGAAACAAGAGGACAGTTAGAAAGGCTCTCACTACTCGAGCATTTTTCTCTCACCAACTTACTCTGTACAAAGGTTTCTCCAAGTTCTTTTCACGGCATGCCAACTGCACCGTCTCGTTTAAAAAAATCTCCTACTCCACATATCACCTCAACATTTCCCAAACATCTCTGACAAAGCAGACAGATGAATGAGACAAATTCCTCCCCTCCTGACAAAAGTCCAAAATCAAAACGTCAGTACTCACCGCGAGGCAGCTCCGGTCTTTACCACTCAATCTTTTCTGAGGAGACTAACACAGACTAACTCTCTGAGAAGGCGAGCAACAAGTAGTGTACAGTGGAGAACAATGCATGTCTGCCGGAGCGCAGCAAAGCACAGGCAGCAGAGACACAGAGAGGTCCAGTCATCAGGCTGCTTCTCACATGGGACAGGGAAAGGAGGGGAAGGGAGGGAGGCTTAGCTATAGGATAGGCTACAGTAACTCGGATATGGCAGGGGGAGGGATCTCATCCTTCGCTCTGCATGTCTTGCTCGCTCCCCGCTCCCCGCTCCCCCCCCCCTTCTCTCCAAATATGTTTCAGCGAGTCTCGCATTTCTCGACTGTTTCAAAATGGACTTGGACCGGCCTTTCTCTCTTGGTCCACTCCCCTTTCCCTTTGCTATCTCACTTCTCGTCTCTTTTGTTCTCGCTGTCTTTCCCACACACACTAACACACACGTAGCGTCTCTTTGTCGTCTCTGTTATTCAGTTGTGAATAGGCTGGCATACTCCTTTAAAGGTGTCTTTCTGCAAAGGTCAAGAATGCCGAGCTCCACCTAGACACACCTAAATGGTGCCGGCATGCTAAAATAGAGGACATGTTTACTCATGGATACATAAAGTGACCCAGCTCGCTGCTAGGGTGAGGACAATCTCCTATTGACTAATTTCTCTGTAATGGTCATACATACAATCATAGAAACAGAGTAGAAAATTACAGGGCTACTCAGGGTTTGGATCCCTCTCTTTCTCTCCCTCTCTGATGTCACTCGTTTTTTCTGCCTTTTCACTCAAAGGCCCTAATTCACAAGTGGCCCAGATACCACACTGTACAGGGGAAAGGAAGAAAAGCAAGAACACAGTTAGAGAAAAGAGTAACCTGATACAGCTAAAAGCAACAATTATTTGAATGAGTCACTCAGCAGTGAGGTTTGGGGTTTTTTCAATGTTAATTTGGGAGAGAGAGAGAGACTGACCAAAGAAGAAGAGGGGGAAAATCATCCCATTTTGGAACACTGCAGCTCCTGAGGACTCCCTGAGGTCGTGGGAGAGGAGGAAGGAGAAATGGGGGAAAAAAACAGAAAGAAAGCAAGAGAGGCAGGGGAGGACAGACATGGGCTTGGATAGGTACCAGAGCAACTTCTTCTCCTCATCCCGAATCCACCCTCCAGGACACGGCTCACAGAGTCTGTCTTGCTGACAGAATCTAAAAACATAGGGTACACCAGTCTTCCAGACCGGGGGTGACGGTGAGCAGACACTGACACACTGGCAAATAGGAAAGCACAGAAACCAAAAAAATGCTTAGTATAGTCGCCTCATTTTCAGTATATTTAAGTGTTCTCCGGGGCAAACCTTCTTCTTGCTGCAATTGCTGCTCAAAAAGTGTAGGAAATGACACAAATCTGATCACGTGCTCCTTTTTCACTGCAGCTCAGTCTATTAAATTTGTATACTTGTGCGATGCCTCTCATCTAAGCGTTGTCCAAAAAGCATTAATACAGGGATATCAGTCCAGTGACACTCTGACCAACCTGTATGTCTCTTGTGTATACTAATATTACAACTGACCTGCATCCTGTTTAGACCTGCCGTCACAACATTTAGAGAAGGAAACCTAGAGCAAAGGTTCATGTAAACACACACATTAGTAGGAATTACAAGAACTTGCCGAAAGAGACTCTCAAGGATGTGCACTGTGGCCAAAATATATAAACAGGCAGTACACAGGCGTGTATACACATACAGATGAGGGAACACTAAGAAAATGAGGTCAACATTCTTTGTTCGAGTGGCTGAACAGCACACTTCCTGTGTATGAAGTCAAATATTTTTTATGTTTCTGAACCACTGAATGAAGTCGTTGTGGATACTTTCTATTAAAACATCTGGTTGTAACAGTCAGTTCTAATCATGCGGAGTCTTTTTGAATTACACCAGCCTTTATTGCTGCTAATAAATAAATGTGCATTTCCATGTGAGCATGTATACACAAAAGGCAATGGATTTTTTTCTCTGTATCCAGACTCACTTAAAGGCTGATTTCATACAGTACAGACACATTATCAAAAGTGGGCTATCCATGTACATACACCGGCAGACATATAAAAATGTTTATTAGAGCCAACTATGCAGTATGCAGGTTGCTTTCTGGCAGGTTCGGAAACATCAAAGAGTCCACTGTTGCTGGAGGCTGAGGTACTATACTGTTGCTGATTAGGTATGAATGTGCAGGTCACTTTTGCTAAGAGTGAACATAGTAAACTTGCAAGCTACAGTAGTCCGCCTATTTTACATTACTGTGTACTGTACTGTATGATTTTCTCTTACAATTAATAAAAAACAAAAGCCTGATAGCTTTTTCTACAGACTACAAGCACTCTATCAAAGCACATTATGACTCAAATTCATCAAGTCATTTTGTGAGAAGCCCTCTTAAGAGTGCTTATGGTAAAAAAAAAAACAAAAAAAAACACTGATACTTCACACAAATAATATTTCAGCTTTAGAGCTTGCAGAATATTGGTTTATGTCATTACATCACTGTAGCGGGAAATCAGAGACTGTTGTGCCCACAGCTTTACAGAGGCCTGACTCCATCACAACACCCCGGATCAAGCTATTGCACTCGACAGGCGGACAGTCCTCTGAGCCGACAGAACACCATACGCTGGCAAGACGAGGGGAGGTGGAATCTGTGTTTACGTCGATGATGCTTGGTGCTCTAATGCAGTCGAAGCTGAACAATTTTTCCAAGATGTCCAGCTTCCATTGTGAGATGTAGGCCGTATTATCGACACTATCTTATTGCTGCTGAGTACATTCCCCCAAACGCATATTCAAAAAATGCACTACAGTATTATTTCCTGGGTGTAGGCGGTGACGCCAGTCGGTCACAGGGCTGACACGTAGAGACAGACAACCATTCACACTCACATTCACACCTACGGGGCATTTAGGGTCACCAATTAACCTAACTTGCATGTCTTTGGACTGTGGGAGCTGGAATAACCAGAGAGAACCTACACAAGCACAGGGAGAGCATGGAAACTCCACACAGAAAGGCCACTAAAGAGACGACAGCACTAAACACAGCACCACCATGCCGTCCATTTTATTTCTTATTTTATAGAGAATATGTTCTTTGTGTGTGTAGCATGAAGGGACTCAAATTTTAATTTTGTTGTGCAACCCTGAGTTGTAAAATGACAAATAAATTACCTTGATAGCTTGTAGTGCTGCTTTGTAAAATCTTTGATTTGTGGGTTTGCATCTGGCTCTACATCTCTCTTTGTCTTTCTCTCTGTCTCACACTCACACACTCACACACACACACACACACACACCACACAGAAAAACTCATCAAAACCCTCATAATCAATTAGCAGAATGTAAATAGGCCATTCAATTACTTTTAGCACCAAGCACGGCCCTTGTTCCTCCTGAGGCAAACAATCAACCAGCAGACACAAATTAACACTGAACAAGAGTACTTGTCTAAAGTCTGATCACCCACTCGCAATAGATGGCCACACCAAGCAGTGTGTGTGTGTGTACGTGTGTGTGCGTGTGCATGTGCGCGCGCATGCGTGCGTGCATATGAGAGCGTGGGTGTATGTTCTGCCATGGAGAGTTTGTGACATGTCCAACAAAAAGGTTCTATCCGGGTTTTTGTTGATGTTGATGTAAAAAGGTCAGAAATAGATTAACTGTGCTGCAATACAGCTGTAGACTATGGGGGAAGTATTACAATGAATTATACTATTATATATTCATATAGAATGACACATTTTGAAAATGTTTTTAATATTCCCTGTCTCCCAGAGCAGGGTGACAGGCCAGCCAGCCCAGCCTTGCCACAGACTGTTTCAGAATACTGATCACTGTGACTGTAACAAGACATACTGTATATACACACAGCCATGCTCTCTCTCGCTCTCTCTCTCACACACACACACACACACACACACACACACACACACACAGGGACAAGTCTCCCTTCACCATCTGCAAGCCAAGACCGGGTAATGAGTCTGAACATAGAAAGAAAGAGAAAGAGAGATAGAGGACATGGAAAGCTTCAGAGCTTTTCAAAGACAAAATGGGAGAGAATTTCACAAGATTTTCTGTCTAAATGCCGTTGCACACGCACATGCGCACCTGCTGGGGGTTTTTAAACGCATCAAAGGATTTTTTGACAGCTCAACCGTGCCTGACAAAAATTCAAAAGCATTCATGAATTTTAAACAAGTGGTGGTTAAGGAATTTAGCAGCAACATCACATTTATAGCAATTTATATGCAAATGTGTAACAAGTGGCAGCACACAGAAGGACTGGAGAAGAATTAGCGCTCGCTCACTGACTTAACTGACCTTCCACACTAATATAGACTCCAATTAATGAGCTACCAACCTCCACCTCCACAAACACACACACCTACTGTATATGAACAGTGCTTACAAAACACTGCATGCCACTGTTTTTCCTACATTTCATTTTTTTATGCTTGATCTCAGAGGTGATCTCCTCGACCCCACTGAAAGATCTGTAGCCTTCTGCCACTAGATGGCAGTAAACATCTGGTCTTGCCTACACACACACACACACACACACACACACACACACACACACACACAGATACTATACTGGTAGGCATGCCAGAAAGGGGAGTGAACGTGATGAAAGACCACAGCAGAAAGCAGACGACCAGACTCAACCGCAGAGCACGTAGGACTGAGGGTTAGAGACAAACAGTCAAAGGCTTCTCTCTCACACAGTATCACTACATACCACAACGTAGTGGTTTACAGCTCCAAAGTAAGGGCCGGCATGCATATAGCCATAAAAGCAGAGGTTATTTTTTGCCTATCGAGGCCAGTGGATCAGACTGGAGAAGCGCTCGTGTTCTCTTTTGAGTGGCACCGGCTAGCTTGGCTGTGAAATGAAATGAACAAACCGCTCTGTATTCCATATTAGTATCAGTGCTGCAGGCTATGTGGGGGCTGGTTGTTTGTTGATGAAGAGAGACAGGCGCGCTGGAGGAAGCAGAACTCCATTAGGTTTAGCCTGGAGGGTCGAGAAGCCACGACGCCTGGGCGCGCAATGTCAAACTGCATGGAACTTTATTCTTTTACACAGAGTGGAGGGCTTGCAGCATCGTTTCCAAGGGTCAAGTCGCTTGTGGGATGCCAAGTCAACTCATGTAGATTGACTTCATACTTTGATACTTCAATTTCTGTGTGTTAATATGTATTGGATCTGATACTAGGGCACCACTGGAGCAGATAGGACTTTAAAAGTGTTGTCTTATATACTGTATATTTTACTTATCCTGAGTGATACATACTCACAGATGCATTTTTTTCTGGCTGTGAGTGTCTGCGATTCAGTAGGGAAATCCATCTCCAACATGGAAGGTTTAATGTCTTGACTTTCTAGCGCCACCGTGACCAAACATTTGAGCTTAGCCTGGCCAATCAAACTGCCTGCAGAAATATAACAAAGGCACATTTGTCGGTCACTGGGTAACTAGGAAACAAAATCTTAAAATGCCCCTATCCATTCACTTGTGGACACCAAAACCACGAATTCCGCACTATTAACTGTGCAGAGCGTTTGCATGGATGTACTGCGTGCCTGTTTACAACTTCTACATTAGATCCAACGGGTTTGGATCCATTTCTCAAACTCCAACCCGTAAGCTCTTTTCCTCAAACATTCAAGCCAGTCTCTGTATGACTAACCCTTTTGTTTTGTTTTTTTTTGTTTTTTTTTTTAAAATAGTACAAGAAATGTATACTCAGTTCACTCTAGGCATTGTCACCAGCTCTCACCCAATAAAAACAGGTGATCCTGGGGCATTCTCACCTACAGTAAATCACTAGAATCTTTCTCTATGTCATACATTTTCATTGTAGTCATCATCCCCCTCTTTCTTTTGTCTCACTCTACCGGTGGCTCAAATCACAGGTTTTGGGGCTAAGCAGTCCAGTCCAAAAAAGCAGAAATCCACAGAGAGCGCTGATGATTGCCTGTGATTACAGTCTGTATCCTCCTCTGCCTCCAACCACCTCCTCCGGGCTCATCTGGTCAGGTCTGGCTGAGGTAACGCTCTCCACGCTAGTGTCATTAACTGGAGAGAGCCAGAGCGGGGAAAACCTCACCAGGGAGGCACTGACACGTTTCCTTCACCTTGACATTGCCTGGAGGTTACACCATTCATTTCTAAGTAAAGTATGGTTCTGGGAGGTGAGAGTCATGTGGATCGAGGGTTTCTGATACATAAAAGGTCTCTCTGTGTGAGGAAGTCTTATTCCCTCGACTCTCAACGTGCTGTGAATTGTTGGAATGTGTGAGAGAGTAACTGTGTGTGTGTGTGAGTGTGTGTGTGTGTGTGTGTGTGTGTATGTGTGTGAGTGAGTGTGAGAGAGAGAGAGAGAGAGAGAGAGAGACAGTGACCGGCTGTGAATCTATGTGGATTTGTGTGCTCGTGTCGTTTCTGTACGCATGAATGAGCGTGGTCAGTCTACAGAAAAGGTGTAGCATGGTGTGAGTATTGGCTGCAAACACAATAAAAACACACACTAGCCTGAGCTCTATCCCAGCCGATGGTTGTCTGTCTGAGCAATCAGTCACAGCAGATACAGCTGTGCACCATGTCTGTCTTCTCACGTTACCCAAGGACACTGACTGCCTGTCAGCTGATCACCAAGATGAAACACTGGTTAAAGTCAGAATGCAAAAAAGCCAACGGTCTTAAAATTTCCCTTTCCATGGAGAGCCATACACCATAACATGACCAAATTGATCCTTCAACTTAGAAAGTTCAATTTCAGACGGTGTTGTTCTTTGGAG
Organism: Lateolabrax maculatus; assembly: GCA_031216445.1. Lineage (NCBI taxonomy): Eukaryota > Metazoa > Chordata > Actinopteri > Acropomatiformes > Lateolabracidae > Lateolabrax > Lateolabrax maculatus. The sequence continues at coordinate 10,402,338 of CM062212.1, read as the reverse complement.
AAATGTACATTTACGTTAGAAAACATGCAAGGATTTATATGTGAGGTAATGCTATTTGAAATACACTATACTGGGTATGTGAGTCTGCCGGGTGTGATCTGCTAGTACCGTTGCTTGACAGTTGTTTTCTCCGCGTGTCAGTCAAAATATCTGAGGAATGATCGACAGCCGCCTGTGGCTCTTGTAAATGTGTCTGCTAAATTAACCCTGTACTGCCTTCAGAGGTGCCTGTGATCCTCCCACCTCTCACTCTCCCTATCCATCCCTCCCTCGAGGGTGGTTAGGTAGGGTATTACTGAGCTGCCATCGGAGAGGCTGGTCCTGATGTGTGCTTTACCTCGGCTCTCTGGGGACGGGAGCCCAGCCAGCCGTGTGTAATTAAAAGCACATAAAGACAGATCAAGCTTTCTGCCGCTCTTTCTATTCAACAATGCCTCAAGGCTGAATCCACTCCATGTCCTGCTCTGTCAAGCTCCGGGGGAACTCATTTATTAAAATGTTCAATACCTTCATCCTTGATTTTGATGAGGATAACGATGACTAAAATCTCATACACAGGATTCAGACAATGAGGGAAGTTATTTTAGAGGTTGATATTTGAATGAAAATAGATAAAAGCAAAACATAAATTTTAACATTATAGCCTTTTAAACAGGATATTGATGAATGACCAATCATTGAAAGTTAAATTTGTTAATAAATTTACACTTTTTGGTCCATATAAATGATCATTTGAGTACTATTTGTATGCTTTAAAAGCCAAAAAGGCAGAAATATTGTAAAGAAAATGTAGGGATTTTGTAAAACAACATTTTAACCTTATCTAGTACAGCCATTTTTCACATAAGGAAGTGGGAATCCCTGACCCTGCCACAAGTGCATTGAGCAGTAGTAGGTTGAAGTGAGTCAGTTACTCTTTTACTTTTTTTTTTTTTTTTTTTTTTTTTTGACGATTTCCGTTTCAATTCCACAGCTTTTCATCATGTTGAACTACTGTGTCTGTGTAGGCGGCACAAAATCCAGCCTGTCAGTCCACACCTCATCACTCAATATTTCACCTTGCCCCACTATATTTCCTCACCTTTGCCTGTTTCCAGTCTTCTGGACAACCAAAAGGCTCAAGATTACAGGATTGTGTTGTATCAAATGTGTATAAATACTTTTTCAAACTGATCTGTGGCAACAATGGATACATCTTAATCATTGTTTTACTTGACATTGTGACAATATCACCAGTTTTCAGTGGGTGTGTAAAACTGCCCACTGAAAACTGAATCCAAATGTTGCTGCAGGTTGACATATCTTTTTATTCCTTGGGTTTGCCAACTTAAAGATGGCTTTTTCATCATTAAAGGTTGTGCAGAATTCTGAGGAATAGACAATGCTTTCAGTCTGCATACAGTATGAGCACCAAATCAGGCAAAGATGGCATGAACGCATCTTGGCACACTGCACTAGTCCCTTTGCCAGTCAGCGAATCTGTTTTAATCTTTGCTTGTCTCAAATTAATGATTCAGTTTCTCTTCATGAGAACAGAGGAGGCACGCTGTTTTATCTGCTGAAGAGTATTCATAGCAGACCAATAAAATGAGAGTTCAAAAATTCAATTCTCACCTCCTCTGACTGGCTGCTGTCTTGTCACAAATCAGGTTATTTACACCCACGGTGAACAAGGCACGCTAATGTCAAAGTTATCAACAATTCTCGGCAGCTGCTGGAGGAAAAAAGGGAGGAGCAGAAGCTCAAACTGCTGAGGAGTGAATACACAGAAGAAAGAGGTAAGATGCAGTTCATCTTAGAATGAGTGCTGACTTTGGTTGTAACATTCTTCTACAGTTGTAGTCTGTTGGCTGTAGTATACATGAACTATCTATACCCTGAAGGCTTTCCCAGTGAGGGCAGTTCACAGACTGAGAGAAAAAAATAGTGTATTAAATAACCAGGGGTAGACCACAGTTAATGATGTGTTGTATATTTTGCAGACACTGTGATTGTACATTAGTAAAGTCTTGGGTCTGGAAGGTATGGTGGTTTAGGCTGCAGTGGAATGTGGAGATGATGGTTGTTGGGGTCTATTCTGGGGTGACTGGCATTTTGTTTTCTGTCAATGGGCTGTAACACAACTGATGGATAAAAATACCAGGAAATGACTCCAAAGGTTCCTGGAAAACTAGAAGTTCCTCATTTTGCATGGTTTAGGGTTACACAATAATAAATTAGAGTTATAACAAATGGAGCATTTAATATGAATGTGGCTGAAAGTCTTTTCTGATCTCACATTAAGTCGTTCTGTTGATAGCTGTTTTTAAAACGGCCTTTCCTAAAGGAGCCTTCGCCAGAAAAAAAAATCGACTTTATAAACTGCTGTTTGTTTCATGAGCTGATAATGGCTTTGCATTTTTCAAAACCAAATCGAAGGATATCAACTCAAGGATGTGTAATCAATATATATTTATGAGTGTAATGGGATAGCCATTTAAGATAATCAATATTTACCGCCTTACTGATAACCAAGGCTGCTTGTTTATGGCAGCTAAGCCATGCCCTTGAGGCTCTATTGGAAGGTTTGTGTCCTCATACGTCACTGCGACACGCACAGACTTGCGTGTATGCAGCCTTACACACCTACACACCCACTGTATGTGATAGCCCCACCAGGTCAGAGACCCCATTACCGCGACAGGTTCCAATCTTGTCCAATTCTGGGCAGCGTGGGCCCACAGACAAAGCCCTGGCATGGGGTTACACTCACAAAACACTGGGATTCAACATTTCAGGGCTGCAGAGGGAAGATGGGGGAAAAAATGGGGAGAGATCTGATTTGTGTGATTTTGAGTGAACAGGGTGTGCTTGCAGTGTAGGATATTACAGACCAAGCGTGTGCTGGAAGGATGGATTTATTGGGTATCATCTTTATTTACCCACATCTACACACACAGAAAGACTGAGGTGCTGGTTCCTGCACTCATTTGAGGAGAGCGTACTTTCACTCATAAAAAATGAGTACTCCAGAGAAAAAAAAAGGACAGGATTGGTTGGTTGTTCAGACAGACAAACACTATGTTTCCATTCAGTGTCAAAGCAGCGTGATGTAGCTTCTGCTCTCTGACCAACAGTGAGGCTTTTTCTCTTTAAACCAACAACAACAACAACAACAATCTTATTCTAACCTTAATCAGGTTTTGGTTGCCTAAACTTAACCACAAAGGTGTCAGATAATAAAAATGATCTTGAGCCATCTTTTGAAAGCACTGATGAATTACCTACTTTGTCATTAAGGTATGAGGACTTGTTGGTTAAAGCTGCATTGTAATAGTCTAATTACACACACTCCTCGGGCCATGAAAAGCCTTGGATCTTTGCCGTCAGCTAGACTCTGTGTGAAATATGGACACCTATCCTGAGCTCTCCTCCTCTCTCGCCCCATCTCAGTTCCCCTTGGCTGCCTTTAATTACAGATAGAGGGATAATAGAACAGCAGAGGGTCAACCTGCCGGGAGAGGGGAAATAAGAGCAGCCAGTGGTGGTCACAGCAGCCAGCAGAGTGCTGGGATTAGGATTCACCTTTTCCCGATGAGCCAGTATGGGCAGTGTGGGCACAGCACAGGGTGCCCCCAAACTCCCCCGCAGAGGCTTGTCAAAAAATGATTGATTGCCGTGTCCTCGCTCAAGATGGAACCTGGCTGGAAGCTCAGTGGCTGTGCACATTGCCTGAGCTGGAGATGGCTTACCATCAGGGTGAACAATGGGATACTGTCAGCGATGAGACCCTTGCCCGACATTATTCAAAGAGAATGAGACATAACAGGTGAGCGGATGTAACAATTATTAGGCAGTGTAACTCCCCCCCCCCCCCGTTAATGTAATGCCCTGTATTATTTCAGTGTGGTCTTTTCCTGTGGTTTTTCAAGGTTAATTGATGAGACGTAATGGATCGTGGAGCTGGGGGTTTGTGGTGTTTGTTGGCGGGATATTTCATAACCAGCCCTGAAGCAAACCAGTGGCCCAGAAATTCCATTTAATAAAGATTAGCTCTCTTTCTCGCAGACCTCATTCTCCTTCTTAATTAAAAGATGAAGATAAAAAATTGGTGGGCTGCACGTATCAGAAAATATCCCCAGGACTTCTTACACAAAACACAGCTCAGCGCCCACATGAAAGGCTGGGAAACATGCATATTTAATGCCAATGGGAAACAGCTTAGATCAGTTCCTTTACTGAAAAACTGAAAATATTATTACTATAACCCTCTGCTCCTTGGGCTGTATGAATATGCGCAGCACGGCGTGCGTAAGTAGGTATATACCGTATGTGTGTGCATACCTGTGTGTGTGTATACTTGAGTGTGTGTTTGCGTGTCTGCCTTGGGTCGGGTGGGCTTCAGTAAGCATGATTGCACAGCAGGACTTAGTTCCCGTGTAAAAGAGAGTAACACAGCGGGGAAACACACACACACACACACACACACACACACACACACACACACACATTACAACACTAAGAGACCATTGTCCCAGCTTCATGTAATAAGATTTAATCCAAGGGAGGAAAATAAGGGGTGATTTCTTAGATGGAGCACAAACATCTTTATTGTGACCTCTTATGAAAAATGGTTAGTCACTACTTATTCAATAAGAAATGGAGATGATATTCCAATTCAGCAGTATGTGTCTGCTACAGTGGATGAGTCACTTACTCTAATGGTCATAAAATATAGACACACACCCTTCCCCCTGGATTTCAAAGAACTCCAATAGAGTTTAAAGGGCTATACGAGCCGTTTTGCATGTTTTAGTCGATTCTCTACGAATTACTTGTACTTGACATCGTTGCTCACCATTTTCTGCCATGTTTAAGAAATGTGGGTATATTTTGTCTACTGTTTGATTTTCATACTACACGGTAAATTAATGGAAAACCCCAGTGACACAAAATGAAATGATAATATACAAGTGATAACTGGTTTATATTGTATTCCTGTCTTCTTCAAACTCTTCACTCATCCCTAAAAGAAAATATCATATCTGACATTAAAACCACAATCATCAGGGACCAATCAAAGCAAAGGTTTCCAGCAAACTAGCAGTACTTTGGTGTGGCTGCCTATCATGTGCAGCTTTGGAGCGAATAACGATCCTACTGTATGATCTAATATGAAGCCCACTGAAAGACAAACATGCACCCTTATCTACCCTCTCTTTCTGTCTCTGTTTTTGATTTTTGCAATAAGCACTGCCATGTATCTTCCTCTTCCTCTAATTTTTATAGCCTCTTCTCCTTTCCTTCCACCTTGCTCTGATTCCTTACATATACGGTAGGTTGTTATGGGGTGTGACAATCTTAACTAAAATATGTGGGTGGGTATGTGGGAGAGTAAGATGGCTGGAGCTTAAATATGTAATGCCTCTCATTTAATTTGGCATTAAACTAAATCCCTGAGAATGTGATACCCTGTTGCATTGATTATGTGTCACTAACTCATGCAAGGCCACATATTAGGATAACAAAGGATAAGACACATATTTTTTTGTTTGTCTTGATCCATACAGTACATCTACCTTAAATCAGTTTGATTTTGTAGATGTTTCCCTAATTCAGTTTCATAAACCAATATTTACTTTTAGCGGTCAATGCGGGGTTTGATCCATCCCAGAGTTCACTGGACAGAACATATACTGGACATCAGAACAACACCACACCATCACTTAAGCTCACAGTCATAGTTATGGGCCATTCATGGAACTCTGTGAAGGCCTGCTGTGTCTGTACAGTTGCATTTACTGTAGGTACCAGGCTGACAGAGTGCTTTTTGTTTTCCAAGGACGGCGACTGGCACCATCCATAGAGACAAAGGTTAGACAAAAGTGACCTTGTTTCCTAGTGGAGTACATAAATCACTGGAGGGGAGGAAGAGCTATGTAAGCATGACCAAACACTCATAAGCCCTCAGAAAGAAAATGAGCACACCATGCCACTTGCTATCCTGGGAAGCAGATATGTAAAAATACATACTGTGACATTCAGAAATAGGCCTGAACACAGCATCTCTGCTCCACAAAACTGATTAGACACAAACAAGTTTTCTGCTTGAGTAAGACTCTTCTACTTTTGCTTAGTTTGTAGATTTCTATTGTACTCCCATGAAATTTCATAAACATGACACGAATCCAAACCAAAGTGGGTTTGGTTTTGTTTTTTGTTTTTTTTTTTTTAGTCTATCGAGACCTGGCATCATTACGACTGAAAATTCTGGTGTTATACGGACTAAAACAAAAAAACTGTCTTTCAGTGCCACTATCAAAGGACCTTGATAAAAGTCAAAAGCTGAGAGTTCCCCTAACACTGAAGGACGCCACGTAGATCCTCCCATCTACTTCACATAAAGCAGGAAACACTTTAATGAAATCAGTGAGAGAAATCCTTCTCCTTTCTCTGTGGATTTAAATTACTCTCTATTTGTATGAGGTGACAGTACTAATCACTGAGCCACAGTGCCACCTAACACGTTACGTAGGTTTAATCCAGCACAGCAGGAAGGAGTATGGGAAGCAGATGGATGTTTCTATAGATATTCAAGGTCATGGTGTACCAACAGCAGAGCTCCACCAGCAGGTGGCTCTCCTCTCTCCTGGGGCAGCTAGCTATAAAACACGGAAGAACATCTGTTTTTTCTGTGTTGATGTGTGTGTGAGGAAATGACACAAAATACACAGTAACACACAGCTGTATTTTCTGGATCAGATTTCCACTCTCCCAGAGTGACTTTCAAGCCCCTTCCAGCCCCCTGAGAGTGACTAACTTCATTTCAGATGCATCAAGTGCCACACAGAGGAAATAAAGATGATGAAACTGTACAAACTGCTGCGCAAACAGCCTGTCCTTCATTTGATAAAGAGTGAGAAAACAACCAGACCTGTGCGTCACTGTTCGGTGGCAGCAGCTTTTGTCTTGTTGAACTTTACGGCGAATGCAAATCAGAGAGGCTGGAGGACTCTCTGAGCTGCTCCCCAGAGCTGAAGAGCTGTTGGGAAAACTCAGAAAGGGCAGACGTGCCTGACAATCTTTTTTTTTTTAGAAATCGTATACTCCTTCATGTATATATACATGTAATAACCCCTACACATCAGTCATGGTAAAAAGATACCCAAAAACCTACAGCAGCTGCTTTTTTTTGGTTCCATCTTTAAAAAAAAAAAAAAAAAGAAGCATTTTCAGTGAACAGTGGAACACCACGCTAATCCATCTTCCATACAACCAGTTCTGAATAGAGATCAACCAGTCTCACATACAATACATTTGCACTCACTAGAGGCATAGAGGATTATATTGAGACCCAATTCCCTCCTCAAATCCCACTTACTCCATGTTAATTATTCAAAAATAGAAACTCGTTAACACAGTAAATATTATGACCTAATTTTGTTGAGATTGGGATTTGGAATAATTGAAAGTGTGTGGGTACATGTGTGCACACATCCATGTGCGCATGTGAATCTGAAAGGTCTGATATGTAAAAGGAAAAAACAGATAGTTTTAGGGTTTACGCTACAAAACCCATCCCAAGAATACTACTCACAGTCTGTGCAGCCTACTGCAGCTCTATGCTAGAAACACTGTCTTTAAACAGAAACACGGCTTTGGATTCCTTCAAATGCTCTAAACCGCTGTTAACCAAACCCAATAACATTTCAAAACAGGCAAAATCAGAGCAAATGTTTGTTCAGATGTGTAACGTGTGGGTAAAATGCATTGAAGACCGACAAAGATTGACAAAGAAATACAACGTGTACACACAGGCATGTCTGCAAGTGTGAGCAGTGCATGTGTGTGGACTTTGCGTGTGTAGTAATGAGAGTATAGGCAGTAATGAGAGGCTGTGTAGAGCTGGTTCCACTGCGGTGCCATGCTGGGTACACTGTATTGATCTGCTCCACCACTGGGAGCACTGGAGCTAGATAATGATGACTGTCTGTGATCGTTCATTCTTGATCTCTCTGTCTCCATCTCTCTTTTCTGCCTACCTGCCTATCTCTCTGAATCTGAATCACATTTAGGTTGATCACAATCCTAGTCTCTGTTGTGCTCTCAATCTTTTTCAGTCCCTCTATACTGATGATATACATCTCTTTGTTTATCTGGGAGTCATTCAATAATGGGGATTTTGATAAATACTTAAGTCTTTCTGTAAATATCTCAGTGGAGAGGATTGTGTTTTCCTTTTATTTTTTTCTAAATATTGTCTTGTATTTGGTCCCCAGCTGCTGTAGTTGTTGTAGCCCTGACAAAGTGCTGATACATAGACTCAGTTCTCATAAGGCTCGTGTCTTCAAAGCACCAGACAGCTTTTATGGCAGCATCAGGCAGACTACTAGAAGTCCTTTTCATGTCCCATAAGCAGCGAGCAATTTCTGAAACAGCACAGCTCTTTTTTTTTAATGGTTCCCCTCCCTCTCAGACACATTCATACACACAAAAGTATTACACTCATAAACACCTTCAACTCAAACCAGGAACATGATTAGGAAAACCTAAAAGTAGGACAAATTAGAAAGCCTTCAAATTTGAAACAAATGGAAGGTCCAAAAAAGAGATGCAAAAAAGAAATCCTGGCAAAATGTGAAGACGAGACATTAAATATTTCTTCTATCACCTGACTAGTGTACTTTTATGTTATGCTTATTGCCATAGTACAATAGCTTTAGTGCTTCACCACAGAGGTACAAAGAGAAGGAGACAAAAAGAGCAAAGTAGGACACACATGTAAAGCCTTGAACCTTGGACAAGGATGAAAGCAATCAAAGCTGAAGACACCTGAAGGTGACAAATCCATTCATAGATTAAATCGATCAACTACTGATCAATAAGCCAATTCAGACTGAGTGAAAACTTCAGCAATATTGGATCCAAAAGTGATTTAAATCCAGGAAAAAAGGTCTGTGATTCCACACAGAAGGTGCCTTTAATCCTGTCGCTCTCCTTTGAAACTACATTATTCAATCAGACACAGCTCCATGAATAACACAGACATCAGCTTGATGAGAAACCAGCACTGGTCATTTGTCATCCACATCTCAGGCCTGTTGACAACATGCTCAAACATCATCCTCCTATTTTGCCACACCGCCACCCCCGACTGCTGTTCTAATGCCCCCATCATGTCCGCTTCATGGTTGGCTGGAGACATCATTAATCGCCGGCCTTGAATGACGATTGGGTGAATAATGTGAATAATTGTTTGCTGGTAGCCAATAATTTGGTGTTTCACGTGTCAGTCAAGTTGATCATGGCTGAACGGGTGTACGTGCATAGAGAATGTGCTGACTGGGCAGTTTAGTGTTATGAGTATCGTGTCTGTTTTTTTTAAATCAGCGGAGAGAGAAGTGGTTGTTAAGAGATACCACAAGCAAAGCAACGCAAAAGAGAAGAATAGGAGGAAGATGGCAACAAGGGGAAAGAAAATGATTATAGTGATTAATAAGTAAAGAGGAGAGGGAGACAAACCCCAAAAACCCGCTCCTTCCGTCCTGAAATAACATCTCTTTCCTTCATTTCCTCCTTTATAGTTCCTTCCACAGTTCCATTTCATAAACACATCATCTAAAAACACAGGCAGTGGTCAGAGGCTGAGTTAGCTATGTTAGTCTTTACTGGGTGGTGATGTATGAACTTGGTGAAGAAAAACTCTTTCTAAAAAGGCCCTCCATTCAAACTGTAAAAATGAGAGTAAGTGATGATGACCGATCCAGATGTCCAGCAGTAAAGCCTCTGTAGTCCAAAACATACAACCACACTCCCATATGCTGCTCATATATTGAAGACTTATGGTTCCTCATCATGTATAAAATAAATATAAAATTGTGCACTCGAATTTCACATTAGTTCTCACAGAAGCATTCTTGTTCATCTTACAGTAACATGACATATGTATTGTGGTAGCCAATGTTAAAGGGTTGGTTCACCCAAATTACAATAAAACAATTTTAGTTTCATCTATCTACAGCTGTATCTATGAATAGTTTTAAAATATCCATCTCTGAGATTTCTGCCGCCATCACCATTCAAAGAGAGAAAACACTGTCAACAGTTTCCATAAAGAAAAATGTCTTCCAAGACAGTGAGGTCTGTGAATTATCTAAAGACACTGATTAACTTTTTAAATGTCATTTTAATACTGTGAGCACCACAAATTTCTATTAATATTCATTTTATTGTGGTGCAGGCAGAACTCTCAGAGATGGACCTTTCATAACCTGGACAAATAAAACCTGTTATCTACAATCCCAGATACCTCAAGATATAACAAAAACAAAAAAAAAAGCATGTTTTCTTTTCTTTTTCTGATGAGCTGACCGTTTAAAGGAATAGTTCAATATTAGTGGTTACTAATTAATGCTAGTAATATCTTCATATTTACTGTACAGACGATGAGAGTGATCTCTTCTCATTCAACTCTAGCAATAAGCGTATTTCCCTAAATGTTGAACTATGCCTTTAAACTCCATTCACAAACTTAATCTATTCTAAACTTCAGCCGGTGGATTTTCCAAAAGGGTCTTTTCAAAGTGGAGCACAGTAGCAGTGGGAAAAGTAAATGATCAATTATGATGAAATGGGACCTTATAGGTTCACCAAAAACCATAAAACTTTACCCAGTTTACCCAGGGCCATTATTCTCATTACCATCACAACAATTAAAAGCTTATTCTCTGACTTAACCAAGCAGGAAAGAAAGTATCTGAGAGCACTTGTGCAGAAAATGGCAAATTAAAAGAACATTCTTATGCTAATATATTAATAATCTACCTGAATTTGTCTGTGTGTGTGTGTGTGTGTGTGTGTATGTGGGAATGTGTGCAAACCTACATGCAGGCACGTGTGAAAGATGAAGTGTGTATGGGTGTGTGTGCCTGAAGCGGAGTGTGTATCGTCTGTAGTAGTATGTCCTTGGGGAGAAGAGCTGTGTTATTACAGGAAGTAATCTCATGAGGAAATGGAATATTCATGAGCGCCATGTTGCCCTTAAAACAAAGCTCGATGCCTCTCAAAAAAGTCTCTAACGGTCATCCATTCGGATTGGCATTTAATAAAATGAAACATTCCACATGCATAAACATTAAGCACTGTATGAATGTCACTGAAGGGTTCCATTTCGAAATGAGGCAAGAAAAAAAATGCTTACCAAAGCAACCTCTGGCACGAAAAATAAAACCCACTAGTGAATATCAATTGTTATTTATTGTCCTTACCCAAATAAAATATAAAATCCAAAATAACTGCATACATTTTTATAATTAAATCCCTCAGATAGACTTCTGGTGGGGGAAAAAAATAAACCTTGCCCTCAATGTGTGCCTTTTTTTTAAAATAAGCCTAGAAAATGTAGATGCAGCCATAACTAAATATTAAGCCATTACTGTAAGCAGCAGACAGGAAGTGGATAAAAGCAATTATTTGTGTTAATAACAAAAACACCTCAGCCTTGGAGTGTCACAGAAAAACAGGGATGAATGCGATGGCTATTCTACCAAGATGAATGACAGATTCTCAAGACTATTCACTGTATTTTTTTCCACATTCAATCCCCTTCTCTTTCTGTCGCACTCTCTCTCTCTCTCTCCCTCTGACACACACAAAAACACAAACCAAAGGACCTCAGCAATTACCCCTGAAATAACCTCCTTGATTGATATCTCAATTACGCTATGCCATTCTTGTGTGTTATCTTGTCTCACACACACTCCTCCCATCCCCATTCTCAACTGCTCAATGGATGCTCAGACGAGGAATGAGGTGACCTTGTTGTTGTTTTTTTTGCCTTGTGGAGCTCCCTTCCGCAGAACTTTGTATATCAAATTATTTCGTCTCTGTGATTTCCACTTCATCTTTATTTGCCTTAATGTGTGCTGAATTAGAGAAGTAGACGTTTGATGAAATTAATAAATGAAGAAAGTTTCAGGATATCATTTTGTTTCATGGACCAGAGCTCCACCGAGTGAAATTCTGTAGAAACAGCCTTGTTTTTCCTCTCACCGTGCTCCCAAAGGCAGTGAGGCAAAGCAAGCGCGACAAAATTAGGCTCACTGAATCAGGTTAGTCACATAGTGACACAACCACTCGGTTGTTGGAGCACATGTAAGGTAATAACAAAGGAATAATGAACAATCATGTCCACATTTCTGTGGCAGCTTCTGTCTGACTGCAAGACAAAAGCAAAGGGCACGATAAGGATGAAGGATTTTAGAGATTTATTCTTACCTGAGCACAATGGAGAAGAGGAGTCATCACAGGGAGGATCAGCAGACAAAGCATGAAAGAAAGAATAAAAAAAACATTCATGTTTCAGTACAAATACCCAAATTCACTGTCCTTGAAGTCACTTGATCAACATCCTATTTAATTGAGACAATTAACCAATCATTACCAAACCATTAACAATTAACACTGTGTTTTGAATTAGTGATGATGTTGGCTGCAAAGTATAAGCAGCTAATGATACGTGGGATTGCTAATTGATTTAAGTGAACTGCAGCAATTACTCTGAAGCCAGGTGTGTCAATAGTCCAGACCGAGAACTGCATTTTGAACAGTTCAGCAGCAGTTCAGTGTAACTATTTAAAAAAAAAAAAAAAACCTATTACTGTACCCATCTGGTTTCGGTCCCATCTCAAGCTCCGGGACAGCTGACAAGCAAAATACTCGCCACATTTTCTAAGTGGTTGGAACAGATTTGGATGAAGTGTAGAATCAGGCCAGACACAGTGTGAGCCAATATCAAACATTTAATGAGGTATCGCTGTTTTTAGTTTTACAGACATGCAGATGTCACCGAATCCACTCACACGGCCAAATGACACATCGCAAAGCTACTGTTATCCGTTTACCAAAGTGAATGAAAATAAATTTAATTCTCATGCACTCCGCGGAGGTAAATTGCTTGAGGCGTTTGCTCAGTTACAGCTAACAATTTCATGCTGTCAGTGTGGGTAGGCCCATATTCAAGAAAAACCTTTCATTTAATTGCCTTACTCTTTTTGTGCCACTCTTTATAGAAGCTGTCCTCAGAAAGACTGATCACCAGGAGAAATATGACCTCCTATTTGCAATAACATACTAAGTTATTACTCCCTGTCCACTGAAATGTTGTCTACAGCCTGCTGGCTGGAGCATGAAGGTCTGTACTGAATTACAGCTGGACTTGGCTCAGCCCCCAGTAGTGTACAGTCAAGGGTTTTTTTTTCCCAGAGAAAACTAATTTTCACAACATTTGTCTTTAACCAAAATTGTTTTTTTAAGGGTTATTCAATGAACTATAACAGAAACTGTATTGCGTTTTGGCAAAGAACAAAAACGGACAAACTATTATAGTATTAATCTTAGAGGTTGTTTTCTATCATCAAGCTTTGGAAGCCATGTCAGGGGGAATGTGAGAGTTATTATATTTCTTCTTTTTTTCTTTAAACTCAATCACTAACCTTTTCCTTGGCTGCAACAATTACTACTAACCATTTCCTTCCCCTTTACTGAAACAGAGAGCATGAGTTGTAAAATATTAATACGAATATTAACTTTTTTTTAACAAATATTTTAAAGTAATTGACATATAACATAGATTTTCTTTTGCGCCTCATTACTGTTCAGGCGTCCACAAGTTGAACCTTCGAGTCAAACTGAAATTTGAACTCTCCTTACTGAAGTAAATGAGTTGGGGAGCCTTTAAAGCTGGCGTGCCCGGTCGCTTTCTTGCTCAGCTCCTGCATTGTTTGTTTGGTTTGCTCTGTTAGTTTTCAGCATATATCATTCTTCACTCAAACAGGAATTTTGCGGGATGTTTAGTGAATCAATGCCTTCGTTTTTTCCAAATTCAAAGATGTGCCAACCACTGGTTTACAGCCCTGCTACTACTCTCTAGTTAACAGATGACGTGTTTGACTGGCAGCACTCAAATAGCCCACACCTATTTCTCTCTTTTATTTCACCGGACACACCTACAGTACAGCTCCTAAGCAAATTCCTCTGGAAACCTCTTTGAAAGACAGTCTCGCTCAGTCAGTAATGATCCGCTGCGTTTTTTTGCTGACGGGAACAGAATAGAGAAGAATAAATGTATCACCACTCTCATTCTGTCATCTTACTTAGACTCACATAAATTTCCATCAGTACTGGTGCCCCCGAGGCCCAAACCGGCTGATAATAAATTCTCTGGCATTAACATAGAGATCAAGCCATGAGGTCAATTGTTCAGGCTTGTCTCTCCACCAGGACTCTCAAAACTGTCAGAGTGTTGCCTGCTTTATGGCCTGAACCCCTCCTCTCTCCAAAACCAATGTGACACACTCAGACGTACACACATACACATACACACACTTGATGTGACGGTCTGTCATTATAATAATATTCCTATTTAAATGCATGGACTGCTATTTTGCTAAAGGCCCTTGTGTGAAGTGGGCTTTGGCGTGGACAGATGTGTTGATTTTTTTTCTTCTTCTATAGATTCCTCATAGGTCACACAGTGGCGATGGTCTAGGAGGCTTTTCACAGGTAATTCAACATATAGTGCATGTATAAAGTCACTTTATATGTTATTATAGTAACAGCTGCCTGAAAACTTATAATAGCAACCGTTGTGTTTCTTTACAGACGGTACAATTTATCATTTAAAACCAAAACTGTCAACTGTAGTGTTAAACTACCACACAGGATTATGTTCTTCTTCAAACACAGCTCAGGCTCAGAATTATGTTTTGCTGAAATGCTACATAACATCTGTGAGAGAGCAGTAACTGAGAAAGCAGACGAGCTCCTGGTTTCTGTCCAACGCTGAATTTTAGCCTTGGCCTCCACCTGGCCAACTGTGTTTTGAGTTCAAACCTTCTAAGAATCTAACAATGAAAAGTCACTGTTACTGATGTGTTTTCACTTGGAAATTCTTCTTACCGAGCTGGCAGGCTGAACTCTTATTAAATATAAAGGGAGCAAATGGGATATAGTAAGTAGGGCAAACCTCCTGTTTCTGCATGACATAGCCTATGGTATGGAATTCTTGATTCATGCTGTAAATTGTGACAACATACTCCAACATTAAGCCAGTGGCTCAAAGGAATGTTAAAAACAGCTGAAATTCCCAAACACTGCAGGGAAGCTGCAAAAAGGCCATAGGTCATAGACATCCATCAACCCGTGTATGTATCCTCACAATGTTTGAAATAATAGAATCAAAAATGAATGTTTGTAACTGTGGGTGAGAAAATGTTTGTGCTGTGTTCAACAATAGCAAGTGTCCCCTTTTCCCCAGGTTTCCACTGAGTTTCTGTTTTCTCTCCACAGGCCACCACAGCACTGTCCTATTTTCTCCCAAAGACAGGAAGCAGGAAGCTGAAGCACCAAGGGAGGGTTAATTCAACAGGAAACATTACCTCTATATCTGCGGCTGCACTCTGTCACTCTCAACTGTGTGAGGTTGTTTAATCACTGGAATAAAACGTGGGCAAGGGGAGGACAACAACAAAACACAGCAGCCACTGACATGCATTCAACCGAATCTGTTGGAAAAAATCCTTGTTTCATGAAGACAGAGGAGCAAAATCAGTTATAAATGCTGTGAATCTGCATCTCTACGGCTAAATGCATACACATATCCTACAGTCAAAATATAAAGCCGCACCAGGAAATGTGTCCCAGCGTGAGCGATTCCATGACGGGGTGGAGCACTCTGCCAGGAAGATACCGCTGGGCATCTCTCCCCTTTGCCCTCTATGTATGACAGTCGATGGCAAAACATATGGCGGCGCCGGCAGAATTGGTGTCTGTGTAAGGTGGGAAAAGGGCAGTGCCAAGCGGCGTGCGACCACGGCCTCACCTGGGGTCACGCTGGTTGCAGGCCAGCACCTGCAGGGCGATGCCGTGCGCTACACTGGCGAGGGGAAAGGTACTGTGGTTCCTGGCACAGAGGGAGGGGTACACTGTCAAAATGACCTTCACACCTCAACACTCTGAGACAACTGCTGCACCTCATGAGACAAATAGTGTGGAAAAAACATGAAAACAAGGGGTGAACCTGGGCTCACGTGTACATACCTTGGAATTTTCTTGTTTATGGCTTTCTGTTCTTAGTCTTCAATGACTTTTGAAGAGAAAACTTTTGGACATTTGAGGTTTGAATCTCTGCCCCAATGCCCCATTCCCTGAAGGTTGATGTAATATGTTAAAAAAAAGTGTAAACATTTCTTCTGATGTAGCAGAGGCAGTCTTTATTTCAGGCAATGTGGCCCACCTCCATTGTAATGCGTTGTAAGAAACCTTGGAAATGATGTATGTTGGTTGGTAGCAGTAGAAATGGTAAAAAGATTTAGGTGACTCCACTTTTCCCTCAAAACAAGGTTTGCTTAGTGCAGTCTAGGAGACAGTTCTACCTTTCCCTAAAATTTTGATTTTTGATCATTCTAATTCTGTGTGAACAGACATGCTTGACATCAAAACTGAATTTGAGCAAACAAAGTAAATCCAGATCTATTAGACTACAGTAGACAAGATGGTTTTCTCGTTTCACGTCAGACGGGTGTCATTTTTTTTGTAAAAACAGTCCTCCCTTGAGCAGCTGAGCTGTCATATATAACTGCAGGTTTACACATCTGACTTTTACATGACTTTTTCACGCTGACTGACTTTGACAATTAACCTCTGGGTCGGAGAGAACACCTGAGGCAAAACCAGCGAACCTCTCCAGCAACACAGGACACATGTGCGTACACACACCCCTTCCTCTGCTCTGCTCTGCGGAAACATCTAACCATCCATCATCATCTCACACTCACTCTGTACTGACAAGTGATGGATGTCTGCGGAACTTTGCAGGGGCAACGAGGTGTGGCGACGAGTGTTTGTAAGTGTTAGTGCGAATGTAAATGAAACATCGAGTATGTGTTTGTTTGCTTGTTTGCATGCTTGTGTGCGCGTGTGAGTGTGTTGGCTGTCTATGAAAGACAAAGCTGTCTGGATATCTGGTTTATCCTATTACGGCTTTAACACAGCTTTTTTGTCCTTCAAGGTCTTAACTGTCTCCCGGCTCAGGTTTTAAAATGCCAGCCACGTCAACAAACAATTACATTTATCCCAAGGTTGCATCTCTGCTGTCATAACAACTACAACGCACTCTCAAAAGCACTACCACTTTCTAAGAGACCTGCAAAACCGTCGGTAATCTCTTTTATTACTGCATCGCATCTGCATCCTGACAAAAACAATATCACAGAGAGACTACTTCTCTCATCACCTCTTTGTTTCAACAGCAGTAGCTGGATAATTAGTTGCTTTTTTTTTTTTTGTTTATTTTCCAGCAATCCCCCGCATGGGCCTTTGTGATAAAGACGAGTGGTTTGAAATGAGGTGGAGGAAGACAAGGCCCATCATGCTCAGCCTGGAACAGTGACACATCAAAGAGGAGGCGCTGGCCCAAACAAGTCAGATGCTTTCAGACGGCATGTACACCGATCTGCGACCCCAGCCAGGCTGCAGCCCTTCCAGCTGACACACAATGGCCTCCTGCACATAAAAGGGTGCTCACATGTATGTACACATACACATATTTTAATGGCAGTGCAGCCATTTGATTGCAGGATCAACTACTGTCAACACATCTTGGATCTGGGAATTTTCATCTGGCTGAATGAATTTATTTACACTGCATGGCAGTCATTACATACGTTAAAAATAACAGAGGATGAAAACAAAATAAAGCCCAAAGGCTTATTTCCACTGTGGTCCTCACAACTCCACTCACTGTGGAAATGTCTTAAAAATAGCTTCAGCATGAAGCAAAACAAAAAGGCATCATGTCTAACACCTTCAAAAGAAAGACTAAATTTAAAACTAAAAAGACTCTATAGTGCGACGAAGATGTACCAAAAATGTCAGAATGACAACACAAGCTACCAGTCCCGCGGAAACAAACAAATAAAGTGGGTGTTACTTTTTTCACCACACAAACATCTTTACTGACACATGAGCCCACACGCACCAGTCAAAATCCAATGTGCTTTTTTTTTTTTTTTTTTTTTTTTACCCCAGTTACATCAGCTTACTGGTGAAAAAGGAAGCAAAAAAGCTAATGATAACATGTTTGACAAGTCATGGACCAGCTGCCTGTCTCACTTTTGTGCCGGCCAAGAATGTTGGACAAGTGAAAGGCAGGCTGGCAGCTCTCAGCGCCTGCAGCCTTTACTGAATCGCAACTGACTGAAATCAGTTCAGTCATAAAGTGAAGGCAATGATCAATGATCTGTCTTGTCGGAATGCTTGTTACCCACCGCGCTCATGTGAGAAAGAACATTTCATCACATCGCCTTATCAAAGCGGCGAATAATCAAATTGAATCACACACTGAGGTAATAACATCGTCAAACAAGGAGGTGATATTAAGAATACAAACTCTAATTAAACTGCCTGACACATTCATCAAGCTGTCACAGTGTAAGGGATGAACTCCGTGCACTGCAGCGGTCAGAGGCGTGAGTTTTCTTAAAGCGCCTGCTTGAACAAGCTCGGAGACGTGTCATCTATTCCGAATGGACTCAGCAGCCACAACAGCCCCGACACCCTTTCAGGCCGGCTTTACTATTGATTTTAGGGATATGAAATATGAACATGGGAGGAAGACTAAGTGAGGTGGGGTTGTGGTTAACAGAGTAGTCAACACAAGTCCTCAGAGCCAAAGCCCTTGTTGGCCTTGTCTACGCATCGTTCTAAATTCCATGAAAGTTGGGTGTAGCACAAAAAAACAATACTGTGTTTCAGTCAAATTCCCTGTAAAGCTCAAAGAGGTGAGGAGAAAATCTCATCCAGAAAATCAGGAAAACAAAGTATTTAGGAAACCCAAGACCACAATTCAATTTGGTTTGGAAATGTTTGCCTCCAGAAACAGCAGCTTTTGGTTGGGTACAAAGACCTTTTCTATGCAACCAAAAAATCTTAAAGTATTTTCTAAATCCAGGTGTCATTGTCTTGATTCTAATGCACCAAACTGCAGTTCCTTCTTGTTTCAAGATACAGTTAGTGTTGAGCAAGGTTATTTCTGTTGCAATCAGGTTAAAATATTCTCCCAGGACTGGTGGGTTTAAAAAAAAAAAAATGGTTGTAGAAATAATAGACAGTGACAGTGACAATGACTTTGTAAGATTTTTTGGTACTGTAATTCCGCCTTTTTTCTAAACTACATTTGTTCTTGGATTTCTCCAGACTGCTATAAGCTCTACAAGTTTGGAACTGGCTAGGCAGCAGGACATTTTGGCAGCCACATTTCCTGTTAGACCAAAACAAAAACTGTGTGTGTGTGTGTGTGTGAGTGGGCTCAATATTCATTTGTTGTCGCCTTACATGGCTCTGAAGATTATCATTCAGAGGTACACAATAGGACCACAGATGAAGGTACTATTTAGCCGAGCCTGAAATGAGAAGTCCAGTTAGTTTCATAAATCGATACGTTCCCATTCCATTAGGAGCGCAATTACACACTGATGTTTGATTTATGTGACACTGCTAATGTTTGTGTGTGAGCACATAAGTTACATGTGGATGAACACACTGCAACTGTGCTCAGAAAAAATAAAAATAAAAAAATCAATATTTTGAAACACTTTAGACAGACACAGCTGAGTAGTTAATTAGTGTGTGTTTGGACTGTATGGGCCTGCTTGTGCAAGTGTGTTTGTCTTAAAGGGTGAGCAGAAAAATGACTGTGGTTTGTGATTCACCCGGCTGCTGGAAGTCTACATGCCTATGTGTGCATGTTTATGTCTGATATATTACTGTAAGTCACACAGACAACTGGCCACAGGCCTTAAAACACCTAAGTTTGGGATAAAAGGAAATAAACTGTGTTTCACATTGTGAAGTCCATTTCATATCACTTTTGGCATAGTGAGGTCACTAATGTACAGTAGAGGTGCTTTTGATGCGTCCTTTTGACCCTGCAGATGTGACTTTGTTTCATGAACAATAGTTGCATCATAAATCTGCAATAGATCACAATTACAGTGATTCAAACCTTCCCAGGTTTCTACGTCATTTATCTGAAAGACAACAAGAGGAACTCTCACATAAACAAAGTTTATTCAACAGCTGTGTCCATTGTTAGGATCTGTGGTTAACTCTGACGTCACAGTGATTATTTTGTGTCTTAATTTATGCTTTCTAACTTGCTTTGACCATTCAACCAAGCTGGTCATAATGTAAACATGGGTGTACAGAGCTTGTGACATGTATTTCTGAGTGTGTGTGTGTGTGAGAGAGAAAGAGTAAGCAAATAGACATATCAATAGACCCTGGGTATTATTACAGAGGGCAACAATAGCCTCAAGCCTACAAACCTTTTGGACCATTGGGGACAATGCCCCGGTTATTCAATTTGACTGCTGCATTTTGCGACAATGTGAGCTGACCGAATAAAGGAGGAAGAAGTTAAAACCAAACAATCTTTAAAAAGATTATTAATGTACTCTATTCTTTATTGCCATGACAAGATCAGAGTGTAAGTATAGACTGTCAAAGTACTGCAGCAAGCATTTTCCTATTTTCTTGCTGACCCACTTAAAATGTCAAGTGGAGTAAGTCTTGTGAGTAAGGAAAACTTGTAAGATTCATTTACACTGCTAACTTCTGGACATAATTCCAAAACTCCAGATCTCAATTCATGGTGCTGCTGATGAATATTTCATTGCCATTCCTTTTACGGAGCATTTTTCTCTCAGTTCAAAGCTCTGATCTTTGGGGCCGATGTTGATGACTCAAGAGTTCCCTCTGAAGAGAAAGAGCTACATGTTAAAGATGCCAAAACACTGAACAAAGGGAATGTCTAATTACAAAGAATGACAAATTACACCCTTCAAATCTATGATGCATTTTGCAGAAATGCGATTTTCTATTAAATAAATTCCAATATTGTTGTGTTTTATACTACAATTTTGCAAAACAGCCATTGGATCCGAAACCTGGTAATTAACTAACATACACAAATCATTTTAGAACAGTTAGCAATGCCCTCATATTAAGAAAGATATATATAAAACCCAAGCATCAAAAACATGACGACTTATGAGGAACAGCATCACATCCATTAAATGATTAATCATATGAAAGGCAATAATACTGCTGGGACAAATACACTGTTCTTTTTTCTTGGGTTCTTTGATCCAAAACTGGATCGAGACCAAGAAGGTGCATTCCAGAGGCATTTTAAGGATTAATCATGCACTCCTTGCTGCTTCCAGTCTTCCACTCCCAGGAGTGCCACTCACTTCATTAAAATCCTGAAGGGGTTTTCCGTGGAAAATTATTTTGGCTGTGCAGTAATTACAATGATGCATAATAACTGTTGAGATATTGAGACGGTTTATTTAATAGTGAAATGATAGGATTTGCTCTGCTTGGGCATTATTTTAACATCGCCTCAAGATAATAAAAACTCAGTGAAGCTAAACAAGCTATGACTGTTTCTTGCTGTACACTGTGTACAGTCTTCAAATCCATTTAAGCACAAGTAATATCCAACATGATGCAACAACCTAGATTTCAGAGAATACAATGCTTGATTCCACTCACTTGGCAGTGATGTTTGAGAAATATAAACACAACTGAGAAACAAACTAAAACAAACCCAGTTACGGTAAAATTCAGCAATACACTGGTGGCGTATAGTAAATCTGCCTGTGGATAAAGAAAAAAAAAACACGGCTTCTGAGAAAAAATGATATCTTCCAGCCAGGTGAACTGAAACGAACTCGAAAACGGGACCATAGTTTAACAACAGTCTGCAGTTTAATGAACAGAGGCCGACTGACTCCACAGTGGGTTAACCGCTCTTTGTGGGGCGGTGGAAGGGGCGGCGGGCTGGTCTTTTCACCAGCGTGGTGCCGTCCGCCGGGAGGCTTACAGGGGTGTGAGCGAGCCGTCTTGAATGGGAGCCCTTCTAACCCCGAGTCCCACTGTGCTCCACAGGCTGACGGTGCTCAGCCATCCACGGCTAGGCAGAGAGATAATGGATGGCAATGGATGACAGCTCTCTAAGGAGCCCCCCCCCCCCCCCCCCCTTACCAGGGGGCAGACAATAAAGGGAGGCTGGAAGGAGGGCAGGATATATGATCTGCAGTTTGTTTTGTTGGAGCACTTGTATTTTAGAGGAGTGTGTGGACTTAATTTCTTCGGCAGATGGATATTTGGATTTTTACCTCGCTAAGCACATATACACACACTATCAAAGATGTTACAATCAACACCTTATGTTGTGAGCATTGATTTGACAGAATAGAGAATTGTCAGAATAGAGAATTGCAGCCCATGTCAGAAATGCTAAAATTCAGTCATTCTCAACTGGGATGCCAGTCTACTGCTGCAGAGTAACCTATACTTTTCTCCACAGGGGAAATAACATCCAGTGCTATTTCACCATGCTAATATCTTCTCAAAGCTGCCAAAATGTTAGAAAACGTTCAGTGTTTCAAGCTTAGCAGAGCGAGTGTCAGAAGGAGAAGACCTCTCATGTTCAATTAATGAGAGAAGCTATTGCCCTATAAAGTCCCCTCACCATTCCAGGCCCCCTGCCACCCTTTTTGAATCTCAAATCAAGCTCAAACAAGTGGGCGTAATAAGATGTGTAGGTTCTATGCCTGTTCTGATGGCTCTAATGATGTCTGGGCAGGTTTTCAGGTTGAGAGAGGATGTTGTTTCGCCAGGACTGAAGTTGCAGACTATTGTATGTGTCCTCGTACAATTGCGGTTGTTAGCTGGTTATTGTATGCCACAGATTACTGAAAAAGAATCCTTTGGTTTGATGGTGACGCTCCTACAAAAAGTGGAAAAGATAAGCACTAATTTACGGGCTGCGGTTAAATGACCTGGATCTGGAAGTTTCCATACTGTAGACGAGTTTGTGTGCCAACTTTTGTGTGTAGCATCACTTTATGGGGATTATCCCTTGGCGCTCAGATTAAAGTGATTTTTAAGTATCTCTATTTCTACACGGCAGATACGTTTGATCAACAGCTCGGCTGGATTTGGCCCAGTAATCTCCTTAGCAACGAGAAAGAGCACACTGGAGCAGCTTTGGCCAATTTCACTCACAGTTCCAATATGTAACACATAATACGTAGCTCAAACTTGTTTTGTGAGAGGAACCCAGCACAGGTGGCCATCTATCATTACACATGCACTCCAGGTGACAGTACCATCTGCTGCTCCTTCCTTCTTGCCAGAGCTTTCCTTACATATGTAGATGAAGTGGACTGGACAGTTGACAAAAGAAAAGATATAAAAGAAAAAAAAAAGAAGCACATCTTATTTTCTTATATTGCACCTTCCATGATGTATTCTGTGTTGCTACAGCATGACACTGCCAATCTGCATCACTCTGTCGGCATGCTGCGCTGTAAATGTTACATCATGTACACCATAAATCGATCATAAAAAAATGACCACACAGTTCTTAAAATGTTTTACCTCTTCAGATATAATGTGCTCTGTGCCGAAGAGATCAGACCCGTGGCAGCCTCCACTCTGCAGTACTCACTCAAGCATCCTCGCTCACAAATCTTCGTCCCCTCCCTGGGGGCCTTCGCTGCCATGTCCCACTCTCAGACGACATGGCAGTGACAGAGAAAATAAATAAACACGGAAATAAATAAATAACTCTTTTCATTTTATGATGCTCTCTCACTTTGCCCTCCAGCCGTTTCAGCAGACATCTGTGCTCCTGTAACAATGTGCTGGTGGCGGTTAAGTAGCTGAGATACAAGGACAAGGTCGACCAGGGTGAAAGGCGCTTTGTCAAACCTGGAGAGTAAAGTGATATCTAAAAGAAGCCAGTTCAATGGTTGCTTTGTAAAGATCAAGGCTGTCCCCGTCTGAGGCGCAGGAACACTTTTAATTAAACAATTAAGACTAAAAGGTTCAATTTTACATATTCACGTCACACAGGTTTGAATTCATTGTTTCATACAGTTAGGTGATAGTGGTATCCAATTTGTGCAGAAACAACGCATAATCACAATTACCTAGAAGTCATGAATATTAAGCAGGTTCAAACCACAGAGACTTTGTATATGCCACAGACGACTGCTTAACTCATTAAAATCATAATGCATGCATTCACACTCTCATGGGACTTACTGTACAATACTGAAAAATGAAGTCTAGTAATGAAGTCTGATGGACTTCTGGTGTCGGGCAGGTTCATGTGTTCCCTAAATATCTGAACACCACCTGACTGAGCTTTATAAGGAAAACTCTTTGGTTATTTTAAGATGCCATTCAGAGGATTTGTTTTTTTTTAAAGTTAAGGCTTATTTTCTGTCCTAGATTTCAGTAGCCCCCTTGGCATTAAGGTTTCTATCTCCTAATTGATGATGAAATCTTTCGGAAGCACAGCACAACAATCCACGTTTGAGAATACAGGACCGGCCCAGAGAAAGCAAAGGAGGCAGAAAGAGCGCTCTAGAGAGACAGACGGAGAGAGACCGAAGAGTGGAGCAAAAGAAAGGTGCATCTTTCCAGACAACATTTGTAACTGGGAGGCAGATTTTGTCCCAGTTGTCTTCAGTCATGAGAAAAGAGGGGGAGGAGGAGGAGGAGGAGGAAAGACGAGGGGAATTGGAGGCCATTGCTGGGTGGTGACATCAGTGTTCTATTTTACTGACCTCCACCGTTCTGCACACAGACACAGTGTCACGCAGAGTGGCAGTAATTGGTGCCCGGAGAAGCCATGTGAGACCAATCAAGGAGGCATTCAAGTACATGTTTGTGTACTTTTATGATTGACAATTCCATTACCTTTTAACTTAATTTAGTAATATGTTTGCATTAATGCAGTGCTGAAATGATTATTAAATAAACAGCAAATAAACGGCCAATATGACCAATTGCCACGGTACAGACAAACCCTCACATTGATTTATGAAACAACTTTATATTGCAGTTAACACCACATCAATCAATTGTTGTGAACATGGGGTTCACACTGGAAGGCTGCAGTGTGACTTATTGACCAGTTCATCAGTTTCCAAGTGCTGCCATTTTAGATTTCAGTGTAATTACAGCCTCGCTGGGCAATCTGTGCCATCGACCGCCTCCTTCAAATAAACAAGTCCCTCTAGGCTGGGATTGCTGGTGTTGGCTGCTACGAGCAGAATGGCAGGGGCATGAAACAGGCTCTGACTGTGAAAGGTTGTAGACAAAGATGCCTGTATCTGCACAGACAAATGGATGTGCAAGCACCTCCATTCCAAACAAAGAGGGGAAATAAATTCTAGCAAACTCTAGGTGTATACTGAGGACTGATGGCAGGTCTGCTGCATGTCAGAATTTGATTAGTGGGGGTGTAATGCTTTGTTTCAGTACCGAGCCTCAGTTTCTTAGGTTGTGGTACACCTTTGACTGCTGGGGGGGGGGGGGGAGGCATGGCTCAGTCAGTAGTGGAAGAATGTGTGTGCATAAACCCTTATTGTCGCAAGCAAGCACGGCATTCCTCAACATACTTAAACTCTACTGTTGCTAGGTCTCAGTGGCCTTAGCAGTATGTCAAAGAAATACTTTAAATGATTTATATTGCACAAAAATATAAGCAGTATCCACAGAAAGATTGTCTGTGTGGCAAAATAACATTGAAATGAATTTAAATGGAAAATTCAATTGCACATAATACAAAATAATCATGCAAGACATGCATGACAAACTAGATTTTGGTGCAAGCAGAAAGTGCCTTACAATTCTGCAGCTTACTCAAGCATGACACCTTTTATAGCATAACTGATTTTCCAGTTGCAGAGCAATTTATTTATTATCCAAATGTCTAAATTCCTATTGTCCCAAAGCAATGTCAGCATACTGCTTGCTAACAAGCTAACATTCATATCGATGTAGATTATAAACATTTATACAGTTTGATCACTTATTTGTATGACAATGGAGGTCATCTTAAAATAGTATATAGAAAATATCGACTAAAATGGAAATATTTATAAGTCATTACTGTACTGCTTTTTAGAAAATATATTACATAACCCTTAGCTGAAGTAATATCTCATCACATATACTACAGGTGTACAGATATCAGATATTCTGTAATAGAGTATGTTATTGTGTTAGTAGTAGAAAAAGAGCATTTCCATGTTCACCAACAGCATCCAGTGAAGTTTTGTCGTCTATAATTAATTTGAAAACACTTTTCACTGTATTGTCTATTTCATTTTTAAATCCAATACTAACAGTTGAATATACTGTACAACCTTAATGGTTAGCAGACAATGTCAGCCAATGGGCCTTAATACACAGGAGGAAGTCAGTGCCTCTGGACTATGTCTTGGGCGTGCAATTTTGGATGCCACTTTCACTTCACCGCAGTAATGACCCAGCAGGGAGAGTAGATCAACCCCCCCTCACCTTTTCCCATTTTCAGAATATTCTCATTAGGACTCAGCCAGTGGGAAAATGACCTCAGCTCAGTATTCATTGTGGGAGCAACTAATGGGACAAACTGAGCATTTGGACTGCTGTATTGCAGTAGTGACAAGGAGTGGGTCATCATCCTCACAATATTTGTCTCTCAAAACACAAACCGTATACATGAATGTAAACCCAAATGGATTCCACTTTTTTCAATTTATCTTGAATTGAAAAAACACAAAAAAAACATTTTTCTGTTACCTCAATGACAGTCACTTACTGTGGCCTCCACTGATCTTTGGGTCAATCAATATACTACGTAGGGCTGTGCAGAGCAGAATACATCTACATGTAAAATGTCAGTAAGGTCAGGTTACAACTATGTGCTCTAATAGGCGCCAAGGGGGTCTGCAATGGCTAATGCTCCTGTTGGTCATTTATTCTTGCTGTCACCAAGCCTAATGTATGGAAGTGAATACAAAGTTTCATGCACATTTGTAAGAGGCAGGTGTGGTGCAGATCATTACTTTAACGTTTTTTACTGGGGAGAAATATGATCGTGTGTTGCAGGACTCAACACGCTGAATTCAACATACATGAACATTTTTAGGAATGTACAACATGTTTGACTGCTTTTCAGACATTGTTGTTCACATGTTAAGAGAGAATGAATCCTATTTTTGGGGCATTATAACATTTACTGTAATGTGATTTGATTCTTTGATAGCATATATGGAAACTATATAACATAAAGGTTAGAGGTCAACATTAGATGCAGAGCAGCGACACTGTAACTGTAGAGATTAAATGTATTTCCACAAGGACACTTGAGCTTAGTCCTCTAGCTGAATAATGGTGCCACGGCTCACAAAGATGATTCTCTTTTTAAATGGATACATCTTTTTATAGCAAGTCTGTTGTTCCTTTGCCTATTTCAACTCACACAAAACACTACCCTCAAACTTCTGTGCTGTCTCCTCCTTTCTCTGAGGAGATGAACATCTTACCTTGGCAGAGTGAGCCTGACAGGCCACAAGACAGAGCTATCCTAATGAGCTGAGCTCAGGGCAGTTTGGCTTCTCTCTCCGTCAGTTGGAGAAAAAAAATACACGACAGCACAAAGATGCACTTTTAATGTTTGATACAGCCTCTACATTCGGCATATAGTATATGGCCCGATTTGAGACCAGAAGTATTATTCCAACAGAGGTAACTTAATGGCTTTTGTTTTAGTTTTAGACATAATAATTGGCTTGTATAAGTACTACCATAGCGCATGCTGTGTGGTATACAGTAGTACAAGCTATAATCACAGCTATGTTAGATAATTGCAGGATAAATACCTAATTGTTTACACAAGGTGAGTCATAAAATAATTCCTAATTGTTAGAATGTAAAATCAAATCTCTGCAATTTAACTTCCATTTTATGAAGTTCTACAGTTAATTTATGGGCCTTTAGAATTTAAAGCTGAACTCTGGAGCAATATTTTCAGTGCACAGAATCCAAATCATTTTGTTAATCATGTTGGAACTGCACCAGACTGGAAGAAGTCCGACAGACACAACATATTCCTAAATAGATTTCTCCATCTAATCAAATCAAATAGAAAGCCTCAACTCAAAACAAGATCCACTCAACAAAGCCTACTCTGCTTTTATGCAAGTGATGTTTAAACTGCTTGAAAATGCACTCAATTCTTAAATAACGATAATCTGAAATGCAGACATAACCTATGTAATTTATTACATTTTTGTAAAAACTTGGCCAGAATCAAAGAAATAATTAATTCTACTATTGAATCAGGGAACAAAAAATTCCATTATGTCTTCTCAATTATAGTCTACTGTTGTAAAATAAATGGATTTGACAAGACTTCCCAAAGCCTTTCATTGTGTTCACCGGTGGAAACGCTCACATTATTGGGAGCTGTGATAACTGCCTCTATCAGCACATTGTGGCAGAGGGAGGAATAGGGTTTTCCAAAAAGAAAAAAAAAAGAAAAACTTGTTTCTGAGAAAATTGAAGGCAGAGGTTTGGTTTGCTTTGTTGCATTTCTTGAAGTCAAACGATCACTATCTGTATGTGGGCTGGAAAACTCGGATTTCCACACCTCGGGTATATTTAATCTCTCTTCTGTTACAAATGGTTTTAAGAGAGACAGAAAAATCCTGCCGAGAACCACATAATAATACGGTGGCCTGTTCGGAGGGATGCCCATGTCTGTCTGGACCACTGTGATGATGTCACTGCTGAAACCTTCCCGAGAGCCCTATGCTGCACATCTGGGACATGTTACTGCGGTAAAAACGGAGGATATTAGGACTTCATACCTCATCATTTAGCCTCATCTTTTCCCCCAAAACCTTTCAGTAATCATGTACACAATACTGGACACTACTCAACAAACATCATTGTGGTATAAATGACTTCATCACATCCTTTATGAAAGAGATATAACTGCCCATCTCCCGTCACTGTGCTCACATTGATACAAGCATAAAATTAATTATAAAATGGGTTACCTAGTCTGTAAAATTGGATGATAACCCCCAATACAGGGCCACATATTCTGCTAACAGGGTTGCTGTTTTATGACAGCCATTAACCAGACAAGGCAGCAGGGGACAGAGGGGCTCGTGTGACAGTGGAGATCTGAGAGATGAGGATCTCTGGCTGGGAGAGACATGACTTCAAAGCAGTCAGGATCAATGATGCTGTTTGCCTATTGATCCCCTCTACCTCTCTCGAGAGAATGATTTATCAATAGGGCTCAGCTATGGGCTGGAGAGGGATTAGGCACTCAGCTTTAATCTAAGTCCCTTTACTAAATTTGGGCTAAATCCCCATTGTAATGAGATGTATA
Organism: Lateolabrax maculatus; assembly: GCA_031216445.1. Classification (NCBI taxonomy): domain Eukaryota; kingdom Metazoa; phylum Chordata; class Actinopteri; order Acropomatiformes; family Lateolabracidae; genus Lateolabrax; species Lateolabrax maculatus. Next base: position 10,373,045 of record CM062212.1, on the reverse strand, counting down.
GTATTCATTTAGGTATTAGAAGAAATTCCTGCATAGGCCTTGTGTAAATTGTGGAGCTGTTTTTCCAAAGAGGAAATAAAACAAAGGATTACGGTAGTCTGCTTGATGAATACTATGTTTAGGTAAGTGAATCAAAATGAGAATAAAAAGCTAAATCTGATTTATATTACTGAAAAAAGGGAGAAATGGACTGTGGTCCCCAGGGAGGAACAACACTGCTACAGATCGTCTGTTTATCCACCCTTCAGAGTTCAGGACGGAGAAACAACCGAACAAAGACATAAGCGGCAATATAAAAAATTCAAGCCAAGATAGATCAAGAAAGGCAGCTAAACACATCTCAAGGAAAAGAATCTTTGCCTACAATTGATTATAAAAAACATCCACTGACTCTCCTCCCCAGGCCTGTTTAAGCAGCAGACTCTTTGGGTTGCTTTGTACTCCATCTGCAAGGTGTACAAAGAGGGCACCGCACTGCTTTTGGGGCATAAAAATTAATAATAGTTAATGCTTCGCCCCTTTTCACAAAGATATTTTTTTCTGGCATTTTAGCTGAACCAGAGATGGATTATGTAACAGAGGTTAAAAGAAACGTCTGGTAAGGAAGCTCTGAGATACAAGCTACTTTTGTTATATGCGGTAAGACTTGCGCTATCGATTCTTTATTTCTCACTGGGAAGCACTTCCAGTTGGCCCTCCATCTGTTCGCCAGTGAGTTTCAGTGAGCAAAGCCTCCTCTGGAAGTGACTGAACTGTGCTGGCCTCAGAGATGGGGCATATGTTATAGATTACAATGGAAATGGTAGCTGCCGCTGCACTGTGGGCATTCTGGATGTTTTGTTCATATTCTGAGAATTCAAGTAAGCTGGCACAAAAAACTAACTGCTGAGCAAAAATTTAAAGTTCATGGGAAAACTTCAGTGAACCCCAGTGATTGATTACAAACAACCATCCAAACCTTGAACCCCCTCGAGAAATAAACAAACTTCAGTATGAGGATCATAATAACGGCTCTATTAGTCATCTGTCAGTGGTGTATGGGAGGAAGAGACCACAGAGGGATAGTATGTGGCTCTGGTGTTAGTGGCTAAGGGGACTCTTAATAGCAGCTATCAGGGCTGGGCTGGATGGCAGCCTGCTGCCTCTGTCTCTCCTATTGATCAGACTTGGGGTCTGTGATTGCCAGGAATTATTAGCAATGCCGGCCTCTCACTGAATAAGGATAGAAACACCCACGCCTGTAGTGTAGAGGACAAAAGAGAAGTTATTACCAGGGCAGAAAGGCAGATTAAAATGAAAAAGGGCCACTGTAAAGGCGAAACATACAATATATGGTGGTGGTGAGCTTCCGTTTGCATCATGCGCAAATAGTGCGGTCGCATGACTGAAAACATATTTTTCGACAGTTTCTTTTCAATCAGAAAACTGTGATTGCGATAAAATTTATGAGAACCTGCAAATTGGACAGATTCGGCCAACAAGCAATGCAAATAAACTCACCTGCACTCGAACAAAGGAGCACACACACAGATTTAAAAAAATACATACAAACAAATGCACATTCATAAAGAGACTCAACTGGAAACGTAAAATGGTTTCCTCAAGTTACTGGGCTAGAGAGCATAAAGGCTTTGTGTGAAGCGGCTGTGCAAAGGTGATAGTTAATGCATTTAGCAGACAGAGATAATTAAGTAAAAACAAACAGCAGTGGAGTGGCACAGTACTTACTTACATTTATCACTCAGTGATAAACCCACCAAATCCCCCCAGAGATTTGGCAGTTGACATTCAGTGAAAAGAGGCACTAAATATAGAAAAACCTCATTACTTTGTCCAGTCTTTTAATATCAAACATGTTATATGCAGCATTAAACCCAGAGAAATCAAGAGAGATCAAGCCAAAAATAACATTCAAAAACTGATGATCCCACCCTGAATGAGGTACTAATAATGACTCCCATTTCTCCTCAGGAAATTTAGTGGTGCTCTTGAGGCCATTTTGCAGACAACCGCATCCCTCTCTTCTTCCACTCTGGCTGGCAAAATGAGTCCCACATAAAATCTGTTTCAGGGCCCAGTGGCTCTTGTAGGCTTCCATTTCTTTATGGGTTTTCCAGCTGCCAGCCATTGATAACAAAAGCCACTGGCTCCTGAAGAGCACTCTTCACTGCCACAGCCAATGGCTGTCATCCACCGCGTCATCTAATTACCATAACAAAAGGGTGTTTATCTGCAAGATTTTCTTCAGAGAACAAATACCTCTTTCACTGTCATCCTCTTCATCCAAAAAAAGGCCTTAGAGGTCCTCCCTAATTTAATATTTACATTCCGACACCACTGTACCTCATTTGATCTTGACAATTTTGTCAGTTTGGACAGGTGTAAGATATGCAAATGCTATGTTGTTGTTATGGTGGTTTCATTTAAGTCACATCAAATGTTCTTCTTCTTAAGATGTTCCTCCACTGCGGACAATCACAAGTTATTTTTAGTTCTGCATGACAAGTATCCAAAACCATATTACATGGTTGCTTGTGCGTGCATGGTGGCCCTCAGTCTGTGTTACTAACACAAGTGAAGAAGGCAGTGTGAGAGACCGCGGGGCAGAGAGTTTATTAGTTACATTCGACGAGTTTACCAACCAGACAGTTGGTATTTAACACTGTACGGCAAGATGATTCAATTAACCTCAGTCTGCGGGGAAATGGCAATGCCAACCCAGCCACCACTGCAAAGATTTGACAAAGATGCCAAACCATGATGGGGAAAACGCTAAATGATCATCCAGTCAACAGCTACCGTGGTTTTCTGCTGTTTTTGGTCTCCCTGTGTGAGGTTTAACTGAATTCCCCAGTTTAAGGCAAAGCTGCAGAGACAGTCCTGTGCGCCAGGGCAAATCCAAGCCATCTGTGACTAAAGTGAATGGTTTTGGTCTTGACATGGGCCAGAGGATGTGGGCACGTGCATCGCATGCAGATAAGATACCCACAGACACACCTGTGCCTATGCAATTATGTGAAACCTAGAGAGAATGCAGAGCAGACTGACTGTTTATCTGGAAAACTGCACACCTTGAATCACTGACGATGGCACAATAACAGAAAAAACTTCAATCCATAATGTTTTGATAACCAGATATCATTACAGTATAAATGTATGTCTATCCGTATGATGCGATGAAACACTAAAAGTGTTGCATTGTTTCAACTGAAACCTCCCGACAGCATAAAAGTAGTCATTGTTTTGGTTGTTGTGCATTGTGATCAGAATGTAAAATATTATATTTGCACATTGTAAGACAAACAGAGTCACTTGTCGAGTGCAGTGCTCATAATGAATACTGGTTATTGTGGGAAATATTGGAACAAACAGGAGCAGAAAAATTGCTTTTTTTCTTTGCCGGGTATATTTACTTTTGCTTTTATTAATACAGGAGATGTTCAAGACTGGCCTCACATCCACAATAAAAACTGGGGATGGAGTCAATGTCTTTTATTTTTTTTATATGCAACATTCTTCAACTGAAGTTTATGCTAAGGAACTAGGAGTTTTTGACTCTATGAGCATCCATACAGACACACTGCATCTACTTTACCATGATGCCTCCCCATCTCACAACAACCCTCCCTAAGTCACATCTCACAAGCGTCTCAATCTTTGTCATCTCTCAAATATGCGAGAATACACACATAAACCTTCATCATTTCCACATGTACATCTTTTTTTTAAATATATATATTGTTCCTAATAATGTTTTTTTTCCCCACAACCCCCTGCTTCTTTTATTACCTGTTATTTTGGCATTATTCTCCTTGAACATACCTTTATGCTTTTTGTGTCCAGCCCCTTTCCACTTTCAACACTTTAGCCTCCTGGACTGAACACTTGTCTTTCCCACTCACAGGGGAAATTGAAGGTGCCTCTGATCCACTCACATCATGTTTGACTGAAAACTCAACGTTGATAGATCTTAAGAAAAAACTGACATCCGGCAAAAAAAATCACTCCAAATACAATGTCATTGCGGTTGCAAATGGTGGTGTGTTGGTGGTCGTGTTTGGGCATTCAGTGTAGGGACACCAATTATGGTGCAGTGCAGCTTCCTCTCACTGATAATGTCAACACAACACAGTTGCGTTGGAGGGACGGCTTAAGAGGCTTAGTGAACTGTCATGTCAGCTACAGGCCATCTGAACATGATACATGCCCTCCGACACACATTCCTCACTGCCACACTTTGCCACACTTTGAGATTCCAGGAATTTATTGTCAAACACGGGGCTTTGTCTCCTCCTTGAATTCTGATGAGGTTTTCCTACATGACAGCTGCACACTGCACAACGATTCACACTGCAATTGTTTCCTGAGAAATAAGCGACCGGATCACATGACATAATGTGGTTCAACACATAATCAGAAGCAAATAATCTGTAATAAATTAGGATTAGCGCTGCAGAGATCTTGGAGAGACATTTGATACGTTGCATACATGCAAACTGTGTCTGAGGGAGAGTGCTTCCAGTTGGAATGTAAGTGACTCTGCAAGGTCTAATTTGGGACACATGGCCTCTCAGTAGTGTGTTTGTGTTCTGTGTTCTGTAACTGACTCCCAATCCACCCATTGTGCACGTATCATGTATGAAAGTGTGTGTGTTTACACCAAACAAGATTACTGAGAGGGGGATCACTGGCAAGTGATTAAAAATCTGGATTGGCTCTGGGCAAATGTTGTAAGAAGGGAACAGAAAGACACTGTTGTGTGGGTATTTCTGACTGAGGCTTTGGAGAGCAGAAACTGATTATTAACTGTCCCAGATCTGAATTTAACTTTGGGTGATCTGTGCCACATCTCTGGAATAACTTTGGCATTGAGAGTTTTGTTGATTGACTTATGAGACATTTTGATAGCAAAAATAATTTAAATCAAACACAGATATGCTTACCAGAAAGAGGAACAAAAACACAAATAATTATATTTCTGTTTCAATCAAATTAAAATTGGATTAAAAAAAGGCTGAGCATTTTCAGTTTATGATAAATTAGGTAGTTTTTAATTGATGAAGCAGATTAAATTATGTAAATGAAGGTTAATTGTTTCCCTGCACTTTTTGATATTTATGACACCTGCGCAACCAGGAGAAGAAATCAATTGGGAAAAGGTCAATCGCTAAAATGAAACGTTCTTCCCCCTGTGTCAAACTGAAATGTTAATGTTGTACTACTGAATTAGCCGCATTTTCAATTTGGAAAACCACATTACATCCGCGTAGTTGTTTTCCTGACCTTCTTTTTATATGATGAAGATTACATGTTCAAAACAACATCAACCTGATTGCTTTGTTTTTTTTTACAAGAAATAAAAACTTATTGGATAATTGATGACTGATGCTTCTCCCAGAGAAAAGGTAGTTCAAAGATTTAACAAAAACAATATAGTGAATGTTATGGTAGCAATTTGACAACTGGACTTTCAGAAAAACATGTGTGTCTTTAAATTCTTTATCAGGAGGTAGTCTGAGAAGAGACTCCACAATCCCTCTCGTCTGGCCTATCACCTCCTTGCGTGCCTGTGACTTCGATGAAGACCAGGAATCAATTCCTGCACACGGAATAACACTCATCCCATGTGGTAAAACCATCCTAGATGTATAATAAGACACAACAAGTAGAGAGGCTCACATGAAGTCCTGGAAATCCCCTTCCTTAGCATCATGCACCGCATAATCAATTCCATAACTTCCTTGCTCTCCATAATCAAATATATATTTAAGTGTTAAAACATTTAGGTAGAGAGGTCTTCACGTGTGTGCTGTGTGGTGGACATGAGCGGTGAGGCGGCAAGCTGAGCCTAACAGATGCAGGGCCATGCACATGTGGAGATGTATCCACAGTGTGACCTTTTCAAATTGGCAGGACATGTGTGTTTTTCATTCTGCGCTGTCCTTGTATGCTTCTACCTGCAGCGTGGTTTGCTTTTGGTCTATTTTGCGCTGTAAAGTCTCTGGAGAGGACTGGAGCAGATTTCTACTGAACAAACTGCTCGTTTTGCACGATGTTGGCTTTGTTCTTGGACTTCTGTTCAATCTATGTGCGGTTCACCCAAAGACGTCTTACATCTTATCCATGTATTTTGCATTTAAGTGTAATCTCATTGTTTTATGGTCTTTGATCCACACTAAAGCTGCACTGACATCCTATAAATAGCTATTAAATAGATGCAGCTCATAAAGCATGCTTGCATAGTGGTACAGAGCGCAGTATTCGGGCAATGGGGCACAACGTCTATATAAAACATATGGATGGTGTACAATCATCTATTGTTGTATATAAAGTAAATTGAGGAGTACAGTAGCAGCTGTCAGCAACATACTGTAGAAACACTCTGATTACCTTTACTGGCACAGATACCCATATGCTCATTGCTGAATGGACAAATCCAAACCGACAAAAGCTTATGTCTCTGGCAGATCACTGAGACTGATCTAATGACTACCCACAATGCACTGTGAGATGGACAGAAGGAGAACTGCTTTGCATAATCAAAGAGAAGAGGTCTTATTCGGCCCACTCCTGCCTTTGTCTCACTTGTCAGGTTGTCTGTTAAACAATTATTTTACTTTCACTTTGTGGTATGCTTTATCTCTGTGTCACTCACAGAATGAGAGACACCGGCTGCACAGTCATTAGCTTTGTTCAGCCTTCCGGTTTGGGGCTTTAAGAGTGTTTTTAGTGGACAGAGGTTAATCCCAAGAGAGAGAGCATTAGAGCTAGAGAAGGAGTAATTGAAGTCTTTTAAGTAGTGTGTAGGGGAGCCGTGAAGCCACTTTAAAAATGTACTTTCATATATTTAATAATATGTGTAAGTCATATTATTGTTCTATAAATAAAATGCTCCTTAAATGTGCCACGGGGAGTCTTTACAATGATGCAAGTGCTTTGCTATTGATTATTAAGTTACGAAAAAGGTCAGTATTGCCCTCCTTCAGGCAATAAAAACTACAACACAACCCCTGACAGATAACACCATATACTGCGCCTTCATTAGTGGTGAATCCTTGTAAAACAACGAGGATATGAACATTGATAGACGCTACTGACAAGCAGCAAAATCCATTAGCTGCTTATATTCGATTGACTTCAGGTACAGTGAAGGCCCCATAATCAATTCTACATATGCCACCTTTTCACCTTAATATATAGGTATCTGTTTATGTTATGCTCCAAGAGGACACTGAATTTATCCAGTGGAGAGAATAAAGCAGAAACATGTGGTGTCTAGGCGAGCGGCAGTCCATTCAACATGGCTGGGTATAAAGTGGGACCGTGTCCTGTGTTGAAAAATGACTCGGTGTTCAAAATGATTCCGCACTTACCACCCCACAGCCCCTCGGACCCCTCGCGGCAAAACACATCCACTTACCTGCAAGAGAGGAGAGACAAGAAAATCAATGACTGCACACTCAATTATATCACAGCTTACCAAACAAGTGCTCCCTTTGTTTCCTCTGGAGGAGATAAAACACTACTTTTCATCTTTAGAATGTATGCAGGAGCTTATTGAGATGTAGGATTTCAGGCTTAATGAGCTACTTCATTAAAAAATAAATAAATAAAAAAATACAAACCCCCCCCCAAAAAAACAAAACATTTTTTTCAACAGAACATGGCATATCTAGGCTGAGGCTGAGTCTCATCCTTTTCATCCACTAGACCCACAGCATGTTCATTTATCAAGCGCTAATAAAAATACTCTGCCTCTGTTACTACAAAGGATAAAGATCTGTTGAAATGCGCATATAACCTTGAGTCTGCTTTTGAGTTCAATCAAGATGCTATAAAACCTGATACAAATGTCTATTTGTCAAATGTAGAATGATGGCAATCCAGTATAAACACAGGGAACCAACGGCAGGGAACAAAGCCAGAGTAAATGACATTGGGAATAGCTGGATTCATCACGGCCCATATCTTGTTACCAGTCTGTCCCACTCAGAAGGGAGAGTTAATGGGCCGAGGCCTTGACCTGGTCGCACAGTTAGCAAAGACTGTACAGTATGGGCACACACACACACACACACACACACACACCACCACCACCACCACCACCACCACAGGCAGATCTGACACTGGTTGTGAGTGACATTTCCACAGCAATGTGGAAACACTGAAGTTCCAGAAAATCCAAAGCCGTTGCCGCAATCAATACTGGGATCGGGTTTGTTTTTAGAAGGGATACACTGATGTGATCCGCCTGATCAGTATGGATGCTGACATTATTAGCGGATCAGTCTTCAGCCAGACATGATCAATCCACATAGAAAACTGTTTCTCGGTCAATGCCACTATACAATTCAGTGGTTCTGCTATCAGTCACATTCATTCAGTCACAGTGGGTTGCCAACTCCGTTTTAAGTGCCACAGCAGTCCTGTTCTCTGATATAAAAAATGATTGGTGCTTAGTATTGAAATTGGTCATAGTGGCCAAATAAGATAGAATGACATGCTGCAGAATATCCCATGCTTTCAGCTTTGTGCCGCCAGACACACTTTTTGATGTAAAACCATCTCTTAACACTTGGATGTAAAATGCTTTGGCCCATTGAAAGATTCAACACTGACAATTGCAGGACGTAGGCAATCCCAGTGATAATTCACTTAACACAGGCAAGGGAGCGAACACAATTCACAGCCATCGGAAAAACAGCAGCTATTGCCTGCTAAAATATCGTTATTGGACACATAAGGTCAACGATAATGTGACAAGTTTTTTTTTTTTTAAATTATCTGAGAATACAGACATTTCCTTTGCCTTTCTGTTGGAATTTCTTCCACCCATGTCACAGTGATGTAGCGTCAGCCAAAAAGAAAAGAAACTGGCCCTTTTATTGTTGTCACCATCATTCCATTACAGTACTTCTAACACATTTTTGACATTAACAGCCATTACTCTGCTAATAAACCAAACAGTCTCTGGAGTTTAGCATTCTATTAAACTAAACAGTAGTCAAGGACGCTCAGTGAGCATGCCTCAGGGACTAACACACTGTTCTGGTGTGAGACTAAACAATGATTAGCAGTTTTTGCCTGTGTATGTGCTGTGCAAGCAGTTGTCTGTGCGTGTGTGTGTGTGTGTGTGTGTGTGTCAGTGCCCAGCATGAGGGCTTTGGTGAGTGACTTATCTCTGCATAGCTGATCAATAATTAACCATGGGACATGCTCTAATGAGGACGATAATACACTATTAGTAAGATAACACCTCGGTGAGAGGTACTGGGCCACTTCTCTTCATTTAGATCCACTCATCACCCTATTAGTATTTGTCACTTGGTTGATTAACATACATGTTCACAGCCTGGCTGAGTTTACCAACTGTCGGTCGGTCTCTCCCATTATTCTATTGCCTTTCGGTGAACCTCAATTCCTGAATTCAAATATTCCTTTTCCTTTCCCTTCCTGACCTTGACATGCTGTCTATCCTATTCCCATCTTCTCCTCTCTCACTTCTTGTTGCGACCTGCTGTAACAATGCTGGCAAGCCTCCCCTGTAGCACATCAATACATCTCCAGATGCTATATGACACATGTGGTAAGGACCATTTCTGAGACCATCCATCAGAGGGACGACGAGCCCTTGCCCATCCCCGCAACTTGTCTCCTCCGCCTCCTCCCACAATCCACATCCAGCAGACAGGGTTTAATAGGGCCCATTAATCAGAGGGCTCGTCTAGAAAAGGCCAGACTTTAATTCAGCAATGAGAGGGCTTTCCTTAAGGACTTCTACATCCTTGGCAATAAGAGAGCGCTACCTCAGTGGAGCGCAGATGCATCAGCACATTTGAACATGAACATGGCTGGACAGCTTAGGATATCCTAACATACAGGACAATACAGTTTAATGTAAAAATTCATGCCTGTGATTAGATTGGCTAATTCAGACATTGATCATGTAAGTCCAGCAATGGCAGGTGATAAATGTCTGGCGGTGGTGGTGACGTTAATGATGGCTAGCAGAAGGCAGGTACTGATAACTGCCTGATACCAGTCTGTCTGGGTCTTCTTCTGCCTTTCAATAGCAGGTCTCTGAGGGGCCCATTAGAAGAACGTGGAAAGAGAGATCACTCATTCAGAGCAACTCAATCTCTAAATACGGGGACGCTATGGAGTAATATTTGTGAGAATGCATCAGTTGTATACATCCTGAGACACAGACACAGCATATAGCCCCATCACACAAATGTAAGACAAACACACACACACACACACACACACACACACACACACACACACACACAAACAAACACAAACTGGAGTTCATCTTGAGTGAAAATAATCTTCCTCCAAATTGCAAAGAAGCCAGGACCTCTGTTTTCTGAAGATACCTCAGGCTTTTCCAGTGCCATCTGCTACACCAATACCTTCTCATAATGGAGCTTACTGAGGGCCAGTTGGCAACAAATCTGAGTACAGCAAGACTCGAGAGATGACTGGCAAGAGAAAAACGTAGAAACTCAGCCAAGTTTCAGCTAACATAAAATCTGTTCCCTTGAAAGATAAAGACTTTCTGTTTAAGGAAAATCTAACTTAGACATTCTTCCCTATCTATGCAGGTGCACTGGGTCGATTTCCAAAGATTTATCCTTCTAGACAGTGTGCTATTTCCAGTTTGGAACATCTGCCAATGGTCATATTTTGCCTGTGTAAACCAGTATAGCTAGATTACCTTAAAGACTCCCCCCTCCACACAAGCCCCAGGCAGGACACACAAAGGCCCCAATTGTAGAAAAAACCCGATTTTGTTTCTATGTTTCATCGTACTTTGTTTCCCTCCATCATTCCATGCATAAAATGCAGACTAATAAAAAGAAATTAATTGAGAGACCGTCACTTCAACCATATACTATTAGTGGAGTGCTCCCAATCCAGACGTGGATCCATATCATACATAAACAACAACAATAGAATACATCTGTCAGGCAGTTCAGTTCCCAAAGGAGATGCTTATAAAGACAGCCGGTTAGGCCATCAATAATTAAAACAGATGTAATTCCCATTAGCCATGGGAGTAGGCACATAAATAGTTAATGTGCTCCTTGTGTCCCTGCCCCCTCTCCTCACATCTCCTCTTATTCCCTCTCTCCTTGTGGCTCCTCTCTTCCTCTCATCTTTCATCTATATCCTTCTTCTCTCCCACTTCTGCTCCTCACGTTTTCTCCTCTCCGAAGCCCCCCCCCCGCCCCCCACCTCAGAGAACAGTGTGGAGGCAGCGGGCTACAACAAAGACACACACCATCATACTGATTATAATGGTCCCACTGGGGAGGTGCGATGGGATGGGGAAGGAGAGAGAGGGCAATGAGGGGGGACCCGGAGGGGAGCGGAGGCCACAATTTACGACCCGGCGTCACGGGACTGGTTAGATGGAGTGGGAGGCATTTACTATGCTTACACTTCATTCTGACAAGGACGAAAAACAGGCAGCGCTCATGCTTACAACTTAACCGAAAAGACCAAAACAAAGCTGGTTTGACATATAAACTGAGTTTGTACGTAAGTAGTTAAAGTACGAATTGAACTTCTGACAGGTCAAGAGGTCAGATAGGTGAAAAGACTCACCCCTTGGCTACAAGAGAGAAGACCGAGAACAATCAAAAAATGTGATGAGCGGTTTGTGTGGAGGAGCTGAAGAGCTCTGTACTTCTGCCTGATGAATAACATGGACAGGATGTAGAGTGGGAGGCTGGAATTGAAACAGCCGTCTACTGATGTCGCCCCATCAGTCACCAGACGCCCCTCATTAATCCAGACTCTCCCCCTTCATCCATCCCCTCCATCCATCCATCCATCCTCCCTGCTGCTGGCATGTCTCCCCTGTTGAAAGAGCCGCCTGTGAAACTTGCAGCGCTATAGGAGAGCCAACCGAAGAGCCACTGTCGATCCATCTCCTTGGTGACACGGGGCCTAATGCGCTGGTTCTACACCAGCCGCACAGACAGGCCCTCAGGCAACGACGACTAAAGAGGAGGCCAGAGATATTCGCAGAGAACACAACAAACTCTCAGACACAAAAATGAGATTATTGCCACAGGCAACATGGACAAATTGCTCTGACAGCTATTACAAATCTCATCAAAGGCATTTTATCATCCAGCAAGATCAGAAGTGACTCTAAATAGCTGACAGTAGTTAGTACTTGACTTCCTTATATGGTCATTTTTACCTCTTTATGGAACAGTCATATTCACATAATGGAGTCATGTCAAGACTTCTTGACATGCACTTTACTGTTGACATGCTACATACTGTTAAAGCTGTGTGCAGGCACTACTATCTCTAAGTGAAAAACTCCAGATTTAATTTGTCTGACCTACATAGCCAACAGCTGGAGCACGCCAATCCATCCCGTTAATCAACCTAACATCACAGGGTTCCACGGCTTCTGTCTGAGACGAGGTCCCCTGAATTATAATCTGCTCTCCAGTTGCTTTCATGTGATGTTTGCATATTAAAAGTGCTGCATGGATAATCAAAAACCACCCATTGAGTTTGGGGGTAAGGTTATCAAAATCTAGAGTGAGGCAGCAAAGAGATATACGTTTAGTTACACAAAGCCAATCAGAATTCCGCAGGGTTGTATTAATCGAGCCATGGTTGGGTTTGACCAAGAAACAAATAGAGGCAAGACATGCTGTCAGCTGCTGATGGATAAAGTCACTGTAAAGTACAAGAAATAACAAATCAGACCAGTTAAGTTCAGTTAAGCTTAAGAGAAACACAGAAAGATGAAAATAAAACAGAGGAAAAATAATATACAGGTTTAGCAAAGGAAAAAAAACAAGAAACGTTTGCCAACTATTTTGGCTCAGTCCATGTGACTGCATCTTCACCTAGACATGCTGAACTCCTCTCAGTCTGTGTGGATATGTCTATCATCAATCCCATATGAGTAAGTGGGTGTATGTTCGAGACAAACACTCCCTTGTGGTTCCAGAGGTTGCAGTTTAGCCAACAAGTACTTAGAATAACATACAAGATAGGACAGACTCATTCAACGCTTCAGCACAAGACAAGGGAAGTTTTTATTCATTGGCTTAAATTCTATGAAAAGGTTTTTCCACTGTTGAGTTAAGGTGAGGGTTTCATAACACTGCCATACTGTGAGAACAACCTGAAACATCTCCAAAGGCAGCTTGTACAGTACCGCCGCTCTTCCACTTTTGCCACCAGAAGTTGTATTCTCCTCTCTGGGGCCAAAGTTTCTCTCGCTTCGGGGGGGGGGGGGGGGGGGGGCAAAAGTTGGCAACTTTTTAAACAACACAGAAAGTCATTCATCATCTCTCAAAGGAGTGAGCACTACATCAATCGGTCTGTCAGCAGCCCTCCGGACCAATGCACCTCTGCCTGCCTCTGTACATTCCACGCACTCCTGAGATTTAACTCTCGGTGTATGACTACACTCATTATGTCGCCATGGAGCTATGAAATATAAGCACGGCAATAACTAGCATTCCCCCTGTTCTAGTAAGCAGTAATAAAAGGGGTGCATGTTGGATACGCATCCAGACGCTAGTTGGCCTCTTGACAGAGTACTTGTATTCAACTTGGGATCTTGTAATCATGCAGTTCTTAATTTGAAAAACTGCAACACAGAATTTGCTGCTTTGCAATTTTTTACTCAATTAAATACCAACAGGGGTGGGTTTTAAATTAACAATACTCAGATGTTCCATTTAGATTGAATAAGAAATTATACCAAGATAGATAGACAGTAAAAAAAAAAAATCAAAGCAAAAAGCAACTGCGTATAGGCTCCAGCAGAATAGCTGATCTCTGTGTTTGTCCTGCAGGGATCACACAAAAAGAAAATCCGACACAGTATAGGGGCTACAGATTAGGAGTTTAATAAAACAGGAGAACCTGTGGAGAGAGCAAGAGGTCTTGGGATTGGCTGTCCCGGGGGTACTGGATCTGTGTAAGAGACACTGGAGGTTCGGGGGACGGTGCATCAGCTGCACTTCTGCTTACCGAGTATCAGCAATTTGCTAACTCAGCATCGTTCTCTGATTAGGGGTCTAATGGGGTCTGCATCCCAGCTCACACCCCCACATGCGTGCACACACACCCCCTTTGGCTTAGTGTGAGGAGGAATGGATGGCTGGTTAGGAGGGAGAGGGGAGCAGCAGACACATTTGCTGTCAAAAAGGCTTCAAGCTCAGCGCTCCTGTCTATTTGACAGACGCTGACAGTGAAAGACAGCTATTCTGAACAAAGTGTCATGATGGATAACCTTTATGTAGTCTGAAGTACAGAAAGGCCTACCCACTGTGAAAGAGGACAACATCAGGCCCAAATCAGAATAGTCATATCCTCCTGCACATTATTACTCCACAATATGATGTGGATTTTATCTAGCCTAGACATATTGTAAAGGCCCCAAAAAAGAATTGTAAGCAATTCGTCTTGCATGAACTGTTATCAGCCATAATTGGAAGTATACTGGTGATTTCACATGAGAGATTTCTGTATTTGTCTGTGCTCTCTTTCCTGATTTAAAGTGGGGGAAAAGTGATGTCACGTACCTCCACAGTCCAATCACAATTGAACAATTTAAGAATCTGAATCAGAATCCACACACTAAGGAGTACACTTATACATCTCTATAGCATGGTGACACTGGGCAACAGCAAATACTAAATTTTCAACTGGTATTTAGTTGCTCTTTACCAATATTGTGAAACATATAAAATATGAAACCAAGTTTTCAGATGCTTTCTGTATATTTGACAGGTAACTGTGATTTGGACAATAACAATTTGTATTGATAAATAATGGAGGATCACAAAAGCTCAGTAATGTAGGTGGGACAAAGGATCAAACCAGTAAAGTGCACTGTGGAGATGTCACCGGATACATTGCTGTGAAGTGAAACCCTGGTGTGTACACTGATGTAGTTTGTACATTTCAACAAAGGTTCTCAACATCAAGGATTCATGATTGGCCTATACAACCACAAAAAAAATCCAAAAAGCCAAAAAAGCATGGTAAACATGGGTAACTACTTTGTGAGGTAAGTATGAAACCTTAACAACCCCTGTGTTCCATCCACGCCTCCTTGTCAAGCCCAGAAGGCAGTGAATCTCACTTTGGCGTTGTAGCTGCACGCCAACAATCAAATCAATGACAGCTTTGCATTCAAATGGCGGAATTAAGGAACGGGCAGCCGCTGACCTCCACTCTCCTCCCCATCTTTCACTTTCTCATTCCCTCGATCAACCATCTGACAGAGTGCCACTGATAGCCGCGGCCCTCCGGCGACAGATGATTTGTGCAGTGACTTGATTCAGGCCTCTGCTCCCCTCAGCTCCTTTCTGAAAGCCCTTGTCAGAGCGATGAGAGCTTTATGTTTCTGAGGCGACGATAAGCCACAGGTTTATAGCATGAAGGCACTCTGAGCAGGGAGGACGCATGAATAGGACTTTAAAAAGGTATTAGCTGTAATGACTCCCTCCCCTATACCCTGATTAACAAACAAATCGTGGCAGACACGTGCACAAGTTCAGGTGGCCATGTACACGCAGTGCAGTGTAGAGCACTGTCAAAACTGCGAGTCTATTCTTAATGCTGAAACCCCTACACCACCCACATCCTTACTCAGCACTCTCCTGCTACCACAAATTCCTGTCAAAAGTTCCTCTATCTTTCCATGATTAGCCAAGTTAATAGGCCATTAAAATGCTGCACCATCAAAGTGAGAGTTTTACCCAGTCTGGCCTTTCATTCTGTAGGAGAAGAATGTACAGTATCAGGGAGGATGTAACGGGGACTAATCCAATGGGATACTCCCAACAATAAAAATACCTTACTGGCAGCGCCTGGCGGAATGACCCATTTTAATTGTGCGTACACTAATCTATCCCACAACAAAAAGTGCTGCGGTTATATCCAACATTCTTCCTCTGTGGCTCAGTGGTGCATTGTGTGGGTGTGTGAGGTCTGGAGGATCAGCAATATTGTTTTTGTGGGACTCGGAAGGGCTTACAGAGACGTTTGTGCCCTTAGGGCTGCACTAAATTTAATCCTGTATCAGAAGCTGTGCAATGGGTGATCATGGATGGATTTGATCATTTAAGTCTGCGATCATTATGTTAGACTTTGAGAACACACACTCGGATTTGCAACACAATACAAGTGGAAGAGTAAAAGAACATGGATTTCAAAACATTCTCAGATGCAAGCTGATGGGTCATGCTTTTCTTGAATAATCTCTAAAGATGGCTGGCCAGGTTTGTCTGACAAGGAATGTTTTCTTTTTGCAGGCATCTGATTCAGCAGCCCAGCCCTGAATATGGAGCCCGGGGTTACGGCAGGACAGCCATTAGCCTATAGAGCTTCCTATAAACATACTGAAAGGTAATAAAGCAACAGCATTTCTGGGCAGTAAATACATTAATAACTGGCTACTAACAGACTCTTCTATCTACGTTTGAAATATACTGCTTCTATAAAATGTCAGCACATTTTATAGAAGCAGGACACGACTGGCCTGGTGAATCCAAGCGATATGTCTGACCTGTTATTGATTTTTCCTATTAAACTTCTTCAGTCACGAAGGAAACATTCACCGTAGATGAAAGGAGGAATGGCCTGGTTACTGGTGTTTGAACTTTGAAAGAAATATGCATGCATTTCCCAGAACAGGTAGTAACTTACTGTAAGAGAACGTTTTGCAAGCTCATGGTGACTCAACTACACGGGGTCTGAATCTTGAAGCCAAGCAGCAACTCTCCTCCAACCAGAGCCGTGGCAGGAGACACAACCTTTGATTCGGTCTGTGTCACTGTCGCTATGCAGAATGGACTGTGTACATGAAGGCTATTCTATTCCCTGAGGTGTAATACAGTAGCAAATCAGCATATGCCTCGTTAAATAGGATAAATAATACATTTGCTCTTTTTGTTCATGGAAATCTCACAGCCTATACACAACATTGCCGCAGGTTGGTACTGACATTTGGCACCTCCCATTTATCTTGCAAAAGGTCATGAAATGTAGCAGGTTCTGTAATGAGTCATCTGCAGAATGGATCAAAGTTCACACCAATACCAGAAAGGTCAACTGACAGGGCACATTGGCCCCCAGGCTCTCTCTTGCCAGTCACTCATGGATAAATTAAATGATGATTGAGGAGCGTTCAAGCACACCTACTTGGTACTACCGCAAAAACTCTTATCTGCATGCCATCACACGTAGCAAGTATCAGCGCCTTTTGTTGTTTTCATTCTTTAGAAATACTGTACTACTAGTGAGAATAATGTCACAATGAGACAATATGGTGTTGGTTTTTACAAGCCAAAGGCAAGAGAAGGCAAGATGGTGTTCAAACATGTAACCTAGCTCAGTGAGACACACGCAAGGGCTTATTTCTTCCCCCTGGCATTCTGGCTTTCCTCTGAATTACTTTAAATCCTTGCCATGGCATTCACTTACTGACACGTGTTAATCATGCTTGCCATAACAAACGCATTTGGCGGTCAACATTTGCAAAGCCCATGGGGGGTTGATAGGGACACTCGGTAAAGCGGCTGTGTGTGGGAGCACTCTAAAAATGGAACTCATTACACAAAGCATGTTAAAATTCAAAGAGTAAGTACAGGAATTAATATGGCAACACTTTACTGTATTATTATAAAGTATATTTTGGACGTAAATATATTTTGGAGGATGCATATTGTGGTACTGTTGAACTATTCTGCATTATACAGAGAGGTGTTTGTTATTTAGTGCACCCTCACTGATATAAATCTGGCAGACAAAATAATAGAAAAACACCTGTCAGTATAACAGGACAATAAAGTTATCTTCAACTAACACCCCCATTTCACTTATTGTATTGTAGAGCTTTATATACCCAGAGGTCACTGGGAGCAGCTCTCTATTATGTGTTCACAACATAAAGTAATGTAATAACTGAAAAAAATCAGAGTGCTACAACTCTCTATGTGCCGTCCTCTTCACTGTACTAAAAATAACTTTTTCTAGCATTCCAATATACAGCACCCTGAGTAAGGAACTATGTCAAATGTGCGTTTTTAATCACTTTTTGGATTTAACTATTGGGTGTGTCATTGGCCAGCTGAGTGTGTCTCTCTGCCAGCTGGATGTAGGTAAACCTTAACACAAATATCATACACACCTATGCAATCCAATCTAACTACCCTGCAGCGAATACTACATTTGTAAAACTCATCTCTTCATTACATTTTTGTTTAAATTGTGTCAGACAGGTTTTTTTATTTTTTTTATGGCATAGCTTGAAGTGTTGACACATTGACTGCTTTATATTGTAAGCTGAGCACCTTATTATAAGATGAACAGTGTAACATGAATACCTCATCGTTTTTGACACTGACAATCAGCTGACACGATGCCAGAAAACTGCCAACTGCTAGACCTTGACTGAAAATAACTGGAGTCAGCTTTCATACACACCTCAGTTTACACAGTGAACAAAAATCTTGTTCCAATAAGCAAAACAGCAACGTTCACGCCTTCAACTAGTGTAAAACAGTTAATAATCTCTCTGATCGGTTTTCCACAGTACACTAGCTATCAAGCAGTGCTCCTGATATCCTGCTTAGCCGCTGTTGGGCCAGTGTCTGTGTTGCTCTACATCCTGCGTTACAGATAAGACGTAAAGAGCAGTCCAGGCCGGTGCCACCGGTACAGGCTGATAAGCACTGCTAGAGGCCTGGTGGTCTGCTGGCAGATCACTGTCCACACCAGACTTTAGCAGTAGATAAGACCTCACCTCCTTACAACACCTTTGTGTGCAACAGACGGGAATAAGTACGGATAAAACAGAAAGAGTGGAGGTAGAAGTAGAGGGAAAAGCAAAGTCATGGCTTGAACCTTTTAAGATCGTATCACTCTGATAAATCTCGGGATGAATCCCTGTTAAATGGCTGCGGACTCGTCTGCTCAATATGTTCTTGACTGCTGAGCTCAGGATCATTGAAAAACTTAAAGAAGTGACAGATGTAGAAAGACAACAAGATTTCGTGCATTACATCTGCAAGGTCGCGCTCGGTGCTGTAGCGTGATCTCTGTTGCATGGGTGTCACAGAGCTGTGTGTCCGGCACCTTGCTGGACAAGTGTGGCTCAGATACGTGTGCTATGTGCATTTATATTGAGGTCTTCAGGGAGCTGCTTGCTGAAACTTCCCGAGACTACCTCTCGCAACAAACATCTGAGAATCCTCTGACACCAAAGTCTAACTTTGTGTTTGAACCTGTGAGCCATCCTCCAGAGATCCAGCATGTCCCCAAACTACAGACAATACAGGACAACAGAGATAAAAAAGGACAGCGAGAGAGAGAGGGAGACACAGAGACATTGTGAAAAAACAAAATACAATTTAATGTGGTGGCAAATTTCTGGCTCTTTCATTTAATGTAAACATCCGACTGCGCACGATCTGCATTTGTTATATAGCCAAGTTTATGGTTCTTTAATCAAACTCGTGTGATTAAAACAAATCTAGCAGGAACTGGAGCCAATCTTTTCCAAACCACAACCCATTTCCCAGCAGCAGCAGCAGCAGCTGTCCAGCGGTAAACCAATACACAGAACAATAATTGGGTGAATCTCATTGGAAGAGGAAAATTGGCTCATTGAGATTTAATAGCAGGCTATCAGCTGAGGTGTGCTACCGCATCACAGATAGACACCAGTTCGAGTGATTGAACGAATGAGCGAGCGATTGTGAGTATTGTAAGTCTAAATATTAGGACCGTGGGGTGCGAATGATGCAAGGCTATGCAGCAGATGGTGTGTAGAGCCATTCAGAAACCAATATGCGGTAACATGGCATCAAATAATTGGAATTTTATTCAAATGTTCCGTGTGTAATGGCGGGCCCTCTTGACAAATAACAATTCTCAGCCTATTATGGACAATTTACGGAAATCTAGACGTTGCCAAAAGTGCACACCCAATGCTCTCTAATTACTAGGTGTGGTTTTCTGCATTCTTACCTGCTCTGTGGTTAGCCTTGATTGTTAGGGAGTGACTGTTTATTTTCATTTACTGATTAAGTCGATTATGTGCTTTAATAAGGTTGTGTGTTTCAGCCCCCACGTCAGCGCTGTAGATATGAATAGGATTTGAACAGTGTTTGGTGTTTTTCCTCTGCTGTCTGATGATAGTTGTTGCTGATATCTTTACTCTAACATTTAACTAATATTTAAAAACCACAGTGGTTAGCGGACTTGTGGTGAATCTCGTGACAGGATGCATCAACTCCCAGCATCACCGCCCTCGCCTTCCAATCCTTCCCTCTGCGCCTCTGCATCTGTTGCAGTCTCAGAGGCAGATGTTCCTACGAGGAGAGGCAGCAGGCAGATAGACCACCCGCCTCCCCTCCATCCCCCATACGATTAACTCTATCTATCCGACGGCAACAATACCCCCCACCCTGTCCAAGCTCCACCACCTCTCCCTGCAGCAGCCCTTTGTATGAGCTTCATTGCCCCTCATCTCTAGACAATTACAACAGATAGCAAGAGGCTGAGGGCCCACTGCTTGCTCGCAGGACCTACAGATAGCCAACACAAAGGCCACTTGACTGTCAAGCAGAAGTGATGGAGCATATAAATCTGTGGAATGGGGGACAGTTGTTTACGACCATGACAACTTTAAGAAAAGTGCCCTGATGAATATCCATCAGAATTGTAATGCTGCACTATTAGCCATTTATAATAAAGGCTGAATAAGCTTTAAAGTATTACTGGACTTTTAGCAAATCGCTGATAAGCAGTCAACATCACATATTTTACTTCAGTGGATCTTGGCGGCAGAGCCTTGGCCCGGGGCCATATCTGACTGCTGTTAGGGGGAATAATGATGAATATCTGAGGTGCCATTAATCTTGGTCAGGTATATGTGAGGCAGGCAGTGTGTGTCCTCTTTCACGCCACATTCCCCCTGGAGCCAGGTGGTGACCAGACAGCACAAGGTCAGGAGGGAAGGTCAGAGAGCATCATGGGCCCCTCAGCAGTGACAGAGTGACAATAGGACACACATGCATACAGTCACGTAAAACTATTAGTGGTTTCAATCTAAAAAATGATGTATCATCATTTTAGCATAGTATGTCATCACTCAGTAGTTTACAATTATAAATGACTCCATAATCTAAAATCTTTGTAGTAATGATGTTAAGATTGGCTTTTAATTTTTCCCTCAGTGAGTCCTTCCTTATGGATAAGCAGTTATTTCGACAGTTTTCAAACTGTGAATATGGCAGATTAAAAGTTTTCATACAAAAACTGCTTATATAATTCAAAAAACAGAAACTGCAAATGCATCAGCAATAATAGTGACTGGAAAATTACTAATGGGGTTGAATAGTTGACAGTTACTGCCGTACCTTTTGTGCTCACACTCAGCAAGAGAGCATGGACAGCCTGCAGCGCTCCTGATCTCCCACTAGTAATTGAGATCTCGGCTTTGGCTAGATTTGACTAGCACTGGAAGATGGAAAATAAATAAATAAAAAAATCATACATTTGTTGCAGTGTGCGCCAGCAGTCTGAGCTAGCTGGCTGAGACTGATCCTGTAAAAACTCCAAAGCAAGATGTGACAACATGACTTGGACAGGGTTTGTCATTTCGCATTGATCCCGGTGACGGGACTGAGGTCAGAAAAAGAACACACCTCCCTGCTAAAGCCGAACATGTGCTGCTGAATTGTGCTGCTGATGCTGAATTCACAGTTGGATGTGTCATGTATTGGGTGTCGTTGTGAAAAGCTTTTCATTTTTCCCCTCTGTCTGGTGCAAAGCTGCAGGCATATGTCAGAGTGAACACCCACACAGAAAAACCAATGCACACAAACACATTCACAAATACGCATGAATACACACACACCTCGTGCTTAAAAAAAAAATCAACGCACAGCCAACAACAGCCGCTTGGTTTACTGATTTGCAGGGTAATTTGGTTATACGTCGCGAGCCACTCCTCTGTCAGAATTTCAAAAGATTCATAATGCTCTTTGTTAACACCCGAGCTCTGCCAAAGGCCCGGCGGCTGAGCTGTAATCCTAAAATGAACTCTATATCACCTCCAACGCAGCCGAAGGGAAGAAGGTAACGCTAAAGGGAATGCAAAGAAAGTATGCCAACTGCCCACTCAGCCAATCAGAGAAGGGCTCCGTGGAGAAGGATGTCTAGTGGGATTGGAGGAGTGCCTACGGGGGACTGATAACCCTGTTCAAGATACGCTATCGGCTACCAAGATGCCAACAATATGTGGAGCATTGATAATGCATTGGATACTGTAGCAGGAGATTACTGCTTCAGTAGAATTAAATTAATCTCCCAAAAAAAAAAAAAAAAGACACTTTTAGCCTTATTTTCTGGTTGAAGACTATAAATTCTTTAACAGAGACGATGGCAATTTTATGAGTTTTATTGCTGCCAACATCATGAAGCTTTCTAATGCCTCAAAGAATTGCATGAGCCTTACCGGTATCATAAAGTTCAGTCGTTCTTACATGACAGCTGTACTGCTATAAACCGTATTGAAAAATGTTGTTAATCTCATAAAAAGCAAACAATCGTGTGTGCCGACAGCGCACACAACTCAGCTCTCTTGGAAAGCAGAGGGTGAGTCATGATGTTATACCTAAATAGCAGTTGAGGCAACCTTGAATTCCATCGGGAGTAAGAGGAAAGCAAAAAACTGCACGTTTAAGTGGTATACAATTATATGACGAAAAGTGGATTTGCATTTCAACTGAAACCTCCTTCTCTGTTGAAGACACTTAGTTGTTGTTGGCTCTTTTCTTAAACCTGACTCCCAGTGAGAGAAATTACAGCTCTGTGCCCCAGAACCACCTGGTTCAATGTGCGCTGAATGTTAACTAACCAGACACACAACTAGAATACACAATCTATGCAAACAGCAGAAACAGGGACATCAGTTATCCCTCAAGCACAGGAGAGAATGGAGCGAGGATGAATGGGGATGGAGAAATGAAAACTAAACTGCAGCTTGATCATTATTGTTATTTTCTCCTCTTTGTTCTTTTCTCGATCACAATTTACCTCCTCTGTTTATTCTTTGTCCTTCTGGTATGAAACATAACCATATGACATTAACTGCTCTGCCATTTAGAGGATTGTCTTTAAAGAGACTAAAACTGTATTTTAAGAAACGTATTTTACCCAAATACATTCAGTTAATCACAAATACATTCTTATCAATTAAAAAAATATAAAACCTTACTACAGAAGTGATTTAAAAGAGGCATGGTCACCTACTGTGGATCTTATTTGCTTTGATGAAGGCACACTCAGATCTTAACACGCAGGTGCTTGTTATCTAGATATAAACCCAAGGCTCAATTTAGTTTTTAGGGTCGGCTTGGTAGCAGCTGTTCTTACATTGCTGCAATCTAACCTGCATCTGGAGAGAGCAGGAAGATGCTTTCATACCGTTTGTTCAGTAGTATGACAGTCTTTCTGATGTTCTAAAAGAGAATGTACGCTATTGTTCATACGTAGAAGGGGTCTGGGCGTTTGTGTCTCTGTCTGTGCATAGGCCAACATGTTTGAGGACAACCTAGACCTGCTGCAGACATATTTTGTGAATCATAAGGACATCACTGTGAAATTGAGACGGCAAATGTAATCCCCGAGTAACACTCCAGGTCATGTGATGTGACATCGTCATCCTGACAGTTTTCAGGGCACTTTGTCACCTTCGCGTAAGGACTTCCCTGCTGTCAGGTGCCAGTCTGTTTTCTGAGGGCCGGAGCCATGTGTGCCTGTGTGTAGAGGGGGTTGATAGAGTAGTGTGGAGATAATATAGTATATAAGGTGTGAGGTTGAACTGAAGGGTGTGAGGAAATTGTCTCACACTGAGAGATAGAAAGAGATGGAGGGCTTGTAGTAGAGGGAAAGGAAATGAGGAAAAGAAAAACTGATGCAGGTCAATTAGTAAAAATATATATTTCTACTAATTGACCTGAATGTCAAATACTGTTAAAATTTTTCACATCAGCTCACGTTGCTTTAGAAATAGATAATTCATATAAACAAAATGATGTACATTCTATATATATGCAGTATATATGTCTTCCATCAGTGTTTTCCTAATTGGTTCCTTAGGCTTCAAATCTAGTCATTCTATAAAGGATACTTATAATCCTGTATCTATTCTCTAATTTGAGTACACAATATAAACATTAAATTATCCCACAAGAGAACAATACAATTAGCTCAACTGTAAGGATTTTCTGAGCAGCGCAGATACAACGACATGGGGAATTAGAAATTAAAAATGCCAGGCTGCAGTGATACTTAGGAGAAAAGAGGAAGAACAAGACAGAAATAAATGAGTGTATAACAATTTGACTAGGTTGATGTAGTACAGCTTGTGTGCACAGTCAGTGGAAGTGGGTTCAAAGGCAGGAGTTAAGTGGCTCATTAATGGATACCTATGGCCTCATCTGTCAAGTCTAGCTTCTGTTTGTGCAATTATGTGTGTGTGTGTGTGTGTGTGTGTGTGTGTGTGTGTGTGTGTGTGTGTGTGTTTTGTGAGTGTTTTGTGTTTGTGTGGTTATGTATGATCTATTTGCACTTATCCCAGCCTCCCTCATAGTATCAATTTACCAATAATTTTAACATAACATCACTATTTGAACACAAACAGCTATTTAATTAAATGGAAACAGCTATAACATTTCAGCTCACATTCAGACACACACACACACACACACACACACACACACACACACACACACACACACACAGGTCTACTGAAAGCCCCACATATATACTGTAGAAGAACCCAATCGATTGGGATCACCATGTTAGCATTGCAGATGGCCATCATGTGAGAGGTATCATGTGGGAATCAATCATGGCAGCAGCATTCGAGCTTTGGAGATTCCACAGGGATAAGTCCTCTCAAATCTGACGGGCTGGGATTTGACGCTCCAGAGCTTTGCTTGTCACAATATTGATTTAGAAATAATTACCCAGACTGCTTAGTGATTCCTCGCATGTTCGCCTGTATCCTGCCTCTGCCTCCTTCCTGCATGCCAGTGCAGCAAACCAGCGTTTATTTCGCCTCTGATTAGATGTACCAAACATAATCTGCGAGAGAGCGGTCTGTTTTGAAATACAGCTGGAGCAGTCGGCCCCCTCCTGCAGTCAACGCTAGTAAGTAATTACCATCAAAGCTGGTAGGTTATCATACAAAGTATGACTGACAGCTATAAGCCCTAACTGCTGATTACATCACCATCTTTACAGACATACAAATTATTGAAATACACTATCAAGCCAACCGATAAGTGATTGCCTTTCATGTGTTCTCCTACCTCTAAAGTTGAAATTGAAAATGACTTTCAATGACTGAAAAATAAGGAATTCAACTTCCTGATTTGCCTGTTGCTAGGATCAAACGTGAGAACTTCCAATTACAACTTCTCTAACTGCTGGGCAACACTGCAGCTCTGTAACCTAGGTCACAAATGAGCTCCATCAGCTTTACCATGCACTAGAAACAAGGATGTAGAGGCAAGGAGACCAACGCAGTAAATCATTTCTGAGTTAACTGTCACCTTGCAATGGCTCACAGTTTTATGATACTAAGCGAGGACTTACAGAGGCAGCACCATCTGTAAGAGCCGCTTTATGTCATTAAAGAGCAGCATAAATATCTATTTCATACTTGAAAAAAAAAAGCATGTGCAAACGACAAAAAAAAAAAAAGGAATATGTATTTCTACCACTGTGGTTTGTGTGGTTTTTGGCACATCTGCTCTGCTGAGAGAATTTGATAAAGAGTCCATGCAGCCCATCCGGCATAACTGCTCAGCAGGGCTAAATGATTGGGAGACATGCTGACTTTAAGTGCTCTAATAGCACTAGATCATATAACCCATCGCCACTGCACTGCTGTAATAGAATAATTATGGCTCTGTGCAATACAGAAGACAGAAGCTGAGTACATTCTCTCTGTTGCAGCCTCCCCATCCATTTCTCATGCTTTCTGCTGTGTTAGTGCCTAAATTAGAGATGGAGCACACTGTAGTCCACTTCAAACTTACAAACTGGACATGAGGACTGGGAAAGATGAATTTCAGATTTGTGTCTGCCTGCCTGGCAAGTTTCTCACTGGTTTAAACAGAAAGCACGTGCCACTCAGATAACACCTACTACACCTAATGGGACAGAATGTAATGAACAGAATAATGGCTCACTTTTTTTGCCTCCTGACTAAAATCTGAAACATTATCATACAAATGACCTCATAATTCCACTTAAATCCACCAACAGTCCTTTTAAACAAATCTTAGAAATGGTGTTTTATTTGACAGCTTTTTACAATTAAGTGCAAAATAAAATGTTGTATTAAAGCACTTATGACACTTACATGCACTATGATAGAAAGAATACAATGATATCCAAAATTAGTGAAATTGTTCACTTAACCAATCAGGTTTTTTTTTTTTTTATCATTATAATGGCATAAAATGCGTGTGTAGTAATTACAGACACCAGTTTCTACAGCAAATTAAATTCAACACATCTACAACATTTAAACGTGGCATCAGAATACAAAAAGCAAGAATATGCTATCCAACAAGACATTGCACCAACATAAATTATTTTGAATGTTAAAATTAGTAGGAGCTCTTCCACCAGATGCTCGGCATGTCGTATTCACCACACACGCTTCTAATAATCAGTGTGGAACGGCCAAGGAATGTGTCTAGACTAGCAGAAATGTTTCTGATCAGCAGGACATTCTTCTTTTGCCCTCAACACAAGAACCCAGAGAGTCTGAGATGTGATAAGTAAAAGACATCAGAGCCAAAATTTTCCGTATGAAATTTACAAGTCTCTTTGAACTCCTAACCATGACCAACTATTAAACAGTGACCTAAAGCTGAGCAAGGACAGGGAGAATCAATTTCAAGATTTATGCAAATTCTTGTGTGATGGTTAAGTCACCAAATATTCTCATACTTGAGTTGCAGTTCTTTTGTATATTATTTATTTTTCTCAATTATTGAATTATTGAAGTCTGCTTGCTACAAAATTAGTACACTGGGTCTTAGTTAACATAATAACAATAGCTGCTTTCATTGTCACTGAGCACTGAAGGATTTTGGGTTCCAGTTCTCCATACAAGACCCTTCATCTGCATTGAAACTGCTGTAATCCATAATTACAGCATATTTACCATAACTATCCTATTAAAGCCACTGTGTGACTTAGCCAGGTTTGGTGAGAACAACATTTGTGGTTATTTAACCTCTGCCAACTCGTCTGGCAGGGCAGTGTAACGTCAGCTCTGGTATGAATCCTGCTCAGCAGTCCAGTATAACTGAATCATCGTGTTTTCTGGACTCAGCCTCCCATTGGTCACAGTGCTATTTACCGTATCTGACTAACAAGCCTCACAATGGAGCGCCATCACCTCTGCTGCCCCGGCGACTCAACCCTGCCAAGTTAATGACCACATCTGTGCAAACAGCCAAGCCCAAGAAAGCGTTGGGCTAATTTGCTTGACTGGGTTCATCTCTATAAAATGAACTCTCTTTCCTCTGTGGTAATAAGACATGGTAAAACTGGCAGATGGTTGCTTACCTATGATGACCTGGAGTACACAGGAAATCCAAGCCTTCTACTGATCAGTGAGTAAATCACACAGGCCTTCAGAGTACACACTCAGTTGGTGCAATCAGCTGGGACTCACACTATAAAGCATCCATCACCAAGGCAGGAGATTGATGGTGGAGTGGGGGAGTGAACGGGTGCAACAGAGGCTACTCAAGGCCTAAATAGTCAGACGACCCAAAACCCAACAGTCTGTCCTTGAGCTGATCGATCACGATCAATGCTAAATGATTGGCTATGGAAAAGCGTTTTAACATGTCCTGGCTTTTGTGTGACCCGGGGGGGAATATATTAACCTCCTTAAACCACAGAGGAGCTGTGTAGGACTCACGTGAACTGGACAAATTAAAAAGATCTTTGCAAATGTAAATAATTGAAATAGGGTTGCAGGGAATCTTTATTTACATCATTGATTTTTTTTTTTGGATTATTTGAACTTGCCTAAATATACCACTGGTGTGTACCACTTTATATGCTGTTCTACGGTAACTTTGAAGTGAGAATAATACAACAACATGTAAGAGTGGAGAGAGTTAATATACATGTCTTCAGAAACTGTTATCTATGAAGTTCAGTTTCTGAAGTTACAGATGACTTGATGTAAAAAGGGGGAAAAGCATAGACAAGACTTACAAGAATAGATCGACAGATTCTCTTTTAATCCACGGATGCGCATTCATTATTTTAGCAGTCTCCTCTGGAGTTCTGAGACGAACGTCTGGTTATCATACAAGATAATGATGATGGCATTTTAGTGCAGTGGATATCATTAGCTCTAAATGGGTGCAGCATCCCTGTGAGGGTCTTGTTCAAGAAAAACAAACGAACAGCCGTGATCTACAGTATGTCTTTTACTAACAATTCCAGAATAATCAGGTGGTTGTTTCAGCATGTCACTGGTTCTCTGTGAATATTATGTTTTTATCAAAACTTCGAATCGAACACCAAAGAGCAAGAGGTGACTTTAGAGTCAGAGAGAGAACAGCTCGTCGGTTGTCTGGGTTTAGATGCAAAAATATGCTCGACAGAGTCAGGTGTTGTGCAAAACGTGCCGTGCTACCGTACCTACAACACTAGGCCAACCTACAAACCTGTTAATTTAAGAAAGCAACCAATGGCCACGCACGACGATTGCATGACTAAAAACCTGACTACCAGTGTGTTAAGTAGACAGACTAACACCGCAGCAGGGGTCACTGACTGAAATATTTCGAGAGCATAACTCCGTATGAACGTGTTCTGCCTGCAGTGCTTTGTTGTTGTTTTTTCAGATTTTATTTAGATGTCAAGTAAAGATGATTATATTACATGTTTACAAGGCTTGAAGTTATCTTCATTCTACTGTGACTGAAGGTTTTCACAATTTAATAGCAATATAAAGATATGTTATGTTATTCAGATCAATTCGTGCATCAGTTAATTTCATCATCTAGGCCTAACCTACATGAAAGTGCAGTTTATATGTTGACTGTAACCTATGTTGTGTTGGCCATCCTTGAATGATTAATTGTGTATAGTGTATAGTGATTAATACAGAAGATAAGGAACTTTAATTTCTAATTGCATACTGAATCACAATTGCAATATTGGTTTAAAAAAAAAAAAAATCACAATTAGATTATTTCCCCATATTGTTCAGCCCTACTATCCTTCTTTCACTACAGGCAATAAACTGAATTTAAATACAATTTAATTTACATTCATTAGTATACAAACTTGCTACAGTTTAAATACCGGTAGCTGCTTCGGCATACAGTAAAATTGGTCACTGGTGCTGCAGCTTGATCTGCATCATGTCACTGAGTGGTTATATAAATGTAGAGATGCTGTCATCTGAATTTAGGATTAGGCATGTCTGGTTTTTGCAATCAGGAAGGGAAAAGGGGAGCAGACAGGAAGCAGACACAGAGTTGAAGTTCTACAGGGCATTTGCACAGCTCTGTTGTCACATTGTGACTCATTTACTCTCAGCAGGGTTTTCAATTACCAATGATTAAAACCCCCTTTGGTATTCCTTTTGGGATAAGCAGGAGCTGCCTTAATAATGAGAAGGAACTTCAAAAGCATATACAGTGAAATGTTCAAAAATGTATAAGATTGATAAAATACTTAATAAGAACAGTATCCCATTACTGACACTGTTACACCCCCCGACACATTTTTGGCAATTAAAAGCAAGCTGATTAAATTTGCTTGATAAGCACCACTAACTGCAGGATGTTGCCTAAAAGTGGACTGTGAAGAAATGTAGTTAGCTTAACATCATGTGTTGTTTGAAGTGAATAATTATTGTGGCATTATTAAAGCAAGACTATTAAACGGGCGTTCATGCAAAACAGGTGACCCTGGGTTAGTGCTGATCTCAGCAACCTTGATGAAAAGAGACAGGCGTAAAGTTAGGAAATGCTGCTACAACTGTAAATCAGTCTGTGTAGCAGTGTTACATGAATAACCATACAAAGGAAAACATATACAAGGTGACTAGAAAATTAGGGCTGCCCCTTAAAAGTTGACCAAAAGTTAGTGGTTGAGTCTTAGTCGACCAAGTTTTCATTGGTCAGTACGGCTAACTCCATTGTCAAAACTAGGTTAAAACCTATATGGCTGGACTGTGATGTAACACAGTGTTAACAATGTTACTTATAATATTCTTTCTTAGCCCTGAAACTCAAATCATTTTCTGTTGCCACCAAAAATTATATATTTGAATAATAAAAAGTCATACGATAAACGTGTGACGACCGGTGAACTAATGGATTGAACTAAAGACTACTAGTAGACTCATTCATTGGTAAGGGGCACCCCTAACGAAAATCATCAAGGATAGGCCATATCAAAATTGTCTTTTGATAATCTTTTAGTAAACGTCCATGGAATAAATGAGATCCAAACAATTCATTTGTATCTTCAACCATTGATTTACATTTTGAAAAAAGAGAGATCTGGTTCCTTTTATTGACTAAACGACTCAAGAGTGATGACAAATTGTAGCATGACTAATAGAATTTCTTGCAGTCTTTTGCTGGAGGAAAGTTTGCACGATCAGAATATTATAATTCTTGCTGTAGCCGTCACTGGATACAATCACTGATGCTTTAAGATTTATGTTTTGTTAGAACGGCAACTTTCTATACAAAGTAAATGGTTTACTTTCAAAAACATTTAATAAGTCAAATCTGAGTGTCAGGTCATTGCCTATGGAAACATCCTCTGCTTTGCTGGCAAAGTAGCCCATACTGTAGACAACTCTCTTCTTTTTTGTGTGAGACAGACACAGACAGTCAAAGTCAGACAAGCGTGCAATCCGCTCTGGCCTCTCTTGATCTGAGAGTGTTTGACACCTCTGTTGTCACCTCCTCTAGCATGGACACTGTGTACAGGTGCTTCATGCATGCATTTGCATTAATCCACCTGAATGCAGGCTATATCAATACTGAGATGCACAATGCTACGCAACAAGAATTGTCGCTGCAATTCCACAAGCGACACACAACCCTGCTGTTTTGCAAGGAGGGGAATGTTACCTCCACACGCACTAATACAATTTCCAATTCATCACGGCACAAGCAAGCAAAATTAGAGCAGACACCAGAGAGGCATTGCTTCTGTAGAAAATGTTACTGTGACTGATATGAAACAGAAAACCTTTCAAAGTGAGATAGGGACATGCCACGCAGTGTTGTCTTGTTTGCGGTGACCTGCAGCTGTGAGGGAGATTCCTCCAGGTCCAGTCACATAACGGTTGTCATTATGTATCAGAAGGTGGGAAAGCCAGAGGGAGATAGTGCTGAGCCAAGGCAAAGAAATTCCCTGCTGGGATTAAGCTTTCCCTGTGACACATATCTGACAAACCAAAGATTTAAACCCATTACTGTATTACTAGTTTCTATAAGTTGCTGTTCATTTTAACACAGTTCAGTTTGATTCCCATGGATGAGGCACATGGATGTTAAACCGAAGGCAATCGTGCCAAGGCAAAACAAAAAGAAAACGTGTGAACTTGGTGCTGCTTTTTTTCTCTCCATTTTGTGGTGCCTCCCGTCCGTGAGTAAGCCAGCTGAGCTTTATTTGCCCTGACAATAGTGCAGACAGTGTCTTCCTATCAATGATCTAGCCTCGTCCCACTTATCCATAAAGGAGGTAACACAAAATAATTTTAATTAAGACTTGTACATCAACACAACATGCAAACAGTCTAGACAATGAAAGCACACTGAAGGCCAATATTTGGCAACACACAAAGAATTCTGATAAAGGGTCACGTGAAAGACACATCTGCAACCACTTCAATGACAATAGTTGCCATGGTAAAGCTGAGGTCCTTGAATCGTGGGTTGCAGTTCGTCTTTCCCTCTTTTGCTCCTGATGGGACACTGTAAAGCCTTAAGTGTGTTACATTTCTGCCAAGTTTGGAAATGACTGTCAACGACACTTCACAAAGCAATCACAAGAAATCAAAGACTTTTAGAGACGAGTCTATACATCCATGGAGCTGAGCTGGTTATTTCTACTGTTTAGTACAGTAAATAGTGGAATCCAGAGCAAATGAACTAAATATTTAGCCTTTTTTGTCTATTGTAAACTCTTTTGTCATGTTTGCTACAACTTACGCAACAATAAAATCTAGTTATGACTGCGCTGTTACACCCATATAAAGGGGCACGGAAGCATATTGCTGCCACGCCAGGAAAAAAACAAAACAGATCAGTATCAAGTTATAACATGAAAAGTTTATTGTTATAAGATATTTTTATGTATTTGCAACATACAAACGTATCATGCTATAACAAGTTAGAGAGCAGGTAATGGCATAACGAACTAATATGTTTTTCCGTTTCTGGTGTGGCAGCAATACGCTTCCGTGTGTGGGCGTGGGTCTGCTTTGGACCCACGTGCAGCGCAGAAAGCATGACCGCAAGGACTTTACACATAGGAAGCGCGCCAACTGCACATGCTCCAGATAATGAAATGGATGCTTACTACTTACTTCCTACAACTCAATTTTGGTATGAATGAAACTGATTGCAGTCCATGGAGTGCTGTCGGCGAACGTGGAACCCGGACAGTATGTCTGAGCCTTCAGCATCTTTTTCAAAGGCTCATCACGGCGGCATTAGTCATTTCCACATTCTTATCCTCGTTTAAGGCAAATAACGTTACCAGACAAACTCCTGTTGTGAGCCTCGGCAGTCTGAAGACACAAACTGAGCATTCATACAAGAAAAAATGTGCTGGGATCAGCCGAAGCTCCTTAAAACAAACATCACAGAAGAGTGAAACTCTGTAACTGAACTACTTCAGGTCAGCTGAAAACTGGCCACTTGACTCACAGATCTGCCCATTACACTGCAAGGCCAGACTCCCATAGCAAAAGCACATGAAAAGCATGCTCCACATGTGTTTACAGAACAGTGGCAGGCATGAGTGGAGGGTGTCAGGATTGTGAATGGGTTCACGAACGAGGTCGCAAGTGGATTTAAGCAGCACTATGTAAATGACCTTTCCTATAGGATTTCAGTGAGCACTAATCTGCTTGTATGACCTAGTCTCATCTCTTGTCCCCCCCCGCCCCATTAACAAAGAGTCTCTGTCAGCGAGTTTCCCTCTGCTGAGAGAAAGAGGGGAGAGAGAGCAGACACACACACACACACACACACACACACACACACACACACACAAACAATAGATGAAGCCGCTTTGCCAGGAAATGGAGATATATAAATGAACCTAGTTTTCTCTGTTCCTTCTTAGCTGTACTGAAATTATAACGAAGAGGCAATTCTTTCAAAGTAAATAAACTGATGAATTAAAAGACAAAAACAAGAAGCACCAATAATTTGCATCAATTGTGTAATTGATGCAAATTATGCCTCAAATGCAAACTAACTTCTCTGGAGATGAGACTAGACTGCATAAATTGACATTTACGGAGAAATCAAGGGTGTTGAATACTGCTATGTAATCTTATGAAGACACTTGAGCGGGTTTAAAACCATCATTGTATTAAACTCTGCTGTTTGTAGTGCATGGTTTCTTTCATTACGACCCACATTTCATTTGGCAGCACATGCCAAACTCATAATTTGTCAATGGGTGTTATTCACACAGGAGAGATTAAAAAAAAAGAACAGAGGAGCAGGGGTCATATTAGACTTAAATCTGGCACCCTCCCACAATATTGAGGCCATGTGAGTCTGATGCACTGGTTTTGCTGGTGTAACAGCCCTGGATCAAGCCAGAATGGGAGAAGAATAGCGACATGAGGGATAGAGACACGAGAATATTAAAATACAGTTTCTTACCTTTAAGTAAAAGTATCCCATCATAGTGTGCACCCAAAAGAAAAAAAAGAATAGACAAGATTAGTAAGTCGCTTCTATTACTGCACTGAATACGAACAAATACCAATGGTGAAAACATCAAAAAGCAAAACACATTAATGAGCACTAAAGTTGAATATTGATGCAATTTTTATATCAACCACACGTTTTTGCATTGTATGTGCTTCCATGACGTGAGTGTTCAACTCACAAATGCATACTAATAATGAATCACACCTTCACAGGGATCTCGCAACGGCCCTGAATAGAAAAAGCAGGAGTAAGAAAAACATTCCCTCTTCACTCCCATCCGTTCCCCTCTCTCTGGATAAGCAATGTATTAATGATAACTTCCTGCGTGTGTGGAAATGGGGGCTTGGCATGCTCCAGGCCCCCGAGCGGCTCTTGTCGCCCTGCACAAGCCACACTTTTCCTTTTGCCGCGGCCTTTTCCGCCCCTGTGAACACCAGATGAACGATTCCACTCGACCTCTGACCTTCAGTAGGGAGATACGTGACACGCAGTTAGGAGCACATTAGCAGCTGAGAGCCTGTGGGCATGCCAGGATTGGCTGAGTCAGGATATTCCTACAGGACATGCCTGAGTCCAACCCTTCAGGATTGAATGACCGCGGGTCTTTATCTATAGTAATGCACTCCTCCTGGGGCTTGGTATTTAGCAGAAAAGCGTTTGAGTGTGTGGTAGTATGTTCCACAAGCCTCAATCACCTACTCACTCTTTAGTGACCTACTTCTTTAGATTTGGCCTGCACCTTGGCTTTCCAGTCCTGAGGTGTGACATGCAAGGTGGAAAGCAAATGAAGCAGTTTGGGGAATTATAGCGCTGGGCTTAAGTCACCTATGTGCCTGTCAATAAATGACACCTGGAAGGCCAAAACCGCGTAGCAAGACCTGATCTGTCATTATGATTACTGCAGCAGGCATGCCAGCGGTGCCTGTCACTGGGCTTATTGTCCACAGGAGAGCGCGCCACCAAAAACTCTCTGCGGCGCTCCTACATGTTGCCTTGGTAACCTATTACAGTCAAAAAAAAAAAAAACACACTCCCATGGTTTGGAAAAGAGGACGGATGCCAGACTTGACATCCTATAATGAGCTGGTTGTGAATGGGGTTCAGTGGGGTGCTTCACCCAGGGCTATGGTGACTGTCAACATAAATACCCAGGCTTCATGCTCCTTTTCAATGAGGAAAGAATACCCAATGGAGAAGTTGTCACTGGGGACGTCCAAATATGAAGAGACTTAACAGCATCAAAATATTGTGCTGGTTTACACTGTAGGCTAAGTGTAGGTGCGGTGTTAATGCGGTAACGCAGCGGAAATGCAGTGTAGATGTCTGATAAGTGGTGGAGGAGAGAGGATTCTCAGATGGCAGATATCAAACTGAGTCTTCTGAGTACACACACACACACACACACACACACACACACACACACACACACACACACACACACACACTCACATTGCCTCAGCTCAGGGCCTCCATGAAGAAAGCATTGTCACACTTCTGCTTGTGTTTTACATCCCAGGGCTGTTTCCATCTCCTGGAGGGCCAGAGTGCTGACTTGAGGGGAAGTGTCCTTGGCAAGAGCCCACATGGCCTTTAATCAGCCACTGGACTACAGAGGCAAGGAGAGGTTGAGATGCTGAACATTATCAGTATTTCAACACTGTAGGGGACACATGTTTTAGTCAGGCAGCCTTCACCAAATATATATTTTTCTCTGGTGAAAAGAAAAATTTTAGGGGACCAAAAGAGACACGTAAACGAGGCACTCATTTTGTAATCATCTCCCAATTCAGTCTGCAATACACCAGTAAACTCCTGGAGAGAAAACGCAAGTTATGCCACACTTTGTTTCTTAGAACCCCTGAGCCTTGTAGATATTGAGCAGATTACATAAGATGAATTCAGAGACCCCTGGGGCCTAGTGGGACACTAACTGGTACTGAGATGCATGTCTGCTCCCTCACGCAGCAGTCGCAGTGATGTGCATCTAATGTAAAGGCCTGTTTCACAGCAGGCATGACACAGTAGTGATGAGACAGCCATTACAAAGCAGCTAGAACAAAAACATGCCACTTCCTCTCAAGGGAGGAGCACACAAGCAGCAAAGTATTCATGAGGGAAGGCCATTCTTAAACTTAGGAAAAACTTTTTTTTTTTTTAATATAAAGTAGGTGTTCATTTTGGTGATCTCTTTTACTAATATACTGGTTTAACTTGTTGATTTAACCATTTATTTAAAGATTGTGTGGATGGTTTTATTTCGGAAATACCTTCTGGCTGACAGAACTATAACATTTGGAATGCTTAGAAAAACAGAAGTCAGTACATTACATTCATTTTGTCTATTATTGAGGCCTAAAATGTTTTTTATTAAGAGATTGTCACTTTAAATGTAAGGTAAAACCTTGTATGCAATTAATACGCTTTTAGCAAGAAAGAAGTCAGGGTGACGTGGGAAGGAAAATGTTTGGTCATTAATAATCTGAGGTCATAAGATATTTACATTTTCCTACTGGATATATTTACTTATTTATAGATTTTACTCAGAAAAAAATATACCTGCTGTTTCTACTACCCTTTGGCTTCCCAAAACACAATTATTTGTTGGCATTACTGAATGTGGTAAGCTTGGGCAGCAGTAGCAACCACGGTTAAACAGAGGAGACACAGAAAATTGCAGCACCTGCGAAAAGTCCTAATGGAACTTTAATTGAGTTTAAGCAGTAAGGCACACATTGCGCAAGCTACCACTTAAAAACAAACACAGCTACTAGTACAGAGAGTGAGGCAGGATGGGAAATTCTCTAAATCTGTTCACTCAGATTGTGTAAACAGTATCACTCGAGTAACTGGAATAAACAGTCAGTCACAAGTCACAGCCTCCCAGGACATAATGCCATTTCATGACAAAAGCCTCCTCAGCCTCTTCCCAAGTGAAGAGGGTTCATCATCAATATCCTGATTAGGATTACAGGAGAAGCCTTGTGCTAATCAACAATAAGAACACTTGAGCTTCGTGCACTCTGTTGGGATTTTGCAGGGTAATGACTGCGGAAACGGTGAGAGGCTTTGATTTCTAGACAAACATATTTAA
This sequence comes from Lateolabrax maculatus, assembly GCA_031216445.1. Classification (NCBI taxonomy): domain Eukaryota; kingdom Metazoa; phylum Chordata; class Actinopteri; order Acropomatiformes; family Lateolabracidae; genus Lateolabrax; species Lateolabrax maculatus. The sequence continues at coordinate 10,335,905 of CM062212.1, read as the reverse complement.
GAAATAAGACGGTGCGTCTGCCCTACATGTATCCACTAAAGAGGAAGGACTAGACTTCTTTGTTCTACAGAAACATACAGCTGACGATGGAAAAAGAGAGGAAGCGATGGTTTGTGTATGTGTGTGTGCATAAACAAATGTATTAAAGGAGAAGGACAACACAATAAACAACATATTTACAGACATGTCTTCCTTTCCTCTTCTCTATATCATTTCCACACAAAGCCCAGACCAGAACCTCCATTCCCAGCAGATTGTAAAATATGAATGGTCACTTTACATAACAATTGATACAAACTCGGCTCTGGGATTCCTGCATGACAATGAAGACCGTCTCCACACATAATCGCTACCCTCAACTTCCACCGCTGCATTGTAGTCTACTTCCCGAAGACGCCTAAGTATGGCTGCCACTGGAGTCAGTTAAGACCTTTTGTCATCTTCAGGGAAGTATTAGCAAGGTAATCTACTTCTCTGATTCATCTGTACGTGTTCCACTTGAAGATCCGGAGGATGAAAGTTTGCCAGCTGGTGCGTATTTCAGGGCAGTTTTGGGAATTTGGTTTGGGTGAAATGGGGGCACGGCTTTGGGGGTGGGAGGGGTGCAGTTATAGAGGAATAGGTGGGTTAAGTAGCATTCAACTGTTCCATAAATGACAGGGAGGACAGGGATCGGAGCTGCAGGGGTTGCTGGGGGAAGAAGCCCGGTCCTGCAGCCCATTGTTGTGAACTGACAGTATATTCTCATCTGAGGGGGGGGGGGACAATGTCTCCTACCGGCCCACGGTGACCATAACAAAGACTCATATCACAATACAGTCCGCCTGAGAGACACTCAGTGCCAAGCGTTCCCATGCTGCTGTCCATGGCATACATTTCCAAAGTGGTCACACTTGCTGTCATATGGAGATTTTAAAATGAGTACCATGAAAGCCAAATATAACTGCAAAATAATCCTAAATCGTGGTACACTTCCCTTCCCAGGAAAAGGTTTTTAATTAGGTGACATGTAAGGCGTTCAGTTTCCACGCTCCAGTTTACTCTCTCCACAGACAAGCACTCAGACACTACATCTTCCAACCTCTGCAATCATCCTTACATGGTTTATGAACAGACTCATGATCTAATGGTTCATATATTAATTATTCAACTTTTAACTGCTTCGGAGCATACGTAATCAGAGTAATCGCCTCACAGTCAAGGCTGCAAACACAACCTTGTAAGAGCAGATGAAAACAGGTTATTATAAATATGTCATGGGTATAATAGTGGCAGCACTAAGTCTCAAATGAGAGCAGATTATTAATGACTGCAGACAGAGAAGTAAAATATTTGATGGGAATCTTCAGCCTGTCTGTCAATCCAGCTCTGTCTCAGCTGGCCTCTCTTTGTATCTGCTAGTTTTTCTGCCCGTCTAAAACTGCCTGTTTGTCAGCCTGTCTGACCGACTATCTTTATCTCTTTCCCTCTGTTGGCTTGACAGGTCTGCCAGTCTGTCTATTTGTATTTCGGTTTGTCTTCTCCATCTGTAAGTAAGTGAGAATGAGGCGAAACTGGGTGAGGATGTTTGGTGGAGCAGAGAAAAATTCCTGATGCATGACCCCTCCGCTCAGGCTTGGACGGCGAGCTGTCAGTCGGCCAGTTCATTGTTTGGCTTTTTGTGTGTGACATCAGCCCTGTACCGCGTGGATTCATAGAGAAGGTGATTTACCGGATTAACAACACTTCCCCTGCCACCAAAGGCCATGACTGCTGCACGTTAGGGGCAGATTAGCAGTCTGCTGTTTCTATGCAGGGGACTTTGGCCTAAGGGGGAACAAGAAATACTCAAAAGAACAAGTGTTGAGTCATTGTATGCAAAGCTGTTCTGATCAACATCTTGCACGCTCTTTCTTGCCAGTCCATAATCATTGCATGGTATAAACTAGAAAATCAAATGCTCACAATAAGCTTTTATTGTTGTAAATTCACAGGCCCCCATGTCGAAATAAATATGGATTTAGCCTAATTCCTTTAAACAAAGCTGAGTATTAGAAAACTGTCAGCTGACTGATTACATAAACTAGTGCTTTTCAGTCAAAAAGTCGCACCAGGTCAGTTGCAGTGAAGACAAGCTTTCAGATTGCTGCGTTTACAAATGACGCCAATTTTAATTAAATCAAGCTTTCGGATGACTTTGTTCACACATTTAACTCAAGCCAAGACTCTAGTTGACTGTGTAACATGAACCCTAAGACTAAACTAAGGGTTGGAATGATTTAACATCCTAGGACGATGGCGCCAGGCCCTGAAGGCCAACCCCATTGAGTAAAAAAAAAAAATGCTTTGGGACCAGAGAAGACACTATGCATTTCCAGATTTGCCTGAGAGACTTAACTTTAGAAAGAATTCTCAAGGGCTATTAAAGTAAACAGGGGTTGGTTTGGCACAGCATTGGTTGAAAGAGCTGCTGACATGAAAATTGTGGTTTTGCGGTTCACCCACAGCAGCACCAAGAGTGCACATCTCAGACACTGACAAAGGGTGACCTGAGATGGCTACATGAGCATCCCAAAATACAAAAGTATCCATAAAAATGTATAGCTTTACCCAGAGGGCAACATATTTGAGGGGCTAGAATGCAGGAGTAGAAACACACTCACAGTGCAGTGTTGCATGGTAATGTATGTTTGCTTATTTTGTCACTCCAAACCTGCTCACACTGGGCTGGATGCATCTGTTTTACACAAATTCTCGGTTTATACAGTATAAATCTTTGTCTTTAAGGTTCACTCACTCTGTATTTTGGGTAAGCTCAGAATGGGTGAACTGAATAATGTAATGCAAGGTTAACCCAAACAACAATAAACTTGACCAGACTTTTCTTTGTAAAAGCCACAGGACTCCAACCCCTACTGAAGCTTTAATGATGTGGGATTTGGTTTTGAAGCCCAAAAAGGGTTATGGGACGGCCTCAGGAGTCATAGTAGAGTCACTTTCATCCCTGAATGAAGCAGTGTGGCAAGTGATCAACATTTAATGAATAAAACAATTAACTAACATGTACACAGATCAAAAAGCAGCAATTAGCGTGATGAACTCCGGCCTTTCATACTGAGCATGTCTACATCGATCCACTAATGACAAGTTTGACTTGCTGGCTGCGGCCCACTTGGACCGAACTGCTCGGGTCAGCTTAGCTTTCTGTCAGACATAACCCAGGAAACAATGAAGATAGAAACATAATGGGACCTATACCTAATTCTGTATTTTATATTAAATTCATGTTAGGTATATATACTGGACTGTGTCTTATGTTGCAATATATTTGCGTTGGCAATGTAATGAAAATAAAAATCTGTCAATAACTAGAAATGGCAATTTGTGCTGACAAATATGATCCATCCTCTTAGATCAAGCCCCACCTTTGCACTTATTGTACTTTTCCATCTTAACTAAACACCTGTGACCAGCACATACTCCCAACACTTACTTCAATAAGTATCAGTTCGGGAGACTTATGTTCCGTAGAGTTCACTTGCAGGGAGATATATGCTCCTACAACACACAGCTTCCCACACAGATTAACATTTGTGTTGGAATGTGCGGGAACCCTTAAATGTTTTGTATGTTCTTATAATATATCAGGCAGCAAACCACGCAAGACAAAAGCATACCTATGAAATGCCGGCGCTGCTTTTATAAAAGAACATGTGCGAGTTTGCGTAGGCGTGTTTGAGGAATGTAGTAACTGCCAGTTAATTAGGGTTCAGATTCAGGTATGTAGAGCCGCGGGGAGGCCAGAGCAAGAGACAGGCAGATAGACACTCAGTGGGTTTAGTATGGTTCAATCCCCTGCCAGGCACCACCACTACAAAAGCACTCAGGTAGGGACATATCGACACTGGTGTGGTCTCCATGATCAAAGCTTTCAGCGCAGCCCTGCCCTCATGCCTTGGAAATGGACCAATTAGGGATGCGTTCTATACACCAAGCTGGCAGCAGCTTCAGACAAGGTAATTATACACACTCTCCCTGTCTCTCTAACACTCACACTCACCGCTATCATGCCTCACTCATCTCTCTACACCCCTACATTATATCCCTTAAACACAGTCCAAGATAATATGGGCTGCCATGAGCCAAACTGTAGCTACATGTAGGACAATTAAGCTCTGGTGTAGGTAGTAGCACTTTAACCCTCCCCAAACTGCTCGGTGCTTTAAAAGAAACCCTCCACCAAGTTGCAGGTAACGCCAAAAAGACTAACAACCAGCGTACGTCTCCGCCCTCATCATTCTGATTTATGGAGCTTGTCTGAGCCCTGGGCATCCCAGCGAACACTGTCATTGTTCATTTTTAACTGCATCTTCATAGTAAAGAGGATTATTTCATCAAGTTGGGGCAAAATTTGGAAGGGCTTGAGAAAAAAAATGAAAAATGACTAGAATGCGCTTTGGTGAGTTATACTCCTAAAAAAAACTAGACGTATTAATAGACGTTGTAAGCTCCTTTTCATATCTCTCATGCACACACCAGCAGATGACTAGCGCTGTAATGATAGCAATTTCATTATTTGATTAGTTGATTCATAGAAAACTAATTGCCAAGAATTTCAACAATAAGTTAATAGTTTAATTCATTTATCAAACAAATGCCCAGTATTTGCTTCTCAAATGGGAGGGTTTGCTGCATTTTTACATTTCATATTATAAATTGAATAACTTTGGGTTTTGACCTGTTTGTCAGAACAAACAAGCAATCAAGGTGATGCCTCGACTCCAATCAAATAAATAATCCAGAGATTAATTGATTATGAAAATGATTGTTAATTGCAGCCCTACAGATGTTGTAAGATTACATTTAACCTTCCCTTGATTGATAGGGTTGATAAAACATGGCTGGACCTTCATAGATTATTCTTGCTCATAGCTGATTTGACCCTTTCAGCACAATGAATTACAGTTTGCATTAATATCACTGAATGAGAGAGCTGCTTAACCAAATAGCTTCAGCAATATTTAAAGTCTGCGGACCACATGTATTGCTGATGGAATTATAGCATTATGCAATAATCACAATCTCCATGTCTGCCATGTAAACCAGCAAAATATTGTCAGTGTGAGATTACATATGGTTTGACGTTTAAACATCTTTCTTTTTGTTTCCACGGCAACTTTTAACAAAGCCCTTCCAGCTTGTAAATGCGTGGGAGTCAAAATAAATTAGCCCTCTTGGACTGCTGGTCACACACGACTAAACCAATCCCAAAGATGCGTGACAGCATGCAACAATGTATGGTCACGTATTACTAACAACTTGTATGAGAAAATGTAATGATCCCCTCCAGAGTAATCACTCCGAATGTAGTCATGAGTGTGTGCTAGACAGAGATGTAGAAAGAGGGAAAACATGTGCGGATGTGTTGATTTGCAAATGCGTTTGCAATCTGGATCCTGACACAGACAGATGCTCGGGCCTGCTCTCTTGTCACTCTCCATCTTGTTGGGGCACTTGATGTCTTCATTTTCCTTCATCTCCACTGTTCAAATAATGACCAGAGGGTCATTATTGTGTACATGCACTGTAACTATAGCAGAGGCTGCTGTTATCATGATAGGATTTCTTTAAGTTACTGCACACAGGTTTTGGGTGAAACCTGGCGAGGAAATGTGTATAAAAACAAACAGCAGCGACTGGACACCTAGTTTCTCTGTTTGCTGTTGCTGACAAGGAATCTGCCTTCTGTGCACTGAACCCTAAAATATAGCCTTGAGGTTGAAGACATGAATTCAGAAATACTTTTTCATATTACTGACTACTAATTTATTTCTCTTATTCATCTTGGATAATCCCTATTGATGGGCTTTTCTATTAGGCCAACTAAAAGAGCAATGGTGGCAATCCTGCACGACATCTTTTCTGTGGCTTTTTCACCATATAGCTGAAAACACTAACTAAATATACAGAAATGGCAAGATTACACAACAAAAGAGAGTGTACATACCAACTACATGCCTGCCTAATGACAAACATTAGAAAAATTAGTTGGAAAAACACATGAGATATACTTTAGTATTGATAAGGCAGCCTGCAGTCATTCCTGCTGCAGATGCTATGTGTTCACGTAGACAAGCTGTCTGGAAGCTGCTGAAACCTTGGACCAGAATAGCTCTGATAATGTATCTGTCATCAATGTGTGTCATCAGGACCTGTTCCCCAGCTCACTGTGGAAAATTAAATGGCTGTACTGACTGCCTTGGCCTGCTTTATTTAAAGCTGTTACCATGACTGCATAACTTAACGTGAAACATATACAACAACATATACTGTAGCTGACATATGTTATTTAAATACAACATGTCTCCAAAGGCATGAGGGAGTGACACGTATACTGCTAAGAGCATAAATTGAATTTTTCAACATGAACTTCATGTCTAAATGTTGAGACTATCATGTCTTGACAACTCCTAATGAATGGAGAGAAGGCTCAGTCAGGTTTTGCTGAATTGTATTTCTGAGCCCTGTGAAATGTCATCTTTCTAACCAAGTCCACATGTCCACGGACTAAAGGTGGCCTAGAAGCCAGTTGATCATGTGAGAAACTGCACAGTAGGAGCGAGCCCCGCTCACTACTTCCTGCTGAAATGGGAGAGCCAGCTGCAAATACAGCTCAAATGCTGCTTTCCCACAACTGCACATGCTCCCAGGAGATGGGTGGTCAAGTCTTGCTGAAAGAGAGACAGGCAGAAATCCCCTCACTATGTTACAAATGAGGAAAACCATCCAGCGAATGGATATGTCTTTGCAGTGATAGCACTTGAAGAAATATGTGATGTCGCACCTTTTCCAGTTATGTTTTTGGACTAACGGGAGCAAAGATGTGCAAACTGTCTCATGAATTATTGCTAATTATTTATTATTACCCTTCTAGAGATGGTAAAGTGATCACATGCACTTGAGACAATACACTAGATCAAATGTAAGGTACATTTGACATTGCTTAGCTTTGGCAACCACTGAGAACCAGAGGAGAATCACATCAAAGCTCTGTGTTTTAGGCCAACAGGTCAAAAGCAGCAAGGTCAAAGGTCATTGTGATGGCCATCACTCCTCACCATACCCAGCTGTGGCCTGACGAGCTAAATACTGGTACTTGCAGTTTATGCTTAACAAAGATGTTTTAAAAAGGCCATAAACGAGGATTGTTTACAAAAACAGCACTAAGTGATTGTATATGTGACTTTTTCCATCTGATGGGAATGTGATCTATCCCTTTTAAGTGCTCCACGTAACCCCGTTTTTCTATAATGTAAACAGCAGTTCACTTTGCTAATTGACTTTCTCTGCCCTCTCAGGACAATAGAGGCCGGTCCTTGACTTCTTTATGACTTCCCCTTTACGAGTCCTTGGTTGATTATGCCTTTAAGGAGCCCTTAATAAAGACTAAGCAAACAGAGCTTTCAGCAGAAAGCATGGAAAACTGTGTGGCTGTTTGGAAAGGCTTTCTCCCTCCTTATGGCAAAATGCCAGTCCTATAGCATGGGACGAAGACAAAGAAGATATTTGCCAAAAAACGTAGGCTCAATTAAAACTGAGGCAATGAAAAAGCTCTTAGTTTAGCCATATTATAAGTTGAAATAATGCCTTTCGGTTCAAGTGTTTTCATTTTAAAGAATATCCTATACAACAGATGTGTATGTAGTGGAAAACAGAATGGGATAAATACATAATACTGCAGCTTGAATGGAAATCTGTGCCACTACTATGTTTCCACTTCTGCTTTTACCTGAGCTGCACTGCACTATAATTGACAGTAAGCCGGTGAATGTATCGATTTTGGTGGCAGTGCGGTGGAAAGAGATTTGAAAACTTTTATTCCAACACATTACACTTTTTTGAACAGAAATATTTTAAAAGGTAAAACTGCTCAAAATTATTTTCACACTGAGCTTTGGCAGCTGTCCAGTCAGCCTGAAAGCCCTTAACAACCACAGTGGGCCAACAGAGGGTCATCTTAAACAAAAACCTAATTTCCTGCTTGGCGAGAGTGCTGGGATATTAATCAAGATGAAAGGACTGAAACAGGAAGTGGGGTGAGTGTTTGGCATGTAAGGTGATAAACTTTCTCTTTTTTTGCTTTACAAAGCTAATAATACAGTCAGTTAAAAGCTGCCTTTCCTTCCACTTAACCTTCCTGACAGACACAACACCTCCAGGTCTCCGCAGCATTTCTGACATTCTTCAGGCTGGTCCAGGCGGAGGCCTGTCATGATTCCCACCCACGACATCTGATCAGCTGTTCTGTGGGAGTCAGAGTAAGACCTTGAACATCTAACTTGCCAGAGCGGTGGTGGAGACAGTGGCCACCCTACCGAAGCACCCACCAAGCCTCGTTTAGCCAGCAAAAACAATGTGCCCATCTATTTACAACCCTTTCTCTCTCTCTCTCTCTCTCTGCATGACACCCAGGGTTTTATCACCCACCCATCGGCACAATGCTGGACACATGCCTCCGCAGTCCGTTTCAATGGACGGAAATTGGGAATGCAAAACAAACCAGTAGTGAAAGGACATGTGGCTCCATCAGCTTCCATACAAACAATGGAGTATCTCCCAGTGTTTAGCTTCTACTTCCTCCCGAAACACAGCATTAACAATGAGGCGCTATTATGACTGTCTGTGTCTGCCGTTTCCAGCACCAGTCTCTGGATGAGACCAGGATGAGAACACATCTTCAAATTGGTTGGTGCTGAGCAGAATGATTCAAAGTAAAAGAGGTATTTCTCTGATACAGAAGGGAAAATGGAATTGGACATAAAAGTAGAATAACCGTTGTGCTTATTCAATTAACTTCTTTGACAACTACAAAACCCTTAAATTTCAACTTCAACTTCATTATCCCCAAGGGAAAATTTGTCTTGCAGCTAGGTGGTTGACAGAGCAAACACAGGTTTGAACATAAAGCATAGTATTTTACATATAATGTATAAAACCTAAGGATAGGAACACCATATAGACAGTATAAAAGCCAGTGCCAACCCCAATTAAACAAAAGAGAGGCATTAATTGGCTCTAATGTGATTAGATAGAAAATGATGGGTCCTTTTTTTGTTTTGGGATTACAGTGGGCAGACTATAAAACCTGCTCCCGGCACCATTTACAGCACATTACCTCTCCAAAATCAAAATAAAGCAGACATATTAACTGTGTCCATGACAAATAATACAACATTTTTACAGTATGTCAGCAATTTGAGGTGTTTCAACCAAAAGAATGAAGATAACACTAACTCTACAAATGCATTGCATTCTACAACAGGCGAACCAGCAGCACCATTTTCTCGTCTTATATTACTCCCTGATGTGAGATTTAGAAATGTTCAGTCCATAGCGCAAGTGTTTGTTTACATCATAAGAAATCATATTCTCTCTCAGTCAAGGGGTCTCTGTGGCCTTGATAAGGATCATGGGTATTTATTACACCCAGCAGAGCCCTTTCAGTGAGTGTTTGATAATAATAAAGTAGCACACACTAGAGAGGATTTCTGAATCTTAGTGTTTACATTGCCAATGTTTTTTGCATAATGACAGACAACGGAGACAAAGCCAGTGACACAAGTATGAACACAGGGCTGTTAGACCATAAAATCCCTGCGTATTGAGAACACAGAGGACAGTTTAAATGTGGGCGGAGATCTTGGTTATATTATACAATGAACATCCCTTGAGACTGACATCGTGTGTCCTGTAATTGCCCTGAGTCTGCCTCTCTGGTCACAGCCTCTGCCGGGGGTTGACATCTCGTCTCAAAGGCAGAGAGAGGAGAGATATCTACAGACCAATCACAGCCCAGTTAGTCAAACCTCCATCGGTTCCATCTCTTACACTCATCCTGGGGAGAAAAGCACTGGGCTGGAGCCAATTCAAAACTACAGGGTTAGAGACACACACACACACATAGACAGAGAGGGGGGTGGGGGGGTGGGGGAGAGAGAGAGAGACCTTGACCAGCTCATTCCCCTCAAAGCCTCAATGCCAAAGCTTTCACTCTAAACAGATACTGCCTTCAAAAAGGGAGAGATAGTTTAACCCTCTGGAACCAACACTTTGTTTCAGCCCTGGTTTGACAGATCCTAAATCTTTGTGGGATACGCAGCTAGCCAAAGGGGCAGAAATACACAGACAGACTGAAAGAGCTTACAAAACATGCAAAAACTGGAATCAAAGCTGGCATCAATTTGAAAAGCTTATTTGGAAGCAAGAAAATATACTGGAGGGCAAATTATATCAAGATTTAGGTAATGCAAAATGTATGATAATGTATATACATAAGCCAGATATAGTCATGAATGAATATCACTACATCAGTCACCATATTTTTCAGGATCTGTTTCAGTTTGAATGGCAAGTGAGCCTGAAAAGCCGTTGCATAGACATGAATATGCAAATACACAGATAATCCAACTGACACACAGGACCTTAACCAGGATTTTAGAATTACAGAGGTCCGATAGTTTGATCCTCCACCCAAGACTTTAGTATAAATCAATACATTTTGAGAGACCACATGATTAATCCGGACCGTTGTTTCTGCCCTCAATACTCAGGCTTGTTAACTACTGAAAAGGAGCTAATCAACAGGCTCTAGATCAGTTGAATCAAGTGTTTGAGTTCCTGAGTACCACAAACAACGTTTAAAGGGGCCCCTAAGGGATGGAGGACTTAAAGTCAATAACCCCCTAGGAAATAACGTCAATCTGAAATATAAGTATAGCTGAATTAGACAAAAAAAAGTCCCAGCGTTCAAAAGAAGTTTCCTAACCACACGCACATGAATAGATAACGACTGGTTTTTCCTCTGTTCTGCTGACCAGCTGCCAAGCCTACTTTTACTCTAGATTGTTATCATCACTGTAAGTTGCACATGCAGCGTCAGGTCTAATATTCAGCTGTGTACAAAACTGCATGTTTCTGTACGTCCCTGGCACAAAACACAGATGACACAACCTCCGCCTCCACAGTGGCCTTCAGGCACGCCAATAAAAAGCCTCCCTGTAGGCCTGTGTAAACAGCAGTCATTCAGCGGAGCCCTCGCGGCTGGTAAGGCATATGATTCAGACACTTCTGAAGAAAGGTCACTATCAGCCCTGCGAAAACAAGAGGCCCTCTCAGTCTGGCTCCTCACGGGGCCGCAGCAGCCTACCCAGCTGGGCGCACTTCATTTATTGCCCCTGCCATCGACGGCCTAGTTACCCATTCATCACAGCAGAGAGGGACCACCGGCTCGTGCGCTCGTGGGCGTGATCTACCCCACGCTGAACGCTGAGGCCGGTCACTGGGCGGGTGAGGTCAGAGGAGTTCAATAATCAGAGTGTAAATCTTTTTTGCCCTGCAGGGAATCCGACGGGGGGGGGGGAAAGCTCCTCGGGAGCTCCTCTCTCCGCTCATTGATCTGCGGCGACGTCAGTCCCCATCATTCCCCGTGACGGCGGCCCCTCGCACCTCTGCGGAGTGCGGCGTGGGCTGAACGTGTCAGCGGCGTCTACCTGTGGCTCAGCCTCTTACCTTATTTCGACGTTGAACACATCGGCGCCCTTTACACAAGATACCCTCTCTCCATCTGACTGACAGTGGGCTTTCAACCACATTATGGATGATGCAGAGCAGGTGACAGGTGACAGGTGACAGGTGACCCCCCCCCCCCCCCCCACCTTAAGCACCTCTGGCACATTGCAAAACCAACTACCTCTGCAAGACATTCAATTTAGCTGCAGTCTAAGACCAAACACACATTTTCTCCAGTTTGACAGACCGGTGAACTGCGTCTATCCCGGTCCCCCCTTACCTTATTAGAGTAGGGCGGCTTGGCGAGGTTGACTCCGTCTCTGATGAGCTTGTCCCTGATCATGATCTTCAGCTTCAGCTTGGGGTAGACCACCGGCTCCCTCCTGTTGCCCAGCGTCAGGTTCCTCTGCGCGCCCGTGTGCCCGCCGTTGCGCCCGAAGCGCTCGCCGTGGGGCTCGGTCCAGGACTTGGACCCCCGCAGCCTGGACTCGTACTGCTCCGCCGCGTGGCCGGCGTAAAGCTCGGCGGCGGGCGGCATCGGCTCCAGGGTGAAGTACAGCCCGCTGGCCGTCTCCTGGGCTTCCTCCTTCAGCCTCCTCACCGCGTCGTGGACGCGCTGCCTGTGGTGCGGGATGTAGACGCCGATGGCGTCCAGGTCGGGGTCCCCGATCTGCTTGCACACCTCCAGGTCGTCGTAGCCGTTGTCCACGAAAGCCTCGACGTACTGGGAGAGCTGGAGGGTCTTCAGCCACTCGTAGACGATGACCGGCCCGTTGCTCGTCATTTTGGCTGTCGCCCGATCGGAGGAGGAGACACTGAAGTGATGCTTACTTTCCCGATCGGCGTTTCAGACGCATCATAAGGGTCTGCAACAGCGATGGGTTCCGTCACCGAGTGTTTGGGGGGAAAAGTGAAAGATAACCGGATCAAACGGTTTCTGGACGATCCATGGCCAAAGGTTCCGGTCGCCGTCCGCAGCTTGTCAGCCCGCGGCGCGTTGAGACATGAGGACGGAGCCGTGAGAGGATGAAAAGGCTGACAGCCCGCAACACCTGTCAGTATCTGCAGAGAGAGAAGACCGCTTCGGCTCCACTTGACCCGGCTCTCAGATCCCAAATGTTATTTCGCCGGGGCTGACTTACCACGCGCACTCACTTATAGCAATAACCAGGCTTCCTTAAACATAAGAAAAAAATAATAATAAATTAAAAAAAAAGCAGTTGCCTCAAACTATTGTCATTCACAGAGCCGCTCCACCAGATTTCGTCCTTTACGCACGGCAACCGCCGCGTGTGAAAGCAAAGAAAAAAGAAGAAAAACGTTTTCACGGCTTATTTTCCTCCCTTAAAGTCCCCCCCGTGTGAACCGATCGCCGGGCGCGTTTTTAGAAAGAAATCCAGATAACGCCGAGAAAAAAAAAAAAAAAAAGGGGGCAGAAAGTCCGCTGCAGACGACACGCACGGCCCCGCGTCCGCCCCGCACATCAGCACACCGCGTCTGCAGCCAGCAGCCAGCACGCTCACTGCTGCTCTACCGTCCACGCCCCCCGCATCTCACTGTACACATTTAAAAATAGTGATGCGAGTCCTTCTTTTTTTTTTTTTTTTTTCACCCCCCCTCCTCTCGCTCTCTCTCTCTCGCAACTTGTCACGCCGCCTCGGGGCGTGCGGTGGGGGTCCGCCGGGTTCCCACCTACTTGGCCGAAGTTGGGTCCGGAGAACAAAAAGGCGCACGCTGGACCCGGAGCACGGTCCTGTCTGCTGGTCTGTGTCACATTATTATTCCCCCACGATGTGATTTCGTCCACAGCGCCCCTCTCTCTCTCTCTCTCTCTCTCTCTGTCTGTCTCTCTCTCTCTCTCTCTGTCTCTCTCTCTCATTCAGCATTTTAACCGGATTGGTTTCTCAGCACGCATGAGCTCCCTCTATGTGGTAACTGGGGAACTGAAGATTTCGCAGCACTGGAGCTGATGTAATAGGAGAAACTGAGGTACTCCTCGTCCATCCATCCATCCATCCATCCATCCTCTATACCAGCAGATAGTCCTTGCAGTTTCTTTTTGACACTGAAGAGCAAGTGAAGTCCATCTGTCTGTGTCAAACTGCACCGATGGATGCCACCATCATTAGTACGAGTCAAACTGTCTGGAAAACACAAAGAGAGGCAAAAGAGGCGCAGGGAACGAAGGGAGGGACGCTGCTTGAATAAGACCTGTCCGCTCTGTCCAAATGGATGCCAAGCTGGCCGGTGCTGATGCATGCTTTATCAAATGTGAGCTGACAGCTTGTTAGAGGTCAGTTTGATACAATCACCATCTCAGCTCGAGGCTGGAAGTGATTTGCCTCGGCCCATTATGACATGCGGCAGGGCTCGAGAACAAACAACACCAGTCGGCGAGGAGTGGGGAAGCGTATCAAACAGCCTCCGTTTGGAGAGGCGGCATCAGAAACGGGCCAAAAAAAAAAAAAAAAAATGCATGTCAGAACGTCAGTGTGTGCCAGTGTGGATCATTCATCATGTTCCCAGTCCAATCAGACTCGAGTTGGCTGACATTTCCTGTGATTTACCTGTCTGCGGCCATCATTATAATTACTCAGAAATGCTCTATTGTCCCTCATCTTTTGTAAACACTTGTATAAAGTGGTTTGAATGACAGGTGCAGTAGGGGTCAAACATGTGGAGACTGTGATATGATACATAATAGCTAATACTTATGTTTACATTAGAATTTATAATGAATATTCAGCTACTTTACAAACAAATACACCAAAAGTAGCTGTGCTTATACAGTAGAATGTCATGTTCGTCGGTACATACCATTATATGGAAACAATAAAACAATAACATACAAGAGAAATATTGACTATACCATACTATGTCGGCAAATAAAATCCGCTCTAATGTCTCAGTTTAGGAAGAATGTTTAAAGACTAACCAGGAATAGCACAAGCTTACAAAACTGTGGTATTACCCTTTAGCATTCACCCTGAACACAAACCTATTACAATGTTTTCCCCCAGCTATAGGATTAAACCTCACACAGCTCTGCCCTGGCCATTGTTCTGGGCAAAGACATGTCATTAGATCGGTTACAGGAGCGGGGGATTATGGGAGTAGAGTGACAGATGGAACAAGGAGACTGGTGCTCTGTACGGTGGGTGGACGCAGAGAGCGTACTGGCAGTGCCAGGATTGCTGTGTTTCCACTCTGCTGCCCCAGTCACGGAGAGCGACCAGCGGGTGCTGAGGGAGGCAAGGGTGGCAACCTAACACAAGAGTCTCGCTGGCCGTGCAGTGCAAACAAAAAAGGGCCGTTTGTTTGTAAGGCAATCATCTGAATCACGTCTTTCCTGAAAAATATTCATCATAGTTACTGCACTGCAGGTGTGCCTACACCTTGATGACTGTGAACATTGACAGTATAGACAGTATATGCTTTTTTCCCCTTTTGGCTTTACTTTCCTCTTATACAACTTGCTATTTATCTTGCAACCTCTTATGGAGGTCGTTGGGAACACTGGTTTAGTGTATTAAATGTCAGAAAACAGTGAAAAATGCCCATCACCTCTTCTAAGAACCCACAGTGATGTCTTACAATCACATTTGTTTGTACGACTAACATTCCAAAACCCCAAAATCTACCAAATTTGAGGAGCTTAAACCAAAAAATGTTTAGTATTTTGTCTTAATAAATTACTTAAATGATTAATAAACTATCAAAACTGTTATCTAATAATTTTTCTGTAGATCAGCCAATTCATTATTTGACTAATTGTTTCAGTACTAAAATACTGTGCTACTGTAAAGCTTTTATACATGATGATATGGATTGTCAATTCAATTCAAGAACAACTTAGTTTAAGTGCACCATTGTATTGTGTTGATATTGCGTAAGAGTTAGTACTGTATCATTGTTTGTACTGTAGGGACATAAAAAGGCAGTGAAAAGAGCAGCGGGTCTGTTGCTTGAAAATGGGCTCAGACTGAGTGTAGCAGTTTTGCCCTGGAGCCAGAGGACTGCTGCCACATCAATAACACCTCAATAACCAACCCCTTAATAAAACCTGAAATGGGCAGCCCGGGGCATTAGAGCTGGTAAATATGAATATGTGGCAGTGAGAGTGCACATTAGCATCGAATCTGGTAAATATGTATAGGCTGCTTTGACTGTGTTGAAAGAGTGTGACCACGGCAGGTTGAGGGAAGAAAAGCTCCAGTAGACACAGCTGGAAGGTGAGAGGAGATGGACGCAGCCAGACAGACAATAGCTGCTCTGCTGACAGCCAAGCTTTCTGTATGCGAAACAGTCTGCGCTGTGTGTTTCTGTTTCTCTCTTAAAAAAAAAAGAAAAAAAAAAAAGGTAAGACTTGGCTATTAGGAGGTGGGGATTTATGTTGGGAGAAATTTTAGGGTCTCTTTGGCTTCAGGCGTCTACGTTGCACCTTTCAAGACCTCAATTTTAAAATTCTTTGAAGCAGAGAATGGCTTCTGTCCACCTAGATGCAGAGGCACCATGAAGGTCATGGATCTTGCTTTCTAGGTCGAGGCTTTCACGGTGGCTATCTGTCAGCCCCTGATAGATATGTAGACTCTTCTGCCAGCAGCACAGCCGAGGCGGATATGGAAAACACAAATCACAGATCATGCTTTGAATTGAATGTGGTCATGCTGTAGATACATGCCTGTCTGCCATTTCTGACCACCATTCCTGCAAAGATCTATTGTCCATTTTTCATGTTGCCAAAGCACTATTGCAAAAAATATATTGTTCCAAAATTAAAATAGTGTGTATAAAATATAAATAGCAACGATAAACTTTTTTCATACAAAGTGAGCTGGCATATTATAGGTTTTGCCCTGTCAAAATCTTCAAATCTTTTTTTCTCTCTGTGTCCGTTACAGATTTAAGGGTTGGCAGAAGATGATTTTTCAGGAACAGCCAAGACGAGAGGAAACAATCCAGGAGTGAGCTGATGATTGCCTGTGATTACTGCATATCACATTTGGCTTCGTCAAGAATAGTAGGTAGCATTTCAGTGTTCCCGGATAACACACGTTTCTCATGATGGGAAAAAATTATCAGAATTGTACATGAAAATGCGAGAACAAATTGGGGAGTAAGAGAAAAAACTAAAACTATGGGGGCAATTATTATGATGAGTAGTTTTGTGGTGAACCGGAATATAATCCATTCTAAATCCACATTGTTTATTGTCTTGGGATGCAATTAAGGCAAAAACTGAACAACCTATTTTTACAGGCTTAAAACCGAAGGAGCTCTCCCTGGAGGTTGGTGGTCCAGAGC
Organism: Lateolabrax maculatus; assembly: GCA_031216445.1. Classification (NCBI taxonomy): domain Eukaryota; kingdom Metazoa; phylum Chordata; class Actinopteri; order Acropomatiformes; family Lateolabracidae; genus Lateolabrax; species Lateolabrax maculatus. Next base: position 10,319,054 of record CM062212.1, on the reverse strand, counting down.
ATCTAGTGGATTCTTTTCCTGCCCTTTGGCGTCTTCGATGGAGAGAGAAGGAAAGAGCTTGATCTGTCTTTATGCGCTTTTAATTACAAGCGGCTGGCTGGGCTGCCACCTCTAGAGACCAGAGGTGAAGCAAGCACGTCAGGACCAGCTGCCACTCCGCTGGCGGCTCAATATCAACCTAAACATCGCAAAACCCACGGGGGGGAGGAGGGCGGCAGCCTAGGGTTAATGCAAGGATCGCATGTCTAAGCATATCAGCCACAGACACCTGCCAATCACCAGACAGAATCGGTCAGTAAAGGCAACAGGTCAGTTGTCTGTTTTGGCATTCCCACAGGAGCAATAAAAGTGATGCCATCAATCAAAAAACTACTAGTCTGAGTTGCAGTTGGAGCTAACTTCTCATCTTCTCCTGGGGTCTGGTTCGATAAGAGCTGCGGGCGGTGACGGACGGATCTCCGATCAGACCGCACTGGTGATTGCCTTCAGTGGAACTCACAGGCTGATGGAGTGCAGACTTTCTTTTCAAAATCAACTCCTGCAACTTGGACTGCACTGCATGTTCAGCTCCAGAACAGGAACTGGAAGGAGCCTTGCAGCCATGAATGTCTGAAACTCCAAAAAAAAAAAAAAAACCCTGCAGAACATTGATACAGATCTTTTTCTTATTGACTCTGCACACAGAAAAGAAAGTCTTTGGCATCCTGTTTCATCCCCTCACAACCTGATTATAAACTGGCAGTATACATTAATAGCTGAAAGCCTTTCCCAAGGACCAAAACAGGAGGCACATAAAAGAGATGAAGTTGGTGCAGTGCAAGTGCAGAGACCCACTACAATAAAGACACTGCTAATTAAAATCACTCTTGGTACAAACCAGCAGTTAAAATTAATAGTATTTATTGTGCCGAGAATTAAAAACTCACATGGCGGGCTAATGAGCTGAAAACATTTAGGCAAACCGAGAAACTGCTTTCATAACAGGTAATAAATTCATTTTCTTTAAATGGGTCAGACTGCTTTCACACATTCTCTGCTTACACTGAGCTTCTTTGTGTTGAACTGTGTTAAAAACAGAAGTCACGGCAAAACAGAAAAATGCCAAAATCCCACAATTCCCACAAACCAAGTATCCCAAGAAACCAAGCTACTGCTTTGTAGTCTTAAGCTGTTATCAGGGAGACCCAGGATTTACCAAAGAGAGAATTATCAGGCGCTATGACTCCTGTTATTGCCTTTGGCAGTACTTTAATAAGACCTAGCTAACCTGTGACCTGAGTTTGCAGCAGCAGAGGCAGTTGTAGAAAAGATTTGGTGGCTCAAAGGGCATTGACATGCCCACAGGAACCGCCACTTAATTCCCAGTCAGCTGCACTGATATGCCATCGCGGTGAACCAGAGTCCATGTAATTAGTATGGACGGCCATGCACCGACCAAGCACAGCAGCATAAGTGGATTATTTATATATGCAAATTTTTTGACACATGGCCACTGGCAATTTGGAGACATACAACTGAGTAGAGATATAATGCATAAATGTATGGCATCGCTTTCTTTTCACTATTGGGTAGCATTTACACACAGAGAGTCAAATTAAGTTGTTTACGGTGCGACTAATTAAAAATAGTGTTACATGCACAAAAATATTTGCCTTCATACTCTAACATTCATAATTTTCATACTCCTCTCCCCACCCCCACCACCCCCACCACATCCTCCAGAAATCCCTTACACACCTGTGGATCTAAGGTTGGAGATAAAAAGAGTTGTAAATTAGTAAATCTGTCAGTCTGCCAAATGATGAAATATGAATGCCTCCTCCCCTCCCCTCCCCTCTACTCTACTCTACTCTCCTTTTTTTGCCTCTGCTACCTTTAATTACAGATGTATGGATAATATTGAGGGGTCAGGGTCTGCGACAGACAGGCTTAAGGATCTCTGACAGGAGATATTGACTAAAGGCAATTCCAGCCAGCCACATCATCTCGTGATCTACAACTAACCTCAGAGCACAATGGCACCCAGAGGGAAAAGCTTTAACTGCTGAGAGACCACTGGTGAACTGAACATCCAGGGGATCGCTTAAAGATCGTTTCATTACTGAGGACAGATGAATTGCACCAGACATGTAATCAAATCCTGAGACACAATAAAAGACAAGGCAATAGAGAGATATGGCCAAACGTATAGTAGCCCAGCTAGAAAAAGAACTGATTTCAGTATGACAGTCCCTTGTGTGTGTGTGTGTGTGGGTGTGTGGCTCTATGCGCTAAAGGGAAGGTTTCCAGCTGATGATAAATGAACCGTCATGTAACTTCAGAGAATGTTTTATAACAATCCCCTCAGCAAAGCAGCGGTGCAGAAAGCCCAATTAATAAAGATTACCTCTTTTTTCACAGACCTCGTTTTCCTTCTTAATTAAAACAAGGTGACTGAAAATGAATGAATCATCATGCAGATACGTAAAGCAGTGTTTTTTTTTTTCTTTTCTTTTCTTAACATTAGATATCCATGAAATAACCGGCAAGCTTCCCAATGATGATGTATGGCACAAAATGAAGGATAAAGGATTATAGGTAACTTTCTTGGCTGAAAGACAAAGAATCAACCAAATAGATTCACTATATAAGAGATACTGAATGAAGAAAAAAAAAAGATAAAAAACTGAAACTGAACTGAAACTGGACTTGGGTTTTTTTTATCATTTAAATAAAACAGAAAAATGTAAAGTGAAGACAGCATTTCCACTTTTTGTGGTTGGAGCCACGAGAAGACACTAGGCATAAAGTAGAGGATTTGTATCTAAGCTTTGGGTCCACCCATACCCAGTGTCTGTACCTCAGGAGGACTGAAGACAAAAGAGCAATTAGACACAGCGGCCACAGAGTCTCACTGCAATAAATCTAGTCTCAAATGGACGGGAAGATGATGGCTGCGAGCCCAGGTTTGTTAACATGTTATATTAATGAATAAGGCTCTGAGCATTAGACCTATCCACGATGTCCTTTGGGCCTATAAAACTAATGGTGTGATGTATTGGATAGGACATGGGAAAAATTCTAAATTGTGGACAAAAGATGATTGCTGGGTGAAAATAACTCAGAATGTGCATAGCTAAAATAATTAAATGAAACCACTTCCATCTTAGAACATATAAACCTTACTTTACCGCACAGGTCCATGACATATGAAAAGCAGGGTGAAAGACGAGGTAAAGCAAATGGGTTATCGAACACAAGGTTCAATGGCTGTATTCGTCTCTGCAGTGCCAGAGAGAAGACAGATGGAAAGAATAAAGGTCCATTTTTCATTAGGGGTCATTATAGGTGACAATGATGGCTGTGGATGAGGATTCCATCATAACCCAAATGATTTCCCAACAAGAGCATGACACATCAATCAGAGTCGATGTCTGACTATGAGCTTGGCCTTAGGAAGATCGCCTCATCCGTTATGGTACACTGCTATTTTACTTCATATTTAAAGAAAAAAAAAAGCTCAAGGAAGAAATATGAGGTCATTTCAAAGGGAAACAATCAATTCTACAAGTTTACCAGACATGAAGAGTCCCCTCTTCCAATGTCAAATCCAAAGTATTTTGCCATATAATCATTGTCAATAGCACAGACTGGGACTTTTTTTTTAAAATATTTACCTCTTCTTATGTGTAATTTGTATAACAAACATTATTTGTGCATCAGTTTTTAAATCATACAAATATAATGTATGTGTTGAATTTGATGCATGACATTTGTATGACGATAAACACCTTTCAACATGACAATGTTTGTGAAGCTTATAATCTTCAGTTTTTCTTGAGATGGTGTCAGAAAGGTAATGATTCATCACTCGTATTTGAGGCCATAGAGTGTAGTGTTGTTGCATTGAACTGTATTTTGTCCACCGTGACCCGATACAGGATATTGACTGCCCCTTACTGACCCCATATCTGTGGAGAGGACTCTCAAATATACTGCTATTGAGCCATTTCCAGGGTCCCCCCAACCAGTCAAATTCTGTATGACCAATACAAGAGACATCATCAGCAAATTACTTCTATGCATGTGATTTCCCAATATATTGACATAAAGCCCCTAATCAATATCGCCCCCACTGCTTTTGTAAAAACTACAAGTGTAAGACTTCACTGATCAATTCTACTGTACCTTTGCTGACCTGGAAAATTTCCTCTCTCAAATAATTCAGCGCAGGACTTCATTGAAATTGTAGATGAGCTCTTTTGGAATACATTACTGACAAAAAGTTCTGGCACTGTTGAGGAAAGTTTGCTTTAAGCTCCAGAGGAAGAAGAAAATATTGAATTTACAGGAAACTGCATCCAAGAATGGACGGCTGGATTTGAGATATAGCTAAAACCATATATAAAGCTCACAGGAGGCAATGAGATATAATTATTGTGCATGACGGATTTTGGCTATGGAAAATTAAACAATGAGTATTCTGTTGAGCAAATTTATTTCAGACAGGGGGGTGGGGAATGGTGTACTATTTTTCAGGGGGCACACCAGAATGATTAAGCATAAGCAAGTATAACACTGCATTTGTGTGTTGATACCATAACAGGATCCCTGAAAGAACTTCTGCTAAAATCTCCTTCCCATCTCTGCAGACGCCACCCTGTTCCCAACCCCCGTCTGCTCTCGAAAGATAATGTACGAGTCTGATGACTTGAAGTGTTCTATATTCAATTTTCTGCTTAAGTAAGCTCCTTCAACTATGCTACACAGTTAAGCAAAGAGAGGGCTCTACTACATTTGATGTACTGCACAGAACCCCCGGGACCTGAAAGTCTCACCTTACAGCGCGCACACGCACACACACACACGCACACACACACACACACACACACACACACACACACACACACACACACTCTTAGCCTCCAACTGCAGATTCTTTTTTTCTACTGGTCCATCGAGGTCTGGCTTTGGTCTATAGTCTAACAGACGCTGTTTGATCTCAGCAAGACACTGTTCTTTGCTGGATTTCAGAAGCTTGTTTGGACAGACCAGAAGCTGCATCTCAGGTACTTTATTTTATTTAATGGAACGCACAATGAAATTGGCTTGTTGCCCAACTTACCTGTTGAATAATGAGGACATTCTGAAGACACCAAAGTTATTTGCTAAGACTCTACTCTGTTGTAGCAATGGCTATACAGTTTGGTTAGGCAATAATGGCTGCTGGTCCCCATATGAATCCACATAGAATTCTGAAGAGTCGGTGGGGAACAACATTAAATCCCCCAGGCGCATCAGAGCAAAACCAAACAGACACTGACAGATCACTGGCGTATCACAGAGATATGAAATACAGAATTTTAAGAGACAAGCCTACGGAAAGATACCATACCCAGTCAACTTATTAGTAAAGAAGCAGGCAAGACGGGGCTCATGGGTGAAAAAGCAGCACAGTGAACATCAGGGAATGGCTGACGGATGAATGAGGAGTTGACATAATAAACAGACTGCCTTGTCTGAACGCAATCAGCGTCTGTTTTTATCATCTGACAATCAACTGTGGAGGTGTGTGAGCCTTGATTGTCCTGCCTCAACCAGTGTTGTTGCTATTGATGCAAAATGTGATCACAAAGTTAGGGTCTACTGCTACAGCCGGGCAGTGTAAAACTAAATTAATTTAAATACTAAAAAAAAAATATATATATATTTCCAGGAAAATACACGTTATGCTCCCGAATTGAAAGGAGAGCAAAGTACTGCACCAAAGGCTTTTTCCTGGATGGAAAAGATGTTTTCACTCTTCTACGACTTCACCTTGCGAGGCAGACATCCAACAACTCGAGTGACAGGGGCTCGGACCAACTACGGTAAAACATAAGCCATTGCAGATGTCAGCGATTATCCGTAAAAGTGCCTGCATGAGTAGGAGATTGATGGCGGAATCATCCGGAACCACAACAGAGCGCGAGCAGCGAGGGGTCAAATGTTTGAGCTAATTTTCTCTTCGGGGGCCCTCAACACTCTCAAACCGATTACAGACTAATGTTTGATGGCATGTGGAAGAGTTGAACTGAGACTGGCAGAATAGCAGAATCTATAAGTAGAACGTATCCATCATTATAATAATACTCCTATTTAAATGCATGAACAAATGCTTTGCTGCAGGAGTCACATGCATTTATATGAGTCTTGAGTTTGCATTCTGATTGCTGTGCAGATATTCTTTCTGGTTACAGTCAAACACTAACTCCTTTGTAGAGAGGTGAGGTTGTTAATGTTTTGGGGGATCTTCAAGTTAAATACGGCTTCAACTGTTAAGCACAATTGTTTCTGTCACAATGGACACAATGTTGAAGAGCTCCATACAGTGCACTGAACATCTTAAGCCTAAACAAGGCCACTTGCTGAGGGCAACATATTCCACATGCCAGATAAGAAACCTCATTTTCCTGTCAGGAGTATTAGAAAATGTTTTCACACAAACAATTTCATACTCCTCTGCCTCTCTGCACTGCTGTGTTTCTCCCTCTGCATTAAAAAAAAAAAAAAAAAAGTCAGTGTTGGTCTGATTCCGGATGTTGGTACACAAGCGCTGCACATCCCCAAAGCCTGTTTCATGTCGAAGCCGTCTAGCTGCTGGGATTGCTTCTTTTGCTTCTGTAGCGGTGTTTGTGTGAAATGGCTGGCTGTGTTTTGCAAGGGGCGGTTTAAACTACGGGGTTTGTGAGTGCACCGTGTTGAGTACAAGCGTTGGTGGCTTGTTATGCGCTGATGGGAATCTGTGATCTTTGGTAGAATAACAGTTAAGTGCGTGAAATGTTTTAAATGGTCAATCCAGTGTGGATGTGGGTAGAGCAGAACAAAATGTGAGTCATGAAAAATCTGAGTAAAACTTCTCTTCAGAGCCAAACTGGTGACTCATTTACCAGACTCAACGAGGAGGCTGCATATCACCTGTTTTTCGTTTTTTCAGCACAGGTCCTGTGCAAAGCTTTGTTTCTCTGTCAGGGCCTATTCGTTGGTCTTAACATATAGTGTCTTCACAGTGTTTATGACAATTTTTGTAGTAAATGTAAGCAATTCTTCAAATAAATCTTCAAAGCTGTAGTGTTACGTCCATGTAAGTTTGGGGACTGAACGCAGAAATACATGGGGCATGGACCTCGATACCTCTAAAAGTCCTTGTAGCAACTGATGTAATTCTTACCATATAGCTTGTGAAAAGTAAACAGTCCTTTAAATGGGAAACAAACATTGTGCTGATTTATATGGATGTCATGAATTTGTAACTGATGTCATGATTTACTAATATGATATATCCTATATTGCATTTTTAATCTTTACTATTGCAAAATAATGACTAATTGTAGTTCAAAAGTAAGTTAATTTTTACCAATAAGTTACATTAACAGTTTTATTTTATATTTTGAATACAGTTCTTTTTTTGATTTACAGGACATGTTGCCATATCCTCCAAGCATTTCCACTCAGTGAAGTTGAGCAAATGTGATAAAATCCATTACTTCAAACATGGAATGATAAACGTGATATGTACTAACAGTAGCTATGGGTTTTTACTATATTTTACTAAAATATCTTTAAATTCAAATTTTGAAAAGCAAAGCAAGGACATGAAAACATTTTGTAAGAACACTGGTAGACTGAAGACTGTAAAGCACAGCAGTCATCCCCGCTGTTAACCGTTCCCTGGAGAGGGCCGGCTATTTACAGCAAATAACTGGCTTTATGTGGAGGTGGCTAAGATATGCAGAGTCACATAGGAGAAAATCCCTGTCTCTTGAGGGCAGATTAAAGAAAGAAATGGATGTATTCTACAGATTTAGAGGAATGTGCTTAATGCTGACTGCAAATACAAGTATTGGTATTCCAGGAATACTAACATTGTCAAAGCAAAGGAAATCTGTTCACATTTAAGTTTGATAATATCTGTATGTTTATTGAAGGCTTGTTCCTGTTTTAATAATCAACTGCCTTTAGATGACTTTGATTCTTTGGCACCAGCTTTAGCACAAATAATGAATTAGTTACTATTTACTTTATTGTCCTTTGGGAAATTCATTTTATCTCTAATGCAACTGTCAGACAAACACAAAGAAACAAACACCAACCTTGAGACTGTAACCTTACAGGTAAATTAAACTAATAACCAACAATGCAATGACAAACACAACGGGCATGCCAAAATATAGCTAGAAAAAGTGAATATAGCTCAGCCTAAAATAACAACAATTAAGTGAAACCTCCACACACACCCACCCAGACTCTGCCAGAGACACTTTGTTTTTTTGTAATACAATGCTGGTAGGTATGAAAGATTACAGGCACAGTTTGTTTGAAAAAAAAAGCAGCCTGCCTTCAGTCAGTAGCACATTCTTCTAAATAAATACTGTATTTTTGTTCTCACTACAAACTGCCTATCCTTTCCTTATCACTCAGGACTCGGAGCAACATCATACCATTTTGTTTTTTTCTTCTGCAGTTTATAACTTTATTACTACACACAATGAAAAGTATCAGGCAATGAAACAGAAGGTTAGAGTTTTCTCTCTATGAATGAGCAATAGAAGAGAGCCAACATGTTTTAACATGCTGGCTGCAACATGGAACATTTGCATCCACAAATTGTCCACAACCAATGGGTGACTTCACGGTGGCTATGTGCACTTCTTTTGTACAGTGTATGCTGAAGGTTAGTATATGTCAGGTCTTGTTGCAGAGAGCCATTTGTCAAAACACACCTGTATTGGACGTAATGTATGTGTCAGATAAGATGGTGATTCTGAGTCATGTACGGTTCAAATACCTGAGTTTTTGTCTGGACACCTCTAATAATGATAAATGGAGTGACTGAAGGGCATATCATCAATGAAAATACTTATCAAACTCATACTCCCCATTGTATGACCCCAACTCATAATATCCTGTTGAAATCCATGTTAATACCAGCAAGTGTTCTGAATCTAAATAAGCAGCGTATCAGTTGGTCCCACAGAGGCACAGGCTTATGAGTAACAAACCAAACACAAAATCCAGGGTTGGGGTTAGGTTAAAAACTGACTTGGATAAATAAAAAAGGCAATTTACATGCAAATGATAATGCTGGCATTTGCTGTAATTGCCATTTGTACGGCTCATCTGAAATTGTACAATGGCGGCACCTTCAAACTGCAGGGAGGAACAAGGAGACAAAAAACATTGACAATGGGCTCAGATTGTAAGATCTTAAGTGTTCAGTACATTGCCTTGTCAAATTAAGTTACTCAGCCTGACAGTTTATCAGTTTCTATATTACTACATTAAATTTGTTTATTTTTAAGATCTCTTCAAGAATCAGTCAAACATGGAATGAATGAATGGTGTCCCATTACTTGAGCTATTTTGAGTGCACACTTCAACTTGCAGCTGCACTGATTGAAAAGACTACGAAAGACGTTGGCATTGCCAAAATCATTTGAATTCAAATCTTTCTGATCACAGGCTAGCTACAAAACATGTTAAAAAAAATGACATACTTATACTCAATGGATGCATGGTAATTCCAGCAAGATGAAAGGTTTTGATATGGTTTTTGGTAGCAAGAGAGTCTGCTTTCTTTCATCTTTGAGATGTAAAAGCAGGGATACCATAAACACACACACACACACACACACACACACACACACGTTCAGTGCAAGCGGACACAGAGATGCACGGACAAGAGAAGATCATGAACTCACACTCCCATATGACCAATAATTTAAACAAATAAATGTATCTTAGTTAGAACCAACTAGCTTAAGATAAAGCTCTAAAATAAAAAAAATATATATTATTTAGCATTTAGTTCAAGGGAGAGAATAAGAAGAAAGCCAAACCAGGGTTTGCATGTGTTTGTATTCATTCCTTCATTTTAGAGATTATAGTGTTCCATACTGGCTGTTTTCAGTAATTCCTTCATACAAAGCTGATACCTTAAGTATATATAGTTATAAATTTCACTGATCCGAGCAGATTTACGAACATTAACTGTTCTGTCATAAATGCACATTTTCTTCTGAGAATTACGTCGGTTCAACTGTCTCCGAGCAAAACTAAGTATAAAGATTATTCAAAACGGATTTATATTCTGTTGTTTGAAAACCAAACCATGAAAGTATATTTGCTCACCTGTGCTGCCTCAAAGGCCACACAATGCGGCTATGTGATATTGATTCCTCGATTGATTTAGCGGACGCATTGTTCAGCTTTCTAATTATTTCATGTGCCTGCTGCTTTTGGTGCGACTGGTACCACTGTGAGTGGCCCTCGCTTCCTCGCTCCCTGTCCCCAGTGGGATGGTTAGCTGAGGGTATGTCTGCTCGAACAACATGGCAGCCGTGGGTTAGGAGTGCTGGAACACCAGTGGGAAGAAAGGCCATTTCTAATGAGCAGCTCAGGGATTCGCTTGCGGTAAAGACAAACCACAACAAAAGAATAAGGACAAAATGCTTCCATGATCACAGAAATTGGACTCAAGCTTTCTTTGGTGGTTTTTGTCCCAATACTGTTTTCTTTGAATTTAATATTTATATTGTAACAAATTTTATTTACAGGAAACAAGACAAACTAAAAGAATTCCACTGCTTGGAACAAAGTAACATACCTCTTTCCTTTATTACCACAACAAAGTTTAGTCTCAAAAGGCATAGCTGAACAACTGACAGCTCGAAGGAGCTGCTCTATGTTTCTTTACATCTTTGGATTCCCATTCAGGTCTCACAGCGGCTTCTTTTAGAAAGAGCTTTTTGCTCTGTAAGGACTTGTCAGTGACAACGACATACTGGTAGTTTATTAATTTAAACAGCTTCAGAGGCAAAAAAGGACAGCTGCCAAATGCCCACTCTGTTTAACATCAGTCTCTCCGAGGAGAAAAAAAAAAATTAGTCTGAAAGACTACTTTTACGAAAAAAAAAAAAAACTTGATTTGGCGGATTGTTGTTCTGTTGTCGTTCATGATAATAGCGAATATTCAAATTTGAATAAAATGTTAAAGTAAAGGAAAGTTAAGACAGATAACAGAAATATGTTTGGTACAATCTCAAGAAGTGATGTAACCTTGATTCAGTTATGGATATGAGACGAGACAGGAGAGAAGCAGAGAATGACTCAAAGAGAAGAGAAAGGAAACTCCAGTGGGGAATGCATCACAGTCATGGGGAGATGGGATGATTTGTTTCATCAACTATTGTTCCACGTCTTCTGTACACACCCGTTTGCCTCAGCACTTCAAAGAGTGATGGCTCGGAGACATCTAGGCTACTTGTTATTGATAGATGATGACAACTACATACAATCTTTTCATCTAGCTTCTACGCTACAGCTTGAGCTGGAATACTACTGCATGTTAAAAATGTCTCACAAAAGTGACTTGGCAACAGAACTAAAATCTAGTAGATATGACTGATTTAAACTTTAGAGGTATCTGGTAGAAGCAGACGGTTGATGTGGCTGCACTATTTATTTTCATGTGATCTCCTTCAGGCGTCCTACAGCATCAGATCAGGAGAGATACATGAACTTCACTTCTACGCAAGCACATGGCCAAACAGGCACTGGAATCTGCTTAGCGCTATACAGTTTGCTAAATTATAAGTTTGATCAGGAGAGACTAATCGAAAAAAGGGCGTAAAAAGTTATTATGAAATGAATTTATTTGATGTATGTGGACAATAGGAAAAAGAGGCCGACCAGTAGCAGAGCCTCTATAATTTATAAAAATCACACGTTATACTCATGGTTTTGACAACTACGGATTTATTTTGCTAACAAAGAAAGATCCATCTTGTGAAATATTTTCCACCATTAATGCGCACACTCACTGTGTTGACAGGGGAGACGGATACACATGACTCTTATGTAAAAACCTGCAGTTCTGGTGATTTTCATGCTTTGACTTTACTTGAGGAATTACATGCTCCCCCACAGGTTGGGAAAATGTCCGGGCTAGAAGATTTCAAAGAACCCCACCAAGTGGAAAACAAGGCTGATCTCAGTTTCAGAAAAAACATTTCGAGCATTTTATATTCCAGGGTTACGTGGCTAAAAACAGAAAAACAAACACACAAACAAACAAACAAAAAAAAACTCAAAAAGCATACAAATTTGCAAGCTTGCCAGTTAGGGCTAGTTGTACATGCACACTGAACCAATAGAGAATGTAAATAGAGTGATAGAGCGAGGTGTTATCTTACTAAAGGGGCATCACCATCCTCATCACAGCATGTCTTATAGTTATTATTGATTAACCTTGCAGAGAGATAAGTCAGCCAGGGTGGGAAGATTGGCTTCATGCTGGGCTGGCTAGCCACATGCCATCCCAATGAGCCTCTCCAGGTTGATGTCCATGCAATTTGACCATTAAGGCCAATCAACCATCTCTCACGTAGATCGAGCTCTGCTTCTATTTAAATGTCATCTGCTGCACCACTAAAGGATCCAGTTTGAGACATTTTTGCTCATTTGAAAGTTGACAGAGTGGGTCCAAAATGACATCTGAAAAGGGTACTGGACTCAATTTTCAATTTGCATATTGTATATGATGAATTAACCTTTGACTAAAAGCAGCAGGGTATAAAGGAGCCGTGGTGCAACCAAAAACAAGCTATTAGTCACTACATACAATCAGGTGGGGTGATGAAACAGCACAGTGCAGTCTCTTATGACTGTTTAAGCAATGTAAATGTTTTTACCCCGTGGCTCAGATGGTAAACTCCCATGAAATTGGTGAGCTGGTCTGTCAAAACAAACATAATTTGACATAACTCAGGGAAGTGGTGAGACCACCCCAGGAAACAGACCTGTTTTTGTAACTGGGACAAACTGCGGCAAAATTTGCTCTGTAGACGACCTTAAAGCTGTAACGATTGAACGGAGACGGGATGAGTGTCTACTCTTTAAATTCGGCAAACAGACTCAAGATTTCTTTTTAAAACAGCACTGAGGTATTTCTAAAGCTAGGAAAAAAAAAAAAAGAACCACACAAGTAGTTACTAAATAAAATAAAAGGGAATCTAATCCACATGCAACATAGTGCTTGTGCTCAGCACAATACCGAGCTGTACTGCAAACCACTGAAGCACAGTGAGCTTTCACTCAATAGACCTCCCATAGGGCAGTATACTGCACAGTACATGGTTGTCTCAGCTGTTAACCTCCTCCTCCTCCTCCTCTTCCTCTCTCTCCTCCTCCTCTCCCATGCTCCATTGTGTCTGGGCTGACTGCTGCTCAGACAGGCCTCTGGGTGGGCAGTTCAACAGTCAAGCATCTGCACGCACATCCTCCGACACCAGAGTCAAATGTCCTGTGTTTGGAATCTGCCATCGGTTCTCTGGAGAGGCCGCCCGCCTTCCCCACATCCCACACAATAGGCCCCAGACAAACACAGCCAAGCTGAACAAGGGAAAGGAAGACAGAGGGGGGCAAAAAAAAAAAAGAGACACTGGTTTTTGGGAAGAGCAGGGAAGAGGAATGATGGAGAAAAGCTGTGGACGTAAACAGACCTGCTTTGGCCATGTGAGTCAAATTTGTGAAAAAGAAATCCTTGGTAAAGATGAACTGCGCTATCTGTTCTCTCATCTGTTCCCAACCTGGATCTCACATTAATCATTACGACAAAGACATAGAGAGATACTGAAACCAACAGCAGCAACAGAAACATCACACTGTGACTGCCCAGTCGGCTGAACAAGCATGAAAGGCTGGCTGATAACCTGGTATGAGAAAAATCACTTAGAAATGTCAGTCTTTTTTCATTTCACTATTGGAGCCTAGAATAGGCTTAGTCTCTCAAGCCCTTCAAATCTCTGGATTACCCCAATCGTTCTAATTTAGACGTAGCCTCAAGCACAGAACAGGGCAATTTCCTCGTGTGTCGAAATTAATGAAGAAGATAATTTGCAACAATGGAAAAAAAAAAAAAAAAAAAAAAAGTACACACATGCAATCACACAAGCACCTACACACTTGCATGACACATGCACAATCACGCACACACACAGAAATACTCACACTATCCTTTAAATGAACCCCAAATGGGGCCAGAAAGTGAAGAGAGCTTACTGGAGTTGAAACCAAAACTAGGTTAGTACATCAGCAGTGAAACATGTGGGATTTGACACTCTTGTACAAAAGGTCTTGGATCTCGGCGTGCAGAAAGAGACGATAATAAGTTCATGAGAATTACAGCAAACGACAGCTTAGCATTTTTTATAACCGCTTGAAACCTAATGTTCCTGATATTTGTCAAATTATCCTTAGAGTGCTTTCAAAGTAAGATGGTGCACACTGTTTAACATTATAGTATGTTTCAATTGAAGATAGATCACACTTGAAAATCTTGTGCATCATTTCGTACAGTTTTCCCAGTACAGTAGCTCAGCCTCACAGAGTATTTGGTACAGTTTCTCTCTAAAATCTTGGGATTGTCACCTGAATTTGAAATTAGATTCAGTGAATTGTAACATTTTTTTCTCTGCACAAAAACCTGCCTGGTTAATGCCCATATCTTACAAACTCCATGCATCCAATTTGTAAATCAGCTTGGGATTGGAGACTAAAAATGTTTAACAGCAAACCTGATACACCCAAGTGATTCAACTTTTTTCTCAGTCCTGACAAAGCTCCAGCAGAGCTACAAAGGAAATTATGCATTGTTTTTGCAAGCAGTGTAGTACTCCTCATTACTAGTAAATTGATTTTGACATGTAAAATTGTTGGAGTTTCTATTTAATGTAAATACTTGGGGGAAACACAGTATTGAATTCCTTATAACAGGCAGAAAAATGTAATGAAACACCTTTAGAGAATACATTCCTGAATTATGAAATGTAATTTATGTTCATTAACATTCACGATGATACAAACTACTGATTAGTACTACTTGGAATGTCCCATTTTGGATGATATAATAATTATGACTGCTAATTAACTGACTTGAGATAATATAAAAGATGTGATGATAGGTTATTCCTTCTTACTGATTTTATTATAATACATTACTGAAAAATGTGTCATACCTTTAAAGCACAAAGCTCTGTTGCATTTACATTCCATTTTGAAAGGGCATTTCATTTCAGGTAATTGCATTATATAGCATTTTTACATTAATAGACACAATACAACTTTTAAGAAAAGTATTCTTTCTGAGCCAAACAATTGATAAGATTCTGTTTCCTCCATATCCACTATTTAATCAAAACAAATCAGGCAGGCAGACGATCTCTTACAGGCCAACTTCAATCTATTACCCATTAGAAGCCTGGGGGAGGTAAACAAATAGAAACACAATAATTGAAAACATCTCTTACCAGTAGACAGGGCTTGGACTGATCAAATTTAAACTGTTCATTACAGGAGCTTCCAGTTTAGACAGCACACATCACAGATTGGCTAAGTTGTGGTGGACTGTAGAGAATGTATCCTAAAACATGGACCACTGAAGTGTGACAGAGAGAAACACTGTAAATATCAGAAATTATAGCTGGTAGGCAGGCACTTAATGTTTGACGTTGGTATAAAAAGGGAGTGTAAATAAGTATCCCCCGTGTTAAAGTCTTTTCACAACAGGAAATTAAAGCTCAGTGACAGATATATTTTATTCAGCAGGAAAAGAGGAGTAGGGGAACAAAACCGAAGGAGTTGTCAGACCATCTCTCCCCCCTCTGTGAATCTGCATCTGTTGCAGTCTGAGAGACAGCTGTTCCTATGGGGAGAGGCAGCAGGCAGATAGAGCACCTCCGCTCTCCCTCCACGCCTCTCTACACACTTTCTTCATCCATGCATCAACCATCATACTCACTGGCAGCCTTTTAGCTTCATCCCGCTCCTCGGTACTGATACCCACCCTGTCGACACCCGGTTCATCCATCCACAGCCTTTGTTTCTCACCTCATTACTTCCCATTTACAATATGAATACATTCTAACAAGAACATCTTTTCTTTTATTACACTCCAGGAAGGTTGGTAATGTCTATAAGCACTATATGTGCTCTAGCTTTGTGTCAATGGGACAAGCCTGCAGCATAATTGGCGATTGAGTGCACAAAACATTAGTAGTTGAAGAAACCGATTGATCTGAAAAACCCAAATGATGCATCTGATTCCCCTACTAAGCCTTTTCAGTAGGGAAAAGGGGGAGGCACAGGTGAAGATGGAAAAGACTAAACAGAGGTTACTGAAGCCTTAGGGCAATTGAGAAACTTGTTAAAAAGAAATGCAACTCAATTTTATATCAGGAAGTTCATCCTAATGTTATACACATTCAGCACCCTTTTAATAGTGGCCAATTGTTCATCAATGCTGCCTGTTTTTGTGTAATAACTAGGACTTTACCTCAAGAACAACATAAATGTAATACATGTAAATAAATAGTTACAAAGCACACACTGCTGTCTGGAAAAGCCTTGAATATGGGCAATGACACATACAGGGCAGTGGGATGCAAGGTCAGATGATCCCACTGGTGGTCAATGTGGCTTACATGCATCATTGAACAAACCAAATCAAACGGCGTTTCGGCGTTCAGCCATCTGGAGATGACCACTAACATATAGTGGCGGATCTGTGCTGAATAAGATGTGAAGTTTTTTTTTTTATTCTACAACAATGCTGCTGCAAACTGAGTTGAATGCAATTGAGTCAAAATGAATACAAGATTCAAGGTTTTCAAGATTATTTCTTGTTGTTGTTTCTTTCATGTTGAAACCTGCATACAGGAGGATGATGTTGACGCCCACAGGCAAATGCACTCTTGTCCTCATCTCTGGCTCCCGCATGGCATAAAGAGGAAGATTCTCCACTGCCCTCAACTGATTATGAGGAACAACTGATTATGAGGTTAAACTGGTCAGGGTGATACTCAGCCTTTTTCCTGACTGCACGAGGAAATCCTGTTCACAATTCGGCCTTTGTTAACAACCCAGGTTTACGTACAGACCCACACTCAGCCCCAGGCAAAGATGTAACCATAAAATGAACTTTATATTACCTCCACCACTGCTTGAAGGAAGAAGTGATAGGAGCCAGGTTAACAACACTTGGTCCGCATACTCATACCTCCATACAAACATTTTGGTGTTGAAGCTTACACATACGGTTACTAGTCTCTTTGGGACAGCCCTGAGGAGTCCAGAAAGAAAGAGAGAGAGACAGTACACAGAGACTGAGAAAATATAAGAGTCAGTCAGAAGCCAATGCTGTACAAACATTATATTATGAGTATAAAAGGCACCGTGGAACACAGGAAAAAGAGAAAAGGAAAAGCAGCAACAAGAAGACGTGATTCACAGAATCCTAGCTGTGAATGGAGCGCACCGCTTTGTGTTTGTTTTAGCTGAGGCTGTGAAAGAGGCAGAGTTGAAAGCAGACTTACATACCCGTCTGCTCCCACAGACAAACACACGAGCGAGGATGACATCAAGCGCAGGTGAACTGAAGATATGATTTGCATATATTTGCTGTGGTGTTACACTGAATGCGATACATGCCGCATAAATCCCATATACTTTATGAGACAGCTAGTTAGGCGAGATGAATCTCAGGCCTTATACGTGTACTGCAGAAGAGGCAGGTAATAAGCCGTGTATTTATGAGGTGCAGTGGTGTCAGTGACATCTGCATAACCTATTCATGAGAGCCATGATGGAATCTCAGTTATCCTCCACTCCAATCTTACAGGTGACAAAAGAGGAATGCTGAGGTGAGGGTGGGGAATGATAATGAAGATGAAAAATAGAGAAAGGAAGCAGCAGAGGAAGGTAACAGTGACAAAGTGGTTGTGGAAGGATGAGGAAATAGGGGTAGTGGAGGGAGTAACAAGGGATGTACTAAATAGTGGGAGACAGACAAGGAAAAGGACAGAGAACAAGCGAAAAGATGAGAGTAAAATTGAGAGACGTACAGCTGGGAGAAAGAGCGAAAGAAGGAGGCAGAAGAGCTGATGCAGAGCGAGAGCAATTACCGGGAGAATGAGGAGAGTATTTCAATAAACCTGTACATGTCGATTCCGCCCGGCACATCCGCTCCTCGTGCCCTGCACTCTGCATACCAATGATTCAGACGCACCATAACTGGAATTCACAATCTATACAGACAGCAAGGGCAATGGCATAAGATATTCCTCCAGAGCACGAAGGAGGGAGGAGGACAAACAGAGACCAGCTACATGTAGTTTCTCTCTTTGTTTCCTTTTTTTTTTTTTATTCACTGACTGAGAAGAGGACATGTGGCTTAAGTGAGGGAGACATGGGAGAAAAATTAACCTTAAAGATAAACTTTTTACACCACACCCATATTTCTGCTTAAATCTATTCATCCCTTTAGCTTGTGGTACATTCAATCCCACTCTACAACTACCTTAAGTGCTTTAATTTATCATCATTGATCGTTTTATCAGTGAGACTGCACCAAAAAATACCTGTTGAAACCTGACCTGTTCACTGTTGCTTTACCTGTGCTGCCTTCAAAGTGGAGATGAGGGACATGTTCTGGACCCCAGGGGTTTTTCCTGTCTCCACAACGACAACAGATGGCACTCGACTCTGCCTGGGCATGACGTCAGGAAGACACAAGGAGGGCCGCAAAACCGCCAAGAACACAGGGACCTCCTTGTTGAGGTTTACCGCAGGGTATGGCCAAAGGGAGCAGACATCTTAATCTCTATACCACTAGCATGATTCCAAGGGGATGAACGGCAGTCCAGTAGCTCATCACACAATAACGACTGTCCTTGGCTTCGGCAGACACCCAAATACCAAAAATTATAATTCTCCGAGGAACAGTCAGCATCCCAGAGGACCCGAGTTCAAATGTGATCAAGGGGATCAAAAACAGAAAAAAGAACAAACTCCATGTCTCAAGTTGGTAGGTGTCAAGGCCAAAATTAGATTTCTCAGAATTTAGAAAGCTCCTTTTAGAGCCAGAGAAGATAATAAAGAACTGGTTTTACAGAGTAAGTAGTAATCCCTGTGACAAGTAAACTGATCTTTGTGTGGAATACCCTTTTAAGTATCAAATACTCAACTAGCTGCATGTAGGATTATAAGGTAGCATTAAAAAGTTACTATAGTAGATTGCTTTTTTCAATATGTTCTAAACAAACCCTGCCTAACGCCACATTACAGCCATGGTTTAGAGCTATGAGCAGGCAACACGGAAGAAGTGTGTTTTGCTGTTTTAGAGAAGTATATGGAACATACTGAAGATACAGATTAATTGAGAAGCAGAGTACAGTAGATTACGCTTAAATTCTCATGAACTTCTCAAACCGCTTTCACGATTACCCGTGGTCAGCGTTTGACATTCAAAAAGGTATATTATTAGTGGGTGAAGTATTCCATTAATGTTAAAGGCAGGGTACACAATTTATCTTAGAAGCATTTTTTGTTAGATTTGTTGAAATTCTTTCAAAAATCAAATGCTCTGACACAAGGCCTGTAACAAGCCTGTCCAATCATTTCATTAGGCCTTATTATTGACTGGACGGCCTACCTGCGCGCACTCTACGCATCCACTCATTGCACATGATATTCCTGATATCTAACGTTTCTAACGTTAGCTGTTGCTAGTTACCCAGCAATAAACTCAACTGTCAATAAAATTTCCCAATACTAACATGCCAGATGGACAGCTGTGAATACTAACAATAGCCATGTTCGTTGTTCGCGTTCGTTATGATGATGTTCGGTGTTTTCTTACATGTGGATGAGACATGAGGTAGTCGGGTATGTCTATGCGAGAGTTTCTTGGGCAGAGGAGCATGGCTTATGCAAATATATGTATATGCTCTCTGGTGGACTCGTCCTCCAGCAGTAGGCAGTGGACGTTCATGTGTTTTTTGGAGAGAGGCTTTGGAGGGAGGGGTGGGATTTCCTCGGTTGGATACTGTCAAAATCTAGCTTATCTTGCTGGTTTCTCCAGTTACCTATCCCAGCTTTAAGTGGACTTTCAGCTGCTCTGTCATCAATAGCTGACTTGGGGACACATTCTATTTTATATCGTGCACTACTCAGCACCATTTGTCCCCCCAATGCTTTCTATCTCCATTGTGTACGCCTGGTCTTCTGTTACCTGGCCTTACCTGGAGGGCTATAATAACTACATTAACGCTAATAATGGATTATTGATCATAATGAATCAACTAGTTTTTACGCTTACGCCAGCATCTGTCCTGCTGAGCAAGAAGGTAGGGTGGAAAAAGTCCCCATAATTCCTCTGTGGAAGAAAGGCCCAGAGCATTAGTTTGTGTCTGAATGATGAATCGCTGCAGCGATAGGACCGGGGACCTTTTCTGGTTGGGTTGAGAGCAGTGAGTGCGAGCAAAGGCCACCATGATACCTATGCTGTGATTAAAGTGAGCCATGTAAGGTTAAGCAGATAGGTGTGCCTCAGTGACGAAGCCCCGCTAAGGATACTTAGCCCTGATAGGTGATTAACAGGTAAGACATTTAAGATATTTGCTGTTTGCTGACAAGGAAAGGTTCAGGTTACTGCTAAAAAGAGGAAGGACAAATTAAACATCATACTGCATGTCTATGATGAAGCAAACCAAAAGATCCAAGGTTTTCTGTTTTTTACCTAATTACAAAAAGTGTTGTCAAATAGGACTGAGTGACTACTTTTACGTTAGCTATGTTCCTTGTTTGCATGCACTACTACTCTACTACTCACAAATCCTATATATGCATGTGATGAGTGGCTCTCTAGTAGGACACTGGTCTACTATGAATTTTTGGATTCAGGCCACAATGTGAAACTTTCCAAGGTTGAGGGGTCTCGGTCCTGAAGACCATTTTGAAAAAACCTTGTTGGTGAGAGTGGAGAGATAATGGTCTCTCCTCTCTCAAAAACTATCATCAAGGTACACTTACAATGCCCCTTCTACCTCAATCCAAACTGTTTTTACACAGGGCAGCCTCAAAAAGGTGTCAATGTGTGCAGCAGTGCGCAGCTCAAAGAAAGAATGCGTGCTGAAAACATTTTTGAAATATAAACTAAAAAACAACACAAAAGCTGCTCTGTGGTCTGATGAGGAATAGACCAGAAAAATTAAACTGTGCTGGCCCATTTTCACCTCGGTTCAAAAACACAATGACTAGACAGGAAATTGACAATGTAATAGCATATTTTGGAGCATATTTTGGGCAATTTGTCATTTTCTGACAGCAAGCTCTGTCCCTATGAATTGCACTACTCTCAATACAAAAAAAAAAAAAAAAAAAATTGAATTGAACTGACAAGAATGGATTTTGCTTGACCCAGCTAGAAAATGAAAGGCACGAAAGCAACATGAAATGTTTTCATCTGGGAGTGTAACACAAATGAAAGTATTTCCCCTTTCATTCAGACAGGAAAGAAAAATCATGGTATGATTAGATGAATTAAACACAAACCTGAATTCTTCCATAACAAGCATGCATTTCCACCCATTACCATGTGTGCACTATGGAAAGGTGTGGCAGGGTTAACAATCGTGTAGTGGGTAGGGGAGGGGTGAACAGATGACCTTGAAACAATGTCATGCCATGAACACTCCCTAAATACAGATTCAGAGTTGATTTTGGGTACCATAAATATTCTCATATTAATTTGATTTTAGTATTTGTATGAAGATACTTAGGAAAGTCGCAGCACACAATCCTGCAGCCTATAGTATTTGAGATCTGTGCTGATGCAGTTACTGCACAGGCCGAGTATCTGATCTTTTCCCTGCTGTTTTCTACTGCTATTAGAAAACAAGGACTCATTTTGTTTTGTGGTTTGGCCATTGACAGAATCCTGGCTGCAGCTGAGCTGAATCCTCGCACCATGTCTGCTTTAGTCAGCATTGCCTCCAGAGCACGTCTCCCAGTCACGCACCAATAACCCCTGACTGAAACGACTGGTAAATAAATAGGCGCAGCTCGTTGTCTTGTCTCCCCCTGCTAAACATGGAAATACACAAACCCCTGATTGCACAAGAGGGAGAAAATAGTAGGAGGGCAAATTAAAAGACTTGGCAGTCAGTTTCTGCCAAACCAGCGGTAGAATGTTTTTGCTTGCCTGGACACATTCCTCATGCGTCCCACCCTATTATTATTAGAAATGTGTGTATATGTGAGGGTCTGTGTGTGTGTGTGGTGTGCCAGGCATGCCGAGTATGTTGAGAAACAGCGTCTCTTTTTCTTGATAACCCACTGTACTTAAGTTGTGTCCTTCAGCTGTCATGCTTGGTATATTAGAAAATACATCATTAGACATGTGGTGATGATTTCAGTAGAGCAGTGAGTCCACAGAAATTGTAAAATGATTAGAACTTGGTTGTCCAAACTCTTGCCTGGAGAACAGTTTTCCAAAGGAGCAAAGATGAACTGCTACCAGGACGAAAACCTCCCAGATGATGGACATACATTATTGAAGGTTACTGGTGGGGTTTCACAGCCCTCAGTGCTGGTCCTCAAAGTGTTGATTCTGTGAAAATACTATTTCTAAAAAGGGATCTGAAGAATCAAAGGGAACTAATCTTAAATGGATAGTTAGACATCTGAGTAAATTATTACTGACTATAAGTGGAACAAAATCTGTTTAGTGATTTGTTGATTTATAATTCCGCTTTCTTTAGTTTTATTTTGTGAATCTATTTTTATTCTAGCTGTTCTAATAAATTATTAAAGTTACAGTAGAAAACACTGAATAATAATATTACACCCAGTACACAAACTTCAGATAACTCTTTTCTCTATGTTAAAAGGAACAGGAAAATATGCTTATTTAGTTTCTTGCCAAGGGTTAAAGCTTGATACCACTGTTCTGTCCGTTAAATAAGAAGTTACAGCCAGGACACGGTTATCTAAGTTTATCTACTGGAAGCAGGGAGAGCTAGCTTTAACATAGTTTAAGGGTAAATGGATCAGCCTACCAGAACTACTAAAGCTCACTAATAAACACGATATAACAAAAAAGTGTAAAAATATGGTAAATTATTTTTTCTTAAGGAAACATGATCTGAAATAAAAAAGATAAAAAAACACTAAAATTTGGGTTATGTGACTGCAGCAGCAAAAATAAATTCTGTTCTAAGGCAGGACCCGTGTTTACCACATTAAACCATGTCTATGCAGAATAGGCCACAGTCAGAAATCAATTTCACCCCCCTGGAATCTGCATTCCTCTAATTCTTGCTAATATTGACTGGGCTCCAGGTATTTGAATCTATTTTAATAGAAGCAGTGTGACCTTGGATTCAAATGAAGCACATTATTCAGCAGGGAAAATCCGAAAGTGAGAATGCGTGTGTGCAAGATCGTGAACAGGCTGACAAACACACACACACACACACACACACACACACACACGCACACACGCGCGCACACGCGCACACGCACGCGCGCGCCACGTAAAAACACCTCCCACCTCCTGCACTGCATCCCCAGCAGTGACAGAGACCACACAGCTCGCTGTGCAATCACTCCGCTGCCTCCGCTGTGTATTTACCACTCAGAGACAAATGGTCTCCTGGCACTGTAGCACTTTAATGAGCCTTGGGGGGTCTGCAGGATTCACATTTATCAAAACAGTTTTATTTCAATTCACCGCCATCTCCTAGTGTACACACACGTGCACACACAAAGAGACAGAGGGGCATAAAAAACACTTTGACTTCCTAATGGAATATTCCATGATGAGGCAGCAGGCAGGGCAGACTGCGCAGTTTTCAAGCAGTGCGCCCAAAAAGGTACACAGGGAGCTAAAAATCATCACAGTTTGGTACAAGTGAACCTTAATGAAGGATGACAGCAAGGAAGTTGTGGCACCTTGTGCAGAAATGTTGAAAGCTGAGATTAGTATGTTTATGAAAAGGGCACAGACTTGATGGCTGTAACTGCGTGCATTGCTTGTCAAATATATGAGAGAGAGAGAGAGAGAGAGAGAGAGAGAGAGAGAGAGACCCAATGTGCATCAGAAAAATAGAAGGAACAAAAAGAAGGGATAATTATTTCCTGATCAATAATGGAACATGCTCTGGAATGCAAAATCCCAGTGGAATTTCAAACCTCTAATAGAGCTTCTTTTATTGATTTCAGTTCACATAAGGAGTAGTCTTACAGTATTTACAATGCTAAGGTCTCCTCTATTCTTCATTTGTCAGGTTTGAACAGGTTTGGTTTTGAATTGCCATTTAGTTTCATGTCATTATTCATTGACATTATGCTCCTGTTGGCCATTTTCTGTGAAGGAGGGTTTGCCAGCCAGTCAGAACCAACTGTTGCATACTGTACGTCACGCCACTGTCATTTTCATACGACGCAGAAGCTGCTGTGGTAAGCAGTTAGCATTTCCAGTTCAGCAACTCCACTGCTGCATTCTTAAGCCCACCTACAAAGCTTTGATTGGCTTCGGTTGTGTTTCCAACCCTGGGAAACCCCCGTCTCAACATGAGACCTATTTGACTTGCAGAAAAAATAAATTTAAAAAAAACCTGAGATCTGAGAATCTGAGAACAATTCCGAAGTTCTGCAACCAGGCTCCATACCATCGGGTCAGAAAATGTATTCGCCATCCATTTTTCCCATTGGGTTTCTCTTTACTATGGCAGATGGTATTGGTTCAGGTCCGATGATTCAGTGGGTTTTGACGGAATCAAACCCAACATTTGTAAACAAACTGACCCAACAACAAAAACTAAGGAGGAAAACTACCAGATTAATTGTTTAGTCTATACATACATAACGAAATAATGATCAGAGTCCAAGGTGATATTTTCAATTGTTTGAATTGAATGAGCGATAGTCCAAAACCCAAAAGATATTCATTTCACAATAAAATAAACCAGGGAAAAGCAGCAAATCTTCACATTTGAGAAGGTTGAACCAGCAAATCTTTGGCATTTTATGTTGCCAATTGGCAAATCGTTATTGAGTC
Source organism: Lateolabrax maculatus (assembly GCA_031216445.1). Taxonomy (NCBI): domain Eukaryota; kingdom Metazoa; phylum Chordata; class Actinopteri; order Acropomatiformes; family Lateolabracidae; genus Lateolabrax; species Lateolabrax maculatus. The sequence continues at coordinate 10,294,138 of CM062212.1, read as the reverse complement.
AGCACTTCCAACAAGATAATGTTTTACATATAGCATGATACTATCCTGCATGTGTGTGAGTCTGTGTTTACACTACCTGATGCCTTGGTTAAAGATTCTGTCTAGAGTTGACAGATGAGGCCACAGCTGCCCATTAAGGATCCACTTACTGTAACTTCCCCCTCTGCTAATCCTTCCCATCAGCCATCATACCTTCATTTAGGCCAGTGGCTGACATCCAAATGTGCGTGAAAACACACACACGCACACAGCCATGCAACACAATTCATCAGATCAATTAATTAGTCCATGACCACTCATTTATCCGCTTTCCTATTCAGCCATCAATTCCTGCCATGTAGTATAAGCACATCTGTAAGTCCAGTGATGTGTGTGTGTATGACCTCAGAGCCGGGCACAGCCATTTCATTAGCGGGATCAATTTACCTTAACATTTGTTCCAGTTTGGCACTCGGGGGGGAAATACTGACACAAATGGAGAGAAAAGAGAGACTCTAGGTGGCTGAAATCTCCTCAATCTGAGTCGACAGCTCAAACCTGAGCATATGGCATCTTGTTCTCTTTGAGCATAATGCGGTTAGTTTAAAGTGAAAGACTGGCAGACTGTGCATGGCAATGGGATTACATATAAAGTAATTAAGACCTCAGAGGAACTGGTTTATCTTCATTCAGATTACCTGTCGTGGTTGACGTCTCAGAGTGGGTGGTTTGGCTTAAAGATGGCCACCGCTTCACCTATATTATCTAATCAAGCCAATTCATTTAGCATCAGGGATCTTTGTGTGTCTTTGTTTGAACCAATTTTAACTTTATCTATTTCAGTTCTAATGTAACTAAGTGCCACAGAATATCAAAAGGTCAAAGCTTGGGGTGTAACAGCTTTTTATGGAGGCATCATAACCTCTCGATTATTGGTTATGGTTTTAACATGTTTTTCTTACCACTATTCATAACAACTTATTACCAAAGCTTTCAAAATGGTAAAATTCTTCTGAACATCTATGTTTTCCCAGTTTTATTGTGATACACTGAAACTTTCATTATTTAATTAAGAAAGATTTTGTGAAGATGCCCTACTAATAATTTGCCCATATACTTCTAAGGCTAATATGTTTCATAGGGTATGGAAAGTTATTTTAGAAATGAATTCCAATTTTTCCCAGAACATCCTTAGTGTGTCACTGAAAACCGAAGCATCCCAAACTCTGCACCTCTGCAGAGTGACACCAAGGAGAGGCTGTCAGGTTGTCATATAATTGCTCTCTTCTTGGTTGCCATCTTTAAGTGCATTCTCTGGGTCTCGTTCATCCCCTAGTGGCTGGGTTATATTGGTCTATGAAACCAACCAGTGTTAGCAGTCACACGTGAAGGTCTCTGCAGACCTAGACAGAGAGGGATGTTACGGGTTCCCATACGTCCCAAAGGCTCACTGTGTACACACACCCGCCAAATCTCAACAACACATCACGCAGACATGCATGTCAAGCAAGCTGACTGGTTGATACAACTCCTGTTGGGAGGCGGGTTAGAATCGTTACAAGTATAAAAACAGCCACGCAAAAGTCTCAGAACGACCCACTTTTACTGCGAGAAACATGCCAACCTTAAATCGTACTTCCTCTGTTTACATAAATTGACAGAAGAGACAAAGAACTGAGGTGCAACTGTCTGAGCCAAGGTTCTTAACAGTTCCAAGGCTGCGTAATCTGCATGATCCTTTGTCACTGTAATTCTGCTGGAAAGACTTCCTAGGAACCACTTGTTGATTGAACAATTGTGATTAGTGATGTCTTTGCTTTGAATTTCAGTTTTTTTCCTTTGATGAGGAAGAAATGGTAGTGTGAGCATAAATAGCAACTATGACTGAGCAGCCCGACAGCAAACCTTGAGAAAAATCAACACTTTATGTATTCCAGCGGGATTTATTCCAAGGAAAAACCTAGTGTTTAGCAGACCACTGGTTTGTGATTTCATGAGTGGGGATCACTATTTAGTTCACCAATATAGCAGACGCTGAAAATTTAAATATAGCAGATATAATTGTAGTGAACAATGATCACAGGGTTCTGAGAAAGTGATCTGACTACAGAAGATCAAAGTCATTACGCCGGCTCCACGCCTCCACCTCTAACCCCAATCTGACAAGTGCTACAGTATAAGTTTACTGTTTACAACAGCCCTCCCACACAAATGTGTCAACCAAGTATCTGTGTACCCTCACCACTCGTTGTTAATGAACTGACACTCAGTTTGGCAGCAGTTTCCTGGCGCAGCAGGCTGAGCGCCAGCCAAACAGCCTTTGGAGAGCGTTACTGCTGACCGCCAGCTGGATTAGAGGGTTAACCAATTAGCAGTAAGAGGATGGGTCAGAGTACCGAGTCAATCCCAATCTGTAGCCGAGCCGGCTGAGAACCTGCTAATCCAGTACATGGTCGCAACCTCCAACACTAGGGGCCACACAGGTCACGGAGAGGGAGGGAAGAGTAAATGAGAGCTTCGTTTCGGCGTATTTTGGTTTGTAAAATAGTTTTTCATTATTAGTGTTATTAAACTACCAATATGGAGGGATGAACTGCAAATTAGCTGTATACAGTAATAGACAGGAAATTGATTTCTATTGCTTCCTCTTTTTTCAGAGAAACAAATTATATGAATTAATTCAGTCATATTTTAAGAGTGATTAGGCAACTGGGTGTTCATTTCATGTATTTTAAAATATTGTTTCTCCTTTTGAAGGGGAGGACATTATGCACAGAGCAAATCAGACAGAAAAAGATGAAAGCTTAAGAACAAAGCTATCAACATTTGTTTTGTTCTCCACTTTCTCTGCACGTGCATCAAAAACAAGCATTTATGACCGTACGGTTCATGCACAATCACACTGTACAGCAAAGAAGTGCGTAGAGGAAAACGCATACACCCCCCACGCACATCGAATGCCATGTATATACACACATAAGCACTGGTGTTGTTAATACAATGATTATTGAAAGCCATCTCACAGTTTCCTTACATCTCCTATTCCGTTTCCTTTTGCTTCACAAATAATGGAGCCTGCACAGTTACACACGATGTCTGTTCATTTGCAGTACGCTGTAGCTCATTATGGTTCACTGCTACTGCCACAGCGGCTTTGATGAGGAAATGCACAGCTTGCTTTCTGTGTATTAGAACAACTGCAGTGTGTCTGGACCTGCTTTAGGTTTAACTTTGAGGAAATCTCATCCAGTCAGACTAGATGTTAATAGCAAGATGCAAAACTAATGTGATGACTGCTTGAGCTCATTTTATACAAGCTTCCTCTATCTATTTAGCTTGGCTTATCTGCAGAAAAGATCATTCTGGTTACGGTTGCCGGTAAGTCTGAACAGATTGTCGTTTTTTTCCCCTCTCATATTTGGAAAAGGGCTGAATCTCCATGGAGACCCTGACAATGTCACCTCCAGGTTCACGAAATCCACCTTTATCTGATCGGTTCACTACTTATGTACTTGTATAATGTAATTGAAAAGATGCTATAGATTAGTGTGTTTATGCAGATTTGTTTTTCACTGCAGGAGATATAACAGTGAAAAGCATATTAGTGAAGCTATGACCTCACAAACATTTTAATTCATTTTATACTGCACAAGTAAATATCACTAATATGTGTAGCTTCGTTCATCTACAGCGTGCCCTCTGTTTTCTGTCTATTTCCCAGCTTCCCAGTTCCTGTTAACCTTGTGGTTCCAAGTGCTGTTTTTAGCTTTTCAAGTGGAAGTGTTGTTAGGAAACCATTGACCATTTTTGGTTGTAAGGCTTTTAGTCTGACAGGCAGTCATGCGGAAGGTGCAGAGACACTCAAACACCTCCTTCTGTTGGAGGACACACACAAATCGCTTTGCTGGCATACATGCACGCACGCACACACACACACACACACACACACATATCCCTTTAACCAATTTAATGGCTAAAATGTGTTTACATGAATTATTATGCTGTGTGAATATTGGTTGGGTTATTATTATTAGTTACATATTTGGCCGGGCTGTCAATATTTCCAGAGGTCTTTCTATTAATCCAAGCATTTTCTAAGGTATTGGCTTTGTATTTTTAAAGGACATTTAAATCGGTTCATATAGCCATATTTCCAGACATGACAGGCTTATATTTATTATGACCTTTTCAAAATGTAATGAAAATGAAATAAACATTTTAAAAAAACTGTCTTTTATCTTTTAATTCATGCTTGCACTCGATCTTTAGATTCGTCTTTCTTCAGTCCTGTTCCCTCACCAGCTGACTGACACACAGACTTGCCTGAGGAGAGAAATATAAATTCTGGGCTTATCAGTCAAATGGGATGTAAGTCAGAAGGGGTTCACCTCAGACAGCGCATACAGAAAAGCCAGATAAGGCACCAACTCTAAATTTGAAATGTATTATTTGAATAAAAGTAGAAATTCTCTGGTGAGAGTGAAAGAGTGAAGCCATGAAGGACCTAAATTTAAATTAGATATGATCCACAATGAATTAAACGGAATTGATGAAAATACTCAGAGGAACAGCAGAAAGGAGTATGTTTTACAATCTGAACAGCTAAATGTTTCAGTAGCGTATTTGAGGACAGAGTTGCATAAAAACAACTCCAACACATTACCCAAAAGCTTCTTTAAAACAGGTTTAACATGAGTTAAATAAGCACAGGGGATATACCCAACTTAGATGTGGGACGACTCTCTCCAACACAGCAGCAAAGCTACTGACAGTTCTATAAATCCTGCTTCTATCTGCATCGCGCTAAATGTGCCATCCAAATTCCTAAGCCCCTGGTGCTAATGGTACGCACTAAACTGTCAGATTAAGGCTCATTTACTCCCAGCAGGGTCTTCAATTACCAGTGATTAAAACCCCCTTCGGTGTTCTGTTTTGAGAAAACAGGATCTGTCTAGATTAAGAAGCGCCCAGAGAAAGACAGAGCAAGACAGTGAGGACCCAGGTGGGTGTTTCAGTTTACTTACCTTCAAGGAAGAGATGTTGTTTTGTGTACAAACAAATGTATCTCCAGATCTGTGCCACGTATTACTCACTATTACTTTCTTAAATTTGTGTCAAGCAAGTTGTTGGCGTCACTGGACTGTACAAGCTTTGCTAGGATTTTATAAACTTTAACTACACATTCCATTGGGTTAAGCTCATTATTGTGGATAAAAAGCATTAAAAAACATGAACATACATTTAAAAAACACACTGCATTGACATAAACACCTCTCAGTATGACAGAATATAATTCAACATTACCACAAATAGCCTCCAAACTGACCATAAAGTTAAACAAATGCTTCTCTAGAAATAAAAACAGGTCATTGAAAACCTTTGCGAGGGCAGGATTTATAGAAGGGCTGTTGACTGCAACTGAGCATGTTGATGGACGGAAGTGAAAATGGACTTTGAGTGGATTATTTTAAAAGGTAATGGCTTTTTACAGTGTAGATGATTTTCAAACAACTTGGTGACAGCATTTTGAATCTCTGGAAAGAAGCTCAGTGTCGGGCGGATGTCACTGCAGTTCAGTGTTGTGAACAAACTTTGTCAAACTTTGGTAGTTTGACAAACTGACTGGAATAAACTGGTATGTGTCACCCAAATGTAAGGTAATTGCATGTTTGTTGTGGTTTTTAAATAGCTTTTGTGTGACATTGGGGTTCTTGCCTGCATCAGGCTTTATCTATACATACAATACTTGTTTGCATAATAAACTCATGGCTTATTTTGGTCTTGTCATGGGTTGAGTTTACAATAGTAAAAAAATAAACATAATGACAGCCTTGTCCCTTAATATCGGACTTTTAATATCAAGCACTATGATCTGAACTGGCTCAGGACAGTGCTGCTAAGTAGTCCTAATCTCCTCAGACAGTCAAACAGAGGCGGACAGTTCAGTGGTAAACAGATAAAACAGGACAGAGCTACTCTATTAGAGCAGAGGACACTGTTCTGATTTAATTTGTCATCCAGAGAAAACACAGAGCCACCCATCATCCCAGGAGCCGGCTCCTGTTCCACTGTGTTCGCGTGTGCGTCAGTCTCTCTTTCTGTCTCACTCTGTACCCATGTCCAGGACTTAAAGATACACATACAGGCAAACACACAGCAAGTCAATAAGGTCGTTCTTTTTACACTATTCATGGAGCACAGCTTTACGCAGCATTAAAACCTCATGTTGACAAAGGTAACATTATAGGAAGTGGTGACATACAACAGAATACTTTTCTCTGCCATTCTTGAATTACTCAGAACTGTAGAAGTAATTCTGTAACATGTTGCCTGCTGCATTTCTGGCTTGGCCGTGCATTCCAGACACATATTTGGCTGTAGTTGTGGATTGGAAGCTGGCGAGGGATGTTGTTGCACAACCAACTTACAAGATGTCACAGAGGTGGTACAGGTCTGTTTACAGCCCTCCCCAGGCGAACAGACGTAGCAGGGACTATAAAAGGAGTACAGCGTCACTCCGAACTGGGTAGAAACAGGGGAAGAGCATTGCTGATAAAAAAACATGGTCCACCCCCCACTCCCTTCACCAGCTCGTGTACAACTGTACATGTACACCCCGACTGGAGATAATCAGCCATCCTCGCCTTCTCCTGATCTCTCTTTTGTCACTTTGTCCAGCAGAGACACTGCTGTGCACACAACAGGTGTCTACCAGATGAGAGGTGGTCTGTCATGTTGCATTTTCTCCCACACCTCAGTCAAGTTTTGAAGTTTGGAGAAAAGACAGGTAGCACATATGGTCCTCGGTTTCATATATTATATACACACACACACACACACACACACACACACACACACACAAGCACAGAGATATAGCACCAGCTTGCTGTTTATTTGTGCGTGACTCTGTAGGGGAGAATTTAAGTGGGCACAAATGATCATGTCCATGGGAGCACTGGAGGGAAAAAAAAAAAAAAAAAAAACACCTCATCCATCCCCATCCTCTCTGAAATAGGCCCACCAAGCTTGGCTGCCTGAGTTAAGCTTCTTATAGTCGGTGCTGTAACTCCAATGCACCTGCATGTGACCCAGTTGCCCCAGAGCGCCACCTACAGATGTGAAGGTTGACGCTCTACCTCAGCAGGCTGTAGTGTGGAGGTCTTCCTATCCCTAAATATTGCAAAGTAAATTATCTGTAATTTGAATAGTAAATAAGATGTCTATTCCCTTTCAATGAAGATAAATGATGAGAGGTATTAAGGCGAAATCTGTACTATAAATCAACATTAAATAGTGTTTGCTGTTTGTTGTTTCTCCCTCTTGGTGTTTGTGTGTCTGTTTATACTTTGTGGCAGTATCACAGTGTGCCAGGGGTGTCACACTCACCCCACCCCCGCATGTCATGGCATGTGATGTTTTTCTAATTACTCTGAAAAATGACGGAGTGCGTCTCCATCCGAGTGTGTCGCCGAGTACGCCACCACCGGCTGCCGAGACATACATCACTCTAATTGGCTCAAATGGCTCTAATATATGCCACCATGTTGCGTTCATGGATCAGCAGCGTCGCCTTTTGAAAATCAATACAGTAACAGCATGCTGGGACACAAGAGTGTTACGTTCAATAAGCCGCCCAATGACTTTGGTATTTCAGCATTAATCTTTTTGCTCTCCGCTAGTGGGGAGAGCGGTAATTGGCGGTAATTGGAGGAACATTAAGGCCTGAGATAGAGACAGGAAGGGTTGAAATATCTCAGGATTCACGGTGTTGTTTGTGTCTCTGTGTGTGTGTGGGGGGGAGTCAGTAGGTGGTTATGTATGTATGTGACCGGTGAAATAAATCTGTAATTATAGATATCCTGACACATAACAATACAAACACGAGCCTGGCAATATGAAAAGAACAGGGGGTGGGATGTTGATGGTGTAGGGCGCTGACGCTTAATCATTAACGTGTGGCACAATTTTCCAATGTGTGGGTGATACGGTGACACCTGTGAGCTCTGTTCAATTGGCAAATTGCATATTGTAAAAAGTGGCATTTACTGCACTAGTTTAGCAAAGGCCATATAAAAGTGACAAAAATAGCATCACACCTCCAAAACAGTTATTTCAAAGCCAAACCAAAACTTGAGCTAATCAACTATTTAGGATATTTCACCTCATTCAGAAACTTAAATAAAGATTTAACTGCATAGTAAAATCTATGATTTGCAGTAGAGAAGATTATTGGAATTCATGTATATAAAGCAGAGTTTGCAGAATATAATTTGTTGTCGTGACAAAGTGTTGCAAACAGCACTCAGCATTACTACAAAGCAATACCCATTTTTATGTTTTATAATAAACTATAACACACTTTTGATCATCTCAGGGATTTGCAGGTGTTTCATCTGCATCTGAATGATATTTTCAAAGGGACATCAAAGTCATGATTTAATAATAGATAGTAACAGCCCTGAAAGGTTGCAGAAATAGACATAAAAATTCCAGTGATCCTCACAGATTCAGTCCGTTTTATGTCCAGTCAGTTTGTTTTCTTGTGCTGGAGAGTAAAAATAGACAGAGCTCTGTTACTTTCTGAATACACTTCCCATTCACATTCAATTCAGTTAACATTTTAAGATTTCATCACAGTTTTGAGGTTTACAGTGTACAGCATAATAAACACACAACTGTTCAACATAAAAGCTACAGAACACATTATACAGCAAATCTTTATTCCTTATCAAAGCCAGAAAGACACGCCAAGCTTTCCCATCCAAAAACTGTTCTGAACAAGCTTCGGTGCTCTAACTTTTAGTGGACTGTGGGCACATGTTTCAAATCTGGAGCAGATGGATGGGTGAGATAAGCTGGACTGCAATCTTGCATAAAATTGGTACAGTAGGTTATCATCCATGTCATACATACAACATGCGTTATTAACCCGTCCTGGAAACCTCCAGTTTACCCTTCTCTTTTGAATCCAGTATAACAGACTCAGTGAGAGATGATCTACCGAATTCCCAGCACAATGTCCTTGATAAAGCACTACAGGGGGGTCTCCTCTTCATTCCTTCAGCTGATGTGTTCTCTATCTATATAGTATATCTGAGATTAAAGGACAGAGGGAGAAAAACAAACTATATTGCCCACCAGGAGACATAGATCACTGTCGCCATGGTGGAAATGGAAGGTGGCCTTGCAGTGGGGACATTTTGCCAGAAAATATTCTCCCTTCCTCGGTCTCTCCATCTCTCCTATCTTTCTGTCTTCCTCTCTCTTATCCAGATGTCCTTTGATAAAGCAGCTGTACTGGAGATTTCAGCTTGTGTCATTGGTCTTCATTTGGGGCCATAAAATGGTTAGAGGAATGATAAACACGGGTTCTCAGAAGCCGTGTACCATTGTGGTGCAAAAACCTTTGCCGCACTGGGATTCTGACCATGCCTAAAAAATAAATCCCAGCCTTGGGTTTTTGCTACCTTATCACACCATTACAGCTGTTAGTGCTCAAAAAGGCTCAGCTGCCTTCCTCTGTGCGTGTGAGTTTGTGTGTGCGCGCGCATCGTGGTTTAAAGTGTTTCACTGAGAAAGGCAAGGAAAAAGGGAGAATGGAGGTGAGCGAAATAGAGGGAGAAGGATGGAAAAAACAAAGAAATAATCTATTGTGAAACACATTGACTACTATTTTTACATTTTATTGTTACATATTGTGTTTTTGTAGAGGAAAGACAAAATTGCGTAAGTGCAGCATGTGTCTCAGGAATGGAGGACCCAGGTGGCAGAAGGAAACATGCCGTCAGTCTCAAAGATGCCTGTCTGACTGTGACTGTGTCCGCTGCCCTAAGACCAAGTTAGTTAATACAAGATCATCTAAAGATACCTTCAAGCAACACGGCAGTGCATAAAATGAATACCCTCGTGTGTTCGGCATGAAAATAAATACATACAAATAAAATAAGCCATAAAGAATGTGGGCTACATATGGGATGTTGCTCCAGTTGGCCACAGCCTATGTAAGCTTGATTTAATACTTTGAGTCAGGAGCATTACAGAGCTGATGACTGCTCAGTGGTGTGTGGGAAACGCATCCAGGCACACTTAATAGAATGCCTGTTATGGTAGCCACGTTACGTTGGGGCCTTGGAGTAAACAAACCAGGACCCAGGGGAGGACAAATGGCTGGAGACATCTAAACATGCACATTCAAAGGCTGGGGGAGATTAGGATTTGTTCAAGACATACACACACACACACGCACATACGCACACACATACACAAACAAATTCTGCATGATTTATTACAATATTATAATTATATCAAATTCAACCATTCATGCATATTGTTTAATTGGTACTACTGGTACTACTTTTTGATGTACTCTTGCCTTGGAGAGACCTTTAGTATAGACGATCTCCATCCCAATGGGAAAGTAAATCACGACTGACAACTATAGTCTTTTCCCACTAAATACAGTCTAAACAGTCAGTCTGACTATATATTTGGCTCCAGTCCCTGTCCTGTATTTAGTATCTCCGTCACTCATAATAACAGGCTATATACTTTGTTCATCCTCCTTGACGTACAGTCAGCAAATATAACCTCCCTTATGTTCACTGCATAGCCATTCTGCTCAGCTCTCTAGACTTAAGTTAAATTATAACCTGAGAGTTTAACTAATAATGGTTTTAATGTAATAAACAAATGTTTATTGCTGCATGTAATAGTTTAATTGTTTTTAACTGCCTTGACTTTTATAAGATCCACCTGCCGGAGCACTGACACCGTTCCTTGAGTTTTTTTATGAATTATTATAGCCAAATATGGTAATATTTTGGATAATTTCAATGTGCTATGCCACCTTATCAACCCTGTGGTAGTTAATCTTCTCTTCTGATCATACAATCTGCTCTTCAATTAATCCAATATTGTTAATTCACTTAAGGCCAGTGGGCAGAGTTGATCTATTTAAACTTAAAGCCTTCTAAAATCCCCCAAATTATGTCCTGCAACTACTCATGTACCAGAAGGCCAGGAAACCGACAGTGAAGATGCATTAGAGGAGGAAGTGCCAGTTTTGATTTATAATCAGCCATAATGGGGTGGTCATTTTGGACCGGGAAGACAAATTTAATTAACATGAAACAAACATGAGAGTTAATAAACTTTTCTCTCTTGAACGGCTGCATTGTTCAGTCTCTCCTCAAAAACCCACATCCTTTAGTATTTTGGGCCTTCTAAAAAAAAAAAAAAAAAAAAAAAAAAAAAATTCCACTCTTATTAGTTGTATCCAGTAGAACAAAACTGCCATGTTTTGGGATCGAGAGGTTTGTTGATCAAATTTAATGTATAACAATTCTGGATTCTGAAATGTACAACTCCTACCATCATTCGGAATTAAAATGTGTCTTTGTTTGTATTTTACTCTGAATGGAATAACTTGGTATTAAACTGATTATGTGTGTTCAAACACGGTCATGTGCGTATATTATTGCATGTCCTGTATAGTCATTCATGTAATGGACTGAGAGAACGTAGTCAAAGGCGGTTGACTGGTGGTGACAAATCAAACGATGAAACATGAACTAGAGTCTGTGTGCGTGTCTGGGAATGTTACAACACACAAACAAATAAACAAACACAGACCAACGACACACATAAAAGGGCAAAAAGAGCGAGCAAACCCTGCAGGAAACTCTATGGGCTGTGTGATTAGTTGGCAGATGAAGCCAAGGCTTCTGCTAGAGGCCTGGAGGACTAATAGACTGGGTACCTACAAACATTGTCCTAAAATTCTCTGTCTGAACTACAGCCAGGGAAAACAAGGTCACCTTTTTTTTTTTTTTCCCCCACCCGCACAAACTTTCTGGATGATCTTTTTTTGTTTACTTAGCTGCCAGATAAGAATGAGAGAGCTCTTTACAGGGCCACATGCTGTTTTAATTCCAAATGGACAGCCATTCATGGCCTAAAAAACAGCCACAGACTGAAACATAAAAACACAACAAAACAACAGCTCACTCACATAAACTGGGGGTTAATTGGGGGCAGAGATGTTCACTCACTTCTTGTATACATCAATACTTACGTACACACTGGAACAGCCGATGGTTTTGTTTACATCTGATTGAATAAAGAAGATGACAGCTTACTAGTTACTGATTTTTAAAAGAAAAACAGACAAAAAGGCATCCAACGTGAGTTTGAGAACGAAACATGGCAAATATTTTATTCAGTCTGACATGGTTTTACAAATTGTGCACTCCTGATAGCAGATTTTGACCACAACTGCCTTCACACTCCACAGTGAATCAAGCTGGAATGTAAATCGGCTGTCTGACTCCCCTCTAAACACAGAGTAGGCAAAGAAACTGAAACGACCCACAGTAACAACAATGAAACACTTTCTGGCTTGTGGTCAAGGTTTACTTGTTCCGTCCACAACAATACCACACAAGTTTTATACGCACGGAATCCATGTTGTACGTCAGCATTCAGAACAGCATCACCAGTCCATTTTTGGTGAGGTTGCACTCCACGGTTACATGTATTGGGGCTATGTATTTTCTGTGGTTATTGTTTAGCCCCTTCCCAGACTCCAGCCTAAAGTTATGCTCTGCTGTCTATCCTTTGAATTAGGCAACTGTTGACAACTGTGTTTAGATTTATTTCAGCTGAACTTATCAACTTGAACATCTGTCTTAAGCTCAAAAAAAGCCTATGATCTTGTAGTTTGTGCACACTAGTAATCTTCAACAGAAATGTGTTTGTGGGGAAGCGACACTAAAAGCTTTGGACAAGAGGAGGTCAGGAGAAGAGGTTATCTGGGTAATGTTTTTAGGATGTGAGTGGAAGGGCTGGCCCACAGCCCTGACCTCAAACATCTCCACCACCGTGCCAAACAAGCAAATAACGTCAAACATGTCATTGTGAGTTTCAGCAAAGTCGCTTTACAGTGGAAAGGTTGGCAGCAATTTTCAGTTTCCGGGCAGAAATAGAAATGTTTTAGAACAGATAATCAAAATTCGTTTGAGCACATGAAAAAAGAAACCTCCAGTACCTAATAAATAAAAACCCTTTGAAATTTGAAATCTCCTTGAGAGTCCTCAAGGAAAATCAGTCATTAAAGTGACAGCACACAGAAACAGAAGGTTAAAGGATGGGAGGACAGAAAGAGTGTGAAAGTTTTCTTTTGTGTGTTCATTATTTTTATCTGCTACTTACTCATTTAAAAAAAATGAAAATTGGTAGGGGACAAATTACATCTTTACGTATAGGTCTTCTTAATGCTCACAACATTTTACATATTAATTACAACAGAGTCCGATTTGGTTACAGTTTAACTGATCTTATAAATACCATCTCACAAAACCACTGACCTCGGTTCAGATGAGGATAAGCATTCAAACAACCAGAACCATGCTCATACTGTCAACAGAAGTTATATTAATCACCACCAGGTTGGCATAATGAATCAAAACACTGCCTGCCGGGTTAGGGCAACAAACTTTTTTTATTAATATTTTTTACTTTTGGAAAATCAGTGTCATTTCATCCATTCAAAGAACAAAAATAATTTAAATCACTGCTGCCTCTCTCTGGAGAACCCTGTAACTCCTGTTATGTGCGGTCTTGGAGATTTATGTTTATATGTGTTTTATTTATGGCCCTCAGTAAAGAGGGTGAGTGTCATGACCCTCAGGGCCCATGAGACCCATTCAAAACATGCGTTCAAATTGGAAAAATGCATGGTTATAAATCTGAATTTACTCCTTCAGTTCTTGAAGTATTTCATCCAAGAAAATCTTCTGACATCAGCAGAAGTGAACACAATGATTAGAAATGCTTAATAAACTCCAGACCTCAGGAAGTATTAATATGGCAAATTGCTGCTCTCTTCCACATGATCCAGTTATACAAACTGACAAGAAAAAAAGGGCCTGCCTGTTCTTTACAGCAGCTATAAAGAGTAGAAGAGAAAGAGGAGGCTAACTAATGGGGGCTGACCTAATCCAAGGTCTGTTCTATTCTAATTAAAACCTGCAATCCATTCATTTGCTCCCATAAGGATTCCACGGAAAGCAACAGACGGAGGCCTGATTCAAATGAATGGAGGAATTAAACACAGAAACAAAAGGCCACAGCCGTAGATAATTGCAGAGGAAAAGGCAGCTCAATTGAAAGTGACATCACCAACATAAACAGCCTTCTCAGATGAAAGCACACCCTGAATCGGACGCCTCGTATTCAGAGCGAGGGAGTAGTGAAAGTCAATGCAATTACAGTACAGTGGGTCAATATAATGCAAGCATGGTTTGTTAATAATTGTTGGAGTGAACTGGAGTGGTGGGAGTAATTGTTGTTACTTGCTCATGCTATGTTACCAGATGAGAACAGTTGAAGCAGTTGCATCAGAGGGTTATGCTCATTTGACCTTAACAGTTGCTGGCAACTACAATGTCCTCAGGCTACAACTGGTGCTCTGTGTGTGTGTGTGTGTGTGTGTGTGTGATATGATATGATTAGGGGTAAAGCTATATTGAATATCTAGGCCATGAGTGTACAATATAAATACACTAGCCTTGCTGGTCTGTGACTGGTGATAGGTTAGTGAACAGACAAAACTCCAAATGAATCATGGAGAAACACATTTGTCATGTTGGCGATGTGCTGCTGGCTTACTGCTTCATAATATTAGATTAAACATAATGACGCCCATGGTGACGCTGGGTGGTTGTAGCAGTAATAACTAGATGCAAAGCAAAAATACAGTATTGCACGGATATGCTGCTTTGACTAACATTTTCCACCCATTATCTATTAATGGTCACATTTTCCAGTTTTCTTTTATCAGTGTGCCAAACAGTTGCTGTTCTCTGGAACCTGTACATGTAAAACATTGAACCAAAGAATAAAAAAAAAAAAAAAAAAAGAACATTAAGGTCATTTCAGGCCTATATACATATCAAAAGCACATTTGTTTTGACATCAACAGGTCTACTATAGGCCAGGCACTGCACAGTAAGTATCTTGGTCTGTAAAAGTCTATTGATGTTATCAGTGTGTTTGCTTTACAGGTGCAGATAACATGCACTACAGAATATAGTAATTTAGACAGGTGTGTTGCTAGGTGTCCCATTTATCATAACTGACAATCACCAGCTGGACCCACACATAAAATGCAGATAAACGGTCACATTGTATCAAGGAATATTTGTGATATTTAATCAAATTAGAATAAGTCATTTGTAGAGCCAAAACCACAATGAAATCTTGCCAGACATTACAGGCCGTTTAGCCTCTTTTAGTCCATTGCTTTGGTGTTTTAGCTTGTACTTAGCCTCATCATCAACACCCCCACATAAAAAACTGTTGCAGTGGCATCAAAAAAAAAACAAGCTCAGACAAGCACAGAAAGTAAAATGTATCCCTACAAAGTGGATTCATCACCATTGATTGTGGGATTTATACAGGGAATTAAAAGCTAATCTATTATACTTTATTATTTTATTAGGTCATAGAAAAAGTGCCACACAGCTCGGGTGGTACAGAGGAGAAGAGTTTTAAGGTATGCCCACGCAATATAATGCAAAGACATAAATCCTACTTTTGTGAAACTTATGTTATGTTGTTTTGTTTGGTTTGTGTTGACACTGTATCAGAGGTGTTATTTCTTCTCTATGGTCAATCAGGATGCTGTGCATCCACCATCATTTATCTAAATTTGGAAATCTAAGGGCCAGTCAGACGAGAAGACCATATGAATCACAGTCAAGTTAATGAGAGTAAAACGTGATATAAACTGTTATGACATTTTAGACACATTTCCATTTTCCATGTTAAATATATATACATCTCAAATCCTTCTTTCAGATGGATGACTAGTTGTTATAGTATGGAAGCAGCCACATGTGCTTTTGAGATTCTGAGACAGGGAACAGAGAGGGGAAAAGACATCGGGTGTGTTCAGCCGTCTCTTTGTTTCGGATGCATTGTATGGATGGCTAAACCTTTAGGCTCAGGAGACTAAGCGCCAACTGATACTGTCCCCCAAGTGGACAGGGCTGCCTACATACGCACGTACAATAGAGACAGGTGGAGCATTTGTGGCTGGTTTTAGCCGCGTGGGTTGACACGCAATTGATGCATGCATGTCAATGTACTGTAATTGTTTTATGACATCTGGCACAACGTTTATAGACTTAAAAAATAACTAACAATTAAACCGTGTGCGTGCGTGAGACATGTACTATAGTTACTGGTCAGAATGTATTTATGTAGCTGTCTGGAGACATGTGTTCTTTGCACCATGTAATGCAGCTGAGGAATGGCTATGTAATAGAAGGAGAGAGGGTCATTAAATCCCTATCCATGTAACATTTATATTTTATATTTCAGGTTTAGTCCATCAGTATTGGTTCATTCTTAGGATTACTTTCTTTTATGTGGGTGTGTGTACTGTTTTGTCTGAGGACTGTATTCGTTTGAACTTGTTTCAACAATTATTTGTCGTAATTTGTATTGCTAAAGCTCTATATTCTCTGCTGAGGTGTGTGTAGGATAGAATTTTACCATTGTTTGTGCCAACTGTAGCCGCCTGGCCTGGAGAGATTAGACTGTAGAGATCCATGGTTCAAAGCCATCTCTTAACCTCATCATCCTTTTTGAAAGCTATCCATTGACGTGGAAGGGTGATACTTTTATATTAATTTTAACACCCACAAATCTTTGATTAAGTACACAACGTCCACAACTTTGTATTATAACTCCAGATTCTTTTTCGCCCTTTTTTTTTAAATTCATTTTTCCCTTTGTAATTGTCTACTTCATATCCCTGGAAGTTATTTCATTGAGTTTTGATAGGAATTGGAATAGAGCAGTATTTTCACAAGTCCGTGGTGGTCTTTTCAGGTCACTTCACAGGAACATCAGCAAGGTGTCAGTGTTATTTCTGACACTGTCTGTCCTTTCAAGGTGACGTGTGACAGCTGTCGTATAACAGCTCATCTGGTCACCCTGCTCCCTGAGAGCTGTCTGGATCTCCTTACCCTGGACACCACACATGACAAAATCCTTGCAAAAAGGTTTATGGGCACACTATCCATGTGATCTAATTTGCCTCTCTGTCCCTTTTCTATTGCCCCTTTTCTCTTTTTACTGCCCCCATCCCCCCCAACATCTACTGTTTTCCTTTTAGCTTTGGCTCTTTATCCTGCTTTTCCAACGTGTCATTATTCTTTCTTGCATCCTTGAAATCCCCAAGTCAAGTCAGCAAAAGTGCTGACTGGATGGGATCTTGATGGGAATAGAACTGGTGCAAACTAGTTTGTAAAGGTGCAAGGATGACTGAGATGTAGAGGTGTGTCTAAGCTCAGCACTTCAGAGAGACACACAATGACATCAATTTTGACTAACTGTGTATGTGGTTCCAAGGTTACATTTTATTAGCAGTGACTGAGCACAGCCAATACACAGTATTTGTTCTTTATTCCATCGCTCATTCATATTTGGAAAGACTAAATTGGTTATTGAAGCACATACACAGTGGAGTATGTGCGCTGCCTGTTAGCATTCCACTAGGCTTGAAACAAAAGTCTATCCTGAGCTTGGATCTCTCATTTTTGCCTTTTTCCATGTTTCCTCTGCTTGTATGTCTTGATCCCTTGATCTGATGGAGTAAAACTTCTGCCCTCTTAACACAAAAAAGGCCCTGAGTAGCTGAGGTGAGATTTCAACAATGGAAAACCAATAATATCTGCAGGCAAGGTGCTTTTCCTTTAGCACATTAATCTGAACTCCTGAAAAATCATATGTAAACTCGACATGGAAAAGAAAAGGTCTTTGACCTGGGGGGGAGAGAGAACAATAAAAGTTCTCATTATCTTTTTATTTTTTTACACTGAATCATGTACTTCAACTTAAATCAAAACGAGCCTTTAATATTACAGGCACCATGGAAAAAAAATAACACCTACTATGAAAAAGGCATGAGAAAAACCTGCATTAACACCAGTTATGTAACTGTACAGAGTGTACTGTTACAGCTCTATTATAGCATCAAATGTGAAAAAAAAAAACCTCCCATTAGGAGGTGCATCTCCTCTTCACACATCAGCTCTGATGTAACTAGGTGTGTGTGCGTGTTTGTGCATGTTCACGTCTATGTGTTACAGAAAACTAAATTGAGATTTTAACACATTTTCTTTCACCCAGATATTATAAATCCATCAGACCAATGTGAATGTGAACCCAGTAAAGTCAAAAGTTTTTGTATTCTAACTTTCTATTTTGTTAGAGCTCCAAACTTTTTTTATAATTAGATGGTTACTGTAACTGTGACGATGCTTCTCTGATGCGGTCTACAAAATATATTTATTTATTCTTCAATGTATTTATTTTTGACCTTGCAACTTGACATAATAACAGCATTCAGCAATATCAGTATTACAGTGTAACTTCTGTATACATCTTCAAGTTTTAAGATTGCTATAAGCAATCACACTGAGATTTCAAACTGAATTAGCTTAGGTCATCTATTTTAAATTGGGTTTTGTTGTATGCCCCAATTCTTGGACAGAATACTGAATGACATAAATTTGCATTTAAATGCATACAGTTTTGGTCCATGCTGGCATGTACAGTATAAGACAGTCTCAATACAGTGCATAATTTTCCCCATGAAATATTTTGACCATCTAGCCAAGAAGCATAATTGTATATTGTATGAATCTTAAGCCACAGACAGATGCTCACATAAATCTGAATACTGAGAAAGGCAAATAAGAGAGATTAGACTGTGGACATATCTTGTTGGGATCTTTTTCCCTCATCCCCACTGTCTAGGAAGGATTATCACAATATGTTGCTCTGACAGTATGGCAAGGCATAAAGCAAAAGCAAACAGAGCAATATAATTAGGGCTTAGCTGTTTGACCGCAGTACAAGCTTCCAACTACCAGCTGGGTTAAGAATGGTTTGGTGGTGTGCTATTATTTTCAATTTTTAGGTCCTCAGTCTATAACTTTCTTGAGTATCAAGTTGTATTTCAAATCAGGAGAGATTTCACTAAGAGTGAAAAATCTTTTTTTTTTTGACATGGTGCACAATAAAGATGAGAAATGTGAAGTGTGGGCAGTACGGTGGTGTGGTGAGTAGCACTGTTGCATCACAGCAACAAGGTCCCGGGAGTTTGCATGTTCTCCCCGTGCTTGCGTGGGTTCTCTCCGGGTACTCCGGCTTCCTCCCACAGTCCACAGACATGCAGGTTAGGTTAACTGGTGACTCTAAATTGTCCGTAGGTGTGAATGTGAGCGTGAATGGCTGTCTGTCTCTATGGCCCTGTTCAAACCTGGTATTAACATCCGTCCTGGGTGGTCCGATCACAAGTGGACAGCTCGCAAGTGCAGGTGTGAACACAGCCAAGACAGATCGAGGACTCATTGAGATCTGATCTTCGGAGGTACACCTGTGTCCACATTCTTTCAGCAGTGTGAACACGAATGTGTCCATGGCCTCACTGAAGGACCGTCCACTCAGCTGACGTCCATTGTGTGAGCGGACGTTAGTCCCGTCACACAGCGCTCATAAACAGATGTTACCTGCTGTAACGCTATTGATTGAACATTAACCAGCTGGCTCACAACAAAAGTATCTCACGATTTAAGTCACAGCGTCTGTAACAGCGCTGGCTGCAGTTTCTTCACTTCTAAACGGCGGAATTTCCCTTTTCATATATACATGCTTTATATTTATAGTGACACTTTGTTTTAATATGTTGTTAGCGTGATCATGACGATCTGTCTGTGATTACTGATGATGTTCGCTACATTGCTGATGGCTGCACTGATGCCGAGGAAAATTCTGCCGTTCAGAAGTGAAGAACAGTGACCAGCCCTGATACAGACGATGTGGCTGAAATCGTGAAATACTTAAGTTGTGAGCCAGCTATTGTCACTTTTGTTTTCTTTGCTATTTAAGCAGACATGGAAAACACTAACGTTACAGCACGGCAGAATCAGTTCACATCGGCTCCGTCCGAAAGTAAAATGCTGTTTAACTGGGTCGAGGTTCAGAATGTAAAGACATTTTAGTCATTGCAAACGGAAATTATGTACATATATATATGCATATACAGCAGGGAAGTGAGATCCGATCACATGTAGTAACTCTAGATACATGTACAGATGCATTTTAATGCCAGGTGTGAACTGACAGACTGAGCGCTGTCCACTTGTGATCAGATCAACCAGGACGGATGTTAATGTCAGGTCCTGTGCATCAGCCCTGTGATTGACTGTCCAGGGTGTACCTGCCTCTCGCCCAGTGTCAGCTTGGATTGGCTCCAGCCGCCCCGCGGCCCTCTAAGGTTAAGCGGTATAGACAATGGATGGATAATGGAATGTGAAGTGTCTTTGACAATTAGACCCCATTGTGACATCATGTTTTAAGGGGGTAGTGAAGCCATGAATAGTTTAGGATACCCCTTTGATGGAGTCTAGACACTGGTGGTGGTGGTGGAGGTGTTGAGGGAATGAAGAGAATGGTGAAGATCTAGATGTGATGAGGCGCTGGGCTTCTGATGAGCTCAAACCTGGGTACTGGATGTGATTAAACTGGAGGTGAATAGGAAGGAGGAGGGTGAGGGTTACAGTGAATTTACAATGAAATGACAGCTCACAGCAGCACTGGTGTCCAGGTTGTGCAGTGAAGCAATTTGGTGCATTCTGGCCATGATTTTTATCTTTGGCAAAAAGCACCAATTTATGCATGAAAAGTATAAAATAACACTTTACCTTCAAAAAAGTATGCTACTATTGATGAAGGAGTCCTATTTCTCTTCTTACTGAACAAAAACCTTGTACTTATTTTAACTATCCAATTATATTTTAGGATGAATGAACATAGCATAAATAAAGTCTTCCTGATTGAACTTAGGCTAAGCTTCATAACAGTGCAATTAATATAATGTCAAATATTTCCAAAGAAATAAAACCACACCATTTAAATTTTGCATAGCTCTGGTCTGTTAGAGTACAGTACATACCAGATAGCTCACAAGCTCAGTATCTCTCCCTGTGGCCAAGACTCAATTACAACCAGATTTGGACTAAATCTATAGGCTGGGAGTTGATTTCAGGGTGGATCAATATCAAGTTAAACTTCCTGATCGTCATAAGGTCCTGAAGACGAAACTCCCTTCAGTTCAGACTGTCCAGGAGCTTCAACATCCCTACCAATCCTCGTCCATAGTTGAGCGGTGCAAATTCTAGGTATCAGACAGAAACCCGGCATCTTAGATAGATTCAAATACTACTGAAAACAAACAGCGGGTTTGGCAATGTGACACAAGCAAGATCTGCTGACAACAGAAATGCTGGTTTTGTGGTTGTTGGGGTTGTACTGAGACTCAGAGTCTACATCTCAATCGCTGCTGTTAACATGGAGAGACCTGAAATAGCCTGAGGATATGTGACAAATCACTGAACCCTGGCTCAGTACAGCGGTTATTGTAACTGAATGGAGCCACAAGGAAGAAGAGTCTGAAAACATAATGGCATAATGGGGTATAACAAGAACATAGAGCCAATGATGTTGGAGAAAGAGGAGAGATAAGAGTTTTAAAATAACATTAGATCAACTAAGTGGTTTGGGGTAAAATGAAAAGCATGGTTTGACATGAGGGAAGCGTCAGGGTTCTTACGTCCTCTTCTCCCCGCTTTACTTGCACATGGTATCTTTGCTGGTAGCTTTGACCTCTTTAAAAAGGCTTTAAGGGAAACGCTGCATTTGACCCAATTAGCTGTGTACAACTTTATTCACACAATGAAAAGAGTTCAGAGTTTATATAGGAAGGAGAAACCAACTGTTGAGCTGCCAATATGTGGTCCTCTTGAGTAAGAAGAGAGTTAAATATACATCAGTGTATAACTGCTGGCCTGCAGCTACCTGGCAGCGGTCTTCTTTAAACAAAGCAAGGAAGAGAACCTTTATTAAAAGATCTTAAGCAGATTTTTTTTCTCCACTAATCCAATTAAATTGATTTATTTGGACTCAGATAGTTCCAAAAGCAAATATTTTAAACAATTGCTAAGGCTATGCAGTGAGAGTCTATTTAACTTCTTGTCTAACTTAACTTCGTCTAAATTACTGCTTTATCCATAATTACCATTTTGACAGACTATCATTCTAAAAATGTGGGCCACTGCATGATAAGGTGTACAAGGAAGTTAACTATGGATCGCCAATCTGCCTAGACATCTCGCCCTCACCACCAGTTTTTTAAAAAAAAATAAAGAGGCATTAATAAAGTACCCATACAAGAAAAGTGTGGAGTAATTGAATATGATGCATATTTTTACTATGTTTTTTTATACTTATGGTTGATTAGTTCATTCAAATCCTTGCATGCCTTCCACTACATATATTGTGTTGTTTTTGCTGTTCCACTCAGGTTTTATAAACAAACAAACAAAGAAGCCTCCAAGAAATGTTTCGGTTACTCTAAATAAAAAAAGAAATATGCCATTCAGAGTACAGGACAGGAACATAACTACAAATATTATCTTTGTCAGACTTGCAGCCCGGCTCCAAGTCAAACCGCTACAATTACGTCATAAGTATACGTCGACAGTGCCAGAAGGGGGAGACAAAAGTTGCCCACTCCTGCTTTAGTACATCTAATCTTTATGAACCAAATACTACAAGTTACCTCATCAACCTTTGGATGACCTGACAGTAGCTGATAGGTTTTGTTATTTTCAAGCATTAGAACATGCTGTTCCCAAACTGGCCTACTTTCTGTTCCTGGTTTGGCAGCTTCTCATTAGCTAAAAAAGGCTACTATACAAACTAATTATGTGACTTATAATTAACCGTTATACTAAGGAAAAGCTGAGCATAACACTTGCAAAACCACATGCCGCCTGTTACAAAAAAGCCATAATCTAAATTGCATTTTCCCTTATTTCAGTTAATTATTTAAATCCTTGCTGGTTCACACTGAGAATCCATCTGCACAAATTACAGCAGGTATAAACAAGCTGCAAGAAGAGAAATCCACCTCTAACTATATATCCCACTTGTCTCCTCATCACTGACAACAGCCATTTCCCATTCTCATAAATGCTTCCTAAATGGATCATGCAAATCAGGCTATGAATTAGCGGGAGGGATCATGATGATGTGTTATCCATCTGTGGCATTGCATGTCCCTGATACCATGTCTCTAATTAACGATCACTGTCATTATACTGCATTTCAAAATGAGGTTCAGTGTTGGCCCCAGCCGCATAAATTAAGTTGTTGCTGTTACCTCGGATTTCTCTGATTAGCATGAGCTCTGAGGCACAAGCAGTGACGCTAATCAGAGTAGTAAATCTGTACTGACTGGACAGATGAGTGTCAATGGTAAAACATCAGACTTAAATTAACAGATTTTTTGCCAAGAATGTGTCAAAAATGCCAACATTTACTGCCAATGAAGAAAGTAGTGTGCCCTTAATGTAGCTAGACAGAAGTAAGGGTGTGCAGGCCAGGTTGGTAGATGGGCGACTGGGTAGTGTATCTGACTTTAATGCAGAAGGTTGGAGATTGTATCCCATCACATACCTGTAATTTGCCTTTTTGTTAAAAGTTAACCATGACCAAGTGTTTTAGTTACCTAACCCTAGCTATACCGTAACCACAGTTTATTTACCATAACCACGATCTTTACATAACGTTAACCATGCTGTAGCTGTCGCGCAGATAATGTAAAAAGTTGGAAAAACAAAACACTGAACATGAAAAGGTTTTCCAGAATTGCCAATACTGACATTCTTGTCTGGTGATAGGGTAAGTTTTTCCAATCATGTTTTACATAATAGTTATGAATTTCAATCACAAGTTCCCAGAGGCCAAGGTGATCTTCAATTGATTATTATTTCTTTAACCACCAGTGCAAAAACCATTAACAACAACAAAACAAATACATTTTAATTATTAATTTTGTTGAGTAATTGATTATCACTACTGTTCTCAGTTGATAAACAAATACATTCATTGACTGACTGATGCACACAGCCCGTCATTTAATGCATAATATAATAATGCAAATTGTATATGCAATTTCAGTGAAAGGACTTCCTGACATTTATGAGGTCATTGTCCTACTACTCCAACCACAGCTGGTCACCGCAATGGATCCAGCGAAAGAGCAGGACTTCAAAAGAGATTTGTCCACAGAAAAATTCCCTCGTGACACTCCTTCTATCCTCCAATACTTGGCATCCACATGTTGATGGTCCATGAGGCCTCAGGCCAGACTGAGAGGAAAAAGTTACACTACACTAGGCAGCTGTCACCATGCTGATGGTAATGTATGTGCACAGGCTTTAAATCACCAATCACTGATAAATCTATTGATAATACTGTCACACACAAATCATCCTAAGAGACAACCATGATTAGCATATAGTCATGATGCTGCATAGTGGTTCTCCATAAACCTATACCTAAAAGCTGCTCATTCTGATACCCATCAGAGATGCTGAGACAGATGAGTGATGTGCTGTGTCACTACAAGTGAAAGTAGACAGTGAAGGGTGGCAATTATGGTTTATACGGCTGAAGGATCTGCACTTTAACTCCAGAGGAATACAGGGCAACAGGGAGTGAGGGAAGGGAAAAAACGGTTTAATAAACAGAGGATAAAAGGCCAGCAGAAGACTTGGGAAATAAAGAAGAACAAATTAAAAAATGCAAATCTAAAATGTTAATTGTAAGCCAATGCAGTGATGTCTAAATTGCAAAAAGGGTTTATTTTCCTTCACGATTAATCACTTAGTTGGTTAAAGTGAGAAGATTTATAAATGTCCACAATGTCTTCAAATTGCTTGTTTTGCTTGATCAACGATCCAAACATATTTAGCTTCCCATCATATAGTAAATGCTCACATCTGAGAAGCTACAATCAGCAAATGTTCTGCATTTTTAGCCTGAAAAAAAATTGCAATTTTGCTAATTTGATGGTTCACTAATTGATTAATTGACTAATTGTGACAGCTCTTTCATTTATGATACAATTACTGGTCCCCTAACTCCTACAGAACTGTGATATAGTTTAAAATAAAAATAAAAAAAACATTATAGGGGAGGAATCTTGTGGATTTCCGGTTGCTATTTTGTGCTAAATGGAAATCATAATCTGTTCTGGAAGGAGAATTATTATTATTATTATTATTATTATTATTATTAATAATAAAGTTAGTTTGCCAATCTTGAGTAACGTAATGGATGATGTTACCAACTATAGTTTGAAGCAGTTAATTAGTAATCTAGTTTTGATTAGATTTTGTAAGGAACCTGCATAGCAAAAAGGAGAAATTAATTAGATGCAAAACAGGTCTGGTGATTAGAGGAAAACCCGATGATGTATTGACATTGACGACTTGGCTTACAGAAGTTACATTAATTATATTCCATGTGAGTTATTCTAACCAAACCCTGAGCTGCTAAAATGTGACTGGTTGATATGCCTCTACATATTAAAAGGAGCGGATCGTTAGAATGCGTTGACTTGATGATAAAACACAGAAATTAGTTTCTACAAAGTGATATAAAGTGACCTGACAATATTGATAAATGACTTCCCATTTGCATGAAGTAAGCATCTGTAACGAAAGATATATAGCATAAACCTATAGCCAGTGCAGTCTGGAAGCGGACTGAGTGAATCATTGGTCATGGGAAAAGCAGACAGAGCAATATCATGAGTGGCCTACATGTGTCTCTATCTGAACCGTTGATAATACATGACTCTCTTATGGATGGTGTGAATTCATGCGTACCTGCAGTAATTGATTCAATGTCTCTCCTTTGGTGCACTATACAGACATCAAGAAGTGCTGATAAGACACTAAAACAGGCAGTCATGTGAAACTGGGTAAGAGTGGCACGCAAGACAAGGGAAAGGGTTCTCCATACTTAAAGACTCAGACTGACAGATTTGCCAGTTTAACCACTTAGGTGGGTAAGGGGTTGGAGCAGTCCAGCTAACATTGCAGGCTAATGAAGTGGAGCAAGGATATTAAATGACAGGGGATTGTGAAAGTGCTGATGGTAGCAACATGCAGGACTGGAGGAAAGATAGAACCTCACTGCAGGAAAGTCAAAACCACCACCACAAGTCAGGCGTTAAACCAGTTAGGCAGGTGTAAAGTCAGTTAAGTCAGGTGATAAATCAAGTGGAAGTGCGTGAAGAGAAAGCACCAGCAAGAAATCAGCATGAAGAACCACACCCAACAACGTGAACAGTTGCCCTGAGTGGCTAATCAACACCACACTAATCATAAATCGTATTTATGGTTTGGTTTTAAGGGTTTACCCATGATATGCAGTAAAAATCTGTTTTTATGCCAGAATCGATTGGTAGTAACTAAACCAAGTGACTGCCCATTACTACACTTATTAGAACCCATCAATACGTGTTACCTGACTGATTAATGCTCCATATGGAAGGGACATAACTCACCAGTAAATCAGCACATCAAAACTAAAATTTTACTGACTGGAAGATCCCATGACTTATTAACAGGCAGGTAATCGAGCAATCAATCAGACTACTGTACATGTAATACCAACATGACCAAATCTGTGGATGTCCTGGTTTATTTGTTACCATGGTAACCAGCCACTGCAGAGTATTAATAGTGTGACTGCCAGGGCTAAATAAGGCTTTGGCCTGTTCTTTGGATAACAGCAAACATGTGTCAAGGACAATATCAGAGTTTGGGATAAAATGTATCTGATTTGCTCATAATGGGATCATTACGATACATTGCAATGTGACAATAATAACGGCTGGCGAAACATTTGTGCATCAAATCCACCATGAATGATTCCATTACACCATACAGTGTTATCAATGAGGAACATGCTCCAGCTTCCTCTATCACAGTATGACACAAAACCGGCTTTTGTGCTTAGTTGAAGACAGGGACCGATCAACACCCTAACCCATTGTGCGATGCCAGTCAGGAGATGTGTGTTGGTGTGTGTGCGTATGTTATTCACTCTCGATTAAATTCACCCAAAGCTGTGACAGAACAGGCAGAATCCAGAGGCTGCAAAACATCAGCGACGGGGCCAAACAGCACATTCTGCTGACAGCAGGAACGAGCCGACAAAAGGGCCACACACACTAAGATCCAACGTGATAAGACAACAAAAGATAGGGAGAGGAACGGCAGATGGCAGTTCTCTCTTAAAAAACACTTCACAAATAGATCATTTGTTTTGCACAGAGTGTGTCATGTTGTACAATGCGTCTCAATAGGGAAGCAGGGTGACTTTGTGAGGAGTCCATGTGAAAGGCAAGAATGATAGGACGGACCCTAAAACCATAACACAATCAATAGTTAAAACAATAAATAGGAATTAAATAATTAAAGGCAGAAAAAAAATTGAATAGATAAAAAACATAACAGCTGTATTTTACAGTTACAATCATATTTAGCTGTGCCAAATTTTTGAAGATGAAATATTGCCTCTAATCTGCTTTATATACTAAAATATCCATGCGCCTTTTTTCTATGAAGGTTTACATATGACATGTGTGACTATGTGTCATAGTGCTCATCCAAAATGTGAGTATTCTTCAAAGTGAGAGTGATTTGCTTTTAAAGGAGTTTCTGTAGCTGCCTGATCCGTTGCTGCTCTTTTCCCTAGAGAGAAGCCTGACATGCAGGCTGTCAAACATTCAATACAAAAATGACAACCCACACTGTATCTTAGAGCTGCTGTGTTTGTGTGTGTGTGTGGACATGTTTAAGGGTGTGTACTGTATGAGTATTTTTATAGAGGACACTTTTCTTTGCCAAAGATTTTCACCAGAGAATCAGATCTGTTTGCAGCAAAGCCTGCAAGAAACTGCAAGCTCCACCAAAGAACTTCAGAGCTGTTTGACTAGCTCTTTCATTTGACAAGCTGATTTGCTTGACAATTTTTTAAAAAGGCTGAAAGACACAGAGCCTCACAAAAGGATCACCACCTGGTTTAAACAGACTTGTCAAAACACATGGAGTATGTTGTGTAAGGTTGATCATATTGTTTTTTACATTTTAGACGGAGCATCACTAGTTGTTGGCGATACAGGAAATGTAGGGTCATTTTAAGTATAAAAACAAGAAATATATTAACATACATCACTGTCTAAAGTTAGATTTAACTTCATAACAAAAAAAAGAAGGTCATATCCCTTGAGGCTGAGGGATTACATTTTGAGGTATTAGCGTGATCAATTTCTGTCAGCTCGTATCTGTGTGACCATTTCTCACCATTAAAAGATCAGATAAGCTTTTAACAAATAATTTTTGCCACATCAAGCAGCCCACTAGATTCCCAGCATCCCACAGCGCATCTGTGTTAACAGTGCGTGGCTCTTGTGCAAGAAAAAAAATTCCATTTTGAACGGCATGCAAATGTTCTCACCCCCGTCTCTAAATAGAACTTAAAACGTAAGAGAAATCTTATTCATTTGTACTTCTATCTTTTAACAGTCTGTTCTTGCACCTTGTCCTCTGGAATAGGAAGTCATTTAATTAAAATTGGGGGAGTGTGGGAGGAGACAATATCCCATTTCAGGCCCAAATTGAACACAGCTGCAATCACAAAGTGAGGTACGCTCTTCCATGTCTGAGTCTCACTCCCTGCAGAGACCATGTCATGTTAGCGTGCGTTGAACAAGGATTTGATGTTCCTGCTCATGTTACACAGGAGCCTGCCTGCATGTACATACTTTACATGTGCAATGTGCCAATGAAATGTTTGTGGGTAATCAGTAGGCTAAATATCACTGGCACACATGCACACGCACTTCAATGCACGAAAACATCAAGCCATCAGCCATTGTGGCCAGTTACACAGATGAAATCATCCTCTGCTTGTGACCCCGGTGACACCCTGTACATCTTCCATCTTCCAAGGATCCATAGCACCATGACTCATTTAAAGAAATACAGACATTTCACTTACACATAAGAAAAACTCCTGTTTATTCACCAGTGTACCAGTACTTAATTTTTCAAATCCCAGTAGCTTTCTCAAATAAAGAGCTCTTCATCCCAGAAAAGAAAAAGCATTCCCACTGTCACAAACACAGCTGAACTCATTTTAACTAAGTGCATCGAGAGTAGCTGTTATCAAACAATGTGACAATGTCAATCTTTTGGTTAAAAGTTATAGCTTTTAACTCAAGTCTGACATTTTAATTGCTTTCGCTTTACCAATCGACATAGTAAATAAAAATCTCAGTCGAGATAAAATGCATTCAGCATCAGTAAAGCAAAAGACTATTATAATACTTGTTAGGCTGGACTCTAAATGATGACAGTGACATGTTCTTACTGTTTAAAAAGACAAACAACTGTGGTCCTCATCACCATTACAGAATTTGCATTGTTGCGCCTTGATTAATTGTGAAACAGACGCTCTTTCTGAAATGTGGCACATGGTTATATTTCACCAAGTTGAATGCGGCTATTGGGCAAAGTGCTTTGTGCAGTATAGTAGGACACCAAGGTGTAATTTTAATGATTTAATTAGACATGTAGAAGAACAGCAACTTCCACACAGACCTATAATTACATTGGTTATGAATCACATTGGGTAAAAAGCTGTCACTTGTGCCAAGGCTGAGGTTTTCAAGAAGCCACACAGCTGTCTTACTCAGAACAAGACAGAGAGAATGAGAATAAATGTTTATTTATCCAGTTGGGAATTACATTTTTACAGTTCTGAAAGATTTCATCTATTTAATTTCTATAAAAATACTAATATTTTGTCTAATATTACTACTTTCACATGCTTTCAAATATTGATTTAAAGTTCATGTTTAATTGTTAAACCACTTGGACATAAACTTTCACATCAACTCAGACTCATTAATAATCATTAACAGACTATACCACACTGTAGCTTTGTGCAGTTGAGTTAAGAAGGAATTAGGCCTACCTTAACCTTGCACACACAATGACCTATCAAACAATGTGCAAATGCAACAGCAAAATGAAAACCATTACTTCTAAAATAGCCTGTCACAAGTTTTACTTAGCAGTAAGTGTCTGCTGTTAGTATTAGTATTTTCAGTTGCCTACATTTCCTTTTACTTAGTTGCTAACTTAATTTGGAATGTATTCTTAATGTGACCTGAAGTAAAATCTATTCTTCTATCTTTTGATAAAAGTGCTATAGGAGTGTGAAAGGGAGAGACAGAGAAAAGCATGGACGAGCAGAAGCCATTTAAAATATGAAAAGAGTAAAAGTTTTTTGGAGCAAACAAATCTGCCTCACTGCAGTCTTTAACCATGGATGATGTTTGCACATGTTTACACTTGTGTTCAGGCCACTTTGCGCCTACTTCACTAATGGCTTCAGCTTGACTGAGTGTTGGTTTGCCTGGGGGTGAAAGATGTGTTTGTAGTGTTTTAAAATCTGTGACAGTAATTTAGTGGTGCGATAAGGGTTTGGCAAACATATGAAAGGAATTCTTTGTTCACTACAAGGCTGCAAGCTAAAGTACAAGCATCTTTTCGGTTAATTTGCATGTTGAATCAACCTTGAGAAGCACCTGTTTTGACATGTGGGATTGTGCCCGCATCTTCTGGTTGGACAAACATCTCTGTAGTCACTAGCTCAAATCCGTGTTCCATTTTAAAATCTTTCAATGGCCTGCGCATTGAAACACTTGGATTTGCTTTTTATAAAGCAGAGACATAAATATATGCAAGGCAAATGTTCGATTTTTTGCGTACATCTTAATTGGGTCAATTCATGGGCCTCTGATGGTAAAAAGGGAGATGATACTCTACTGTAGAAAAGACTATAAAGGCTCTTTGGTAATCGGAATCTGATCCTGCCCTTTCCATGAATAGCAGCAGTGGATCCATAGTTGAGAATGTCCCGTCTGCTTTCTTTCTGGATTAGTGCTGAGGTAAGCAGACAGGCTCTTCATTGCTCCATATCCACTGGGGAGGAAGTTTTAGTCTGTGTGAAGAGCTCATGCTGGGACGGACACACACACACACACAACTCATTCATAACAACCATTTCTCTGGAGACTCTTTAGAGTAACGGATAGCTATTCATTACCAAAAGCGTTGATGCTTTTGGGATTTGTGTGCGTGTGTGTTTGCGAGTGTGTCTACAGTCCATGTGTGTATATGTCTACAGGCAAAGTTACTGCCAGCAGTGTGATTGCGTTCCCTGACCTCCCAGTCACTCTTCTTCTGTACAAGTGCTTTGTCCTGATCAGTGAGGAGAAAAAAAAAAAAAACTTTCCCTGTGGCACTGGAGTGTGGTCAGAATCTCAGTAGATCAGCCAAAAAAAGCATTTCGGTGACAAGAGAAGAGAGCTGCCCCGGTGTGACATCCAACAGATTGCCATGACAACCAAGGGATATGATAACCTCAATTATTTTCAGACTGGACATGAACAAGTATCACCTATCCACCTATCCCTTTTGTGAATCACCTCTCTCAGTAACAACAGCGATGATGCACTATAAGTACGGAGCTTTTATATCATCCTATAAAATTGTTTTATGCCCTTTAGTCTGTGAAAAATCTGTGGATCAAGTGAAAACAGAACGTATTAACAAACAAGAGTCTTTGCTGATGCAAAAAAGGGTGAGGGAAGTTCAATATCATTCTTAAACTCAAACTTATTTCATGTTTGAGTTCTTGAAAACAGATAAGAATTTTTTTATTCTTCCCTATTCAAACTTGACTGCTGAAATACATTAGATGTTCATCTGATGCTTTAAAAGAATAATGTCCAGTCTGTCGAGTTAAGTCACAGGAAGACAAAAGAGCAGAGAAACATCAACTTTAAAGCTGAAAAACCTTCAATCATAATACAGTAATTTGTTTGAATACAGTATAATCTTATCTATTCCATGATACTTTGATAATTACTGTTTGTGGCTTTTTCATCTGATAATGCTTCACACAAACTGGGTAATAATTGCACAGCTATAAAACATCTCTAATCATATGATTTATAACCTGTTTTGCAGACGTTCCTCTCTGTCTAGTTGGTAATGCCCTTGCAAATCATCCATTAGAAGTAAAGCATCCTTGCAAAGCATGCTGGTTTGAAACATGCCATTAGATATGGCACATATACAAGATATTCATAACATCACAGGCATACAGCGAATGTGTGATAAGTGACAGTTTAACAGATCAGTGTTGTTTAAACTGATAGAACCTGTCCATGCTTGTCTCAGTTTAGTCTTTTAAGATGTAACGTCAGGTCTTTGCTGAATGTATAAATTAATCATTAGCTCTATTAATTTGATAGAAACCCTATAATTAAAAGATCAAGCACAAGTAAATAACATATCAAAAAGAAAGCTGTTAGTCACAGAAATTGTCTTATTTTTCTCAAGTCTGTAATTTATATTTGCGATTAAAGTAGAAGACATAAGATTCAATAAAATTTAGACTAACAAGCAGATGGCTTCCAGCCATATAAGCATTATATAAACATCATGTCAGTGTAATGGTGACTTTCTATAGCTTAATTTTGGGAGCTATTGGCAGCCATAAAGCTATAATGACACCATTAATCAACAACTTTGAATAGAATCCTAATTTCGTATGTTAAGAAAGTGCCAGTTAATGCAAACCAGTGCTGTACTTTACTTATTGCTGTTAGTTTCCTGCACATGTCATCAAAATGTTCATTAAATGAGCTGCCTGATCAAGAAACAGTGATCAAAAGGAAAGCTAAGTGCAGTATGACATCTGCCTCCATTAGCCTGCGAGCACTGGAAGTTCTCTTTATTTACCACCCCCCTGCTTCATACTGCCACACATTCATCACACATTATACTGCAGCTCTAAAAACCAGCGAGCAGTCTACCACTCTTAATGGAACACAGACAAGTCAAGGAAAATGCAAATTAATATGCCTCACCAGGGTGAAGACTTAATAGAAGCTTATGATTGACCCACATTTAACGTAAACTCTCACAGGGTAAAATGTATCCCTGTGGCAGCGCTCAATTTTCCTCGCTGACAGCCACCATTCAAATCCCCTTTCCCAATCACACAGTTGCCTTGGAAACACCAGCAGCTGCCAGGCAGTCGTTTAAAAATTCCAAAATGAAGCGCCTGGATCTCTGGAAATTCCAGCGGGGGAATATCCTCAACCAAAGACACATGGGTCCAAAGAAGGAGGATAACACACATCACCGCATACCGTTAATTTGTTTTCCGTAGCACCTTGTTTTGTGAAACGGTGCATTAAACAATTATCTTGCGTGATCTGAAATGACACAAAGGAAAATTGAATGAGGAAGCAGGGCTAAGCTGTGTACTTAGTGGTTTGTGTTTTATGGAGTGCTTTTACAGTATGCTCCAGACCATCTTCCCTGTTTGTGCAGGCACTATGCTGAGCAGCTGAGTTTGTTCATTTCATGTTTTTATCACAGAGCCCAAACTGCTGTTGTGGGAGAACAGGGTAATTTACTGGCCAGACATGTTAATTAGACCCCGTGTGCTATTCAAGCAGATAGAAGAAGTATGAAGTCCCACTGTGCACAAACACTTTTGATTTTGTATTAAGGGGCAACCGTCTGCGTCTGTTAAAGAAGAAATTAACGCATTGTTGAGAAAACAATCTCACCACAAGGTCCATTTAGTAGCGGTCCAGGAGCTTTTCATCATATCACGTAATTTTCATCAGCAGGTGTTTGCCCACTTTAGGGACTTATTTAAAACTAATAAAATGCATTGTTGTGTATGGAGTAACACGTGGCAAACACGTGGAGTAGACGTCTCACAATAATTGAGGCATTCTGTAAGCAATATGGCATCAAGAATAAGGACATAAAAGGACAACATTTTTGGGTAAACATACTCAAACCACAGCCTTAGTTCAGCTGACGTTTTATGAGTCCTGATGGGGAAGACTGGCAGCATGTAGCAGAACAAAAGTTACTTTACATCAATAAATCTAAATGATATTAGAACATTATGTAGAGTGAAGCTAGAGTAAACCTCCATTAACACGCTAGCTCATCCACCTTTTACTCGAATACTTTCATCCTCTCCAAGCCCACATTCAGCTCGCCAGGCACATTATCAAGGTTCAGCATGGGAAACCCACTGTCCAGCTTTTGTGGCTATTCACACCTACAGTTTTGCTCGTCTGTAGCCTTGTATCATAAACTGCTATAGGCCATGAAGGCCAGCAAATGGCTTCAGCTAACTCCCCTGCATCATATGTAATAAAAGCAGAAGGTCACTCCTGAATCACAGTCTGCCCCTCTCAAATTTTTATCCAGCAGAGCCTGAAAGCTTAATGAATGCCCCAGCCAGTCCATCACACAGGGGTAAGGCAGGGCTGCTCAGTGTCCCCAGACTACTCTTATTACGGTCAGAGAGATTATCACCAAGGAGAAAACTTCACGGTAAAAAACACCAAGAGTAAAGTTAAAATTTACATTTTACATGGGTACAAAATTATTTGTGTAATTTAAGATTTGTGGGAAAAAGTCACCAATGTTGGTTTTTGATCTGCCTGTCTGTTTAAAAGCCCCCCCCCCCCACCACCCCCATCTGATTGCCCATACAGCCTCTGTTATCTCTGTGACTCAACTAAGAAGGGGGGGAAAAAAAAAAAAGGGGAAGAAGTTTACTTCCACAAATTGATGTCTAACAATTTGCCCAGTAAATTACACATACAGCTCCCTGGTTGCCTCACTTTTATCTCCAGACCACACCTCTAAAAAGACAAGCATGTCACCACGAAACAGTGAGCGAGCAAGTCTTACTGCTTCAAATTATTGCTTACACTGTACTACTGAAGAAAAGCAAAGGCTGCACTAATTGCAGCTCTTGCTGACCTCAAAGACCACAGGTTGCCCAAACAGCAAGTTACCGTCCAGATTTGGAACAGCCTGTCCTTGGGCAGACAAATTAGGACAATGAATGGGTTCCCTCCCTGTTGGTGATTGGCTTTATGGCATTTTGATAAAAGGGCACCTCCGACAGAGTAGGTCAGTGTCTATTTTTAACAGTTTACTATTATGCCATAATTATCCAAGAACATTTGGGACATACCTGGACACCTAATGGGAGTTAATTAAACCCACCTCTGACTTTACAGAAATTGGTCTCTGTTGCAGACGTTCTGCAAATGGTCATTGGTCAATGAAAAATTGAGTATAAATGGCTGTGTGTGTGTTCCATGATTCGATTATCATTAATGGTGCGTGCTTGCAGCAGCCCACACAGCCCATTGTTCTCTGTTGGGAAATTACAAGCGCTTCCAGTCTGGACAGGCGAGCGATGTGTTTAAAAGAGAAATTATATCCTCTCTCCTCCTCAAACAGGGGATCTGTGTGGCTGAGATAAGGATCATGGGTATTTATACTCCCACAAGAGCCCTTGGACTGCACCTTTGGATTACGGTTCTCCTGGGAATACTGAACAAATATTTGAGAAGGGGCTTGGGTATTTGTTACTCTACACACCACAGTAGATAAAAACGCATATAGTCATTCTTTATACAAAACGGTGTATAATACAGTAGCAGTTGCTGTGCAGCAAAAAGAATGTCCTTCCACATGCTAACCACAGATATATAGACAGTCTCTTGTTTCCATACAGGAAATATAAACAGATACCTTGCTAAGACTGTTAATTATTGATGAGGTGCAACCACATGATTAGATCTTCTGGTATGATCAAATATGCATTATGGCAGGCAGTACATCCTTAATGAATTTGTTATAGTAACCAGGAAACATGAAAGTGGTTGCCAGATGTTACAGTGTGGCTCGGATTGCACCTTTGAGTGTGTTTCACCAGAGTACCCATCACTTTTTGAAAGAGAAGATTTTGAAAAACATACTGCGTGCGCTTTGGAGAATGTGTTCCTCTAAATATTAATCCACATTAAAATCATAACACAACATTAAAGCAATAATTAAAAAGGAAGCAGTACGAATTAATTACAGAAACTTTGCAAACTCCACTGAATGCAGTTTCGGGTTAATGATGGAACTAACACTGGAACTATCTCATGCAGTCAAGTCATTTTGTGCTAGCCGCTGCAGCTCTGTGGCTGCTTTCAAACCAGCCATTAAAGTTTTATTTCTTTTATGCTAAAACACGGCATGCCTTGCATATTGAAATGGTCCCTCTCCAGCAGAGGCCAAGCCACTCTTTCCTAAACAGCATTAAATATTTCAGTAAATTAAATGTTCAAGGATTCTACAGACACAACAAATCAAATCCTTGCACAAATGGACCCAAATGGCAAGCATGTATTTTGCTTAAAGTGCCTTCTCTTTTTTTTTTTTTTTTTTTTTTTTAAGAGTAAGGCTAATTTCGCTATCAGTGAGGTACTTGGGTCCAACAGGGTAAATGCATCAAAACCAGGCATCTTTATGTTATGGCAAGATATATCCACACTGAATTCATTTTGATATGAAAGGCCAGAGTAGTAACAAACAGCAAATAGTCCTTAGTTGTAATAATGCAGCTCACAATTTATGTGGAGAGGGTAGTCTGAAATATGAGAATGATCATAAAGAGACTAATTTGATAAACAATACGTTATTACAGTGTTAAAATAGACCAGCTATAATGGGATGGCAACATTCACAGAAGGCAAGACACGACCGGTTTTCCACCATCTCCTCTCTCTAGGAACAAGTCTTCCGTCCCTTAGTCATGGCTCACAGAACCAGACTGATTAAACTACACTTCAGTGCCTGTTGTAATTATACACACAAGACCTCAATTTGTGTTTATTAGTGCTGTGGTATTTCAAAACCGCATATTACAGCAAATTGAAATTGGTTTGCGCAGGCTGAGGGTTTGGATGGCCGCCATTTTGTTTTGGTCTGCATTCCGTGTCTTTTACATTTTTGCCCATTCCCTCTCCGCGAAAGGTCCTTTCGGTGCATGTATTTGGTTTGTATTTTACGTTTTACATTTCAGTATCTTCTCCAAATGGGAGTCTTGTCTCAAGGGCAGAGGGGAGCGCGTGCGACTGACCAGATCAGAGGGCAGTAGGTCATAGCTGCATCACTGAGCCTTCAGACTGTTCACTCCACCGGGGAGAGAAGTACTGAGTTCTAGCCATTTTAAAATTACAAGGTCAGAGTTTCAACCGCACCCATGTCTGTTTTAGACACCCCTTCTCTCCCGTCCCATGCACAAACACAGAGGGAGAGAGACAAAAACCAGCGCACAGATGATCTTCCACTCATACTGAAAACACAGATGTTCCTGAGCTTGACAGATTGGAGCAAATGATCCTTTTAACACATTTTTCTGTTAAGTGCGCGTTGGATCTTAACTGGTTACAGTTAAACCGAACAGAAACATATGTATTTAAATGAGCCTTGACTAAAAGCTCAACTTCTGTCTCTTTATTATGAGAACAAGAGACGCCTTTATAGCTGCAACTGAAAACTGGCTCAAAATCAGACAGAGAAATATGCAGCATATTTGATTATCTAACAGAACTAGAGATGAAACAATATCCAGAGGCACCATTTAGGCTTAAGTGTATTTTGTTTTCTTCATTTGCTTGTAGAAACAGAGTCAGCATAAAGTCATCCTTCTGCCCTCAGTATATAGAAGCATAGTCGCAGTAAACCAAGATACTCATTATATTTCCAAACTCAATCCTCCAGTATTTTACTGTTATAATGGATGCATGAATGGTCACTGTATTTCGGCAAATCCACAATTTCAACCAGCCCCAAACTACATTTATCCCATGCTTCTCTGAGCATTCCCATGCTTCATCTCTGAAAGTGAGAGACATGGCGTACTTTTTACCACAGATCAAATACTAACTCAGGGACTCCCCACATGGATTGGGTCTGCATTAGGAAGCAGCGTCAGCCTTGCCACCGTGTGTCTTCCCCTTCTAGACACCTCAAACTACAGCGAGACCTTTTCATCTAGTGAGCAACTGCTGCAGGGACATTTCCCAACAAAGCACCGGCAACCAACGTGGGCAAACTACAAGCTCCATCTACTGAAAGGAGCAACGGACTCATCTAAAACCAGAGATCCACTTGACGTGCAGCAGGCTAAGACACTTCACGCAGGCAGTAATTATTAAATTCACAAATAAATTCTCGCAGCAGAAGGAGAAGGTTGCGGTGCATGCAGCTGCACGTAGCGGCACTGCAAGCCGTAAAATAGGAGCTTGGCAGTTATGCAATTATGACATAAATAGCAAAAGGAAGTTGACACATACTGTCGAGCCTTTGCTTTGGATTGAAACCTTTCTGAAGCTCAGCTGAATAAGAAATGCTTGGGGAGAATGTGAATGTGTTGGGTCTGCTGGGTTTTCCCCCCCAAGGAGCCAATATTACAGGAAAATTACTGTGTGAATGTGCAAGACAACAGCTATGTTTACGTCCCTACAGAGCAAACATACAATATTTTCCCCTCTACTAACTACAGAGAGGGAGCTAACAGGAGACTAACCCAGGGAAATGGGCCCTCATTGTATTTTGAGAAACACATTTCAGCCCAGAACACTCATTAGTCAAGACAGTCATTTTATTTTGCTTTTCATCCATGCAAACACTGCACAGGGGAAGACAGCAGCAGCAACACACACTAAGACACCACATGGGGTAGTTTGCCTGTTCAATAAAAGTCAAGACAGCAGCGTCTGAGGCCTAATGTTGCCAAGAAAAAACAAACATCTGCACGGCAAAGAGTCAAGACAGGGACAGAGACAAGGACAGAGACGGAGACGAGGACACAACATGAAGCAGCTACTTTATGCTTACCTTGGTGATGTGGAGGCCTAAACTCGGGCAGGTTCAGGCTACTTTTCTGTTTGTTAATTGTTCATAAAAAAAGATAAAAATTTTTTTTAAAAAAACCCTCCAACTTCTGGCTTGTAGTGAGTCTGCGTCACTTACAACCGATAACTAACAACAATAAAATAAAAAACGAACGACGTTAAGAGTAACACAACTCCTAAAAGACGTTTCCGGCAGCGGCCATTTTGACCGGACTGTGACCGCGGGAACAGACGCGCAGGTTGAACTCGTTTGGTTAATGTAGGCTCGGTTTGGTTACAGTCAAGTGTCCTAATTAATTACGCCTGTATTTTTTTTTTTTCCCCCCCCTGCCATGTCAAAATGTCTGCCGTAACAAGGTCTCTGGGATAGCTTAAAGTTTGTGAAGTGCAGCAGCAGGTTTAAACAGA
The DNA here is from genome assembly GCA_031216445.1 of Lateolabrax maculatus. Lineage (NCBI taxonomy): Eukaryota > Metazoa > Chordata > Actinopteri > Acropomatiformes > Lateolabracidae > Lateolabrax > Lateolabrax maculatus. The sequence goes on along the minus strand of CM062212.1, from coordinate 10,254,936 downwards.
GCGCCTCCTGTTAAAGGTGCGCTCTGTTTATGTCGCAGCTTGCGGCGTCTCACGTGGAAACTGCGCTGTTCTCCATTTATTACACGCATTAAACAGATGGCTAATTTGATAAGCCCCTGTTAAAATCCTTATATTGTACTCGGATGCAAAAATAGTTTGGTTGGGGTGAGGATCTGATCAGATACATTTAAGAGTGGCACAACAGGTGAACAGCCACACATGTGATCTTCTAAATAAAATAAAAATCTGAGCTAGAACTTTAAGCCATTATTCTTCAGTGTTGACTCATCTCAATTGGAATAAAAAGAAAAACATCCTGCATACATATGCATTGCTGTATACTCAGCTTGTGGTTTACGTTCTTAAATATTACACAGTGAGGAAAATAAAAACACAGACACATCTTATGTTTCTGAATACAGGGATGGTTTAAATCAGGCTCAGACAGGCCGGCCGGGCTCGGGCCCCTCCTGCTTCCCCTCAGGTGTCACACTGAGTCCTGCTGTGCAGACATGGCTCGGGTCGTCCATGTTTCCAGTCGCCACCGATGTGTCACACTCTCTGAGCAGTGGGCCCGGCTCTCGGTGGCCCTAACCCCTATATCTGTGTGCGCCTGTGCACGTGCTAACAAGGTCAGCAGTTCAAACAGTATGCACCAACAAACATCTTCTCCCCAGTGACCTTCTCTTCGTGTCTTCGGTCAAATTCGACTGATCAGCGTGATGTTTTTTTCCATCAGCCACCCAATATCCCTTCCCTCTGTCTCTACCTCTGCCTCCGGCTCGATTCACCCTCTAACCTCTCACAGCCACAGAAGCTTATATGTGATGAGAAATACATGCACTCCCCTTAATAAAATTATGACACCACTTTGTTTAACAGTTTTGTTTATGTAAAGAAGGGGTGATGATACACCACAAGGCCATAACCCCTATTCATTATATATGGGAAGCGAGTGCAAGGTAAATAGGAGGGGAGTCATATCCATTTCCTGTATGTAAGTACTTTTTTGTGTATGTATTTTTCCTTAGGTCCATTATTTTTTATTGAGTTGTGGATTTTACATATAAATCTCCTAAGCAAACTGCATGTTAGAATAACTCCTGTTTAGAAAAGGAGGAAGAACTGTGCTGCTGGTTAATTTGTAGGTATTACAGGAAAGCACAACTCTGATTCGGCCAATTTGCTCTTAAATCAGATTAGCAGACCAGATGACATTTTAACAGACTCGGATAAAAACTTGAACTATCAACTTATGGAACTGTAATGTATCTGCTTTTTGTTAGATTGACCATAAAGCAGCCACAGGGAAGAAATTCAATCATGGTCTGGTTTATACCTCCAGCCGGCAATCAATAGTTTTATTTGCAATAGGGTTCGTGTCTTGGTTTATAACTTATTCATTCATTTTGAAAGCCTTAGAATTCTAGTTACATGGCAAGGTTAAAAAAACATTTCTGTGTCTATGCCTTGTAATATATTGCTTCACCTGGCTTCATATCTTAACTGATTCTTTCACACTGAATTCCAGCTACCATGAGTCACACATGACGTCCGGAAGCATTAAGTGACAATGTAAGGTTACAGTCTGTAAATCTTTCTTCCTACAGGAAATCGTCAGCCAAGCTGGAAGCCTCCCTGGCTGCTGCAGTAATTGATCCACACTATAAGTCACCGCAAATACAGCACTGGATGAACTTACTGACCCCAGTGGGCAGCTTGACTGAGATGTGGACAGTTGTATCCCTGATTCAAGAGGTCTATTCATAAGAGTAGAGGTGCATTGTAAGGCAGTTAAGTTAAAATATACAAGAGAAAGCCTCCCAGTGAAAGATAATTATTATGTTTCTCAAGGCAGGCACACCATTTACCAAAAATCACGATCAGGGTCACTTAAAGGTACTTTGCCATTGCCTGTAATTCAAGTACACAAAGCTTAGAAAACCAGCCAAGAGTAAAAACACTCCTATATTCTGAAAAAAAGGTGACCTTCAAGTGCTCAACTGACCACTTCGTAACCTGTGTCATGACTGCGAGGAAACCAGAGAGCATATCTGGAAGTCACTTAGTGTGATCAATACAGGATTGTGTTCCTCTAAGAAAGGGGGCAACACAGTATAAGCACACAACAGACCATAAATTAAAAAGCAAGCTGTTACAGTGACTGTTAGAAAACGCAAACTGAAAAATTGTATAGATCTGCTTCTTGCTTTATAGTCAAACTCTATGGCCAATTTATGCTTTTTGCATAAATTTATTATTTTACTAACATAAAGTAAAACATTACCTGGTTAGATAACTTAATGATAACTCATAGGCCAGTAGGATTGCATTGTTTTTTTGTTGACCACTCTTCACATTGTCTCTGTTCAGTCTACGTCATTGCATGTAAAGACAACCATGTGTATTTGCTGCCATCTAGTGTACAGATGCAAATATGGCAATACTTTGAACCAATTTCCCATTCCCAGCCTCATCTTTATGTACAGTAAACAGACTGCCCTAACACTAAGTAAACCATTATACTTGTCAGTACTCTGTATCCCTTAAATATACAGAGAGATATGTTTTTCTTTCATCGGAACAGAGTAAAATCTTTATATTTTCAATTTTTGTAAAGATGCTTTAAGACAAAAATACATTTTCCACTTTTATTTTCCATTGCACAGTAATCTCTATCTACATAATTTCTAAACTTTTGTGGCAGCAGATAAAGTCATAAACATCCATGTGAAAGTTGCATAAAACTGTACAAGAAAATTGGCTACAATGAGAAAAATACTGCAACCCACTGATAACTGTTGAATCCAGGACAGAAGATGGCATATGGCAGATAGACAGGACTCCCTCTTGTTGTTTGAGTGTGTGGATAGTATCAGGTGAGAATACTGCATACTGTAGTATATGGACAAGAAACAAATCACTCATAGATGGGGAAAAAAAACAGAAACACACAAATAACAGTTGGGTTGGAGGGAAAAACATTGAACAGGTTTTCGGGGATGACCTCTAGCTAAAACTACTTATTTTTCCTGAAGTTGTTTTTTTCCCTCTTCTTCACCTTGGTGGGGAAGGGCAGAGCTACCTACCAACAGCCACACTACAATGCTTACTAAACACAGAGAAGGCCATATCTGTAGCTGTGAAACCAATAGAGTGAGTGGAAGACTCACTGGAGGAAGAGAGAAGTCAGAAGACAAAGGCAAAGATTGAAAAGTGAAGCAGAGTCGAAGCATGTGTGCAAAGACTGAACATGCGCAAGTTAAATTAAACCAGAGGTCATCCTCTAATGCTCATTATCCTATTGTTATCTTTTTATCGTTGGGGGCTTTAGTTAGTGTAACAGACACTCAACTAGACAAAGACTGCTGACTGGTGAGACTAGGACATCAACATCAATTATTAAACAACCCAAACCTAATATATTAAATTATATCACTTGAATACACATGAGCACACCCTGACACATACACACACAGACAGTGAGACATACAGACGCACATACCCACACACAGAGATGAATACCATAAATATTGTTGTGTTTGAGGAGTAGTGGAATGGTCAGGTTTTTTGTTTTAAGGAAAGAGCCATATCAACCAACAGTTAGGCCACTTTAAACATTAAACAGTAGTCCAAATGTTACATTTTATGACATATTGTGATACAATAGTACTATAAATGGCTGAGTTCCATTGCAACTTGCTCCATTTCTTGAACCCTGAAAGGTGATAAAGATGATAATACTCCTAAATGGACCTGATCCTGGGTCTGCACTCCATGGGTGAAGCTATACTGTATTACACATATTACTGTATACTGCCTGGTGTCGAGACTCATGGAGTGACGAGCCAAATGATAATGCAATGGAAAAGCTAAAGCAACTCTTTGGCGTCAGAAAAAATATGGCCTCTCTCCTCTTATGTTGCTTGAGCAACCTTGACATTTACTTTCCAGTTGGTCTTAGATTGTCAAACTATTTACTTATATACAAATAAAGGTTAAAAGCCTGGTAGACAGAGAGATACACCACATTACAGCTTTACTGCAAATATGGATATAGAAACGAGATAATAATGAAGGTGAAAGTTTCTGACACCAAACACAACTGTCTCTTGCACCTCAATAAATAAATATTAACAAAGAAATCACACAGACAACTTTCTCATACAGACAACTGTCATCAAAAAACGGAAACGTTTGCCTTTAAAGGATTACATGTCCATATTTCTATTCTCCCGCATATATGAATACACATATAGGATTTCTACTTATGTGTATGTTAATTTCCATACTGATGTGTAGTCTAGAATTTGAAAACTCCCAAAAACCCAACAAATCTAGCTAGACTACTAGTGTATTTAACACTGATCACACTCATCAGCATTTGTTGTCACACTCACGTACTAAGCCAAACCATGGAAGCTTATGACATTAGAGGGTGAGGGAGGCAGTTAACATCACATCAGATAGATCAATAGATGAAATCCTCAGGTAAACAATAAATGTGTTGTTCATACACTTTTGCTTTAAGATTTCAGAGTCTACAAATCTGATGTTGCCATGTCAATGAGTACTAAATGATATATGCCTTTTATATCCTTGCCCTCCTTTTAGATTCCAGCCCTTTTCATAAGGAGAAAGTAATTTGAGTTGTTAGACAAAAGCCACAAAACGTATTTTTCAACAAATCAAATATCATCCACTTTCACGACAATAGAAAAATAAGAGATTTTCCAATAATACAGACAGAGCAAGAAACCCAACAAATAACAAATAGAGGAATGGCAAGAAAATAGAAATTAACACACACACACACACACTGTTGGTAACGATATGAAAGTCTGTACGATACAGAGGAGAGTCTAGAGTGAAATATCCAGTGTACATCAGAATAAGTTGCTTTTATCCCTGTGACTCTCTGCATAGAGGAGGCATCACCATCGCAGCACTGCCTGTGGATCTCCAACGCTGCCTCCTTCGGCCTTCACACCCTGCTCCTGTCTCCTCGATGAGTTATCCCTTTCCTTAGTACTTGTCACTCGGAAGTGGATACAGCGTTGCACATTTATTAGATTTATGTATATATAATGATGTATTTAGATTATTTTTCCTTCTTTTTACATTTTGAGAATTTTTTGTAGTCTGTTTCTTCATTAAGTATTTGTCTTTTTTCAGCTGTGTTTGTTGGTTTGAATACTGGCCCCGGTGGGCTCGGAGTGGAGACAACTGTAAAGGACGTTTTGGCAAATGAGAATGAAGAATCTCCAGGTGCGTGGGCCAATCGGCTACCTCGGAGGAGCGGCTGAACAGAGATAAACAAAGAGACGAGAACATAAAAAAAAAAAAAGACACCTTTTATTTGCTCCCTCTGAGGTTGTCCTTCTTCCCTGTTTACCCCTCAGTTCCACCCTTAGACTGAGGTAAGGACAGTATTCAACATTGTGCTAGGGAAGAAAATCCCAAGTGTCCCAGTGAAGAAGGCTTGGAGGGATAGACGAATGGACAGACGGATGGGTGGGGGTCACGGTGAGTCCAAATGAGCCAATGGAAGGTGACAGTTGTGTCCATGGAGCCCAGCTCCTCCCCCATCACTGATCAGAACTGGTACCATTTTTTGTCTTTGCACTTCAGCATCATCTGGAAACAGAGGAAATGTTAGGGTGAGAACATGGTTCAAAATATGAGGAATACCTTTCTTACTGGTGAGTTACACAATCCACCATTCTCATGATTAGCCCAAGGCTTAAAAGATAAACTTCACGTTACATTTTGGTTCACCTGGTCAAACTATAGACATTGCAGGAAACAGGAGACCTGCCTGTGTCTGACATTATAGTTCAGCGTATTGTGAAGTTTCCACAGGCATATACTGCCATCTAGTGGGTAAATAGTGTAAGTGAGTAATATTTCTGATATAATTTGAGGAGGCATAGCACTCATTATTCAGTATTCAGGAATACACAGAGTATTCCATTGCACCATATGTTAGAATTGTAAAAAACATACGTCATGGGCGTGTTTGGAAAAGGAATCTGCGCTGGCCATCATGGCAGCTGTCCTCTCGTCCAGCTCCCCAAGTTTTTGGCCTCTTTCATCCAGTGCTATCCGGGCGCGTGCCAGATCTCCAACCACACCAGAGGCCGCCCCCTTCATGCCCTCGAGGCCTCCCGGGCCTGGGATGTGCTGGGCCAGACCTCGGGATGCCTTTCCAGCTGCTATCTCCCCAACTGAGTTAAAAGATGAGAGAGAGAAACAGGGAGATGTGGATATGAGAGGGTTGCACCAACAAAGGACTGAACCACTGTGTATTTGGGTATGTGTAGGTTTGGCATACATAGCTCCTCTCTGTCCAGTGACTGTGCTCCACCACCAAAGAGACCTTTGAAGAACCCTCTGTTGGGTGCCTCTGGTGTCTCCACTGGTGTAAAAAGTTCACCCAGCATCTCCTGAAACATCAACACACACTTTACTCTGCTACATACAGTTTAACTTCCTGCGTCTATTCATATGGTGTTTTGTTATCTACTACAGTACACATACATCTTGTGTACTACATTTACAAGTATGTTTCCTCCAGTTATTTTACATGATGTCAACTGTCTTAACTATGAAATGTTTTCTATGCAGAAACAATATTAGGTTCTTTATATATCATTTTCAAAACTTTATTCAAGATTTAAACCCCAAAGCCTGAACCATGACTTTTTAAACCCATATGCATAATGTACTGTATATAAACTCGCCTGTAGGTTTTCACAGATGTCCTGGCTGTAAGTAATCCTCTGGATCTCAGTGGGGGAGCAGAGGTACATGGCCTGACCCAGGTTGGTGAAGCAGAAGGTCCTGGCTATCCGCATGTCTGTCAAAGGCAGGTAGTTTACATCCATGAGCGGTCTCAGTCCCGGCACACTAGACAGGGGACACAGAAATGATTCATTTTAGATCTGAAGAATATTATAAGCTGACAATAAATTCCTTCTGTTTTTTTATATATAGCCTTGGTCAGCACGTAAACACATGATCGTGGTTGTACATATAAGAGAGCAAATATTTCAAGTTTTATCACCATAACTTTTTTTTTTTTTTACCATATTTCAATATTTGAGGACAATGAGGACAGTGTTCATTGAGTACAACTCTGACCATTTTGAACAGGCAATTACACTCGCATGGAAACAGAAACACACACACACACACACACACACACCCAGACAGGCAGACAGCTGGTCATTCTTTCTCTGTCAGACACCCATATGTAAGGCCGTTTTGTCTGTCTCTCTCCTCTAGGGAAGTGAAGATTAATGAGGATGAGCTACAGACTAATACACCCATCCTCACTTAAACCCTTCCACACAGTGCATAAAAATCAACTTGGTATGTCTGCATGTGTGTGGGCATGCCAGTGTGGACAATTCCTGACCTTGTCACGTTGGTATAAACTTAGATTAAGGTTTAGTGGTGATGTAGTGTTTAAGGTTCAGGTAAGCGTGAGGGTGAATGGATGATAGTCAGGGGCGGGTCTACGTAAGGATAGGGGTCTGAGGATGTGTATTGGTGTGTTTGTCGTGGGTGTGCATGAGGACAAAAGTTTGTTTCTGACTTTGAATGGCAACTTGAGCAAAAAGAAAAGTTTAATTGAGGACATAATATGATGATCGTCTCTGCCTCAATGGTGACAGCATTTATTTATGCCATTTAAAAGTTCTTTAAAAGACAGCCTGTTACCCTGATAATATTGTTATACCAAACCTAAACCTCAACAACAGTTGTTTTCATATAGGGTCTTATGAATGAATAAATGGCATATGATATATATCAAAGCTACCACTGAGAACAATATTGTATCAAGGTTAACTCCATCATCATATAACATTGAAGTTATACCTGGTCTAAAAATCTGTGGTTTGAGATTAAACATTCACCTCAAGTACAGTAGGTTTGTTGACGACTGGATACACATTGATAAAAATGTATTCCAATAGTGACAAGTTTCATAATGAAGAAAACGTCCAAATAAACTTGTCAAACTATTTCTGCAGCCTAATCTACTTCTCCATAGTCCTTCTGTGTCCTCAAATGAATGTCCAAATGCTCATATTTTTGCCAAAATATGGCTAAATACTCCATCAACTTCCATTTCCATCTTACAGAGCACAGCATGAGGTGAATCTACTTAAATCTAACAATATGTACATGATTTATTCAAACTTTGATTGATACATTTAAATAATAACCAGGTATTTCCAACTTTCTCACCTGAGGGTCATGATGTGGCCATTGGCACAGAAACACGCCACACACACGCCTTGGCTCATCTGCACCACATCTGCCCGCAGGATGAAGGAGGTCTCTGTAATACTGTGTTTATAGATACAGGTCTGGGAGGGGAGGGAAATGACTTTGGCCTGTTTCTCTGAACACACCACAGCGTACTGGCTCTCGTTGAGGTCCTGGGAGGTGGAAGGGGACACTGAGACGGGCCGGCGCTTACGGACCTTCTCTCTTTCTTCGCCATCTGCTGTAACGTTGGGTTCATACCAAGGCTCATACGCAGGGGGCTGCAGAGAACCTGTAGAGTCCAGGAAAGCCATCCGCGAGATGCTGCCCTTCAGCCGCACCAACATGCCTGATCAATGGAGGGAAAATGGCTTGTTATGGAAATTTTAATTTTAATTTAGCGGCTTTATCTTTTTCATAGTGCTCTTTGTATATAATAGACAATATTGTTGACATGATAGCATTATCAACTACAATTTGTCCATACATCTTTCACTCTGGTTTCCATCTACCATGTGTCACCCTATTTTCCATCCCTCCCTCCCTTCTGATGTCCCATTACTTACCTGTAGGTGAAACGATAACTGGCTGCAGTTGCCGTTGCTCCCCAGCAGGTGGCAACGTGAGAGCTAGAGCCAGCACGGTGCCCAGGGAGGTGCCCACATACAGGCAGGGGGTCAAAGCGCTGTCCCCCTTCCGGGCGAAGGTCTCGGAAAAGTGGAAGGAGCTGATGGCCTCTCGTGCCTCCTTGTCAATGCTGGTGACGCTGGAGGAGCGCGAGCGGCTGAAAGAATTGTCCCGGTGGTCTAATGGGTTGGCACCCCGCGGCGGGCATACAGACAGGAGGACAGTGAGGAGGAAACAGAGAGAGGTAAAGCACCCGCAAAGCAGCACAATAACAAGACAGATCACACAGATGTGGATACTGTACTGAACATACAAATTAAAATGATAAATAAAAGTTAAACAGCTTTTCATATTGTCTTAGGGAGTGAAACACTTTGGACATTTACAGCAAACTCAAGACATACCAGCTGTGTAACAATTGTATTGGTTTATGATTAAATTCTGTAAGATATTGACAAGTTAGATACAGAAGACTAGGTGAGAAATCCAAGAGTATAGGCCCTGCATTCTTAACAGTGGGTAAATGTATAAAAGTTTGGTCTCATTTTAGCTCTATAACCGATGAATCATTGGGTCATTTGAGCAGCATCACCTGAAACCTAATGGATGGTGACTTTATATTACACATACTTTATATTATGTATTATACAACAGAAACTAATCCAATACATTTAAGCATTTGCATTTTTTCACAGACCGATCCACATTTTAAAAATGTTCCATCCCTAATCAGCAGTTTTAGTTGTATGAAATAACTGGCCATCAGGCACTTGGGTGTATAACACTGGAACTCTTTAACCAGCACACAGGCAGATGACATACAAATACAAGCACATAAATGTTGGCACTTCCACATTTTAAATTGACCCTTTACAAATCAAACAATATCCCATCCAGTGTGGTGCTTTAGAAGAATGTTCTACACCCCTGAAGAAGAAAATGTCTGTTTTTTTAAAAGTGATAATATTGCTGTTATTTTGGGAAATTTTAAACGGACCAATCAGAGACAGAGAAAGGAAAGAAACAAAGAACACAGAAGAGAAAGAGAAAAGCTGCAAAAGTTACAGAAAGCTTTATGGTGAGATGGAATGTGCATAGTTTAGCTTAGCACCACTGACCTCTAGAAGAACCCCCACCAAGGTCAAAAAGTGGGAGTCGGAGTACAGCAGAAAATGTCATACTGAATTTAATTCCAACACTTTGATGGAGCTCAATAAATTTCAATTTTGGTCAGATCAGTGCTACTTTTGTCTCATGCAAACTTAGGAGAACATCTGCACAGCTTGCCAATTTTGAGGCTAATAACCAGATAAAAACTGGACTAATGGAATGTGGTGGGGTCCAGTTGAAGTGAGAAAGATATACTGCATTTCCATACAAATCGTTTGGAGACACAAAGTCAAGGCTTACCCAGCTCTGGCTTTAGCTCAGTAGGCAAGCTTAATTTCCGTGACATCTTTGCTGGAAAAAAGAGAACATCCCTCTTTACAAACACACGTCTAAGCTAAGACACGATGCCATGCAAAGCTCGAGAACTGGCATTAGACTAGGGTTGAGCACAAAGCTAAAATACACGAAAAACAACAAAAGGCTGTGGGAGAAAAATGCCAGGGGGTTGTCTAATCGACTAGAGGAGCCAAAATGCTTGACACAGGAGAGGACACTGCGAAAGGGCTCAGAGGCAACCCTGTATGTCACAGAGGCATGCTGTGAAAGACAAAACAAAAGGAGGTGACCTCTGATTGCTCAAGGCCCTGAAAGAGAGGACCGGTACAGTAAGACACGTCAAAACTGAACAGCCACTCAGGACCCTCATGCCACGGGAGCATGCACCAAGAACAAGAAGGTAACAGAAACAGAAAATGCTGAACAGGATATGGAAGAAGACAGTGGGAAAGATGGTCAAAGGTTACTGAGGTAGTCTTCTCCTCGTTACTGTGGGTTAGCTGAACTTCAGTCACCTTGTTATATATACTTTTTTTTTGCTTCTTTCATTAATCAGGCACAGTTACCCAGAACTGTATAAACTAGTACAAAATACACTTGACTACTGTATGTGTAAAAATAATGTTTGATATATTGCAAAATGCTTTGGGTTTTGTTTCTGTAGTTCACAAATCATTCCATCTTTTAAGACAGTGAACTTATAAATAGAAACAACAATGAATGAAGGTCTCATATTATTTCTCTGTCTGCAGGAGAAAGAAGTAGGAGAAACTCTATATGAAAAAAGTCTGCACTAAAATGTTACGTTCACTAATGGTAGTTATAAAGTTAGGAAGTTATGGCCAGCTGGTCTGTCTGAAACTGACAGAAACCCACTTTAACAAATAAAGAAATTTGTAGAAAAACCATGTAAAGAAGTCTGTGACATAGGTTGCTAGGTTGAAGTTGGGCTGGCAGTTACATGAGGTCACCAAACTCCATGAACCAGTAATGATAATAATCACATCTCTGCCCTCGCAGGTGCAGCAACTAATCGGAGGATCAGGAAAATGTACTGTATATTTAAAAAGGAAGTCAGTCTAGTTAAAAAAGAATGGTGATGGTGACGGTGATTTGAGGAGGAACAGTCTGGGCAAGGTCAAAACCCACTCACTGTCCCCTGAATCTGAAAGAGAGAACCCCTCCCTTCGACAGACAAAAAGTATTACTTTCGACTGGTCAGGTAATAAGTAACCATCTATTTCATCAACACACACTGAAGATACACAGAGACACAGTTGGACAGATGAGATGCTCTCTGCTCTGTGGAGTCATCATACTGTAGTATGGACAGAGAATGCCAATCATATAACTCATAATGGACAGAGGGAATCTGCTGTAGGGGGTCAGGACAGATATCACACGCAGGCACATTTACAATATGACACTCGTGCTACATACATGTAGCATGCAATATGTGTCTAAGGCAACTAAGCTGTATCGTGTGTACAGAGACAGCTGAATTCTTGCCCTGCTTCAAGGTTAGCCTCTGCTCCGCGGGTTTTTCCGTTCTCGGTGCATAGTTTTCTAACCATGTACTTTTGTACACTTAACGTTTGAGTACAGACGTAACATGTGAGCACTCTTTCATTTTAACCAAGAAAAAAAAAACGACTGTTGTGTATATAATTGAATACAGTGAGAACCAAAGGACAGTGGAACAGAAGTTAACCCAGAAGTGGATCTTTATTCTGTAGTCTACTTCTCTGCGCTGTGGTGACCATGACACGGAGGACAGAGACAGGGGGGGGGGGACAAATCTGGACTTTCTGTCCTGCCTGCACAGCTTCTCATGAAAATCTTTGTCCAATCTTACCTCCTCTACCACCTCCATTGTAGAATTGCTGTAGATTGCTGTTTGACATCAACACTTTTGGGGGTGTAAGGGGGAAAGTAAAGTACAGTAAATGTGCAGTTAGAAACACCCTTTGGCTTGTTACTACACACAAGCTATCGCTGTTTACCCTGACGAATCACTTTTTTTTTGTCCTGAGCAGCAAACTGGCCTTTGAAGTTTAAGTTCAAAAATCAGGACAATGGTTTGACTCAAATACCCAGTTTTCTGATGCAAAACCCCGTTGCCCTAAAACAGATTCACTGATGAGAGAATACTTTAAAATATTACAGCTGTCTGCTTTTCATAACAAAAACAATAGGCCAGGTAAATCTATTTTATTGCTTTTGTGCCTATGAAAACAAATTAAATCAAAATGTTCCCCGTTTCCTTTGGATACCATAATGACCAAGATTCTAATGACTTGAAGTACAAATATTTGGTGTGCAAGATAGGAAAACAAAAGGGATCTTTTTACTTTCTTTATTTTATTTTTTCAAGGTATAACAGGATAAACTGCATGAAATAAATCAAAATTATATGGGGTTAAGCTTAGGTTCAAAAAACAGAAAAGGGAACACTTATCCCTAGACTAAATGACTGTTAAGGCAGGCCTTTTTTGTAGGACGGCACCTTATCTCTCTCTGTCCTATGAATAATGCAGAGCAGACAGATGTATCAGACCACAGTCTGGTGACACCAGACTTGGGGGGTTGGGACCGCCATCATACCTGAAAACAGCAGCAGGACTCCAGACTTTGAGATTTGTTTTCTGTCTGACCTTTTTAAAAAGCTCCTTATTTTCAGTGTGCTAATGCCAAGTTACCCCTAATGAGATGGATCTGGGCTGTTCTGTCTTCAAGCACCTTCAGCTTAAATACTAATGACGTAGATTAAGAAGGAGGCCAATAAAAGAGCAAAAGAGCATCTTACACACAATGTAGTTATTCTACATAATCATCAGTGGGTTGAATATTGCAATGTAGTGGTGGTGTATAAGTGACAATACTTTTTGTTTGTCTGCATTTGGTCATATTCACTGATATGGAAACTGCTTAATATGAAAATGAAACAGATCTGCTTCAGTACAGTGCACCCAGACACATTTAAATGTTTAACTGAAAGACGATCCCTGCAAAATTACGCAATTATGCAGTTACTGAATATGTGAAAATACCCAAGGCCCTTCAGGTTGAACTTTTACTTTTTAACTTATACTCTGAATAATGTAAATTAATGGGTTTCTTTACCAGAATGCAGAGTTTGTTTCAGTTTCATTAAATTTATAATTCTTAGCTGTCACACTAAATTAGCATCATAGAGACTGGATAGGTTTACAGCCTATAACCCAGTTTTCACGGATACCATTTGAGATTAAAACAAATTTATTCCTGTCTATTGAACTCTGCAAAGTGGCAAAAGAATACATGCACAAATGGAAAAATACTGTCAAAAACCCATAAACGTACGGTAATAAACTCAAACAGTGCACTTCTAAAGACTGAAGCAGAATTAAATTGACAGCCAGACAATTTTATGGTTCAACAAAAAGCCCTTCTGTATAGTTCCAGTTTGATGAGCAACAATTTCAATAAAACAGTATTGAAAGAAGAGGCTCTTTTGAAACATTAATTTTCTTTCCTAACTAATGCTCCTCTTGCATTCAAATACATGGTATTATCGGTATATATTTCACTGGTTCACTGTTTGGGTTTCATGTCTAGATAACACAAAGCCTCCGCTATATTTCTCCCACTTTTCTTCTTTAATAAGACACTGAAGGACATGTTACCTGAAGTTGGGGACTTGCAGCGGTCCTCTGATGTGGCTGAGCCCTCGTTGATGTCACACAGACCTGCAGCAGAGATCACACAAATCAACTCGTGAATTACAAAATGAAGCAATCCAAAAAGAGCCACTGGGCTGTTCATTCTGTGAGCAGGTAACACTACCCTTTTTTTACTTTATTATATACTGCCACTTCAGAGAGAACCTCAGATATCAACTGGGATTGATATGTTTTGGAGGAATTGGACTGTACCATACATACAAAGGGATGATTTCCATATTTAATGTTCTTTCACTTGACAGGTAAACTGCTCAACACACCAGCCCATCGGAAACTCTGTCGGATCCACTCATATTTTAAACATAAGGAAGATTTTGTGCGTCTTTAACGCTCCTTTATCCAGTTTTAAGTCTAATTCCTCCCTCTGCCGCGTGCATGTTTGTGCATGAATGTGTGTGCGTGTGTGTGACATTGTCCTGCGAGGCAGAAAACCAAGCAGACAGCAGTCCCTGTTGGCAGAGAAACACAGCTGGACGCCTGATTACAGCTCACGCTCGCCAAGCTCTGACAGGTGCCAGCCCACTGCTCACCAGTCAGTGACACCAGATGCTCTGTGTGTATTTACATGTGCACGTGCTTGTGTACGTGTGAGAACTTGCTGTGTGTGTGTGTGTGTGTGTGTGTGAACACTGGTTTGTGTGTGTGCCTACATTCATAGTAGCACGCCATGTTTGTGCGTACACAATCACAAACACAAAAAATAAATCCCTCATCATCCGCATGCGCACAGTTAACTAATTCATCCATCAAAGTTTTGCTTAGGTATGGGCAGTACATCGTCATGACACTGCGGCATCCTCTATGTAGCTGCACTGCCATCGCCTAACACATGGTGGCAGTGTGTCCATAGTAAAAGCACCTTATTGTCGATCAGTGGTACTGTGAGGCTGCAGTCGCAATGTGTGTAAAGGGATGGGCTGGGAGAGTGTGTGTGTGAAAGAGAAGGAGAGAAAGAGGGAGAGGCAAATGGACGGAGAAAGTATTTGTGTTGTCAAAGTGATGTGTTGTGTGTCAGCCTCATGAACTACGACTGGACAGCATCATTTTAGATGCAACGTGTGTTGTCCTATGCCTTCATTCGTTCTCATATTTGGATCAGATTACGGATCCGTTCAGGGACGTCGGACCTGTGAGGTTACCTGAGTAATCACTGTTAGAAGGCTCCACTGGCACAAACACATCATAGTGTTTACTGAAAGACTGATTATAATTCTAACCCAGACCTGTGCTGAAAATAAACCCGAAATACAAAATCTGATTTTGCTCCTTAGGGCATTCCAGGGAGTTATATTGTGATATACTGCTGCAATTTCATGAAACCAGCCGTGTGTTTGTCCACCTACGTTAGGTTCCATTCACAGTGGAGCTTAATATAGTTGCTGGTCCCACCAATTTGCCTTAAAGACAAGGGCAGGACTGCAGATCATGGCTCAATTTAGTCAGATGCTGAGACACAATTTTAGCCCAATTTGTACAGGATTTCTAACCCAAATAATCTGAGCAAGTGGGGCTGAAATAACATATTACAAACATAATGGCTACACTAATAATTAAAAAGCCATTTGGTCCTATCTATGTGTGTGTACATACATGTGGACAAGATAACACCTCTGGTTGTGAACACATTGAGAATGAACGTCTTGTGATCTCCTGCTTAGCCCAGAGTGACTTGCAAGTTTGGTGTTCAGCCACCTAGCTTTTCAATGTGGGTGTGTGATTAGGAAGCTGTGGACATAAAACAATAACGTCTTACTCTTATCCTTCTTATCCCCTCTCCTCATTACCTCCAGAGGGCTGTCGTGACTTTCTTGGCGAGCGGGGCTGTCTCTGGTAGGGGTCATTGGAGCCATAAAGCTCGACCGTCCCCAAGTTGAGCACCACCGTCTTTTGGACGTAGTCCACCACCGCCAGACCGTTGCTGTTGCCAAACACCACACTGGGGAGGTGTGACAGAGTCAGGGAGGAAGTGGAAGAAGCGGGAGGGGCGGGGGGGTTGTCAGGGGAAAAAAGATGAAAAGGCAGAGAGGAAAGGAGAGATGAGTTTGAAAGAAAATGGTTCTGAGATTTGATTTACATTTTGAGCTAAAAACACTGCATTCAGAGCACAAAACCAGCTAAAATCTCAGAAACTTTCTTGGCAGTCATAAATCAGGCCTTGTTGTCACTGTAGCCTTGAGCTACAAAATTGTATGCATGTCCATATTTCATATTGCATATTTTGTCTTCATTGTCATTTCAGTTTTCAACCTCAGATGATACAGCTTGATAAGGATAATATACTTTATATGTTTTTTGAACAAAACAGTGTGGACTTTTTAGAAAAGACTTCTACTTGGTTTTAGTCTTGAATGAGACATTAGTGTTTGTATACTTACAGGCCGTAGGAGGAATTGAGTGCCAGGCTTGTGATCTGCTGAGGAGGCTCTCCGCTCACCCACACTAACTGGACCACCAAATCTACCTGGTAACCAGGAGACTGCTTCAGAGGAGTACTGCGCACTCTGGAGAGAGGAAGACAGGGGGGAGTAGAGACAGCAAGAGAAACAGAGAGGAGCAAAGAAATGAAAGGGAGAGACATACAAAAAAAAGGTTTCAGAGAATGAGAAGTGGTGCAGCTGCAGCTCTGAAACTGTTGTGTGTTAAGGGTCTGGCATGAGTGGCTGCAAGGGGATGATGGGGAGGCTGTGGCTGAGAATGCTTCAGGCGCTGACTAAGTCTGTGCAAGAGTGCTTGAGGCAAAAGGCAAGACTTTTGTGTGTATGGGTGTGTACCAGAATGTGTGCAAGCACTCTGGTGCTATTGAGAGTTTATGTAAGTGCTTCTGTATGTGTGTGTGTGTTTCATACTTGAGGCACGGCATGTTGCCTCCGTCCGAGTTGTTGCTGCTGGTAGAAGGGTGTGAAGGTGGGCCACTTGTCTGAGGGGAGGCTCCGGGGGTTGGAAGAGCCGATGTCTGTTCTCCCCCTCCACCCCCGCCTTCTGGAGACTCTATGTCGTTCAGCTCGTACTGCATTCGCACCTCTAGTAACTGTATAAGAGACACACACAGAAGAGAAGATATCAGCAGATTTATAAAAAAAAAAAGAAAATCAGACAGAAAAGTCAAGTCCAAAAAAGTCTTGTTAACACCAATTGTTCATGAATTTTTCTCCGGATGGGAATAGTCATACGACTGTGAATGACATCCACACACATTGAAAGAGTCACTTTGATAAGAGAGACTTGTTTGACATGCATGTGTGCTTGTGTGTGCAGGCAGATTGAGAGTCCTCCAATACTGTAATATTCTATTCCTCTGGGCTACTTCACATACACACACACACACACACACACACACACACACACACACACACACAGACACACAGACACACACATATTGTTCATAAGCTCCTCTTTTGCATTCTGTCTGTCTCATTAGCCCCACTGACATGTGGGAGTGAAGAGTGATCAGTGCCCTTCTTCAGATTCTCACTCCCGCCTGTCTCGGTCTTCCTTTACCTTAATTTCTTCAAGGTTATAGAGAGGTGTTTGACCTTGTGCGAGGGAAGGCTGCTCTCCTAATTACAGCTTGCTGCAACTGCATGTCTAGTTCTGATCTACACAAACTAGGAGCGTTGGAAAAAGTGCTTAAAATTTCTCTAACACATCCATCAGTGCTCACTGGTCATCCAGAGAAAAAGCTTCAAACAGGACGGCGCAAGGTGCCTGAAACAAGGCACTTGAACTCTAAAGATTCATGAAAACGTTTTGCTGTAAGCCCAAGTTGTATGGCAGAGCAAAAGAATTGGATAGTTTGGACAAAAACAGTGCTGAACACATAAAGGGCACCAGCTAAAAAATTAAAATTCATTTACAGACCTGCAGGGAAAAACACATCACATTACCTCCCACGTGCTTTGATTGACAAGTGATCTCTGTCTAGAGCAAGTCTGGAACAACAACACCACAGCAATGACCGCTCAGCAAGAAAAATGCTGCCAAAATTATAAATAAATTAACAATCTTGCTGGTAACAACTCTAACACTCCACTGCTCCAGTGACCAACAGCAGAAACTAAGCACACATGCACGCACACTCTCACTTGCAATATAGGAGCTATGAGCATGCACACAGATCAAACGGCATGTCTCTTTATGCCATTAAACACTGGCTCCCATCACACCCCCATAAGCACTTACGTCGCTATCAAGGCAGATTATAATGACAGTTTAGCTTTGCTCCTTCACTGCTCCGTCTGTTGGCATGGCAACCATACTGCCTTTGACTAGGCAGATCTTTGAGTGCATGAGTGTGTGTTTGTGCATATGTGTCAACATTTTAAAACAGCAGAGAAAGTGAGCGCTGAGGGCAAATCATAGCAAATACAATCAAAATGTATTCTTGACGGGGGGCTACAGAGTTACATTATGTCCCTTATTTGTGTCCATGCCTGTATGTTGGCAAGAGTCTTACAATAAAAGAGAAGGGGAAATAGATGTGTTTTCTGTAATTGTATTGAAAAATAAGCATTTAACCCAGATTATAAACCGTTACCCACCTGCACCACCTCAGTAGTTACTTCCAGCTTGCTGAAGCGGTAGATGATAACATTGGCTGACACCCCAGCCACACACAGCATCCGGCTCTCAGGGCACCAGGCCATGATCTGAATAGCAAAGGGGTCTTCATCTGACACCTCAGTGCTGCCCTTGTCCTCCTTGGACCGGTTTCTGTCAAACACCTTGGCTGTTTTGAGCTTGTAGAGCACCTGGAGCATTACTGAGAAAAAAGGAGAAAAGTTTCAGTTGCAATCCAGGAACACCAGACATATAGAATATGACTCCAAATCATATGAAATCAGATGCAATGTGGTGCTTTGAACTTGAAATAATTTATTATTACTACAATTTTATATATTATATTGACTGGGGCTGGTGCTCAAATATAGAAAAGCTCATTTGCAAAATACAGTTTTTATTTAAGATTATAAAGTGGTTCTGTGAGATTTCCTTTCCTTTAGCTTCCATTGTATGTCCCAAATTACATTTGAAGCTCAAATTGTCCTGGTGTAGCGGCTGAAAGAACTTACTTGCGGAGGCATCCCAGAACTTCACAGTTCCATCAGCATGCCTGGGATTTCAAGAGAAGCAGAAAAAACAAAAGATAGAAATAGAGGAATGAGAGAAAGATGAATTTCAATTCCTGTCCTGTTGTCTTACAGTTTCAGAGTCCAAACTTTAAATGCTATTCTGATCAAAATAAATCAGTTTGTAAGATTTGCAGCATTATAACATCTCTAGAATATCAATGAAAGACACTTCTAAATTTCAAAAATATGTTGTATTACTTTATTACTAAAGCATTTACAACAAAATCTGATGTCTAGGTAGTAAATCAAAAGAAACGAAATATCAATAAACTAAAACAGTGTGTTCAGTCCCCAACTAATCACCACAGAGGCTTAATTCAAATCATTGGAAATTTTATTGCTACAGCATATAAATGCATATTTATGCTGTAGCATAGTGTGCTTCCAATCTTGTGGCTAAAGTTTGAAGAACATCCTTGTTGCTGCTCCAACATGACAATGCCTTGTGTGCAAAGTGAGGTCCACCCTGGTTTGGCTTTATCGCCAGGCTTTATCGGTCAACATCAGCGGCCGACCTCACTGAAGGTCTTGTGGCTGAATGGGAGCAAATCCCTGCAGCCAGGTTGTATCGTGGAAAGCTTTCCTAGATGACTGGAAGCTTTTGTAGCAGCATAATAATGGCCATGGTTCTGGGAAGACACGTTCAACAATCACATACTGTATCGGCTTTGGCCATGTAATGTACATTTTTTTCAGTAACATAACGTCCAACAGCCACATATTGATAACTGCCTAAAAATGAATTGAAAACAAGTGTAATGAGTGTACAGAGACACTCCTTAGCAGGTGATAAAAATTACCGTTTCTTCATTTAGACTCACAGAAAAGGACACGGTCAGAAAAAAAAAACATGTATTTTGGCCATTTGCCCTTTTCTCTCACTCCTCACTGTTTTGTTGCCAATTCAGCTGAGTGAATTGGGAGAGGAATATTTTGCAGGCTGTGGCACTCTTAGAAAGAGAGAGAAACCTGGGCAGAATAGTAATACGGCATGTAGGGGTGAGGAGAGAGGGAGGAGGCAGAGGAGCAAGAGCCTCCCGCTGCCAAGCCCCATACCTCAATGTCACTTCTTCAGTGCGTATGTTCTGTTAAAAACACCCCTTCTCCCCTTGTTGACAGCTTTGCGTGGGATAATAAACATCAAAATGGAGCGCAAAGTGCACATGATTCGAATATATAAAGACCCGCAGTAAATGTGTTAAGACAGGCCCCTTTGCTGTGGTGACCTTACAGCGCAGGAGATGTGAAAGCAATTGAGTTGCAGCAAGACGATAATTATAATGCTAATGAAATCAGCATTGTCTTACCCAGTGATGATGATCTCTGGGTAGCTTTGTGTTCCTTGACCCCAGTTTCCACCACTAATAGGCCATTCCTGGATAGACAGCAGACACAAACAGTACATTAGAGGGAATGAGAGGGTACAGGTAGAAGAACCTCTATGTCAATAAACAGCATGTCAACACTAACATTGATTTTAGAAATAGATGACATGATAAAACTGCACATGTGTGAGCGCGCATGGGAAAACCAGCAGGAATCCTTTGTGGATGTCTCTCAGTGTGTCTTGCAATTATACATTATGCACCTCAATGAGTGTGTGTCTCCATCTGAGAGTGTGTGTGTGTGTGTGTGTGTGTGTGTGTGTCGGTGGGGGGTTTGGCTTTGAACACGTCGACACATACAAAGGTCACCAGGATGACTCATCGTGATCTTTATGTGAGAATGCCCACCCGCAGCTCAGCCAGGCCTTTGCTTAACAAAAAAAAAAAAAAAAAAAAAGAGGGAAAAAAGCAGCAGCTAGGCAGCCAGTTTGGGTCAGTACATGCTGACATTTCCGACAGAAAGCTAGAACAAGGCGACAGGAAAAAGAACATAAGCATACATAAAAGCTGAAAGAGCAGGGGGTCTGTCTTAGATGATACAGGGATAGGAAAAGAAAATGGGAGCAGAGAGGAAGTGTACAAAGATATGTGAGGATCGTTAGGTAATATGACACTATTATATAGTCCATTTAGCTTTACGGAAACATTAAAATATATACTTTAGCCCCACTAATACAAATTACCTCATGCTGCATGCAGTTTGTAGCTAAAGCGTGCATGGATATGTATTAATGTGTCCTTTATCCAGTCACCTTGTTGTTCCTGGAGTATGGCATGATGGTTAGAGGGTGTAGTGTGGAACATTTACATTTCTAATTTAGGCATTTAGCTCTTTTTGACACTGTTATCGAGAACGACATGAAGGGAAATTCTCCCCTCGGGATACGATTACACTGTTACACATCATTAATCTGTGATGGTAGGTGTGTTCAAAGAGTTATTTTTGTGATAGAGTGGTGGTAATTTATTTTATTTTGTAAAACTTTTCTTGCCTGCTTCTGCATAGGAATGGCCCTTAAATGATGATGACAAGGAGCAGTTGGCAGTGTAACTTACAAAATTTACAGAAAATAATTTAATATATATCAATATATATATATATATATATCAATTATACATAATATTTACTTGGGTTTAAATCTGTACTTTCCAATTCAATATACCTTCATTCAAAGTGATTCCCACTGAAAAGGACATTATAAAAACAATATGCAGTGTTACAAAATAAATTTTCCAATAGAATACCTTTTTGCTGTAGCCCTGTCGTTTCTGCCGCGAGCCAACAGAGTAAAGTGCAGGTATGAGGTCCACAGGGCAGTCGGCAAAGTACTCACAGCAGGTCACAGGAGACTCGTGGATAGTCAGAGGATAGGGGTTCTCGAATATGGGGTAACTATTAACGAGAGAGCACAGACAAAGTCACTCTAAATTGAATTAGCCTGTCTTCCCGGGATCAGTGCATTGGTCTCATTCAGTACTGCAAATTACAGAATAAGATTTATGAAAGTAAGTTATATCATGCTATAAAGTAGATGCAATATATAATAAAGATAACAAGCACTAATACTATAGGTCAACTGTGACATTTTAGTTATTTAATAAAGAGTCAGACTCACCCATTTTGTGCAAGGTCGATCACCACTAAATCCTTTTCTAGAAGGACCACCACAGCATAAGGTTCCTGAAAATCTGCAAAGTGAAACAGCAAGACAAGTCATTCATCACACCACCCTTCCAGTAGTTATATCTACAAACCACAGGGGAAGAATTCCTCAGACTTTATATGGCAAATGTTATTATCATATCTGTGCCCTGAAGATGTGAGGGCAAGACGCTTAACGCTTAATATTTATTAATCTATGTGATTTATAACTGTGGGGGATATTGCTCTGGTTAAATATTTGTATCCGTCTGATTTGGAATAGAATTCCATATTCAACCTTAAGATAATCCTCCCGTATAATAGATTTTAAAGCTTTGTATTGGATGAATTGATAAAATTAATGCACAATCCGTTAATAGATATTTATAACTTATAACAGCGTGATCTACAGAGTCACAACACTGGAACCAGTATAGATCACTCTGCTGCTGAATAAGCTACTTGCATATATCTCTGATTCCAGTCAGAGTCTGACAACTGTTGTCACTACATCTCTCACTGTCTTCTCACTTTACTTCCCTGGCACTGGTCTACAAGAGATTCACATTCTGTGAATCGTTATGCAACTTTAGATCACTTTACAGTATCTCTCTGTCTGTCAGTTTTGGCATTTGGGAGCTGAAAATGACAACTGTAATTACGGCCATTTTCGCTGCTGATTTAGAAACAAGGCAATCAGCGAAACAAAAAATAATTGATAAAAACAACAAAAGAAATGATGAAGGCAAATTTTGTTTAAGTAGTAATACGGATGTGAATTGCAAATAAGCAATGATGTAAATGACAGTATGTGAGTAGCTCATCTTAACTTTCCATCTCTTTCATCTCAGATCAATGGATGCTCAATACTGACCAATATCAATACTGAGAGGGCTCCATCTGCTGAGGAAGGTCATGAGATGGGACTGAAAGCCTCGGAAACTGCTATTTCCAAGGTCAAGAATGACTCTCCAGGCTTAAGATCAAATCTTGTTTACTGTGAATGACTTACACTGTATTCCTTTATGAGTTGTACCTCACCTTTTAATCTTTGTCTGCAAACTGTACCTCTCTGCTACTTTCTACGCCTGTACTAACATGTGTTACAATACCTTGTCAGTCTGCCATTTGTTTTCCACATCACCATGGATTCTCAACCTCCTTTACATTAATTCTGGTTTAAGAATACACATTATCAGCGAGATATGTATTGTGTAATCCAAAGACCCAGTAATGTCCATTACCAGATGAAATCAGTGGGTGGTGACATCAGGTTGCCAAAAAGAAGTCACCATTGTTACATAACGCACTAATCCTTTCTGTAGCTGTATATGTGCCAAATAAGGCTCCACCACAGTTTACATACTGGATTACATACATACAGGATCCCATACCATTCAGCTCCACTCCCACTTGTTTTAGCTGTTGACTCCTCAATACAGGAAACAAGATAATAATTAAATTTAGACAGAAGGCTATTGTGTACATAGAGATGAAATGAAAATGTAATATTTTGTGTGTCGGATAATGAAACTGAAATAGGATCCCTTCCCCATGGGAAATTTCATATTTATTACAGAAACACACTAACACAGGGACAAGCAATCTGACATAATTAAAAAACAGGTGTGTGTGCGTGATTGTGTGCGTGATTGTGTGTGTGAGTGTTTGTGTGTGTGTGTGTGTGTGCTTGTAGATCTGTCTTTGTGAGAACCAATTTGAGTTTTAGATCATGGAAGTGAGGACATGTTTGGAAAGTGAGGACATTTTTGCCAGTCCTCACTTTCAGAGACACCTTCAACGGGCTGTTTGAGGGTTAAAACTTGGTTTTAAGGTCCAGGTTAGAAATAAGTTTAGGTTAATGTCAGGATAAGGGTTGGGGTCAGGCATTTAGTTTTGATGGTTAAGGTTAGGGTAAGGGGCCACAGAATGCATTATGTCAATGAATGTCCCCACAAGTATAGATGTACAGTGTGTGTGTGTGTATGACCCTAATGCATTGAAGAAAGAAGGACAAGCTGACAATTCCTATTTAAATATAATGCTCAGACATGCACAAACCGTATGAGCACATCCATCAAAAAATAGACACTAAATTACCATTAGGGTATGGTGTCTCACAGAGTGTGAGGAAGTCTACAATAGGATAGTCCATCTCCAGCACAGCAGTACTCTTCCCATGCATTACCGTCAAACAAGGCCGCCGGCCCACAGTGTCGTAGGACAGACCGCCAGACAGGATCATGAAGGGCTCCCTACAACACACACACACACAAGCATAGGCATAAACATTTAACCCTCTTTTTATAAATGCAATTTATACCATGACCACAGAAAATACTAGTTTGAGTCTTCTGATGTCCATTAAAATCATATACTGTAAATCAGAACACCTCCAAAATACTATAGATATAACGTAGTTTTGCAACCATCCTAAATCAGTGCAAAAGACAACTTAAACGTGATTGAGAAACTGTTTTGCTTCATGCTACGTCACCAGTTCACTTTGACTGGTGAAACCACTGGCTTATCTGACTAAAATTTAACTTGACAAATTCACAATTTAGTCCAGTAATGGGTAAAAGTGTAAAGTGAAAAATACTCCAATGTGTCCTGATACATGATGCTATAATACAAAGAGTTTTTTTATCACATTATTTGAATTTCAGAACACCTTAGAGTGTATTATTGAGACAGAGAGAGAGAGAGAGACCCTACCCAATTCTAGTGGTTTTGTACTCCACTTTCAGAATAGGTTTACAAGGCTCTGGCTTCTTCCCGTCCTTGGGCTGTTTTCCTAAAATAGAACAAACAGAAGTTACTTTAGTTTGCCAGTTCATCCCTCTTCCCCTCCTCTCTTCTTGTTTTCTTCTGTCATCTCATTTTTTCCCCCAGAAGCTGCACTTAAAATGCAGCTCTGAACAGTAGCCAGACAATAACAAAAGGCTATTCATCAGAGAGGAGAAAGACAAATGCAGGGGCAGGGACATGCAAAGAAGGTGTGACGATCAGGAATGATTTACAGAATCCATCAATTCAAACCTCAAGGGAGGTCCATGTGAGGAAAGGGTGTACATCCATCATATGTGTGCTTACCTGTGCATGTTTTTCTATCAGAATGTACAATAAGTGGTTGAATGTTTATAAAATATTACTGAAGAGCCAAAGTGGGCCCTAAGGCAGATTATACAAGGTAGGTCTGTATAATAAAGAACTACTTTTAATAACTACATCTAAATAACAGATATCTAAGAAGACAATTAAAGAAGGACTTATAAGCCTTTCTTAAACCTGTCAAAGGAATTTACATAATTGCCCATTAAATACCAAACTAATTATGTATGCAGCAGTGGGAGAAACAACTAATTAAAAAGCCTATGAGGTGAAATCCTTTCTGCAATCCCCTACATAGAAAACCAGCTTGAGAAACTGTTTAGAAGTTTTCCCCTTTCGTTTAATTCCTTTCTTTGTTCCTCTTCCCGACTCGCATGCTCACTCTATCCATTTGTTGCACTCACACACTCTGTGTATTTCTTCCAGGTCCTTCATCTGCATGAATTGTCAATGTGCACTGTGGGGTGAGTAGGTGTGTGGGGAGGAAGGGGAGTATGGATTAAAATACATCTTCAAACCAGCAGACTTGCTTTTCTGCCGGAAATAAACAGAGCACGGCACTAGTGCATGCGCGTGCAGACATAAAGGAAAGCAAACAGAGGCAGGACATAATTGAACTGACAATAATCCTGAAATGAGGAAACAACTAGGCAGCCACGTGTTGGGATACTCTTGAGGCTTTCGATGAGTATAGTGCGGGACACGTGACTGACATGGGTGGCTGAAGGCACTGTACCATGTATTGTAAAACTTGTACTATAGTATAACACCTCAAAGTAATCAGACCAGGCATTCTTCCAATCCATAATCACAGAGTGCAGATGTAGAACTATTCAATATTTCACAATAAAGCGAAAATTAAAGATTTTTTAGATGAAAAACTTTTTAGATCAGATCAGGGCTTTACTTTCCTTAGACCCAGTTTATCTCAGAATATGATAATAATAATATAATTATAATAAAACATTATTTATGTAGCACATTTCAAATAAATACTCATAGGACGGAAGCAAGAAAAAGTAATGCTAAAAACATAGCAAAAATGATATCTTATTAAAAATGACAAATAAAAAAAGAGAGATTTAAAAACGAGATTTAATGCATCGGGCTGCGTCCGAAATCACTTCCCATTTACTCTATAATGCAATGTTTACCCTCCGCCGAGTGTGAAATGTTTCTTCTATACATGCTATAGTAATCACCTCTCAGAGTTCCCACAATGAAACACTGTAGGTGAACACTACACAGTATCTATTATACAGGGAGTAGTAAATTAGTGAAGTGGGGAGTGATTTTGGATACAGCCTGTGTGTAGGCGGGTGTATTGTGTATGTTTCCACCTCCTTACCGTGTGGGGTGATTGTCTGTATGGGCTTGCCCTGGCCCCTGACGTTCCATATGGTCAGAGTCCCATCTGAGTGACTGCAAATGAACTGCTTGCCCTCGTGATGCCAGGCAACTGAGTGGATTGCCTAGGAAATGACATGCAGAAAGGAGGGGGTCAGCGGTTCAGCAGGATGAAACATCATGTGCCACCATCTCCCTTATGCTACAAGTTTGTTGC
Source organism: Lateolabrax maculatus (assembly GCA_031216445.1). Taxonomy (NCBI): domain Eukaryota; kingdom Metazoa; phylum Chordata; class Actinopteri; order Acropomatiformes; family Lateolabracidae; genus Lateolabrax; species Lateolabrax maculatus. The sequence goes on along the minus strand of CM062212.1, from coordinate 10,228,030 downwards.
ATTGCAGCAGCCATACGCTACTTTCATATGTGGGTTAAACGCCTGTGACTCTGGATTATATACGTTTGAACAGATGGTGAAAGTGAGATAAAAGAGTCTGGCCCCTGACTTCAGAACATTTCCTGTGGCATAAATGCATATATTAGAGGAAGCTTTTATATCACCCATTTGCTGAATGTGGAGAAAAGCGGGACTGGATTGGTCATTTCATTCAGGAGTGCCAGGAGAAATGTTTTATAACCATGGTTATAAATTTAAGAATTATATTTCATAAAGACACAATTTCACTTGAGGAAATAAAATTCTCTCAACATTCAATATAATTGAAACACAGTTGATCAGGTGCATCAGGTGTCATTTGGAGCCATTTAAGGTATTTTCCTGATTTAAGGTAAAATATAAGTATTTAGTTAGTCTGTCTTGCTAACCCAAAAAGCCAAGAAGAAGCAGTTTCTCTGTAAAGTGTATCTAAGAAGTAAGAGGTAACCTTTGACTTAGGCCTTCAGAACAAAGACAAAGGCACAGGTGAAAAAAAAACAAAGAACCAAATAGAGAAATTGGCACAGTGACGAGATATAGAGACAAGAAGAAGGAGAGGCAGACAAAAGTCTGAGAGATGGTGCCTTCTTTGTCCTCTCATTTTTCCCATCTAAACAGTCCTGTTGCTGATGTAAGCCTGGCTCCCAATGATTTATCTAGTGACAAGCAATCATTGAAAACACAAACACATCATGACCAAAGTATGCCAGTAAAGGGCAACCTTGCTTATTGATGCCCTTTTCATAGCTCATAATTAAACCCAGCGAACATTTTGACATTAAGTAAATATGATTATGTGCACCAAATCTGTGTGAACAGCTTCCAGAGCAGTTTTACAAGGCATTTCATTTTCAACCAGGGGCATATTCTTACCAGAACACCTGCAGCATCAGTAATGTGTCCAACCATAATCCTATTGCTTTGTCAGGGAAAATAAACTTTCACAGCAAATGGACATATTCTCGGACATGATGGTCAGTATTTTGCTATAACTTTTTCTGAAAAGTGTGCTTGTCGGTCATGCTTACTCACTGCTTCAGTACATTCTCTCCACCGTGCACTGTTTAATATTTTGCAGTTCATGCTGAAGTTCCATCTGTTGTTTAAGTGTGAACTTGCCTCTGGTTTTCCTTGACGCCTTGTCTCCCAAATGCTGTTCCCTGTCTCACATCGCTCATCTGAAATGAATGATTACCTCTCTGTCAATGCCGATGTGAGCGCACGGTCAGGTTAAGTCAATCTCTTCCAATTGAAGCTGCTATTTATTTAGTTGTATATCAATTTTGCCTTCGGTGCGTCATTAATCATAAATGGGGCTGCGCGTCAGGCTCACTGAATGTGCTGAGCTTTTCAGAAAATAGTTAAATGAGATGGTGCAGGGAACCAATGTATGTTGGCTCGTGCTCATGTGACACCACAACAAACCTAATTTTATCTGTCCCAGAGTAAATGGCGTCATATCTATATGTTTTGAGGGGTAAACAACACCATATATTGCTTGCTGCCAGACTTTAAGCTCCAATCCACCAAAAAAGTGAGACTGTAGAGAACTTGTATCCAACAGAAATGAATCAGAGGTTCCTGAGGTGGGTGTTTTTGGATGCGCAGCCTTGAGGATTTTCAAAGGTCTCATTATCCTGGTTTTCTCAACGGGATTTCCTCCAGGTCACCGTGCGCTTGATGAGACAGAGCTAAGGTTATGTGACATCATGCTGCATAGACACACAGACTCACATTATCTTGCTACACAGTTAATGACTCATCCCCTCTCACTCCCACAAAGATGCACAAATTAAACATGACTAAAGTTCTAAAACGTCCGGTCCTTTTTTTATAAGTGTTCTTTAGTTGTGGAGTTTCCTGATTTCCTGTTCATGAAGATTTGTTTTCTTGGAAATGATTCGAGCCATGATGAGTAATTGCTTAGGTGTCTTATCTAAGCTGATGGAGCGGATGTGAGTCCTGATAGGCAAAGTTACAGGGACGGTGGGATGCAGATTGTCAACGATTTGTTGCCAGAAGTGGTTCACCGGTGTGCAGTGCCATGTGGCGTAGATGTTGTTACAGCAGGTGGGCTGAATGCAGTGTGAACTAATTTCCAATTCTGTAAAATCCCACGCTCTGGAACTGAAGTGAATTATCCCATACTGTGTAACTTGTATGTATAATTAGACATATAGAACTTATTCTTGGGGATCTGGGACCCGAAGTCTGCATCCGGAGTGATTGATAGGTCTTGTTCCCATTTTATTTGTGGATAGATGATAGAAGCTTTAATGAAGATGAGATATAAATAAGCTTGGATACCAGTGTAGGAGAGTCTAAGATGTTCTTTCTTTATGTTGACTGCAACTCAGATAAAGGATGTGAACTGCAGATATTAAAGGAAATGCTGAATGGTGAAACTTATCATACTTCAATGAGAAAAAGCCCTCATTCACCCATTCAGAGATGCTTTGACAGCGACAGACTGAATTCTAGAAATCTATCAGTGCATTGTTGGCTGTGACAGTGCCAATAGGGAACAATGCACTGTGCTTAATTGGAAAATGAGAAGGCTAATTGAAACACATGGTACTCATCATATCAAACAATACCAATTAAAAGACTAATTTCATGATTTATTACATTAGGTCAGTTTTCACAGATTGGTCTTTGGGGGATGGCAGAATTCAGTCAACACTTATTAGAGTCACACACGAGAGCAAGTGTGTCCCCATACATAGACACACACACACACACACACACACACACACACACACACACACACACACACGACAAAGACGAAAACAAACACCCAAATTGAGATTGGTGAAGGAAAATACACATACACATAAACATGCATATCACAGCCCTAATTATAATAGCTTCTGCCAGCATTGTGTCACACTGGGACACAGCGACAGCTTAGCCCTGAAGTGTCACACACATATACACACACGGGGGCTCAGGGATGGTAATTCAGCTCAAGTAGAAAAACATTCAACCAAAAAAGGCTTAATCTAAAAAACAAGCATTTGGGGGCAAGTATGTCAACAGTGATTTCCATAGAGCAATCCCTTTTTGTTTCTGTTTTTCTGTTGCGATTATTTTATAAGCCCTGAAAGAAACAAGCCCCTGTGAGCTTCTATTTACCTATCAAGACTTTTTGTGTGTTAAAAAAGATGATGCACCATTATTAGCTATGATTTGAACTAGAAAAATATATATGTTATCATTACTTTCAAGTACAACAGAGACTTTAGATGAAGAGTCTAAATGCCCAAATGACAAATAAACTATTTGTGATGGTTAGACCCCTGCAATGAAGTGAGATGTTTTCAAGAATTTTTTGCCCTGGTAGCAGCATGGCTCCAGGGATGGAAATGCTGGTCTGAATTGTAATAACTTTGGCGATCTCCCGACTTTTCATTTGGCATCATCATTAAGTCAAAATCTTAATTTAATTTAATTGAAATACTTTGTTTTATGACATCAACTTGTTAACATTGTCATTGTGAAGATGTTAACATGCTGATGTTAGTCTTTTTAATTACATTGTCAGATGTCAGACTGCATATTTTTACATTTTACATTCTGCAGTGCATTGTACCCGTATTATTGTTACTAAAGGGCTTTTTTTAATGACCAAAATGACTGAGAAGATGGAAGTCTAATCTATTGATACATATATTACATGTTCATATTCATAAAACTTTATAATAGTACCAGCAGTCCATCAGTGTTTTACAGTGCTAACGTATCAGTGGTACAAGGTTAAGAATCATCCTCTCGAGATCATCCAACCCATCCAATAATGGTTGACATATTTCACTCTGGACAACAAAGGATTGGACCGACAGAGTGACTGATTAAAAACACAATATCACAATAACCAATTACAATAGGGAAACAAATTCATCCACAAATGTCTTGAAAGAGCAGGTTATGGGAATCACCTCTCTTTTTAACAAGGAGTCATTAGTATTATGAAGAGTAACATCCGGTCGATCCTGATGGATGGAGCCCCACTGAGACTGACCATCATATGAAGAATTATATTCCATCCACTAATGGATATTGCGCCAGACTTGCCAAATTACCCATCAGCTTTGAATAGCAAAGTTATCCGTCCGTACTCTCAACAGGTCTTAAGGGGAAAGAAAATACTTCCTAATGAAGCCAGTCTTGTGTCAGATAGAGTTCGCCAATAAATTGTAGCATTTGCTTTTAATCATCTTAGACAACCAGATGGGAGGGATTTACTGCACGAGGACATATCAAACAGAGTCAACTGCGCTGTCTATCAAAAAGAATACCTCAGGAACTTCTTTCTGGCAATGTATTGTTCTATATGGACAAACTTACCCATTTGGAACTATATTTCCATTTGGTGCTATGATTTGTTTACAACAACCTGATTTAAATCTGACTGAACCATCCAGCATTCAAAACACAATCAGGTGGTTTTTAATATATGAATTCTGGTGTTAGAATATGTTAATAACAATATTTCCTCCACAGCCATAGCAATTCAATATTTTTTGTATTGCCTGGAAATTAAGTAATTAATGCTTAGTGGCTGTGGGAATAAGTTTGCACTTTTTACTGTGTAATTGTTGGCCTTCAATAATAGCCCTGAGAATTGTGGCTCGCTCCAAGGCAAATAGAGGCAAACATTGTACCCCACAGTTTATTGTGTTTTGTGTTTTGTGTCGTGGGTTGAATTTGTGCACACTTGTACTGTATGTGTGCACAAACAATTCTTGGTTATCGCAGTCACACCAGAGGTAACCAACAGTTGCTGGGCTTTTGGGCACAAACTGCTGGTCCCTTTCCATGACTTGACAGAGAGAAAAGGAGATAAAGAGAAAACGAGAGAGAGAGAGAAAGGGCTGGAACAATGACTCAAAGTACAAAGAGAAACAGAGTCAAAATGATATAAAAAGAAAAATAGAAATACTAAAACCATTAGGAAGAGAAATACAGCAAACATTTGAGAAATAATTGTTGTAAAAGAAAAATGAACAAGACTGAGTTGTGATGGAAGAAAAGGGGTCGGAAATTGTTTGTATAAGCAGGCTGTAGAATAAATTAGTGAGTTTGAATGAAGGGCCTTTTGAAGTTCTGACACAAAAATAAAAAAAAATCATCCATGCATTCACTGAGTGACCAACAGCCACCGGGAGACAAACAGGAGGGAAGTAGAAACTCCAATCTGGCTGTGATATCAGACATTTAACAGGGCCGGACTCGGAACAAGGTGTTGAGTCAGACGGAGTAGAGTGGAGCGGGGTCAGGGTGACGGATGCTCTCTGGCTAGCATTCACTGGAAACCCATACTGCTGATCCTCAGCTAATAATACCCGATCCACTGAAAGACAGAGAGTGGAAGTTGTGCGCGCTCAGCTCTTTGAGAGCTTGTAAAAACGAAATTTTTTATCTTCTCTGCTGTCTGAACTCCATCAGAAACTTTGTTGTTGTTGTCTGGAATCCAGGTTAAGTTCCCTGATTTGCTGACATTTCTGCAGTTTGACAGCATCTATAACTAACAAAAGCTTACTTCACTTGAGGCAAAACAATTTCAGTATTTCCCTTATGTGCACCCTACTTGTGTGAGAAAGTTTCGTTACAAATGTTCCAAGAATACAGGAGCCAACATTACTCACAAGAAAAACCACGCATCTCTATCCTATAGACTGTCTTTCACGTGTTTAAACATCCACAAAATCCATCAGAACTAATATATTCTTTAAGAAATGTTTATTCCAAGGTCTAAATCCATCGCTGTGTGGTCTGCTGGCTTACTCTGCTGTTTAACAGAAGAAGAGGAAAAGCTTCCTTGTTCATTTCAGTCGACAAGCTTGATACTTGGCAGCAAGCTTCTAGGCAAATAGTGTTTGAATGGAAGCACACAGCACGAAAAAGTGCACAGCAGGAAGAATATAGCTGGCAATGGATTTGATGGCTATAAAAATGTATTTCACTCTGCAGTATTGTTTGCAGAAGCTACACAGAGATGGAGTTTGCACAAGTTCATGATGTAAGCGAATGACGGCAAACAATTCCAGTCGTACCGACCAATCAATGCGGCATCAGTGACTTATGATGAATGTATATGTTAAATAGCCAAATGAGCTAAGTAAAGCAAAACATCTATGTTCTCACATCAAATTAGTTTTCAAGCAACCATCTTGATGTTGGGCGTTTAGTTCAGCCTTCACTCGACCAACTGAGCAACATTTCAGTCATTGTGATAAAAAAGAATTTATATTTTGTGATTGCTATGTCATTTTGATGACTTAATTGAATATCATAAACACACTGATATAAAGATCCTAATACTTTGTCTGTACCGCTCGTACCCGTCACAAAGCCCTGGTATGTTCATATCCCACAGCACTTTGATCTTTAGTCCCTTTAATTAGTGCTTGCTACAGCCCTGTCCACAACAGTACTATTAGAAAAGTCATGGCACAATCATATCCACATTTCACTAGTGATGCAGCGCAGCACAACCAATGGATTGTCTTCATTGCCATTGAGGGCTGGTCTGGGACCAAATTTAACTTTGGACCATTTGGATGTATTAGCCAGGGGAATAACCTCAAGACATTCCGAAAGAGAGGAAAGGGTCGTGTGTTTCAAGCTCTTTCACTTCATCATTGTAAATCATAGAGAGCGAAATGAGGAGCAGTAGCCCCCCCCCCCCAACCCACGCCCACTCAACCCCCAGTCTCCGGGGAGGTGTAACTGTAGGGGTTTGGAGAGAAGGGATGAGCTCCCTTGGGAGATTCAATACTAGAAACTGTAATGCCCTAGGAGCAGCGGGAGGATATTAGCTTATCTGACAGAGCAAAAGGGAAAAGACAGAGAGAGAGAGAGAGAGAGAGAGAGATCCGTACATACTGAACTTACAAAATCCACTCTCATGTTTGTGTCTATGTGGTCCTCTGTGACTCTTGTTATGTCAGCCTGCTTACAGCACCACAGCACTGCCAATGAGGTGAGCACCTGCATGAGTGTTACAATAATCTCATTATCTTAAACAGCCAGCTTGGCTCTGTGTCTAAGTACTACGGACACCTCCCTGTGACCATGTACATGTAGACTGTGTGTGTGTGTGTGTGTGTGTGCGTGCGTGCGCCCACAACAATTCAATCAGCTTAAACCTCAATGGCAAGTTTATGAATGAGATCTCCTACTAATAGTCATATTCAGTTGCCAACAAGACTCAAAATCATGGTCTGTGGGAGGTCAGACTGTGCTCAGATCAAGCAGAAATACAGACTCAGCACCAAAAAAACCACAGGCCATATAATAGATTATCAAAAACAATTAAAATATAGCACCTATATAAGAGGAAATAAAATTTTGCATACAAACCAATCAGGAAATAAAAGACGAAGTATACGTTTGACACGTGCCAGTTCCAGAGGGGATCTCGGTAGCTCTAACATTGTGTCTCTTTTTTATTGTCGTGTTTTCTTTTATTTATAGACACACACTATTGCCTCTGGGGAAGCTAATAAAGCCACATGACACAGTGCTTTGAAAAGGTGAACCTTTTACAAAATGTTGCCCTTTTTACAACCATAATACGCAAGCACAGTTCATTTTATTTTATTTATTTAGTTACCAGGGACAGTGCACATTAATCAACATTTAGTTAGCTAATGACTTAATTTAAATTTTTACCTTTTTGCTGTGAGGCGACAGAGCAAACCACCGAGCTACTGTGCCGGCAGGATAATTACTGTGCAAGCTTGCAACCTTACTCTGGAGACATGAACACATGGCACTCTACTGTATAAATCATGACACTGTTAAAACATGCATTTCACAAACCGTTCTTCTTTGTAAATGGCACCACTCAAGTGAAAAAAACATTTATTTAGTTGTGACTACAGCATTAGAAAAAGAGACATCCGCTGGTAGGAGGACTTTGTTACTTTAAAAAAGAGCCAGGGAAGCTGCTTCTACCCTTTTCCAAGTCTTTGTTAATATTCCCATCTAGCTCTCAGCAAGAAAGCAAATATGTGTATTTCCCAAAATGTCTTCTCTTTTGAGGAATTCTTCTCGTAGCTGGACAGCACAAATCCAGTTAGTGAGTCCAGTTAGAGTTGGCTGTAAAACTTTCCTCTGGCAAAGCAAACTTTGGCTTCATCCTCATTAAACAGCACATTAGAGCTGCAGTTTCCTGTGGAGAAAGACCTGTCCCCCTCTATCCTATTGAGATGAAACAGGAAGTAGAAAGTCCTATTCTTACCTAGTCAGCACTCTCTTTTTTTTACCCTCATCTGCAGATGAGAGCGGAGCCACTCTGTTGTGTGTGTCTGTGTACAGTATGTGTGTGTGTGATGTACATACACATTCTCAACTATAAAGCCTTGTCAACTTTAGTGAACTATCTCAAATTCTGGGGTTGTTCCAGGAATAATAAACTCTCTCTCTCACACACATAACTGTATGTTCAATTCATGAATATGTGATTTAATTCCCCGTTTCTGTATTAAAAGATACTCTACAGATCAGAAGTGGGAGGAATGACTGCAAGCTGTTAGAGCAAAAAGGAAATAGGGGAGATTTGCCTACCTCATCGTAAGTGTAGCGATAGTCGGCCTTCTTTGATTTCAGATCCCACAGGACCACTATCCCAGACTCAAATCCAATTACAAGCTGGAGAGGAAGAGCGACAGGCAGTCAGTGAGATAGGTAGGAGAGATGACAGAGAGGAGATAGAATAGACCCCGCGATGGGTGAAAAAATAAGTAATACATTTGACATTCACATGCAGCATGAAAGGAAGTCATGTGTAAGCAGACTACAGGGGCTTGGGAAGAAACCTGCCCACCCTGGTTCACTAGAGATGATAACATAAAATGCAAAAAGATTATTTAAGAACATAAAATGTAAGTGTTTCTTTTTTCTGAGGACTTATTATATAGAACACCTACTCTCAATCCCCTAATAATGCAAATGTGTGTCTCTAAAGCAGATCAACTGGACATAATGGGCCCCATTTTAACTGTGCAATGGAAATTACCCCACGGAGCTCTACATCATGTGTGTTGGAACAATTCATGCACAGTTTTACTTGTGATCATGCTGTGTTTTTTGTAAAAAAGTTAGGTAAAGTGAAATATATATGAGAGGGTGTGCTGAAAAATCCTCCAGTCACCTTACTTATCTCATATTGTTTAAAAAGCTAAGCAAATTTCAGCGGTGGACTAAAATGATTGGTTATCTATTCTCGCTGCAACGTTGAATACCGTATTGTCAGAAGTAACAACACCTTTCTGTCTGTGAGGTCCTATTGGGACTAATTGCTTTTGAAACCACAATGAGGACGTCCAATGTATTACTGTTTATGGATTTGCTGTGAGCGACTGGTATAGGTGAAAGAGTGACATAAATTATTAAAAACAGCAAATGGGTGTATTTAGTTTGCGTATATTAGCACGTTTATGTGTATGTTGAGAAAACAAATTGAGTTTTTTACCTTTCCTTCATCCATTGGGTTGTCACTTATGTGGACAACTGGTCCAGGGTGAGCCTTGGAGGACCTTATGAGAGAGACAGAGACATATAGGGAGTGTTTTTCTCTTGGAGCTGAGGTGCAGTACTCAAAACAATGCCATAGACGTACAGTTCACAGCGATGTATGGAGAGGGTTAAGGTGGGAAGCAAGTGCCTTTGAACCTGTGGACGAGGTCCGCTAGGGAGGACATAGCTGCCAATCACTCCAAGGTTCTAAAAGGCTGTTCAAAGACATAAGCTCACTTAAGGTTGTGATGGATGGCTCTGTCAAGCCAGGCAGTCCCCAATGGCTATGTGTATGCGCGAGCGTGCGTTAGTGTGTGTGTGTGTGTGTGTGCCCATTTGCATGTCAGCAGAGAAGACGGCGCAAAATGCTCGGCTGCCCCCTCCTCTCCCCTCCCCGTCTGTGCTTTACCCTCCAGACAGCCTTATGTCAAATCTCCCCTCCGTGTGCCACGTGGCTGCAGAATTTACCTAACCTGCCCTGCCTTAAAGAGATGATGTGTGGGCTGAGGAGCGCCAGGGAAGGTCACAGCTGAAAAAGAGTGACTGTTAGAGCCTGAAACATAACCCCAACGCCAGGGAGCAAGGGCAGGGATGCCTGACAAGGAGAGGAAGAGGAAGGAGCTGCAACCAAATGTAAATAATGCAAAAAGGAAGGAAGGGGAAAGTCCTTGTTGTGAATTTTCGATTCTGAGAGTAGTCTGACAGTAAAGGACGAGGCATGCCGATGATAGTATAACGAATAATAATTGTATATATTCCGATCAAAATACATGTTTTGGATTGAAACGGCACAAGCAAAGGGCCAAAGAAGGGAAGCATCTACAGCAACGTGTGTGTGTGTGTGTTAGAAGGTAGCAGTTAGTGGGCAGGCAGGCAGTCAGTCAGTTGTCTCTATATTTAGCCTGTTTGTGCTGGAGCCTTATTACCTAAGCTCTGCTGCAGCTGGAGCTGTTGATTTATCTAATCCCCCTTCACTGCCTGTCTCTCAGCTAACAGCCGTCCACAGCAGCACGCACTTGTACACAGACACACACACTCTTTCAGGTCGGCACAATTAAGACACATCTTAACACCCACCCTGTTTGTAAAACCTACATCCATAACAAACAATTACCCTCTTGCTGAATTATAAAATGCAACTTGTACGCATAAAAGCTTCGCCCTCCTGTCCCACAAGGTTTATTTCCTCTTGTTTTAGGATTCTATGTGCAACGTTCTCCATGTTCCCCTGTGAGACTCCGTAAACAAATCAGTTTTGTTAAGACCTGTTGTTATACAGTAAATACATCTGAAATGAACACATTCACAAAGTCCACAAATACATGCTCAGGTTTGGAGATAAAGGAATCACCATGGCAACAGAGGCAGGATGGGCAGAGCGCAGACAGGCTCCCAAAAATCATCTATACTCTGCCACAAACACACAAACCCACCCACACAAACACACACACACACACACACAAACACACACACACACACACACACAAACAACGCCTGCCTAACTACTTCAACACGCTCCTGTAACCACACATTCCTGCCTGTGTACTGCTAATGACTCTGCGTTTTGCATACAAAGTAAAAAAGGTCTTCAGGGGCAAGAACATTTGGGTATGTGTATGTGTGTCTCTGATAGCTTTTCCACGTTCGTATAGATAGATGCAGTACTGTGCATGCGTACTACTGCAATTGTTTCTATGCATGCTTGTTTGACTGTGAGCATGCCATTATTCTAACAGCATCAATCGCAGTTGTGGGTATCATATCTTTCATGTCACACACACACACACACACACACACACACACACACACACACACAAACATGACTACTAGAGTTAAACTAAATGCCCCACGGCAAATATAATGCTTGTTCGGTACATCATAAAATCTTGAGAATCTTTGCCTCTTGGCACATTCAAGTCATCTGTTATAAACCTTTATTGCACCAAATCCTTTTTTGTATATCAAAATTTCATCCCACCCAGTGATGCCTTCAGCACATTAAAGAAAATGGACCATCACTGTACGTGTATATGTCGCTAGCACACACAAAAAGTGCACACACAGACACCATAAAGAAACGGTCTGTGGACGTGTAGATGATGCGGGGGGGGGGGGGGGGGGGGATGTTTAAGCAGTAGGAAGGGTAACACCTCATTGAATTTGAAAACATCTTTTCAGTGCAGGCACACCCACGTGTCCTCTTACTCACAAACACACACGCAAAAAAACAACAACACGTGAATTCAGTATGAATAGTGAATAAAAGCAAAGGTATTCATTCGGCATTCCTGTTCGAGGGCTCAACTACATTCACAGACACACGTGTACGCTGACACACACACACACACACACGCACATTAAAGCCTTGAACATCTGGTGTCACCACGGGTGACACTCTCTGAGGCAGAAGAGGCGCAGTCACCATGACAGTGTTACCGCAGCAACATGGCTTGAACAGCCCGCTGGCAGCACGGCCATATCGTATGTGGCCTCATGTCACCTCGGTAGACTGTGGGTGTGTGTGTTAATGCATAGGAGCTTATGCAGAGCTTATATATTGAGGCCAATTTGTCATCGTTATGAATTTTTCATGTAATCATACATGATTGCTATGAATGGTTGTTCCAGAGTTAAAAAAAATGTATAAATATAATAATTGTATAACCCCCGTAAAACCCCAAAATGTTGTTTCTACACTTTTTGTATGGATTAAACAAACAAGAAATAACATGTTAATTAGTCGGATTTAGAGGTGCTGGTGGGCTGATTTTTTTCACCTTTGGGCAAAGTCAGGCTAGCTGTTTCCCCCTTGCTTCCTGTATCTATACTAAGATAAGAGTACCCACTCCTGGCTGTTCTGTAGCTTCATACTCAAACCGACAGATATGAGAGTGGTGTTGATCGTCTTTAGGAAACCAAATACATATATTTCTCAAATGTTGAACTAGTCCATTAAGTGTTTGCTGAGCTGTTTACCTATATACAGTAAACAGTGCTTAGAGAATATAGATTTTGTTTTGTATAAACTGAAAGAAACAGTTCGAACAAGCAACAGACTTATTAAGAATCCAAACTGAGTGAAGACAGGCAGAAGCAGCGCCTTATGAACAATGACATGATCGCTTACTGATGTGCAAAGTACACAGTAAGTGACTACAAATCTTTGTACTGTACTGAACAAAATTATTTGAATCAGCAAAGTGACTTGTAATTTCCATCTCTAAGTGCATGGGGTGTTGGAAGGCTGTGTCCCCCAGGAAAAGGTCACTGTAGCAGGCCTACACCTGGAGCCTGGGGTCTTTTTAAGCACTGTAAATGGCTTTGCAGATACTAGTAGTACACTGTGGTACCAGCTGAGGACCCCACACATGCGCAAAAACACAATATTCAAAAACATACGTAGAGGCATGAAAAATTCAGACAAGTATTTATAATAGCTTCAGGGTTCTGAGTGGGAGAGAGGGAGAAAATGAAAGAGGACAGAACAGAAGAGGCCGCAGGACAACATGTTCACGTGAACTATGTGTCATAGTAAGTTGTTAACATTTTACCACTCTTGTCCCACTTCTCCGCGGCTCTCCGTACCCAGTGACCATCTAGCAGAATCAAATCAAACACACACACACACAAACACAAACACACACATGCTGCCAGGTACAAATATATCAACATTCTTGCATATGCAGCGCATACATGCAGACAAATTATGCGTGTGACCAAACAAAATTCACATTATATCGTAATGTCCTGAATGCCTATAGCAGTGACTGAACTATAGGGCCCTGCAGTTGGTTATGTACTACAGGATATGTGTTTGTCTAATAATCTTTCCAGTACAGTAGCTTGGGAACAGAGGATTGAGTCATACAAACACACAGAACACCAGGCCAGGCTAGGCCTGGGGCCACTGGCACAGCTACTGCAGCTTGGCTCCAAATCGCAGGCCCCAAGGGATGATGAGACCCCAGTACACAGTAGCCTATCCTCATTACAGCAATCACAATAGAACAGAGGTGTAGCGGGCAGGGCTTGAAAAAAAATCTTTAATAATGCTTTCAAAAGTACTATACAGTATGTAGGTGATGTGATGGCCCCTGCTTAGTCTCCTGGAGTGCGTGTGTGTATGTGCTCTGCCAGTTACTGTACTTATTTATGTTGTTCTTAAGACGCCAGAGGAGCCCGACTGCAGTGGCCAGTGGGGCCCATCTGGAGCCACCTCCCAGTGCCCCGAAGGATATGCAGTTAAAGCCCCAGCTTCCAGCGCAGCTCTCTCACGTCCCTGCAAGACCTTTTGCTTGGCGTTTGTTTAATTTTTACTTCACAATAGCTCACACATCATTATACATACACATCCACACTTATACTACTGATGTCACCACTAACACACCTCACTTCCGAATTTACCTCTCAGCTCATTTTCGTTAATACTTGTTGGCATTTATGTGTCTGTTTCCCATTTCTGTCATGGCATGGCATTTGTCATTATGACAGTGACTAACTACAGTAGTGCTCCACTAATGATACTGACCTATGACCTAATTTGAAATTCAGGTCCTCCAGTCCAACAACATTTCATTTACTCTATAAAATGTCTTTTAAAAAAGTTGCTCTTCAAATTGTGTATTTTGTCCAACTATCAGTTAAAAACCAAAGGATAATCCATTTATGATATTATAAAACAGAGAAAAGCTCAGTAAATCCTCTCATTTGAGAAACTGCTAACATTCTGCATTTTTGCTTGATAATTATTTAAACAATTGATCTCATAAACATTTTTGTTATTACATTTTCTGTCACTTGACTAATCGTTATAGCACTAAATCCTCTTAATTTAGATCAAGTGCAATCTTCGTCTGATGACAGCATCAGAAGTGAACAGAGGCCTTTGTATCTGGACTGCAACCTTATTAAGCCCACAGCTGGCAGAGAGACACAAGGAGAGAGAACAAGAGAATCACCCTTACACCTCTCTGATCTGCATCAAAGCAAACCACAGACACACACTCATACCCTCAAACAGATACGCAAACTGAGAGCATCTGTAACGCATTTGAGAATCGATTCCTGGCACTTCTGCCATCTTCAAGACATGGCATCCCATAGAATGGCTCTGGGAGTGACTGAGGCCTGGACAAAAAGATATGGAAACCTCATTTCCTCAAACTAATTGCACAGGGCCACACTTTAGATGGAAACAACAGCTTGTCAAAGAAAGTTTGTATGGCTTAACAAAGCTGCTGCAGAGCAGACTGTTAAGTTAGATGATGTATGATGATGAGTACAATTAATCCTGAGGAAATGGAGGTCAGAGCAAAGATGAGAGCAGATGTGGAGATGTGTATACCAGTAAGATACCAAGAAAGAGAAGGAACGTGAGAAAATACATATGCAGATCATGCAGGTCAAGATGGTACAAGAATATTACAAACTATAATATTCTATATGTCACTTGTAATTTGCAATAACACAAAGTACATGTAATTGTATTATTGAAGATATAAATGCAAATTTAGATTTTTATTATCTTGGACAAGTAGCATGGTGAATGTGCTGTAATGTTTACCGCTAACGCAATTTGTGATGTGGACAAGCGCATTGTGAGGCCGTTTGAAATTCCACTTACTGGCTGTGTGACCTTTTGTTTTCTGTGAAAGTTTCTAATTCTGAAACAAACTCCAGTGTTTTGGAAAGGACTAATCTACCTTTTAGCAACGTCCCGCCTGAGGTTGTGGTTGACGTGGGACACCTTTGGTATAGAAATGATACGTTCAAATAATGTGTGGAAGGCCAGGGCATAAAAGCACTGACATCTAGGTAAGAGGAATGAAAAGTACTGTAAAGGTGAAGGACAAAACGAGGAGAATAGAGTTGAGCAAAGAAAAGAAGAAGTTATTGCGCGTCCTTCAGTCAAGAACAACCCCAGTATCTACCTCTCTATCTTATCATCCACATCTACCCTCCACCTCATCATTATCACTCCTTACCTTCCTCTTCTGCCCTTTTTTCCTCTAATTGGAAACCTTTTCCATCTACCTCTCTATCCTCACTTATCTGCACGACTCCTCTTTTCTGGACCGTCTTCTGATCTGCCCTCTGTTACCTGCATTTATCCCTCTGTCCCCACTCCATTTCTCTCCTCCATCACTCTTCCTCTCTGCATGTCCTTTTCCCCAGGCAAAAGCCCTGTCTCATCCATTCCACTCCTGTCTCCTCTCTGTCATACACTCTCCCTCCTCCTCTCTCTCCCACCACTCACTCTCGCCTTTTCTTCCCTGCAGCCCTGTCGACGAGACGAGACGTCTGTGTGTACCATACACTGATCTCGGCAGACACCTGTTCCACCCTCCCTCCTCCTCTCTTCCCTCTCCACACACACACACACACACGCACAGAAGGGGATGAGGGGAAAGCGTGAAGCAAAACGCTCCAGTGAATAATTTAAGTCTCTACAGCAGGGAACCAAAATGGAGCCTGTCAAGCAGACAGATCCATTGAAACAGCAAAGAGAGAGGTCCCTCACTACCTGGAGTCCGATACTATGCCTGGAAATTATAGACCGACTAATGACTCTTTCTTATCTCATTACATTTAAACTACAATAACCTTTTGGACGGTAAAATGCTGATTACACAGCATCCCTCACCTCACTTGAGTGCTGCAAGGTGAGTCAATACACCCTGAGATTAGTCTTGCAGTGCTGGCGATATGAGTTGGATTCCTACAGAGTTTGAATATTGATCTACGTATCAGCGATTCCCTTTGGATGAGAAAACCTCTCCATATGGCACAAAACCTATACATCATGCAAAAAACAATAAGACGAGAGCAACTGCAAGTTTAACTTTAAGGGGCATCAGACGGTGACACGTGGGCAGTAACACTCACAGTTCAATGGCTTTGTTCCACATGATGACGTAGCCTGAGAGCGTAAAGGACTCCACGTTGACGATGTGGATGTTCCCTCGTTCTGTGCCGATGTACAACCATTTACTCTGGAATGGCAGGTGGCAGAAAGTTATTCTGTGAAGAGAAGGAGAGGAGGCACGAGTTAAAGGCGTAGCAAAGAGAATAACAGAGGGGAGGACGAGAAAGGGGAGACAAACCTGGGAGAGAGATACAGACAGCCGAGAGACAGAAGCTTGTCGAAAATCACTCGACATCCCATTATAACGAGAAAGAAGAGAGAGACAAATTATGCAAAACTTTGAGAGGATTATTTACCACTCCATCAGGTCGAAGCAGTCGAGATGAGAGTGGCAAACCAAAGAGATTTTTGAGTCATTCAATCAGCCCCTTCTCTCCAGACCTACAGGATACATGAGGGCAAAGAGAAACCCATAATTCTCCTGTTTTCATCATCACTCCCTCATCTCCTCTATTCATCCATCCATCAGACTTAAGTTTAATGTGAGGTTATAAACCCTTCCCTCCTTAACTGTGACTATGCATTCATCTCCTCATCCCGTTTTCATCAGTTTGTTCTTTCATCCATCTTCTGATTCAACCTGCAATCCATCTGAGGAATAATAATGTACAACCTTGGTAATCCAGCTTGCTAATATTTCAAGGTCGTCCAACTCCTCCAGTGATCCTTTTGATTTTGCACAGCGGTTAGAGCTACACCTGTGGACCGCAGTGGCCTGCATCTATAAGACAAAGCCCCCCCGGTTCTTCAGCTGGGACACACCACCCAAGTAGGAAGGCAAATAAAGTTGCATCCATTTATTTTGACAACACTGTCTTCTTTGTCCATTATTTCTAACAGGAAGGACCCTGTGTTTGTGACAGATTTGCCCGTGTATGGCAATGGAATCACATGTTAGTGGTATATAAATGTATTTGTAGGAGACAGGGCTGAACAGGAACATTGCACTATACTGTATCTAGACATGCATTCAGTTAACACACAGCAAAACACCAATCTGTGTAAACATGTCCTTGCAGTGACTTTGTGTGTTTCTTCTGTGTGTTTTAATGCTCACAAAGCTTGTAAAGGCCCCACATCCCCACTCTCTCTCTCTCTCAATCTCTGAGTCTATCTCATACTGTTGCTCCAGGGTTGTATTGAGAGCAGCAGCTCCTACTATAACACACACACACACACACACACACACACACACACACAAACACACACCTACCCTCTCTGCCCCAAAGCTCTGCTCTAAATCATGAATATATTCTTTTTTTGAGGAGAGGCATTGGGCTACTTGACATAAATTGCATCCACACAGTCAAAATGTGCACAGAGAAACACAGAACAACATCTACACACACTAACCCACATTTACATACAGCAGGAATAAGACCTAGCTTACTCAAATATGGAGATGCACATGCTCATTTAGTCAAGAGCAACATGAGTTTTCTTGCAATCATTTCTCCTACAAAATATTTTCATACACACTACTAATTTGCTTTTCTAAAATCCATTTAGGAGGAAACGTAATCGCTAAATAGATTGCGTTCACTTGAGATGTTTGTCCAAATCAGGAAGTGTAACATCTTTAAACAGCACATAAGTCATGGGGATTAGTTTGGTGGATGGAGATTGTTGTTAAAACAAGTGGACAGATATGTTTAATATAAATATTTGTCAATTAAAAAATGCAATCGGGTGCCCCGGCAGCTCACTGGGTAGAGCACATACCATTGCTAATCCAAATTAGTTGTATATGACAGGGTTGAAAGAGTACGAGCTGACTTACTAACTCACTGCTGGACAGTTGATCACTGAGATGCACACGCTTGTACAAACTCCATTAACCAGGCAAGATGACTAAGAGCTACATGACTTTTCATGACAACTTGCGGCGTCCTTATATCCAGAAGGCAGACTGTCTACTGGATTTAACGTCCTTTTCCATCTGCACAAACAGATGTGCTTCATCTATGCATATGAGGGCTGGATGTGTTGGTTTCAGGTAAATTACTTTGTAAAATACAAACACTATTTGCACGAATGTCTATTTGTCTCTTCTCAGCAACAGATATCAGTTATTGTAATTACATATGTGCTGTATGTAAATGTATGTTGTATATAAATATGTTTGATCTGTGTATGTGCGCACACACTCTAACTGTTAAAGTGCTCTGAGAGCCAGTGTGAGAGGGCCAACTCAGAGGCAGTGTTAGGAGCGTAATTATACAAATGATCGCGCAGTTTAGAAGTGTGTGTGTAAATATGTAAATATGCACCCAATTGTTTGTGCCAGTGTACTTGCGTGTGTGTCACTGTGCTCTCACTTCCTGTGCACGCACGTGTCTCCTGGTGAAATCTCCAGCTACAAGTGGTCACGACACACAAAGGCAGCTGCCAGCTTGCAGGCTCAGGGCCAAACACATTGCCTCAGAAATGACAGACGCCTGCCACACACACAACTCTGAGGCTAACTGCACTGTGGGCTAGACATATGAGAGCATGGTTCACTGCAAATGAATTGGGGAGAGGGGGTACTTTAGAAAATCATCATTTGTAATGCATGGTTTTATGTGATGTTCCCATCAAAGGGAACTGCTACGAATGGAGCAATCTGTACCTGCCGGTCATTAAAAAGACACCAGTTCGAATCCTTTGATCTAAACTGCATTGATCTAGTTATACTTCCCTTTTTTTTGTATTTTTTTTTTTTAACTGCCCTTGAGAAAGGTACTGTATTGACCACTAACTGCTGGATGGCTGACTAGACAATAATGTGGTATGTAAATATGATTTGGCTTCTGTAATGATTGTTTCATTGCTGCAGTAAAACAGTAATAGGACACATATAACACTGGCTGAGTTTTAATCATGCGCAAATGTAATGTATCCCAACATATTAATTAAAGATTTATGCTAAAGTGCACAATAATGGCAGGAGAAGACGCTGACAGAAAGAGAATTATGGATGGCCATGTTTTAAAATACAATTCTTGTCATACGCATAATGTATAGTAATCAAAACTATATATGTTCATCCTCTGTTAGATTATCTGGACAATACTCTTGTAGATAGGGAAGATTGCCCATCACTGTTGAAATAAGAAAACCAAAATCAAATAAAAATCAATGACAAACAATACAGTACTGGGTGGAGGAGTCTGTTCTAATCTGAGAGGCCAGAGACCCCAATCTAGCCACAGGGTCTTAATTAAGAAAATCTAATCTGATAACAGACTGCGTACATACAAACAACACACACACACACACACACACACACACACACACACACACACATATACACTTTTTGTCTCTACAACACATCTAACAAGCACTTTCACACTCTCTCTCCACTATAAACACACAGAACATCGGCGAAAATCAATCCAAGCCTGTGCCTTTATCATAATTAAACAACGCAGTAAATTCACCTTCACAGTTTCTTAATATATGCATTTGCACAGCTTGATGGTTAAATTAGAGAGAAAAGGGACACAGGAAAAAACGTTCTGGAGGGAATAAATCCTAGATTAACAGCCCAGCAGCAACCTTAAATACTCAAATATCTGTGAGTAAACTCTAATCAACAGAATCATTTCATTTTTTCAAGTTTTTTAAGTCATTTAATTGATGCGCTACCAATGTCGACAAACTACTATGTGGATATTTTAAGGTTTTAGTGTCTTTTTCAAAAAATACTTCAAGACAGGCTGTGACTCCAGCTGGGATCAAACCTGAGATTCAGGCTATTTAAACTCCGATATTAAGCGACTCTGATCAGTTTCCAGAAGCAGAGATTTGAGGGTCTGAAGTCAAATACATCAAGATGACAATTCTTTTCATGGAAACACAATTTATCTAAAAACCTTAACAATGAGCAGGATAAAATGGAGAGATCAGGTCTCTCCCCCCCCACAACACCCTGCACTGACGATAGCATCCACATCTGCAGTGCATTCCAGTGATGCCAGGAGGTGACGAGAGCATCCTACGCCAGAATGACTCGGCAGGATTTCTTTTGCGCTCCCCTCCATCCACACTCCTGCCCACAGACTGACTCACTGCTCTCTGGCTGAGGCCCAGTCTGTCTCAACTCCTCCTCTCCTTCCTTCTCTCCTCTCTCCTAGTGCCTGTGATCTGATGTGAATAGATGCTGACGCCGGAGGGCTTTCTGCAACACTGCTTTCACCCATCACCTCAAATTCTGATCAGGGGAAGGAAGGAGAGAGGGAAGGAAGGAAGGTGGGAGAGAAGGATCCGTTTGAAGTATTGGAATGGGGGCTCAGGTGATAGGAAGCCTATAAATTTCAAAAGGTAAATTAGGACTATATAGGAAATAAATGTCTTAAAAAAATACCTCTGCCTTAGTTTCTGTGTATAACCCTGGCGACATTAAAAGCGAAATAACGGTTGTGCCCAGGGAATGCCAAGCCATTATCTGTATAGTTCAACAATACACTCAATCAATAAATACACTTAAATCATTTTATTGCCAAAAGTTTGATAAGAAAATCAATACTACTCATGTATGGAGCTGGAGCCATGAGGCGATTAGGCGTGCTTAGCAGGAGGAAACAGCTAGCCTTGCTCTCTCCAAAAAGAACAAGTCATTTTTTAATTGGTTAACTTACAGACATGAAAGCAGTATCAATCTTCTCATGTAGCTCACAGCAAGAAAGCAAATTGGTACATTTCACAAAATGTTGTGAAACTACTCCTTAAAATAAAGGCTAATACCAAAACAATAATTTAATTTCCGTGGTTAATAATGCACCTAGAAGAATGTGGGTGGTTTAAACATGAGTGTTGAACTCGGCTTGTGACAGGCTGTTGTTTCTTTTTATTCTGTTGCAGGCTGTCGTGGCGGGCCTGGCTGGGTGACTGTCCTTTTGTTGACGCAGGAAATGGCTGCCTTGTCCTCTAAACCCTGAAAAGCTAAAGTCAAGCTCTGAACAGTCCGAGAGGAGAAAAACAAAAGAGTGAAAGTAAAAAGTGGGAGACAGCAGCGGGTGACTAAGACTTTTATAGGTTTTACACATCCGTCCGATCAATCCTGCAACATGGCTAAAACCCGTCAGCGCTGCTTCTTGGCTTCACTTCAACAGGCTTTCTCACGTTCGGATTACATTTCAAACTGTGATCATCTAATAGCCATTTGGAAACGTAACCTGATGTTATTTCTTATGACAACCGTATCAAAAAGCCTTAATCCGAGCAACAAAGGTGTGCACACCTTTTATAAAAAATAAACAAAGCCGAGAGATATTTGTAGCCTTTAGACCCAGAGGAGATCTTAAAAGCTTATCAGAGTGCAAGACACTTGGCTAAACTGTGTGATAGGAAAGTGGAAATAAGATGGGCCCAACAAAGCCCTGATGGTTCCATTAACTTTGGAGGCTGCTCCTTTGGGGCAGCTATTATAATAATAGCTACGGAGGACTGCAGAGTTGTGTATTAGTTCACAGAAAGGGAAAATGGAGTGCTGATCTGCAAACACTTGAAAATAATTCGATACCGAAGTAAGATAAAATTACCTTTCATAAAGCATTTCATATGTACTGCTTGAATATAGAGGTTAAAAGAAAATTTCCGCCAAGTAGGATAATTTTCTATGCTACATTGAATCAACAAAACCACAGCATTTGTCATAGCACATATTATAAATATGTGTATATTCTTCCAAGCCAAGATGAGCAGTATAAAAATAATGATACCTGTTACAGTACATGCATGTCAAGAGGTGCGAGTTCATCACACATTAATATGTAAAATTTGTAATTTTCTTCAATGCATTTACTTCCATGCATGTATCTATACCTGCTCACTCCCCCTTAGGGTCATGAAAAGTCTGCCATGTAGCGCCAAAAGACACAGGAACACCCTTGACAGCTTGCCAGTGCGTCGCAGGGCTAAAGGGCAACACGTACGAGGATGCATGACATGTTTCAATGAAACGTGATAGAAAAGATGCAAACTGTTCCGAGCTGTCACATGTATACACACGGCAGAGCGACTGGTATTCTGTGAGACAGCAAAGTCCTCCGGGGACATTTTTGTAAGGTGCAGAAGAGCTCAGAAATGCTCAGATCAACTAGCAGGGCTGTCTCACTCATGAAGCTCAAGGACTGTATTTGCATTTTCTCCTCAAAACGTCCATATCTTACACATTATGTATGGATGAGGACTGAAAGCCAGCATTTGTCCTCTTGAAATTTTGATGGGATGAAGAACAGGGAATAAGGAGTGGGATGTATGGTTCCTATCGAGCGCTCCTTCTGCTCATATTACCCGTTCCTTCCTTATCCTTTATCTGTCTCCATTAAATTCCATTACCCTTCTTTCCTCAAATTCTTTAACTTCTCTTCCTCACAAGCCTCTTCCTCTGCTTCTTCCACTTCCTCCCACTGCTTTAGTTAAACTCTCCTGTTCCAAATGTCTCAAGTGACTTTGCAGCTCCCCTTTCTCATCTTGACGTTTCTTGGCGTGCTGCAGTCACTCCGCTCCCCTCTGTTGCTGTGTCTTGAGGTTGTTGCGTTGGACGGCGGTGCTTACTAAATGTCAGAGGCGGTCAAGCGACTCCACGAGAACACAACGCGCCCTAAAAGGAGCTGCCGGCCACCTGTCCATCACATCAGCGCTGTCTCAGATCATTGGCGCTGACATTTAACCCAATCGCCACTTTTCACAGGGACAGATCACTGCCCAATGATATGATTGGCTCTGATGGGTAATCACGGCATCTGTGATTGGAGGAGACAGTGGACACCAACTTCCTTGAGGTGAGGTGATTCTGCAGGTCTAATCTCAGAAAAATTTGCTAATATATATATTGATGTTGGAGGGTATTGGAAAGATGATTTCATGGTTGTTTTACCTGTTTTTGTCTATTAAATATATCATAACATGACTTTTTCAAACCATACTGTTTGGCTTTAGTTTGATTCAATTTCTTTCAGTTAACAATTTTTTCCATTTCAGTGTGTCACAATTAGCATTTTGCAACCTTTGATTATTTATTTATTTCTTTATTGCAAAATTTTCTTATCCTTAAAAAAATGTCAGTGTTAGTCTGACATTTGCAATTTGAGAACTGGCTGCTGAACTTTTTAATGTAAGAAGGAACAATATTCATCACAGTATCTTTTTCACAACATCCATAGTTTGTCTTCTGAAACAGATTTTCTCATACCTTAACTAATTCAATGCTTTTTTGCTTGTCTGCCAAATTCTCGGACAGCAGGTAGTTGAGGGGTGACAGGGGTAGACAGAGGAGGGGTGACGTTGCTTTCAGGTGGATAGCGTCCTAAAACCCTTAATGTTGCCCAAAAATAACTCAACTGTGACAAAACAAAGGCAACCAAGTGTTCACTGTGTGTTATTTATCACAAGTACATTTCACATATCTGCAAGTGGATTTCCATAGCTCGGCTTTCTCTGCTGGAAATATTTATCATAACGATTATTAAAAGAATTTGAATCTCAGAAGTTTAAATTTCACACACCATCCACCTTCTCAAAGTGAGTGTGTGTATAAGCGTGTGCCACTGTGTGTATTAATTGCTCGGATGTGTTTATGTTCTGTTTGTATGTGTGTCTGTAACAACCTGCTGGTACAAACCTTCTGGTGTTTGGGTACGTTCACACCTGTGCCCCAGTGTTGGGAAAGCCTCAAAGGCAGACTAAGTGACCCAAATAATGAGTGTTCAGTTAGAGACCAACAGAGAGAGAAACAGAGAGAGAGCATCAGCTTCACTGTCACCTCCTTTGCCCTGTGCACAGTTTTGCAGGCGCGCAGACACATTTGCCAAATGAAATGCCGCCTGTTTGCATACAGTATGACAGTCAGCGAAAACTTACAGTTCACACAGGCGGTAAACTGTGACACTGCCCCTGCTCACATGGACACAGTTCATGTTGCACCAGAGCAAGTGTGAGGCCCTAACTGAGGAGGGAGAGGAGAAATAGAGAGACAAAGACAGGAGGGGAAGAGCGGCGGCAAGATGGACACATCCACTTAGCAGACGGTCTTTCTCATCATTTGCGGTTTGGTGTGCACCGCTTACCTCTCCCTGTTGAACTTGAGAGAGTGGAGGATGGCTGGTCTCTTCTGCCTCAGGTTCCACAGGTGAACGCTGTCATCGGCCAGAGCACTCACCAGCGCTCCCTGTCAGAACAGAACCGGCATTTCATTTCACATTCAAAGATTAACATGCAGGAAAAAGACTTTACAGAAAACAAAAACAGAAAAGTTATGACGAGGGTAATTATTAATAATAACTATATCTACAGACTGCATATTCTCTCTGTGAGCATGACATGTGTGAGTCAGACTGCCTTCCATGGAAACTTTAAATCAGGCAGCATTCTCCCAGGTAACGGTGATGATTCATAAGATGTATATGAGCGTACGTGTGCATGTAGGAGGCAATAAAAGTCGTCTCCATCTCCCTGAGGGTTTGTTTGAGCTGCTGAGTCACAGTCACACAGACGCTGACAACACACACACACACACACACACACACACACACAGCAAACACACACAACTAAACATGAAATACCGCATTCCTCATAAATATGAAGTAAATCAAACTCTTCCCCCCCCATATGAATCATAAAGTGCTGTAGGTATTCAATAATTGTAGCATGTTTCCGGTTCGTCAATCGGCATTTTACAAAATGAAAGCAATTTTCAATGTGGCCCTTACGTTTTCTGCCTGCGATAGCTTAACATGACATACAGACAGAACTGCCCATTTAAGTGAGCAATTGCCGAATAAGGGTGGGTAAGTGTGGGTTGATTCACATCTGTGATTTTGGTTGCAAGTTTTGATACTTGACAGTTTAAAATTCCCAAAGGTGTGAACACAGTAGTGCCCAGCACTCAAAAAGTATTGAGGATTGTTACCCAGCCCTACTGATACCAGGGAAATTTGGTCAAATGACTGCCTCTACTTCGAGGTAAAGCAGCATACTGTGATAAAGCATGGGAAGAGTGGATGGAGATAAGCAGATAAGGGAGCTGACTTAATTTCACACAGCCAATACGATCATTTTTTTACAGACTAAAGTGGAATATTGGAGCAGGATAGTAATATAATTTTTTTTTCAATAATGCTATTACCCACAGAGTTACCGGTCTTTGGCTGGGTAAGACAGTACTGGTCTTAATGGCGAGTACAGATGCCTCACTGGATTAATAAAGCAATGTGCTGACTTCTTTCTCTCATGTTTTTGTGACCTACCTCATTGATGAGAAACTGAAGCTGGATGACGGCCGCTCCACTCTCATGCTGACAGTAACACTCCACACCTGGACGACCAAACCTGAAAAGTTCTCTGTCAAGGAACGTACAGCACCACCAAAAGGATGTTTTATCAAACCACTAGTTTTTATTTCTTTAGGTAGCCTTGCATGCACTCGTTTTTCTTTTCAAATGCACTGCTGCCTCAGCATTTGAAGGTCATTTGCTCATCACTACACCCGATTAAATGGTCATGACCTCTGTTACCCGGTTACCTGCTAGTAATAAAAATGGAATATCCACAGTGACATTTTTTATGGTCTACCAACAGAGCTTGAACATATTCATCACATATAACAAGGAAATATTGTCATATTGTAGGATTTCAACCTTTCTGACTCCCCACATGCTTGTGAAACACATTCTTTTCTTGAAGAATAATATTATTCAACGCCTCATTGTTTGCCCTACAATTATACACCATAGGGCTTAGTTTTAACTGGGGGCTTTTTATTTTAAGTGAATATGCTCTTAAAATAAAAGGCACTTAGGAGCCAGTTACCAAACACTATATATAATTCAGGTGTTCATAATGACTTAGAAATACTGAACCACGTAGATGATTGCAGTTATACAGACATAGTAGTATGGCGTATGCGAGGAATATGAATATATAGAGTCAAAACAAAACAGCGGAACATTGGCAGTGTTGCAGCAAAGGAAGAGGACAGCATTGAGGGGGATAAAAAAAAGAATGGGGGGAATTCAGATATTCAAATATATAGAAAATGAATCAGCAGAGAAGAGGTGGATGTTATGTGAGCCGAAGAGAAAAGAATAGCAGGGAGGGAGAGAGAGCGAGGATACAGTTAAACAGAGATCGACAACTCTGATAAAAGATGCAGAGGAGAGAGAAAACAGGCAGCGGAGGGATGGAGGGATGGAGGCAGGAACCAAAGAGAGAAAGAGAGAAAGGAGAAGCGACTGACAGAGAATAACAAGCTTCTCTTCCTAGGGAGAGTGAATGGGTAAGCTTACTGATTATATCCATTCATTCTTCCCATGACTCTCAGGACTAAAGTGGGGGGTGGCAATTTTTCATACAGGGGGCACATAGAGGTGTAACACCCTGAGGACGACACCATTGCTCATCATTAGTGTTTGTCTGTGTGTGTGTGTGTGTGTGTGTGTGTGTGTGTGTGTGTGTGTGTGTGTGTAAGGTGTGGGGTAGTAGGTTGTGTGTTTCTGCATGTGACCAGCTACTGTAATTTGCCTGCAGAAGTATCCATCTAAAACACAGTTTGAACAACACAGTGACTTATGAATACAGATTAATCAAACATTATGAGAGGATCTTTTATGCATCTGCATAGAAAAACACATAGAAAACAGAGAGGATGGCAGAGAAAGACTGAGGGAAAGAGACATTCCTTTAATTATCCATTCAGCTGAAAATATGTATGTTTGTAATAACAATGATAGCAACAACAGAACAAGCCGGGGCCACCTAAAAATCGAATTCAAACTCCAATAATAAAGTCCTCCTCTCCCACAGTGCAAACTGCGCCTTCAGCCCCCAGACAGGCACCAGTGTAATTTATTAAGCTGTAATGCATGTAATCATCCCTGAGGTGTGTTGTGACCATCCCAATGAATAAAACCACATCAATGGAGCCAGCACCACAAACCCTCTTCTTCCTCAGCCAAAAGCCTTTAACTCATCCTGTGAGCATTTCTTTTCCTTTGGACTATATACACAACAAGGGGTTTATATGTAAATAAACATACTATATATGTATTTTCATGCTCTCTTCTTCACAGTCCAATATATTAATTCGCCGTTCAGTGGCTACTATTTCATTAATTTGACCACAGGGTGCTGTGTGAAAGCATGGTCAGGGATGTGCTTAAATAGCCCAATCTGCAAGCTCATGTTTTATTTGATCTGGCAGATACGTCTGACCCCTCTACCATTCAAATGTATTTCCTCGGTATTGGCATCGGGCAAACCAATCACCACCGTTCATCTAGTATGGAGCAGGTTTAATACGATGACTGACAGAGAGGAGCGCATCTTCACGCATCTTCACGCATCTTCGTAAATAACCTAGATGGCTGCCGCCGATGCGTCCTGTCACACGGTATTTCGTTGCTCTGATTGGGTGTCACACCTGTGGATAACGTCCCTTGGAAATTGAAAATGAACTGAGAGTTGTGAATTAGTCTGGCTTTGCCAGGCTAGTGCTTAAAGCTGCTATAGTCAATATTTTTATTTTAACAATGGATCAAATCACTACTATATGTGTAAAGGAAACGGGTCCCTCGTAGTGACTAAAAATATCATTAGTGGGTGCAGCTCTATGGAGCATTTTGGTGTCTTTCAGCTCATTATTTTGGTTTCACGCCTAACAGCTTTACTGTTTCAGTTCACTATTGTCGATCTCACCAGCATCGCTTTCAGATGTAGCAGGTAACTGTTTTCGGTCATTTAAAAAAATAACTCAATGAACATATGAACATTGTGGCTAAAGAAACAGACATTTGATGGACACTAAAACAGAGTTAAAAGAGAGTGAATATTGGCCTTACTGTAAAATCGTGAGATGGACAGAAACACTAGTGCTGCTTTGTATCTGCTGGATGTGTACATAAGCAACTGTTTGGTAACAAGTTTAACAATTGTGAATTTACAGTCCTGAATATCTAATCAGTGTTTTAAATGACTCAAAAAGCTCTAATTGCTATATTATAGCCCTGGATCTTGGGACAAAAATATAAAAGTCTTAGAGACTCACGGTCCTCAATACAAAACGGATCAATCAGAAAGAGCTGATAGTCGGTCTTAAATTACACCAGAACACATTCTAGTTCCTCATCAATCAGTGCTGCTTTAAAAGCTGCCCCCTTAATTCTTCAGGTGGACTAACCCTTTGCCCACCTCCTCCTGAAAAGGCAATTAAAGGACTACAACTCTGAGGCAGTGATGCCCAGACCAGGAAAAATCTACCAGCTCCACTGGACATCAGCCAGTAAGCCCCCAGGGAGATTGAGCAGACACCGGGAGGAAGCCACCAAGTCAATGAAGATCAGTATCTTTCCCTGTATGACATCTGAGTCAGTAGCCACCATCATCTGGATAGCTTGGCCTCAGAAGCTCGAAACTCTTTGTGTTCACCAGCCACCCCTCTGTCCCTCAGTAAACCTCAAGAACTTAAGTTCTGCCTCACTCCTCTTTAAACCCCCTGAAAGTAATGGAGGTGTAACCTTCACCTAAACAAACACTGCATGGGCTCTGTAGGAAGCAGAGTTGGTGTGACAGTTGGCAGCCCTCAGCTCTTACCTGTCTTCACCTTTACATTTTTGGGACAAAGTTCAATCATTGGTCTCAAATTGTATATGGAAAAGGAAGCAACCCTACTACGCAGCGTAATAAGGTTTCAGCCAAGCTCTCACTGCCAGATCTAAAAAATTCTACTTCTTGGCTTTTAATTTAAGAGCACTTTATGTATGGTTTAATTCAAATGAAGCTTTATTGTGGACACCAACAGAGGAACATTTAGATTCTCCTCAAATATATACATATATCTGCCATTTATGATGTTGTCATGTGAGATTGAAAACGTAAACTGCAACTAGAAGTTTCTCTAGAGTGAAAATTGAGAGGATGTGCATTCTTCATCTAACTTGTGGCATGGTGTTCTGTTTCCATACTGCAAAAACAAAGTAGAAGGTAAAAAGGAAGATATCTCCATTGAAAGTCCCTTGAAAGCTAAAACTCATGTATTTGTTAAACAGATACATTTCTGTGTTCAACTGTGCAACTCCACCAACTGTCGACTAGAGACTTCACAGAGGAAGTTCAAAAAAGGAGAGTGGTGATGCTGGTTTGAGGTCTCTGCAGTCGTGCATCAAAACACAGCGAGATATGAAGAGTTACAGAAGGTCACTGCTGCGCTGAGCATTCAAAGTTTAGAGCTTTGTACACTGCATGAAATTAAAAAAAATAAATAAATCCTGACTTTAAGAGAGAGGCAAAAAAGCTCATCAGCATGCACCAAATCACTGTTACAGCCAGTGGATGAGGACAGAGGACACCAACGCTCTCTCCACTTGACCTGGTATGGCCGTGATACTTGAGGATACTGCTGCTGGCGAAACTGTCACAGACTTGAAGAGGGACACTAACGTCCATGTAGGTCCAATTGTGCAAGCAAGGGAGAGCGAGCTTAGATCAGCTCATTTAATGAGGATCAGAATGGATGATATGTCTAAAAGCTTTAATTATGTTTTTTTTAATTGTCTCTAGCTCGGGGCGGGGGGGGGGGAGTGATGAAAGAGGAAGAGGCGCTGTGTCATTGCTGTCTGCCAAAATATAAGAAATAGTCTACCACCTTGAAGTGTCAATCGAATTGCTCATTGTACATGAGGGTAATCACTGGAGCTGGCTATTTGTCTTCATAAACTTCCACAGACATTTATCTGTTAGTCAATAAGAGCTCCCTAAATTGAGGAAAGAGTTAATTAAACTCGGGACAACAAAAATGCAGTAATTATCCTTTTTCTAATCAAACTCAAATATTAGGTGACCATGCTGAGTAAGAACAACAATCATGTTTGGACACATTTTCCTTAATGACTGATACATTTTTCAATAGGCACTAAATATCACAACTATTTTTCCAATAAATCTGATGTTGTCTAGTGCAACGTCTGCACACACTGTGTTTCATCTGTGCACAGAAGACTGTTGAGCATCTTTTTATTGTGTAACCTTCATACATGCGACAGTACCTGTGCGGCGTTAGCCATGATGGCCTGGGCCTGGCGACAGTACGGTCCATTTAACTCAAAATAAATTAATTGAACTCTTTCCTAATGTTGCCTGGCAACCAAATCTCCCAGGGCCTCAGAAAGAGAGAGGGAAGGATTTAAGGTTGTGCTTTTTAAACTGCTCACATTGCCTTCACTCTGAAGAGAGGCAGCCATCCCACAAGTACATTATCATGAAGCACACATACAGTACACACTGACACAGACTGTGACTATGAAAACATCCTGCAAAATAAGTTCAAACCTTCAAAGAGGGAAAACTGGCTTTTGTTCATGTTTCAACTGCATGTTGCCATTATAATTATCATAAAAATGCAGCAGGCCACAACAAAACATTGAATCCAACGGGAGAAGACTTAGATTCAATGTATAAAGAGGTTTGCAAACAATTTGGCATGGACTGAAATTCATCACAAATAACTTTGTTGGCCCTGTATTCCTCTCTTTACATTTACATGTGTACCGTAGTAAAACATAAGTTGGTAGATCAAGATCAGAACATGCATTAATTTGCATTTTTTCTTTGAAGATTCTAAACTTTGCATTACATTTGAACGCAAAAATGAGTTTTGATTATTCTTCTTTTATGTTTAATTCAATGCAATGGTTTTGCTGCCCCTATGCTGAACTATTCAGTACAAGACTTTCTCTTGAAAGTTGAATTTATTTGTGGACAATGAGAAGTAGCCAGTAGGAATGTCTATTTAAGCAGTTAGCATCAACTAAATCACTATTCAATGTATAGGAAAAATTTACAATAATAGAAAAATAATGACAAATCATTTGTTTTATTCACATAACCGAAAATGTATTAAAAAATTGTTTGCACATGGTTTGTTTAATAATACTTCTAAAGGTTTATGATTTGCATTCATTTTCTGATAAACCAGCAAACGCTGTATTAATCATTTAAAAAATGATTAGCTCATCATTAACTAATGACACAAAAATAGTAAAACATTATAGTATATAGTGTGACCAGAAAAAAGGACCACTCCATCTTAAAGGAATACTTTGTCTTTGTTATTTATTTGAATGCCCTTTCTGTTGCTCTCAATATTTGCTGGTAATTCAATCTTTACCCAGTGCATAACTTTACATTTTGTTTTTGTAAACCTCGGGCAGTGGGTAGCTATTTACCACTGTTCTGTCAAAATGTGTTTCCTATAAAATACATGTTTCCTCTGGCGGAGTGTCTTTGCCGTGATTTCACGGCAGTGTGGGAAATAACATAACTTCAATTTCTGTAGGTTGTTTTCACATCATTGGCTTTTGACACGGTATAACAACACTTACAAAATATTTCACGGGATTAAAAAAAGAAAAACATCGGAAGACTGAGAGAGGCTATAATGGACATGATCATACTTTTTTCTGAACCTTGAATCAAATGGAAGGTGCATTATCCTGCGTTTTAATGCATTTTACCCACAATGTTTCCTGAGGGGAAACATGTTTATGATACACCTGGAAAAATCCTCATATGCAAACAAAGTGATTAATTTTATTTTTGTTATGCGGAGGCAACAGTGTTCGTTTGGAACAAAAGTAGGAAGATGGGAATGAGAAAAAAAGATGTCACAAGACTGGTCACACTGTGATTGACAAGTGATATCGAACTGCTTACCAAAAATGTTCCATCCAAGGCTTCTGAGCACTATAAATGCCAGAATGTCAAAGTAAACCTTAACTCCTGAACCAAATGACACACATCAGTTTACAAGAAAAATTCCTCGACATCTCAGTTGCCATAGTCAAATTTTTTCCATTATTTTTTCACAAACATGACCCAAAGTTACTTCGCAGTGCTGCATCGACATGGGACAGGCTCAGTAGGAGATGTGTCACAGTTGCTGACAAGAGCATTCCTCTTTCCATTTTAACCAAGCAAGGTCTCTTTCTCGGTCTGCGGCTCTCTCACCACACTAAAAGTGGACAGGCTGACCGCAGGCAGTGATAGGAGCGAGACAAGAAGACAGGAAAAGAGAGGAAGACAGAGAGCGAAAGCAGAAAGTGGGTCAGCTTCATGTCTTGTCAAATCCGATGAAATTTTTCCCATTCTATTCTGGAAGTTGACTGATAATTCACTTTTATACTGCTCCTCTTGTATTTATTTTTGTCAAAGCCACAGGCAACTCACAAATAAAAGGTGAGTCACTGGGCATCTGGCAAAGCAAAGTTGTCATACAGAGAATTGGCTGGGTACAGTGGGCAACAGACTGCAGGTTTTATGAAACCATGTTATCCAGGAATAGAGTTGATCTTGATAAGTGTAATTGAATAGGGATGAGCCTGTATTTCATATGAGATGAGGGCTGGCTTGCTGCTTGTCTGCTTACCTCAAACATGTCATGCCTCTGTATATTTGTATGTCTGTGAGAGGAATAAATAGAAGAATGAAGGAGCGGATACAGGTTTAGATGAGAATAGAAAGCTCCAGAAGGGGGAGAACAAGAAGGGGCGGCAGGAAAACAGGCAAGAGCACATTTTACCATTAGCCACAATGATGAAAAATGATAGACGAGATAAAGAAATGGGTGTGGAGAAGGGGAAACAGTTACACAGAGGAAAAATCACAGAGAGACACTGAAAGAGAAAAAAAGAAGAGGTAATGGAGGATGAAGAGGAGAAGGAATAAGGGAGAGGCACTGAGAGAAAGCACAAGAAACAGCAAGCCTGGGAGCACTGGGTTGCTATGACGTTAGGCCTGAAGTGACGTCAAAACTAGCCACTCATACATCACTTTCCCAGGGAGGGAGGCGGGGCCACAGGGAGACAGCAATGTGGCAATGGAAGTTGGGAAGCAGAAAGCAGAATGAACAGAGGGGAGGCAATGCAAAAATAGTAGTCAAAGAAATGACAGACAGAAAGAGAGAAAACGAAATGAGGAGGACTGGAGCGAGACAGGGGAAAAAAAAAAACAATGCTTTCACAACAATGAACCAAGGAAACAAGCCTAGAGATAGCCTCGAGAAACGACCATCTTGCAAAGACCCCCCGCCACGGCCACAAAGGACTCCGCTCAGCTGCTTGTCCACAAATAACTCAGCTCCCATTTGGAGGTGAAACCCTTACAAATCATCCATAATGCTCCAGCCAATCTTGACCTCAACCTGCCTGAGCGCTCCCATGTCACCCATCTCCTGCCCTCCCTCCGGCTGCCTGTGGCTGTTTACATCAAATTTAAAGGCTACTGAGGGAGCTGCGTTTCCATTCGTCGGGGCCTCGATGCAGTCCTGCACTGCGGCCGGCACTCGGCTATTACCAGGCACTTAGCTCTACCTTCCATAAGTCAGCCTTTTCGCTCCACCCTGACTTGGCACATTTGATGATGGGGTTGTTTGCTTAGTTATTTTTTTTCTAATAATAGCTTTTTGAAGTGCACAATTTAAAAAGGTAAATTGTGTTGTAGATGCCTTTTAATGTAACAGTTAGTTAGATTATTGTGTTGTATTGTATAGTAGATTATTCTTTTGACACATTCCAGCCCCGAAACATCCTTACAGGGTTTTGCCACAAAACATACGTTTGGAAATGTGCTGCCTCAGAATAACAATGCTTACAGCACTGTAAGAATGAAGGCATACCCTGTGTCCACCAGGGACCTGTCTTTACAATGCTGACATGGTTTTCTTGGTTTAAATGAAAAAAAAAAAAAAAAAAAAAAAAAACATGCTCTGGACAGAGAAGGTCAAAGCAGGGCATTTTTTTCGCTGAGCATCACACTGGTCAGTGAAATTTGAAAACATCTTAACTTGAGCAAAAATGTGCTTTAAACAGGCTTTCAGCTGTTGCTTAGCAACAGCAGGAACAATGACTACCATCCTACCAAGGTGCTGGTACACACTGCAAGCTTAGAAAGCTCTCTGGACAAAGGTCTTCACCCTCTGACTTTTAGAGATTTACACATTGTAGCTCTGAGAACTTACATGAATTAATTTGTTTTCCTTTCCCCTCCCTCGGCCAGAGCGATCAGGTAGTAGCACCAAATACATCAATGACAGAAAGCGTCCGGAAGCCATGCGATTCACGCTCCCTCAATTAATATCAGAGTCACACATGGAAAAAAAGATACACAAGTTTGTGTCATGCGATCATACTGAAACGCAAGTAATTACACACACACACAACAAACGCCATCCGCAGGCACCAACACACAACTACACCCACCAAGAAAAACCTAGAGTTGAGCAAAGTGGTGATTCATTTGTTTAACAGATTCCTTTTATAAATAATCGCCCTTGACACATTTGATTTATAATGCAGGCAAACAATTAAACTGCGATGGAGCCGCAGAGTATTTGTCGCTGCCTCAGCTTCCACACACTCGCCTTGGAGAGCACTGCGATACACACACACATCCGCACACACATACAGCACATCTATTATAGCCCCTGTCCCTAGGATTCATCTAGATGACATTCTTGACAATGGCCATTTTCTGAGGTACCAAGTTCAACATTGCAGTAATCCAGATTCCCATCCAAAAAATGAGGCCTGTTTTCAGAGTTTGCAGGTGGACGGCTGATTAGAAAGATGCCGCAATATGAGGATTGCACTGGCAGGTTCCATGTGTCTCCAAAATCTGAAATCACCAACATGATCACTGCACAGTGCAAGAATATTACACATACTGATTTGGATTAGTTTATTGCGAGAAAATATTACACAGACTAGCCACAATCCCCTTGAGCTGTTATTGTCTCCCTCACTGACCTGTGAAGATTACAGTGAAGCACAATGGTAAAACACAAAGGCCTATGTAGCCAGTTGTACTAGAATCACGGCTCTATTAAGAAATATTGTCTATGAATTAGTCTGGGCCTGAGCCAGCACAGGCGAGACGGGCACAGTGGAAATACACACTAAAATGTGTAAACCCCCCCCCCCAACACCCCCAATGCTGTAGGGATAATGTGGATTGTTGGCTTCTGGAGGATGGCCAGTTCTGCCCAGTAGTAGGGTGTTAATACGCCAGGACATCATCTAATTTTAGCAGGACAACTCAGCACTGAGCTACTGTACGACCACTGTGAGGCAAATGTGGGGGGGGGGAGGACGGAATAAAAGGGGGGGGGAGAGAGGTTTGGAAATTCACTGGCTGTAGGGATTGAAGCAGGAAAGGGGAAGGGAGGGTGGGAGCGGAGACGGAGCGAGGATGAGATAGAAAGGAAGCGGGAGGGAGTAAAGGGGTAAACTATGAGGGAACAAATGTTGAGTCAGCAGAACAGCTTGTGGCCAAGCCCTCCTGCAAAAGCATGCATAGCATAGAAGAGAAAATTAGAAATGCAGAGGAAAAAAAAGGGGGGAAGAGAAGAAATACAACAGGACAGGAGGGGCGAACAGAAAGAGACAGAAGAAAGAGGAAGTGAATTAACTCACAAGAAAGGGAAAGATACTGTATGAATGGAAACGAGAAATTCAAAAAAATATTCATTTTGTATGACAAACCTTGACATTTCTCTACCCTGATCCTCTTGGATAGGACATATGTGATTTTTTGAGCTATGCCACTGCAACTGTTAAACTGTCTAACCGTCTCATTTACATCAGTTTGAAAGACAGCAGCTTAACAGAAATCATACGTTCTGCTGTGATAGTAATGCAAAGCCAAGCCAGTTAAAGGATTATGCCCCAACAGGCGACAGAGCTAAAAACAACAGGCACGCACAACCATGTCTCTACAAGTGACAAGTGGCTGCTTAAAAGGTGAATTTAGTATTGTTGTGGCCTGTTCTGAACAGATTCCAAAGACAAGAATTAAGATTTTATGCATTAAGAAGTAGCGACGTATGTGTTTTTCCTAGCAGAGACAATCGAATACCAATTTAAAGTAAATATGCTGTTTAGATTTGGGTGAGTACAATTCCTACCGGGTTATTTTTAGTGCTATGTGCATATATCACATAGTGCACATAATTAGCTGGGTACAAGGTGACTATGTATTAAACATGAGTCCTGGCCCGTGGACGAGTGCAAGGACACCGACTTCATCTGCTGCTAACACGCTGGCACTCCGAACCCCACCTGGCCAATTACAGCATGAACTGTGATAGACGCAGAGGCTCTCAACTCACTCTACTCAGTCTACATCAAATCTGCTCTCTGTGATTCCCAACTTTACTGTAGTTTTAAGATCCGCTTATGTTTATATAATTATATACATAAATAAAAATGTTCCTTCATATCTGAAACAGGAACACAGCAGTGAAAATAAATTCCAAACCACAGAGATTTAGGTAGAAGCTACACAAGTACTAAGAGCCGAACACAGAGGGACTTTTAAAAACAGAGCTCTCTCTCTCTCGGCTTCAGCACAGACACAGTTCAGCCGGCGAAGACGCAGCTAAGGGAAGGAGGCCGTCATGGGTCCACAATAGTGCGGCGTGGCTGTCCCCTGCTGCGAGGCTACAGTGGAAATGCATGTCATGATGGCTTGGCTTGGCTTGGCTTGGCTTGGCTTGGCTTGGCTTGGCTTGATACGGCGTAGCTAAAGCAGACCAACCCGGGCTGGTGGAAAAACTCTACATGTGGGTTTGTGTGTGAGTAACATTCAGACCAGAGAGGGTAGGACTTCTGAAGTCGGCAAAAACAACCAAACACATTGGTACTGTGCTGGAAACCATAACGGGTATCATCTATCTTGTAGCAAAGGGGAGTCAGTTGGTTCAGTTTGTCTCCTCGGGAGCCACATTTTCACCTGCTGCCCTCAGATTAAATCCCACCTGAACTACTTCCCCTGCTTTCTGTAATTCTCTACTTTCCAATATTCATCATCTGTCATGAATAAGTATTTAGAAGTCAAAGAAAGATGTAGTAAATCAAATCAGTAAGATTGTCGACCTCTTTTACATACATGGAGTCATTTGAATAATTGTTTATATAAACATATTGACCTTGACAGCTTTAACCATATTTTTTGCATAAAGAATGTAACTGGTAATAATCTGGTTAAATGTTCTAAGAACCTCATCTAATACTGACAACTATTCACTATAATGTACAATAACTACATGTACCTCAGTAATAAAAAAAATGTTTTGTAGTTTATTTTTAGATCAAGGCTTTTCACCTGTGCACAAAAGTCTAAATCTATGATATAAATGAAACATGAACCACCAGGGATACTCGTAGTTCCTTTGCACACATAGCTCATTCCTCTTCTTTGCCTCACACAGTCAGCCCACTGTTGTTCATTTCATTGCACATATTGAACATGCTCACTATGAAAACAGAGTGTTCAATCTATAAACAGATCAGATAGTCCAAACAATGGGGTATCTAATGCCAGCAGGGCCAGGAAGAGGAGAAGGTACAAAACTCCCCCAGACATCTGATTAACTTTACCATGTAAACATTATGTTTTACAGTGATAATAATTGTTATTGAATATGGTGGATAGGAAGATTGAAGAGGCATTTAAAGGACAGATGCAGATGAAATGCTTGTAAGTTATAAATAAAGTATAAAAGTAATAATTGTCTCTGACTGGCAAGGCTTTTTCTCCTCCGCCCTATTACAATCAATGTCTGCCTTACACGACTGAGAGATTTAAGGACTGATACAAAAGGCACCCTAAGACTGAGAGGGAGAAAGAAAAGGAGAGAAAAACAAGTATAAGAGTTTTGAAGACAAAACCCAAGTGGACATTTAAATGACAAGGAACAGAAAAATAAAGAGAGAAAAGAAGGAGAAAAAGAGGGAAAGGGAGATGTGGAAGAAGACACAAGCAACTGCAGGACTTAAAGTCTGTGGCTGGGTTTCTATGAATAATGGATGTGGTGAATGGGAGCCAGCATATGCATTTAGATGGCTTTATGTATTACCCTCTCAAAGTGGTAGGGAGGAAAATGTTTGATTAGAATGTAACTTAATGCCAAATTAACCTCTAACACATTCACACTGCGAGATCACAAGTCTTTGTTTTCAAGCAAGCTCCAAAGGCAATGAAGTGCATCCGGACTGAGGAGCTTTCTCATCAAACACTTCCTTTAATCTAATCTTAATAAGAACAGTGCCAGCTACTGTACTATACTGTAGTGTACCATGGCAGGTGTAGTTGGTTAGATAGTGAGAAACAGAAGCATTAAAATTAATGTTCATTTACAAAGCTAAAAACGTTTTGCAAACCAACAGCCATCAAGGCTGTACTTGGAGATATCTGCACCACATTCCCTCTTTCACACAGGCACTGCTACCCTGAAATTGTCCGGACATTTTCCGGACACGCTGTACGTGTGAACACAAATGTCCGCATCAGTTGGAGCGGACTTTAAACAGACTTTAACCGGCCAGCTCCCTAGTACAAAGTCTGCCTGATGTCCGAGTGAGCATGCGTGAATGCAGCAGGTAATTGTCCAGACAATCGACGGCGAGCGAGTGGGCGTGTTGACTCCCAGCAGTCGGCTGCTCTCATCCACAGCCGCTGTATTTTATAAATGGGGCGGGCGCTGGATAAATGCAGCCTGCTAAATGCTGCAATAGCAAGTGCTAAGGGGAGAAAGGGAGAGTTTTATTTCTGGTGAAAATCTAAAAAAATGCTGAATTACAAACTGCAGCGACTTTTTGCGTCACGTCCTGTCTCCTGCACCCCTCGCCTAAACCAAACGGACTATTTCCAGTAAGTGTGAACACGTCTGACACGGACATCTCCTGCTGTGCACTATATGTGTGAAAGGGCAAGTCTGGACCCAATTGTCCGCACATTGTCCGGACTTTGTATGTCAAAACAGGTAAAGTAATCTTTACTGTGTGTGTGTGTGTGTGTGTGTGTGTGTGTGTGTGTGCGCCTGTATGAGCTCTCTTGTCCCCCCCCCCTCCCTTTTCTCTCCTGACACAAACACACACGCACCCTCTGGCACTGATATCAAACAAATCTTTTCAAAGGTAGGACCACGGGAGATTAGCCACCGTTGGCCTCTAATAGGCCTCAATGTGCCAACCAATGCAGAGCCAGGTCCTACTTTCAAGGACAGGTGCCTGTAAGCTGCCAGCGCAGCAAGAGTCACTATATTGCCAGCCACGCAGTAACACTTGACTGACTGTATACTCACACACCTCAGAAACTGGTGTGTCAAACAAAAAATCGTTGCACAGAAATGCCATAAGGGGGAAAGAAAAGCACAGAGGATAGATTGTGTTTCAAGATCTCTTCAGGGCAGAATTAGGCAGATTTTGTGCCAACTATGTTACTCAAACACAAACACACACAAAGTCAAATGAAAGGTAACCTTGAGACGGACTCACCTAGAAGAGGAAAACAGATACTACATACCAGGTTGCTTTTATAAAACAACACCTTCACATAAATGCTGAGATGCCCTTAAAGACCTACAACACTGGCATCTATAGATTTATTCGGACTGATAGATTGAGTTATCTATACAGCACTCCCTGCTGGCATGAATTCTGTTGTGTCTGCTCGAGGACTAATTAGACACACCGTATCGTTGCTACATTGTATGGTTGTCACTTTGCCAATAGCACGCTGGAGAAGGGCATCTTGCCAAAAGGGTCATGCAGCATATAAAATATTAATCGGAGTGCTGTGCTCTTTGATTAATGCGTGACAGAAGGCCAAGTATCCCCAGCACTGAACTGGAGGCTGGCAGTGAACTAGCATGCACACACACATACACACACACACACACACAAACACACACACACACACACACACACACACACAACCACTGCTGTGTTGCAGTTTGTGAAGCATCTGCATTTTCTCTCTACTGTGATCTCTGATAGACACAAGCACACTCAAGGCAGCAGGGTAGCACAGTCAGTAAGGTAGATGTCCTTCAACTGGAGGACGAAGGTTCATGGCCCTGTGCTGGTGACCATCTGTCCTGCTGAAGATGAACAAACACTGGCCATCTACAGGTTTCAGAAAGACACGTTTCAGACATTTTGGAAACAATTCACAGGAAGTACAGGGGGAAAAAATACACAGATAAATGAAATATATTTGTAAAGTGTAAAGAATAATATACAAGAAGTGTTTGACAGAACGAACATCATACTACTGAGAGCCACAGAAGTAATGGGACAAATAATATAAAATTTGTTCTAAGCATGGCATACACGAAGGGTTAAGGGGTCATTCAAATCAAAATGCTTTCCTCCCTTCGGAGCATGAAGCACAACTTATACTTTCATTGTCTACAGAGCTGTATGAAGTATATTTCATGAAGCCCCTCACAGGCATGGGCATACATTTTGCAAAGACATCCGCTTGCAGCACAACATTTAAGGCTGTACGCACCAACAGCTCGTGGGAACATGTCGCCTACGCAGACACCAAATGTAGTATAAACAGAACCGTGAGCATCTGTTGTCCACCCTTCTGTTCGTGTCAATGTCCATTATGGAGTATATCAGGGCCTTCATTCTGCTCTTCAAATGTGACGGCAATCTAGCCTATTGCCATCACATTGCCAACACCTTGGTGTATTTTGTGCACCAAGGTGTTGGTCAAGGGGACCTTTTGACTTGACCATGGGACAAGACTAAAGGTGAAAAGGTCACCAAAATCATTAAAAATCATTGTCTGAGGATCATGAAAATCTATATCAGATCTCAAATCTGTACCTACTTCATGAATTGCTGATTATCTGATTAGTCAATCGAAAGAAAGTTAAGTTTGTTTCTCAGTTGAGAAGCATTGCTGCTTTTCTTTATCTTGTGATATAGTAAACTAAATAGATATAGGTTTTGAGACTGTAGTTCAGTCAAAACAAGCATTTTGAAGACATCATTTTGGGCTTAAGGAAGTGGTGATGAGCATTTTTCCTCAATTTCTGACATTTCATAGACCAAATGAATAATCAATTATTTACGATAATCACTATAGGTTGAACAAACAGACTTTGGGATTTTTCTAGTTTTGGGCCACACCTCTAGCTGACCAAAATACCTCTAGTAACTGTGTTAAAATCCCGGCCGTCACCAGGATAAGGGACTTAACATGGATGGGTGGACGGATGAATGTAAGTGTATGACTATAATTATTTCAACTGATCACCGATGGCTGCATACACACACAAAAGTACGACAGGGAAACAGACAGGCGCTGGACAGCAGAGAAACAGAGTGGCTATGGATTATTGCAGGTGATGATGAAACAGATTGGATTAAGTAAGTGAGGACCCCAGAAAGAAAGACATTCTGTCTGAATGACGGGATTAATAAAAAGAACACACATTTACACAGACAAGCACACCATGCATTTAATTAAACAACAGCACTTTGATGACTAACATGTCCATCTGTGCAATATAAAAATGTGTGCCTATGACACACGCACACCACAGTACATGTTTGTGTGATACCTTATTTCTGTACTGCTAGAGATTATAACAGACAGA
Source organism: Lateolabrax maculatus (assembly GCA_031216445.1). NCBI lineage: Eukaryota > Metazoa > Chordata > Actinopteri > Acropomatiformes > Lateolabracidae > Lateolabrax > Lateolabrax maculatus. The sequence goes on along the minus strand of CM062212.1, from coordinate 10,186,112 downwards.
TTAGGAGAGAAGAGAGAGGATGGGGAAGAGACAGACACACACTTAATCATATCCAGACCATATACAGGCCCTCAGAGGGAGGGGTCTGGAGCGAGTGCATAATGCAACAAAGGCGGTTACATAAGTCAACAGGATTGTCCCTGCTTGTGAATGTGTGTGTTTATAGACATGTGTCGTGCAATGTGGAAGGCACATAGGCCAGGATGTATTCTGTTTGAGGCAAAGTGCCTATAGTGTGTGGAAGACGGGGGAAAGAGCAGAGTGAGAGCACGAATAAGAAAAAGTGCCTTCCTCGCTCTGCTACTAATCCCTTCTGTCGCTCCTCCGCCTCTCTCGCTCGTACCATCTCTGTCATTTTTATCTCTATCGCCTCTCTGTCTGATCTCTCTCTTCTTATTTCCTCCTCCCTTTAATTCCATTGCTCTCCCAGGATGCCTGCCAGGCAGTCCGACCATGACGGCTAATATTCAGCGCACATATACTCGCATACACTCGTATACAACCCAGTTTGTGAGCTGTGCATATACATGACTTGCAATTAAGTGACTCCTTTGTGTTGGCACCTCACATGGCTGTGTGAGTGTATGTGCACCTGAGTGTTTGTCCATCTATCTGTCTTGTTCTCTCTTTCCAGACATTATCAAACCCAACATCCCCCAGTAGGGCTGTAGACATTTCCATGGTCGCAGTTTTATTTCTCCATATCTGCCGTAAGAGTGAGCAGGGAGGACGAGTCAAATGTATGTATAAGGTGTATTTCAAAATAAATGGAATGGCTCAGAGTGCTGCTATTAAAGCTATTAAATAATAAGCCGCTTCTTCTCCAAAACTTGCACATTGCACACTTTTAACAATGGCACTACTGAAATGATTTGCTTATGAGCCCTATACTGTACATTTAAAAAGTACTGGCATCATTCACAAACTGCATATATTTAAATTTAATTCATGAATTATTTAGTTCAGTGTTCAATGGTTTAGTCCATATTAATCTATTTCATAAATAATAGGTTGAAATGACTTACTTCAAATTCATTTAAACTCATCTGAAGTACACACTGAGTTGAGGCAGCTACAACAATTCCAAAATGGGATACAGAGGAGGTTGTATAGAGCTTACTGACGCATGTAATTTATGTACAATTCTCTGCTATGCTCCATCATCTCTCATTCTTTGCAAAGTTCCATCACATAGTTAATATGCTTTTAGGAAAGACATTCTGCTCTTGGTCTTAAATTATTAACCCTTGTCAAGCTGCAGTGAAACATGCAATGTCTGTAAGCCGTGGTGCCATGCCAGCCAATCGTAGGTGAAACAAAATATGACAGTTGAACCTGGTTTCGGCTCTCTAGTCATACTGTATTCCACAATGAGAGCATGCAGTTATCCAAGATTACCACTTTCAAGTTTAACTAATCTATTTGCCCTCTGCATTCAAAGAACTAAGATATATAAGGATTAAAAGATGATACTATGAACTGGCTAACACTATTATCCTGGATTAATTAAAGCTGCAATAAATATTTTTCTGCATGTTTTTTAGAGTCATGATGATCGAGCATCTAGCGTTAGTTTCTGTAGTTCACTCAATCTATTATTGTTGGTACGCAGAGAAAATGTCATCAACTGACCAGATAAAATGACCAGAATGCAAATATTACTAATGACATATGATTTCAGCCTTAATCAATATATGTATAATAGACAAAGATATTTGCCACAACAAAATACACAAAATGTGAATTGACTTTGGGTCTATAATGTTTGATTACATGTGCTTTCTTTTCCATTATATTTTGGACAAGCCCCAGTTATTTAAAGCTTTGGCAAAGCATCAAATTAATTTTGCAGAGATGCACAGGAGCCAGGGAAGCATTAATAGGGAGACCTCTGGGAATCTGAGCCCCACAGGTATTATTCAAAATGATTCAGGGAGTGTGTCTGAGGCTCATAGCTGTCGCATCACATTAGTGTCCGAATCACTGTTAGCAAACAAAACGATGTACAAACACAAATGGAAACAGACGCTCGTGTACAACTGTACATATATGCTGACAGAGGCTTAGACACACACAAACACACAAGTACACACACACACACAAGAAAACTTCACACAACTGCTTCTTGCCAGGCTCTCCTCCACATACTGGAGCTCAGGCTTCCTCATACATACAGTACAGAACACACATGTTATGTACAAACACCCATGAACAACCGCAAAGGACACACACATGAATGCACATTTAGTAAATGCACACACACGCAGAACACAGCCTGCTACAATGGCCTTAGCCATTAAAAATGCATGACAATGCAGCAACAGTTTCTAAAAATGAGCACCAGGGCCAGCTGCCGGTCGGTACACTGAAAACTGCCAACCGAAGGCACAAATGGAATGTGAACTCTCTCCCACAATTTCATTTTGGTAAAAGACAATGAAAAAAGCATCCTTCCTATATAGTACACAGCATAGCCAATTACATTAAAGGCAGTCCGTGTTTTATTGTCTGTGATTTGACTGTCAGTGAAAGGGTTAACAACATGTGATAACTCTCTGGATGCTACTATTGTCAGGTCTGCAGCATTGCAAGCCAGGGTTAATGCGCTCACCGCTGTCCTCCCTCATCGTGTTATCAGCAATCATCAACACCCGCGTCTAATGTGAAAGCAAAAGCGTTGCCAAGCACCAGACAGGAAGAGAAATCACGCCAATAGACCCCAATCGAGGCTTAATGGGGGCTAGTGGCACAGCGAGCTGAGACCTCTCGCACTGCCTGTTCATCATTCACTCCCGCCGGTGTCTGGGAGATGGCGAGGGCTTCTGGCTTATCAAACAAATTAGTTGCTTCATCACTGAAATGAAAGTGGTGATGCACAAGCTGCAAGGTTGTCCTTTCCTTTACAGGCTGTCCTTGTTATGAATCAAAGCAAAATGCAGAAAGAGAGGATGCTCTGTATGTGGTTTAGTGGAGACGGGGGAGCTGCAGTGCTCCGTGTGCTGGGTGAGAAATAGTGGGCGTGTGCCACCTCCTAGGGGTCCAGCAGTTCGTCCTGCTCATAAAGCGGGCAGACATCCAACGTGTGGTGGCTTCTGCTTGGACAGCGGTCTGATTACAGGTGGGTCCGGAGCCAATGTTGCGTTTCCAATCTCTGCAAACCCTACCCACACAGCGCCGGGGCTCTGAGTCACAGAGCTGAATGGCTGCGACCGCTTTGGCTCCACTCCATATGCAGACACTCCTACAGTACACTTTATCTCCTTCTAATTTCTCTTCCTCCTCTTCACTTTTCTAAACTTAGATGCAACTTCGTCAGTCTGCAGTGATTTCATCCCTCCACTCTTTCCTGTTGCTTTTCCTCCTGTCTCTTATAGCTGCAGGGATTCAGGCCTAGTTGTGCTGCACTGAATGACAAACCAAGGACACATCTGCAGCACATTTAAGTAGTTACATCTTCACAGAGTTGCACCATGTGGATGCTATTCTAGAAGTCTTCAGTGTTAAAAAAAAACAAAAAAAAAACACAGCGTACATCCCTCCTGCTGAGTCTGCCAACTCCCACTCTGGATGATGCTAAAGCAAACCGACACAATGTACTGCAGAGCTTTGTCTCTGGACAAGCGTAAATGCAGCTCCCTTCTCATTGTCCCGTATTCTCCATCCTCCTCATACGTCCCCTCAAGTCTCAACCCTTTTGCCCCTCCCCCACCGTTCCCACATTTCACATCACAACATAATCCACATTCTGCCTCAATCAGATGGAAAAGCACAAACAGCCCCGCGGCCAGTCATGTTCCACGCGCGCACACACGCACATGCTGGACGTAAACAGAAGCACTCGCACTTAAATATAGGCCTATATCACACACCAACAGGCTGAGAGCTGGGGAGGGGGGAGGGGCAGTGCGCATGACAGCCATGTGGCAGGGCATTAAAGCCTGAGTCATCACGTCATGCGACACGTGTGTCTTCCTGCAGGCGCTCGGCATGACAGCATGCTAAAGGGCAGCCTACAGAGGAGCAACAGGAGGATAAATATCATTGCAGCTACCAGCAGGGCGGAGGAAGGCAGACGTCAAGATTTGCGTAGCTCTTATTGACAAGCAAATACGCTGCCAAGTCCGGGGCAGAATCACAGCCTTTACCGGCTATTGTCAGTCTAGAACACTGGCTTTACTCAGGCAATGTCCACTGCAAAATGTCATCTATTTAGGCTGACAGCAGTAGGGCTTAATTCACTGAGCGGATATTTAGAGCCCTCTTTCTTGAGCTGAGGAATATTTCCAACATTTGTTTGTGATGCCACTGTCAGCAAGTGGAGGATGTACAGAAACACTGCAGGCCCATGATGGGCTGTCAGTCAAGGGAGACAAAGTAAATGGCAGATCTGAGAGTGAAGCTGTGATCAAACTGAGTTCTGCTGTATTTACACTAAAAGTGATCATTTGGTTCAGCTCAGCACACACACACACTTCGTCCTCAACAAGTGCTGCTTCAAGCAACGTGGTGTACCAGTTTGCTTACTGACACATCGAAGATTTCTCCGAAAAAAATGTATTTATATAACAACCTCAAATGACGAATCACTGTTTTCATCTACAAGTACAGCTGAGTGAATTTGGAGAATTTTAAATGTACATTGTTTAAACCTGCAATTACCACATGCAGGCAGCGGAAACAGCCTGTAAAAAACAACACTGACTTATTATCACTTCTTAAGTTCACATGGGCATCATGTTCGCGGACAGTAGCTTACTCACACTTCGAGCACCACCTAATGAATGTGCGTCCAATATATACCCTCCTTTTAGCTCTGCTTTTGGTCTCCACCAACTCTTAAATGGACATATCGGGCTCCTTAGCTGCAAAATGTTCCACTACGTTCACTAACTTTATCTGCCTGCCCTTTGGCGCTAGAATGTAGCGTACAGTTGGTTTTAAGAGCTTTTTCCCATACCACCATACCCATCCCACTTTGGTTAATTTTCACATGTGCATAGAAGGCAGGGGCATGCTTAAGGGCAGTGTTTGGTTACACTTAAAATGCTGTGTCAGAGGTCTTTCTGCCTTGGTGACAAATATTTTTGTTGGGAGAACATAGGTGTTAGTGGAACAAATGACTGTGCCAAATATTATCTTAAGGTAAATATCATAAGCACTTTGTTAGGCTGGTGTATAAATGTAAACACTAGCTATCATTTATATGCACTGCAGTCCTTGCCTCCTTACTTGAGGGGATTTAGTCCAGTTAAAATAGTAGCAAGTGAATATCTAGAAATAGTATGTATTCCATAATATGCCTATAAGCAAGATTACCCACATGGCCATACTGGCAGTCTAGGCTTGTTAGCTACAGCTGACAGAGACACTAATATTCTCCAGCTGGAGTTGGTTTAATAGAGTATGTTGAAATTAGCCTTTAGGAAAGAAGGTAAAAAAGCATTTAATAGGACAGTCAAAATCAAATTGTACAAAACTACATCGGGGGAATTTCACTTTAAGGGAATGAAACTATAGAAAAATGTCTCATATCAGATGCTTCATCTGGATGCACGTTTTGCTGGATATTAAGGCCTTTCTGAGGCAAACTACACATAAATATAGTACCACAGGCAAGGACACACCTACGGTATGTATGCAGCTGAAATCATATACAGCTCTGGCTCTGTCTGCAGGAGCCTTGGCACACACATGCACGCACATCTCGGCACACACAAACACGGTGACAGGTAATTCCTCAAGGTCGCGTACCTTGGGAACCTCTCTGTCATTCCTCTTCTGTGTGTGTGACGGTGTGTTCAGAGCCCTGTGAGTGCGTATGTGTGTATGTGAGTGTGCCTGCGTGTGTGACAGAGCGTCTAGATTTTAGTAAGGCCATAACCAACCGTTTACACAGCCCATAGCCATTAGGGTGCTCATGGTTTGTCGCCTGCACGCCTACCAGCCAGAACAGTCGCAGCTGCTCAGGAAAGGGCCGCTGCACTGGTACAATGTTATCCTGAACTAGAATATTATACCTGACTAACTGACACAATATCAAGTAGCATAAATATGTCACATCAAACAATACTGAAAATGAGTGCTCGGTGGCTCAGTAAGTCAGTGGTGCAGACTGGCAGGCTAAAGAGTCTTTTAACTATCATGTCATGTCATTGCAATTAGTGCTAAAACAATCAGTCAATTGATCGATTCGTCTGAGAATTAAGCAATTAACTATTTTGATAATTAATCAATCAGTCATTTATCAAACAAAAATGCCAGTTTTTTGCCGGTTCCAGGTTCTCAAATGTATGGATTGGTTACCTTAATGTTTTTAGGGACATTTTCACTACCTTCTGAAATTGTAAAACAAACTAAACAATGAATTAATTGAGACAACAATCAACATATTATTCAATCACTTTAGTTGAAGCCCTAATTATTATCTCCTGTTTAGACTTGCATATTAAGATCCATTTTTATAAAAAGTCTCCAGCAGGACCTTCATGAATTATGAATTTGGGTATTTGCAATAGTTGCCTCTCAGTTGTTGCATTCATGGGTATTGTAAAGGTTAGGCATGCCAATTTATTGACTCCAAGGAATTTTACCACTCAAACAGAAATGATATTTCAAGATAAAAATCTGGCGTAAAAAAATCCTATGCCAAATCAAATATAAGGATTATCCACAGTGGTGACACCTAATGGGGAGCAGCCGAAAGAGGAATAAGAAGAAGAGGAGGCGGTATTTAAACATAGGTACAGAGGTGGACTTTAACTATTGGCTCTCACTCTAGAGTAAAAAAGATAATTAAATTACATGGCAACAAAGGCCAGCCAATGTGAGAATGTCATTTCAATTTCCCATGTTCCATGTGTAATCAAGTTTCACAAAGATTTCGGTTTCTTAACTCCTCAAGTAGTACATATATGAACCCTCAGCCGTTCCTCAATTTCTTATGCTTACAGTATGGAGAGCAAGCACCTGCAAACCTTCTAACTTTTTTAATGCCCAGCCATCTTTGATACACAGTACCCCAGATATGACATCATCATGATAGCACATCCTAACAGTTACGCTACGAGTTCCTCTACAGTAAATGCATAACATAGATGAGCTGATTAGATATTGGAACATCTCACTGCATAAATGTGTGCGTTAATATTAAAATTAGCTTTATCATGCTTCATGAACATATGGATCATATTAATACCACCATGTGTTACATACAAGAAAAGAGAAAAAAGTTTGTAATTAATTATGCCTACTTTATCGTGGTGGTCTAATGGGGGATTGTGGTGAACATTAAAATATACATAACCTCTTGCAACATAAGTCTCTGTACGTGTGGATATGGTACTTAGGGGATGAGAAGGTTACAAAAACAAATGATAAGATGTAAAACATTAAATCAGGGAGGGAGCAGAACCCCCTGAGACAGAGTGGAAGATTACCTACAGTAGCTAGACAAAAATAATGAGCTGCAGAGAATCAGCAGGGGGACCAGGAGCACAGAAAATCTGTAAATCCCATTAGAAAAATCCTACAACCTTAAAACAACTAAACAATTATATCCTTGGGAATGTGAATAATATAAAGGAGATTTTAAAAAACAGCATGCGGTACAACAGGAGATGAAGTAGGAGAAAGTATAGGAGAGGGAGGAATAATTCAGTTATTTCAGCAATGTGGCCCTTTGGAGAGCTAGAGGTCACATAAACGGCAGGGAGTAAAGCGAGACGACAAAATCTTTGTGCTTCACAGCATTCTGTAAGCCAGTCCCCTTACAAGCACCACAGGGACTGTGCCAACCTGACAGCAAGACTTAGACTCAACCCTGCCACACTTCCACACCTGAACAACAATGTCAAACAAAACCACCAAGTGTCAGCCATCAAGGCTAATATTATATTCACACAAGTACCTGAGAACATGTTCCTTTGTTTTCGTTTTATTTTTAGCTCATCAAATGCAGTGTTTTCATTGAGTCAGGAAGAAGCCTTTGAGTCAGTCAGGTCACCTTGAGAATAAACAGAAATATTTATTCAGTTGTGACGTTTTCCACACAAAACTACGTGTCACTTTGCATTTCAATTCTCGCAGGAAAACATAAAAGCTTCGGTCCTAGACGTGTGGACAAACGCGCTTACAGACCAGATGTCACTCAACAATCCCTGAGCTCGCACTGTGTATACTGAAGGTAATTGAAAGACATCATATTCTTAGTAAACCTCAAATATGCAATTAAATTCTTATACAGCTAGTTTTCTGTCACTGTCACATATGATTTGATACATGACAGTGACATTTCACTGAGATGCTAGATTTTCAGCATGTATGATGAAGCGATATTTATATAACTGGACAAGCAAGGGTTGTCCGTAAACAATAACTTGTACCCTAACCCTTGTTTATAGACAAAGGGCAACCTGGATCATTTGTTTTAATTTTGTCAGTTGTAAAGAAATTGCATTAGTATGATTATAGATGCATTAGGATCCATGGGGATTTCACCAAAGTGTCATGATAATGAAAGCCTCAGACTTACAAACGAACTGCAACTTGAAATCAATAGGAGGCATCTTACCATGCACAGTGACACCAAAGAAATTCAATAGAGTGCACAGGCCTATTTACTTTGGAAACATCTCCCGATGATAAGGCACCTCTGTGGTGTGAGTATGCCTGCTAGATTATGGCAAAAATCATCATTTACATTTAATTAAATAATTAAAAAATAATAAATAAAAATACATTAGTTAAAAATAAATAACATTGAAAATGTAGTAGTCCACTTCCACAACCTACAAACACACTACAAAACATATTCAATACAAAAAAAAAATAAAAATACATTAGACCAAAATAAATTAGATCAAATATGTCTTTTGCTAGTATGAATGTGAAGGCATCTGTTATTTCTTTATGTCTTTGAGCGATGGACAGGTAGGTGGTTGCATCATAAAGAGTGTCCTTAATCGATGACTGTGGAAGCCATCAAGTCAGTATAAGAAGTTGAGGTAACTTTACTTTTCTCAGCACAATAATCGTTTTATCTGGATTACCTTGTGTCATAATTGTAGGAAGCCAAAACCGAAATTTAAATAAAATTAAATCTATCGCCCAGCCCTAGCTAGGTATGACAAACTGGACAGTGATCAAACCCTTTGGTCATGAGAGCACTGTTGCAGTAGAGAAGCATACTGACCAGGACTAATATGAGTGAAAATCAATACAGTAGGTACATGGCTCACACTAGCGGCCCCAACAACCCTGAAAAAGTCATAAATCACAACAGGCTGACAGCACTGTGGGACCCTGGTCACTGTCTGCAAGGCCGAGGGGTGCAGCACGTCTGTTTCCAAGCATACTACACCACCATCATCAGTACCACTCACACCTCCAACCGGTTAAAGGGTAATTCTGGTTTATTACAATTTATCTTAACTCACGGTTGCCAACTCTCGCGCTTCTGGCGTGTGACACATGCTTCCCCCTTCAGTGAACAATTCTCGTGCCAAAAGACAGCAGCAAAAACAGTGATGAACAGGACAGTTTCAATTAGTAATGGTTAAACCAAGAGAATGTTTGGTTTAAAAAGGTTGCATACCGCAACCCCAGATTTTATGAGTATAGGCTAAATTAAATAAAATTACTCCCTGATTGGTGCACGATGCTTATCTCTGCGTTGACTGGACAGCTGCCCAAGCTCACAGCCGGGAGCCCAGAAGACGTTCAAGCAAGCCAGCCTTGCCTTCTGCCCGAAAAGCCTTTAGGAAGTCAGGTAAAGCAGTACAAAGGCCGACAAAGTTCACAGAGGGGGTTCGTGTCCCATGGGAAGCTCGACTTATGGCGCAGGGTAAGGGTCAAAATCATTCATCAGTCATTCGTTAGCTACTTCCCTCATCAGCTCCAGAACAAACAATGTGTTCAATTCAGAAAGTTATTAAGACTAAGATTAAGTTTTAACGTCTTCTGGATGCAGTTTGATGAGATATATGATATGAGTCTGGATGGTGACTAATATGTACATCACATCTATAAGCATAAATGTGTAAGCCATACATAGACATAATATATATATGTAGATAAATATACACACACTGCATATAGTTTACATATTTTGTCATACATCAGTTTTATTTATGTCTTAGTTATTTTGTGTTTACTTTCTAATTCTAATTAGCGCTTCAAAACATCATGACAATCAATTCCAGAGCAGCAAACGCTATATAATTTGTCTGGTCAAAACATTGTAGCTTCAGTCGTCCATAGGCATAGTCAGAATAGAGCCAACCATCAGCCGATGCAGCAGGCACGCCCTCTGAGTGTATTTGTACGAATCTGAACCAATTTACCCTCTTCAGCCCACATGCACTTTGTATTTACGATGAGCCACTCGAGCATTGCCTGCCATCTGTTGGGAATAATTAGTGCACAGGTTGGTGACCTCTCCGCCATTGCAACTCCGTATCACACACACACACACACACACACACACATGTCCATACACACAAGCACCAATCTACAGCCTGCTTTTCTATCATTTTTGTGTGCAGACTCTGCCTTTTGAACGTTCCTACTTCCCTACTCAAATTTTAATAAATGTTTAATGTATCGTTAAATTGATTATCGTAATTTACAGAAAACCTTGATGACAGGGCCAAAAACACTCACAGTTCCAGACAAAACTAATATTCATCCCCAACAACAGCCCTCCCTCGCTGTTAACCTTTTTCCGGGTCATGAAGATTTCTTGTCCTCCAGTAACATCGCTTTCTAGTGAACAAAAATATGGCTTCCTGAATTGTGATGACTCACTGGAGGAAGAAAGGCTCCATGTGTCTTCGCATGGATGTTTTATTTTATTTTTTTTTGCATGCACATTTCCATAAGTGAACTGGTAAAACATAACTAACAAAGTCATATGTCTTACTTTAACATGCAGACACACACACACGCAGGACTATGATATGGCAAGACAGGAGCTGGGAGAGGTAAGGGACAGGGAGCAAGAGGAGTAAAACCTGGAGTTAAATGTACACTGAATTATTGAAGAGTAGCAACATGACAGCACAACTTTAATCATCCTAAACCCAGAACCCATTTGGGGCTTGTCAAGGCTAAAGGACTTAAGCAGGACACACTGTCAGGATATTGGACAGGCGAAGCAGCAGCTACATTGTTGTGGTACTGATGCAGCAAAATTTGTTTTCCATTTCTAAGAACCAATAGAACAGAGGAAGCTGAGTGCTTTTGGAGAGCATGAAAGATGAAACCCGGTACACAAGGGGTCTTTGATTAAGAGTACTTCACTACAGTGAACAGGTACACACGCGCAAACATGCCCAGGCACGCACGCACGCACACACACACACACACACACACACACACACACACACACACTTCGTTCCAGTAATGGTGTAAAGTTGAGGTGCACTGAACTGACATGAAAGCCACATCTCTGCAGCTCTCTGGTGACCGCACCACGGACTCTACTTTTAACCATTTTTTAACAACACCATCTGGCAGACACAAGCCGACTCCTCCGACCCTACCAGCAGCTCTTCAAACACACACACGCCATTAAAGTCTCTCATCAGACGCAATAATATGGCTTAATTTCAAGCTATCCTCTCCTCTTTCTCTTCCCCAATCCTTGTCCCACTTGTGTGAAAAATAAAATGAGGTCGACGGGCATGAGATGGTGATCCGTCGATTTTGTGCGACACCTCTCCAATGACACAGCAATGAATGTACATAGATATCACCGCAGGAGCACAGATGCAACATTGCTAGTTGTTTATGGCAAATTAAGACAGATGCATATACTGATCACACGTCCATGCTAAAGTCACTCACACATACAAAATACTGTAAACAACACAGTGGCGGCAGCAGCAGCTTAACTCCTTTGATGAGGCTGTTGCTGTCTCAGTCAGCCTCTTCTTTGCTGAGTGCCAAGCTCCAGCACATTGCATAACTGAGAACAGACACAAACACACAACCCCAGGCCTGATCTGCACTATGGAGAGCCATCTAGAAGACAGAATAAAGATGCAACAAAACAGATAGAAGAATAAATGAATAAACAAATGATCTGTGACCTGAAAAGAAGCTCCCACACTCTTTAAGCAATAAACTGGAAAGAGGGCTCGGCGCAAATACTTTTTCACCATTCACTAACCCTCTCTCTCTGGAGATGCTGAGGACATGCAAAAAGAAAAAAGTCAGAGAGTTGGAATCATCACAGACGTATACATTAAATACAGTCAGTGGGCTGGTAGAGACATCTGTGAACTACTTTCTATGTTTATGTCACATTAAAATCCTGTACAAATTAAATAGAATGTAAAATCCCATCAAATTTGTTCACAAAGAGAAATATGCATGCACACACGCTGATGTTTTCTAGTGATTAAAATCCACAATTTAACACTTGCATTTCTATGTACTCAATGAAATTCCAACATCTACTACTGAGCTGCTATTTCTATTTCAACACTTAATGATTCCCATTCAGTAGTCCAGTCAGAAAACTCATGGCTCAGTAAGGTTTTCCTGTGAGTGCAGACAGAGCTTGGAGGGTAGCACAGTTCCTGAGTGAATCAGAACGAAGATTGATGATGAAGATATGTCATAGTCAATCTGTGCTACGACCAGAAGCTGCTCAAGACCACTGCCAGTCACAGCACAGCCTCTGTGTGTGTGTGTGTGTGTGTGTGTGTGTGTGTGTGTGTGTGTGTGTGTGTGTGTGTGCGCGCACAAAGTTGTCTCTGCAAACATGCGTGCACCACTGTCCGCCTGCATGTGCAAACGTTTGCCCCTCTGTGGATGTCGGCACACATACAGTATTTGTGTGTGCACATCCACTAACATTTGTATAAGTCATCTACCATCATGCGCTTGTGTGTGTGCGTATGTGTGAAAGCACAAACGTGCGTGTTACCTCTGCCACCTCCGAATGTCTATCCTGAAATAATAACTCTGTAGGTGTGTGTGTGTGTGTGTGTGTGTGTGTGTGTGTGTGTGTGTGTGTGTGTGTGTGCCCCCATTTGTAAGTGTGAGTCCTATGATGTCCTGCGCCTGCCGATGAGATAATCTGGCAGAGCATGGAGTGACAATTTGATCTATTGCTGGCTCAGAGGGAGTCTCTGAGTTATAGTGCTGCCATCTCTCCCGGCCACCACCAGTAAAGAGTCGTCTCTCCACCACATTGTTACCAACACAGCTGCAGACCACCCAGCAAAAAGACACACACATACAAATGACACAAGTTTGAGGGCGGTAAGCTGCCAAAATCATCTAATAAGGCCCCAGCACCATGTTTTCTGTCAGGGAGAGACAGAATCTCCCATTGCCTAGTGGTCTGGAAAAATGATAGTTCCACCCACTTTATGCTTGGCTTTAATGCACAAACTGAACCAGAGTATACCAGAGAATTTGATTAAATTATCAAGTGCGGTGACTTCTTTCTATAAAATTGTTTACAGCCTAGATGGATCCTAAAAAACTGAAATAGAAATTTGTGCTTGTAACACGTAGCTTGTAACTTCAGTGTCGCATGCACAAACAGGAAATTTGTGCCTTGGTCTCTCTTTCATTTCTCTCAGTATAATTATATTCCTGCACAAATTTCTATTTTACATATACATTATATTTCTACAGCAACCAAAAACCTTTTACATGTGCAAATTATATCTATGTATATCTATGTGTGCAACATTTTCAAACATGGACAAAATATTTATACAGCTACAAAACCTTTTTACACGTGCACACAAATTCTAATCATTGCAAAGGCTTAAAATATCAGTGACCTTATTTGAGTCCATGTTTAAAAGCTACTGGTTCCATTACCAGCCCTACGGGTTAGTGATTGTGATTATAATTTCACTTTTCCTGCAGTATAAGAATACATTTCCTGCATGTCTAAATACAGAAATATAATAATTTATAATGCAGTTCACACTCAGTTATTAGGCAGGACATAGAGTATTTAAATAATCTATGTAATTCTGAAGGTGTAGCAGAGACTTTTCTTTATTTTTAGCGATTATATTGTAGCAAGTGTTTCCCCTGGGATAAGGCTGTATGCTTTGGTTAATCTAATCTTGTCATCTAGAGGCTGATGGATTTCAATTAACATTCATCATGTTTAGGTCTGATGAAGGTTCATAATATCATTACATTATATGGTTGACACATGGATGCAGCTCCTTATGTTGAGTTAGCCCCACCTTTTTTGTCTCTGTGTCAACAACCTGCTGCTGATGTTGTTTAACAGTGCTACCATTAATCTAATGGCCAAATAGTCTTGTCTTGGGTGTGAGCCATATTAGATATACTGACAAGAGGCATCAGCAACAAATTTAGTTCTGTCCTGTCAAGGATGTACAGAACAAGGACATAAGGAAGGTTCCTCCTGCTTTTTGCAGCCCTACTTCTTATCACACTTATTCTCAACAGTCGTTCCAACATTTCTGCTTAATTGGGCCTTTGAGGTTTGGGAAGGCGGTGGGGTGTATACATTTAAAGATAAGCATATAGAAGGTACGCCTCTTTCGATCAAACTGTTCATACATTTAATATCCCCAGAAAACACTTTTTTAGGGTATTTGCAAACTCATAGTTTTATATCTTCAGTATCTAATAATTTCCACTTACAGCCCTCAGATACACTATTTTTTAAACTAAAGCTTCAGGTCAAGGTATTATTGGACACATTTACAAATAATTGAATACACATGAGAGAAGATTAGACATGCAGTCGGTGGTTCAACGGCAAATTTTACTATAACGTGGCAATCTTTTGCCCCATTTGTGGAAGATTTGCACTCTGATCATTTTTAACATACCTTAAAGCTACCCCATCAGTAAGATATTACTGTTATTTACCCTCAAGGGAGGGGTTAAGCTAATTTGATCGTATTCATGAATGTTTGGACCCTCTTTTGTAATGAAAGAAATTTAATAAATAAACCTTGTTGAAAACCACAAGAGCTTTTTCCAATCAGCATTTTAGAACTCAGCATTTCTGCTTATTTTTGAAACTACACTGCTAATCCAATGGGTAGCTAATATGCGTGGACTGCTTGCCCAGCAAAACCTGTTTTCCGAATGCGCACACCTTCTTTTTGCTGCTTCTATTTTGCAGAAAACAATTGACGGCAGTGTGTGTGCGCGTGTGTGTGTGTGTGTGTGTGTGTGTGTGTGTGTGTGTGTGCGCACTTGGGCATATCTGTCTCAGTGCATTAGCACACACAGATCAATAAGGATTCTATTCTTGGCCATTAGATTTTGAAGCAGGGGATAGCCTGCCTCTCTCATTCTTTCCTATCTATTCCCTCTCTCTGCTCTCCCTCGTCTATCGGCCTGTCCTCTCCGCCGGCTCTCCCGCCAGCCTCTTCCTCTACTCCCCTCTTTGCCTCCTCCAGACAACACCAAAAGGACTTTGTCATCTTCCCAGCTGGACAGTGGAAGCAGCAGCAGCAGAGTCAGTGGCGAGCATCAAACACGAGACGAGTTTTGGGGGGGATCACAGAAGTGATTGGCTTTGTGGCCAGAGGGATCAGCCGTCTCCTCCGAGGATTCACGCGCACACACACAGACATGCACGCACATATTCACTCGCGCACATCCACACACACCTCCCGCTCCTGCTTATTCTCAGTCCTCTGCCACAGTGCCAGGCTGAGGCCCTTGATCTGCCACTTCCTGTAATCCTCCATGGGAGAGAGGTGCAGCCAAATGTCCTGGCAGGCCAGCCAGGCAAAAAAACACACATACACACAAACACACATAGACACAGATAGCCACGAGTCGCCACTAACTGCAAAAATAATGACCCCCAGGACATAGATGTGTATCAGCGCAGGACTCCCAGGATGTCTTTCACAAAACATGCAACGTGCTCAAACTTGAACCAAAATGACATCATATAGAAACCCACGAGCTGCAGCACGGAAGCGCAAAAAATATGAATCATGAAATCCCCATTATGCCCCCCTTCATCTGTGCCACGCTGGTATCGTTGTCATCAGATAAAGGCTGACTAAACAGCAAATGACACAGGAGGAGAACCAGCACCAAAGAATAGATGGATGACTCCCAATTCACCTTCCCCTGACTCTGATAAGACTCTATCAGATCCACATCACTCAAACACGAGAGAGATTCCTCTGCTCATTCAATTTCAAAGTGACCAGTTTCAGCCAGAAGGAACCATCTGACAAGATCATTTCACCCAAACTCGGGATAGTCTGAGGGAGATTGGTTCTGATATCTAAGCTGATTGGTAAAAGGCTTCTTTTATGCCATGAATATAGCTTTTTCTCATACTGAGTTTACCCAGTCTGGAGCTCACAGGAGTAATGTACCAGCCAGCAAAACATAAGCCCCATTAAGCTTATTCACCAGTTCCTGCATCAGCCCTGACATAGTACTTTTACCAGGGGATGGATTTCATCTCCTATCTTCTAATACATGTGTACCACTGGCAGAATCTGCTCTGCTTTGGATGAGGAAATTCATGGTTTCTGTTGAATCCGTAAATCTTGAGGAACATTCAGTCATCTCGCAAGAAAAGTGGTATATCATTACCTCTTCTGTCTCCCTCATTCTGCTTTTAAGAGGAACAGAAAACATACAAAAGGAACATGCACTGAACACCATCATGTTTTTATAAGTCTGGTAAACATGGCTCTATAGACTCTAGGCTCATCCTCCTCTGCCTGTGAATGTTTTTATCCTCACCTTTCCAGCGCAGGTGAACGAGACTGAGTCACAGCCATAGCTGCCAGCAGGTGGGAACAAGGGACAGCCAGGCGGACAGCTCTTCATCACACCGTAATGAGCTGGCAAAGGTTGTCGGAAAGGCAGGAGAACACATGGAGGACCTGTAAAAGCAGCCTGACACAGGCGAGCTCGCGGGCGTTCTCTGAAGCTATACGACACCCTGCGGTGCCATTTCATCACAAGCTGTTGTCCCTGTTTGTGTTAACGTCCTCATAATGCAACAAAGCCGACACAAGCTACCTAGACCACTTACTTCTCCAGCTGAATTGCAGCACATACTTACAATATGTGGCTAAATGTGGTCTTTGCAGTGACATTTCCTGCGATTTAAAATGCGTGAGCAAGTGTGCAAGAGTGAGGCAATGGCAGTACAAAAAGCTAATATGTGGGATTCAAGGGATGCAGAGTTAAGATTGTCCTTGGTCCAGGCATCATCTTACCACGTGACCAACATCTGGAACTTGGACTTTAAGGTAAAGACGGATCAAAGATATCGTTCTTGATGCTGAAGCTCACAAGCACGTACAGCGCTCAAGGTGACCGACAATCAAGGGAAACGCTTCAGCATCCTCTACCCTGAAATCCCACCGGTGTACATCAGCAATTGACTATGGCAGCTCAGACATCTGTTCACTTACCTGCTGCTGCCTCCCAGGGATGCAAGCACCCAAAGTGGCTGCGGCAGGCCACAGTAACCTACAGCAAATGGTAACGGAAAGGATACAATCTGAGAGCCCCACTCTGGGTGCCGATGGCCAGGATCTTCTGCACGGGGTCGAAAGCCATGGATGACGGCTGATAGGGAAAGCCATGACGGACAGTCTGAGAGATGTGCCAAAAGAGGAAAAAAGGGAAGGTGTTAGGGAAGATATCAATTTGCATTTCACAGCAGGGGTGTTGTTTTGTCAAAGGATGTCACACACATGATTTTGGTAAACAAATGGCCCAGATGGATGTGGAAAGTGTTATGAAACAGAAATGTTCATAAACAAGAAATTGCACAAACAAGAGAAAATGAAAGACAGGAACAAATGCTCTTTCCCTGCACGGTTACCCTGTTCTTCGTTGATATTTGGCTTTGCTTTTTAGGATCCTTTTATAATCATGGGCCTATTTTGAGAATTCTTCTCTCTCATTTCTCTCTTTTTATCTTGTTTCCTTCTCTCACTGCCTCCCACATGGAGTCGTGATTACACTGAAGTCTGGAACTAAAAAACACGTAAAACACACCACTAGGGAGCATTTGGTCATGATTTGTTGCAGGGCCTTCTATTGGAGTGCATTACATTGTGAGGTGTTTCCGTTTTTTTGTCCACCCTTTGTATATTTGTGTGTATGTGACTGTAGCTTTATGGCATCAGTCAGCCGGTGGTGGGCTGCTGGATTTGTTTGCTTAGCGGCAGAAGGCTAAAGCACGTTACATAAGAAGCACTCAGTGCAGCAGAGACACCTGCCTTCCTTGCGGAGAAACATTACAGAGAGTTCCTGTCCAGACACACAGAGAAGGTGCAGGAAGGAGGACGGACTCTTCAAAGAGACTTCAATCAGATGCCTGGCTGTTGATGGACATATTTAGGCTGTAGCGTCAATCAAACCTGCAATCTCCGAGCTGGTCCTTCGAGCCACTAAACCACAATATCCTGTAAGCCCTCAGGTGTGTTGACTTGAATCCAGATTGATCTAGTTTTCTAGGTGTTACTTCAGGCACTCTAACTTATTACTAACTGTTCAGATGATTCTAGTTTTTAAAAGTTAATCTGCCCTACCCCTTGCACTTCTGCAGTTGTTGATGTTGGTGTCTGGTTGGTTGTTGGTGTCTCTTAAACAGACAAGGCCCACAATCATAGGATTCTTCCATAATGCTCACTGCCAGAGGCACACTGAGACTAAAATGAGATTGAAGCCTATCAATGGGAATGGACCGTGGTAGCCACCGGACCTAACGGTTGTGTTTTCACTGCACATGCCCGCATTTCAGAAAGCTATTAAAACCTGCAAATACCTGATAGACCGATCGGTGATTCTACATTTAAAAACCTTAAACAGAATCCGCAAACAAGCATGTTACAGTTGTGTGGGTAAAATATGTGGGGAAATCAATAGCAAGCATGCAGTGGTGTCTATAAAAAAAAGGTCACACCAAATCATTAGGGCACACTTGGGGAAAGCCTGATTTAACATTTTAGGGGGATAAGATTTAGCATTCACTGCATGAGTGTTTATTAACCCATTCCCATTGTTGTGGCCAATTCAGACAGAGGAGTGCAAGCCATTTTCTTTTTCAAACAGGCCCCCAGTCACTTCAGGCGCCATCAGTCCCCAATAGATCAATGATCTGGGGCTAAAGTAGTGTGTGTGTGTGTGTGTGTGTGTGTGTGTGTGTGTGTGTGTGTGTGTGAGGGATACAGAGCAAGAGATATAGGACTGTGAGAGGTGTGTCTGTGAGAGGGAAGGAAAGGATGGAGAGGCACTGCCAGGAAAACACAATGCGAAAGGGGAAGACACACACTCACTCACTCACACACACACACTCACACACACACACTCACACACACACTAACCAGAAACCACCGTTTTACTAATCCGAACCCAGCAGATTATGCAAGAGGGGATCAGTTTGGCCCAACCCCTAGATATGACAGTTCATGCCAAGCAAACATACAGCAAACGAGGACGTTTTTCACAGAGGATGATGCACTAAATTAATATATCCGGAATAACTAGTTTGGTTTGAATTTCCCTGCAGGACAAATACACGCAACCATATGCGAACTTACTAATGTTTATCGCGCTGCCACGCTGTATGCGCATTGTAGTTAGGCATGTCACAGGCTACCTACCAAATGCCTCGGACAACCGCGGCAGCGCTTTAATGTCTCTCTCTCTCTCTCTCTCTGGACGTGATTCTTTCTAAATGATAAAAAAAAAAAAAAAAAAACAAAGCCTTGGTGCTCGGTGCGGTTCAGGAGGAGGCTGCGGATCCGAAAAAAAAAAAACGCTTTCGCCCACCGCGCGGAGCTCACCGAGCACCTGCTGTGTCCTGACACGGGATAAGCGCAGTACAAACTGGGAATAATCTCCAACAAATAAAATAAAATAAATAAATAAAGACGCACGACTGCACGGACGCGAGAGGGGGCCGACCGTGATGGAAACAGCTGCACAATGATTCAAAAATAATAATAATAATAATAGAATAAAAATAAATGTGTGTGGTGAGGCTCGCCCACCTTGCAGAGCTGGAAGTGGTCGGACTGGATGGTCTCCTGGATCAGATGGTTGTCCTGCGGCCCCACCTGGACGGACGGGGTGGAGGAGGACACCTCCTTCAGGCCGTCCAGCACCTTCCTGATGTTGAACTTCTTCATTTTTCGGGCTGCGGAGCACAGAATCGAGATCACCCGCAGGAGATAAAGGGGGGGACAGCCACTTTCTCTCCCTCCTCTCTCTGTCTCTCTCTCTCTCTCTCTCTCTCACACACACACACACACACGCACAATCTCTCTCTCTCTCTCTCTCTTCCGATTTCCTCCGCAAATCTCACATTTTTAGTGCTCGTTTTTTAGCGCAGTCTCCATGCCGGGATAGAAAAAAAAAAAAGAAAAAAAAAAGGCTGTGGCGCAAAGCCCCGCGCGGCTCGCTCCGTGGAGAGAGGGGGGGAGGGGGGGGGGCGGGGGGGGGCGGCTCTGGTTCGTGTCGGTGCGGTGGTTCGGCTCGGAGTCCGCGCTGTGCCCCACTGCGTCTCTCTGTCGGTGGCTCCGCTCTTCCTCCTCCTCCTCCTCTCTCTCTCTCTCTGTATCTCTCTCTCTCTCTGTGCTCGCCTCCCCCCCCCCCTCTCTCTGCTGCTGTGTGTGTGTGTGTGTGTGTGTGTGTGTGCGCGCCGCTCAGCCGAGGCGGAAACGCGGCAGCGGCGGCCGCGCTGCCGCTGACGCTGACGCTCTTGCGCATGTGTGACGGAGCGGAGGCTTCGACACAAAATCCCGCCACCTTGCCGGAGCCCCCTCCCTCTCTCCCTCGATCTCTCTCTCTCTCTCTCTCTCTCTCTCACCTCCTCCTCCCCCCTTCATCTGCCCCCCCCCTCCTCTCTCACGCACTCATAGTAGGCTCTGCTCCACTGCACCTGGTGATGCTGGGGATGCTGCGGCTGATGCTGCGAGCGTCTGTGGAGACGGACGAGCAGAGAGAAGGAGAGATGGAGGATCGGTCCCGTTCTTTCCACACTGCTGCCCCCCCCCAGCCCCCGTCCTGTCCACTGGGGTTGGCCATGTTAAGAGAGCCATGGTTAGTGGAAGTAAAGACTGTGAGACCTGACCGTGACTGTGACTTGCATAAAGGTGCACATTTTTTCTGACACTGCGTTTTTTTTTTCGAGTGGGGTTCAGGGAAAAGGAAATGTGGGGACACTGAGTTCAAAAAGGGGGGGAATAAAAAGCGTCACTTTGTGCTTAGATTCATTTTACACTTTACTTATGCGTCCAGCATCAGTTTAAAAAAGAGCATGTCCTGTAAGCCCGAACATGGCTTGCTGATTTGGTTTTATTGTTTGGGGACTGTACGCGTTTGCAGGGAAACAGGCATAAAATAACCCAACAGCTGAGCAAGCAACGTGTCTATCAGTATCCATGGTGACGGCTGTTCCCTGCTTATGGCAGAGTTTGCTTCTTATTTATACCCTCCCTCTTAATATGGAGAACCCTCCACGGCTGCAGGTGTGACTTCATGCGGGAGTCACACTTCATAGTGAAGAGCTGTTGAGGAGGGACGGGTTTGGGAAAGGCCCTCGCGTCTGCCAACCAGGTGGCATTGCACGTTGCCCCAGACGGGACCGCAACACACCAAATAACGAAGGCGCAGGGGTTGGTCACCGCCCGGCAATGTGCTCAAGACGGCGTTTTTTGAGTTTGGTCATCCGACATTCAAAACAGGTGGCTCTGCAGAAGTGGTCAGCAGTTACCGACTTGGTTTGTCCTTTTCACTCACAGCTGCAGTGGGTGTTTCCGGGCCCCTCAAGGCCTCTGCTGAGCTCCGGGCTTTGCTGCAATGGTGGCGCAGTTAGTTACAAATTCGAGAACTGTGTAGAGTTTACATGTTCTACTAATGCCTGCGTGGGTTTCCTACGGTGGTCCGGAGGGTCAAAATACAACATTTCACAAAACACAACAACATTTTACAAAACACGACATTTGACATAACACAACAAAATCGGAGAAGACACGACAACGTTTCGGATTTCTGGAAAAGTGGGACAACACTTGGACAGAAATCCCCGGCGACAGTTCAGTGTCATTTCCTGTTTCTATTGTGTACTACTCTCGGCAGTGTCGTTGTACGAATTTTAAAGCAAGTTTGAAAGGATGGAAGAGAAGATTGTTATCATGAGTGAGGACATTCATATGATGTAATTCTGTACATGCTCTCAACATGTCATGACATTAAAATCAGAGCCATCAGACCATTCTAGTGAACTTTAATACATGCCCAGTGCATCATCAGTTGCCTGACAGCGAAAACAGACAATCACAGCAGTGTAGATCCAATCTAGCACCAACCCACCTTCACATATCCATTTGAAAAAACTCTGAATTGACTTGAGTTCTGTCCAGTCACAAACAAGAAGTGTTGTCCCACCTTTTCCATAATCTGAACTGTTGTGTTTTATGAAACGTTGATGTGTTCTGACCCTCAGGGCCACCGTAACTTTCCTCCCACAATCCAAAAGATATGCAGATTTGCTGACACTATATTTGGTTCTGATTGTGTGCGCGAACGGTTGTCTGTCTGTGTATGTTGCACCTCAACACTAGCATCGGCACTGGGCTCGTGTGATGAGCTCACAGTTGGGCCCCCAAAAGAGTAAATAAATAAAAATCCACAGTGTGTGCCTCCAAATAGACACCATCAACTCAGTGGTCTCCCGCATGATACGTATTCAGTACTTCTGACAGGCTGCCGTCTACCTGGACTATCTGCTGTAAAGGTCTACCA
Organism: Lateolabrax maculatus; assembly: GCA_031216445.1. Lineage (NCBI taxonomy): Eukaryota > Metazoa > Chordata > Actinopteri > Acropomatiformes > Lateolabracidae > Lateolabrax > Lateolabrax maculatus. Next base: position 10,163,348 of record CM062212.1, on the reverse strand, counting down.
CTCAGACGACTTTATCGCTGGTTATGTTTCCCCCCCTTAGAGCGTAAGTGAGTTGAGTTCAGAACCTCAGTACAGCTGTGTATGTTTGTAAGGTCACGGATGACAGTACCAGCCTCGACAAGCTCAGCTGAGGCTGCTCATGCTTGAGTAACAATGACGCTGCCACCTGTTTGGGCTGTTTGCTAACACGCTCGTCTTCGACAGGTTGCCGCCAGCAGCAGGGACAGGGCCGCGGCGGCGGAAGTAATGGCTGTGTTTGCCAACAACACCTGATGCCAACTCTGCCCCGGACTGGAGAGTGTCCAAAAAAGGGCATTTCTATGTCCACCATAACTGGACATTGTAATAATCAATGCTGATTATATGAGCCTGTCCGTACGTGTTTCCACGTAAGCCCCCTTGTTGAGGCGCAGCTGATGTAAAGGATGCATCAAGGAAATGAAGATGCTATTGAATGAAAGGGCGCAAAAAGATATGAAGTAGACGAGGGAGCAAATTATTAATTCAGTAATCGTACCAGGGTGGGCTTGAAGAAGAATTGTTGCAATGCTGATTTGCATAATGAACTGAAATTGACCATACGCACCTTCCAACCCCAACTGATATCTCCTGATCCAGAATACATTACGCAGACAAACAAAGGGGTGCTTATTAGTCAATCCTTGAATGTGTGTGAGTGAGTGAGTGATGTGGGAGGGGAGGGCCTTTGGCGACTCTGACATCAGTGATTTAATTTAGCACCATTGTGTTGTTGTCGGGCCATTCATCTGGCTGCATTGTGTGTATGTGTGTGTTGTATTTTGAGTCTGACTGCTGTGTTTGTGCTCTTTGATAAGGCTTTTCACTGAGGCAGCGCTGTATTAGTGGGTTTTTTTTTTTTTCCTTTTTTTTTGTAAAGAGCCAAAGTGTAAAGAGAAAGGGGGATGGACAAGCGGAGGAGTAAATCACACGTACAGTCAAGGTGATGTGGTTATATTTCTTTATTTGACCAATATTTGGTCCTTAAATTGTATTTGAAATACAGCCATGATGATTTTATTACATAAGCTATGTCATCAATCTTTTTACCTAGAAAATACCAGCAACAAGAGTTGAAAAGAGTAAAATGATGGAATAAAGGCTCTAAGTACAAGCAGTGCAAAGACATACTGATGTTGCTCATACTTGACAGTGTATAATCTGTTTCTACTTACTAACATACCTGTGAATTTGTATTTCTATCATTTCTGAAGGTCTTCTATGCTTATAAAGTCAGTTTAACAGCTTGCAGGTTGAACTATATCCTACAGCATGGCAAACTTTATTCTTAAGGACAACTGTGTGTGGATTACCAATTACACCAGAGCAGAACACTCTGCCTCTGCAGCCCCTCCATTATCTATGTATTATCATTCAACTCAATGACCCTGGGAAATATGCAAATTGGGCACATACAGATCTATTAGCTGTTATGCACATGAGCGGAGCGCTAATCCAGTGCTAATCCCAGGTCAGAGGGAAATGTGGAAGAGCCAGGAGCATCTAGAACAGGACAACCCCGACTGACTGTATCAAGCAGCTACTGCATTAGTGTTATACTATGCTGGCTTTGCTCAAATGACTGGAGTATACATCAGCAGTGGCACATGCCTGCTTTAGGCAATGCTGAGTTAATCAATTAACACGGAATAATAATACACTCCACCTACATGAATGTATATTGTATAATGTTTTAGTCTTGTAGTTTTGGGGGCACACTGGTGCAACAGAGTGTGAAGTGTATAGTTGGACAGCAGATTGCAGAGTGAAAACGCCTACCTATGCATTCAAATTTGCTTGTATTAAACAGATGTTTGCATAAAGATTATGAATCTGCATCTACAAATGTAATATACATATGTCTACATGCATTTCTTTATTGTGATCTTTCAGTATAGGGTTGTATGTTCTTTGACTATATAAGATTAGAGTGTGTGTTTCTTTGTCAAAACAGGCAATGCTCAAACAATGCACCTATGCACTGAGAATACGTGTCCTTACTCACAGACTATTCACCTCCAGTGGACCTGAGCCACTTCAAATCTTGTCACACTCTCAAACACTCAAGAACGAATCATCCGCAGCGCCCCACTGTGCAGCCCCGGAGCTCGGCATCACAGTCAGCCCTGTTTGACCCCTACAGCAGCACGGCCCTGCGCTGTCTGGAGAAAGTGAAAAACTCAGGGGGACACAGGGGACAATGGCAGGTCAGAGAGAGTCGGGGCGTCTGCCTGTCATGCAGAAGGACTGGAGGGACAAGGACCTTCCGCCCTCACTGACAGCTGCAGTTAATCAAGCGAATCATAGCACACCTGAGTTTAACGCTTATGACCCCAAACCTTCCTGCGTCATTCAACCACTGAGTCCTCACACAGCGAGTATATGCAGTATGGCATAGCTAACAAGTGAGAGGACATACAGTATCATCACACTTACACCTCACACACTCACATATGCCGGGGGCTTGTGATTAAAAGGAACAAGCAGAAGGTACTCACACAAGTAGCGGGCACAAGAGCGTACGCACTCTGTTCACGGAACTGTTGAAGAAGCAAAGAGGAAACACATCAAGGTAACACAAAAATGCATGATGGACAGACGTACAGACGGGGCACGTGCAATGCATACAAACACACCCACGCGCACACATACACATACACACACACACCGACACACACAGACGTCCCAGAGGGAGTGCAAGTTAATGAGCCAATGCCCTTGAGGGAACACTTGATTGTTTCTGCCTGGTTCAATAGGACGATGTTTCCAAATGTCCTCTTGCAAATACACACGCAGATGTGTTGCTTGCGGAGGGTAACAAAGCCGGGCGGTACATCTGTACATGCCCCTCCTCATACCTCCTACCCCCACCGACCCACCAGCCGTTATGGTTACAGTGGGGCTTATAAATATTGATGGGAGGATAAAAGAGATGAGGAGACGGCGGTGGAGAAATTGACAATACCATAAAGCCTTCATCACATCCATAGCGCTCCTAATCAAAAAGCTGGAGTCTAATATAAGCATGAGTTTATGATCCTGGCATCACACCTAATTTTTGACAAATAGAGAGGAAAAGAGATGACAATACTGTAAAGATCCATCTCCACCGGGAAAACAGTTGGATCACGGTTTCAAGGTCATAAGGCCATACATCCATTGCAAGCCAGAAATGACTGAGATTGCAGGTTTTGGCTCGTGTGTGTACGTGCAGGCATGTTAGTGCAAACAGCTCAGGGGATGGACGCGACACAACATCAGCTTGTTCCGACTTGGGGCAGCACAGCTGGTATCAATTCCAATAATCAGCCAAGGCGATAAGCTGACCATCAACACACACACACACACACACACACACACACACACACACACACACAGACACACACACACACACACAGTCGAACAGATGGATGCCACTATTAAAGGAAAGGGCACTGCCAATGTTAGCATTGCAGCGACACAGGACCTCTGGGAGGACAGATTTCTTAGAAAGAAGCTGCAGTCGGCATGCAGCCAAAATTAAGTTTACTTAAACCAGTCATCCGGAGATTGAAGAAAGAGACATGAGAGGTGAATAGCACTTTGTCCTCAGTTCAGTGCCACTGACTCAATGAGTCGAGACCACTACTACCGGCAGCCCCAGTCCTCTGAAGGAACAGAGGGGAAATCCTATACAGTCAATGAAAGTGTACCATTTTCCTGGTATTACGTTGGACAGGTAAAAGTATCACTATCCTCTTCCCTCATACACACACAGATGGATATAAATACAAGGAAAAGTAGGCACAAAGAGATGTGCGTGTCTGTCTGTGTGTGTGAGTAAGAAAAAGAGAGAAGTCCCCTGTCGTGTTATCTAAGATAGCAATAATCAATGCTGAGCACAGGACCGTTTATCGATGATGCTCTAATCAATTCACACTTTATCAAATCAGCACTTCACCATGACCGTGCCTGTGTCGCTGAACTGGTATGTGGCCACACACCGAGGGTCCTCTGTTCGCACCTTAACCTTGTGTGTTAAAATAAAAAGGAAACAAATCAGAAGCCAAACACAATGGTGCTGTGTAATAAGTGCTGAAAAGAGGATGCTGATGAAAGTTAAATTCCTTTTTCTCTGGGACTACACTGGCGTGAAGGTGAGCCGTCTTACCACGGACTCCTCTCGTTCTGCAGCCCCTGATGGTAAATTAAGCCGCACAATTATCCCCTGTGTTTGGCAAAGGCTGTTGCACAATCCAATAAAGTGGGATGAAACTTAGACTTGTGTTTTATTGGCAACCTGACACCTCCCGGCTCTGCTGTCTAAACTGAGTCTGCATCGCTGAATTAATGCAATCATCTCCAACACGAGGCAATTAGATTGTGATTCAAGCAGTCCCTGTGATGCTATTTAAGGAAATTGTTTGTATCCTCCCATCCAGCCATCCATCTATTAGATTACCCTTCATCCACATATCAGCTGAGGCAGAGCTTTGAAGTGGTGACATCAAATGATGCATGATTAGTGCTGTACTAAACAAAAGCTTTGCTTAACACTGTGCACACGTGGAATAAATCTTTTTATCTACACATAACAGGTACAAAGAAAGAAAGAACCGCATCTGGGGCAATCTAAAGCACCCCCGTCTTTTGAAATAAACCCTTTGGACAGGCTGTGGCACAAGAGGAAGTTACATCAGCTGCATCCTGACAACCACGATGACTTCTCTTTAATAACTATAGACATGTGCAACTTTAAAACACACAGCAGCGGGCTACCAGTAGAAGTTCTCTCATATCAGCGGTAGTTAATGTAACTGTCAGGGGATGTAGTAGGTCAGTCTAAAATATCCCAGAAGGCAACTCAGATGCAAAAACGAATTTTGATCCGTGGACATACACACATGTTACAATGTGCCCACACATACACACAATCCCCTGATCCCGCCACTATAAAAATTGTGTAGTGATGTGCTGAGTGAGGGACAGCTGTCAACCCAAGCCTGTGCTTCGAATAGCAACTTGCCTGTCTCCGCCGTCACTGTCACATCTTTAAGTGTACAAAGAGCCGAACCACAGACAGTTTATCCAGATGACCCCGACATGCGGTTCCTCAGACCTGCTTAAATATTGACTGGGCTTGACCTTCAAATAGGAATAGACTAATCTTTACAAAGTATTAACTGGTAGTCCAGGGAGGATCTTGTAGGCGTTGATAAATGAGGGCCGTAGGGGGAAAAGGAAGATAAAATTAGAAAGCTATCTGTATAAATTACAACAGAACATATTGTTACATAGGATTTATCAGCTATAGGTCTCTTGTCACCTAAATCTGATGACAGGTACTGTTTTTCTATGGCGATGATGACCTTGTGTTCAGGGCTTTGTTCGCTCTGCACCTACAAATCTGAAGTGTTGCAGTTTTTTTTTTTTTTGTGAGCTTCTCCCAACTCATTATTTGATTTTTCGCATCCCCCACGGTGCCCTGCAGAGCTGTGCTGTGTTGGCTGAAGAGAGAGGTGGCGTCGCTTGAGTGTGGGCCAAAGAAGAGTGAAGCCAAAGCAAGGTGAGGCGGGGGGAAAGAAATAGTTGGGTTACAAGAATGAGGCTGCAACCAGGTCAGCATTTCTGTGTCTGCAAGTCTGGGGTTCCATGTGTGTGTGTGCGTGTGTGGGTGTGTGTGTGTGCGTGTGCGTGTCCATTACAGACAGAGTTACAGGGGTTTTAGATTACTGCAGTAAAGCCTGGGCGTCAATCTGGGAGCCCTCACCCTTTCCCCTTCAGTGCTATCGCTCTGTCAACGTATAGTAAAAGCTTGGCCTTTTGCTCCTCGTCGTCTTAGCCACGGTAGCACAGGCTTCTCTCTTTTAAAGTCTCGCTCTTCTGTCTTTTATCGGCATAGCAGGCTGTGGGGACGGACCTCTAGAGACATTCAGTCCCAAGGGGGAGAGCAACGACAATGGCACAATGCTGCAGCATGTTGAGCCAATAAGCCAAAGGACCCTGTATCCGCCCTGAGCCAGCTGGAAGTGCATGCTTGTGTCTGGGTGTGTTTAAGTGTGTGTGTGTGTGTGTGTGTATGTGTGTGTGTGGTCTGTGGGGGAATGCATGTGAGAGATAGGTGGATGAAAAGGTAAAAGGAGCACACGGCTCGTGCAGGCTTGAAGGGCGCTGCATATTCTTTGTAGACATTACAGATTTAAAGATTGAATGCAAAATCTACACTTTCCTATGGAAAAAAATCACTGACGTACACTTAAAGGAATAGTTTAACGTTTCGGAAAAAAAATGCATCCTACTTTCTTTCTTGCTGCGAGCCCGATGACAAAATCATTACTTGTTAAATATGAAGCTACAGCCAGGAGACGATGAACTCAGCATAACATAATGACTGGGAGCAGGGGGACAGAGTTAGTCTGGCTTTGTCCACAGGTAAAATAAATCAACCTACCACCACCTGTAAAGGTCACTAATTAACACCTTACATCTAATTAAAAAAAAATTAATACCATCATGATTTACATGAACTATTTCTTGACCTGTATATGTATATGTATATATGGTAGCAATGTTGCCATAGAAAAGAGAGAGAAACCATGAAAATAAAAGCTATTCCTGCAAGTTCGAATGCCCTTTTGTCATTCACAAAAGTAACAGCAAAGAAATTGATTAAGGCATTCTTGAATTATTACCTCCAAAATGGAAAGTGAATTAAAGAGCCACCACAGTCTCCACACCAGGGGAATGTGTATCTAGTTTCACTTAATTTCATCATCCCTCTATGTGGGTCCATTTAAGAATCAAATATTCTCTTATTACTTGTGGGAAGTCAAATGCACTCACGCAATCGCACACACACACACACACACACACACACACAATGGCTGACTGTCCCTTGTTTTCAAGGTTACACCGGAGTTCTTCTGTCACTCACAACACATTTGCATCAAACCACCAGCCAACAGCTGCCAATTAACAAACAGCCTCCCCGTTAATACACACACGTCACTGCCAATTAGAGTGTCGGCTGATCTCTTTCTCTCTAACAACAGAATGGTGTGACACACATACACTCACACCCAACCACTGTACCTCGTGCACAGAGGAGGAGGAGGAGGAGGAGGAGGAGGAGGAGAATGGGTTTAGGTGTACGGAAAACAGCAAATAACAGCTAATGCTTTAGAAAGGGAGGAATGAATTGGGTGAGAGGGAACAGTGCGGAGACAAGGGGGAATGTTCTGTGCCAGGAACAAGGCTTTCAGGATTAGTTCTGTCATGCAGTTACAGGGGTGGGAATGGTGGTTGGCTAGATGAGGCCTGACAGACTGAACAGACACAAAAAAATGCAGTGTGGAATAAACACAACCAAGCAGCACACCTTTATGAGCAGAAAAAAAAACCACCGAGCAATGCACACATGCAGAAACTGTGTTCTAGAGCGCAGCAGCACTAGACATTTAAATTAAATTAAGATAATCACACATATTAACAAATTACTGTTAAAGTTTGCTTGTGTCTACTGCACTCTTATAAAATCTTATTCATACAGTATGTTACACATTCACAATTTAGGTCCAATATCATAATGAAAGGAAATAATGCCCTATAAAGAAGAATTTTAATAAACAAATTTGTCAGCAGCAGGGTACAGGAGTGGATTACTGCAGGATGACTGTTCACATGCACACACATACAAAAAGGCACAAATAATAATCTCATCCTGCAACCCTGCATGCACACACACACACACACATACAGCACACACAGCATAATGATAATTTCCTTCATGGAATAGCACAAAATTGAACTATTCATTATTGTCAACCATGAAAACAGCATAGTGCAGGCATTGTAATGAAAATGTATTAATTTCCAAAGCCACTAGATGGCACCCTCTTCCCTTTCATTTCCAATTTAGCTTCCCATTCCTCAGCTGATCAGCTGACTCTCTCTGTGGGAGGGAGACCGACCAGCTGCATTCAAAAATACTAAGCTAGGATAAATGGCATTTACTTTATTTTATCAGATTAATTTGACAAAGAAACACCAGATTGATCAACAGTTTTATGCATATTAGAAACATAACTATCTGTTTTGAAACATACAAATATATATACATATAGAGTTGCCATGTTGCAGTAAAGATCTGCCACCTACCTTTGTTGCATTTTTCATGTACACTTTGTCTAGGTCTTGTAAGAATGGACTCTTGTGGGCCTCTCTCAGCAAAAATATATCAATTAACTGATCAATCAGTACCACTCAGCCTGTAGGAGGCTGGCAGAATCCAGCATGCCTTGAGGCATACAGTCAATACAGTGACCTTCAGGAAAACAAAAGATTTGCGGAATATAATCAGGCATACTGGGCATCGAAAAGTCAAAGCAATAGATTGCAAGTATGGCTTGACATTCTCAGTGCAATGAAAGAGGAAGAGGTTTTACATGTCTGTACGCGGCCAATAACAGCAATTTAGTCATTTAAAATGTATTTGATATATTCTAAAGGCAAATAAACAAAAACCACAAAGATTGCTCCTGGAGGGGAGGTTAATAGTGGCTCTGTTAATACAGGTTATAGATGATAGAATGTAATGAAAAATGGCACAGAATACAGTATAAATGTTGGTCATAGGTTTCACATTTTTAAAGAGTCAAAAGACATAAGCAAGAGACACTCGCAGCTCTGAACCAGGTGCAGCAACAATCTCTTGGTCAGGTATTAGATCATAAAGTGCAGGCTACGATGTTGTGATTTAATGAAGATTCTTCACTGCTCAAACAGACTTGTTGAGAGGTGTCTGCTGAAGAAATTGAGACTGGATTTTAGTGCCAATGACCATCATTTCTTCTTGCCAGCACTCTTGGCACGCTTGTTGGGCTGCTGGGTGGCAGCAGAGATGGCGGTGTTTTTTTCTAGAACTGCCTGCTGGGCCTCCTCCAGAGCTGGTTTTTCTTCTTGTTCCTTTTTCACAGCCGCCATCTGACGGCTACTAAAAGCCTCGCAAGCATCGAGGAATTTCTTACAGCGATGCCACAAGGCTGCCTAGAGACAAGACAGAGAGGCAAAGAGAAAGAATTTACAGAATGATGTCCAACCAGAGGGAAAGACAGATCTTCTTCACCCTCTTTAACTCTGATAGTCAAGACAAATCATTATTACTTTCTACATACTCACTTTTAGATGTCACACAGTTCTTTCTCTGTCCTGACTGACCTGCATGTTCTTGTGCATCTCCAGCTGGTGTCGCATTAGCTCCTTCCTATTGAGCTGCTGCTGTTTCTGGTGCTCCAGCACATTGTCTCGGATCAACCGGTAAGTCTGGATCTTTTCAAAGCGCTCCCTCTGCTGGATCTCCTCTATCTGTGAGTCCATTAGCGCTGGAAAATCCTTACGGCATCTACGGACGTACACAAGGACTTGATACAATATGTATATGTACCCTATGTCATTGTCACATGAGCTGATGCCTTTTACACCTTTTCAATATTGTTTGTAACTGCAAATGCTGCAGAAATTTTCTGTGAAATACAGTGTTGTGCAGTTGCATTTTTTCCAAATCAAAATTCAGAAGGGAGTATTATCTGTATCAGATATTACACAAATATTGTCAGCTCAAACTAAAGCAAATGCTATCAAAATCTAAAATATTTTACAGGCATTTTGTGAGATGGGACAACTGACAATGTTGACACAGAAAGGATGAATAAATGTGGAAATGTGGCTGATAAATGCAGAGATAGGCAGACGAAATGATGGACACAGTCCCATGCCTTATCTCATATCCCAAGCGGTATATCCAGATTGATATCTGAAAAGTCAATTTGGTTTTGGCTGTAACCACCGTATTTGGCTATTTCTCTGTTGAGAAACGATTGCATAACTTAAATGACATTTATTTGTGTGTGTTTGGAAACAAAAGAGACAGACATAGTGAATGAGCGAGGCAGATAGTAAACTTGTGTGTTTGTTTGAGAAAGAGAAATGACTGGGAATAGCCCTCTGAGGCACACATGAAAAAGGAGGAATTTGATGAGAGATTCTAAATGCTAAATATGGCTGCCTATTTCCTATAAGCTGACCTTAATGAAAGGGCGAGGCCAGTGCAGGTGATGATGGAGTTCATTTGGTTAATGAGCACTGCCCTATTCCACCTCTTTCACTGCGTATCACAACGTGTGTGCAAATGCTATAAAGATGGAACGCGTGCCTGTGGTGCTCCTTTGTGGGAACGATGTGCGTTGCAGTCTAATCAGACTCCCCTAATAAACTACTCCTCAGGATCTCTCTCGGCTCGGATCGCAGGCCACAGTGTCAGCAGCCATTAGCAGCTGGACACGGACACATGTGCAGGCACACACACATACACGCGCACACACCCACAGCAGGAGAGGATGGAGAGGTGATGGGAGAGGGGCACATCTCATTGGAGCGACGAGCTCATTGGGGTCCTGAAATAGCTCTCTAATTAACAGGCCCAAATATCATCTCATTTATCATGGAGAGGGACGGACAGAGGGAGAGATGGAGGGAGGGAGAGTAATGGGAGACTCTGGGGGAGGCGTGGATGGAGATGTTCCTTTCAGAATAGTCAAAAGTCAAAAGTTGACTTTACACATAGACAGGCAAGAAACTCATAGGTCCTTGTGACACTAACTGTGTCTTGGTATTAAAAATATTCCTGATCATTCTATTGCCAATATTGAGTTCAGCTCTCCAACTCTTTAAAATTTGCCCCTGGTGACATTACTAATTTGAAGCCAGTCATATTTTTGAGCTGCGGAAGATCCATCTTGTGGTTGCAACATATTTGGCTGGGCATCTTTAAATGATGTAGATCAAGAATGAAGGAAGAAAGAATGAAGACAACATACCCTTGATTTCTGCAGCGACATGTAGTATGTGCTGTACACCAAATTCATTATTACATACATTCACCTAAGCCATCATTGTTTGTTTTATATAATGTCTCACAACCAGAAATAATTGGTTTGCTCAGACCTTAAGAAATAATTTAAAGTATATTAAATTAAAAAATACCTATTTATTTTAATGTACAATGTAAAACATAAAACTATTAAAGTATTGTATCATTACTTAAATGTTTTTTTGTTGTTTTTTTTTCTGTGTGAATTTGTGATGTGGCTCATAACATAAAGCCTAATGAACATGCTGTACATTTGTTAGATTTGTTCAATGGGTTGTTTATGGAGAACGTTTTCTTTGATTTTCTTAGCCTCCCCTATACATCATACAGTATACATTACTGTCCCCTGGAGCCCATGCATTGCCCTTTTAAGGCCAGCCAAAGTGTACAGTCTTGTAACACTGCTGTTCACAGCACCAATGGGAGCAAAGGTCATAAACACAGGAAAACACTAGCAATGTCCTGCAGATGCTGTACGAACCAATCCACGGAGGATAAGGATGCTGGTATGTCCACCAACATTGCAACATGCATGCTGAACATATACAGACATACACACATGCACACACAAACAAGCCCCTAGTACAACCAGGCCTTGCAGCTAAGGCTCACAAAGTTAGAAAAGCAAAGTGATCCAACAGCTACATTAGGCAACTGGACCGCATAGAAAAAGGACTTCAAGAGGAAAAAGCCTTTTAGAAAAATACAATGAGATGATGAGTCTGTCTTGGTTGTTTATATAATATTTTCCATTTCTGCCCTCTAAGCACAGATATGAACTTGTCTGTTGGAACAGGCTGAACCAACGTCTGTTACAGAGATGTACACCACGAGCCACAGTGCTGTCAATATCATTACTGAAATAATGGTATTGACACTCTGCTGATAATTCTGCAATGTATAGTTATTTGACTATATGTCACTATGCGAGCACATTATGGCATGACAGCTACGATTGGCTGTAATCATCATTCTAACTTTGTACTCATGCTGTCTGTCCCAACAACAAAGTAAGCAGAAGAAGAAGATGGAAAAAGAGAGGGAAAAAAGGCAGAACAGAGTGCGAGTAAGAGCAGTGGAGCACCTGATGAAGGGAGTGTAGTCCATGGGATGATAGGAGCATGATGTTTCGGCCAGCTTTTGATTGGATGGACTGAGAGAGGTGCCAGGACCAGGTATGGAGATAGCTGTAACAGAGCCAATCGGAAAAGGCCTCATTACCATACTCTATGTGACACATAATGGAAACAGAAAGTGTCCAAATACTTATGTATATGCATGTATATGCACATGTTTATGTATCTTTAGTATGTTACCGGGCTCTCTGCTTTCTGCATCATCTGTAGTAGTTTCATCAGTTGCTTGATGTTGGACTTGCTCAAGAAACTTGAGACGAGACTGTAAAGCCTAAAAAGACAGAAAAACATTCAGTTTATGTTTGAGTACAGATGAAATAATACAAATGAAATTGTGTTAAAATGCTTTTTCTAAATTGTATTATTCGTATTTCTTTTGGAGATAGACAATATGTTGGAAACACTTCATAAAAAGGGCTTTTACTGATAAGTAATTACATTACATTACAATTACAAACACATCTTCTGGGTTACCTTGGCAAAACGGCCTGGTTCAGCCATTTCCCAGGCTTTTTTAATGGCTTTAATCTGGTCCATTCTCTCTGTGTCCTTCTTCACTTTGATGTGCTCTTTTTTGCTCTTGTCACTAACCACACGCAGCGTCCAGTTCGGCTTAGTCAAGTCAAGGCTCTGCACAAACATATAGACACACAAACCACAAAGCACACACACGCACACAAACATCCCAGCTGAAGGTCACCGTACCGCAATATATTATGAGTGTGTCTCTTTAAATGAGCAACTCAGACAGTCTGGTACACAGCCAGTCGGCCAGTCAGCCAGGATTATATGTCCTGTTCAGCTGTCTTGTCTTCATTGTAAATAATAGATCATTTTTAGTTCATTTATTCAGAGGTCATTATGTCCTCTACCTCCACCCATGTTGAGCTCCCAATGCTGAAAAATTAAATTCAAAATGGAAATGTATTAAAGGATACCTGTATTCTGAAAATCTGCTTTTCAAATGTCTTTGTCTTGAGGGTTTCACATGTTTTAAAGAATAAAGAGAATAAAAGACTTTTAAGATTTTTAAGAATTTAAGATTTATCAAGCAGCTGTGTTTCTGACTACTAAACCAAAGACCATTATACTAAAAAATATAAACCACAATATTAAAGCGTATAATAAGACAAGTGTCCATTATTCAGTGTAAATATACCAAGGTAATCCTGGCAGTTGAGGGATTTGGTTGATGCCAGTGTTTGTTTGTTTGCATTTCAGAGTTGGCTGACAGCAGAGTTGACTAAATATGTAAATGCTGGCCTGTCTGATAAAACAAACTAAAAATAAGATAAATGAGATGTCAGCACTGAGTTCAACAACAATCTCATTATATGTGGTTTGGATGGGAATCTGTGAAGAGGAGTGAAGTATGCACTCCACTGAAGTGCCTCCACGCCCTCCTCTCAAAAGGTTAATAATACTACTTTTGCTAATTTTTATTAAGTTTTATATGGCAAGTACAACAGTACTTTTCTTAATATAGGATACTGTAGAAAATACTCTTGAGTGCATGTTGCCTATTAGATTTGACTTTGCTAAAACTCATTTAATGAATGGTTTTCATTTTCTAGCACTGTTATATCATTGCCTCTTGCAAATAAGAATATCCAATACAATACAAGCTAATGAAACCCAAACAGTTGTGTTTGGAAATACAATTGGCAGATATGATGAAAAGCTTTTCAGACGTATCCCTCGCTGCACAGTGAGCATTGGTAGTGAGGAAAGAGATTATCCTTTAACAACTCATATTTTAGTTTATGAATATGAAATATATGTACATAATATTGGTCCTAATTTGCAGTTGACAGTGTTGTGGTGTTTTGTTGCTGTCTGTCACAGTGCTGTGGTGTTGTATTACCGTTTCCTGCCTGGAGCCAGATTGGGAGACGGCAGCTGGCTTCCCTTTCTCCTTGTCACCTTCGCCTTTGCGTATGGCTTTGGGTGCGTCAGTGGTAGATGAACACTTCAAGTCCTCAAGCTTGTATACTATATTTTGCAAAACAGAGATTAAGAGACATCAAAAAAGTCAGCTGTGTACTTATGTGATAAATACTGGCGACACAATGTTAATTAGAAAGTAATGTAAAAGCATGTCTTTTATCATTAAATGTTCTAAAGTAAAAAGGGGTTTTAAACATTTTAATTTTTCAGCATGCCTTAGTATTCCGAAGTTGACAAAATGTTTTTGACAAACATACAGTGCATGTTTTTAATGTTACAGTGGAAACTATGGATACCAGAGAGTGGCATTTAGGAGTGTGCAAATGTGTTTCTTTGCCAAACTTTTGATCCATTTAATTATAGTGTGAATAGCTAAAACATGTCATCTGTCAACACTTAGCATGTCCATTGGTGTGCACTCATCTTCTCAATGAACATCAGCTGTTCACATTTTACTCAACACAATTAAGGCTCATCTGAAGTAGGAGTGTGAAAAAGTGGACAAACACCGCATGTGTTGTGTGGTCGCATGTGTGCTAGATGGCACTGTTGCACTTTATAACTAAAAAGAACACAATCCCCCAGTTTAGACGAAGCATTTACTATTGGTCTCACTTCTCTGATATAGAGAGGCATAACAATCCATCATTTAGCTGACACCCTGCCATTCTGCCTGAACAGCTTTGGTGCATGGTCATTGAGTTACTCTTATCTCATTTCATACAGTAATTCAATGTTCAAATTGGATCTAAATATTAATCTGTGTTGCTGTAATTTCGGGCTGATACTGATGTATTGAAAACTATTTTTTTAATTTTTAGCTGGACAAAATGTAAACAGAATGTATCAAAAAAGCTTTTGTTTTACTGAAAGCCTAAAAGCACCATTGTTTGGATGCAAAAATGTGTTCTCGCAGTAACACAGTGAAGAAAATGTCAAGGAGGTTGGCAGCTGCTTTAACAGTATATACTGGTGTTTAAAGCAGAGATGCATAAATGTGCATGCATTAAACATGTGCAGTACAGTATTTTGACTGCAGCTTGTTAAACAGCTTGTTAAAGAGGTTTCAAAGCTTTGGCGTGGCATGTAGTGCGTGCGTATCCATGTAGCATGTAGGGAGCATGATCAAGGGCACAGCCTCACCACTGAGACAGAGTTTAACTGGGTGAAATTAATTCACTTTCCTGCTGAGATATTTCCCAGGGCACCAGGGGGCAAGAGCCAACTTCATTTGACTTCCCATTGACCCACTTTCACAAGCTTATTGGAAAACCACAGGAGGTTTGTGTGGACAGTGGCCTACACATACACACATGGACAAACCCGAGCATACGTTGGAAAAAATTACCGTAACATGCTCACATATATGTATGTACAGAGAACACATGCAAATGTCTAGATGAACACACAGCACATCTAAGTAGTAGCAAATCATTACTGTTCATCTTTCACATGACTATTACTGTAATAAATACATAAATCTTCCTCTGTTGTCAAAATACATCTGATATCTGGCTTGTTATTTTAGGAATGCCTCCCACACAAACACACACATGTACACTCACATACACACACAAATATCATCCTCAGATTTCATGCAGTGCAAACTGAATAGGTAAATATGGGGACTATTGTCAGGAGCAACAGAGAGAAGAGAATGAGAATTCAGTGTCAGCAGGCTGGACTTTCTCTTCAGGCAATCATGCAAATTGTCACCCATGCAGCACCTCTTTCACATCAACATCCACCCGTGCCCCAATTAATTCATTCCCCCAGAATTTTTAAGAAGCTTCTGCAAATTTCAAAGCCCTGATTTTTCAATCGATCCAACTTGTGCAGCATGATTAAAGGCATAGAAGCAATGTTGGTGGCAGAGGACAGGATTATTGCCTCAGCCAACGACCAGTGGGCACAAGAAATCACATTCTGATCTGCGAAAGCAGCTGTATTCATTTGGCTTTCATTAGGGTTGTGATTAACAGGCCCCTGGCTAGCAGAAGCAAAGAACTAACAGCGTCTGCCTTGGCCCCTGACACTGCCTACTGAGTATCTGCCACATTTCACACTGAACACAAAAATAAGCTGTACGAAAACAAACACGGAGGGCATATTAGAAAATCCATTCAGAACCCAGGGCTCAAATGCTGAAAACTTTTGAATGCAATAATACAAATTAAAATGCTTCATGACAGATCATAGGGATATTTGGGGATTTATCTATAACATGCACAATGCGTATTTAGACTTTTATTTAGATGTTCAGATCAAGATTCATGTTACTATATAACTAAACATGTTTTCAAGGGGAGCAAAATAGAAAAATATATACCTCTCATTTCATTCTTCTCCAAGTTTCTGAGCATATTGACAAAATCCATCTGAGAGTCATCCAAATCCCAGCTCTTATAAAGCACCTCTGCCTGCACCACATACTTATGACCCTGTGAAACACAGACAAGCAAAGTCAGTGTACAACACCCACATCACAGTTTAAACATGACCTGATAAACAGATAAAAGCTTTACAAAAAAGACATACAGAATAATGCATGTGGCATACAATGCCATAAACCATGCATGCTATTTTGTGAACATACAGCTGTAATCTGTAGTAGTGCTGATGATTCAGAGAGAGACACAGAGATCTTAAAGAACTGTTTTTTGCTGTTCTGTGCCCTCTTTGACAGAAGCACATGCTTGGCACAAAGGGAGAGAGGAGGCAGAGGGCATGTTAGCCAAGATTATATCAGTGGTGGTAACTCCCACATCCATCACACTGACAGAAAAGACAGAATTTCAACAAAATCCCAAGGAGAGACACAAACTAACTGAACAAGACACATTCTACAAAAACATTTATCTTTATAGTTGTAAAAGATCCTAACAAATGAATTTACAGAAAGTGATTGTGTTGTTATGAATTCCTATAACACCACTGTACAACTTTAAAGATAAGATAAAAGCCACAGTGACATCAGCATGTATGTTTTTTCCATGTTTACATGGGTATTTAAGTCCCAAACAGATTACACTATAGGTGCTTTCACCATTAATGCATCATTACTGAGCATTTATATATTTGGTGTGTGTCACTGCGGCACAAAACAGGGCTTTAATCACTGAACCATTTCTATAAGTAATGATCAATGGTCTTAGTCCTTATCAACAGCTGTTTATTGTGGCCTGCTGCCTAACTGATCTATTGGATCTGACATGATCTGTCTCGTTACTATTGATGTCACTACATTGTTGGGTTACTTTGTTGAAGAGACTATTTAATAAAAAATATTTGTAAAATGTCCAGGCTGTGAACAAAACAAACTTCTTGATAGGTTTTTGCAATTATTATATATTATCTATTGCAATAAGATACGTGTTTGTTGTTAAAAGCCTCAATCCACTGCTGTTAATGTCAAATTACTTGCAGTTATTTAAAAGCAGTTACTGAGGGAACACTTAATTGTTCTCCAGATGTATCACTGCTATCACCAACAGTCACCACAGCAAAACAAATAACCTTCAGTTGATTTAGTTTTATGGACATGTGCAAACTGTATAATCAGGTGTGTTTTTGTGCGTATATGAGGGTGTGATGGAACACTACACACATATAGTATGTACTATATACATTGACAATCTTCAAACTATGATAACAGGTCTGTTAGATAAATCAAGTGACTCATAAATCATGCACAAATCACTGCTCCCTGACAAGCACTGATAAATCAGACAGTAACAACAAAACCACCCCTCCAGTTTCTGCTGCTCTGCTCTTGCAAATTTTGTCTATGCAAGAAAGTGTGTGTGGGTGTGTGTAAGTGTGTGTGTGTGTGTGTGTGTGTGCGTGTGCTTGCAAGTACGGCTTTATGTGTATCTGGCAGTGAAAAATTGATATCAACACAGGCAGCAAGTAAGTGGGTGAGAAAGACAGAGACGGAAAGTGAGATGAACACTTGTGTGCGTGTGCAAGTGAGATCATTTAAGCGTTTGAGTAGCAGCAGATAACATGCAGGCAGTTGTCAGTGATACCATAGTCTCTGTAGGAGGCTGTGACTGGTCAGACGAGGAGTCTGATTTCCCAGCTGTGCTCTCCTTTCCAACTCTTTGCTGGGAAGTGTCTACCACCTTGACTCCCTTGCCCTGGGTGGAGGATCCCTTTTGGTTCTGTTTTTTCTCAACGGTGCAACTGGCAGCTGTAACAGAAAAGAGATATTAGACTAAGCCCATATCTGAGAAAAAGACAAGAGTGGTCAGCAATCTGTCCTTTTGTAAGTGATGGAAGCATCAACTGAAAAGCAGACAAGAGAGAGAAAGAGTTTGAGAGGCAGGTTTTGAAGAGCTCTTGTGTGCAGTGCCTCTACTGCCTGCCTGTATGTTACTGTTGATAAGGTTAACGTAGCAAAAATCCAGTTCAATATTACTTAGAGGTCAGTTCAGCAAAAACTAAAGCAAAACTAACAAAAAATATTTTCTCACTGACCATCAGTGGGTATTTACCCATGCAGGTTTTATTTACCCAGGTTTTAAGATAGGTATTTCTGGGAGCATAGAACAATAACATTTAAAAATTACAACAAAAAAAGAGTAAATTAACCACTTTAACCCTCTGTCCAAGAGGTGACAAAATCAACTAATCCATAGCATACATACTGCCACTCACTTCAAAAATTCTGTCCTTAAAGTCCCTTTGCTCAAACTTAATCCCAGATCACTAGTGACAAGTTACACAACTTTTAATGCTAAAACCCGTCAAGCTATTTGGTGTTTGGGAAGGGTTATCAACACCAAGTACATTAACGTAATTTTTTACGTAGCAGATAAAACAAGTTTGCATGACAAATTGAATTTTGTGTTTCAGAAAGGAATGTCTGCAAACTGAATTACAGCACCTGTTCAAGAGTTCATTTGATATGTTTGAACTTAAAACGCACCAAATTAATTCTTAAATAAAGTGGTTCAATTTAGTATGTAATATTGTATGTAGATATCTTAGTAGTTATCACACTTTTCATCACTCTTTTTAATCAGCACCTGTCATTAATATAGGATGTGCAAACTTCTACGAACCATTTTTGATTAATTTTAGCCTGAGTCTGAATAGCATGCTCTCTACCAGCCGAATAAATAGACTGTTCAAAAATTCTAAGATGCTTTCGAGGTGGACTGCTGCATTAAATACAGAGAAAACAAGATGGGTGAGAGAGAACAAAAAACATATAATTGTTTCTGTGAAACAAAGAGCTAATGGTCAATAAGGATAGTCAACATGCTTTAAGGACCTTTGTCAACAGCACTTCTTTAGGGGAACTGATGTCTTGTTTATATGCGTACAGGTATGTATACTTACAAAGAGCTAAATGGATTTACAGAATATGGATTATTTTAGAAAAGGGTGTTATCACTCTCTTTTGGAATGACTAACCACTAAGCATTGTCCACGAGAGAGCTGCTAAAACATCAGTAAGAAAGTTGGGGAAAAAAAAGTAAGACAGAAAAGGGACGGAGGGTCCCGTTGCCTTTAGAAGGGTAAGCATAAAAAATACCCCTGCAATGTGAGGGCTGAATCCCATTTTTATGCTAATTTACTGCATACCATCACCCGTCTCTCTCATACGGTACATGTCCACTCAATCACGACTTTAAGAAACATGGCTGTAGATGGGAGCCCTGCTGTTTTGATATCTGCTCGATTAGTGTGGCGATGTGTTGAATGCATTTTTATATTTATATCTATTTGTATATTTTATTTTTGTATTTCACAAAATAAATAGAAATGCTATTGTTAGTTAAATAACTAGAAAAATATTAACTGAACTAAAACAAAGACTGAAGTGTAGATTTAACACAGTTCTATTGCTTCAACATGTTGGGTTGAGTATTTAGCAGAGAGTAAATTATGAAATTATGATAAGATTATCACAGATGAAAACATATATAGATAATGTAACTTTCTTCTGCTATGATTCAGTAGGGTTTAATTAATCAATTACTAAACCTAATGACTGCTCACCTTTGTTGGCCAAGAAGTAGAACACAGGAATTACCACATGGCCCTTCCCAGTGTTGCTGGCCACTTCCTTCTCTTGGTCCAGAATGGACAGACGGATCAATACATCTGGCTTTGAAGTCTGAAACTGAATTGTTCCTAGGATGTCAGCCGTCACCTGCACAGTGTATCTGTGGAAAAGTTTCAAATGATTGTCGGTATCATTAGTCTCTCAGGGTATACTTAATGTTGTCTTGTGTTAACAGCTTCCTTAATACTGTAATGTTTATGTGCTCTTTGACTACTGTCACACCTTTTTTCTAATAATTAATCATCTCATATTAATATATTGTAGTGTAAGTAAGAATAAATGAGAGCTTTTGGTCAGCATTTATTTGTATGATACATCCTCAGCAACAATGAATATCCATTGACCAGTGTAAAATGATAATTATACTTAACCTTTCAATTAAATTTATACCACATAATTCTCTTACCGACATATGAGGTTATTGTCATTGGGAATGTAATAATCCCGGAATTCCTTCACTGAAAAGGTGTTGAGTGGAGTCTCTGGGGACAGTTTTGAAGGGACTTCCCTTGAGCCAATCAAGCGCATCCTCCACTTGGCACCAACAAGGGGGGATTCAGGTGTGACTGCCTCTGCTACAAAAGTATAACCAAGCTGGAACAAGAGATACAGCGAGACTAAGTCATGAAATCAAAATATTTTTACTTTCAAAGGGAGTGTGTAAAACAGAAGAAAATATGGAAAAGCACAACTTTTGATTACATTTCTTTCTTTTCAGATTTGTTTCATGAATAATACCGTAAACATCCCCAACATTATTACACCAGACAGCCACAACTGATCGCCTAACAGTCGATTATTTGACTGATTAACAGTCAGGTGATAAAATCAGGCAGGAAGCAAAGTAAAATTAGAAATATAAAAACTGGGAATAACTGTAATATTCCTGAATTACCCAAAAGATGTACTTTTTTTGTACATAGAGGTGTGAAATACAAGGATGTATAGCATCCACGGACCTTGTTGGGTTGATAGACATTGGTTGCTACTTTGTTGAAGACCATTTCCAGCTCCTCTCCTGTGTCGTTATTTATAACATGCAGCAGACTATTAGGGATTGGGGAGTAGACCTTTGGTACCAGTAGCATCTCCTTAGAAACCAGAAACACCTCTCTTTGCAAACAACAAAAATGAAGTACACAACAAGATATCAAATGTTAAAGGTGTTCCACAGTTTTTGTTTAAATTTATAAATATAATAATAATAATATAATAATATCTACATTTCCCAAAATGAGCTTTACTGGCAGGAATGAGAGCTGAGTTCAATGCTCAAAGGCAACATTATGGCATTTGGTGAGAAGGGACATCAGTCATTTACACCTGGATTTAAGTTTTCCAAGCCAGGTTGGGAATTTTCTTTCACTGCCAAGCCTTAACTTTAAGTTATAATGCTTTCTAACCTAAAAACCAAGACCCAGGAGTTGGCTGTGTCTTGAAGAGAGATGGAGTAATCAGTGAAAGTGATTCTGGTCCATTCATCCTGCTGCCAGGGGTAGAGCTCTGCTTTCCTCTCAGATTGGTCAATTATGTACCTGTGCAGAAAACATAGAAGGGCAGAGCACAATCAGAAACTTTCAAGTGAAGTATTAAAACCACATACGTAGAGAAAATAATTCAAACAACTGATTTTGAAATCCAGTAAAAAAAAAAAACAACAATGGAGGAAAGTAGATGCACTTCATGTCCCAGTGTGAACTTTGACTGAAGTGGTTGTTTCTGTCGGTGAAGAAAAACACATGCTCAAAGGCTCACAACACCCGACAACCCCCAACTCCCCCCTCCATACACACATTGACCGAGCTCTCAATGCTCATGCACACACATACTTCCCCAGGCAGCGGGTCATTCGGCAGACGCTGCTAGCCGATTGGAACGAGGAGAGGATAAACAGCAGATGGTACCACTGGGAAAAGATGGAACACAATGTGGAAAATGCTCCCTGCCTGGCCACCACAGGCCGCCACAACCAGGAGAGGGAGCAGATTCTGGGCATGCGGTGCAACAGAGAGGCTAAACGCATGCCATACAATAGACATGGCATTGGGACAGGACTGTGAGCCTTTGTCAGATAATGACATTCGTATGAACGAATATCTGCTAGGTTAATAAGAGGTGAGATATTTTGTGTATGTATATACAGTTCATACATTTTGTACAAATTATTTCTTATCAGTCAGAGTCATTATGATTAGGCATTTTTATCATTAATTTACCGTAATAGGAGGGCAGCATGCTTTTCTGCATCTGATTCAACCTTCGGCCACATGTCTAAAAGGATCTTAGATGCACTGAGGTTCTCCTTCGTGCCTGAATGACATGAGCACACGCACACACAAACATACACACAGGGAGAAAAGTAGCCACCATTAAAGATGAAAGACAGTACATGTTGCTGTCAAACACGTGAAAAAATGATTGGAGCTGACCTAGTTCAGGGTAGCAAACCACAAATTGCACAATGCAAGTTTGCCTCATTCAGTGAGAGGTGATAGGAGGATATTATTCACACCTTGACATTAACTTTCACACTCATTTCACCAGACAATTCATGTGGCATAGGTGTCCTCACATCCTCCTTCCATCCCTCCCCTCCTAGTGCTTTAGCTCTGCCTTTTCAAATGGCCACTTTTTCCAAATTGATGCAGCCATTATAGTGGGCCAATGCTGGCTATTGAGAGATAAAGACCCCCTATCATCTTTATAACCAAAGAGAGGCGACAGACTGACAGACAAAGAAGCAGACAGGAAATAGTAGAAGGGGAACATAGAGTGGAAAAGAGCAAGGAGAAAAAAAAAAGTTTCACAGAAATGTGGGGCAAGCAGCAAGTTGCTTGAGGTAATGCGTTGTACAAACAAATGTGCTGGGGAAAGGCTAGTTCTTACTTTTCCTTAAATTAATGGCTTTTTAAAATATGATTGGTGTTTTGCCATTACTGAAAGTGCCACTCTGAAAGCTGCACTTTGTGCTTTGACTAGTTAATGAATAACATTTGAGAGAACTTAACCATGACAGGCCTATTTCAGAGAAGTCAAGCTGTTCAGCATGTGTGTGTGTGTGTGGGTGTGTGTGTGTGTGCGTGCTCATGCTAATGGCACATAACCACCAGCAATATCTTTTAGCGTTGCTGGCAGATGGGTTCTATAATGGTCTGGATATTTTGGATGTTTGGTATGCTTAAACCACATTTTCAAACCATAGAAAAATAGGCAAAATTCCATCTACAGCATTGTTTTATGTAAACACCGCATTAATGAGGCTGTGCATAGTCCCTTAGGTTCAAGTTATACAGAGGGTGACAGTGTCATGTGTTGTGCCTGGAGAAGACACAGATAGCTTCAGGTCCTGGCAATAAATAGAGAATGTCTGGGCAATGTGTCAACTCCAGGATTTCCTTCAAACAGTGGTGCACCTTCACAGTAAGATAATTACCACCACCTCTGGAGAAAACTCGATATTAAAAATAATTTTACTGAAACTGAGGAAAATTGCCTGCAACCTGCACAAGAGCATAACTGACACTGAAACAGTTAAAGAAACAAAAGAAAACATTATTCCAAAGCAACAATGTTGACTACATTTACATAGGGAAGCTGCTCAGCTCTGTCTCTATATTTAATCTCTCATTTTTTCCTACTCATTGTCCGGTGTTTCAATGTATTTTCTTCCCCATCTATCACTTGCTGTCACTATTGAGAGGTTTGGCTGTTGATGCAAAAATGTTGTGTGCATGTGTGTTTCCTACATGTGTGTGTATCCCCTCTGTGGCCACCCCTCGTCTGTCAGGGTGTATTAGCAAGAGTGGCAGTCTCATCAATACATATTTGTGCCTCCGCTCAGAGGCTCAATATATGCCATTGGGCTAAATCAAACAGTGAATGTAAGAACCAGAAGGTGTTCTTTGTGTGTGTGTGTGTGCATGTGTGTGTGTGTGTGTGTGTGTGTGTGTGTGTGTGTGTATGTGTTTCAGACACTATTCTTTTATTTTAGTTGTTTTTCCACTAATTTGGCCCATTTATTCTCTCCAATTGCTGCAGATGTGTTTGTCTATCAAACATATAGCACTGAAGAAGAAGGCAGAATTTAAGACTGGCTAATTAAAAGTTAGTATTGGCCCCTGATCATGATACTTGAATGAATACATTTTCTATGGGTGTGTTTACCTGGTTTTGAGGCGTTAACGATCTCTCGCACCAAGTGCCCTTTGAATCCAGCCTGCAGAGTGGTGACTGCCTTAACCTCCCTGTCTGTTGCCTCTCTGTCCCTCCAGCTCTCTGGAGGTTTTGACGCTGCATCCACTTAAGAGAGTAACAGCAGAACATAGCAAGTTAATGATGAATACTAAAACATGAAAACTGTTAAATATAGTATAATGAGGAACTGGGAAACATTTTGAATTCAATTAATCTGTGTGTGATTCAAATCTTATGCTATACTTTCATGTCAGTATAGAAGTTGAAATATGTTTTTTAATCCACTAATTTTAACAATTATGTACACTGTAAAAGGGGATGAAGATGCATTGCATTGCAAGAGACAATTTAATGAGAAATGTGTAAATCTTGGTGCACCTGACAAAAAATGTGTTAAGGTGTGATACTCAATATTACATGTTTTAGGCATATACTCACATACATACAATATATATAGAAGATGGACGATAAATTATTCTGTTTATTTATCACTTACATGCAATGGAGTGTTCTTTGGGTTTAGTGGCCAAGAGTGAAGGGTCAGCTGTGAGGGCCAGTATAGCAAATTGCTCCTTGGCTGTCAGCTTCCTGCCCAGAGCCTCGCGTAGCATATGGTAAACTGCAGAGTTAAACACCTATACATGTACACACACCCAAACACACACACACACACACACACACACACACACACACATAAAGTAAACATGCACATGGGAGAAAGAGGAGATATGTTAACAGTTATGTGCTGTTTGTGTGTGTCTGCATGTGAGCATGTGTGTGCACCACCATAGGACCACAGGTAAACAAGCTACCTTGTGGTGTTTTCGCTTGGTGGTGTTGATGTTTTGGGGGCAGTGAGCCTCTTCTAGGGTTTTTCTGGCTGCTGGCAGGTCCTGCTCATCACTAAAGGAAGACACCACTCTAGATAGGGCCCTGAAGATGAACGAGGCCTGGTCAGTGAAACGAGCGCTTTCCTGTTTCAAAAACAAAAGCAGTGAGGAAGCATTTCATTTTATTATAATAGCCATACATTTTGGTGAATTTCTGGGGTGAAACACATTAGGAGTAGTATATAGAATAGTATATAGTAAGTATATAGTAGTATATAAACTGTGCTAGACTGTAGATGACAGACAAAATAAAGGTATTCATTTCTTTTTTTTTTCTCAAAAGCATTGCGTTAACATTGCACCCATTGTTTCTTACCTGAAAATGTTTTTGAAAAAATACTTTTAGCAAGACATACATCAGGCTGAAAAGTTAGAAAGCAGAGGCATTGTCTTACTAACATGATGTGATTTTCTAAAGTGAAGTTGGAATAAACCATACTCAAAAATGTAGCGAGGACATTGCAAGAAGGTAATTTCAGCCTGTCCCTCTCTATGTTCAACCAAGCTCAGTTTGGCACTTTTAAATTGTCATGATTTGGGTTGGACATGTTGCATTCTCTCCAGGTTTTGTGTATTTCTTCTGTTTACTTCCCTAACAGATCATTTTTGTTCCAAGATTCCTTTGTTCCAACACATATTCAGATTAAAAAAATTGAAATATTTCTTTTCTTTAAAAACAAAAGAATTAGAGGAATGTTTAGCCTCGGCAGAGGTATTCATTCTCTGAGTGCCTTCTGGTTCATTTGTTTAGTCACCACTGTATTTCTCACTAACTACTTGCCCCACTCAGTGCCTTTTTGTATCTATTGTGACTAATTTTAGCTGTTTATGAGTGAGGAAGTGACTAGGTGACTGATAAGGAAATTAAAGCAATAAACATATCACCCCTTATAATAGAAATGTACACATTAAGGTGCAACTATCTTGTAGCAGCAGATGACAGAAAAGGGTGGACAGGATGGTACGTTGAAGGGCTATCCATATGTTGATTCGTCCGGTGTATTTAGACATAATAAAAAGGAGGGAAGAAGGAAAATATCATGCAATGTTTCCTTTACTGTATATTACTTCAGCTGTGGTGGATCCCTCAGCAGGAAAATTGCATCCACAAATTAAAAAATTAAATGGGCATTCCTTATTCAGCAAACAAACTAAAATTACCTCTCAAAACAAAAAAAGACTGAATGAATATATCAACTTTGTCACCTTTGTAAGGTGTGACATGATGGTTTCTTCATCCCCAAAGATGAAAGGTGTCTTGCTGCACAGGTGAACATGGTAGCCCACTGTTGCCTTTGTGTGGAAGGACAACACATGGCGCCTGGAGGGGAGGGAAAGGAAACTAAGCAGTTTGAAAACAGGAATACAGAGTCTAGGTTTACTGCACACAATAAATTACTCTAAACCAATGGTTCCAAGCTTTTATACTTCCCTTCACGAAGACGCAAAGTCTATTTGTGACCGATTTTCACAGGATGCATATGTTGCTACCAGGTCAATCAAAGAGTAATATTGCCTTCTTAGATAGTTTCATATGAAAGAGGCCTACATAAATTACACCATGTTAAATTTCACAATAGAAAAGTAAAAAGTATAGAAACATCAGAAAGAAAACACTATTTGTGTAGAAGCAATATTTTTCTTGTGTTTTTCTATCTTGTTAAACATCTCACAAACTTGCAGATGCAACCCCTTGGGGGTTCCTGACCCCAAGGGGTTTGCATCTTTTTTTTTCCTGTTCAATGCATTACTGTGTAGAAGAATGTCTAAATACTAGGTTCCTTAATTTATTAAACTAATAGCAAGGAGTACAGAGGTATCCCTCCATTTACCACAGTTTTTAGGTAATAGTAACTACACATTCAGAGGGAAAATGCCTGCAACAGTGCATTCCACTGAATAAATTCCCATTCTAGTCTTAATAGTGGAACGATGTTCATGGCAAGTAATACTGAGTGGGTCAAAATGTCAGAAGTACTGTAGCCTAATGCCCTGTCTGCCAAGTGCCAAGCTGAGTTCACAGGGCCTGGTCAGGCATGAGAGAGTGGAACCTCACATACTTGGCCCCATTAGCTTTACATAATTCAGCCATCACAACCTAACTAGATGGATAAGTACTGAGGCTGAGCTGGGCTAGTGCTGTAGAAGAAGAGGACAGCCTACAAAAGGGAAACAGATGGGATAGAGTGAAAAGAAGGTGAAGAGTGTGGGAAAAAGGAAAAGAAGAGATAAATGGAAAGGGAGGGGGTAGGAAATGGAGATGTACAGAGGAGGAAAGACAAAAACCTCTTTAAAATTAATAGGTACTGTATATAGTAATAGAAGAAAGAATCAGTCAGTGAAGACACTAAAGAAAATAACACACAGGCACAATGGTGTACCACTTACAGATGGGCTCACAGGGACATACAAAGAGAATAAGAGTGGAAGTGTTTTAAAAATGATTGCTGCCCAAAAGCATTGACATATCAGCTATTCTCTCGTGGGGAGAGTGTACTAAGGGGCGTATGGGCATGATAAGTTGAGTGCTCTGTGTGTGCTATGTGTGTGATTATGGCTCAGTGGTAATTGCACTGCTGCATACCTGCACCTGACCCCAGAAACTAGGCCCTCTGCTTCTAGGCCAAGTAGCACCCATTAATAGAGACTAGGACAGATGCTTTTTACTGCTTTTCAGAGCATCTGAGGTAGGCAGATATCTTCTACTCACTTTATGATAGCTTTAAGTAGATCTCTGCATAGCTGTAAAAATCACAACAAGAGCCAAACGCTTCCTTTCATCAAAAGCTCCCATGGGTGCGGTGCAAAAATGCATACATTTTTAAAACAGCTTCCCATGATGGGAATTCAAGCTCTTACCTTGGCAGCATTAGCGCCGTGCCGACGAGAGCTTAGGGTGATTTAGAGTTATGAGGTGTAAGTGTGAAAGTTAAAAAAAAATTGATGTGAAGAAATGTGAGAAGAGATGACATTTTGTTTAAATAATTGCAGATTACATTGGACACAACTGTAGAGTTTAGATTTCAGTCGTGGATTTGTGAAGTCCTGGTCAGCATGTGCTTATAAGCTTGATTTAAGCTGTTCATTTTGATCAATAAAGTACACAGTTCTCAGTGTTCATCAATGCTGTCCTACCCTGGGGGTAAGTTAAGCATGGCTGCCTTTGAGGAGGTGGTTTTGATGGTGAGAACTGGCAGCTGAGACCTCAGGCTTTTCCAGGAGTGGGACTGGGCAATGAGAACTGCAGACCCACATGCTGCGGACATTTCCTTTTCTAAGAGGTGTTGTAAAGTTAAGAAAAACAAATTGTTCTATTAGTCACACATCCCTGTCAAATATCAAAAACACAGTAGGTCACATTCATAAAATATTCATACATTTTTGAGTGTTCTGTGAATATTTTATATAAACTGTATATTTAACACAAGGCTTTAGTGTATGGTTTGTGCTTAGATAGAACGTTGTGATAGCTGTCAAAGACTTGAGTGAAGCTCCTTACATTACAGGCAGAAAATATTTTGTATCTGAGTATCTGTGTGTTTGTGTGTGCGTGTGTGTAGATAAATCCTTACTCTCCTCAGCCGTATCTCCCCAGAGAAGCAGAGCCGAGAAGCTGATGAGGACCTGGGAAGGTTGCAGGCTGTCCACACACAGGTAGTGAGTGCCTCTCACATCTGGACACTGGGGTGGAATAAGACACACACACACACACACACACACACACACTGGCCTTAGTTATCAGTATGAAGTCAGACAAGCAAAAGAACAAGTGAAAGAGAGAAAGAGCAGAAAGCCATGGGGAGGGATGATGGAGAAACTGATAGAGGGGTGGCTTAGTGGAAGAGAAGCTTGCAGAAAATACAGAGGAAGAGAAGGAAAGAAGGGGAGGTAAGTGGAAGAAATGAGACGATATAAAAAAGAGCTGAGTGAGCAAAAGGAGCATTTGAGGGAACACCTGAGTAGGAGAGGCCAAAGCAGTGAATTTAATAATGTAAGAAAAGCAGTCGGTTAGAAAGACAGAGAGAAAGACAAAGCTGGAGACAAAGAGAGGAGCAGAAAAGACAGATAGAGAACAAAAGAGGGAGAGAATGCATATGTGTCTGGAATGACAAGCGGACTCAGCAGTATATACACACAGACATGCAAACACATAGACACACACACACACACTTAGACAAAAACCCAGACAAAAGCCTGTGCTACACACGCACATACACTAGCACACTGTCACTGTCAGACAACTTCAGAGGTGTGTATATGTGATCCACAAGCAGACAGTGTACCTTGAGAACATTACAGATTAATTACTTATTGAAGACAGGCAGATGACACTTACACCTTTTTACTACTTTTAACAAAGACACCAAATCAGGCTTGGTAACATTTACAATTTATTTTAAGATCCTCCTCATTACTTACAGTGTTGCACATATCTGTGAATTGCTGACCCCTCCAGAAGTTATTGCATCTTTTAGTCCTGAGATGAATTACTTGTGCTTATAGCCCACTGTTGTGGCTTCAGACTCCTACACAGACTTCCACTAAATGTTAGGACAGCAAACCTTGTGTCAGTCCTATATGCATGGTTCATATTTGGCCTTGGAAATAGTAGTTTGAGAAATACATTCATTCATTCATTCCACTTGCTAGTTATTTACCAGGCCATTCACATCTACTGTGGAACTGTGTTTGGGAGTTGTTTTGACCACAAAAAAAAAAACACTAAATGTAAACATAACTTTTGTTTGTTTACAAGACTCCACAGGGCCCCTTTAAGTTATCATCAGTAGGTACTATGTATAGGATTAGGTTGAATCACACATGCCAAATGATACGCTCATGTTTTATCTAGTTATTTATTTTCTATTGTCTTTTATCTTTTATCTATTATCTTTTTATCCTTCACCATTCTGTCTTCTCTCTACGATGTTTTTAATGTCTTTTGCCTCTGTTAACCCAATCTTAACTTCACCTTCATGTTGTTTTGGCCCTAATGTTTGGCTTTCTGTTGTTTCCTTCTGAGTATCCTAATTTTGCTTTGTCTGTCTAAGCACTTTGTAAACCCCATTTTAAAGGTGCTATATAAATAGAGTTAGTATTATTATTATCATGTGCAATTCTTGGTGTGCATGCGTGTGTGTTGCTGTGAGTTTGCATGGGCGTACTTCATGGCTTGTTACAGAAGATGTCACAGGAAGGGATCCGGTGGTAAGAGAATGTGTAGATGATCCAGTACAGTTGGTTCCTGTTGCAGTTTTGGACAAGACAGTGCTCTGCAGACATCAACAGCTAAATTAATAACAATATATAGACTAACAGTGTTACTTTGTCAAAGCACAAAACACATCGAAATGTGGGGAAAAAATGGAAAGCTTAGAAAGTACCAGCACTGAAGATTAAATGTACAGAAATTAGTCACTGTGTTATTTTGTGATAAACACTGTACCTTGAAATTCGATTTCTGGATATGATGTGGGTAGATCTGTGGTTTATGAAACACCAAGAGAGTCCTGGACGAAAAACACAAATAAATGCCAGTTATTTTACATAAGTACATAATAGAAGCAATTGCATGTGTGTGCGTGTGTGTCTATGTGTGTGTCTCACTGAAAGCATTTAGCAAAGTCATCCAGGTCCACCCAGGTCTCCTGCAGGATGGACTTGACAGGAGCTGAGGGTTCCTCAGCTACAAGCTCCTTAATTGCAGTTTTGGGCCGATCTGGAAGGAAGGTTCAAATTCTACTCAATTTGTGGTTATAAATGTTTTTATAAAAAACATTGTTGGGTTTGACATTTGATCTAAAGTAGCAAGTTTGCAGTATGCAGCCACCTAGCTGAGAGATGGATAATAAAGCAAAGTACTTTATTTAATATTGTTCATTATTGCTAATACAAATCTGCAGCAACTCAATTCAGGAAAAACATGTCTTTATCAAGCTGAGTAGCATCCTAGTCGATTGGTGCTTTTCATGCCACACTTTTTACCAAATATAATGTAGAATGTTCAAAATGCTGCGAGTAACAAAATGCCTTTCCTCTTGTGACTCATAGCAAGTTATCCTAGACTCAGATCATTATCCGAAACACATTGAGCCAAATTGGCCAAACTCCCACATAATGGCATAGTGTAAGGGCACATGCACATCCATACTCCCACACACTGACTCCCACTATCTCAATGCATGCAGAGAAAAATCATAGACATATGCACACAGACACACTGTCCACCCAAAAAAAAAAACACACACACACACACACACACAGTTTCTCTGCCCCCAAGCTCTTCTCAAAGCGAGAAGTCTGATCAGAAAGCTGAGGCAGTGAGGGCCAGTGTCTCTGCTGCTGAGCAATGGTGGTCCGCTAACTCAAACTGCAGGTGTTACTAAGCAACTAAACGGGGGCAGAGAGAAGACAGGGAATTGGCTGGTTGTCATAACGCATAATTTCAGTCCCATGTTCTTTAAAGTGTCTTGGCCAACCAATGGAAGCATGGAGAGAAAGATGGAGGGAGTAAAGGCGAGAGATGCCAATACTTCACATCTCTAATCACATTAATTGGACTATGCTCCACAGACGCTCTTCAAGTCAGCCGATAATGAAGACCTTCACTACATTCATCATTTCCAATAAAACATAATAAATGAGCATCTGCCCATTCTGGCAGCCTAATAAGTGACCTTGATCTTGTGTATAGATACAGTGCAAATTATTTGCAACATGAATGACTGGCCCAGCATTGCAAACGAACAGCTTTTACCATCGGAGATGTCATCGCTGTCCTTCTTCCTGTCCTCTGCAGTAACCTAAAGGGAGAGAGAGAAAAAGAGAGTGAGTTAGAGAGGCATGAACAGTGAGTTGCTGATAGAGTAACACTGCCAGAGATCCGCCTCCACCCTCTAGTGATTCCATGCCAGCTGTGGTGTTGCGCCATTCTTGCTGAACACCACAGGAAACAAGACACAGTTTAATGTGACATGGGCTGCTCCTCTCCTGCTAAAAACACCACCAGGGAATACCAGCTCTAATTTACTTTGACTGTCAGTGACAGATGAAGAGTTATTATGTTGCATTATGTTAGCATGTTATTTCTCTTAGAGGGAAATTACTCAACAGCTCTGATTTCATGCTTGTCTGCCCAACACAATAAAGAAATATAGCTAATGAGTCATTATCAAATCCTTCAAATACCTTATTCTTCTGTCCAGGCAAGACAGGAGATGATGTTGAAAAGGGCATCATTGCTGCTTTGATAACAAAGCCAGATTCAAGTGCAAAAAGTGATACACCTGTATCAGCTTGCTGAATAGTTTTTTTTTTCCAAATAATGCTCCCTTGAGGAAAAATTGTGGTGAATGTCCAACAGTTTTCTCAGCTCTGAATAAGAATTATGGCTTTGTGTCGTATAACTTCAAAGCAACCCCAGCCAACATTCCCTAATGAGTCAGAGCGAGTGTGAGTGTATGTGTCTGTGTGTGTGAGTCAACACTTATTTGAATAAGTACCCAGAGACCCAGACAGACAGAAAGAGGCATTGTGATTGGAAGCTACACTTGATCTCCTCTCCACCACTATAGCAACACTTTCACTGCAACAAAAAATGTGTGTGTGTTTTCACAAGAATGCGTAAAACTTCATGCTCTAAGGCATAGTGTGTCCTGTCCACCCACAGCATGCCACTTTATTAGATTGCTTACCAGTGTATAGTAAGAGGACATTGAGACCAATAGATCTTACACACAAGTCTCCTGGGATTGTAAGTTGCTGCTTTCTGAGGAGAAAGCTATTTTTTCTGTGATCAAATCACAGTCATGGGTTGATGGGTGGAAGAGGGTGTATTTCTTTAATCCCACCCTTCATAAATGAATGAGCTTTATTTTACACAACCACAGTTAAGTATTTGCTCTCCAAGAGACTCTCTCTATATTTCACATTTTCCCCTGCAGTGCACCCCAAGTCATACATGAAAACTACAAAATCGAGTTAAAAATCTCTTTGTGGCTATTCACAGTTCACAGGTACAAGGGAATCCATTGATCTCAGAGCCCAGGCTGGACTTTGGGGAGTGTAGTTCTTTGGCACAAGTAAACTGAAACCATGGAGGAGCTTTGGTGACTTATTGATTAAACACATTCCAAGCATATTAAGAAGTTAAAAACAGCATAGTTACACCAGGATCTCATTCTTTAACCTACACTAATGTTGAGTGAGTATGCCATTGAGGGTATAAGGGACATCATGTGACACCACCTTCTTCTATTCTAGGAGCTAGGCACAGAGGTTGATAGTCCTGGATAGGGTTGACAGAAACATAGGGAGGGGTCAGAACGGCAAAAGCCCCTTTTCACTTGATGTACAGTCCCCTCAGCACATGACCCACCACGTGCTTGGGAAGAGCGGGAACACACACTGAGTAAAAATGTGGCACACATATGACACATACTCAGACCAATACACATGAGTGCATGTGCACACACACATCAAACGACACATCAAATTAGTGTGTCCATACTGCCCTAGCCTAACCGCTCTATAACTGGTCACAGTTACACAAGAGGGCGATTAATATGAACTCTATTTTTTCTCTGTATGCTAGGAGTGAAGTGTAATAATGAACCCCCCAGGAGACACAGACACTGAAGGCTCACCATCTAATTGCGCTGCTTTTTTCATCAACGCAGTACACGACCTCTCCCTGTATAAAACCCACACGCTGCGTTCACCACCACTACACCAGAGATTCATTTTTCCCATCTCCCTCGGTTTCCTGCGTGGCATTCATCTCTCCCTGTCCAACTGTCGCTGTCTTTCCGTTTTTCAGTCCCCTTCCTTTCTTATTAAGTACAGTTGTCCACCCTCTTTATTCCTCTCTATATTTGTTTCTATCCTTGTCACTGTGTCCGTCTGTGTGCCTCCTCTGCTGCTCTGAACCCCACCCCTCCTCATCTCCCTTCCCTTGCTGGTTCTCTGTTTAGTACAGATGTGCCCTTGGTCAGTGGTGGCCTGGCTGGGAGACAACAGAAGTGACTTTGAGACTGGGGGATGGCAGCCTTGTTGTCACTGACACACAGTGCTACTCTGATGAGCCTTCAACTGCATACTTGCAGGATGCACAGAGGGGTAAGATATTTTTGTGGACAGCTGCTGCTATCTTAGTTTTTGGACATGTATCATTACGCTGGGCTTCACAGATCCTCATCGCTATTTAAATAAATGACTTGTGATAACCACAATTAACTGGGGTTCTATATTCAACGGGATGCTCTGCAAAATGTTAAATAAACACATTCTGTATATATAAATCAAGTTTGTGCCCCAGCAGACAGTAATTCTATGTACCTCTATTTTGTCTGTTGTGCTGTCTGGTGAGTTAGTGGTGTGTTCAGTTGCATCAGGCTCAAGGCCTTCTCTGCATTCAGTCTCCTCTCTCTCAACAACGGACACCAGAGGGGATCCGGAGGAATGCTTCCTCTGAGCGCTCTGCTTCGCCTCTCTGACACACAAAGACACACATTCATGGTACATGTTATGTCGACATACAGCACATGCATCATATCATAACCTGACATACAAGCATCTCATCTCATGGAAGCAATATACCATATCATCTACAACTGAG
Source organism: Lateolabrax maculatus (assembly GCA_031216445.1). Lineage (NCBI taxonomy): Eukaryota > Metazoa > Chordata > Actinopteri > Acropomatiformes > Lateolabracidae > Lateolabrax > Lateolabrax maculatus. Next base: position 10,128,565 of record CM062212.1, on the reverse strand, counting down.
TCATGCATGTCACATTATAGACATTAAATTACACCAGAACAGCATTTCTACTGTAACACTGCTTAGATCTTCCTCCGCAGTGAGGTCAGCTATACAACAGTGAAATATTCAGTAAAATACAGTTAAATTAGCAGATGAGCAGGATGACAGAAAAGACTCGTCTCATTTCATTTTTCAGTTTTAGATCATTTTAGTGTACACACAGCTCTGGGATCGGGCCAATGCCGCTCTTGACACGGTAGGAGAGAAAAGGGCTGGCAACCTCAATGAACTGCTCCGGTTTTGACAAAGGAACCTCTGCAAAAAGAGAAAGGGTAAAAAATCTCACACATCATACTAGCCCTGCTTTTTCACATTGACTCCCTTACTGCATTTTCTGTTTCACTCACAGATCAGCTGATCTCAGAAAGGCCCAAGCCAGCAGCTATTTTCATTACAGAAATATTGTAGCTATCCTCCTCCTTTTTTCATTTCAGCATGTGGTACTGAATGCCCTCTGTACTGTAAGTTCTAAATCTCCTGCATTAGCACTCGCTTTCCTTTCTAGTTATATTTATTTATGACATTCACCTACACTCTATCACATAATTTGTGCTTTTCTAGTTGTTTGATATCCTCCCCTGCATCCTCCTCCTGGTTTCCCCTTCACCACCTTTTTTCCTGACTTAATTTTAACATTTTTCATTTCCTGCCTCCTCTTATGTCTCTCACGCACTCCGTGGTTCATCGGTGACCACAACCTCCTTGCGCTGGCGGATAAGTTTCCATCGGGCCACAGGTGGAGGTTTTGGTGGTGCCTCCAGCTGGCATGCCCGAGTTCTGGTCAACAGGACAATGTGGCTGTACAGCAAGGAGAGACTGTACTGACGAAGAAACTCTGAGGAATTAGCCTGTGTGCCCACATATAGACAAATGTACAGAAAATAAACACAGGTTGTACTCACTCATGAACCTTTAATAATGCAGTTTAAAACTTATATACTGTATATACTGACATATATACTGACAATTATTTCCATCTCTAATCAACTCTATAGGTGAATCATTCAAACTGTTTGTAAGGGGAATCTAACCCAAGATTAGAATGTGAAGGTGATATAACACCTCCAACAGAGGAAAATCCTGGAAACTATCCACCAATTAGCCTTAGCATGGGTGTAAATAATAAAACAAGTGAAGCCTGTTGAGGAAAAGCATCCAAATAGAACACACCATGCCCCCAGGTCTCAAGCACTGTTATGTTTCATCTCCAGCACTCACTGGTACTACGGGGCGTCAGTACATTTTCACATTACTGCGCTATATAGTATAACAGAGGTGACTAAGATAGTTTATGTTTTTAAAAAACTGAAACACAATAATATGTTTTTACATTTAGGGTAAAATCATTATTATGTGTGAGTTAAAAAATATTCTTTAATATAAAAATATTCATTTATTTGGTTCCATATGGGACAACACAAAAATGAGCAAGAATGTCAAAGTTGAGTTTGCTCTTCCTCCCCACATCTTTTTTAATGCTCATGTAGTATTTGCATCATAATGTGAATCTCTATACTGTATGCTTCCAAATCTGTATTGAAGATCCAACTGCAATTTACACTCGGTGAAATCTAATTTTCATGCAAATATGTCTCGTAACGGTGTGACTTCAGTACAAATTTGCATTGAATGAGCAAGTGTATGCATAACTTAGCAAGAGAGGAGGAATAGAGAAAAGACATACCATTTGTTGAAACCCAAAGGAACTTTGCGGCTGTAAATGGTAGTAACTGGCACACACCACTACCTCAGGGCTACCTGAGAAACACACACAAAGAAGACTGACATTAGAATAGTTAAACCCAATAGTCATATGCAAACCCACAAAAACAAACATAAGCACACACATTCCAATATGGACACATATACAAAAAATATACACTAACCCTGGAACTGTGAAAGCACTATTGCCTCCACAGGTATAAATAAGGCAACAAGAGAGAATCTAGGTTATCTATGGAAGGCTCTGCCTCTTATGGTGCATCTTAAAGTACATAGTAGCACATGGGCAAGGAGACATGGAAAATCAATTTGAAGGACCATGGTGAAGACAGATGGGATAGCACTAGACTAATATAAAGGCTTCACATTAAGAATTGAACAGAGAAGTGGTTCTCTCACTGCATAGTGATTTATGCATTTCAATGGAATATGACAGTGAGCACCAAAACAGTTGGTGTGAGAAAGAAATAATGTGTAGGATTTTTGTGTGTGCATGTGTGTATGAGAGCACCATGTGATGGATTTCCCTAAAGCATAAATGTTCTATGAAGAGATACCACTTTTTGCATGCATGTCATTATATTATGTTCATACCCAACCCTTTAATTATTATAAACAAGTGGGATTGTAGAAGAGACCAAGGGACAGATTACTCTCAGAAAGAGTAGGTGAGTAAATATGAGAGCAAGGGAGAACAAATGTAATTCATATTGTGGCCCAATCATGAGAAAATGTTATGTTTTTGAATGTGTTAATATTTTGAATATAATATTATTTATAATGCAAGAAGAAATTTTGGCCCATATTTTGTCACTGTACAGTTTTCGACACATTAAATTAAGCTTGTTTCTCTAATCGTTAACTGGGTTTGTAGAACAAAAAGTCTACACAATGCAAATTATAATTACATGCTGAGGATGATCCCACCTGTTTACCATATTAAAAATGTATTTCAATTACAAATCCTTCTTTAAATTAATTGTACTACCTTAATATAACTATTACTGTACTATTACTGTACTATTACCCTCTGTACCTCAATGACCTGAAACAACTCCAAGCAACACACTCTTTTCTTATGTTTCGATCCAGCCTTCATCACATGACCACACTGGATTTGGGAGACTTTTTTGCCCTGCGGGAACACCAAATAATTCACCCTGCCACTGCTCCCTCTGCTGGTTTATTTATAGTCCACCATACACGTATTAACCCTCCTTGCGCTCCATAAAACGTGAGCTTTGGAAAAAAACAGGAAGTGATGCTTGAAACAACAGGTAAAAGGCAGCAGGGCACTGGCTGACTGCAGTATGGCATGATAGTGACCTTAGGCCTGGAGATTTTCCCAGTCCTAAAGTAAATCACCAAGCAATACTATGAATATTGCAAAGGTATAAGGGTTATTACTATATAAAAGAATGGAATCATTGATAAGTGCACATTTCTGTAGGACAATGAAATATTCATTGACATGCTCCATACTAGTTGAATTATGGATGTAGAGGGAGGAAAATAGAGATTTACACACACTGTGCATTCACATACACATATACAAATATATACTGTACTGTAGTTATGCACATATACAAAGACATGCAACACATACATTTTTCAAACAACCCACTGATAAATTAATAAGCTCTATTAAAGCATTATGTGCATACAAATGGTCACAATCTAATGGATGATTAATTTAATTGACTCACTCAATCAAATGTGCAAGTGTGTAATTGAGATGCATGTTTGTAGGTATGCATGAGTACAAAATTGTGTGCATTTCTGTGTGTGTGTGTGTGTGTGTGTGCGTGCGTGTGTGTGTGTCTGACTGTGGCACAATTCAGACCTTTTCTTTTCTCTGGCTCTGGCAGATGATTCTTGCTGTCATTAAAGCTGCAATCTCTCCCTGCAGCTGGATCTGGAGTCGGAGGTTTCGTCACAGGCAAAGTCTCCTTTGGGTGTGTAAATGTGGGAATGGTGTCTTGTAAGAAATCCCAGGTTTTTCCAAGATATACAGACCTGAGAGGAGATTGAAGACATTTTGATTGGTTACAGGCAACAGGGGGTGATAGTATTGTTCTTAAGTTTCAAAATAATAATTTTTACCCTTTTTTTGTGTTGTAACCAGCTCAATTTTTGAGCCGGTATGACTGGAATTTGTTTGCTTGTGAATGTTTACTGATGTCGATTATGTAAAGTGTTGAGCTTACAACTCTTACAACACCATGACTGCTCTGATAGCAAACAAAGTCTACTGTTTCTGCACTCTGTCTTAGCCCTGAGTCTATTGCCGTTTCTGTTCCTGTTACTGCACTGTCCCTCTATTTGCAATAGTATGGGCTGCAGTTCTTACATCAGTATTTCTCTTTTGCTTGAAAATAAAGTACATAACACAATGTTCTCTGTACTTCAACACATCCTTTAGAAGATATATATTACTGAAGGCAAGGCAGGTTTATTTGTAAAGCACATATCATATACAAAAGCAATTGCTTGCATAATGTATTAAAAACATTCAAAAAGACAGCATAAAACATTAAAATGCAAATTAAAATAAAACAGAAACCTCTTTAAATGAGACTGAACCTTCCAGATATGACTGAACATATTGAAGAAACCAGTGGGGAATTGAGCTAGAGCCGGTTCCTAGCCTCCTGACAATATGGTGTGGAGTGGGTTAGTATACCAGAATCAATGCCAGAATTATATTATATATATATAACTTTGGATACAGTTTTCAACAATTGCCAGTCAGAATAATACACATTCCCAGATTTATTCTGCAAACCAGGTACCATTAGCAACAAATATCATGCTGCTACAACCACAAATACACCTATAAACTAGACCTCCAGCCAAAATATTGGTTGAAATTCATTTTTTGGGTTAAAAAGTAGTAGATACTGTAAACAAAATCCTGTGTATGCATGTATGTGTGTATGTGCATATAAGACTTCAAACCCATGTGTCACAAATCAATCTGAAACACAAACATTGTCATGCTCAGTGCTAGATTCCCCAGGTGACCCACTAACAGCAGCTAACTTGCAAACTACAGAGAATAACACTCCCCGACTGCACACCAAAACCCTGTTCCCCCATTAAAGTTTCATCATTAACAAGCTGAGATTCTCCACTCCACACGGCCTCTCCTCCACCTTTATTATACATCTTATTGTGTCTATTTTAGACCTCAATCATTTTGTCCCAAGTATGAGTTCCCATACTATTGTAAACAGATAGACTTCTCTGCATGATTTAGCTACAGTATATTAAATTTGTATACTTAAGAGGAAGAGATGAACAGCTTTGTCAGTGCATTTAGTGCCACACCCTTTTTATGATAATCTACCAGGGATTAGTCTGTTTGATTCTCACTCTGTGTTTTTCAGAGAGGAAAAATAAAAGCTAAGTGAGAAAGAGTCAACAAAGACACATGTATGGGAGACACCCATGTTTAATATTCAGAATAATAGATTGGAGAAGACAGAAATACAAGAGTGGAGTTGACCAACGAGGTCCTTACTTTAGAGGACTGATTTCTGGGATCCAGCCAGTCAGAGTGTGAATAAAGGTAAGTTCGCCCATCTCCCCGCAGATCTCGGACACTACACTGAGAAACATACATACAAAAAAGAAAGGACAAATTTGTAACAAAGCAGAGACCGCATTCAAACCACACATAGTGGCACTGGCACTGCTCTCAAATGGAACTTGTGAGGTCATGGTTTCAATATGTGAAATAAAACACAATATGCTTGACATTTAAGTGGTTTATTAACTCATGAAAATGCTGTTGCTAGGCAACTGACAACAGAAATGGATGTCACTTTCTCTTGTTTTGTGTCTTGATATTAACATCATGTTTAGGAATGGCACCAATGAACAACAAATGTAACTGACCTCCATGAACTAAAAATGTGTGTTTATGAAGAAAATCTTTACTGAAAAGTACAGAAACAATGAGAGGTTCAAGTTGACTTGTTGTGGATTTGTAAATTGGTAAACACAGCAACATTGCAAGCTTAAATAGGTCAACAAGAACTGATTAATATTGTCTTAAGCAGCCTGAACCTTTTCTATTATCTGTGTGACTGAATGTCAAGGATACAGGTTCAGCTTATTGTACATTTTGAAATTGGTTGGTTTATATTGGTTTATAACTATTATCTAAGTCTCTAGAACTGATTTTGAAGAGTGTGTGTGAAAGTTTGTATATATCCTTTACACAATGTTCAGTTGAAAGAAATGGCTGCAGCAGCTCTAATTGGTCCTCTTGGGATCCTGTGGCCAGTCTGTCCAGTCCACAGTCATGACACCCAAGGAAGTGAAATCAGTACAACTAAAGATCAGTGATGCAATACAAAAAAGCTACTCAGGACCAAAGAGAAGGAGCCCTCAAATGTCATTATAAAAGACCACCGCTTTTCTGAGGAGCCTTGGCAGACACCTGGGAAAAGTTTGGTACTAGTTCAGTACGAAGAACTTTCACTATGGCTCATAAATGATTCACCAGGAGAGTTTCGAGAGTTTCCTGTCTTGGATGAAACATTTATGTCTCGACCTTCTGTGGACACTGGAACAGCCACCTTTACACACGCCATGTTGCCCCATCAAAGACATGCACGCTGACTGTCTGTCACCAAATTCAACACAGCCTAAGGCAGAGATTAGGTTATGTGAAGGTTTGGCTAAGTCAGCAAAAGGCACTCTGTGGAGGTTCTGCAGATGTGGGAGCTTCAAACTGTTTAGGTCACATGCTAGGAACAACATGTGCACACATGTCAGCCAGAAATGTAACTTCCTGAACCCTGATTTACTCTAACTTCAAAGTAAAGCACACACCAAACACTATGTTAACAGTGAGGCCCATATTCAAAGCCCGTTTTTTTTCATGGATGTACTAGTACAAGGAATGGAAGACTTCTAGGTGTATTGTGCATCATTTACAAACATTTCCTCATAGTCCCTCATGAAACATTTGGCATCTTCGGAAACACTGTGATCTTGACTAGATTTCAAAACGTCAATGACCTACTTTTATGCTTTTTTTTTTCATGCAGATGTGATGACATTGCGTATTACTGGTGAATCACTGTATGTATTTATTGAAATTCATTGGAAATCGAGCAATAGTACCACCCTGTCTACTGCTTTACTTAATCAGGGTTAGTGTACGTGTTAGTATAAAGGGTAGGTTTGTATAGTGTGTGGTGTTAACAGTGGTCTTATTAGTCAGGCTGCATTGTGGGTATATACTTGGAATAAAGTTGAGTCTGTTCTTAAACGCTCTTACTTTAAGACTATAATAACTGTTTCCCAACTCCTTGGGGCAGTACCGAGATGCTTATAGAGTTTCTGTTGGAATGTACAGTAACTCACTTTGTGTTGGCCACTTTAATTAGAGCCTTAGCCAACAACATTGGCCACAGCTCTGACTGACAGGTGGAGGCAGGGAGAAGCAGTTTGTTTTCTTCATCAAATGGCATGGAATCATCTACTGTTATCTTCCTCCAGCAACCCTAAAAGCAAAGAAGGAAGACACAGTGAGTGACGATATGGTACAACAATCGATGCACCTCAAATAGCAGTCACCAGTTCAGCTTTCCAATTTTATTCAGACTATACAAATTCATGTAAATCTTAAAGAAAAAGTTTGAAATTTTGGGAAAGACATTGATTTGCTTTCTTGCCAAGAGTTAGATAAGAAGATACCACCCTCATGTCTGTACGCTAAATATGAAACAGGAGTCAGGGAACAGGAGAAAACAGCTCGCCTGGCTCTGCCTGAAGGTAACAAAATCTGCCTACCAGCACCTCTAAAACTCACTAATTGACATATATTTCATTTGTTTAGTTCTTAAACAAACAGAACTTCTTCCACCGCCCCAAACTTCTCCCTATGTGCTAAGCTTTTGGCATTGTTGACTCTAATGTATGTAAACCAGGTTTATCTGAATCTGTACTATAGTGTGTTATGTCATTTGTGCTCCCAGAATTCTCATTGCTGCTCAAATTCCTAGACAGTTCCCTAAAAGAACGGAGCCTTTCTGCCAAATTTTACTCAATACCCACTTGCAATAATCAGAGAATTTTTTGGCTTAAATGTTTCTGACTGACATTGTATTTTCTTGGAAGGAAGCCTGTCTGAACTCTCAGCTCCTTTACCAAACAGCCAGTACATTGTAGTGGGAGCCGACGTGATTGGCTTTGACTGTTACCAGCCCCTCACACATCTACTGCAATGAAAATTATTAAATTTCTCCTCCTATTTCCAAGTGTTCCACAGGTGTGACTGAGATCGTAACAATAAGCACCAAAAGTGGAATTTCTTCAAAAAATCCAATGTGAAACTCATCACCTCAATTTGTCTGATCTATGGGCTTCATATTCCAACACCTCTCCTAGCATTAACTACCTTATGCTTGCATTTTAACATCCTGTTTGGTGTCAGAGCTTGTTACATGCTGTCTGTGGTGTGGTCTGTCTACTGGCCATCTGGGGGAGTTTCACACTGCTTGTAAGAAGAAGCAGCACAAGCAGGTGATAATCTGACTGGCTGTTCACAGCCGTGCCTTTCCTTATCTAACAGAGCAATGTGCACAAGCAGTACCAGCCTATATAGAGTGGGGGCGAGCGCACTCCCTTTCTTGCATGTTCTTCCACTTTCTTGTCAAACCATCGCCCCGAGGCGGAGCTCTATGTGTTCGCAGATGGGGTAAAATACAGTGCGAAAGGGCGAGTTAGAGGAGAGAGGAAGAAAAGGATTAAAGGAGAGAGTTGTTGAGGAGAGTTGTAGGATTGGGAAAAAAATACAAACTGGGTGAGAAAAAGAGAATGGGATGGGTATTTAAAGGCACATGAAGAAGGAAACTGTTGGAAAAAAAGATTGGTATGGAACAATAAAGAATCATATGAGCAGGGAAGAAAAGGAGTAGCCTATGAGCAGAAACAGGCGAGGAAACGGGAAGGGGGGTTGGGTGCTTAATGCCATCTCAACAACCATCTGTTAGCGTGCCATGGTTGGCACGGGGACTGCTGCCTACAACCGTGTCATGCTTGTTTGTCAAGGCAAGAGTCACAGTGTTACAGAACATCATCACTTTCAGCTCTGCCTTTTTTCCCCCGTCGCTGACCCAAATTTTTGGTGCTAGAAGAAGTTCCCTTTCTGAAATGACACAATGATGTAGTGTCCACTTCTCACAGGCCAGCAACTTCAAGCTGTATCCCAATGCAATGACGACCTTCATTTAAAGCCTTGCACTTACACATACTCAATATGAATGACACCGCAGTGTATGAAGCCCTCTCAGGGTTGTGCCTGCTCTCATGTTCTTACTAGGCGTAGATATCCAACTTGAGCCTTGCTCACTGAGAAGCAGCTGACTCCTGTTAAGCCGTATCTATTCATCAGGCAGTGTGTGAAGCCCAGCCACTTTTGGCACAGCAGTGAGACTGATTGATTTGAGCTCTGAGTGGATAAGGCTTTCTCATCCCTTCCCCCTTCAAACCCTCAGTTCATCCCCATTCCCTTCTCGTCTTCTGCATCCTATGGGGTCTGCTGAACAATACAATACAATCTTATGCTATCCATTGCCTCAAATGTGCCTCTAAAAAAGGTGTGATTAATAAAGAGGCATTGTGAAGCAGTGAACTGCAGTGATTTCAGACTTTTTGAGTTTCCTAAAAACAGTCTTCAGTAGATTTAGATGATGTGTGAATGGGTGATTGCGTCAGACTCACCATCCAGTAGAGTCTGACCACGTATTTCCCATAGTTGTTGTAGAGCGGCACATGACCTTTCACCACCTTACACAGTGAGTAGATGTGTTCCCAAGGCCTCCAACCACCTTGTTCTATAGATGTGCAGTTATGCAGTGTCCAAACAATATAGATCTCACTGATGATCCACCTCATTAGCTTGACAGAAGATGAAGGAAAGAAGGGAGGGAAAAGTAATCACAAGGCTAACAATGACCCATCAATCTTTAAATCTATTGGCTGAATCCTTAGTTATCTGAACCATCACTCACTAAATCAATAGGGCTTTGCATTACCCCAGACTAATTCATTTCCTTCAGTCAAATGTCGCCTTTTCTGACATGTCAATTACACTACCCATTTGCTGTGCGATACAGGTTAGCGGTTAGTCAGATCAATCTTTATTAGAAATGTAGAAAACAATAATTGAAAACTAACCTCACTGCAAATCAGATGATCATTGGGGGAGATTAGGTCAAAGGTCGTTTGATTTTCAACAACTGTGAGACCCTAAAATAAAGCACATGGTTGTTTTCATTGTATGTACAGATTGGTACCTTTACATAACAATTTTAGCACCTTCACAGCCAGATGACTGACAGACAAACCTTCTGCACTCAGGTTGTAATACGGTGTGTTGTAGCATCTTTACATATCAGAATCATTCATTTTAATAACACAGTGGTCAACCAGCTGTGTACGACACCCCCTATCCTTAGACCAACATGTCACCTGTTTAAAATGGACATGAATATGTGACCTACTTAATGCTTCTCTACTCATCCCAGGGCCTAAACTGGTCTAACCTCGCCATGATACTCCCAAGATTGTGTCTGCAATAAATATTTCACTACCAAGTTAATAGACTCTACTATGTTACTAATTAAATATGAATTAATGGGTCAGGTGATGGTGAGAGAGATCAGCTGTGGGTCAAGGGGGGTGGGGTTTTCTCCCGTCGTCACAGCAATTCTAAGTGAGAATCAAACTTTAAATTATTTCTGTCAATAAAATCGGCTTTGAAAATACAGACTGATGAAGAACGAGTTTCACTGTACAGCTGTTGCCTGCATCTGCACAGCTGATTGCTTTTGTGATTGGCCCGTGTTCCTCATGTATGAAATTACTGAAATGCTTTTGACATCTTGAGTGAAAAGGCAGCTTGTGACCTGGCAAGGACTAATTCAAAAAAGCAGGAAGCTTTCAGTAATTGCTCAATACTGCACTGAGAGAGGGTAACACAAAAGTGGAGTGATGCAATTAAAACTTCATTGGAAATGACTAGAGAGCAGATTTCCTTAACTACATTTCACACTGTGTGGCAAAGAAATATACTTTATTAATAACGTGTCAATTTTTTTTGAAAATCTATGCAAGTAGTCTATTAGTCCTTCAGTCTACAAAATGGTAAATAACGACAAATGACAAATATTATCTTGAAGTTGGTTAGTTTTTCTGACCAACAATCCAAAAATCCTCAGTATACAGTGATGCTAGAGGGAGTAGAATAACAGCTCTTGAGAAATTGAAACCAGCAAATGAGTATTTTTACATGATACGTTTCTTTAAACATGAATGAATATAAAAAGTATAATCCAATAATTTCATGTCAGTTGACATTAAATATTTTTGTCAGCTCCTGTTTGTTATTGTTATCTTTGACATGTATTGTAATCTCTACATAACCACTTTTGTCATTATTACAGAGCCATGGAATAATTGTCCTCGCTGTCAAATTGGGATAGGTAGACATTTGGAATGCTCTATCCCATTGAAAACTATATCATTAATATTAAAACATGAAGGTTACCTTGTTGACAACAAACTCTGTAGCACGCTTCCAGGAGTGCACTTTCAAAGATGGAGGCAAGGAAATTTTTCCCTCAGGATCTTCAAAAAATGGCTGCAGACAAACGCAAACAAAGTGAACATGAAATACAGAAACACAATGAACAAAGAATCAACATTATGTCAGTGAATTGAAGAAACCATGTATTTTGCAATACACTGTGCAGTAAAGTACATGTTACTGATGGCAAATGAAAGAATAATCTATTAGTTTAAATGATTTTAAACTCTAGATTTACAGCATTGGGACTCTTGTTCGTCTTTGCATCTTCAGCTCCTTTACTTGAGTCCCATTTCTCCTTGTTGACTTCTGCATCATTCCACTCAGGCCAAATGGGGAATCTGCATTTCCACACACCTCGCAGGCTCTCAGAGGAAGTGGCTACCAGGGAAGCTGCTCTGAAATCATGACACATAGCTATTCATCTCATTTGTTCTTGGCTTCCCTTTTTGTCAATATTTAGCAACAGAATTAGACAGCTCAGTACCAGAGATTCAGTCTTGAGTAAACCCACCAAATCCCTGTTTACCCTGTCATAGTTAAATGGATATAAGCTCATATTACTGGCTGTTTTCATCATGATGGCCACAGACAGATAGATAGATAGATAGATAGATAGATAGATAGATAGATAGATAGATAGATAGACAGATAGATAGAAACCTGCCAGAGTTAAAGTATAATGTTCTGTCTCTGTTCCGACTAACAAAACTCCTGAATACTAGCCGCTACTGAGCTTATTTCGCTGATACGTATCTAACGTTAACGCCAGCTACCGTTGACTTTACTCAACGCTAATTGCCAGCGCAAGCCACACTCACTCCGTCTGCCGGTCGGATAAAGACACTTTACTGGAGGACGACTCCTTTTTCTTTGCAGGCGCCTTGGACATTGCACCTGGTGGGATAACTCTGCGGGGTGAGGGAGCAGGCAGCGGTCGGGGAGGCCGCCGGAGGTGCGTCTGTTTGGCCGCGGCTCTCCTCTGCGGAGTTTACGCGTTGCTAGGCGACGGAGCCTTTGAGGTGGGCGGGGCCCTGGAGCTGTTGCGTCACTTGATGCTATGGCGAGGGGCGGGCAGATCTTCCTGTGCACACGTTTATTTGCAGAAAGTTGTGCCATAAATTAAACCTCTGGTCTTACAGTCCCGTACGTAAGCTGACAAAGTGTTAGACTTTCATTAGATTGCAGTCCAAAACAAATCAAGGGCCTTTCTAAAACCGCCCTGATAAAAGGTTAACGGTAAAAGCATCACAACAAAGCTTGCATTTTCCCGAAGGCCATGGTATTGGATTGAATTATATTGCCTCAACTCTGCCGCCTTTTGATGCACATACGGCTCATAGAAGTAGGCTTGTACCACCACTTATGCAGAAACATAAAAATACACTTCAACATAAAAACTTTCTCTAGAATGTATCCTGAAATGCTTTAATGGCTTGATATGGATTGCAGTATTGGCATTGAATGAGAGTTGCTGTAATGCTGGTACACAATACAAGGGGCATACCTCCATCGCATTCCTGCTCTGGTAACAGTTAAGTGTGTGGAAGAGCACAAGCTGTAGTGTTGAGAGCAGTTTGATGACTATCACACACTGTTTCTTGAGTGGAGTCACATGGTCACTCTCTTTTTTACACACAAACACACACACACACTCTGTCGCAATCAAGTTGTACTTCAGCTTTATCTATAGTCCTTTGTGCTACAAGTTTCTTTGGGGGAAAAACTTTTCTCCAACATTTTGTGCACATACGCACATTTTGCATGCCAATTCTTTTTCATATAAAGAGAAACAACTGTACCAAGGGCCAGATTATGTAGACTCTAGACTTACTCGACTAATATTTAGGCCTGCTTTCAAAGATAAATTGATGTTGGCACTCGAAAATTCTTTCGAGTGCAGTCGGAGAGCCTATTGTCACTGTTTTGCAGTAGCATTGTAATACCGACTTGCTGCCATTTTAGATCCAAGTCCCAAGAGTCTATAATTACCTGCACCAAGCATTATTGCTTGTACAGTATGCTAATAAGAAATGTGTTTATAATCCCAACTCAGCTGACTTGATCCAATATGTCTACGTTCCAGCAAAAACCAATACATTTTGTAATATGATTTGGATCATTTGTTTGGGACAATGAAGCATAAATCTAAACCGGTAAACAAAATAGTTAGATTGTATTTGAGCCAAATACTGTGCTTTTAGTATATTGTGCAGACCTCATTTATTCGTTTACATAGTTTGTCTATCAGCAGGTTATATGACTGAATGAATTATATATGATTTAGAGCATGTTGCACAACACCAACATTGCTCCACTGTTTTGTTTTTACATATATAAATACAATAGATGAACAAATTTAATTAGTGGGACAGATAAATAAATTTGATCAGACAATCTAATCACTAGTAGACACCACAAATCTGTTAAAATGTATATTCTATTTTGGTCTTGTAGATTTTCAGTATTTTCACATGTAAACTTAATCTCAACTCCATGTTAAAAAAATTCTTCATATTTCATCTGAACACTGAAAACAGATTACCATCCCTACTGTATGTACAAGAGTGTAGTTCTCTGTCTGATACCATGTTTATAATATCTCACGAGTTGTATAATGCGTGAGTCAACACATTATAAAAAATACATACTGTTAATCAGATTTACATTTTCAAACTGGTGAAAAGACAAAGATTTCTTATATAGTACCGTTAGAGTTTTTTCTGAAATACTGTATTGTCCATCTGTGTCCTTGTAAATATTTGAATGAACAACAAAAGACGTTCCCCTATAATAAACATAACAAAAAAACAGTATTATGGCACATTATTTCAAAGAAAATATGGCATAGAGACAACAATTCATGACAACAATGTGAGATACGATAACACTTTGATAACGCTTAACTCCTGCTTGCTTACTTTTTACACAGTAGTCTAAAGAATAGCTGGAAAAACAAGCATGAGCGTGCTGTAAAAATGATTGTTTAAGGGGCATTATCTATGTTAACTGAAGCAATAGTTCAGAAACACTGAACAATAAAGTGTCTTGTTTCACAGATAAAATGTGGAATGACAAAGAGACCGAAAGAACAGACCAAAGGGACAGAGATTAAGAGGCTACAAGTTTTTTTCTAATTTGTGTTTCTCAACTTTCTGCCTAGTTTATGTGTGGTATAGAGTAGGGCTACACAGTCAGGCAAATATGTGTGATATATGTGCGTGAAACACAACACAGCTCCTGTGGTTTAGAGGTGTGGGACAAACAGCCTGGTAGAGGCAGTGACAACATTTGCGACAACGTCAAGATAAAAATGGGCTTCTATTCTGACGTAGGGAAAGCTACAATGAAGTCAAATGGGCATCAGTGCAGGGAGGAGAAGATCCTGGAGCTTTGAAGACCCCAAAAATGTATATTCCTCTGAGGGGCTGCAGTAGACGGCTGAGAGCCACAGGCGGGTTGGACCCTGCAAAAGAGAGGTGGATGGCCAATGTAAGTGTCAGCAGCAGCCTGACTTGCTCTCAGCAGCCACAGTCTCCTGGTCCAGCTTGATCCGGTCTCCATTGCTCTCCTCATATGGCAAACCTTTGTCGTTAGCCAAGATATTCTCTACCAGGAAACGTGCTGCCTCGTCCACGTTGATGTTGTCCTGGGAAAAGGTCAAAACAGTATGTCAGAGTGGTGATAAGACATTTATTTGTAAAAATATTGTACATGTACACCTTAGCGACAACGCAGTCACTGGTCCTTTTCCTTGATTCGGCTTTCCCATTAGTGCTTGTAGCCAACTAGTCCACTAAACCCCTTTATATGATCCAGCCGGTTATAGCAATAGCTGGGAGACAGATATGGTCTTCAGAGTGCCAATGTGAAGCCAGCAGAGACAAGGTAAAAACCGCCATTTGCTTTTGTCCTTCACACTGTGGTTAAAAGCTGTCATCCCGTGGGTTGAAGAGGTAGTCCATATTAATGGCCTTTCTCCACGCTCTACAGTAACAAAGATGTTTACAAAGAGGCCTGGGCATCAAACAGAGGTTAAGTGTATTTTTGTTCAACTGATATATATTTAAAAAAATGCTTGTATAAAAGAAAATTATTGGGTTGCAAAATCAAGAATTAGAGAAGACAGCCCTTCCATATTTGACTGAGTCAAACATCACAAAACTATGTTGACCATGTTTTGTACCACCTTTTAGGAAGTACATAGTTATAGAAACAGAAATAGAAAGAAAGTTTTGTTGAAAGAATTCCAATCACAGGTCAGTTGAGTTGAACACCAGTCTGACAGGAACACAAACCAACATTTAATTTCACACACAGAAAGGAAATGGTCAGAAAGGCTTTCCACGTACACTCTTCACATGACACAGCACGTGACACAGCTTCAGGCATTTGGAATGAGTTAATTGAACGTTTAGTCTGGCAGCCAAAACCCATCCAAGCATTCCTCAACATGGAAGTATAAAAAATGGCTATGGTTTAAAATGTATTTGTGTTTGTTTGCAAGAGTATTACTGACTCTTTTAAGTTTTTTAGAAGGACGAGGCTGAGTTAGAAAAAGGCACACTAGAGTCTCGTAGTTGAGAAGATGAACATCTGACTTCTTTGTTCCAAGCACTCGTCAGACACGACTGCATCTTTCAAAAGGAGTCATTTATCACTGAACATGAGCTGGCACATGCAGACAACTGGCAGCCTTTTGTGTGTGTGTCAGCCTCGTGCTCTCCCACAGTTACCTGCTGATCACTCTGATATTACAGCATCAAGACTTTGAACCACAGACTAATCACAACATTTAAGTACATCTTTGCATCAATGATCATGATCCCCTGATATAATATTATAACATTGACAGGGGCTATTCTGGATAATGAGTACTTTTGACTTTTTGAGTACATTTTGTTTCCAATAAAACTTACAAAATACTTTTTAACATGTAACATTTTTCATTCGGGAACTTTACTTGTAGTGGAGAATTTTCTTAGTGTGGTATTCATACACCACACCTGTGACACCGTGACAAGTTTAGGAGAAACACTAGAGAACATTATCTTTCAGAGCCATACCCCTCTAACCCTCACAGCTCTGAGCTGCAACATCAATCAACGTCATGCGATACCTTATCATACCAGCTGTCCAACAAATCTTTTCACTGGTGGGAAAGATAAATGTCCATAGATGTTGTGCATGAATGGAAAAGACAGCAGGATTTAAAAAGATAATATGTTTTCACAAATTTCCTGTCACAAAACTTCAGCCATATAATTTGTCAAAAATGTAAATATTTAAGAAATATTGGAGTCCTCATTCTAGTCTCATCTTTATTCTTATACTAATTATCTACAATGTCATGCTGAACACTGAAACACTACATGTAACTATTTCACAATTGCCGCTGTGAAACCAGTGCGATTACACCATTCAGAAGGGGCCTGGCTTCACCGCAGGATAACTTCAGAGGATTTCCTGTCTGCCATGAAGAAGTAAGAGGCCATTCAGTAAAATGGTAAAATGTCTTCACAATAAAAGTTTAGCGGCTCCTTTTATTTTGACTTGGCTCTGTGGGCATTTCAAAGCGGTTCTCACATCTGATTTGCCACAAACACGAGTCACGTTCATGCGTAAAATAAGATTTGAGACCAAGTTTGGGCCATGACACAAGGAGCTTTAAAGATATTCAGCCAGCATTGATATGAGGCCTAACTGGTAATTTAATGCTGCTGAACCCTGAAGTGTAGAGTAACCAAAAATAAAAGAAGCCTGTTAAACATATATCAATAAGAATGTATGTTAAAGTGCTGGGATCTATTTTATGCATACTGTACTGTATGTGCAACTAATAGCTTCTCTGTCTAATGTATTGATCTCTCACCTTAGCTGAAGTTTCAAACCAGCCCAGAAAGCCAGTCTCTTTGCAGAAATTGTCCATTAGGGCTGTGTTGTTGGAGCTCTCTTTCTTCTGGTCGCATTTATTGGCAAGCAGCACTGAGGGGATGGGGTTGCCATTAGCCAGCTTCACTTTGCTGTCCAGGTCATGCTTCCACTTAGAAACTGCCTCAAACGTGGAACCCCTTGTCACATCGAACACCACAAATGCCCCCACAGCCTCTTTGTAGTACACTCGCGTCATGTTCCCAAATCGCTCCTGACCTGGGGGATAGAAGGAAAATTTAGTGGAATATTTGCAAATTTGCATTTGCAAAGCATCTAAAAGCAAGATAAGTAACAAGGTTTGGGTTTGTGGAAGATTATAAAAATATGGATGTGATGAATCCTTACAAGGCAGATGTGATTAAACATCTTGGTCACAGTAAATGGTCAGACATTGAGGATTTCATTCTCATTTCCCTCTCCATTTTTTCACAACTCAGCGAGAGCTCACAATTTTCCTCCTCTCAATGTGGCCAAAAAATTTTGAGGATGGAGATGGTTCCTATTCCATGTACTTTTCCTTCACAAAGAAAGGCAGAAGTAATCTGCCATAATAATTAGCCCATTCTATGTAGTAATTTTATGAAAAAGTCCAAGGTAATATTTCACAAAGGCAAGGCAAGGGGAATTCTACTGATTGTATTTACATCACAACTTCTAAAAAGGTTAATCAGCCAGTGAAGAGAATCTCTCATATTCCTCTGCTAAACAATGATGTAATAAATCAACTCTATTTGAACTGTTTGTTGAATTTTACATTTTATTTTGTACTTGAAGTGCAATTCTTTAAATGTCACCATATCATGGGAAATTACTACAGGTAGATCTAAGGTTTTATGACTGTAGTCCTAAAAAATATAAATGCCCATGGAATTCTCCCTACGTAAATTAAAATGAAACCTTAAAGAGGAAATGGACTCTTGAGGTGAGAAATAATTCCAGGAACAGGGCTCTAACATACCTTCAAGTCTGCCCATATCACTTCACCTGAAGTGTGCACTGAGGCATAGAGCACAGTACTGCATTGGTGGGGAAATTAAATCTGTGATCAGCGGTTCAACTTGAGACTTTCAAGCATAACTGTGGTGAAAAGATCACCACATTGGTATGCTTGAAAGTGCCTCAACTTGCCTTGATTTCTGCCTCAGATCACTTTATCTTTTATATGTGTAATCATATGCACAAAACACCACAATTGCTTTTGTAGTTTTTGTAGTCTGTAGTTTTCCTTAGAGGAAAATCATATCCTAAATTAAAACAATAAAGGCTGGCGATTAACAAATCTGTGTTAATCAATCTCTCAATACTTTCAAACTTCTCCAACGTGTATGTTGCTCTCAGCCTGCAAGACAATTTATCCCATCTGCTCCTCTTTCTTAAAAGAAAGATCACAGATACATACTTTCAATTTTAGGATTGAATTTCCTAAAACTACAAGTTTGGCACTGTAGTTTTTAGCAAACATTACTCAAATAGGATTCAACAGTGCACCGGAAGGGGACTTTTTTCAGCTATTTACAGCAGCAGGACGTTGTTTGTTGGATTGACTCAAAATAAACATAGTGCACAAGTTCATGGTAATGAAGAAAAATGGTCACAATGATGTGTTTTTAATAGTTTGTAAATGTTGTCTATGGCACAGATGAATGAGCTTAAGAATAAGGCTTTGGTTACACAGGCTTTACTTTGATTTTGGTCTTTCATGGGATTTGTTGAAATGAAAAATACAGAATACCATCAGATTTATCATGTAATAGCCACTGTGGTGCACATATTAGTTGGTTACCTCAAAATGCAACCAAAACACATAGTTGGCAAAATTGTCCCTGTGATATTTTACTGGGTGTGTACACAGTTGTGTCAATGTTGCCTGCAGCTAGAAGAACTGAGTACAAACATGAACAGGCGTGATTTAGACAGTCTGGGTTCTAAATGCAAAATGAAAACATTTTCAGACAGAAAGTTGTTAGGATTTCTTCAAAAGAATGAATATTTTTAATTTTAAATCACAAGTGATCATGCATAAGCCTCCAAATATGGTTCCTGTTTTTGAGCTTTTGTATGCCAATATCAGTTATACTGTGTGATCACTCACTATCCTAAACATGATCTTAACATGGTTAAAGGTACGTTAAACTGCTGAGGTAATGTGTTGATTTTTGCTGGTGGGGCGTTCACTGCTTTACATTGGATCACAGATTGCGTCTTTAAAGCACCTGCTCATTTACTTTCTTGTCAGAATCGGTCTCTGCAATTATATCAGGCTTCCAATGACTTGAGGTTGAGCATTTGACGGATTTAACACTGTTCAGATTTAAGAAAGCCTACAGGGCAAGTGTAATTGTACACTGTACTAGACAGTTAACAGCTTCCACTAGAGCGTAGTTACAAAATAAAATGAACCAAGAAAAGGAATGAGGAACTGTGAGCACAGCTTCTCCCAGCATACTTTCACTTTACTGTAGGTACTTACCCAACCACGCAAGGAACTGGAGTGACGTGGCGCAGTGCGGGTGTGAGCGAGAGAGTGAATACACTGTGGGGCCCACAGTCCTCACGGTAATTGCTCATAATTGAGAGTCTAATTTTAGCGGATATAACCCCAGGTGAATTCACCAGAGACACGACACAGTGGGATAAAGAGCCGATAGACTGAAATAAGGCTTTCATTTCCAGGCCTTGTAGAGCTCATTCAACTAGCAGAGTTGAGGTAAAGGCAGATTATAGAAAGAAATAACCGTTTTAATCATTTTCAAGGCACTTCTTTTTATTCTATTGCAAGGTCTGACTGAGCTCACATAATGTTTCGCCAGAATGGAGTGACTGAATAGCATTGACCACAGGGGAAAGAGCAAATATTTTAAGCTAAAGGTTACATTATTTCATATTATATTGAGCTCAATGAAAGAAACTTAATCTTGTCACAATAACAGACAGATGAGCAGACCTTTTATTGTGAATTGACTTTCATAACATCCAAAACGGCTTTTGTGCTACGTTGAAACCATTGACAAGCGTTTGGACAGTGGCTGGAAAAGTCTTTTTTGTCTGCTCACCTCGGACAAGGAACTGGTTTACATAAGGTGCAGAATTGCAAGGTTGCCCAGCACACAATGACCTGCCCAAAAACACATGTCTATGCTTTATGCAGACAGTATAATTCTTTAACTCTTCCGACTCGTGTTTTGAATTGACCAAGAAGCTTATCAGTGCTGAGAATAAGTGTGATCATTCATTTATTCTAGGAACTGAGGACAAACTGTTCAATAAACACTGAAGAGGCCATGACAGTGCGTCACTGTCATGACCAATTCACTTGATATGTCCAGTCCTTATTTGTGAGGCGATGAGTACGCACGGCCAGTCTCTGGGTGTTAACCTCACTCCTCCTGGGAGAGAACTGGCTGGATGGAAAAGGCTCCTATGGGGTGATTATATCAATCAATATCACCGATTGCAGTTGCACACGTGCAAGTACATGCACGCTCACACATACACATTTGACTGTTGTAGGCTGTAATGAGTTATTTGGGGTATTGATATAGTGTTGTGGTTCCGAGCTGAAGTCATTAACATTAAATTGACAGGAAGTCCCATGATGCCTGACCTTTAAAGTGTCATAAGTAAGTCAAAATAATCATTCTGCTGCATTTACCAAACATAGTCCTGTTGTTGAAGAACAACTGTTGTTGAAGAACAACAGGACTAGTAACTTTTTTTCATACATGTTCATTGAAATCTAATGTTGTGTATCATTGATGCGTTTTTAATATTTTTTTGTCAACAACTGAATTCTGTGGCACAGAGGAATAAGCTTTATCAGTCTATTGATAGACAGGCCATGTTAGCAGGTTCAGTTCATTGTCAGTCTTGGTAATTCTATTGGATTTTTTGACAACATGAAAAACAGAATTAGGGCTGCTACTAATGATTTTTTTTCAGCATTGATTAATCTGCCAATTATTTTTGCAACATATCAAGTAATACTTTGCTTATATAATGTCCAAAAATTGTTTAAAAAAATGCCCTATAATTCCAGCATAAGGTGGACTCAAATGTCTTGTTTTGTCCAACCAGAAAAAGAGATATATTCAGTTTACCATCATGTATGACAAAGAAAAGCATCAGGTCATCACATTCAAAAAGCTGTAACCAACACATTTTTCATTGCAGCTCTATATAGAATATCACCGGACTTATCCTTTAATGCTATATAACGGTGAAACATGGGAATTCAATGAAGCAATTTACATTTTGATTGATCTGTTTTCATTTTATATATTTATACAGTTAATAATAACTGTGCATTTTCTGGCATTGACTGGGCGTAAAATAAATTATTTTCTATCAGTAAATCTAAACCAGCTCTCAATCTGTCGATATAGTAAATCACGTCTTTTTTGTCACGTCTTCACTCCACGTTTCTGTTGCCTCCCTGCTCTAATTAGCGAGCTGTTTTTTGAGTTTTGCAATTCCTACAGACAGAGGTCAATAAGGGTGGTAGATTAATGAATATCAATTTAAGGTATTCATACTTTGGTGTATTACTTTGGCGTTATGTTTTCTTTTCACTGTTTTCATTATAACATTGCTAAAGAAATGTGTGTCTTTCTAAATAAGAACATAAAATGACACTAAAAACATTAATGAGTGTCATATGTTGCTAACCCAATCACCATGAAACACAGGAATGGAATGAGCCGTCTGAACAATGGAGTATTTACCCACTGCATGCCACAGAGGAGCATGAGACTGCAGGAGAGAACAAAGACGTGTGCTGCTGCCTCAAACGCTCCACATGCCTACAAACTAAAGAGAAGTACGTCTGATTCTGTCCACAAAGAGAGACAGTGAACTATTGTGCAATACCACAGACTCAGTATACCACACTGATGAGCACTGATGCATGACCTTAAGTACAATTAGGCATTCTGGGTATGAACGCGTGAATTTTTTTCGGAAGTCTGCAGTCACAGAACTACTTGATGAAAAAGAAACGTTTAGTTACAGCCACTGTATCATCTCTGCTTGTTGTGTGGGAGAAACAGAAAGAGAAGTCCCATCATTATCCATAGCCCTAGCAACCCCTGCTTCCTCTACGGTCGTACATATCGCTATCCTGTGGGTGGGTTACCATAGAAACTGTCCAAGCCAGACACGGCAGTAGCAACAGCAGCAGTCTCTGTCTGTTGTTAGGAGGCAACTGGCTGTGAAACTTCCCCACATGTCCTCCCAACAACTAAAATAGCAAGGAGACAGGAGTACAGGGTCCAGTCGTTAAGGTAGTGTTAAGAAGGGGCTTCAGAAGAGAGCCTATGAACAACACATGACCGGCACGTTCAAATTCCACTGAGCAGCATGTGAGAAGTGACTTACTACGGCTTACTACGGCCTTTAGCGCTGGGCGGAATCTGAACTGAGGGAAAATCCCCCACCTTTAAGTTTTATAACCCTCGTTTCCCCTCACATTCAACTGCAGGGTTGGTGGGGGCCGATCAACATAAAGCCTTGGCACAAGGTTTTAGGAACTTGGCTCAAAACAATAATATTTGTTGTAGAATTTTAAGTAGAATTATGACACATTCCAAAGACTTGAAAAATCTCCACCAAGGAGCGAAAGTCGAAGCCGTGGTGGCCCAACACCTTACTGAGACACGTTATATTGGTTTCCCCTTTTCATTTATATTGTGTTCTCTGCTGTTTGCAGTTCACTGAGTGTTCTTTGGAGCCATAATCCTTTGCTCGTTCAATGGTGGTGCAGTGTGTTCTTCACATTGTGTGTTTGAAAAGGTCTCGACAGTGACACCTTTAGTATGTGCAGTTCTAATTGCCAAATGGAGCTAAATTGCTTGGCAGTGATCAGGTTTTGCTCAGCAGTTCCCATCTAGCTGAAACAATTAGTTAATGAATCTGTTAGACTACTGACAGAAAAATTAATCTGCAACTTTATAATCAATTAACCGTTCAAATAATTGTTCAAGCAAAAGGCCTAACATTACATTGTTTTACTTTCTCATTTGGGAGAATATGGTGTTATCCTTTGTCTTATGTGACAGTAAACAAACAAGCAATTTGTAGACGTCACCTTGAGTCCTAGGAAGGTGTGATTGGAATTTTTAACTTTGTTTTATTAATAGCCCAAACAATTCACTGATCAGTTGAAAAAATAGTCAACAGATTAGTTGATGTGTTTTCCCCCCCAACCTTTTTGGTTTATGAACCCTTAAAAAAGTAATTTCTACTTGGACATAAGGTGTGAACAGGTCCAATTTTGCTTAATTTGAAAGATTTTCAGATGCCAGTACAAAAGGTACAGTAAATGTATCCAGTATTGTATTTAAAAAAAAGCAAATGCTAGAAAGAAGTCAGAAAAAAGAAAAAGAATTATGTGTAAGACAAATAATCTTTTTTTTTTTTTTTTACTATCCCCTTAAGAATCTTATGACCTGTCAGATTTATCTTGAGACCTCTTGGTTGGGTGTAAAATTAGGTTTTCATGACAGGACTGTGGGTTCGCAATGTAATGCAACCACTTCAGACATCCTGTCAATGTGCTACCTCCCACTCCTCCAGGAATGCTTGGTCCTACAAGGTGCAGGCTTTTTTTTTTTTTTTTTTTTTTTAACACTATATGCCATGGTGGTAATCATCCTGTCCACTGTCTTAGACAAATCCAGGAGAGAGTAGCAATTCTGGGTGAAAAGGGGTGGGAAAACCGCAAGCTTCACACAGACTTCCATGGTGCCCCCATCTTGTACAAGCCTCTGATTACTATCATTCCTCCCAGACTGTAATTATTATTAAGGTTGGTAAAAGACAACGCAACTCCGAAGTTGCTCTCAGTGTTGGCAAGAAGATAATTCCTCCTCCTTTTCTGCACGATTAAATGGCTTAATGGCTGGTCTTAATGACTTGGCAAATATACCTCCAGCTTTCACTCTTTCACACCCACATTTCATTACTTATTTTATCCTCGGCGTGTCCTCAGGCCAGGCCTTGGTGTAGGTGTAAATAATGAGGTTTAGTGTCTGTGTCATCTAACCTCAGACTTTCTTTCTGGTCAGAGTGTGTGTGCGTGGAAACGGTTCTGTTCCCCCAATTTTTGCAAGTGGGTTCCCTGGTTGGAATATCAGTCTAAGTGTGTGTGTGTGTGTCAGTGTTTTATTTACCCTCGCAGATCTTCTGATCGGATGCTGTCTGGCTGTGACAGGCAGACGGCTTTCCCTGGCACTCAGTCACAGATGCCCCTGCACACTGAGCTCATGCTGCCAGGGCCCAAGTGACAGTGGGGAGTGTAGCCCACACTGCCAATCAGTCGGTGACAGACATGCAAGTTGTTGTGATGACCCCTCCACACACCCAACTGTCCGCTCCCTTTCTGTCACTGCTGTAAGCGATGGAATAAATATAAAACAGCAGTCTTCTAACCATCTGTCCCGAACTGTCTCAGCATATGAGGTTTGTTTGATTGAGGGAGAGGATGGACCTGCACAACCGTGGCGACGTTAAAAAGTATGAATAGAACATATCTAGAGGCAGACTAAGTTAGTCTAAGTCCATTTAGTACAAAACTCCCTATTGTCGTTGAAAACAGCCTGTATGGACAGGAGAAACTATTACGGATACCAATAACTCTTTCATTGTACACGCAGTATGGGTATGTGGGTTTTGTTTTAAGACAGACTTGAAAAAACGTGAACATATCCTTTAATCAGAGCTTACTTACGGTATATACACAATGGATATGACCCATAGCAGCTGACTTTGAAGGTAGAATCAAAATTTCAGACTCAGGCAATAAAACATTTTACCGCAAGGCCGGAAGAGAGGCTTTAACTACCACTTTTGGCCGAGACTATCTGAACAGTGTGTACTAGAAACAGTCCCTATTCTCTGTGGTGCAGGCTGAATCACTTGCACATGTCGATTTTCGACCATCACGAACATTTTGGAAAAACTTTGGAAAACATTGTTTATCCATCTCCATAATTGTTAGTTGCAGCCCTATATTCGTGTATCTTCTTGAACAGTGTAAACATATTCTTCACACATAGAAAATCCTTTGGCCACACTCCTCTGCGACCTTCTCAGAGAATGATTAATTACTCCTACTGTGCCCCTCTGCACATGTGAGATCATGATTGTTGTTGCTGACTGAACAGACAATACAATTTGCAATTGTAAGCTGTCACGATTTAAACAATGCCACTGCTTATTATAAGTACAGCAACATCACTTAATAAATGTCCAAAACTAAGGCCACTAAGAGCATAAGAAGGTCCATAGATATATAACTGTTGGCATTTTCATGAAAGAACACACACACACACACACACACACACACACACACACACACACACACACACAGGCCCTGAGACCATGTGATCTCATTACAGTATCCGCTAAAAATTGGCCTTTTGAATTACAGTGTTTGCGACCAAGCAACTCCACAAACCCCAATGTCAGATATATATATATATATATATATATTTGGCGAGGAAGATTCTCCAGATCACACATGAAAAGATAGAGGCTAACGGGACATCACAGCCACCCCTCACCCACGTTACACCCTAATTCCCACTGATTCAACTGTAGTGCCTCTGTCAGCTCCGGTGGACACTTGTGATTTAAAAAAGAAGTTAGTCATTTTGTTTGCCTGCTTCTCATCTCCGCTCACTTCCTCCTTCACCTGTCCTCTCAAGCGTATCACTCTCAGACTCCTCTGTTTACAGTGTGATATTTCTGTGCCCGGAGAAGACAAACTGTTTGAGGGAGTTTGAGCAGGGCTGCCTGCATGCGAGAAACTTATTTACACTGCTCCGATTTCTCTGGGCTTGCTTACCCAAGCTGCTGGAATGCACCAGGTTGTTGGTGTGTGTGTGTGTGTGTGTGTGCGTCTGCCAGGTTTAGAGACTTTGAGGGAAAAGTTACCGAAAGTTTCCTGATATCCTTTCACAGATATATACAGGAATCACATGAGACATTTGAAGAATATCACAGTGACACTGCAAAATGAACAACAGCATGAGAAGAAAAAAAAAGAAAAGATAAGGGCCAGTAAAGTCACTTACAGATATAATCCCTGGAGAAAAATATTACAAGACTGCTGAGTTTGGCTGTGTGTGTGTGTGTGGGGGGGGGGGGGCGGAGCTCAGTCGGTAATAACAACGTGACCTACATACCACTGACAATTATGAGCTGCTGTGATCATCAAGTGGAAAAAAAAAAAAGACAACGAGCACACATGATCAGCCGGTATTTTTTTTTTTGTTGTTCCTTGCTGGGAATCCCTCTCCCTGTGGCCTGGGAAGTTCAGATCTGACATCACAGGCCCAGTCCCCCCACCACCACCACCACCACCACCCTGGAAACGTGCGTGTAGTTTTTTGGTCGACTATCAAGATGCGAAGTATGCGAAGTAGCGATGTCTCTCTAAACTCTCGAAAAGGCCTCGTCCGCGAAAGTGAAACTTCCCCCATCTGTGTCTCACACACACTCCACACACACACTCCATACACACTCCACACACACTCCACTCTCTCTCCACGCTGATCCACGGGCTCGGGGCTCGGGGCCGATCCGCGCCGGCTGCTTCCCTTACCTGCGATGTCCCACAGCTGCAGCCGGACCAGCGTTTTGCTGTCCCAGTTGATGACCTTGAGGGCGAAGTCGACCCCGATCGTCGCCCGGTAGTGCTGCGAGAACAGCTGGTGCACGTAGCGCTTGATGATGCTGGTCTTCCCGACGCCCAGCTCGCCGATCACCAGCACTTTGAACAAGTACTCCTTGCACTCGGACACCGAGCCCCCGGCCATGCTGACGCCGACGCCGACTTCTCTTACTCGGATCTCAGGAGAGCTCCTGCTTCCTCGCTCGTGTAGGCTTTCCCGGCGGGACTGGGCAGGTCAGAGGGCTGAAGGGGGCCAGATGCAACACAGATTTACATTTGTCTGCCACCCACCCCCACACCCCTCTTTCTCCTCCTCCTCCTCCTCCTCCTCCTCCCGATGCCGCTCAGCAACCACCTGATAAGTCATAGGACCCGGAAATGTAAGAGAATATGTGCAAAGTTCCTCGTGTGGCTGCGATGTCAGAAAAGCTTTTGTTCCCCCCTTCATTCAAAGCCCCCGGACTTTGTCATGTAAAGACTCATTAATAT
This sequence comes from Lateolabrax maculatus, assembly GCA_031216445.1. Taxonomy (NCBI): domain Eukaryota; kingdom Metazoa; phylum Chordata; class Actinopteri; order Acropomatiformes; family Lateolabracidae; genus Lateolabrax; species Lateolabrax maculatus. Next base: position 10,101,101 of record CM062212.1, on the reverse strand, counting down.
CAGTTGATCATCAGCCAGAGATGATTGTTCTTTTTTTTTTTCTCTCTCTCTCCCCTTCTTTTTAACAAAGAGACAAGCCATCCGTTGTGTGTTGAATTCATGGGAAAGTGGGGGGGAAATAGCCCACATTTGAATAAAAAAAATAAAATAAAAACTCCTCTTTGAGTAGGCTATATGTTTGTGTATGTAAGTTTTTTATTGATTTTTTTTAAAAGTCCAATTAACTTGTTAATTAAAAATAAAAAAAAGACACACCCTTTTTTACTGAAAAACTCCAGAATCTATGAATATGCAATTATTTTTTTTATTTCAAAAGTTTAACTGCAGGACACAAGATGTCTCTTACTTCACTGAAATGTCCATTTAGCGCATTCATGTGTGTGTCGGAGGTTTCAAGTTTCCATATCACACATGTGAAAGTTTAATACTGGGCCAGGTAAAAAAAAGTTGTGATGACACAACATCATGCTCGTATATATGGACATGTCTTCAACTGAGTTTTAAGGTGAGCTCAGAGCTGAATGAGAAAAAGGGTAATTTAGTGTCAAACTCTGCACAAACATCAAAGTGAAGTAACAATAAGCAAATCATAATTTCACTTGAGAGGCCTTGAAATCCTTCATTGCCCATGATTGGAAACATTGGTATAAACTAATATTGATCCAGCTTGGTAAGTCTTGGGATTTATGCACCTAATGACAACCCAGTTTTCAGGCTACTGTACGCAGTAATCAGTCTTCTTAATATAAATTGTTTTTATTTTACAGCATTGTTCAGCTTGCCCAAAACATAACGGCCTGTTTCATTCTAGATTTGACAGTGTTTAACAGGAGGCATCCTTGTATATTTTACATTGGTTAAAATCGTTTAACAACTTACACTATAATTGACAAAAACATTTGGAAATACAATACAATTGCACTATGTACTGTATAGTCTTGTACTCTGAAATAATTTGCATTCTTATTGATAAAGAACTAAGAAACTTAACCTCAAGTAAACTACTTAAGTTCATAATGCAAGATTTAAGCAAAATTGAAACATGTATAATCTCATTACAAGAAGCAACTAATCATTGGTCACTTTTACAACTGAATATTTTCAAGAGGATACAGTCGACTCAAGTTAGATTAAAAGTTACCCAAAAACCAAACACACTGCTCCTTGACAAGTATCTGAGGACAGTTTCAAAATGTATAAACTTTTTTTTCTGTTGACATTCTAAATATAGAAACATTTATCAGTATTACAAACATACCACCTGTGTGAAAAACAAGAGATTGCTTACAAGTATTACAAACTCTGAGAACTTGTACAAGTACTGTGTTTTCCATTACAATGACACAGCAAACTCCGAAAACATGAGAAATATCAACACGGCAGGGAAAGCTTCTTTTGTCACATCCCATGCTCAGAAGACTTGCTCTCGGGGTTATGATTGAGTGTAAACTGAATAAACAACATTGCCATCATCTACAATCACGCTAACCTGTATCAGCTACATCTTAAAAATTGAAAGCAGGGATGTAGGTCGAGAACAACTTTGATTGGCACATTATATATCATACAGAGCAAGTCTTCAGCAGAATCTCAGTTTAGTGGTAATATTTTTGGGATGTTGAGCACACCTCGCAACACATAAAAGTAATATTCAACCAACTTACTGCACTTTTCTAGTTAAATTATCTCTTTGTAATATTTAAATTGCAATGGGGTCGGATGAGAGAAAGCTAAGGTGAAATTAATTAATGAAAGAAGGCGAAAAAAGCAAATCGTTTTTACGATGCAGCTGCCCCTGCTACACCCATGAAGAGATCTGTGCAGCAGAGGGGAGCAGAGCTAATCAAAACTGGCGTGAAATGCACTTGAGCTATTGCAGTCCTTAGAGCCAGTTTGGTCTCCAGTAGTATTCTACAGTGCACTCTGCACATATTTACACATGGAATTGTGTTTCTCTTTCCATTTGTTTCTAGACCACTTAATTGCACCGCCACCATGAGAACCACAGCTACATCCTTTAATGAGTCTCAGTGTTGCTTAATTCATCAACATTTGGCACGAGAGCTGACTAGTTTTGGCACTGTTCCCAGTTTTACATTTTATAGAAAGGCTTTGTGCATTGACAGCCCTTCGAAAATGTAAGCACTCACGGATGATTCCTGGTGTTCTTTTCTACTTATAGTTTTAATTAACCCCTTAATGATTAAAAGCAGAGTAATAAATACAAGCAAGCAAATGAGAGAGCGAGAAATAAATGTTAAAAACTTAAAACGTTAATAAAATAATGTCATTGTACAGTATGTATCTGTATATGTTTGTGTGTGTGTGTGTGTGCATGAACCTGTATGAGGAAATGCATGTCTGTGTGATGCACAAGTGTGCTGACAGCAACTGTGTCAGTACCTGTTTTGCACTCACAGTGTTGAGGAGCTGTGTGCGAAGTCTCGGAGGATGTCTGAGGTGTAGACTGAGCTCGGAGGGCTACCGAGCATCGATTCCTTGACGGGGGAGCTGCTGACAGACTCCCCCGAACACACAGAGTCTCTGAAGGGGGAGGGGGGTGACAGAGCTAGGGAATCCTCCAGAGTTGGCTTGTTCTGAGTTAAATCCTCGCCTTCCCCGTCCTCCGCCTCCCCCTCCTCCTTGGCATCATAAATGTAGCTGTGTAAGAGGTCCAGATCCTCATCCTCGGGCCCCTCCTCTTCAAACACCCCCAGCAGTGGGGCCAAAGGAAGCTGAGAGGGTGTCAAGCTCAACTGCTCATTGGCAGGGATTGCCTCCCTGGCGGTGTAGTCACTCAGTGCAGGGACGTGGGAGCTGTGTGTGTCCACCACACCCCCCTGCAAGTGCTCTGCGGTGCAGCCCTTCAAGTGAGAGGGCAAATAAGAAGCCGGCTTATCTAAATCAGACTCCAGCCCTTGCATCTGTCCAGAGCAAGTCGGAGTCCAGAGGGGGCGCTGCGCATCGCCCTCGTTGTCCTCCTCCACCAGGTTGTACAGGGGCTTAGCGCCACGCGGTTCTTGGGGGAGATGGGGATCTGTGCCAAGGTCGCAGGTGGAGGGCTCACAACTGTGGGGGTCGGGGGTGTTAGTTAGGGGCCTGATGACCGCCGTCTGATTCAAGCCGGCTTCCTGTTTCCTCACATGCACAGACAGTCTGTGCCACACATTCCCCCCCCTCGGAGGGTGTCTTGCACCTGATTCAGACCATGACACAGACTTGCCATTAGAACTATGAACGAGATAAAGACCCAAGTTACTATCACAGGAAACCAGGGGGTGGTTGCAGAAAAACAATATTAACATAGCAGCAACATAACACAACAGAGCAACAGCATTTCAACATTTCTGATGCATGTTAAAATACGTTTTGACCACATGACTCGACATTAACAGCTTTGCTGAGGGGTTCACTAGCTCTAAAGAACATTACATTTATCGACCGTGGCACTTCACAAACATAGTGATTCATAATGTGCTGCAGACAGCATTATGATCCTCAAACTGCTTTAAACATTGAGTTTAGGGAATTAGGAGCCATCTAGCTCATTTCCTCCCGTCTTAACTATTTGCTTATATAGATAAAGTGGGACACATGCATTTGGAATAAGTATTTCAGTGAGTGCCTGAACTGGCCTGAATACGACACAGAGTTTAGTGCAGAATGAGCTAGGACTGGCTCTAATGTGATTAGTTAGTGAGGTTGGGAGGGAAGGGGCGTTCATGCTGAGAAAAGTTAAATGTGAGGTTAATTCAGGATAAACCAAAAGCAGCAGGGTGGCAGATCTGCTTCTTGGAGGGCTGCAGTGTCAAAAACATATTTTTCCAGTGCCAGCTCAGGAGTGACTGGATGACAGAGGCAAGTGATTCCCTCAATTCTTCAGATACTTGAAACTGCCAGAGAAGCTTTCTTGTTGAATTCAAAAAACGACTCAGCAAACTCAAACTGAGGGCCAACCAAATTGCTTGCTACATTTTTTAATTAGTATTTCACTATTCAGCAAAATCAAGCATAATTCAGTGCAATAGCTTGATAAAATTAACAAAAGGTTTCCACACAACCTTCCACAACAACTCCACCTCTTTTTTTTTTTTTTTTTTGCTGTAATTTCAGTTTTAAAACTCACTGATTTTCTTTATGATTAATTTTTGATCATCTGGCTGGTGAATCTGGTCTAACTTTCTATAATTGTATTTAATAATAAAATATGTTAGTGTCTCAGTTGACAGTGCAGCTCTCCAGGAAAAGAATTGAATGACCCCCATGCCAAAACATTTGCCAGCCTTGACACTTAGCAGACAGTATGCTGCTCAGTTTAGAGGGGTTAAAGGGTTAGGAGATTAGAAAGGCTGCATTACAAGGGTGAGAGACAACACGTGAACATTTGGGATCACTCGCATACTCTGCCCCACTCCTTACTTTAGACACCTGTCCGTGTGTCACTGCTGTGGATCTCAAAAAAGTTATATGCAAGTCTTATATGTAGTTTAAATGTGAGAAATCTACACTTTAATCATCACTGACATATTAGCATGGCCTGTTGGCTTTAAATCAATGACAGCAAAATGTCCCGCCTTGAGTAATCTGTTAAATTGATATTATTTCATTCTCAGGGGAGGGGGATGTGCCATATAAATCAGTATTCACTGGTCCTAAATCTGTGTATCAGTTCACATAGATAGGGGTACTAAAAAACTTAAAATTGGACCATTAACACCATGCATGAACACTCAAATATTCCTGTGATATCATTAAAAGATAAGCACTGATTTATTTTAAAATAAAATGCCAAAAGATAATCTTTCATTCATTGCACCATCTGAGTGTTTATGCATCTTATCATTTTGTCTCTAACCAGTCAGCCCAGGAAACAACATAGAATCTAGAGAAATGAACAACGTAAAAGATCACTCACTTGGCATTGCCAGATCCAGGCTTCTTCCGGCGGAACATGTTGAGGAAGCTGTTGCTCGCACATGGAGCCGCAGACTTCCCATCTCCAACGTGCATTCGGACCACATCAGAAGTGGTGAAGGCGCTCCGGACGTTCCTCTCCGGTTTGGCAATGATAATGTATATCTTAGGTGTGAACATGCACCCCAGTGCCACCGTTACACTCAGGCTGACAGAGAAGGATGTGGTTATGATCTTGTAGTTGGAGCCAAAATAGATGGGCACAAAGGCCAACCAGATGATGCAGGTAGTGTACATTGTAAAGGCAATATATTTAGCCTCATTAAAATTGGCCGGGACGTTCCGCGTCTTGAAGGCATAGTAGGTGCAGCTCATGATCAGCAGGCCGTTGTAGCCCAGTGGCGCCACCATGCCTACGTTGCTGGTGTTACAGATGAGGTAGACCTCACGTATGCTTGGGTAGGACTTGATGGGCTCAGGAGGCTCCAGGATGATGAGTGTGATCTCCAGAGTTAGCTGCACGCTGATCAGCATAAAGGCGATGATCATCTGGGCCCAGGCGCTCATGAAGCGGGGCTTCCTGGTGCAGATCTTCTTCTTGCTGCCCGCCAGAATGCGGGCAATGCGGTTAGTTTTGGTCACCAGCGCAGAGTAGCACATGGCAGAGGAAAGGCCCACCAGGAGTCGCTGCAAGTAGCAGGAGGTCACCGTAGGATGGGCGATTAAGGTGAATGGACAGATGTAGCCCATGAAGATGCCTGCCAAGATGATATAACAGAGTTCTCTGCTGGAGGACTTAACCACAGGCGTATCACGGTACTGGATGAACACAAAGGTGACAAAGGAGGTGATCAGGATGCCCACACAGGAGAAAGCCACTGCCACTATGGATTCCACATCTGCCCAGTCAAGATACTTCAGAGGCAGGGGCTGGCAAACTGAAAAGAGCGGAGGAGATGTCAGGTTAATCGTTTGTTGGCACTGTTTTACATTGTTTTGAATGGAAGGTACATTAAAACAGGTGAGAAGAACCCCTGAGCAGACTGTAGAGAGGTGGGAGAGAGAAGAGCATTTGGAGACACAATCAGGTGTGTAGCAGAGATCAGAGTCTTCCAAGATGACCTAAAATTGCTCAGGAACTAATTTGCATGTGTCATCATACACATCCCAAAGCTCCAGTTCTGTCAGATTTCTCTCTCATTTTTCATGTCATGCCAAATGTGTGTGTGGAGACACGTGGGTATGTGTGTCATGACGCACTAGTTGCATCATCCAACACGCAGAGGAAGTTTATAAAGCTTAATGGGAGAAAACTGACATCCCTAGACTTCCCCAGCTTAACACTCCATAAATTACAGGCTGCTGCTAATAGCATTACAGTCACTGCCATCACAACCAAGGCTATGCATGGAGAAACTTACTTCTGGTCTACATTGCTAACTCAAATCAGGAGATATCTGAAATTTTAAAATAACTTGTTGCCTCAGGAAGATTGGACATTTTCAACACAAAATGTGGCACTAGTAAGGTACTTATGTGAATATGAAGATGAAAACCAGTTGTTACACTGGGGTATTATTTAAAAGCACTTCTGCCAAAGCACACTGAGGCACACTTGAATGGAAAGTGTATGAAGCGCACTGCAGTGAACTGTTGCTTGTTTTCTTTTGACCACCCACCCAGTTTGGCTTAGTGAGGCACCAGCCACACTGCGTGCAAACGTACAAGGGTGGCAAAGATGAAATGCACTTATCTGTATCTGCTCTTACACAATCCTCAAATCCCTTATTCCTCTAAAACCTATACTGTCATATCTAAGCTCTGGGAAGACCTTTGAATAATTCAAAATTCAAAATTCTTCTCCTGCTCTACATTGTCTCTGAGCAAATTCACATTTAACTTCAAGGAGAAACAAGTACCACAATGAAATTATCTTAAAAAAGGAAGGTATTTAAAAAACAAATCCTGCCCTAAATGAGCAAATGAGTGAACATATGGACAGTACAACCTCACTCTATGAATAGGATATCAACTCTCTCTATTACTGTAGTATTCTCCAGATAGGGACATGTAATAAGAGTAAAAGGAGAATTTCTTCCTCGACAGACTGCTGAAATTTATCCCCAAGCCTCTCATGGCAGTAATAGGATTTTACACCTGGGAACTGAGAGCTCCTCTCAACTCTATAAATCGCTGTCAAAACAACTACTGGGTCACAACAAGGCAAAGAGCAGGGAGGAGGGAAGTGAGCAGTGTCATTTTTGGGGGGGAGTAGTGTGGAGGCAGAGAAAGCTAAGAGAGCAGGGTCATAGGACCTGGATGATGAAAAGCATCAGTGAAAGGAGGTGCCAGGGTGTGAAGTACGAACGGGCTTATGGGGGAGGATTATTTTTGACATCACAAAACAGTCTGAGAGAAAGGGTTTGTCCTGTTTCAGTGAGAATGGGGTTATAAGATATAAATGCCCTATCAAGGGAGCAGCAAAAACGTAGGTCAACTAGGAGCAAATGCATGAAATTAGTGAATTTATGAGGGTTGATTAAGGGGTAGGAAATAGTGAGTATGGGTATGAGTATTAAAACAAAAAATAAATCTTATCAGCTCAAGACTGTCTGGTTTTGTCTTTCCTACCTGCCAGGTCATCATCGGGCCACCATCCCAGCTCACATGCCTTGCAGGTAAACTCATCCTGGACGTACTCATTGTCCTTGCATGTGGTGCAGATCCAACAGCAGCTCACTTCGCCTTTCCTGATAACCTGCACGCAGAGAGGCCAGACATCAACAATGTGCAGTCACGAACATCTTAGTAACCAGTCACAACACTAATCAAGCCATGAATAAAAGCACATCGCACCCAAGGTAACCTAAATAAGTAATCAGCATCAAGGGGAAATCAAAGACGAGGATACGTTGGCGCAGCTTTTTTTTTTCTTGAGCCCCAGACATATAAAACAAGGCCAGCTGCTTTTACATTCTGCTCCCAGAGAAGCTGTTACTAGCAATGTGATATGTAAAGCAGGGTGATAAGTGGGGCAGGAAACAATGCAGATAGAGGGGGAAGCATGAGTTGCCAGGAGAGAGGATGCACCTTCCCTCAGGGCGACTTAGTGTATAGCTTCTGTAGACAGAAAACACTCGGCTCCAGATGAGACAAATCAGGGCATTTCTTCAGACTGGGTTAAATACCTGTTTTTATTATTTACTGTCCCCAACTGGCCTTTTCCTCAGCCAGGAGAATGAAAGGCACAGGAGACAATTGGTTCACCTTATGCACATTAAAACTTTAGTTTTTTACTCAGAGCCTTGAGAAAAACATGTGCTAGTAAATTCTATTCTCCTTCATGAAGTTTTTTACATAATAATTAATTGATGAAGCAGGATTGTAAAATCTAGGACGTCAGAGTACAGTTTACTTGCCAGCTGAGAATGCATTGGATTATTACCAAAGAGAACAAATGGGAGGCGTCAAGATTCATAGCAAGAATGGTGCATCACATCCAAGCGGTGACATAGTTACCAGTAAAAAAAAAGTTATTTGAGAGCACAGGGGAAATACCATCTCCATTTTAACTGATTGCCCTCTCTAGGCCTATTTTTAGCCTAGCAGTGTGGATCTAGGGATGGCAATGTCGGTTGGTCAGTCGGTCTAGTTTGGTCCAAACAGAAATATCTGAACATGAACTACTTTTCTTTTGCACATACATTCACGGTTCCCACACGATGTACCCAAATGACCCTGGTGATCCCTGGGGGTTTCTTCTAACATCACCAGACATTTTTGGTTTATAGCGACATGTCTCAACATCTATTGGATGGGTTGTCCCTCCCAGGATTATTTGTAATAACTTTGGTGATTTCTTACAGGAAAACTTTAACATTTTGGAAAATATGCTTATTCGTGTTATTGCAGGGACTTAGATGAGAAGGCTGATACCAATAAAGATGCCGCCAGCAGCAAGCTCACTAGGCTCAGCCCAAAAACTGGAAACTACAGTTAGCTCAAAGTCCCACTGTGCCTAAGTGCAGCCTTGGAGAGTCGCTCGCATGGTGGTAGATTCTTAGTGTTGTTATGAGACTTTTTTCCTCAAAGACAACTTGGAAAATGTATTCTTCAACGAGGACACAAGCATCCCACTTGAATGTTGGCAAACTGATAAAGACCAAGTAAACCCAGTGAACCGGTTGTGTCTGCCTGGCCAAACTCATCTCCTAAAAAATAACTAGTTAGAGCAGCTCAGTGTTAAATTTTCTCTGTTCGTATTTACTTATATTAACACTGGCACAGTGTTGAATCAACACTTCTACATAGTTTTTCGACAATTCCCAGAGAGACACGCAGCAAATTCTCCACTGTTTCAGACTTAATGAACACTGGCAGAGTTCATTTAATGCTGAATAATTTGCTCTAAGGAGGATTTGAATCCCTACCTTGATCTGTCCTTTGGAGCAGGGCTCACTGCAGACCGAGCGGACCATGTCGGTACTGTTCATCCACAGCTTGTTGTCATCCATGTTTAAGATGCCCTCATGCCAGGAGCCCACGTTTATGTAGTCATAGCGACCATCGCCCACATTCTGTAGATTCATGATGTCATACCTGGATGGACAGAGAGAGGGACGGAGGACCATACTGAGCGTGAACAAGTTTATTAAGTGAGAAAGGTAAAGACTAAGGCTAGATGAGGGACAGAGTAGAAAGGAAGAGAGTTAAAGATCAAAGACAGAGAAGGAGTAGAGAGGAAGAGGGAGATGTACAGGGAGGGGAGAAGGAAAGAGTGACAGGCAATTTGATGATAACGATTCTACAGCTTAGCAGACCTTCGTGCTTATCCAAAGTCACTTATACAGCTTACAATCCTGTTAGTGTGACATCAAGTGCTCATGTTAGTGCACATTGTGGCCTCATTTTTATATTGAACCAGGATGTGCTCCACCTGACCTCTAGTTGAAGGAATGACACGGCTGCGTTTTCTGACTGTCAAATGCTGTCTGTTGGACTGCAGAGAGATGAAAGTGGCTGCCACAGCAGGCAATCCACTGAATCTGTTCCAGTCCAAACTAATTACATCCTTTTGTGCTCAAGATTTGTGCACACATGTGTGAATGTGCACACGTGCTAATGAGTAGGAAAGTGTTAGACGGGAGAAATTCAGATTCTAACCACGTTGAAGATATGAGATCTCTATTACTAGTCTTCTTCTACATTCTTAACACCGTCCTCATCTCTTTACCTTCCTGGGGTGTCTCCGTTTTCATCAAAATAAATCTCCTCTCCTGAGACTCCTCTGAAGGATGTCTTTAGCAGGTAGTCCAGCAGCTTGCTGCCATCGATAGGGTCCATGGCCTCACAGAGCCCCGTCTGCCCTGGGCACAACTCCTTGTGCATATCATGGAGGCCATGAGCCATGGCGTAGATGGCATTGATGACAAAGCCCATTTTACTATCCTGAATATAGTTTTCATGCAGACTCTCATTTCCTGTTAGAGGGGAAAAGAAAAGGGCATCAAAAGAGTGGAAGAATTTTGAATTACAATTGAAAAAAACCTTTGTTGTTTGTCTGGTGTTTTATGCTGTATTCAAAGTGCAGTTACGCTGTAGGAATAAAAATAATCTGGTGCTTTCCACAATGCATGATGAAATTTGAACCAGACATGGACCTTTTTTTCGCAAAACAGAACCCACTTGTGCAGCAAAATATGTTAACATACAAGGAAATCACAACCTGATGTCCAAAAGCTCAATAGAAAACAGATGTGGAGAGCAACGATTGTCTGGGAAAATCCCAAGACTGCAGACGCCACGTTGTATTTCACTGTCAGCCATCTAAAGGCACTGTCCCACAGTAAAACGTCAATGTTTTGGAGAAAATGGAGAAATTTTAAATAAAAGTAGTAATACAAAATGTTTCATTTTTTGCAGCCTTGTATGAAGGTATTCCTTCCAATATTTAAAACTCGATTCACATTTATCCTTGCCTCCTTAGACAGTGCATTTAAAATATTGATATTTATTGTCTTTGACATCAACATGCACATACAGTAGAAAAGAAAAAGGTGTGATCTATCTCAATACAGCAACAATACAGCAATCTTTTTCTGGCGTTTCAGCAGTTTGGGTGAACAGTGGGTGCTGGGTGAGCCATTCCTTTGTGCAGTTTTTCAAAGTGTGAGGCCATTTTCTTTTTATTCCTCATACAATATAAACAAGCCAAGTGCTCCACATCAGAGTTTGACTGATGCAACCCTCACTCTGGCTGAGAGCCTGAGACTGCCAGGATCAAGACATCTCACCATTTGACTGGGTTGCAATTTTAATACATTACAGAGTGTGTTGTGTTGAAGACATCAGTCAAACGCTTTGTGTCTTGGAGGAGTCAAATGCTTATAGAGTGCAGGTGCAATTCTCATAAAAGTCATCACCATAGTAGTGGCTAGAAAAATGCACTTACCACTTTGAAGGTCTTTGGAATAAAAGAGATGTATGAAAGTGTGATACAGAGAAAGTAAAAAAAAATCAACTATGCCTGTTCTGCTCTGAGATAGTAACAGTCATCACAAACCACTAATTGATTTTGTTTATCATTTGATTAAAAGTATGCTAAGCACTACACTTTAATGTCATTTTGATTGCAGTGTTCATTTGATTACTTTTAACATTTTTGATTGGATTTGTTGTGAGTCATTTTGAATTGTGATTTAAATGCTCTTAACAAGTCAAGAACTCAATTTACCAGGATCACCTTTTGAGAGCAAAGGGAGAGAATATTCGGGGAGGAAAACAGAGAAGAAAATACACAGTTTTTGTTATTATTCATGAGTTTTGCACTCTGGTCACATTTAACCCTCTGCGCTCACTGACAGCAAGATGAAATATTAGAGGATGATACATGAGAAATAAAACCGTTAGCCAATCGATTTGTTACAAAAATCGCCTCCTATTAATGAACAACTAAAATAAAGATTTCTCTGTAGTCACCCACCGGAGCAGACTTTCTTGTAGTTCTTGTTCTCTTGTGGGTGGCCCAGCAGGCGGCACTGGAAACGGTACTGCCAGAACTCAGAGAACCAGGGGTTCCTGGTGTTGGTGTCCAGACGCAGCTTCAGGTAGTAGTCATCGAAGGTCCTAACCACCTCTGATTGCAGCTTCATGGTGATTCCTCCCTCTGCTTCCTGCTCATAACCCTCCACAACCTCATAACGGTCTGCCCATCCATCACTGCAGAAGCAAGAAAGAAAGAAATTATTATTATGACTATCGCGGGGGGAAACAGTACAAGATTATGAAGAAGATTTGAGTAAGAATAAAACATTGTCATAATAAACAGAGGCACTGCTATACAGTGAGGATACTGATAGTCTTTTATATTGGATTGTTGTCTATAACAACTTACACTTAACTGCTGATTCAGATTGACATGCCCATAAATTATTCACAAGTGCGACATCATTGACACTACAGTCATTTCATTTCACACAACGTAAACAAAACAGTTCCACTAATGCAGCTTTACTATGAAGGATAGATTCCCTACTTCATTCATGATTTTCTGTCTTTTCTAAGTGGGACAGGGCAGTAGAGATTTCAGCACATGTACGAACAAATCTTTAATACCAAATATCAAACTGAACTGACTATAATGAATCTCCATTGTCACTGAGCGGATATCCAATGTTTTTTAGCAGTGAAGCTCACACCAAAAGCACCATTGTCAGCTCAGCCCTTAATTCCTTGTTAAAAGTTTATTAAAAAAACACAAAAGCCACAGAAACTATTATGATGTGATAAATGCATTGTAAATAGTCACCTTGTAGGCTATAGGCCTAATTCTATACTGAACTGAACATAAAAGCTTGTACTGTACAAGCAACTGACTGGACTTAGAAATGAACAGAAGACTTGGCTCAGAATTGGCTGAATGTCGCCGCTGTATAAACGTCAACTGAGTGATGTACTGAAGTGCATTTGAATGGTGATGTGATTGCTTGTCAGTGACTGCAAATCTAAACTGAACTGAACGATTCGAGTCAGTAAAGTGATTTGTAATTTCCACCTCTAAAGGGGCAGATGAATAATAGACGACGTACGGCGTGAAAACAGAACACAGCAAAAGCTATTTGGACATATAGAGCAGCAAATACAAACAGCAGTAACGTGTGGGCTGAATCTCATGTTTTGTGTGTCTCTGTTCAGATAGAGACTAATGGGAAAGTTACTATCAAAAAACAGCATACGCAATGACAGAACAGCAGCAGGGCACAAACCAAACTCTAGTTACATGTTCTTTTCATTTAAATAATGAGCTTCTGCTACAAGTACGTACACTACAGCCTACTACTCTTGTACGATGTCAAATTAGCGTGGCAGCACTGATTGGAGGCTTATCTCGAGTCCACTGTAGCAATCCTCAATTTAAGGGGATGGAAATCTCAACAAAAGTGCCTCAACCGTAATTGTAGGCTTTACACAATCCCTTCAGCTTGCTTGTTTGTTTGCTTGTGTAACCCTCTGTACGAGAATTTCTACCCTACCAAGTTCATTTGGACACACAGCTGGCCAGTGGGCTCTTATGAAAAAATCGAAAACACTAGTGAAGGAAATACAAATTAACAGAAAAACAACACCTCTTGGAGCTAGGCTCTTTCCCTAAACCCGAGCCATTGTGGGTTCAGGGCAGTATTTTACTCCCTGTCTTTCTATTTTTAATGTGGACTCCGGGCTACTGCCTTGAAATACCTGTTCTATTGACAGCTACACACCAATTAGGTATGACTCACCGTGGAACCAATTACTTGCACACATGGGATGTTCTGGTAGATGGATAAAGTTTCTGACCTTTATGTCCACAATTACCGTCAGTCAAGAAAAAGGAGACATTCAACCAAATTTGTGAGAATGAAAGTAGGAAACTGTACAACCAATGTGATTGAGCAAGTATATCCCTTCTCAAGCTAAAAGACATATGGATTCCTACATATATTGGGCAGCAGGAGACAGCCAATATGGAAATTGTCCTGAAAATAAAACCCATGTCATCCAGAATTTGTCTCCAGCTGACACTGACATCTGTCTCTGATCCGTGTCTGTGACACTCCAAAACCCATTGGTTCCTGCTGAAGAAGTAAATCTTTATAAACAAGTCCCGAATATTAAAAAACAGAACAAACAGTGTATTTGTTGGGAACAATTTTTCTGATGTGGATGAATATGCCTGAGTATTTACAGCACCCAGATGATGTTAGAGGGATTGACTCAAAATAAACTAAAGTGCCAATGCTGTTCATGGAAATTAAGGACATGTCACCCAGGGCAACGGTAGCCTCGCTGGTTTATTTTTAATAGCTTCTGGACAGCAATGGAGGTCTATGGCACAGAGGAATAACCTACATCAGGCTTTGGCTACACAGACAATACTTGACAGTAGGATCAAGTCATCATTAGTTTTGGTCTTTTAATTGAATTTGACAATATAAAAAAAAGGATATAATATTGGCAGCCTTGTACTTTAAATTATATTTAAAAAGGAAAGAAAAATAGGGCTAATTCAATGTTTCCCACAGGTTATGTCATTCATTTACATGCTGTAGGCTAATGTCAGTGGATAGAAGATAAGTTCAGAAAGGAAACCCCCACAGCGGAAACTTCACCTGCAATTCATTCCACTACTGCAACCTATACAAATTAAGAAATGATCTATTCTATTTTATTCTTCTTTGACAGAGCTACATTTGAAATCAATGTGCAGATTATCCCGCTGTCTGCAACAAATAGACAGTAGGAGTGTGTAAATGGCAAGGAGTCCTAGATCACAACATATGTCTTATTCTTTGGGTAATGATATCTTTTCTGTTATGTCTCCAGAAAAGTTTGCTGTATATTTTAAATGAAAAATCTACTGAGTCATCCTTTTCACTCTCCTAATTGAGTTTAGAGTCAGAAACATGCAAATTTAATTGGTCCTAGTCACATTTTCTTCATTCATTCCAAGTGAATACTGTCTCTGTTCCTCTCTCTCTCTCTCTCTTTCAGTGCAAGTAGTACAGATAAAGACACAAAGACGCACACACCACTGTATATATTTGTGTGCATGCCTCCTCCAAGTGTTACGTATCATGAACGCACCTTTCCTGACAGAGATAACTGCATTTAATATGGTCTATTTGATACAATTCAGTGTTTAACATATTTGTTCTAACAGAACAGCGGAAAACAGATTGGTTTTTAGATAAAGGAGAAGGGGGTGGGGGTGCTGTTCAACACTCTACATGAATAATGCACAAGGCAGTGAAGACATGCTTGACTGTTTCTCACAGTGGAGTTTGTGATGAAGTAAAATGACATTCTCTCTTCTCGCTCTCCCCTCTCAGGATCGTGCTGTCTGGCAGGACTCCAAACAGCTCATCAAAACTCTGGGGCCATCAGAGGGTTGCTAATGGGACAAAATCTGATTTAACGTCACCTCAATGTTCCGCGGCTTCAAGCTGCATATCGGAAGGCCCATTGTTACGCAACCTGAGTCAGATTTACCAGAGGAACACCTGTTTAAGCAGATAAAGGAGTCGAAGCTCTTCAAGTATCTGAAGACAGACAAGGCGTTAAGTCTGAGATATAAAACAGAGCATAACTGATATGATTACGATTTTAAAATTATTTATTATTATTATTATTATTATTATTTTATTATGACATTAGTTTTAACCCTTAAGAAGGCTGAGATTTGTGACACAAACCACACCATTCTGAAATCAGAAGGAGACATATGAGGCATATGTTATTTATTTACTGGTGGATCCCATGAGTCAGACCTCCAACTTGTGACCTGTGAATGCATCATATGCAGCAACACATTGATTTTGGGTGCAGTGGAATCAAACAAGGGAAACCCACAACACTGAAGTTAATCTTGACAGTATAAACTAAATGTAATGTCTCTTTTACCCTCAACTTTTAAAATACATTTAATGAATCGTTTAAGTCAGCATTTATCTCTGCAAGTAAAGTCAGCAGCATGCTAATCATTCGATGCCATATGCCTAATAATGGGACGTGTGTATTTTGATGATTTACTCAGACCTGATGATGTGTGGCATTGTTTAGAGGAGCACAGCAGGCCAACAGCTGGATAATTCATAGAGCAGTATACAACAGCGAGTAGACTGAGAGCTCCCCCGACTCTGCCGGATGATCTAGTTCCAGTTTGGTAGCACATTTGTATATTTATGAAGCCATGAATTAATTGGCAGGGCAGAGATTTAATCACATGCGCTGTTTCCCCTGGAGGATGAATGGGAAGAGTTACTTTAAAAAGAGGAAGGGGAGGATAGGGGAGTCAAGAGTTTCCTAATTGCTGTGAATGTTAAAATAAAAATTCAGGTAGTTAATGGAAAAACTTTTAATCTGTCTGTCATTTACAGACCATTTGAATGTCAACTGGTCTAATTAAGATAATTACACTATTCTTAAAAGTAAAATCAAGTATTTGATCTTAATGTAATACACACAAACACTCACACACAAATTTAATTTACTCCCATCATAACTCCCGCCTCTCTTTTTCTTTTTGCTCATTGTCCATCTATCTCTTTCTATTTTCAGTGATGGAAGAAGTTCTCAGGTCTTTACATACAAGTAACTGTACGTTAAAAAGAGCAGTACTCTCAGTTTGAAACTCCACCCTGGATGAAAAAAGGAGGTTCTTAAGTTAAAGTACTCATAATGCAGATTGGCCTCTTTCAGAGTTATAATATATATAGATTGCTGATGCATTAAGGTGTAAGCAGCATTTGTGCTACTTATATAATGTATAATATAATGTATTTTCCAAGATAGCCTGGGATATTTGAAAATCAAGAAATATTTGATCTGCATAAATTTGAATAATTTATATATACTGTATAGACTCAATGTTTCCTCAGACAGTTTCTGTTCCAAATGGATTTTGTGAGAATCCTGAAGGTGTCAAATATGACAGCTTATTACAGAACAGTAGTCCAATTTACCAGTGAAATCTGCAAGGTTTTGTGTAACTGGCAGCAACTACTGGTTTACAATGGCCTCAAAACCAGTAAATGAAACAGGCGAAAATTGATAGTGCAACAACAAACCTCCACTCAAGTAGCTTTCACTCAAGTCAAACCCTGTCACTCACCATGTTGACTTTATAGTTTACGAAAGTATCATGAACGCTTGCAAAATTAAAACTTTACGGCCTTCTTCGCCCTTCAAGGAGAATGGGATACAACAGAACTTTGATGCACATACATTGCTTGGACCACCATAACAACACAGGAGGAGTTACAAAGAAGCGTGAAGTTCATTTCGATATGTTGACTAATAGCAAGACACACCAATCGGTTCATGAGCAAGCCTAACTTAAACAGTGGGCGGGGGCTATTTCTACCACTTTATATTCTGTTGGGTAGTTTGATCTACAACAGTGCATCATATGTTATAAGATTAACATGTGTTTTGGAGGAATGTAGTGAAAACATACAATGTTCCCCCAGAAATGTGGTAGAGTATAACGAGGCATACACTGAAAATACCGTGCTAAGTAAATGTAGTGAGTTATTTTCAGCAGGAGCTCTTAGGGGTAATTTTTGTTTTCTGTTCTCCACGTATCTCTATGCTGATCCCACAACATTCTTAATTCATTTGAAACTGCTCTGGCAGCGGAAGAACTATTCATACAGGGGTTTTTTTCTCCTCAGCTGAACACTAATGCTCCATCTCCAAAACTCTCTCTGCCTTTATCTCCCTCTCTCTCCCTACTCCCTCATTCTCTTCCATTTCTCTTTTTATTTTTGTGACTCTGTGGACTTAAAACAGAAGTGATGGTGGTGGCTTGTTAGCTAGATGGTGGCACCAGCAGGACTCTCTAGAGGTGACACAGAGGACCCTGGGTGAGCCGGGGTGCCTTTAAAAGCCCATCCAAGCAGCTTTTACTTATTCATCATGCCCCAGTTTGAGTTGGGAGATCAGTCTCCTCTACATTGACAGGGAACACTGCTGGGAGAAATCCTTTTTGCTTTTTACTACCAAGGGATGTGAAGTCACTACTAAACCCCAAGACAGATTCTCTGAATCCAATATCACCAGTAGAAGTGACTGATGGATGACAAGATCTTATCATAAGTTGGTTAAGGTAAAAGCATTACATAAGGTTGGTTTGAACACTGCTGCTCAAGGCCGCCTACATTCTTTTAAATGCCTCAATGTTCCTTTTAGGCATTATTGCAGTAATTCAGTTGGAATAAGGTATAAGTTTCATTGATGTCCAACTTCTATTTTAACCGCTGACATATATCTTCCAAATAAGCAGTTCATCCTTTCATCCATTAAATGTTAGAGGAGAGGTAGTCCACACACTCAATTTTGCAAACTCCCAAAATTATGCAACATTTGTCCTACAAAGTTTTTGTCAGGCAAAAATCCATGAGGACAAAACAGGACATATACAGACAAAAAATTAAAGCTCCACCTACAATTGGAAGATCAAATGATAATGCTCTTTATCCCAAAATCGCCTCTACTTTGCCTTTGTATGCTGCCCATCTGGGGATTTGATATGCACATTATCATTATAGCACATTATATAATATTACTAAGACCACAAGATGATGTCTTCAAATTGCTGTCCCACACCTAAGTTTGTTCAATTTACAAATGACACAAAATGGAAAAAACTAAGAAATTCTCCCATTTTAGAGGCTGAAATGGGAGAATGTTTGGGATTTTTGCTCAAAAACCACAATTCAATTTAACTGAATTGTGGTTTTTGAGGTTCAAAATTTAACGCGCCTTCATTTACTATTCTCTTTATGTATACATGTCATATCTATACACTTTGGTCCAATGTTAGTTGTCTGTACAAGAAAGCATTTCAGCTTCTGCGAATCATGATGTGACAACTATGTCCAGATGCAAAGCCAGTGTGCTATTTTTGATCACTCCAATGTCATTCACCCACCCATCCCCTCGCACAAGGGAGCACAAGGCATCAATTGGAAAGAGAGAGATGTCCTTGACAATGTGTGGCTGCTTTCAATTAACATCAGAGGCGTGTTATAAATATTCAGATGCAGCTCATTGTACTCCCTTGCTCAGTGGAACACAAACAGATGCAATCACGAATCCTGATTCAACTTGAATATACTTTCCAAGGCTACATGTGTACGAGGAAGTCTCCATTACTGAATGAACGTAGACAGTGTGTCCTTATCTTATAATTACAATCTTTGTTGCCTCTTTCACTGGGAGGAATTTTTCAGATGTCAGCCATATTTTCCAAGAAGGGACTATTGTTTGGAGCCCTGCTGACAGACTGAATGACAGATCTGCAGTGAGACGATCACACCAACTCTGTCATGAGCCCAAACAAAATCTCCATGGTGACTGCAGAACAAGCAGCACAAAAGAGTTTTATTCCAGTGGTACAGTAAATCCTACCCTGCTAATAAAAATTACATTGACCTCTATTCCTGCATGACGTGACCCAGTAAACTCACACTAAACTTACATGTAGATTGCTTTAGCGCAGAGGGTCTAAAGGACACAATCAGGTCGCTCAGAGAGAATAACCCTCTACATCACTCCTCTTCTGCATTTTTGTCTTAGTCCCAGCCCACCCCTCCATGTACCAGTCATTATTGTGCTCTAAAAGGAAGCTTAGCGAAAGAAAGATGTTTCTGAAAAGTGAGACTAGCAAGACAGTGCAGCACATTGCCGGTCTTGGGGATCATGCCACACACATCTCAAGATAATCCTGAGAGGGGAAGGGGAGGATTGTAGATGATCAGAAAAACCTGCCTGTGATTTTAGGCTAACCACAGTACTGCAGTATGTAATGCAAGAGGGCTATCAGCCCTTCTTTTTTTTTTCCGTTGACACGTCGAAACTGTGTTTAATTAATCTTTTAAACAATAATATCCATTGAGTTACTTAATGGAAATCATTTCATCATTTCATTATTGTCTTAAATTTCCTTGATCTAGTTATCCAAACACTTTCATTCTGAATATATTATATAAAAATTTGATTCAGAAGAATTTATGAAAGATGGACTACACCAAAGCCTAAAAACAAAATTTCAGTCTTAACCCCTTGTACTGTACATCTACCAATCTGGATGATAAAGATACTCATTTATTTTGGCGTTGTTGCCAGTGCTGTTGCCAAAGATAAGGTCTCTTTTTGCTCATGCCCCACTATTGGCCAAATTACTCGCAAGAAGAAGTCAATAGGCAGAATTCCACATCCCCCACGCTCTTTCTTCCCTGAGAAGAGGAGGAGATGAAAGCTGTAGAGATGACAGGAAAAAGGCAGCTAAATGTGTCGCACCACAACTCCTCTCTCCCTCTGTGGTGCCCTAAACGTTTCATTTATTCAAGCTCAGAGCAAAATCTGAGTCCCCTTATTACAGAAAATTGAATAGGACAGCCAAATGCAGAAATGCATGTGACACACACAATATGGGTTCACAGCTTCCGTTGCACCTCAGCACAGTCTCAAAAGAAACAGTCATACCCTGCTAATGACTACAGCCAAGCCATTACAGAGGCAGAACATCCACATGCCTGTCTCAGTGTCCATTTTGTCAGGAATAAAATAAAATACAAGAATCACGCATTTAAAATGGGACCCAGACAAAAACTGTGTGTGTAAGACAGGGGCAGAAATGAGCGTTACATGTGGAAAAGCAGCTTATGCAAATTATGTTTAGTAATAACAGCATTCAAGAAGCATTAGAGGGAGAGAGAAACGAATACTGCTAATTGCGAGAGAGCAAGCAGGCGGGCAAATGGGTAGGTGGGTTCACTCCATGCTGCCATTCAGAAACTAGGCTTGGTGCTGGGAAACAGGCAGAAAGGGAATGATAACAAAAGACACTGCACAGTAGATGTATATCAACGATTTAATTTCTTTATATAATTTAGGTCAAAATTCAGTCGCAAGATTAATCGTAATTCTCAGTTTAACTGCAAGATAGTTTAATGGTGTTTGCCTCAAGGAAGCCTTAAACACACACAAAGGTATTTTCCTTTTCAATGGATTTTATGCATTCCTGTCAGCTCACAGACTATTTTATCACATTCACTACTATCAATTTGAAAATCCAGTTCATGAATCATTAAAACTTCTTATTTCACTGCTCTTTAAAAAATATCTAACATGCCTCTCTTTGCTGCAGCAGTAAGGGTGTGTGACACCTTCACTTTTTTTTTGAGGTGACATGAGCGTTCTCTTGAGTGTTTCATCTTACTTCAAAAGGTAATTGGTTGTACAGTTATTTGTAAAAATATAATGCAAAATGATTCTTGTGACAAAGTAAAAGAAGGAAAAGAAGACAAACATAATGTTTATACAGAGCAACTGCTTCAGCAAAAAGACACGTTGGCTGGAAGTGATGGTCAAAGCTCTGTAACAACGTCATGTAAGCCATCTCCTGGGAGTCATTGTGTGTATTGCTCTCTGTGGCAAATAACAGGCAAGGAATCTGTGGCCATTTTACAGCATCAAGTGCAGCACAGACTGTTCCCTCATGATGTTCCCATATAAAATAATGCCTCCACACACAGTGATAATTAAATTCAAGAGGGGTTCTCTCAATGCAAAGATAAAGGAAAACAGCTTCCTAGTCTCCCCAATGAAGCTGCTCTCTGATGGATTTTAAATTATTCCTCCCTATGGTGAGACTGATATCTGAGTTATGTCCTAAACTCATTCAGTGAAAAGCTAAACCAACTTCAAATGATGTCCTAATTAATTTTTGCAAGGTCTATTTTTCATGGAACTGTCATATGCTGAATTTGGTTTTTGAAAGGTAAAGCAAACCGTTGTACATTTCCTTTTAAATAGCTCTGTGAAAGTACATCTTCTAGACTAAGACTAAGTGTTCAATTTCATCCATCACATGCAATACAAACAGTGACAGTGGAAAATCCAGTATATAAGCAGTGCAACAGATGTCTCATTACACTGTCTCCTATTAAATAAGGAAGGTAAAAAGTATAAAAATGCATCAAGTTTTAATGAAGTTATGATAGTAAGTGATGTTGAGGCTGAAGACCCGAATTCATTGTACTCCAAACTATGCTTAGCTTTCTTATTTCCTTTCTTTCTCTTTCTGTCTCTACCTTCATCTCTCTTTGTCACTGTATCTATCTTTTTTTTTTTTTTTACTCTCCAGGTTACACTGTCGTGGTGGGGTCTCCATCTTAATCTGTGGACAGACCAGCCGAACTCCGGAGCAAAAAAAAAATACTCCTATCTGCAATCAACCTAATGCAGAATTGACCGCCTCTCCTTATCTGCTCACCAACCAGCTTCCAGCTCGGTCATACAATCATTTCTGTTCCTAAAAACTTAACTACGGTTATACCTATACATTTTCTGTGCTTCCTGCTTCATTCTGTTTAAGCAGAATGTGTTTCTCATCAAACAGAATTACTTTAAAAATGTACTTGAATAAAACAAGAAGATGGACATCTGTGTCTTCTCGATTGGTATGAAGTGGATAATCTATATCGGGAACACATGTCTGTTATCATTTGCCAGAGTGTATACATGGAATAAGTCTCTTTATGCGTGTCAATGCATGTGTGTGTGTACGTGTGCAGCCATAGAGTAATGGACCCGGCGAGTGATTGGCAAAATCATGATTGACATCACAGAAAGAGAAAAACAAGAGCCTCTCTGACTGACAATAGCAGAGCAGAGTGGCCGTAAAGTGTTGAAGTGATGCAGAGTAGAGTCTGCAGGTCAGGGATAAAGTGGGTCGAGCACGCTGCCACACCTGGCCCTTGTCTGAAGAGCAGGTTAGTCGAGCAGCAAAAATAAAAGCTTTCAAATTCAAAACTCTCTGCATGTCTACTTGTAGTATATGTAGCCACTGCTGTATTGAGTTTTTGTCTGCCTCTGTGGTGTTGATGCTCATCTCCAAATATGAGATGTGTTGGAAAAACCACAACACTGCGTGCTCTTGGAGTTTCCAAATCTTTTTTATGTCTGGTACACTCTGTCTCTAATCTCTTAGGTGGTTTTGTTTGTTTGTGCCAAGTGCAATAAAGTGGGGAAATGTATAAGGCGATAGCTGATTGGCATGGTGCTTTGACATTTTAATTTTTACTGATTGATGCTGATGATGCTATAATTGAAAGTTTAATTTTTGTAAATGAAAAAAATAAATCTTTGTAAGCCATGACTGCAACAATACCTGTCTGATTATGAAGAAATTTGGACAGATAATGCCCCCTGTTCCTGACACTTTTTGCTTGTTCTAGTGTGACTTTAGCCATGTTGATTTTAAAGCTGTATGTAATGATGTTTTTTAGGGTGAAATGTCATCTTGTAATTTCTACCAGTGTTGTAGTTGATTCATACAGAATATAATGAAACATTTAGCTTATATAAAGACCCCTCCCAATTTGCTTATTGTGATCTGTTTTGATACCAGAGAGCACACTGGTGTAAAATTGTAGTGATACACAATAAGTGATGCGGAAATTCTCTTTCTACCATTACATATGTATGTGTTTATCAGTCCAATTAAATCTGCAAGCACCAGGCAGAACAATTTAATTGTTTGAACTTACAATAACCCTTTTTTCACCACTGCATAGCACTGCAAGCAATGCTGATGAGAACAGTGAGAGTGGACCAAGACGCTAAAGTTGCATGCTGAAAAACCAAAACAGTGAGCTGGAAGACATTAAAACGTGTCATATAAATTTGGAGTAATAAAAGTAGAGTAGCAGTAATAAAAGAGAGTACCCAGTGCTTTAGATGTTCAGTGTAAGAATGACAGATCGGCTCTGTCTCTCTGTACTCTTCTTGCTCTGTCACTTTGTTTCATTCATCCTTTGTTTGTCTTTGGGTATCTTACACCTTTCCAGTTCTCTGTTGCTCTCTGTGAACACACACACTTAAT
Organism: Lateolabrax maculatus; assembly: GCA_031216445.1. Classification (NCBI taxonomy): domain Eukaryota; kingdom Metazoa; phylum Chordata; class Actinopteri; order Acropomatiformes; family Lateolabracidae; genus Lateolabrax; species Lateolabrax maculatus. The sequence continues at coordinate 10,077,259 of CM062212.1, read as the reverse complement.
GAAGGAGGCTTCTTTAGAGGTGAAAACATAAATTAAGAAAACAAGCTCTTTTGATGAGCTTACACCTGTCTGCCAGCTCCATTCATCTGTGCACTACATGCCAAGAAACACACACATGGGTTGGCTTCTGCGTTCGCCCAGACTTCCTCCATCATTTTTACACACTCTGTCTCCTTCTCTCTCTCTCTCTCTCTCTCTCTCTCTCTCTCTCTCTCTCTGTCTCTCTCTCTATGACCCAGAAGCATTTCTTCTGCCCATGGAGACTTCCACAAAAGCTAAAATAAGACCCACTTTCCCATCTCCTATGGAGGAAAGAGAAAAGAAGAGATACGGGAAGGAATGCAACCCTAGAGTCATTATAATGGATAATTTAAAAGGCATGTTCTGCATCTGAAAAGCCTTCCCCTGCCAAGAACCTAAATATGCATGTCTGCATTGAATATACAGTAACACATTCAACATAAATAGAGCCTCGTAAGAGCAGCACTTGTCTTATCTTTATTTCTACCACTGGGAGAAATTACAAGAAAAAGGAAGTGCTTTTTCAAGGATAATGGCAATGACAAGAAACAATTCCCTTAGTGCCTGCCAATAGAGAGGTGTCTATTAAATGGCAGAATCTTATGTATGTGATTTAACAAGACAATTTTTCTTTTTTTAAAAAAAAGGCTGGGTAATTTACTAAAACACGTGGGACTGTAGTTTTTAGCAAATGTTACCCAAAGGGGCATTTGTTGGGAACTATTTTCAGCTGAGGATGAATATACATGTTGTACTCTAGTGACCAAGGGCCCAACAAAACCACCACAAAACTACTTATATTACTACTTCTTCTACTACTTCATGAACTTAACATTGTAACCCGATATTACCCAAACAGTGTTTGAATTTATAACACTGGTTTCATCATCACCATCTTTTTATGTATACAGGTCCTCATCTTTGAATATTCAGAGTACTATGAGCCAAAATCTGAACGTTTTAATATGCAAGTTACTGCAATGTATTTTGTCTCTCAGGTTTTTCCTGTTAGAAGGTGATGGCTCAGAATTTGAGCTGCACTCATGCAATTTCGAGCAAATCTCCAACGAATGCTGCTAAACTATGCTACGAGCCTCGGTCAGCCTTAGCTGTCTTATTAATGTCCTCCTCATGTAACATATGGCTGACAACCACCCTGCAACAGACTGGTGCCAAAAACCTCCTCCCTCTCTGAAATGATTGAGGAGAGATATGGCATGAATGAACTGAAAAGTAGCATCAAGGTTGCTGTAGCTTTTACTGACAAGTGTGAATGTTCCTTGAGGGCTATTTCATGGTGTAATGTTCCGCTGTATAAGTGTGTGAGATGACTCTACTTGCCCTTTTCTAATGACTAAGATTACAGCTACAGTCAGTCACTGTCACTCAACATTGACTAACAGACAGAGAAAGACAGGAAGAGGAGAAAAATGGAGAGAGAGATTTGGGGTAAATATTCAGAGAGGAGGTGTAATCACAAAAAGGAGAGATTTTTACAATGCAAGTTGATTCAATATGGTCTTTGTCTCTTCAGATAGATGTGTGTGCGCTTCTATTTGATGTGAACTGACTGCCATTGCCTTGAAAAAACAAATAAGAGGCAGCCCAAAAGGGAGAGCATGGACTGGAGCATTGTTTCCCTCTGTAGTTTTGTATCTGTGACAGAAATACCAATTATTCATTGCTGGTGAACATTTCTATTCAGTGCTATTGGTATGTGGTCTAATTCTTCTTGGTTGCCTTGGTGACATGCACATCAGGAAGACAACGCAGCCTTCTAGTCTGTTAACCGATTTCTTGCCATCAAGAGAGACGCTCTCAACTGTGAATCAAAAGGTAAAGGAACACATCCATACCTGCCAATGAGGAGGAACTCCCCAAACACCCCCAGTCTCCTCATGGCCATCAGGAGACCTCGGACTGTCATGCCCTCGCAGAAACACACCACTACACGAGCTTTGGGAAGACGTTCCCGTAGTTTCCTCAAAAGGCGATCGTAGTGCTTCTCCCCCGCATTACTATAGATCTTGTCCGAGTGGGCAATGCATAAGCTTTCCAGAGAAGCCAGCTCCTTGAAAGCCTCCATGCCACTCTCCCCGTAGTTTCCTATAGGTGATGAAGAAAATAGACAGTTATTAAATAGTGAGATTTCAGACAGAAAACGTTCTGTTCTTACTGGAATCAAACAAAAAAACACTTTCCTTGTGAAATTTATTTTCACTGTCTGGTAATCCCATTTCTTGAATTAGTCGTTGTGGATATGGATAATACACTGGCTGTGGCATTTTCACTAATTGTGACCTCAAAATATGGTGCATTATTCTTTCATGGTAAGTGACACAATCAATTTTTCAATGATAACAAAGCATTACATGCTTTGTTACTTGCAAACACATTGACATTATTAAATAGCATGAGTAAGTGCTTCGAACCATACATTTCTAATTATTTCACTGATGGACAATCAATGTTATGCTTAATGCACACCCCCCAGCAGTTGTTCAGTGCGTCAAATCCAGACTTAGTTGAAGCTTTGATCCTCCGATAATGAGTGTCAGAGAGTTTACTGGCTACTGATTGCAATCAAAGCCAAAACGGGTGAAGATAGCTATCCTTGGTTAACTGTACACATCCAAATCAAGAGCCCTGCAAAGCTGTTTGAGTCTAAATCTTCTATTTCCATTCGGACTGCAGTGCTTGACTAATGCATCTGGATTGTTGAAGCCCACGGCTCTTTATCATGAGAGCTGGATTACACAGACAATCCAATCACTTGTGCATGCTTGAACATGTGTCTCTCTCTCTCTCTCTCTCTCTTTCTCTCTGTCTGTGTGTGTGTGTGTGAGTGAGTGTGTTTGAATGTGCATGTTGTCAAAAGGAAATTAACAGCATATCCATTAAAAATCTGAAAACATTTATTGTGCAATTGCCTTGATGAGAGGCCAGGTTCCTGAGGGCCTCCATGCCACTCTCCCCTTATATGGGTGAAGAAGAACGGACACTCAATCTGTTCATGGCATGGCTTTATAGAGCAAAGAAGACAGCAGCTGAAATAGGCATCACAGTAATGCATTTACTCTGGTACACAATGGGCCCGTGTGTTGGTTTTCCAATAGTCCTTTGATGATATTTTCAGTTGCCTCATTTCATTCTCCCACTGCTAAATGGAAATAATGATATCCAATTATTTTACTCTTTCCATCTAGACTGTGAGACAGGTGGGTGGCGGTGCACTAGTTGACAGCCCATTTGACAATGACCACCAAAAAACTGCTTTGAGTATTCCTATCAGACTGATAATAATCGGGACAGGAAATTTATGCAATTTCACAGCCCTAGCTGTTGCTACGGGAACAAGCTGCATTTACAACTTGTCTAAGGTGGTGGAGAGGGAAAAATCATGAGCTTAAGCCAGTCGTGACCACTGTTTCAAAGATAACTGAAGAAAGAGAAAAACAAACAATTTACATAAAACTCCTCAAGGTTAGGACGTGGTCTACATCCGATAAATTATGACGTAAAGTCTCAGTTTCTTCTCAGCTGTTGTAATATTTGTATTCATAGAATCTTTGCATGTAAAAGAAAAACAAAACATAATTTATTTCCAATTAAAGCTTACAAGTTTGTGTTTTATTCTTAATGTTTTTGGTAAAGTATCCCACTTGTATCGCTCCCACTGAGGCCTTGTGAGTAAATGATGTTGCTTGCAATCAAATCCATCTTTCCCCGGACACGTTTTTCATTACTCTTAAATTACGACTTCAGTCCCAGAGGATCCTCCTTTAGGTATGTTGAAGGTCAGACAGCTGACGCCACCTAGTTATGCCTCCAGGTACTGCAGCTCCCTAACTCCCTCTCTTCATCTAAATGATAGCAACCTGTGACAAAGCCCCTGTCCAGCACCTGACTATAATAGGACTTTCCAAAGATGTTTTACACTCCCCATGAGTCCGCAGCTCCTCAGGGGGGATCCTGGGTAATGTGGCCTGTCAGTCATAATTTGGGTGCACATCACTGACTGTGTTTCACTAAGACTTTAATGAAAAGCTGTGGACATAATTCACTTCACAGTAATTACTCTGTCTTCCCAACCCCTATCTCCCTTTAACCTCCTGTCGCCACCATAATGCACTGTTGTGCTTTTCGGCAGAACAAATTAGCAAAAGAGTTCTATATAAGAAAGTGAGCCCATCATGGTATGAATTACTGACTACCATTATTGCTAGGGATACTACAGAGACGAGACATTCATTTTATATGTATCTGGTAAAATTTGAAACAGTAATGTCATTTCTCATCTGAGCCTCATCCTCCTGACTTCACCCTGGCATTAATTTAACATTTCCAAATGAACACCTAAATTGTTAATGCTAAAACGGTCCTTCATGTTTTGGGTAATGACCTTTAAAACTTGCTATGGTGACTCTGATAACACCGACAAGAACCTCCAGCTTTGGTTCAGTATACTAAGGCATATTATAACAAAGTGCCAAATAGGAGGAAAGAGTAGCAGTACATATATTTAAAAAAAAAAAAAAAAAAACAAACAAAAGGGGAGACCACCCAATGTTTACCCAACACACTCTACTTACAGCACATGCCCATGACGGTATGATGATGCATGGATGTGTGGGAAGGTGCTTGGCGTAATGTCCACACAACCACCAACTCCAGCCAACTGCATGAAAAATCCTAATGAAGATATACTTACACATGCACATGTGTGGATGCAACGACCTGCTCTAAAAAGCCTGAGAGAGAAAGACTGAGACAGAGACAGGCGGGTACTGTACACAGAGAGGTAAATGAGAGACCACATTCCTTTGACATCCAGTTCCTCTCAAGAGACAAACATGGACGTACACCTGCAAAATTGCACCCAAAGACCATTAACAAGAAACTGTGAGATTGATTGAGGATGTACCCCCAAAACCCTCCGATGCACATTTTGTTGAACATTTTATCAAATCATTTATTAAGCCAATGGTTTAACATAATTTATAATTATCTTGCATCTCAACCTGAAGTCACTCCATCAAAAGCCCAGAATCTCCATAAAGTCTTGGGGGGGGAATAATGACAATGAGAACACTGAAGTGATGCCATGAGTAATTAAAAACGCCATGATGAATGATGGAGTCACTGTAAACCCACTACCGGACTGACAGACGACATGAATGTTGGCACGTTATGGTGATTTTCAGTGTCTCACCCTCAGTGTGCACCGCAGACACATAGGTCCAGTTGTACCGCTTGACAATGTCCAGCATGGCCCGGGCCTGCAGCGTGTCGGAGGGCACGACCCGCAGGAAGTACTTGAACAGAGTCTTGTCGCTCAGGTCGATGCTGGTGGCAGAGTAGGCGATCTGCGGGATGTTGAAGAGCTGCAGGAGGTTCTGCACCTGGATGGCCACGGAGCTGGACCCCGGTCCGATCACCCCGGCGATGGGCTTCTTCGAGGGCGGGGGCTGGTGGGACGGGGTGCCGTCGATGCACCACTTGGCGCCGTCCTTGTCGTCCCGGATGGAGATGAGGGAGTCCCGGATGAACTCGATGCTCTGCTCCAGGGCCACGGAGGAGTGCCAGCAGGAGTCCCGGATCTCGCAGCCCAGGCTGATGTTGGGGAGCAGGTCCGGATCGGCGTTGATCCGGTCCAGCGTGTGGAACATGGCCTCCACCCTCTGGATGCCGTACTGCTCGCGGACGTCCCCGCACTTCCGCTCGGCCACTTTCTCCGCGGACGGCTGGTGGTGGACGGAGAAGAGCGCGCCGATGATCACGTCTCCGTCCATGCGAGCCACCGAGCGGGACACGGCGCGGGGGACCACCGAGCGCTCGTAGATGCTGCTGCCGCCGCCGCCGTGGGACAGCACGAGGACGCGGGAGAACAGCGCGGGGACGCACAGGAGAGCGAGGAGACCCATCTTTACGCGTGCCATGTTGCGCCACATCGCGTGAGCCGCGCCGACCGTGCGGGCATACTATCCGCTGTCCGTCAACACGTCCGCGTCTCGCCCGGCGACCTGTGAGCGCGACACCTGGAGCACATCCGCGCACACCTGCAGAGGGAGGGGGGGGGGGGAGAGAAAAAAAATGAGACAAACCGCTGTGACATGCGAGCTGAGAGGAACGCCAGAGGGGCCAGATGTGCTTAAGGTTCGCGGAGGAAGACTCGACTAAGCACGCAGGATCCTTTCCATCAACGCGCCGTTTTGCATTTCCTACGGCTGCCCCTGAGCAAGGCACTTCACTCACACCCCAGCTGATCCGCAGGCAGCCGTCCTGTTCACCCCCCCCCCCCCCCCCCCCCCCCCGGGGCAATACGGATCATCCAGGTACTTTAACATTTTCCTCGACCCACCGCGTGTTATTACAAAGAGCCAGTTGCTGTGCATCGGGGGAGGCAGAAAAAGTGCCGGGCTCGATGTCCGTCCATTGAGAAAAATAAATAAATAAAATAAATTTTTTTTTTAAATAAATCAGGCAGAAAGCAGATTTCAGCACCGCGGACAGCGCGCTTTCCAAACGCGTCAGTCTGCGGGACTGTTGTCCGGGGCTCGTCATCCTCTCACGGACACACTGTTCACGACTTCACTCAGCTGGTTCCCAGTAAAGCCGAAAAACTACAACCCCACCATAGTCGACTCTTGAATTTGAATTTCTACACGAGGATGGATACCAGATACCCGGGGCTGTTTGTTTTAAACGTACCCTAGACTCTTCTCCTTCTTATAAACCGAAGCCTGAGGCATGACAATAATAATAATCAGAATTATAATAATACACGACCTAAGCTGGTACCTCTCAGTAGAAGGAATCATACCATGAATGGTCTGGTTCTGAACAGCCCGTACTGCCTTTCATTCATCTATCTTTTCCACTGCCCTATTTGCATCATACATATTTGAAGCTGCTTCCTCTGTGTCTATTAGATCAAAACTTACCTGAATCCTTGAGACATGTCGCTTGCCTTCGTCCGTCTTCTGTAGCGCCTGGTCCTCGGCCGGATCACTTGAGTCTCTCCCTCTCTCTCTCTCTCTCTCTCTCTCTCTCTCTCGCTCTCTCCCCCCTCCTCTCTCTCTGAACATGAACGCATGAAACCCCCCCCCCCCCACCCCCACCACCACCACCTCACCCCATGTCTACAAGTCTTTAAAAACGTGCATTATGAGAGTAAGACCTGCGATTTGAAAAGAGCTCAAATTCAATCTGCAGTCACGTATAATGCACATTATGAAAATCACACCCGTGGAACATTTGAGCTTGGTGTCTGTGCAAGATAGTTGGTGACCTACCCCTGATTCATTACACTGCCACTAGTATTATCATGCATGCACGGAATTTTTTTTTTCCACTTCATATTAGCAGGTTAGGAAATGTCTGGTGGAAATTAGACCCACGCAGCTTTGGGAGAAAGGAATTTGTCAGAGAAATGCTTTTTTTGCAGCAGCACAAAACTGTGTTTATGTGTGTGAGTGTGTGTAGGGAGGATGTCCCATTACTACTGTCCCATCATAAATATTTTTTAGCAACTTAATATTGAGCGTCTCCACCATCTGAAGTGTGTGACAGTCGGACTGACAAGTGACCAAGCTCACACACCCCGTATGCTCACTCCCTGAGTTTGCCTGGCTTCTGATAGACCTCGGTTAAAAAAAAAAAAAATGGGTGTTTTCAGCACCACGGAAAGTGAACATCGCGCCACCTAGCGTTTGGTTGAAGGTCACCGGTGGCGTTTCAGTCACCAGGCTCAGCGGGAGGCCTGTCCGTTTTCAGTTTTCCTTACGGTGATCAGCAGGTTTTCCTGAAAACAACTTCTTAAAAAAAAAAAACAATCTGAAACAACTCGGTGCACAACTCTCCCTCGGTGATGAAGACCGGGGGGGGGGGCGCAGTTTACTTGCTGAGGTCCTGTCGTGACTCACGCCAGGCGGTATAAATCACAAATAAACGTATAAAGGAGTCGATATGACACTGCCACTGCTGGGGCCGGAGGGGTGGGGGGGCAGCATCTGATATTGAACCTAAATAAAAGTGACATGTTTGGAAGGAGACACTACTCGGATGCTGCAGCCACACTTCAGGGCAAAGGGCGACGGCGGTCCTCGGTTTATTCCAGGACTGCAGCCTGCCTGGGCTGACCGTGAGGCTTTCCAGCAACGACTTAAGCAGGAGGCTATTATTATTTTGATGATGTAGTATTGGTCAAGGGGAGGCTGGTCAATTCTATAATTGTCAATGAAAGGAATGGAATAAAATAGGTATATTGTTTATTTTTATTGATTATGTTTCTTTCCTTTCACAATTAATATTGATGTCGAGGTCGTTGCTTAAGATGGTGAAAAAAATTGGATGATCCAAAAAAATTAAACATACATGCTTCTGTTTGATTTCCTCAAAATATAAACCCCATGGTTTGCGCAACTCGGGGAATCAGGAAAGTTGGCAGTTTTTCAGCAACATGTGTCCTTTTCCTCAACGTGGGATCGAGCCTTTAAAAAAAAAAATACAACAGTTTACGGACAACAGCACAAAGAAAACCTTACATAAATACTTGGTTTGTTGTCTAAAGTGCCACATTAAACCACTGGAAACATCTGTCTCATGGGTTGGTAGTTGACAAGGCATCTGTCAAATACTGTGTGTGTGTGTGTGTGTGTGTGTGTGTGTGTGTGTGTGAGAGAGAGAGAGAGAGAGAGAGAGAGAGAGAGAGAGAGAGAGAGAGATCTGGAGTCTGGTCTCGTCCTGGTAGACCTTTTTGGTGGTCTCTTACCCTCTCACATTCAGTAGTGGCTCTTTAAACAGTGGGACTTAAGTATCAGATATTTTATGGTGGCCGTGCTCTGGCAGTAAACCTCAAACGAAGCACGTGAACTAGTGAATCACAAATGTTTGCATGACATCGTTCTTGGATTTATATTGGATTTACGAACGCACAAATTGAAAACAGTCAGAGAAAATCCAAGCAAATGCTATGATTGCATTTTGTTCTCATAGGTTTTAATACAGCACATAAATGACAATAACTCAGTCTGTAGGCCTGTATGTAACCGTTATAAACATATGCATTTACAATATTAAGCATTTTGAAATTTGAGTTTGGATTGAATAGAATGGTTGAAATATAAATACAACAAATGTGATTTTTTTTTTCCTTTGCTTACCTGGCTCAAAAGTATAAAGATGTTATAAGGAAAAAGGCCAATTCTGACTCGTTTTCATAGAAATATTATTTCAGATTGTACATCATGTAAGTGGGGATGGTCCCACTGACTGCATGGGTTTGTTTCAACACCTCATGACAAGTGTGTTCAGCGCTGCCTTGCTGCTGTGTCCATGAGTCAGCTCCTCCAGCTCCCGGGGTGCTCTTCTGTAGGTGACCCCGACCTCGAAACGTGGCGTCTCCTTCAGTGAAACAGCAATGAAACAGTGCAGGAGGCCGCCGGGCAAAGGTAATACAACAGGGACCTCTCGTGTTTGCTGCGTGTTACTGCATGTAAGATTAAAAAAAAAAAAAAAAAAAAAAAAAAAAAGGCAACGTAATTAGGTCTAAGGAAAATTATTTCCCTGTCACCTACAGAGACTTTGCGTCAATTTGCAAAGCTATTTCTGATGGTTTTATTTCATTTATAGGTGGTACAGATAGCACTGAATGCAGCAATACGCATATTGGAAATTAATTACACACAAAAAAAACACCTATCTCTTTTTAATTTGACTAGTCAGATCTGTACGTCTCGTTTTCGTCATTTTAAGGTACTGCATGTAACATGTAACAACTTCAAACTGTTTGCTGAAGATGTCAGAGAAACGAAAGCACCCAAATATTCATTTCAGCGGAAATAATTGAATCTGTATTTACGAATTGAAACTTTCCATCCAGACTTTTTTATTTCTTTTTTTTCCCCTAAATTCTTTTAAAGCATCTACCCACACAACTGCATTTTAATTATTTTTCCCCCTTTCTCTACTGTTGTTGACGTTTTCTTTTTCTCTCTCTCTCTCTTTTTTTTTTCCACGTCCGTGTGTCTCCACATCCACTTGCAACCACGGATGTGAAACTCCAGCTCAATAAAGTTTCGAACAAAAAAAAAAAAAAAAAAAGAAAAAAGAAAAAAAAGAAGAGGGAGGTTGAGCGAGAGCAGCCGCGGTTAGCCGGCCATCACTAGCAGTCTCTCCACTGAGGTGAACCCCATGTACGGCTCGTTGTGTTTATAAATAACAACCCGACACTTCTCATCACACGCTTCCCCGCCGACACGACGACGAGGTGAGGAGCTTCCCGCAAGACGAAACCAAATATCTGACCCGGTCAACTTGTTGTCAACTTCCCCGAGCTGGCTAACGCTAGCAGCCGGGTTTGCCATTGTTGCAGCAACAACAACAACAACAACAACAACAACAAAAAAGAAACAAAACAAAAAAGTTGATTTAACATCGAAAGGGACAGCTGACACTTTACTGGCCTGCAGCAGGGGGGGGGGGGTTTCTATAACAGCTTCTCTCTCTCTCCAACTCCCGGTGCGGTCCCGGCGGGCAGCAGCAGCCTTTGTTGTTTTCCGTGTCGTTTCCTCGTCAAGTCGAGTGATCCGGCCTGATTAACTGCTGCCGATGAATTAATCGATCCGAAGCTGTCGTGGCAACGCGTTCACAGTTCAGGATTTAGTTGTGACAAAATGTGGGACTCTACAGGCCCGGCGACTAGTCAGTGGTGGCCGTGTAAACTGCATTTATAATCCGAGCCGAAAACTTGACAAAGTAGCTGTTGCTTTTCAAATGAACTCCTGAGGTGTGTTGATAAAGTGGTCGTGGGAACAGACTGGCCGGTGCTGTGTTTCTGTGTTGGTATCAGGGATGAGCATCTCAGTTGCAGGACATAGTAACTTCATCAGTACTCGTGAAATACACACGAGATGATCGAAATCCTACGAAAACCATGTTGTGTGTATTGAAAGAAGTACACAATAAGTGTCCCAGCTGTGTCCCAATTCCATATTGTATATTAATTGTATATAGTCTGTACTATGTACTAATCTTTATAGTACATTGTTTTTTGCAGTTTATATATAAGAAATCATCTTATACTAAAAGGAAATTATACACTGTGTACAAAATCAGATGGAAAGTGAACTGCAACTTTGGAATTATCACACTGCCAATTTAAATTCACAATGAAAGCAAAAGTGCTTTTTCAAAGATTTAATTCTTGATTGTTTTGTTTTCTAAGGTCTTTCTGGGTCCGTCTACGACTTGCACCACATTTAAGAGAGGAGGGGTTTCGACCTCCTTGATATCAGCTGGGAAGCTTCCTAATAAGGTACTTTTATGAGACAGCCTTTTAGGTGCATCATGTGAGTGCAGTTGACTTCCACATAGGGTGCAGAGGGGGCACTGTTTCACTGTCGTCGTGCAGGCTTCAGACATGGCAAGAGATGGAACAGCAGAGCCTCAGACAATTGAGGTTTGCTTAGTCATTCAGGTTGTTTGGTAGTTTGCCTTTGTTCATGTATTCCTATGAGGAGGCTGATATGGTACACGTAAATCACTTTTACCACAAATAAGATTACGTCACTTCTACCATGTTAATATTCAAATGTTAAATAAAAATCACTGTAATGTAATTTATGTTAAGGTCTGTGCAACTTGGCCAAGTATGATGTCATTGCTCTTTCCTAAGATCATTTGAAATGAAAAAACCTTAAGGTTAGTCTTTTTCTCTTGTTATTCATTCTAAATCTGTGCTTTTTAAAAAAAAAAATTATAAATGCAGTGGATGCTCTGCAACCCAGAAAAGTCAGCAGTCTATCCCATTTGCACTTCAACAGAACAGCTCGAGATGCAAAATGACAATAAATGCTTCGTTGTGTTTTGGACAGAGCCATTATTTTTTAACTCCAGGTTTATTTTTTTGTATTGAATTATTATTATTATTTTTTCACAAAATACTTTATATAGTATTAATATATACACACACATCTCAGTATTTTTACTTTGCTTAGGAATATGCAGTAGCTAGGTCAAAATCCGTTTTGTGCACACTTAGTACATTAATGTCTTAAAACACCTTCATGTACACTGGTCTTGGGTATTGTATTTTATATAGCTTTATAATGTTGATTTATTGTACAGTCTTTTTCTACTTATTTACTCTCTTCTGCTTACTATATTTGTATATGTATTTAGCTTTTCCATTTGATTTATGGTGTAGCTTTACTTTACTTTTTTAACATTTACTCCCTTTGCTGTATCCCTTTTGCATTTTGATCTGGTCTGTTTTTTGGTTGGATGAAGCCTTAAGACATTTGGAAGCTTTCTTCCGGTTTGTGCCAAAAAAAGATTTGGGCTTTGGGGAATGGCTGTCAGCAAGCACAGTGACATCTGGTGGTTTGCAGTAATTATAGCAGCCATTCATGACTGGGCCAAAGCTCTAGTAAAACACCATGCTGATTTCATAGTTTCAATCTTAAATGTGTGCTATAAAAGTCTAAGAAGGCTTTTTAATATTTACATATATAATATTGTTTTTCAGAAAGGCTGCAGAACAATAATTCAGAAGCGTGTTGTCCACATAACCAGCATGTCAAATATTATGGTTGACATGAAATATAAATGTACCTGGAGTGGTTTTGGCCGTATGGATGTGTTTTTCCTTCATGATCGACATAAACATTTAAAGTATTTTACTTTTATTAAATGTTATTACTCAGTTGGTCAAAATGTTTTTCTAGTGTCCATCACCATCTTTTATCAGCTCGGCATATAGTTAAGCAGCAAAACTTATAAAACTGTCAAACTCAATCAAGCGCTCTCTGAAGTACCAGTGACGTTTGACATTTCTTACGTCATCACTCACATGGTAGTTGTCATGTGACACAAGCTCTGACACAACTTATTGAAACAGTTCACTCACAGGGGTGAAACAGACGTTGATGCCTCTGTATAATCCGCCCAACTCTACATATTCTCCCCCTACAAGGTTCAATAAAGTTTTGTCTTAGTTTATCTTATCTTTAATATACTGACATTATTTGCGCTTTTTGCTTATTTGGCAGGACAGTGGATTTTCCCAGAGTCCCCCTCAGAAGCTTTCCACCCCATCAGCTCTGAAGATGGAGGAGGACCATGTCCACTGTATGTCCTGTGTTAACCAGAGATGTATGGTCAGACCTCAATCAGGCATTTCTTGTGATCTTATCACTTGTCCTCTGGTGTGTGGGGCTGTATTTCACTCCTGCAAAGTTGATGAACACCACCTTATGTGCCCCCTGGTGAGGGTCGCCTGCCTAAACAGTGGCTATGGCTGCCCCGCCACCCTTATGCGCAACCAAATGTATGCACACCTCGAAGTGTGTCCAGCTGGTGTGGTGTGTTGCACAATGGAGTGGAACAGATGGCCCGTTAGCTGCCTGGACTATACTTCCTATGAGAGCCTGAGCCGTGGGGTGGAGGAGGTGGAGCAGCTGGACATGGCTCTTGCCCTTCAGGACCAGCGTACACTACTTGAGTCCCTCAAGGTGATTGCCATGGCACCTACTGCAGAGGGAGAGCCACTTGTCCCTGTTAGTAAGGAGAACAGGGAAACTGACTCAGCTTTGCCTACATCTGACCCTGAGGCCTCCACCTTTATTGAGTCACCTTCACAGTCATCATCCACACGTCAGCCACAACCCCCCCCACCAGGCTTGGCAAAGGAGAAAATTGTCAGAGGAATTAATGGCATGAACGAGGAGCACTTCAGTAAACTCTATGAGGCCACAGTTGAGACTGCAAGAAGCTTAGCCGCTGCTTTAGACTTTGTTAGCAGTGCCAACCTTGTTGACAGCAGCACAGAGTGTGTGAACAGAGGAGCGGATATGCAGAAGAGTAGATTGAGCAGCAATGGAGACCTTCAGAATGGACTGGATGTTGAAACACCTGTAACCGCTGATGGATTGACTAAAAGAGAGATGGAGGAGCAAAGTGTTTGTTCGAGCTGTTTGAGAGGAAATGGGCCTCTGAAAGAAACGGAACTAAAGATTTTAAACGCAACAAATGGACCACTGTCGGGAGCAATGGAGGCCTGTCTGGAGACAGCCTGTGCTGTTGAGGTGCAAGATGACATGAATGCTGGGGTTTCTCACGAGCCAGTCACCCCTCCAATGGCAGCTCCAGTGCATGTCAGCCAGGGAGTGGCACAGAGGGCTGGTCATGTGGTCCTGGAAGATAGGGGGCTAGTTCTTTTAGAAAACCATGTGCCTGAGCGTAAGTTCCACAACTACCAGTTTTTTAGGGGCCAGGGTCAATGTTCACTACCTAATGGACGGGTAGGCTTCATCCCAGACAGGTCACTGTACAGATTGCGACCCAAAATGGAGGACAAGGCGGTGGATACCTCGGACCTGGAGCAGGATGAGGACCCCATGGGTTTGGGAGAGATTGATCTGATCACAGCAGCCCTGTTCTTCTGTTTAGAGGAGTCCAGAGAGTGTAGAAGGATCTCTGATACAGTCTATGTTGATGGTTACCGTGTTGACTTTGGCACGCAGACTTTCACTTTCCCTGCAGCAATCTTGGTAACCAACACTAGAGTGGGTGACATGGCCTCTGCGTCTGCCTGTGATCATGCTGCCCCCCAGCTCTCCTACCCCAGCCCTTTCCGCACTCTCCGCCTCGGCCTTGTCCTGGAAGCTCTGGAGGTCGAGGCAGTCCCACATAACCACTACCTCCCTCCTAACCCCCGCTACCAGCACATGTTCCCCTTTGTTTGTGGTCAGTCATTCCGCCGGGACCAGTTTTCTTCCCATTTCATAAATGTCCACGGTGACATTCACGCTGGTCTCAATGGTTGGATGGAGCACCGCTGCCCCCTGGCATATTATGGCTGCACATTTTCCCAGCGGAGGTTTTACCCATCCACCCAGGGGGCCAAGGTGGTTCATGACAGGCACCTCAGGTCCTTCGGTGTTCAGCCCTGCCCAAGGGCAAAACTTCCAAGTGACTCCCAGTCTGACCAATTCAGTGGACTCCCCATTGAGATACTGTGGCACATAACTGGGTTCCTGGACAGTTTCAGCCTGTGCCAGCTGTCATTGGTGTCACGGACTATGAGGGAGGTGTGTGCCAGTCTCCTCCAGACCAGGGGCATTGTAGAGCTGCAGTGGGAGCGAAAACAGTGCCCTGGTGCTCCCGGTACTGTGTCATGGCAGATCAAAAACAGAGTGAGTAGAAAACCTTTTGTTTCTGTATTGTAAACCTACTGTGCCACTGTAGCTCTAATCCAACTGTGGAGTAGTGCCCTTAAAGATTAGAGTGTATGTTTTGAAATAGCTTTACATTTTGGGACATGCCCTTGTCTGCTATTGCCCTATTTGCCGGGAGTTATATGAGAAGATTAATACCACTCTCATGTCTGTTTGCTGAATGTGTACTGTAGCTGGAGTCAGCAACCAGTTAGCTTAGCCTAGCACAAAGACTGGAAAGCAGGGGGACACAGGAACAGCTGGTCTGTCCCTGTCCAAAGTTAACAAAATCCACCTTACAACCCCTTTTAAAGATCACTAATTTATTTTGTCTTTAATCCTTACAAAAAAAAACAGACTGTAAAATGAAAAGCAATAACTTCCAGTCGGGCAACTTGTTACATGTAACAAATCCACAGGAGCCTTACTAAAATGTTTGACATGCAGTCCCCTCTTCATTCTAACATCTTTTTGTATTTACTGTTGTAGGTGTGGAGATTTACCACTGCCTTCAGCCCAGTATTGTCGTGGGGATTTACTGATCTCCCCAGCATGTCGGACCATCTTAAGAAGTGCCACTTCAACATGGTGGAGCACAAAACAGAGCCTGTACCCCTTCCTGCCATGTGTACTGCACGAGATGGACACTCACTGCGTCGCGTCCTGCGTCACATTAACACCTGACTAAACAACGCTGACTTCTCATAGCTGCACGAGAGTCACTGTGGTATTATGTGGATGTTGCAATTAAAGATTTTCTGTTTTGAAAACAATTAATTCTTCCTGTATTACACTAGATTATGAAGAAGCCTTAATGAAATAACACCTTACTTGCCACAATGAAGGTCTGTTGTTGTGGGTGGTCTTTATGTGGAGAAAAGAAACACTAAGCATTTAGCTTTGCATGAAATTGTGCTGAAAATGCTCCCTTGTTCTGGTCAAATAAAGTATATTTTTGAAGACAAATATGCACAATAGATTTATATTATTCCTTATGATATACAGAGAAAGTGGTATTTAAATGTTTTCACTATCTTGCCTTTCAGTAGTAGCCATGGGAAAAAGCAGATTGTTGGTTATATTGCATTATTTCTGTGTGACAGAAGTTATGCCAGCACTTTACACAAGATTTGCTAATCCCTCCTATGTTGTTCTGTGACCTTAATGATCTAGTCTTTCTGATCACTATAGAGGGTGTCGACCCAATGCAAGTCTGTTGTCTGGGTCTGTAGGATGTAAGGACGCGAGTCAAAACAGAAATATATATTAATATGAGGATTGCCCAATAATGCATGTGATGTGCTACTATTTAATAAAGTCTTTACAGCCTTTTATATATGTGTTTGTCTTTAAATCTCTCCTTATTTATTCAGTATAAAATGTCAGTTTTTTTTTTTTTTTAGCCAAAGGTGCTTGGAAAAAAGGAAAATATCTTAACTTTGCCTACAAATGTTAGTATTTTACATTGAGCAGAGCTTAATGGTGTGGCAAATGTCTTCACAATAATATTTCCCCAGTTTGTGTAGCCATTCACTAAAGTTCACTAAAGGTATGTAAAAACTTCTGAATGTCTAATAATGCCAGCAACATTTACTTCAAACTGAAAAATTCTGAAGTAATGTACACATTTGATGACCAGGTAGAAGGACTGACTGTTCATTTTAATCAGCTAGAACTGTCAAAAAAGAATCTAAACTATAGTGCAGTTTATAAAGCTATATATAATAATATATATATATATATAAAGCTTATTTTATCTAGGAGCCCAAAAGAAGTAATTGAATCAATTACATGAATTTCACATCATGATTTGTTTAATGTGGCTTTAATAGGTGGGTAAACTGTATTCAATGTATATAAGACAAGGTGCAACATCCTTTCTTAAATACAGGGTGCCCATGCAACTTAAGGTTTAAGATGCTGATCATGAACTGCAACATGTTTGGATCAAATCGGTCTCTGAATAAGTCTCTCTCTCTCATTTCCTTTTATGTCTCTACTATCATTTTCTAATAAAGGCAAAAGGAATAGATGGCCAAAAAATAATGAATTGATCTTTACTGAATGTTCTGTTGAGTACAAATGTGTCTGCACTGTCAGATTCCCAGAAAGCTGTAGCTGCGGGTAGAGTACAGTATATTAGCATCTCTATAGACTGGAGGGTAAAATTTTCATGTGCAAATGTCTTATGATTTGCAAATGTATTCTTGTGTTATTTTCAGTGAAGAGGAAAGACTCAAATGAACTTGAACTTGAATGTTACTCAACGTAATCCCCAGTTGCAGTGAAATGTTTCACTATTAGGATCCTATGTGTGACCAATTGTGCACCAATAACATCACATCTGTTATTTTCTGTGTCTATTCAAGGAGATAAGTGCTGGTGAAATGGTGTGCATGTGGATCAGATACATATTTATTTGTTTCTGTTTTTCCATAACAGAGAGAAAAATATTTTTTCAACCCAAAACTGAAAAAGTTTACTAGCACAAAGTTTATTCTTACTCATATTCTTTCTTTACTCACCAGGACATCAGGATTTCACAGCTCAACTAATATAATAATGATACAAGATACTTTTAATGATAATTATAGTTAATTTTTATTTTTGTCATACTAAAAATCATGCCTCTGCTGGTAATACATGTACAAAACCAAAAAACAAATAGTTACAAAATTAAATTACTTTCAAATTACAAATTTATGCACAAGAAAAAATAACTAAATGCCAAAAATAACTTATCCTGATAATTTAAAATTTTCACATGTGAACAGCCATCTCAGTCTTTGTGCATCATCCATATTTACAAAATCAATTTCTGTTTTTATTTTACTAAAAAAAGTTGTTCAAAGTTCCAAGTAAAAAGGACAACTGAAAACAAACTCATTGTCTACATCATTCAGACAGCACATTGCACAAATCAACTTTCTTCTTCGAGACTAACATACCATGTAGTTTCAACATCAAATGGTAAAATACCAGACCTCAGCTGGGCACATGAAATGTTTCGCTTCTTATATAAATTATATACAACATTATTCTCAGTATCTTATTCATATATCATCACCCTAAACATTGGGAATTGGGAATACTGGTTCTTTAGTGTGAGCTTAAGCTGGTCTCGGCTGGTCCCTCCTAACTGATCAAGAAAACCCTGAAACTCTCTTAAATACTTCGGGGATTGTATTTTTCTGGACCAAATCTTAACACTTGAGAGGATTTACGAATGGCACTTATTTTTAATTGTGAAAAGAGCAAAATTATGTCATACTTAGAATTTTGACATGTTAAGACCAACATTTTACTCGGAGCCCTTTGGATGGTCTGATCAGCTCCTCCTCAGTACTCCTGTAATTGGGTAATGTACAACACCTGTGATTGCTGTTAAATTGCTCAACTGGTGTTGAGATTCCTGCTTGACATGTTTAGAGGTTCGAATTTAAAGATGTGTTTGCTCTCCAAGGAGCTTCATCTGTTTGTGCATGTTTGAGGCCATTGTATGGCCACAACATTAAAGCCACCTGCCTAAAATTGTGTAGGTCTCCCTCGTGCCGCCCAAAAGAGCTCTGACCCATCGAGGCATGGACTCCACAAGACTTCTGAAGGTGTCCTGTGGTATGGATCAGAATTGTTCCAGCATATCCCACAGATGCTCAATTTGAATGCGATCTGGGGAATTTGGAGGCCAAATTAACACCTTGAACTCTTTTTCATGTTCTCTAAACCATTCCTGAACATTTTCTATGGTGTGGCAGTGCGCATTATCCTGCTGAAAGAGGCCACTGCCATCAGGGAATACTATTGCCACTAAGAGGTGTACTTAGTGTGCAACAATGTTTAGGTAGGTGGTAGGTGCCAAAGTAGCATCCACATGAATGCCAGGAGTTGCCAGGAGAACATTGCCCAGAGCATCACACTGCCTCCACTGACTTGCCATCTTCCCACAGTGCATCCTGGTGCCATCTCTTCCCCAGGTAAATGATGCGCACCGTCCAGGCCATCCGAATGATGTAAAAGAAAACTTTTTGGGCGCCCATGACCCTGTTGCTGGTTCACCGGTTGTCCTTATTTAGACCAATTTTGGTAGGTATGGTACTGCATACCAGGAACACCCACAAGAAATGTCGTTTTGGAGATGACTGACCCTTTCAGCCATCACAATTGCCGTTGTCAAAGTCACTCAGATCCTTACGCTTGCCTATTAAATGTGACTGAGGACCCGTGTTCCCCATTTCTCCCTCATTTCCTGTAATTTCTCTCTACTATTGCTAAGGTATGATTTACATATATATGTGGAATGTATGATTTTCATGTGAATTTGAATATGTGCTATGTTGTTCCAGTGAAGACAAATGACTTAAGTGAACCTTCTCTAATAGTTTGAATATTTACAAATCATAACTAAATGATCTGTTATTATTAAACCAAAAGTAGGAGGAGCATGAGATCTGGAGACATAAAAAAGGAGGAAAACTGAGAATAGCAAGAGGCAAAGAAAGCCAAAAGGTAGGTGATGCGGGTATTTTGCTTGGACAATATTGTTAACATTTCATTAGTCATTTATTTTTGTATTCCAATCCATACAGAATTGCTACGGAATGACCATGGCTGAGTACAAGCTAGAAGTGACAACAGGTAACATGACAAATGCAGGAACATTTGACCGCATATACGTCACCTTAATTGGAACTGGAGAGGAGAGTGAACGAACTGAGTTGGACAACTTTGGTGTAGATTTTAAAACCGGAATGGTAAGTTCATACAAAATGTGTGTTACATTAATGCACATCTTTTTGATTATTATCTCTGTACAGTGAACATATTATTCTATATTTCATACTGTTAACCTCTACACATTCCCTGATCAATATTTTGCACATTCCTGCACAGCTGTACAGCTTCATATTTTAAATATTTTTTCATATTGTGTATTGTAAATATTTCCACTTTATATTTGTTTCTTGATTTTTGCAGTACTTCTCTATGTTTACTGTTATGCCCAATATAACAAAGCATATTCCTTGTCTGTGAGAACTTACATGGCAATATATCTAATTCTGACTTTGACATTTGACATTGACAGAACATTTGACTAAGAAAACCAGTATGGGAGTATTGTAGGAGTCTGTACAGTCCTAGTTTTACATATACTGATGTGAGGTTGTGTCATCTGTTTTTTAGTGTTCTGCATCAGCAAAAAAATGGTTCTTTGAATAAGTGTTGCATTTTCTGTGTCCTTCCTATTTGTTTATCTACCTTGATGCAATTCATACTTTCTTACTTTGTCACGTAATGTTCCTTTACCCTTTTTCCCAGACAGGGATCTACACTGTGAAAACCAGTTTGTCTCTGGGGAAACTTCTGCTAGTCAAGGTGGAAAAAGATCCTTTCCTTCTTCTCCCAGAAGATGAGTGGTTCTGCTCCAAAATAGTGGTGACGACCCCAGAAGGAGACATCATTCTTTTCCCCTGTTACAGATGGATCTCCAGGGGAGAAGTGGTGGAGCTGAGAGGAGGGAGAGGTCTGCTTCAAATTCACAAAATCATTAGAGAATTATAGGATACCACCTCTCAGAGTTTTTGTGCTAATCTGGTTGTGAGTTATGTCACTTAAACATTTACAGATTTCATGTTCTTTTATGTCTCAGCCATGAAGGTTTTTGAGGAGGACCATCCCCTGTTGATTGACCATCGAGAAAAAGAGCTGATACTTAAAAAGAGCTTGTACCAGTAAGTTTCCATGAGCACGGTATGGCCCTACAGCTGCATTTTGTTTTGGACAAATCTTGATGTGATCCTCTTTTTGCTTTTCCTTTTTTAGATGGGAGATTAATGATCAAAGGCAACCACACAACAGTAATTTCAAACTTATATCTGAGCTCCCAGCTGAAATCTGCTTCTCCACATCAAAAGTAATGGAAATGCGTTATTCAAAAATACTAACGTGAGTAAGGGATTCCAATACAATCTATGCCATATTTGAACCTATTTTTCACATTTTTAAGCATTAATGTCAGTATGGTTTTACCCTTTCTTATCTCAGTGGTGCTGAACTCATGTTTAAGGGGCTGGTTGGATCTACGAAACAATGGGGAAGCATTGAGGACATCAAATCAATCTTTTGGTACAAAAAGACAACAATGTCAGGTAGAGCTTTAATTCTGCTATTTAACTCAACAGTGTCATTCTTAAAGTTTCATAATAGGAGGTGACTGTGCATTAAGCATACAAGTGCCAATACTGTAAGAAAACTTAATTTAGTGGCCTAGGCCCTCATTAAAAAATAAAACAAAACATTGAAATAAATTTGTATATTCTATACGCTAGTTTTAATGGGTTCAGTACATGATCGTTGGCTCAGTTTTAACTTCAAGATATCCTTTCAGTAGTTTAAAGAGTGCTGAAAAACAGCTACAACACAGGTGACTGTTGAACTAAGCACTGTGACTTACTGCTGTCTTTAGAGCTACGCTCAACATTTTCATATTAACAAAGCATCATATGACACTGTGTACCTTAATATGTAAGGGCATTTGTTGTTAAAACAACATGGGTAAATTACCCAAGGCTCTACTGAATATGTAAATGAACATTAGCACATAACACTGAATAGCATTATCGAGGAACTTTAATTTCTAATGCTTCACATAGTAGTCCTGGATATTATAGCAGACAGATTATATTTGCCAATTGCTGTTCTTCCAGAGTATGTGACAGAACACTGGATGGAGGATGACTTTTATGGATCCCAGTTTTTGAATGCAGTCAACCCCAATGTGATCAAGCGCTGCTCAGAGCTTCCCCCAAACTTTCCAGTCACAGAGGAGATGGTGAAGCCGTTCCTGGAAGAGGGAAGCTCTCTGCAGAAGGAAATGGAGGTATGGACGACGAGTGGCTTTAAATGGGTAACAATATTTGCTTTGGGAGATTATTTGTGTTTTGAATTTAGAGTTTACTTGTACAGTACTAAACATTTATTGAATATTCCCAGGTCTATATTGCGATATAAAATAGTTTCGCCTACATTCATGGTATAAATCTGTGCTTCCTCTTGATACCTGCCACACTTCTTTTCTCTATATTACCTTTCCATACAGATAGGCAATATATTCCTTTGTGACTTCAAGAGGATGGATGGATTGCCCACTAAGGTGTATGATGGTGAATCACTGCACGTTACTGCTGGTCTCTGTCTGTTCTACGTGAACCCAGAGAAAAAACTGATGCCAATTGCAATTCAGGTATTTCACTAAATAAAGCAAACCAGTGACAGAATTCATATTGCATAGGGAAAGTTGTAGAATCATTGGTATATTCACAGAGCATCTAGATTATATAGTTTTAGCACAAATAAAACGTCCTACCCTGCTGGGAGAATGCCCCACTTTTGCCACAGTTGCACCGCACTTGTGGAGCCCCCCCATAATGTATTATCAGTAGGGGGCGTTCAACCTACACACAACTATGCATAGGTAAACTCACTACTGCACAGTTGTTGTAGCTTGTAGAGTTTGGGATTTGATGTCATGTCATGCTGCATTCAGGTTGTTCATGCTACTTTACAACAGCCAGTGTTATTGTCACGCATGTGGTGTATATTAATTCCCCATCAGCATTTTCATTTAATCACAGTCCATAAATGTGCATCTTAGCATTGAGCCTTAAAATGATGTGACAGACAAAGCTTCTCATTGATGCACAATCACCATCGAGTCCATTTTTTGTCAAATATTGTGAAGCACAGCAGCTACCCTGTGATCATGGTTGAGCATGTTTACATGCTTTTGCATCACTTATCTATAAATGTTTAATTGTGTGGAATAGTTATCAGTTTGTATTTGCATTTAAAATGCATCAGTGTGTTTTAAAATGGAAAAATAAAAGATGTTTTTCTCACATACCAGTTGCAACAACAACCCTCTCAGGGGAACCCCATCTTTCTGCCCAGAGACTCAGAGACGGATTGGTTGCTGGCCAAGATGTTCATCAAAAATGCAGATTTTATGCAACATCAGTCAGTCTATCACTTCATGAACACTCACTGTTTGGCAGAAGTCTTTACTGTCGCCACTCTCCGCAGCTTCCCTGTGATTCATCCCCTTTACAAGGTATAATTACACAGTTGCAATCACAAAGTTGACATTTTTTTTGTTGATATTTTGAAAAATAACTTTAGAAATTGCTAATGCTTTCTAAAGACTTATATTTGGTTTTGTAACCATCATGGGTGACTATGTCAAAAAACGATCGATGCTGATCAATTTATAGAAATGTTCTTTGACTTTGTTGGTGACATTTTTATAAACTGTATTTTGAATTTAATACTCTACACCCTCTTTTTGGACAGCTGCTGATTCCTCATGGTCGTTACACTCTCCAGATAAATACTATGGCCCGGAAGCATATTCATGGACCTGACGGAGTTTTAAGTAAAGTATGGAGCTTTAACCTGAATATTTCTGAATAGTCAGATGTTGATACTCCAATAACAATTACTAACTTCAGTATTTCTTTATTCAATTAATTTTAAGATCCATAAATGAATCTGATCCTTATAATTTGTTTGTTTCATTTATTTATTTTTAGAGTTCACTTGGATACACAGGAATGACAGAGCTCATGAGAAGGGCTCTCTCTGAAATGACCTACAGCTCCCTCTGTCTGCCAGAGAACATCTCTGCACGAGGACTGGAGTCCATCCCCAACTTCTACTACAGAGATGATGGCCTGAAGCTGTGGAACATCATCAACAGGTTCGGCAGCTGCTGAGTGAGAGAGTATTGAGTGCATTAAATGTGCGAGCACAAATGTAATTAAAAGGCTGAACTTGAAATGAATTTGTAAAATGTATTTCACTATACTCATTTAAAATGATTTTGTGTTTCCCAGCTTTGTGAAGGCAATAGTGAAGTACTATTATCCCTCAGACAGTGAGGTCCAGAAAGACACTGAACTGCAGGAATGGATCAGTGAGATATTCACACATGGCTTTTTAGGAAACAAAGCCTCAGGTATTTAACCAATGTTCTGAAGTAATCTGTAAACACTATATACAGATGAATGCAAACAAATTAAAGGAAAAACCTGAATAAAAGAGATGAGAAAATATCAAATGCAGATGCTTCAGTGCACCAGGGCTGATTCGATGGTTTGGTCAGTTTGAAAATGATGTGAATTAAATGCTTAGGCTTTTACTGTCACCAGATCTCAACCCAGTTGAACACCTACGGAAGATTTTGGACCAACGTGTAACACAATGTTCTTCACCACCGTCTCCATAAATCCAATTTTTTTTTGGTCTTTCATCTTCAAGTCTATTTAGTGATGTCTGTCATTGTGATCTAATGATATATGTCCTTTTGTTATGTAAGGCGATGTTTTTTTTTCTTTCTAGCTGCTATACTAAGGTCTCACTTGCAAAACAGATCTTGATCTTAATGAGATTATCTGATTGAATAAAGGTTGTATATATGGATGAGGCAATATCTTGTGGAGTATTGGTGTTGGCAAGGACACTTCATGTTGGTTTTTCCTTTTATTTATCACCCATCTGTGTGTGTGTGTGTGTGTGTGTGTGTGTGTATACATAGTATTTTGACATTTTCAATGCAGATACTGAATGCCAAACATTAACTGATTATGGTGGTGCTGCCAACAGGGATTCCAGCCAGCTTCAATACTGTCGAGGAAGTGATCAAGTTCATCACCATGGTGATCTTCACAGTGACGGCTCAACATGCTGCAGTCAATAATGGACAGGTGAGGCAATGAATCATTTAGAAAATATAAGTTTAAGTTTAAACATACTTGATAATTGATCAACACTTGTATAAATGTATGGAACAAGCTGTAGATCTGTCTTCTATCTATTATTATTTTCCTTTCAGGGCATCAGTTCAGTTTTCAAAGTGGTGGAAAGATTGAATTTCTTAAGTAGTTTATATTCGATTCTATGTTATAGTTAATATTATCTACATTTCTTTACAATAGTTTCCCATTAAAGCTGGGCCCACGACCCCAAAATTATAGTTGCAAAAATAAATAAAGATCCTGTTCAGACATGTTTTTAGACATATAATGTAAAAAATACTCACCTATGATGAATAATTTGTGTCCGGTATGTGTTTCCACAAAAAAGTTCATATTGAAACTTCTTTTGTAATTTAGTTTGACCACCACTCCTGGGCTCCCAATGGCTCGCTCCTGCTGTGCAAACCTCCTCCAACCACTAAAGGGCAGTCAAGCATGAAGACAATTTTGGAGACTCTCCCAAATGTTGGAGAGACAGTCGGTTTTGCAGCAATGTCATGGACACTTTCAGACAAGTACACTGATGTGGTAAGTTTGGTGAAGATAAATGCACATTATAACCTATCCACAAGGGCTTTAAATAAACTGAAAAAATAAAATGTTTGTATGATATACTGTGTCATTCTGATTTATTGTTTGGTTTTTGTCATTTTGGTAGGTTCCCTTGGGTAAATATCCTGAAGAACGATTCGATGAGCTTGCCCCTAAGCAGATGATTAAGGAATTTCAAGCGCAGTTGTCCTATCTCAGTGAAGCAATTACAGCAAGAAACTCAAAGCTGGAAGTACCTTACACATATCTGAACCCTACTCAGATAGAAAACAGTATCACCATTTAACTAAACCTGATGAAGACATTATTATCTTTCTGCATTAGTCTACAATATCTAGATATTTTTTTAACACCTGTCTTGCATGCTGGGAGGTGTGTTACACACAGTGAGATGGTAGGGACAGTTAGTAAGGTCTTGCATGCTGGGAGAAGAAGAATATATTTTTGTTTTATCATGTAAGTGGGGCTACGGTAGGGTACCTGTATCTTTTGTCTAAATAAGTAAATAAGTAGTTTGGGTAGCAAATGCTTAACACCAGCTTGGAATCATTATATGTATCAATTAGAAAGTCCAAAATAGCAATCATCTACTGATTACTGATTCAGTGAAATTTAACTGTTTGGTACTCCTTATAATAATACAGGAATCTGTCTTTGATAAAATTATCTCACGTGAAAGTAGAAAATGGAAACATATTTCCTGCCTGCCAGTAAAGCGGCTGTTAGCGACTGTGACATTATCTGAAATTCTCTATATGTATGCTGTGAATTCAATTTCTTTTTACTTTTTAATGATGTGACTACAGAACATAGTGTTTGTGGTGATTTATGACTGCTAATGTACTTATGCAAGCTTCACCAGTTTGAAGTTTTATTCATCTAAGATTATTCGTTTCCTTTGTTTGCAGTTCAAATTAAAATGGAACGTGACTCAATGATGTCATTCAGTGTGTGTTGCATACTTATTAGAGATGTAAAAGTCAACATAACTTGAGTGAAAGTAAAAACTGTCTAATTCTGTGTCTAAAACACAACCTCAGTACAGTTACCTCATTAGTAACTCTACTCAAAAGGGAGTCAGTTGTTTATGGAAGCCAAATGTAAAACTTCAGTTTCCACCACCAAGGAACCATTCAGGAGAAGAGTTTGGTTTGAGACTTCCTGCCGAAAGTTTGGAATGCAGAAAAACGACTTTTATACACTTCCAGTGTTGCAGCTTGTACCAATATTAGCAACACAATGAGACTGATGTTAATATTGTACTGAGTCAGTCCCCCGAAACACACAAATGCACATATTTCAGATTTATTTTTACATTTTCCAAATTCAAGAAACCTGTACGATGCCAATTTTTTCTATATATGACACTACATGAGTAGACCAAGTCTAGTTACCTTATTAATAACTCTTTTCACAAGCAAGTCCGTTTTTTAATGTTTGTAACATAGGTAACATAAGCAACATAAATATAAGAATATAAGTATGAGTAAAATGCAGAAACTGAATCAATGAAGCATACACCCAACGTACATTAAACATACCACACAGCAATAAAAACCCCAAAACATCAACACAATCAAACAGAAACCCCTGCCCTATCACATAGGCGAATATCATATTACAGACACTGTATCTAACCATAAGCCTGGGAGAATAGGAAGGTTTTGAGTTTGCTTTTGAGATAAAGAAGGAGTAGCTGAACAGTTTGTATATGATAACATAAAGGAGGATGTTGGGTGTATGACATTTGAACATCCTTTAAATTTGTGGGTGTTGGCATACTGTATGTAAACACACTTGTGTACTGTCTGTCAGCTCAGTGTCAGCACTGTGCGCTGATGTAGTGACCTTAAACAAGCGTTCACAACCATAGCTTGGTCTCTGTCTGCTATAGCTAACTATGGTCTGTAGTGCTGCTAAAATAAATTAAAAAATAAATTAAATTACAACCGCAGGTTTCTCACAATAAGCTAAATTAGACTGTAGATTTACAAAACATTGGATAGTTTATCATTTATATGATAAAAATGATTAACAAAAAAAAAAAGATTAATACATGTAACAGAATTTTTTAAAAGAGTATACAGTGCTATGAGAGTGAGACACTGGTGTGAAGTTATTTAACTACCTTTTTTCAGAAAATGTATAAAATACACAAACAAATAAAAAAATAAGATAGAAAAGTTAAGCAATAACACTTAATTTATTCCCAGATACAGTATTTATGTATTCCAAAAAATCCAAAGGCCATTTAGCTTTGATACAGATAGCTGGACCTGTTATTAAAATGACAGATTTAGGACTGTGCACTCTTGACAGAGGTATGTCTTATACATGTATTTGCTTTCGAGTATTTGTTTTAAATTAGTATTTCGTTACAATATTCTACCAATTATTTTGAAATTGTAACAAGGAGCATACAAGTGTCATATTTAGTTAAATATTAGGCAAATCATTTCAAGCACAACAGCCCTTCTACAGTCCACAATGTGTTTATAAAGAGACCGGTTGACCTTCATAATTGCATGTTTGGTTTAGTGCAACTGCCCCCTACACTCCCTACAGCTATGAACACAAAAAAACAGTTTAGAGTAACACCACCTCTTATGTTAAAACACGGTGGGCGAGACAGTCTCAAAAAGGTTCAAATTAGGGTGGAGGGGATTACTATAAATAGAGACAAATAGCAAGAATTCAGACCACAAAGAAGAAAAACCTGGATCTGCAGCTATAAGGAAAGGAGGTTGTAATATTTGTATAAAGAATATATAGAAAGTGTCATTATTCTTTTCTTTTGCAGAGGAATTGGAGCATTCACTAATTCACAATTTAGAGTTCTAGACTTAGAGACTTTTTTTGTTTTTTAGACAGTTTCCACAGAGTGACCATGGCTGAGTACAAGGTAGAAGTGACAACAGGTGACATGTCACATGCAGGTACATCCGACCACATACATGTCACCTTATTTGGAACTAAAGGGCAGAGTGAGCGAACTGAGTTGGACAACTTTGGTATCGACTTTGCAACTGGGACAGTAAGTTGAATCCTGTTGAACATCACTCGAATAGTGATTCTCAAATTAGGTCTAGGACAATGTACGTTTTTTGTTTCTGCATACATATACGGTATATGTTGTGATAGTATTTGTCTCTATGTAATGACTAATTAGAGAACATTATATTTCCCTTTATTTAATTTACTACATTTAACTATACATAAACAGGTGCATATATTATGTTATGTTCTACTTAATATTTTGGGTTAAATGTGTATATACTACACCATAACATGGAGAAACCTTTATTTGACTGTCTTCACCATTGTAGGAGTCTGCAGATTGGTTACAACATACACAAATCATAGTCTGTGACTGAAACATCTCAACAACATTTTCAATGCATGTTGAACTTACTTTGTCTATATTAATATTTATATTAACCCTTACTTCAAGACAGGGACCTACACCATGAAAACCAATTTGTCTCTGGGGACACTTCTGCTGGTCAAGGTGGAGAAAGATCCTTTTTTTGTTTTCCCAGAAGATGAGTGGTTCTGCTCCAAAATAGTGGTGACGACTCCAGAGGACGACGTCATTCTTTTCCCCTGTTACAGATGGATCTCCAGGGGAGAAGTGGTGGAGCTGAGAGGAGGGAGAGGTCTGCTTCAAATTCACAAAATGATTCATGATAAATAATTGATATTAAGATATTAGTACTCTTCACAGTCTCTTTTTTTTAATGTTTTTTTTTTTGTGAATGATTTTTGTTTGTTTTGTTATTAAATCTTAATGCTGTTATGTTCTTTTAACGCCTCAGCCATGAAGGTTTTCGAGGAAGACCATCCCCTGTTGATTGACCACCGGAAAAAAGAGCTGATACTTAAAAAGAGCTTATACCAGTAAGTTTTCATGTGTGCAGTACAATACGTACCTAGAGCTCCACATATGGTCTCAGAGGCTTATCTGGAGAAATGTCTACAGTATGTGCTTTTCTGAAACATTGATTGTTTTTGTTTTTTTTCAAGATGGAAGATTCTGGCTGAAGGACTAGCCTACATCAACAGTTTCAATAATTCCTCTGAGCTCCCATCTGAAATCCGCCTCTCCAAGTCCAAATCATCTGAATTATCTAATACAAAACTGATAATGTGAGTATACATAGATATATATATGATGGACACAACATGGTTCAAATACATATAGTCATATTCTTTGTGTTTTGAGGCAAATAGTAAATCTGAAGCATTAATATCAGTATACTACTGTATATACTACTATATAGTCTAATCCTGTATTGTATTTTCCCTCTTTTTTAACCCTTTCTTACTTCAGTGGTATTGAACTCAAGTTTAAGGCGCTTTTTGGATCTACTGAGAAATGGGAAAGCATTGAAGACATGAAAAAAATCTTCTGGCACAAAAAGACAGCAGTGTCAGGTAGGTTTCATTCTTGTTTTCCTGTTCTGCAGCATAACTCACCACAACAATGTCACTGTCATAGCTTCATAATAACAGGTGACTGCATATATGCATTTGGCAGACACACTTTCATTAGTTCACTGCAACAGCAGTTCTTTCTGGTTTATTTTGCCACTGAGACAAGAAAAGCACATGAGGGAAAAGGTAAAATACAGTACTTCCTGATACTAATTATAATGTGTTAGTGTGGATACACTTTAAATAAACCTGGTACACTTAAATTAATGAGATGGATTCAGCAATATGATAGCTGTAATCCATTTGGAAATAATATCATTTTTAATCAATAGAAGAAAACCACATGCTCCAGAATATTTTATTATTTCGGCCCTTATTTGCAGCTGACATTTGTTATTAGGGGGTGATCTAAACCTAAACCCAGTCTAATAATAGAATTTGTAAAATAATACTTAGTAAAATAAATGTTAATTTTAATATGATTATGCACTAAAAGGTTTACAGAATTGTAATATGTTATGGTAAAAAAATTCAATAGTAAAAAACAAGTTAGCGAAGCCACAAACCCTGTGCTAGAGCACCACTCCCACATCCATTGTGATGGTTCTTGCTCACATGACACATGACAATGTAATCTATAAAAATGAGCTAACAATGTTGAGTTACATTCATTTTTAAGACTTTTAAGATCTTCACATTTTCTGCCTGTCGTTAAATAAAAGATCTTGTTCCTTTTGGGTAAAACGACACCTTTTCTATAAGGTAAAAACCTTTCAGGAACAAATCAACAATCTTGTTTTTCAGGAACATCAAACTTGTTTTTTGTTCAATGACCATGATTATCATGTCATACTTCAATAAAGAAAAACATTTTATACATTAGATATTATATTTGCCAATTGCTGTTCTTCCAGAGTATGTGACAGAACACTGGATGGAGGATGACTTTTATGGATCCCAGTTTTTGAATGCAGTCAACCCCAATGTGATCAAGCGCTGCTCAGAGCTTCCCCCAAACTTTCCAGTCACAGAGGAGATGGTGAAGCCGTTCCTGGAAGAGGGAAGCTCTCTGCAGAAGGAAATGGAGGTATGGACGATGAGTGGATTTAAATGGTCAATAATCTTTGCTTTGGGAGAGTATTTGTGTGCACTTATATCACAGTGGAAAGTTCCTGGATCCTATTGCCTCGATTTATTACAAATCTGTGGTACCGCTTGATGTCTTAACACTTCTTACTATGTCTCTCCTTTCGAAACAGCAAGGCAATATATTCCTCATTGACCAGAAGAAGGTGGATGGAATACCAGGTAGAGCCTATAATGGTGAACCTCTGCACCTGACTGTTGGTCTCTGTTTGTTCTACTCGACCCCAGAAAACAAACTGAAGCCAATTGCAATACAGGTATTTCCCTGATACAGCAAATTAGTGACAGCATTTACTGTCTGTATAATACTGTATAAATTAGTAAAATCATTTGTCACATAATCATATGACATTCCATTGTACATTAGTATGTTTTCAGAAGTCCTGTTACACTATTTTATACAAAAATCTAATGTGTTTTTATCACATTCTAGTTGCATCAACAACCTTCTGAGCAGAACCCAATCTTTCTGCCCAGTGACCCAGAGACCGACTGGCAGCTAGCCAAGATGTATATTAAAAATGTTGACTTTCTAGAACATCAAGCAGTCCATCACCTCATGAACACTCACTTCCTGGCAGAAGTCTATATTGTTGCCACTCTTCGCAGCTTCCCTGTGATTCATCCCCTCTACAAGGTAAAATTACAAAGCAGAAATCACAATGCTGCTTTTTTTTCTACTGCTTTGATCTGAACTGATGATCTGACTTTTTATTGATTGATTTTTCAGGTATTATTTGGGCGTTTTATGTCTTTATTAGAGAGTTAGTAGCCTGGGAACCAGACAAATCTGTGAGCTCATGTTTCATTTGCTCTGGCAGATATGTCTGGCCCCTCTCCCATTCAAACTGATTTCTCTGCCGTTTTATTGTGCTAACCAATCACAAGTGTTTATCTAGTATGAGGCGGGTTTAATACAATGACTGACAGAGACGAGCGCCGTTCAGGTATCTTTGTAAATATCCAAGATGGTGCTGCCGATACGGAAAGTTCAGCGGCTGGCTACAGTGGCATTATTAAACGGACTGGACGGTAAATTTTCTCTAAAAGAAAAACAAACAACTGTACTTAAACTTTATGTATATAAGAAATATATTTGCCGAACTTCTGACAGGACGTATTGTCCGAGGACAGGACGGCGCTTCATTGGAAATCAAAAATCAAGACGATAAATGCATA
This sequence comes from Lateolabrax maculatus, assembly GCA_031216445.1. NCBI lineage: Eukaryota > Metazoa > Chordata > Actinopteri > Acropomatiformes > Lateolabracidae > Lateolabrax > Lateolabrax maculatus. Next base: position 10,044,900 of record CM062212.1, on the reverse strand, counting down.
TTAGGAACAAGCGATAAAGAAGAAAAGGTGGTGGGGGTTATGAGTACATGTAGAGTAGAGCCCCCCTTTGTTGCATGTCATTCACCCTCTTTCATTAAACATTAGACAGTGTCTTTATACAGTGGCATGTATCTAAAAAGGTCTGCCCTTGGAAGCATGAAAACATTTCTTATATGTTCACAAAAATGTCAATATTCAGTTGTTTGATGCAGTCCACAGTCTTGCTGCTTTTTAGAGCCCATATCTCTATAGGATGGGTAAAGCACATTGAGAGGCATCACACAGAGGTTCTTTTCACTGTTAAACCATTGCATGTGTGTATAATCCTTAATCTGTGTTAGCAAGGGTCTTAAAAGTGCAGACCAATGATACATTTGGCAGTCCAACTCCCCCCTTCTATTGAGATAACTGTAATGTTATTTCTGAAATGTGGTATTGTTGCAGTTTAAATAAGAACAACACACTGTCAGTGTAGAGCAATAATTTGTTTTCCATTATTAATGATGCCCATCTGAGCGTGACTTCTCACTAATTTTTCTGATGTACAGTAGCAATTAACGTGACAATTTGAAAAACTTGTTGGAGATCATGAACTTTGTATCCCTCAGGGTTTACTCTAGCACTAGAAGTAAACCTGTTTTCAGTTTTGATTGGTTATGGCTTTGTTTGGTGATCAATACACCCGGAATGTGCTGCCAGTTGTTTGCTAAAATGAGCATCTTACTCTGAGTTTTAATAATCTTCCCTCTATCTGTACAGCTGCTGTTTCCACACTTCAGGTACACTCTCAACATAAACACAGAAGGCCGCGCATCTCTTTTTGGACCTACTGGGTCTTTAAGTGAAGTATGGACCTTTAACCCACTTAAACATACAGTCAAACTGAACCTTAGCAACTTTAAATTAATTAGGAACCAAATGCTATTAAGTTGTACATGCACTCTATGATTTTCCCACATCTGTCCTATTGTATTTGGCCGGTCAGCTTTCTCCATTAGAGCTGCAAACTTTTGGAACACAATACCCAGCAGTATAAGACAATGCTCTACCTTCTTTAGTTTGAAACAAAATTGATATCATGGCTGAAACATAACCAATCATGTGACCATTAACCACAAAGTACTAAACATACAGTATTCTATTTCCTTTTTTGTATGATGTCATGTTTTAAATGGAAAGTATTGTTAGTTTTGTATGGTGCAATGTTTATTCTCTGTATCACTGTCTGTGTGTTATAACATTTGATGCCATAATTCTTTGCGGGATTTACCTGCCCAGGGACTGCAGGGATGAAATTTAACTATCTAGCTAACGTTGGGACGGTCAAGAACTGCCCACTGTCCCTGTTAAATAAACAAGTAAAATAAAAATACAAATATTTCTGAATATTCAGATTTATTCAGATATTGCACCATTGCAAAACTAAGTTTCAGTCTTTGATTTTTTTTTCACAATGTAGAATTATTTTGACTTTAGGAAACATGTGTGATGGTAAATATTTGTGAATTGTTCATCATTAGAGTTCACTTGGATTCGAGGGGATAGCAGAGCTCATGAGAAGGGCTCTCTCTGAAATGACCTACAGCTCCCTCTGTCTGCCAGAGAACATCACTGCACGAGGACTGGAGTCCATCCCCAACTTCTACTACAGAGATGATGGCCTGAAGCTGTGGAACATCATCAACAGGTTACCTTTAAATGAATATTGCAACTATCCATACTGATCTATTTTAACAGCTTACAGGCAAAAATATAGGGGGTGGGGGTTCGTTTGAGCATTGTCTTTGCTTGTGTTTTTCACATACAATCGTCATTATTTAAAATTATAAATCTAATTGTTTTGTGTTTCCCAGCTTTGTGAAGGCAATAGTGGAGTACTATTATCCCTCAGACAGTGAGGTCCAGAAAGACACTGAGCTGCAGGAATGGATCAGTGAGATATTCACACGTGGCTTTTTAGGAAACAAAGCCTCAGGTATTTAACCCATGTTCTGAAGTTGTAAACACAACCTGCATGTAGCCTATAGTATATTGACACTTTCCAAGCAGGCAGTGAATGCCAACTGATAATGATTGAGCTGCCAACAGGTTTTCCGTCAGGCTTTAATACAGACAAGGATATATATATATATATATATATATATATATATATATATATTTAGTTTCCTACAGTATTTTTTTACATTATCAATGCAGATACTGAATGCCAAACATTAACTGATTATGGTGGTGCTGCCAACAGGGATTCCAGCCAGCTTTAATACTGTCGAGGAAGTGATCAAGTTCATCACCATGGTGATCTTCACAGTGACGGCTCAACATGCTGCAGTCAATAATGGACAGGTGAGGCAATGAATCATTTAGAAAATATAAGTTTAAGTTTAAACATACTTGATAATTGATCAACACTTGTACAAATGTATGTAACAAGCTGTAGATCTGTCTTCTATCTATTATTATTTTCCTTTCAGGGCATCAGTTGAGTTTTAAAGTGGTGGAAAGACTTAATTTCTTAAGTAGGTTGACATTCGATTCTATGTTATAGTTAATATTATCTACATTTCTTTATCAAAGAAAATCCCAAATCTCCAAATGTGCAAATATTTTCAATTTCAAAAGTTTAACTGCTGGACACAAAATGTCTCCTACTTCACTTCTCATAGAAAAGTCTATTCTCAGTTTATGTGGGCTGGAGGTCTCAAGTTTCCACATCACACTTGTATAAGTTTCATATTGGACCATGATTGGCTTCCAAACTAGTTATGTCACAAAATCCCACTCATATTTACACATCTTAAACTCAGTTTAAAGGTGACTTTCTACTATCAATCTTATTCTGCACAGTGAAGGTCACGAACATCCAAGTCAAAATAAGCAAACACATTTTTGAGTGAAGGTGGACAAAATAAAAGAGTTATACATATTGAAACTTCTTTTATAATTTAGTTTGACTACATCTCCTGGGCTCCCAATGGCTCGCTCCTGCTGTGCAAACCTCCTCCAACCACTAAAGGGCAGTCAAGCATGAAGACAATTTTGGAGACTCTCCCAAATGTTGGAGAGACAGTCAGTTTTGCGGCAATGTCGTGGATACTTTCAGACAAGTACACTGATGTGGTAAGTTTGGTGGTGATGAATGCACATTATAACCCATCCACAAGTGCTTTAAAAAAACTTGAATCTTTGTATGATATACTGGGTCATTCTGATTTACTGTTTGGTTTTTGTCATTTTGGTAGGTTCCCTTGGGTAAATATCCTGAAGAACGATTTGATGAGCCTGCCCCTAAGCAGATGATTAAGGAATTTCAAGCAGAGTTGTCCTATCTCAGTGAAGCAATTACAGCAAGAAACTCAAAGCTGGAAGTACCTTACACATATCTGAACCCTACTCAGATAGAAAACAGTATCACCATTTAAAAAGTCTGAGTGAGCCAGTCTGCATTAGGCGATTGTATCCATGCATTTTTCAACACCTGTCTTGCATGGTGGGAGGTGTGTTATACTTTGAATTTAGTACAGTATATACAATAGGTGAGGTGAGAGACAGTTAGTGAGGTGTTGCATGCTGGGACAAGAGGATTATATTTTGGTTGTATCGTGAAGAGTGGGCACGTCGTATGGCAACATATGGACCTACTGTATGTTGAGCAGCAAGTTAACTTATTAACACAGGAAGTATTAATTTAAACGTTGTTCTGGCCCCTATTTAATAATTTATTTGTTTTCTGTGTTTTTTTGCAACTGATTATGTTGTTTCAGACTTCTACAAGTGCATAAGATTAATTTTTACAAATTATCAATTCTGAAAGCAGAAGTACTGTGTGTTTAACACCAGTCAAGATGATATCGATCATATCTTCCTCTTTATGTTCTTTATCAGCAATCAAAAACAGCAATTTAACTTCAGGTTTTATTATACGATTTTTATTTTTTTTTTCCTGTTAAACATTAAGAGCATGCGGATAGAGATGAAATAGATAAAGCTGCATGGTGTTCAAAAATGTTAACCTAAAATATGGAATAAAGGTGGTCTAATATCTGTAGTGTGTGTGTGTGTGTGTGTCTTTCTCTGTGTCACCTGTCTCCATATATTTTAACTACACGACTTCTTCACCTTAACAACTGTGGCTTGACATGAAGCAGCCAGAGGTCAAACACCTCAGACCTTTTACTGCTTTATATAGGCCTACAAGTTAGGTAGTTTAGTCCAGTGGTTCCCAACTTAGGGGTCGGCCCCCTCTCCAGAGTAAAAAGATAACAGGGCTGCAAGATGATAAATTGGGGGTTTAGTGGACAAAATAATAGAAACATCTGTCACATCAGTCCCATATTTAGAGGGAAATACTATAGTCAGAAGTACTTGAGTACAGTACTACATTAGTAAAAGTATTCACAGTATTTTGGACGAGCCTACACCATGTACTGCTCACTCTGGTGCCCGGTAATTCACACGGAGTGGGACCTCGCTGTTTTGTTTTTTTTTTTACGCCCTCTTTGCTGCAAACCACACCGTTAAAACACGACCCGGTTATTTCTGGACGGCCGCAGGAGCTCCGCCACGCCGACGCGCCGCACCGCACAGCACCGCCGCACCGCACCGCACCGCCGCCGATGTTGCTCAGATTCGGCGTCATCCTCGCGCCGGGCTCCGCGGACGTGGAGGTGTTCGTCCTGGGCTCGCGTCCCGAAATGGGCCGGTGGGACCCGAGCGCGGCGGTCCCGATGAGAGCCGCGCGGCGGGTCCCGTCGCCGCGCGAACCCGCCCTGTGGACCGGCGACGTGCGGCTGGCGGAGCCGCTCGGGGACGCGCTGTGGTTCAAGTTCGTCAAGAGAGTCAGCGGCGCGTACGTGTGGGAAGGTACGGCGAGGTGTGCGCCCACCTGGAGACGCGACGCGGGTCTGAGTGTCTCATGCGAAGGAGGAAAAAGTCGCTCCTCCGTGTTTGGTTCACGTTGCGTGATGTTTTCCTTTATTGCCACGTGATGGCGGTAAAGGAAAACGTTTGTATTTACCAAAGGCTCATGGAGTTCAGTGCACCTGTATATCACAGAGCTGTACACGTGTTTTTATCAGGGGTGAAAATATTACAAGTAAAAAGTCTTGCATTTAAAAAGTGCAAAATGGCCCCTTTCAGACTGTAGACTGGTTGAGTTGGAACTAATTTCAACTACTTTATTATTATTGGCTACGTGCAATTTGATTAACTGGTGGCATGATTTATTTCTAATTGGACTCTGTAAAGCTCCTAGTTAATGTACCTGTCAGACGAATGTAGTGGAGTAAAAAGCAGGCTACAGTACTTTCCTCAGCAGCAGCAAAACATAATTTGAAGACAGCATATGGAGATATAAAGGCTTCAGCCACTGCTTGTTATTATAAGAGATCCGTTTTCTCCTTCTGTATTTGATGTTAAACAGTTGTTTTCTTGTTTAAGGCGACATTGTAAATGTTGTCCCTCAAAGAAAATACAGGGATACATCTGCCTGCCTTTGTTTCGGAAATAAATCCGAAAAAGACATTTGCGTGAGTAGAGTCCCAGAAATAGCTCATTTGGTCATTAACCTGCAGAAAGGTTGTCTTCTTTGTCACCACCAGGAAGTGGTCCGAGCCATGACAGGTGCTGTTCATATGACGAGAGGAACATGGTGGATGGAGTGTACTGCCACCCGATTGGTCACTGGATAGAGGAAACGGGACACACAGATGAGATGAAACACACCACTAGCTTTTACTTCAGTGTGGCTGGTCAGAGGGCCATGCATTTCTCCAGGTAATACCAATAAAGTAAGAGCCGACTGCATCATCTTGGGTGTGATTGCTGTGAGTGTCTACATTTCATGAAGCAAGTAAAACATGTCAATTTAGTATTAAAAGTGAAAAAAAAAAAACAAAACAACTGGCAGTCTCTGTACTTCAGCTCATTCTTTAACCTTTTACAGTGGGAACGTGAATGATTGTGGTTCAAACAGTCGAAATCTGGCACATTTATGAGCAGTGAAGTGCCATTAGGTGTCTAAGCCCATCCAAGAAATAGTCCGACATGTGACCTCCTGTAAAACCCCAACTTGTCGTTTTTACACTGAAGGTGTATTTGTACGGATTAAACAAACAAGATATGCCTTGTTAATGAATGGGTTTTAGAGGTGCTGGTTGGTGGATTTCCCACCCTGTGTCCTTAGGTACTGACAGTAGGCTTATATTTAGCATTTTCCACAATGTTGAACTATTCTTTTGAGGGTTTTCTGGTGTGATTTTAGTGATTTGGACATTCATATATTGTTTACCTTACGTTTTAAGATTCCAATTAAAAAAAAAAAAACTAAACTTGCAAACTGCCAATGTACTCATTTTGTAGCCTGTAGTAAATACAAGTAGAGATCCATCATTCTTCCCCCACTGTAATGAAATGTGATGCTTGTTGAGAGTATTCTGCCTTTCTGATGTGGAGTCCAATGTTTGTACTGTACCACATTTAATAATGCTAAAGATTAATGAGGTCCCCTGGGGCCAATGAATTTCCAGGCTGGAGTGTTTCTCGAACAACACTGAGGATCACATCAGCTCCTCTTATCTTTACTACGGTTTTCAAACATAGCCAGTCTTCTTTAGTAAGGCTTGTGTATTAAACTACAGTATGTTCTCAATGCAAGTTTGCGTTCTACTTTGTCCTGATATTACATCTGTCAGAGAAAATTCTTCCTCAGTACTTCAGTGTCCTGGATAGACGGCAGGGCAGTCATGTCACACGGCCCTTTTTGCAATCTGTCTGGCATTGACGTTTTATAGGTTTTGAGAATCCAGCACTATTTCAGCACCCTTTTAGAACAGAAAATGTACAACTCTGTAGAAATTAGAATGTAGAAATGTACAATTGGTAAAGCCAACACCCCTTGCTCTTATTTGGGTACATGTTTAGGATTATTGTCTGTATATACTTACTGTATATTGGGTTGAAACTGATGAATATTGTGACTATTTCATTGCCACAACGTCCAGTATACCCTCAATCAACCTTTACCCATGCATGGCTTCCGTTACACATACTCAGTGCCATGGTAAACCAGGCACAGCAGAAATTAACCCGGGACCCCTGAGGCAGTGAGCACAGAACTTGCATAAGAATGAGCAGGCTTGGCTGGTGCCATCAGGTTTTAATTTGTGTCCGAAGACCTTACAAGGCTTATGTCAAGGACCTGTGTTCAGTAGGAAGCACTCTGCCCTTGTATCTTGCCTATTAATAGCTTTTTAAATTAGTCTCTCAGACCTTGCATCCGTGTAGCCCCAAGTATCATACACACTCACCTCTGCAGTAACTCATTATATGATTCAAAGAGACTTTAACTCACTGTCTAGCAGGTGCCTCGTCTCTCAGGCTCATATTCAAAGGAGAGGAGGCCTAAAGGTTACATAGCCATTTTTGTAATGAGTTTTTATTACTGTTGAACTGAATAAGTGTGGTATTTCAACTCGCTGGGGTGTTTTTCAGTTATGAGTAAATTGTTTTCAAATACATTTGGAAGAACTAAACACTAGAGACAAAAGATATCCTTTAAAAAAATAAACATAATGTATATTCCTTCATCGTTGGGTTAAATGACCGTTTATAAAAATAAATAAATGAAAACAATCTAAAACATCTACTAAAATCTTCCAACATTTCTCATATTTATATATTATATATATTAAAATCAGAGGTTTCCTAATAACAGCAAAAATTGAGACCAGAGACTTTCACTGCATTGCTACTCTGGAACATCACAGATTAACAGCTCCCCTCCTTCCTTTTACGTGTCACCTCCTCTGGTTGTTGATTTTATGCATGCTAATGAGCACTAAATGGAGTCTGCAGCAGACCATAGTGGTCAGGCAGAAAATTAGGGGGCCAAGAGGTCAGTAAAACATCATTGCTATGAGGGAGAAAAGGAGGAAGGTTGGAGAACGAAACAGACAGAAATTAAACATTTTGTTTAGTAGTGACCTGCTAAAGTCAGCTCTCCTCTGATCTGTCTGTGAGACAGTAGTAACTTGAAATTCAGCTCCTACCCATTGCATTGGCCAGCGGTCTCTCTTGCTGTCTCTAATTTTTTTTTTTCTTTCAGTGTCTGAGGCTCTTTTCATACCTTTTAAACCATGTTATCCTCCAGTACCGTTGTGATCCATCATCACATTGCTTTATTCTGTACCTCAACATTGCATATCTTTATGCCTTTATCTAAACTCTGCTTTTGAAAAACAGATCCATTCTGATCCTGTGTAATCTGATAATATTCTTAGTGGCTACTCGTTCATTGTACGAACCTCTCAAATTAAGAATGTGTAGCATATAACATTGACTCCAGCATACAAATAAATTAATAACAGATCATTTTTTATTGCTTCCAGGGTGCTGCCACGTGTTTGGCTGGGCAGCTGCCCTCGACAGGTGGAACATGTGACTATAAAAATGAAGCATGAATTGGGTATTACTGCAGTGATGAACTTCCAGACAGAGTGGGATGTGGTGAACAACTCCGATGGCTGCAGGCGCAACCTTGGGGAAGCCATGACCCCGGAGACCATGATGCATTTGTACAAAGACTGTGGCCTGGTGTATGTGTGGATACCCACACCTGACATGAGCACTGAGGGTAAGGAGAATTTTGTGGACATGCAAGAATACATTCAGTAGTAATAATAGTGTTAAGTTAAGTCAGAGTGAGTGGGAAAACGCAGCTTGGGGCTGTTAGGGACTCAACATCTCCCAAAACGACACTTAGGCAGTGCATATACAGTACAGTTATGGGTGTGGGTCATCCAGCTGTAAAGCTCTAAACTTGCTCACTATGCAAACCTTCACTGCACTGTTTTTTCACCTTTGAAAGTTAATTACAATATTTCAAAAGGTCAGAAAATCAGCATGAATTAATGCTTTTAGTATCATTGTCTAGAACTATAAATTAAATGACAACCATAATCATAGAAAACAGTATCTTGTGTTGTGCCAGTCACAAAATAATAAATAATGCTATGTGTGCTTTCACAGTGAATTAAAGCAAAGACAAAAATCCTTTGGTAAACCAACGTGCAAACAAAATGACCTGAGATAGTCTTTTGTGTGATAATATTCTGAGCAATTCCCCAGAAGTATGTACGTAGTAATCCTACTACATGTGTACCTGTGGCTACTTGTTACTTGTTATACTTGTTATATATTCCTGACAGTATATCTTGCTCTAGAATCCGGCAACCTGCACAAGGATTGTGATAAATGTACATTTATTATAGATTATTAAAAAAACATCCATGAGCCAAGCAATCACATTAAGTGAAATGTTTGTTCATACTGAGCCAATCCCACATACACCTTCCTGGTTCCGTAAATTCTGACTCGGGCGTCAAATGTGTATTAATCAACAGTTGAAAACAGTTTACTTTTGTTTGAGTAATGTTTGTTAAAAACTACAGTCCCCAGGTGTTTTAGGGAATCACTAAGCCTTTAAAAACAAATAAAAGAATACACATAGGGAAGTATTGAGACAAACTAATATAACCCATTGTTGGTTTTGGTCTCTTCATGGGAATTATTGAGGTAAAAAAATACTGAATATCGCCAGCATTCTCCTTTAAGTGTATTATGTGTTATTGTCTTCTTCTGCAGGTCGAATCAGGATGCTTCCCCAGGCTGTATTCTTGCTTCATGGTCTCTTGGAGAATGGTCACACTGTCTATGTTCACTGTAACGCTGGAGTAGGCAGGTCGACGGCAGCTGTGTGTGGCCTGCTTATGTACATCCTCGGCTGGAGCCTGAGGAAGGTGCAGTACTTTGTGGCAGCCAGGAGGCCGGCAGTGTACATAGATGAGGAGGCTTTAGTCCAGGCTCAGGCAGACTTCATCCAGAAGTTTGGGCAATTGCGATCATCTATCTCTTACCCAGAGACATGAGAGTTGAGTGTTCACACGCTGAAATCTTTACATTTTCAGTTATGGAAAGCTCCACTGGACTGGTAACCAAAATTATTCCTGACGTGTGAAAAAACACATACTGTTTAGTCAGCGTGAAAGGTGCCAGAAGGTGAAATAACCTATAGCAAGGAAATTAACTTCTTTCCACTTAAATCTAATGTGCATAAATGACCCACTTCAGCTGAGTGGCTTTTGAAATCTGGTTGATCCTCAAGTATATTCTGCTGGCTGCCAGCATAGATGTTGCAAGCAATTAATCCTACTGTGATGTGTTAGCTTTTAACTTCAGGAATTACTCTCTGCCAACTAGCACATACAGTTGCAAACTGTGCTCTTGGAATCAGCTGAGGACACTATTAGTAGTTTTCAGTACATGGTCCGCAGGTGTGTTTGGAAAAACCTTTTCTCTTAGCGTTTTTTGTAATAATCAATGAATAGAGTTGACATTTTGAGACGGCAACTTTTAGCTGATTTCAGAAGGGAATTTATTTTTTAATTTTGAGAGCGGTCTTAATGCTGCATGAAAATGGCACTCCTTGCCAAAGCAACTAATCAATTCCTAAAACCAAAATAACAACAGAGCCTCTCCCTCTCTGTCAGAAAGGTATTCAGATCCCAGACATTGAAGAATACAGCTCCGCCCCATCCCTCTCAGAGAGCTTGGTAGCATTTCATCTTTATTTATTTATCTGACAGATGCTATTTTGACCCATCTCCTAAATAACGAAAACAACATCCCTGCCAGACCATTTTAATGCATACATAATAAAACATTATTGGGATACTATTTGTTGTCAATTTTGAACTCCTCCCTAGAGTCCTATTGAGGATATATTGCTTTTTTAAGATACAGTTTTTTTGTTACCTGTCCCTGACTTAAAAAAGTTAGGGGTTTAGAGAGGAGGAAAGATTTTTCTCCACTAGCACAAGTCATATACCTTTCCATTACTGTCACCTTATGAGAGTGTCCGTGGGGATGGGTGGGTGGATTGAACCATGTGTGGAAGTGAATCATCGTGGATTTCCAAATGTTCTATAAATTTCACAAAAACTGAACATGAAATAAAGAAGCAGGGTGCGTCTGTATTTGTGTGGGCACTGGGGTTTGTTACTTACTGTAATAGATGCCAATATAATTGGTAAACATGTTGCATTTATTCCACCAGGTTATTGTCAGTGATTGATGTTATAAAGTGTTTGTAGTCCACATGATTTCCAGGATCTGCCAATCACTAATACCGGTTCCCCCAGATCCTCACATGCAAATAAGAGAAATAATTAGAGAGCATTTGCAACTGTCAAAGAGACCGCATTTTATGGTGCAGAAGATTTATTTCATGAGAAATACACAAATTGTTTCTAAAACTCTATTTAATCCAGAATGTGCTGAGAGGATACAATCTGTACCTGTGTTGTGCCTATTGTGTCGGTTTGCAATGTCCCTGCAAGCAATCAGCTTGTACTTATTCCCTCTTCTCCTTCTTTTACAGACACAATCATTCTGCTGATTTAAAGTTTCACAGACCCATTCTTGAAATTTGCTTGTGTAGTACACCTTCTCTTCAATCCATTAATGGATCCATCAGCTGAGACTGTTTTTTTTCCCTCTACTGTAACATGAACTAATGAAAAAAACATTTAAGTTGAACAACTTTTTAGGGTGTAAATCAAAGCGTATGGTTCAATCACTATCTAAGCAGAGAGGCTTGGCGATGATAATGCATTTGTTTGAAAGGTGGACAGCAACAAGTATTCTGACAGTATAGGTTTTTTTTTTGTTTGAGGGAGTAAAGGGTTTTCTTTTTCTAAATCTGGGGTGTAAGGACAGAGTGTCGTGTGTCCTACAGACTACAAAGCCCCCTGAGGCAAATTATGATTTGATTTTGGACTGTATAAATAAAATTTGACTTGACTATTTGAATATATCCAGTGTCATTCTTGCCCAAAGGTGAGGATTATATCACAAAGATATTCTTAGTATAGTCCTTAGTATGCCTGTCCTGTCCAGAAAAGTATTCAAATTAAGAACATATGATTACAATAAAATTACCACAGCAATGGTTAAGATGACCATAACCTTGTATTGGTCCAAAGAATGCAGTTCTGAATTGTATTTCAAAAAACTTGTCAGCTTGCATTTAGCGTATGAAACATTAGGAACACATGAAATAGACTGACCTGCTGCTTTGAGATTAAAGATATGTTAAATGAATGATTTTGGCCAATAAAACTGCTTCAGTTATGTTGGGGATATTAATCAAAAGGGTCAGGTTAAACAAGAATCTTAAATCAGTGCTGGACAGGTGGGCAGATGGCCTTATATTAAAACTAATTGGACACATTATGATATTTAGTGTATTTATAAGGCAATATTGATTTTCCACACATTCTATGCTGTTTCAAATGTTCTGTGTCAGTGTCTCTTTTTGTGGTAGTAAATTCAAATCAGTGCAAGTTCATGACATTGCTACAGCCTGATGTCAGCACAGACTCCGACCAAGATGAAAACCAAATACCAGCGATGTGTCCAGGATTTACTGCCAAGCTTCCTAAATAACATCTACAGATTGTCTGAAATGTCAGTATGTCACTCTACATTCCCAGATAAGTATTTTATATTCTATGTCTATATTTATTCTCAACCGTTGCCTTATTTCATCCAACAATTTGGTAACAAAGCTGTTTTCAGTTACAACAATGTCCCTATGCTTTATTTTACATATGTGTGAGATGGATGAGCAGAGCCATTTAAAGTCAGAAAGGCACACTCCCATGACCTCTGTATTACATATTATTATCTAAACATAGCCAGCCAGTCTATTTCTAGCCTGGGAACCAGATGAATCAGCGAGCTCATGTTTCATTTGCTCTGGCAGATATGTCTGGCCCCTCTCCCATTCAAACTGATTTCCTTGACGTTTTATCGTGCTAACCAATCACAAGCGTTTGTCTAGTATGAGGCGGGTTTAATACGATGACTGACAGAGACGAGCCCCGTTCAGGTATTTTTGTAAATATCCAAGATGGCTGCTGCATTCCCCGGCTACAGCGGCAGTATTAAATGGACTGTACATACATTTTTTTCTAAAAGAAGAACAAACAACTGCACTTAAACTTGTGCTTGCCAAACTTCTGACAGGACGTATGTATGTTTCAATAGCTTGCATCAGCATCCCATCTTGTCGGGAGATAGGGGCGGAGTTTGCAGTTCAAGAACATCAGACAATACGGCATTATGTGGAATATGAACAGGCATGAGTAATGTCAGACAACTGGAAGTGTGAATAAATATTGGAGGCCACAGTGTAACATTGTTAAACAATAAATAAAGATAAAGATGATAAAGAGATAAAGATGTAGACTGACTGTGTGAGGCTGGATAGCAATTTTTTTTTTATGTGTGCCATGCCAAAATATGACATGTGTTCCTCCGGACACACCAGAGACAAGACATAATAGACATGAATTCTGTGTAGACAATTGACAGCGACGTTTTACAACAGGTAGTTTACACTATTCCCCATACTTTACCTCCACTGTACTAGTTCAGAAGAATGCTCTTGCAAAGGCAATTTTTCATTGAAAAATACATCGAGGTTTGTTGGAGTCTCAAGCAACTTAATTGAATCAATGTGATCCAAGCTGAGCCTATGATGTGGTGATAGCAACCTTCAAAAAGTCTGGTGGAAGTGTCACACATTATAAGAGTCCTTTTAAGCAACAAGAGACCCCAATTACATTTTTTGCAGTTTTCCATTATAGACTTCCAAACATTCTATTAGCTGGGTATTTTCACTTATGTTGATAAATAAAGATTTGAACGCAGTAACTCAAAGTACAGAGTCAAGAAGAGGGAGACGTCAAAACATCCACCAGAGCCAGTTGGAGGGATTATCCAGGCAGCCGGCATCTGCTAAACTGGCCAACTGAACTTTAATGCATTATTTGCGAAGTAATTTCCCAAACAGCTAGTGGCAGTGCCCTAGTGATATTCAATAATATCCAGCCTTTGTCCCCGGGGGACCATAACAATGACTTGGCTGATATATGCAGACTTGATATTTCTCATGCAGACTGTGTGAATACAATCTGTATTATTTATTGCGGTAACACATACACTGTGCCCCCTTTTAATCTTCTAATCAGTTGGTGGGCTCTTGCCCTATAATGGGGGTGCACTTTATTTCCTTCATTTATTTCCACACTATGCTGCCCTTTCCATTATGCATTTATTTTTTACATATATATCATACCATAAATATCTTGTCTGAATAACTGCAAAATATGTGTAATCTGTTGGTCATACATTACATATTCATATTCATCTTAAGTTTTACTTATCATGTATGATCTAGTGAGTATAGGCATCCAGTATAACAGGTGTTTTTATTTTTTGTCATTGACTTAAAACATTATTACTTAAGTATTTTACTGCATATGCATAGACTGCATACCCAAATAATAATCTAATAAAAATCAACTTGACAATTTGTTTTCTTAATGGTTTAGCTTTCAACCAGCTCCGGTAGGCAGTCTATTCCAGATTTATCTTCAAGCCAGTAATTAATCTAAAAAATACTCTGTGTAGATGGATTTTAAAAAAAGCTTTGGCTGATAAATGTAGCCAAGAGTCAACATCTGTGAATCTTGTGTGTGAGTTCACAAGATTGATCTTGTATACATGCATGTCTGAATTTATTAAAACTAATGGCATCAAACTACTGTTCACTGTTGCTGGACTGCAAAAAAACCTTTAATTTCAAAACACAACTCCATGCAATATAGATGATTGTTGGTGGTTGTAATGATTGCCTCCATTTGTGATATTCAAGCACTGCACTCAATCTAAGCACATTACTGTTCATCACAGAGAAAGAAAGAGTGGTGGGTGAGGGGAAATGAGAAATGGATGAAGTAAGTCATCTGCTTTGACAAGCCTCCAACACTGCCGGTCAATCTGCGACTGCACTGACTGGCTTCCTGTAAAATCCATCCTTGCTGTCAATACTGCTGTTGTTCTCTCCATCTTCCACGTTGCCACTGCCATTGATCAGTCTCAGCAGGACAGATTGTGATATGAACAAGGGAGGGGGATACAAAGCTGACCTGCCATACTGAGTAACAACAATATTGGTTTGTCACAGGGAAAACATGAGAGTGTAAGGGTTGTGAGTTGTGCACAATACCTAATCAAAATACTGATGTCTTTATGTATAGTCTGTCATGACATGGAACTACAGTGTATCAAATACTGCAGGTCTATAAGGATAGGATGTCATTTATCATGCTCAGCACAGACTGACAACACTTCACCGGTAGATGCTACAGTAGGTTCAATGACCTTGGACTTGGCTAATAGAGACATATCCCAAATCAATAAATTCTATCTGTTACCTGGAGCTCTGCTCTAGGTCTGAGCACACAGTCCTGTCAGGGCTCTGTCTTTCACTCGCCTTCTATACCTTATTTGTCACACTAGAAATGAAAAATGAATCAAAGATCTTGAGTCACATAGAGGAGGGACATATTTGAGGAGCTGCCATGTGACTTATTTTGGTAAGTAATTATCTGTCACTGATTGTTAGCTGGAAATTGTGATTGAATCTATATTTCTTATAGTATTAGTTCCCCACAAAAACCTATAAAGAAACTGCCTACATCTATTAAATTCTATTTAAAATTATCAAAGGTTTAATAACCCCTGTTTTTCTTATAAATGGATAAATGGAGCATTAGTAAAGGACCATAACAGTGGTTTTGTATGTTCTGGCCCATGAATTACAAAGTCCCACTTGCTGTCCATGACAGCAAACATTTTGACGTGTTCATACTTCTGTTAAAGTTATGTTATTGTTGTAGGCAAGAACGCTTTTCAAAACTGTCCTTAGTAGTTCATTAAAACAAACTCTAAGAATAAGTCATACGGCAGCTCCTAAAACTGAGTGGGTTCAAGAATGTTTAACCAATATCATACCTGCATTGTTTTTTTGTGTTCTAATCAAACTAAAAGGCTTTTGATTATAACATTAATCAAAATTGGAAACCCTTGAAAATATTTTTGCCTGAATGATTTATGACGCAAGCTCTTTGTGTGCAAGGAAAAAAGATGCCGAGCTTTTTATTCTGTGCTGCGCTGCAGGTTCACAGCATAATAAATCTGAGCCTCAGATTGCCTAAAATAGTGTCATTAAACCCTTGTTGGTGGTCACATTCAAAACAGTTGTCACTTCATCTGAATTTGGAGGTGGATAGGCATGTTTGACAGTTTGACAAAACAATCACCCAATTGTCTATTGCCTCCAAATCATGTCTAATGCTTTTTTCTTATAGTTCAATTTTGTAAATCCTCTCCTGATCCACTAATCCATCATATGATTTTGCAGTAAACAATGGCGGTGACGTGTGGAGAAAGAAATGAGATCTCTCCATCTGAAATGTATGCGCTGTTTGTGACTGTCTGTACAAACTGTATTCATATTTGTCATCCTGTTTGAACTAAACAAGACTGGACAGGTATACATTATTTTGTGAAAGGAGCTTGTTTGAAGATGTTTTTAGCACATAATTAAGCCGACTAGCCTTCAGAGAAAGAAAATAGAGATTGTGTGGCCATGCATGATAAGTGGGCCTGCCTCCATAGTTTCTTTCCCCCTGCCTGAATCAGTGATGCCAGATGCCAAAGCTGACAGCTCAGTTAACACGGTAATCATGAGATCAATCAGTACAAAATGATCCAATGAAAGACATGTCCATCATTTCAGCATGACTCTGCTGGGAAAAGGCTGCTATGTGATACGTATCAGTGATTTACCCTGAATTTTTTAGCATTAACTTTTGTTTATCTATAAAGTCTGTCCTCTTGCTGACAATGGAATTTCTCCTGCATACAGGTAAATTATGCTTTGGCAATAAGATTACAAATTAAATGGGTTTAATGCAGTATATGCACAGGTACCACAGTACCTCACTCACATCCTCCTTAACTTTTGTTGTTGTTTCAACAGTACATACCAATAGTTGGTACAAGGACAACCAGATCATTGCTTTTGATTCAGCCGCAACTCTATTCATTTTATCTTTGGAAAACAATCAACTTAATCTCACTTCTTACATCTTCTGTGCGAGGAAAGTGTAGACTTTAAAACAGAGAGCTTTCCCAGATGACAGTTCTCCCAAAGGGGAAGCTATTCCACACATCATTTATACATCCAACATGGCTGCCCTGATCCCATCTGATGTACCAGCATGCCTGTATTTACATGATCACAGAGCCCCAGCAGGCCACTGGGAAAAGGAGGGAGACCTTAAGTGGGTTGACAAGAGACTGAGCAGGACTCTTACCCGTTTCGTCACCCTCCTCACCCTCGCACTATTTGACATGAACTCCCTGCCAAAACAGATAACATTAACTACAGAGCAGGGAACAACCCAGCACAGATGGACCAGAGTCCAACACACACACACACACACACACACACACACACTGCCACTGACCTCTTTTCACCACTGTGGATATTCTTATGTATTTACATGGATGAGTTGCTGAACAAAAAAGTCTCTGCTTAATTAGTCCTCTCTAATTATTTAAGGAGGAGCCCTCAACTGACCAGCCCATAAAAATAAGCATTTACAAGATGGTGTAGTCCAGTTTTATGCAAATGTATTATATATAGCTGGGGTATTCACTGTGCTGAAAGCTGATGATCATTATCATTTACATGGTATTAAGGCGCTAAACAGATAATGAGTCACTCAAAACAATGGAAAGCAAATTTAGATTACCCACCAGCTAATGGACATCTTTGAACCTGGCTGCTGCTGCTATTGACAATTTCTCTGTCAATATTTGGCAACATTTCTTTAGCGAGTTTTTTATTTCCCAAATCGAGGTCTTTCTGTTATGTTTGTTTAGCAGAGCTGAGAATTGAAAAGAGGAAAAGCTCTGGGGCTGTCAATACCATTAAAAGTTCATTCTCTGTGTTTATTGTGTCTTTGGATGATGAACCTGAACATCATTAATAGTGTGGTCCTGTGTGTGTAGAGATGAACAGACATATGGCTGCCAGTACCCCGGACCAGCAGACTCATAAATCACCAGTGACAACAGATAATGAATGCAGGCCTATCAGAGAAGATTGGTTTGCCGATCTCTATATCAGCTCTGTGAGGTGATGGTAAAATTTATATTTACAAGAAAATTTGTGTTCAACATGAACTACATGGGCCAGTGTCTAAGTATGAATAAAATGTAATTATACTGTTAAATACGACATGTGGCTCCAAAAAAACTAGGAATTAAAACTTGCTTGTTTAAAATTTTCTCAAAAATGTCTTATTAATCTAGCTATGACTGGTTTAACTTGTATACTACTCATTTACACTGCGCATTTTTCTCACTCTTATTGAGTGTCCTGAATTTCTGCTCTCTCCTTCTTGCCTTCATTACTGTTCCTCGTCAGCACATCTGGGCCCTACAGCCAGACAGATGGATAGTAAATGAGGTCTGTCTTTAGTCTAGGGACTAAGCCAGGTGTTCAAAACTTACTTCAGGAATATATTGGTACTATCATGTCCCAAAAGACATCAGTAAGGGCCTTTGGCAGAGCCTTAGAGGCTTCTGGTTGGATAGCCCGAATATGATTGCAAAGCCTTGAGGCAATATTCAAAGGCAAATTAGTCTTGCAAAGCAGGGGTAATATTATACCACAAGTTGTCATATACTGTTAAAAAAGCTGACATATTAAGGGAGGAATGTTGGTGAAGTTCATATAGTAGTTAATGAGGCACTTGAAGAGTTTACCTTTGCTGTCAAATCACTTACACTAAGACTGGTCTATAATGACTTTGCAAAGCAGTAACAAGAAATAAGTTTGTGCTGTTGGACTTCACCTATCTGTCTTTATCTTCAGAAAGTTCCATTCCATTCAATGTCAATCTTTCAAGCTGAATATACGAGCTATCTTTTTCTCGTTCTTTCTCACACACACACAAACACACACACACTCGCATGCAGATGCACACACACGTGTACACAATTTCACTTGAAATCCCTACCTAAATTATCCTGCAACTCTGGGGGGCTGTGAAACTGCCAAGTTGATGGGAGGGCAGAGGGGGATTGTGGGTAATTTCGTGTCACATATCCAGCAGACTGATGTCTTTTTGGACAGATAATAGCCTAGAGCTCACAGTGACAAAAAAGGCAAAGTCATAGCGCACCCTCTCTTCAAATACTCTACTTTTCTTCACATTTCCCAGGAATGGTTCTATGTATTATTGCTGAGGGGTATTTGCAATTTTTCCACATTAATAAATTTGCAGCGGCAAATGGAGATTGCTTGTTTCTCTGAATATAGGCATTATTGGCTCCATAGTCTCATTGCTTCCTCTAATAATACACTAGTAATACCAAGTAAGCAAGGATAACTTGCTGCCTCCATTAACAGGATGGAATGAATTTCACCACGACCAACTCTGTCAACTCTTTGTGTCTCCTTGAAAAAACAGTGTTGAAGGGACATTTTGTATTTAGAAAACTGCTAATACAATCTGCTAATACAATCTCCAGTTTAAATCAGCTCACTTTCAGATACGGAGTCAGTTTTGCATGGATTTGGCAATTATTGTCTCAGTTTTGCTTCCATCTGCAATAACAATTTTCTAACCTCTGATTTGCTGATTGGTTTCTTCTACTTCTCAAGAAGTGATTTCAAAACAGTGACAGACCAAAGCCACTAATGGTTTTTAGCTGCGAGCAACTGTGCAGTGGCGTTATATGCAAAGTCAGCGGTAACAAGACTGAAAAATTGAGGCAAATTAAAAAATAATAGTGTCTGTGGGTTGTTCCTCTACCAGCAATCTTGGCTTCTGAGATCATGAACCTCATCACAGTTTAACATGACTCAGCTCACCACTGAGATCCATCAGCCTCCAGACAAACTGATCATATTTATCTGCAGTGCAGTGCACCATTTTAGAAATAAGGAAATGTCCCTAACCAATTCCAACTCCATGGACATAAAGGAAACATGCCTAAATGCAAAATTAATTATTGATTATGCCTAATATGTTTCTGTTTTGTGAAGGTAACAGCACATTACATTATTCAGTGCTGGATGAAAAGAGAAAGCTGTATGCAGGTGGGAAAACCTATCATGTACTGAAAAATCTTACAACTAGTGTGAGATAGAGCAAAAAAAAAACAGGCTGTATAGTCCACCATCCTGACCTCACCCTTCGTTTTTGCTGAGCTATATCAATGCCGTTCTACTTCCTGTATTTGCACCTCCAGCTGGCATTAAATGTCAATCTCTGACAGAGAATAGCTGCATATAAATGTCATCTGTAGGAAACGAGGTTGCATCATCTTTACCCACTTTCTCAACTCGTTTTGCCCTTTGGTCTCTGCAAAATAACTCCCATTATTTTTAACCACCCCCCTATACACCCCTCTCTTTCCTCTTCTTCTCATTCTCTTTCTCTGTCTTTTTGCAAATTTCTCAGGAAAAATAGTGGAGTTTGTGATCTAATCTGGGCCCTCTACTGCCTGTTCTACCATCCTCATGTTCCCTCTCATCCTGCGCCTTTACCCATCCCTTACTCTTAGACTACTCTCTTCACTAGGTCTCATCATTCTTTTTCTTTTTCTTCTGGTATACTTGCACTCTTTTCCCACATGTCTCCCGCTTTCCCATCAGCCATTTCTGCTCTTGTTTTCCTCTATCTTTAGCAGACATTATACCATTGCATTGGCTGGCCGATAACATTGCATTTTGGCTGATAACAAAAAACAGCCTTTTCTTAAACAGACCATTTATAATGTCTATTAGTGAGAAGACAGTGAGACACAAGACCAGTGGGTGCTTCATTGACTGCCAGAGCTGACAAGACTGTCATTGTTTTGTGTCTGCTGTTAATTTAGTTTGGCATCTTCACAGGAAGAAAATTGGAAAATGTTTGGGTCTGTGCTTCAGTGGACACAATAAATGGTGCATCCTCACACACAAGCAGATGCAGTCAAACTTCACCACCCCTTCCTTCAAACCCCAACCACCATCCGACACACACACACACACACACACACACACACACATATTCAAGCATTTTACTCTTTGGCATGAAGGTGGCCACAATCTCATTTTGCCAAGAAACATTTTTCACTTGCTCATTGGTGTGGAGGACAAGAAACAATTAAAGTGGGCCAAAATTAATGGAGAATACGGACTAGATTTAATGCCTTCAAAACAACCAACATGGCTATTCCAATGCAAAATAAAAAAAAAAAAAAAAAAAAAGAATGACAAAGGCAAATGCTTAGGTCTACAGTTTGCATTATTGGGTCTAAAAATAATCCTTCCAGTGTGTGTTGAAATGTGATATCAATACGCACTGGAGTCAGAAAAACATTATTACAGAGAAAATAATGCCGGGCACAAGAACAGCAGATTTATAGGTACATTTGACTTCCCTCTACAAAAGCCTGGCCTGTGATTTGGAAACCAACCACATCATTTTGATAGTCTTTGACAAGAAAAAACAAATAGAAAGTATTCATTTTAGGCATGGTTGTCTTTTCTCAGAAGATTTGTCGTGCTGGGTCTTATGGTATACTGTGTATCAAACTTTCAAGGCATAAAACAAAACTTCCTCCCATAGCGCTTGTCTTTCAATACTTCTGCTCACCGTACATTCTTTCATTTGCACACAACAGAATAAAACTTCCGCAGCCTTATTTTTATGATGTACCCCTCTCTAAAAAAAACGAGCAGGTATGAGTTCTAGACAACTGCCAGTGCTGATGAAATCCAGCTGGCTAAGAAGACTCTATCACTCACTGGGATTACCCCAAGGCATCCTGTTTGGTGAGTCGACTTTAAAATCCCACTATAAACTCCAGGACACCAGCTGAGCTGTCAAGACTCTTGGCCCTAGCATTCGCTCTCACTAACAGCCATCCTCTTGGCCCACTGTCAAGGGTGGCTTTGCTACTTCACTTGCTTGTCGCCCACTTGCGTGCCAAATATTCCCCCCACTTCAACAGCTGCCCTTCTAAAGAACGAGAGTTTTTATTTATTTTTTATATGGTCTTTACACCCATGATGCTATAACTGGCCCTGACTTACGACTGTGTGAGTGTGTTTGTCTGTCCTTCTTTAGGCATTTGTATTTGTGTGCAGGTCCATGCAAGAGCAGTCCCGTCCAATTCCCCGCTGTCAGCTGTAAGAACCGGGAGGCAGCACAAGTGAGATGCATTTGCAGGACAATGTCACAATCACACGACTATGAGATGCTGGAGTTTTATTACCATGGGCATGCAAACAACAGCTCCAAAGCTACAAGCTCTTACATAACAATTCTCAACAGCCCTGTGCTTCATTTAATAAACAGTCATGTGTGGCAGTGCTGAAAATATCCTGCAGGCAACGTAGTACGTTAGATGAATTTCCCTAAGTAGTTGTAGCTCTCGTATTCTCAAAGAACAACAGGGAGCTGTTTTGGGTAGTGAGGGTGGTCATTAATCAGAACTTAACATCCTTTTGTGCTTCAAGTAAAATAAAAACAAGATTGAATATGACACATTTTGGAATGGATTAAGATGTTGCATGAATGTAAATTAAATCACACCAACAGTCTCTAGCCGTTCCTAGTTTCTGTCGCAGGTAGGAGAGTTTTCATACAGTATATATGTATTAAATCCCACCTACTAGCTGCCCCTTACAAACTCTGTCATCAAATAGTTACTCTGGAACACTAATAAATAAATTGGGGTATTTTTTAATTACCCTAAACAAGCTCATGGTATCTAAATAATACCCCCACTTCTGTGTTATTGCCAATGCTAGAGTTAAAACAAACTAGGACGTGCATTTAAATAACCTATTTTGCTTCCTGTTGCACAGTAGATGTTGTTTTTGCTCTACCCACTCACTAGTTTTGGCTTTTTTTGCATCTTCTGACAATTTTTCACTTTACTAAAGAACATAAACATGATTTTTTTATTTGAATGTTTTCTTGTTTCACCATAAACAACTGTGGGTTTCAGCTGTGTCTGCACTGGCCCTTTTAGGACTTTAGTGCCAACTGGAGTTTAATTTGAAAGAGGTGATTAATGGTTGACTAATGCTAATTATTTGAGGGTGTGGAGAAAATAATTGCCTTGCATATTCCTTACTGACTTGATTTAGTTTTTTGCTGGAACTCAAACTCTGAAAGTACTTTGAAGTGATTCAAGAAAAATCCTGAGAAGATAAAATGAAGAGACTGGATAATGTAATCTCTGTGCACAAATTGGGCAAAAATGTTTGTAAACCTTTACGAGGTTCATCATGTGCTGCAAACATTCCCTCTGATGGAGCAAGATGGAGGATATGGGAAGACAAAAAACCTGCATGCAAAGCCAGATGAAAAATAAGAGATGCAGATGGATCCGATCTTAGGAGAGCGAGCAGATCTATCAGACACGTTTCATTGACACAATGCACTTCAAACAGCGATTAGGATATGATAGTCACTACAAATATGAAATGGAGAATGTACAGCGTTCTTCCATGGTGATGAGTGTTAGATTGGTTTTAGCCATTTGCATGGTACTTGAAAAGAGAGATCCACCCAGGAGTTCACCAGAAAAGTGCCCCTGATTGAGTTCTGTATTTTGGGGCAGAGACAATGTTAGGCTCTGATTGCCAGGAGGCATGGAGACAAAAGAGCGAGGGGAGGAAATGAAGAGATGGTAGAATGAGAAGAGAGGGCTGATTTTGTATAAGTGATTGGGCTTGCTCCGGGTCTGTCGGCCAATTTCATCTAACTGAAGATACTGATGACTGACTGATGAGCAGAAGTTTCAAAATAAAAGAAATAGGGAAATAAATTTGGGTAGTCAGGTGAATTTTATTTATATATTTCTCAGAGGGCTTTATAATCTGTACACCACATGATGCCAATTATATGTGCTTGAGTTTTCTGATATAATTACACTTTTGTTCAAGCTCATTGTGATACCTTGAACAGAAGGTCAGAATTTGCAACAATAGTCTGTTACACTTTCGATGACGCAAAAACAATTCACATACAGACACATTCAGTGCAGTAACCAGTGTTTTATGGTAAACAGTTTTTGTGCAGTGCCACAATTTTTCATAGAAGAGTCCACAACACTGGCAAAAGTAAAAAGATAAGATTTTAGAATGAAAAAGTAATCACACACAGATTTAAATACCAAATTTCATTTCCCAGTCTCTTATTTCTTGATACCAAATTCCTTTCCACAGATATTAATTTCCAGCAAAAAAAGTGTTCTTTAGATACAAATCTAGCCCTAAGCCCTGTTTTTTCTTTAGAAAAAAAATGCCAATAAGGTGTGAAGTATTTATTTGTTCCCAGTGTAGTTTTTGTTTTAGACATTATTAAAAATAACATGGTGCTTTATTAGAAACAGGTGACATCTGTTCTTTTTTTTCCCCTTTTTTTGTGTTAATTTAAGAATATTTTTGCGGTTAGATAATAAATTATATGACTCAATATGATGGGGATGGCGATGTTGGTCCCACACTACCCACATGCAAACACAGATATGATGCACCAACAGAGGGGCGCTATTTTAATGAGTCTCTTTCACAAAAAACAAGCAAATCAAACAACAAACAAGACAATCCAGGTAAGCTTCATCAGTAACAACTGCACAGCTGTCATGTTCCTCTTTTTTGACCAGTATTTCATTATTGGTATCCATCTGTGTCATTCTGTTTTCAGCTCTCTCAGGGTTGAGGCTCTCTGTGATTGCATCAGGTTTTAATATCTGTCTGGTGGTTGTTTTCGTGGACAGAATACAATGGGTGAGAGAAGGAGGATATTGAATGTTCCTGAGAGGGGAAGCATCTGTCCCATTTGCCACCCACATATCAGCACCCAGTTCCCACAAGTAACGCAGCACATTGGACACACACGCTTGAAGAATTCCCAAAATTCCCCTGTTGAATATAAGTGAGACTGTGTGTATGTGTGTGTGTATGTAAGCAGGGTTTAGGAGAGAACTGAGCCGACGGGCGCCAGAGCTGATGCTATGTGTATCAGAAAAACACAATGGCACAGTATTACTGGTGATACATCACAGTCAGCCTGTTTACTTGAGCAGCTGGTGACCCACCATAATGTCAATGACTTTTCACAGGAATACCCACAATGCTATATGCCAGTGTATTAAGATGCCTTGATAATGCTGCTACCGTGTTTGCTGTTGCTCAGGACTGTATTTATGAGTTGCATGAGCAATTATAGCCGCTTTGTTTCCTCCCACCATCCGAAGACATTTAAGTCAGAAATATAGTACAATTAATTGCGTGTGTGAGTGTCTGTCTATTGCTGTTAGCCTTATGACATCCAAGGTGCCTGCTCAGTGCATGCTGGGATCTACTAGTAGTAGTTAAAAAAGTATGAGATTCAAATATGTCAAGTGACTTTAAGTTAACTAAAAGAGTTAACTGAAATGATATCTGCTTGAGGATTATACTTTTTAGAGGGGATACATCAGAGCAAACATAAGCAACATTTGTAAAATCTTCTTGATAATGAGTTAACTAGGTAATAATTGGTCTGGAATTTGGTTGTAAGGCTTCAGCAGCTTGTGACTCTGACATAGACCAAATCAAATCTTTTAGTTTGAAAGAGGGAAATTGTGCTTAATGAAATATCTGAAGTGATAGATGATTTTGGATTACGACTTTCTGTCTCTTTTCAGCATGCAACTGGTGTTGTATTTATTAATGTTGGTTTTATATTAAGTCTCAATTTCAGTTTTACAAATTGTAAAAAGACATAATAAACAGCTGGGATAAACACTACAATAAATACTACAATAAAATAAAATAATGTATATTACTACTATATGACAGTGTTTACAAAATGAAGGTAAGAAAGTCTTAACTGCCTGCAGGTCCACACTACTGATATAATAGGCAATAGCTGCAGTACAGACTGAGGTTGTTCATTCCCTCAGAGCAGCCTGAAGCCAATTTTCAATACTCCCTCCATGGTCTATCAATTCTATTGTACCTTGCTCCTGCTACAGCAGTGGTAATTTGGGTATCTGGGTAGTCTCCAGAGCAGTAGCTTTGTGTGTGTGTGTGTATGTGTGTGTATGTGTGTGTGTGTGTGTGTACATGTACTACCCAAAGAGAGCCATGTCACAATTACTTCTTGCTTTATAACTTGCGTATAAACTAAGATCTCAATTTTGAGTCTAGTCAAGAGCCACAAGAGCTTGCTTTGTACAGCGAGAGAGAAATAAAACTGTAAATTAATGTAAATTAATCATTGGTGTTGCTTAAACTCCACAGATAGCCTTTTCACATACACAAAATGGCTAAAATTATTGTGCAATTTGCCTACCACTTAATAACACTTATAGACAAGATTGTTAAAACAAGCATATCCCACTTAATTTCACTGGGAGGGCGAATTACTTCAAAAAGTAAGCACAAATAATTTGTTCTTTTAAAACCCCATCATCAGCTGATTTGCATAATTAAACTCAGAATTCAGCAATTAAATAAAAATATACATTGGAACAGAATTCAAAGACTTAATTTCACACACAATTACAGACAAGAGAGACAAGGGAATTGTTACTGGTACTGCATATACTGTATACATGCTGTGTAACAAATATTAAAAAAGCATGAAAAGATAAAAAATGGGGTTGCTTTTGGCAATGCTTGTTACAATCATTTACCTAATTGACTTCAAACCAGGAGAAATAGCAGAGAAAATGTAGAAATCCTTCTATAATCCTTCACCTTATCTGTTACTTAGAGAAAGGTCACCATAATACTGGACACCTTCTGCACAGGTTCAGATAAAGATGGATACAGCGTGTGAATGTGTGCAGTGTGTTTTTGTTTAAACAAGAATATAGGCAACTGCTCCACTTCTCTTCCTCAGTCTCTCTTTGTTTCTTTCTCACACAAGAACACACAATTTCTCATCCAATACACAGACACAAAGACACACACAAGATGAACACACTTGGCTTTGGATGGAAAGTAATTCCATTTCGCTGTTCAGAGCTGGGTGCTTCTTAATTACGGCAACTAAACGGGCTGTGGAGAAAGACCAAAAAAACTCCTGCTTATTACTAGAGTGACCATAAAAACACACACACACACACACACGAACACACACACAAACACAAACACACACAGAGACAGGAAAGCTGATACACATGCACACAAACATCGAGTCATCAGAGTTACTGATTTCCACTAATAAACACAGTAATAGGACTGTGAATAGTGTTACCAGAGACTATTTTGTCAAGGATCCCTCTAATTTATTTTTTTTCTCTTGGCTGTTTCTTCTTACATTTGGCTTGTATAAGTGTTACACCGGCCAAAAGCAACTCAACAAAAGATCACCATACCCCATAAACTCCTAAGCTGCTAAGAGAGACATATCCTAAAAGGATATTCAATTAAATATTGTAGAAATGACAGAAGAAAAAAAAAGAGATTAGGAAAAACAAAGCTGCCTCGGTATGACAAAGAAAGAAATATCTTTACAAACAAAACAGCTGTCACTAATGTTTCTCCTGAACATTTTACATTCATTGTTTATTATCCATGCTGGTGCCAACAGCGGAATACACTTTTGACAAAGTCACAGCCACAATGTGGATGTAATGAATGGCTGTGCAGCGAAAGATGAGGTCAGGCCACGGTGGGTGAACAATAATTGAGTCTATAACAGTCAAACCTTGGTGAGGAGGAGAGGATTCTGGGAAAGGAAAAGAAAAATATTTCAAAAGAAAGAGCTTTTAATCTGATGTAAAGTTATACTTGGTAAAAGACCAAAGAAACTGGAATAAGAATTCTTATTCCAAAATCCTTCCCAGAAAATAATTTCACCTTCACATTTTATTAAGTGTCAGATGGAAGTCTTGGATTAGTCTTCATAGACCAAAAGATGAGTAAGTAGCTGTATAAACCGTTAAAATATTCAGCCAACTTCATTGTTTCAGTATTTTTACATTTACATTCCACTGAAGGATATGACAAAGACATTTGTTTTGGCACACAGTCCTAATCTTGGGATCCACGACAAATCACCCCCTGGTGCATTTTATCACTCTGCAGCAATACATATTCCTGATGTCTTTGTGAAGCCTGTTGTTTATCCCCAGGCTGCTTAAATACTCAATCATGTTCTGCAGCGACCAGGGTGAGAGAGGAAAAATAGATATGGGAAATCATATTTTATGGTTTCCAGGGAGGAAATCAGTCCCAATTCTGAACATGTTCCTGGAATTGATGTTGGATGCTGCTGAATAATAGACGGTCCTATTGGCAGTAGACAAACCACATATCTCTTTTTAATAAAAGGACAGCAGCGTATGCACTACAGTGAAGGCAAACAATTATAACACCAGGAATTTGGTGCCAAGACACTATTGATCTGGCAATTGTGAAGCTTAAGTAATTGTCGATCATCATTACGGTCGACTGAGGGTAATTGATGAGAGCCATATTTATCTCATAACATCACTGAGTCAGTTCAGAGTTTATCATTTTCAAAGATGTACAATATGAGCCCATGCTATCTGTGCTGTACCACTCTCGATTGTACATTTTAATTAAAACCTAAATCAGCAAGCCTTGGAAACTCACTGCACTTCAAATAATTCACTGACATGGAGAGATTTTGTCAGAAAAATCAGATCTGATATTTTATACCTCTTAAGAAGAAATCCAACTGAGTGGAATACAGTTCTTTGAGTACTCTCTTTGAAAGCTTCAACTGTGCACACAGTACCAGCGCTGCTCCCTAATTTTAATATGGAAGTAAAACACAGAATGGTCAACAAACTAATTTTAGTTACTCTAAGGCTTGACGGCTCACAGTTAAGTAAAGGAATGGTTAAAGAGCTGAGTGGCAGTGGGAAGCTCAGAATAAGTAAGCATTTTTACTCTCAAATGTTGAAAACACACAACCAATGCTCAGTACGTAGCGTGGAAGTTGCAGCTAATTTTTCTGCAGTTTGGGCCTGGAGGAGGAGAGAGGAGAAAAGTCATCTGGGGTAGAGGAGGCCAGGGGAGACGGTAATATTAAAAGCAGAGTGAAGGAGGTTGTTAATCGTTGCATAGGTTTCTGCATGTCAATGTGCACCGACCCCTCTTTCCACCCATGGAGTAATGAAAGCAGAAGTCCATGTGGCAGTGTCCTGATCCATGAACAGTGTCTCTGTTCTAGGATAGTGGCTCTGCTCTTGCCCTCAGGCCCTGAGCAAGGATCTCTTTATTCCACTTGGATCCTCTTCTTTTTGCAGCCAGCTGCTGCCCTAGTTGGGTTTTTCATTCTGTGCCTATGATTGCCCTCTGCTTAAAGCCTGTGCCACTTTCCTCAGAGGGCTATATGAATCCATTACACCTTGAATAATTGTGCAGGTCAAAGCTCTGTGTGGAGGCGCACAGTTTGAAAATGGTTCGACATGCGGGTCTGACTTCAGTTTCAAGCATTTGAGTAAATTGGATCATTTGAAAATGCTGCATATGGCAGATAGGGTCTCGGTCTGGATATAAATTACATACATTGATTTTTCCTTCTTGCAAGGTATTTCTCATTCAGCTCATGAAAAAAGCTGTCATTTTAGTATTCAGTCTGGGCACCTCATGTAGTAATTGAACCTGTTACATCAGCATGGGCCATTTAACATTACTCAAGCAGGCATGCAACTCATTACAGAGGGCAGAGGAGAGAATGCTGAAAAATGTCTAAGCATGAATAAGTGCATAGTTTTTATCATAAATACAATCAGCAGGAACAGAGTGTGCAGGTGAAACATGAGCCATGTTATGAAATCTGCAGCAGGCAGTAGATTCAGTAGAACATTCTGTAAGACGTTAAGACGATCCTCATTAAAACTCTCTTCTCATTAGCTTGGTGAATATGTGTAGCTGGGAAACATATGAGGCTCTGTCCTCATTATGCGACCTAGTGTCCATTTGTCAGGATTCAACGGGTAGCTGTGTGCATTAAGAGCAGATAAGGTCCAGAAAGAAGGTTAACCGTTAGTGCCGAGGTTATCCTCTTCACAAATCCATACAGTATGAGGTGTTGAGTGGGTGGCTAATCTGAGACGTGAAGTGTGTGTGTTTCTTGCTTCTTCTCTGTTTCACTCATAGTTCACATTTGTTTATTAGCCATACACTTAACTTTTAAGATTTACTGTGACAGGCCACGCGGTGAGTCAGACATACAATATAGTACAGAGAGCGAGGACAGACAGGGAGTGCAGTCATGAAGAAACACAGTCATTGCAGTCCCTTTAGTCCTTTGCTGTCCAGCCCCGATGCAGCGATAGAGACATAAAGCTCCGCTCTCCTGTATAATAAGCACCTCCAGCCACTTTCTGCCTGAAAATGTTTTCCACAATTTCTCATTTTGTGCTCATCACAGTTTACACCTTCAATTCCACCTGCCCTCGCCCCATCTCTCGCAGTCTGCTTCTATATTCATCAGCAACATTCATCACAACTGTTGTTCCCACAGTACCTCCAAACACTCCAACACTGACATTCTTTGTCACAGACTTCAGCGTGGACATAAATTCCAACTGTGACCGCAGCGGACAAGATGTGTCTGTGTTTTTCCAGTTTGAGGAATGTTTATTTGTGTGTTTTGTTGTGTTGAGTTGTGGGAGGGGAAAAGGACAAGGTTCAGCGAAATTCAATAGCTATGTTGATACTAAATGACCTTTAAAATAAATGCATCCCTTTTTTCAGGCCAGAAAGGAATAAGCAATTCATCCAGTCAGTCGCAATGAAGCAAACTTTAACTTGAAGTTAAACTTTAACTTTAAGTCTACTTTTACCCTGCAGGTAAACATGAACTCAGGGCATCAGAAACAATTTCTGTGCAGCCAGGCCTGAACACAATGCGCATGCACACACACATACACAATGCTAGTCTGACCAAAATAATGTATCTATCTAAGGTTGATAAATGTGATTTCAAGTTTCTTGTTGTTAAAATGCATGAAATGACCAGGTTGCCTGAGTTAAATTTTAGATTAGGATTAGTGATTAGTGATAGAAATTACGAATTTAGGTTTAAGATTTAGGAGGGTTGCAGAGTTTAGAAAAGAGAGAATTATTCTATTTGGAGATTAGTAAAATTAAATCATATAGTGTCATCAAAACATTCAAACCTGGTACCTATTGGCGTCTGTATGTTTGTATCTCTATTATTTGGGAAAATCTGTTATTAGTCAAATTCCCCCTTACTTTCCTCAGTCACAATTATGTGCTGCTACATTTGTTTGTAGCAAATATCAAAGGAAAACTGCTAAATTGTGTCAATTATTTTCAAAATGTAGTAAAAGTGAAAGTAGTAATTCATACCATAGTATTTTGGGAAATATGCATGGAACTACACTAAACTACTAATAAATTGCTTTGCTACAGTCAGTGAAAATTCAGCACCAAAAGCCCAGTGGGCTAATGTCCAGAAATGGTGGATTGCCAAATAACTGTCACTCTCACATAATTTCTATTGCTTTAGTCTCATGTTCATGTTAGATCTACCTTTCCAAAAGTTACTAAGAACAACCTGATAACGACGGTTTCACAGTTGTTTCACGTCTCATGTAGCAGCTTAGTTCTTTATTGACGCCACTTTGGTGAACTGCACTGACCGCTTGCTGGCATTTTGTGTTCCTCTCGCGTCATTTCTCAGAAGACTGTTTCAGCACGACATGGATCAGTGAGTGTGAAAGCGTCCCTAAAATGATTCACACAGTTGGTGAAACTGACTTTATTTAGAGATGGAGGGGGAAAAGGACATCTGTGAGGATGAGAGTACTTTATTAGAGCAGAGTTTGGCATTATAATTTAGTCCTGCTCTTCCCAATGGCTCCGGTTTGCCGTGAAAATGTTTCATTCTATTTGTGAAACCCTTACCAGCCATTATTTTCCCGCCCCGCTTCATCTCAGCACAGACACCATGTGAAGTGGGGTGGAATGGTCGTGGTTGGGCATGTTTGGGCCATTCTTATAAAATCTCATTAAATTGTCCAAAAGTGGCATTAGGAACCATTTTTCTGGCTGTTAACAGGGTGGATGCTGGCTGGTATTTGCATCCAGCCTTCAGAACGGCTGTTTGAGGAATGCCGTTACTGGTCACAATAATGTCTGAAGTGAGTACACTAAAGTCTTTGTAATTATTACTTCCTTACAGGGCTGGAGATGCGGGACAGAGACAAGAGACCTATCACATTATATTATTGGTTGGCCTGTCATGGCCTAGGAAGTGTTAGATGACACATAATAGACGCAATTAAAAAAAATGTGTGTGTGTGTGTTTTTATGTGTGCCAATTTGTGTGTATGCTCGTATAAATTCAATTTCCTCACAATTTCCCCATCACGACAGCAGATTCCAATGACTTATTCATGACATTTAATGGAAGCAATCTATTTAATTTTTAAGTGGGTGAAAAATGGCTTACAGGAATGAATTTAACAGATCTGTCCAAGCTTTTCATAAAGTCACTACCGTATGAGACCCATCTTGTTATGCTTACTTAGAAGTCTGATTTTTATGTTGTGTCGTTATTTTTTAAATGCTTCAAACTTTTAAATAGGTAACAAAGCTTCAAGCAGTTTGAGTGTACGCAATTCATAGTGGCTTTTGTTCACAATTACCAAGAGTATAACCTGTTTCAGTGTGCATTTTTATAACAGGCAGTGGCATTTTCAACAGAAATGACAGGGAAACAACAACTGCAGCTATTTTGGTTGCAGAAGGGTTTTGGTTTACGCTCAATGATCACAGAAAATATTACAAGAAACTGAATGTGCACTGTTCAGATTGCACATTGCATTACTGACCTGCAAAAAAAATTTATGCTTTTGTCCCATTAAAAGTAGAGAGATTCTGCAGTATGGCCTATACTATATGTGAAAGAGCCTTATGAACCATATAGAGGGAGTCTTTGAGGTTGTGAGCTATCAGCAATATTAACTCCTGTTAAAGAGGTTGCTTTTATAGCATTGTACCTTACAAACACATTGTGATAAACATTACAACACTTTAACATTAAAGGTGGAAAGTAACAGAGCAAAAGCAGCCAATAAAGAAACTAAATGGGTGTTAAGTGATCAGTGACTTTTATTGACAGTGTCCAACAACAATAAGGTGCCAAACGCAGCTCATATGGAGGCTTATAAATGATTCAAACAATATATGCACATTTTCAATATAAAGTTAGCTGATTAGAGCAGAGATCAAACAGTAGAAAAGAGGTATCATATCATAATGCAAACTAGGTAAAAAGAATACTCTGTTGTTCCTAACAGAGTATATAGGTCGAACGTTGAGTACACAGGCGTGCCAACTAACCTTAGCAGACTGAGTAGCTGTAAACACTCATTGTACAGTAACTAAGACGGACAAGACCTGCATGCAAGTCTGCACAGGACATGCGCGGAGGCCAGCAGTGCTTTGGCAGTCAATAGGGGCACAACTAGAGCCCACTGACTCCCATTGCAAAGGGCCATTTCATGCTGAGCCTGCATTGTTAAAAGTGTGTACAGCCCTGAGGGTACCTGTGTTGCAGCTAGGATGGCGTCTCTCATAAAAAAAAGTTGCTGGTTTAGCCCTAAATGTCTAGAAGCTCAGGACATTGTCACACCGTTATAGGTGGGCTTATGTGTTCTGTTTGCTTCGACAGAAGATAAAAAAATCTCTTGTTTGTATAGAATGGCCTCTCTGGTGGCTTGTTAATATTACCAGCAAAGAGCCAGGCTGAATTGGTTTGAAACCAGAGTTTTCCAGACCGCTGTTCAGAACCACATTTCTATAAAAGCAACAGGACAAAAGCGATTCAAAAATGAAAAATGATCAATTAAAAAATACGATTTATTATACCACTTACTAAAACTGTAGGCTATAACTCACTGAACAACTCTTGTGTTAAACATCTGATTTATTTCCTTAAATGACGTGGTAATTAATCTTGCACACCCCAAGCATCTCAAAATAAACGCTGTCCGCTGGTTTCGTTTATTAGGTGGCTCATTGAGTTTTTTAGTCCTCACAAATGCACTCACCTGTTGACATAATAACTATTACTGTTTTTATTTTGTCTACGATTAGCAATAAATAGACAAGACATTTGTTTGGGTGTAGTTACTCTTTAAATTATTGACCATGCTATCCAGCTACCACAGACATACCAAGGCCAGGGAAATCATTGCATTTTTTCAACTTCAGTTATAATGTTTGGAATTGCAAAATAGTTGACCCTCACTTTTCAGGCAAGAACATTATTTTGAATGATATTGTGATTAAGGCCACTCTCCTACTGGCCCCCTGTCATTGATGCTGCGTGCCAACTAAGAATAAAATACCTAATAAGTAAATAAAAGATCATTGCAGTGATGCCTGCAAAGAGGAATGTAATTTGGATTGATTTTTTTTTAATATGAAACAGTAACCCAACATCAACAATGCCTGAAACTGCTACCTCACAGATAAATTGTTCATTAAGGGAAAGAGCTGGGGGAATAAAAAAAAGATACATACAAAACAGGCAATAAGTGGCAATGATGTATTCTGGCCCTCTTCCATGGAAGTAAATTGGATTATTAAGGCAAGCCAAAGCCTTGGGCTCGCTCTCCAATCTACAAAGCTGCCACCGCCATCCACACCAGTATTGAGGTTTTCAAAAATAGATGATTTGTTATATTGTTACTATCCAAACAATAGTTTGGAAACACTATCGACTAAACATCTTGATCTCTTGTTTTTCTATGAAATTGGCGTGAAACAGAATTCCTCCTCAGACAGAAAAGAGAAAAGATATTCTCTCCAGATAAATGTGCCATTATGGTTGCTTCTTATAGTATCCTTTGTTTTATCATCACATTAATTCAATAGGAAATGCAAAACACAGGGGGCAATCTCAAGTGTTTCTGTCTTGCTGCCTCTTGACTAGTATGCTTTGGCCTGAGTGATGAAGCGCCTGAGGAAACTGAAATTGGTATGCCACTAAAGCCATCACATATTTTCTTTATGCAGAAATATTTAACCCTCCTCTGTTTGAGTTGGTTCGCTTGTTCCTTGTGCATTGAAGCATGAAATAGATAGAGTCTGGTTTCAGGTCTAAACAGCAGCAGAATACCATCATCTATACAGCCCACCAGTTTCGAGAGATCTCTGTTGCTGCACAGTGTATCCAAGCAAGGACTTAACAGTGTTTCCCACAGGATTTTGTGAGACTGCGGTGGGTGGACCACTGATCCTCTAAGGGGTCATGCTCCCTCGGAAAAACATTTTTTACATGTTAAAGTTAAATGCATCAATCAGGCGCACTTTGAGAGCACAATTAAGATAAACTATTTTGTGCTCTAGTAAACAATTTAATCATAGACACATTGGTTGTATAGATATGAACACCCACAAATCATGGTGAACAGTGTTCACAAATGGTCAAAACACAAAACCGACTAGAGCATACATTTGAGCCATCAAAGAAGATCTTTATGTTATTATGTGTACAAATATTTTTGGTTCATTATGAAACTGTGGCGGGACAAATTCTAACGGCCAACCACAGCCGAGGTAATTAATGGGAAACACTGCTTACTGTGGTAGGATCTATTCATGTTTTTCTAACCAAGGGAGCTCCCGGGTACCCGTCTGAAGATGTAGATAAAGAATGTCACCTAGCCATGATTGCTGGAGCGGCTGAACACACACACCACATTCAAAGAAAGAATTGTTCACATCAGCCAACCATGACAAGTCTGACAGGTAATCTTGGGAGAGCAAAGAAAAGGGCATTCAATATGTCTCCGCCTTGAGTCTTTGTGTGTGTAAATATGAAGATGAGAAATGGATTTGGTCGTGTTGGTGTGTGGAGGACCCAAAGGCCTGAGACCCTCACATCAACCTGCAGTGAAGAACCAAGGCAGGGAAGAAAAGGATTTGCACATTAAAAAAAAAATGTTTTTAAAGATGTGACGGTTAGATTATAAAAATAAACTCAATGCAAACCATAATATTTGTTTAAACTGCATTTAAAATTATTATTATATATATTATTTTGTTTTTGTTTTATTTTATATTTGACCTCTTAATTTGATTATTCTTTATTTTATATATTTGATATTTTTCACTTGTTTATCCATCTGCTGCTGTAACAAGTGAATTCCCCAGTGTGGGATGAATAAAGTCTTATCTTATCTTATCTTATTATTTAGCTAATCCCCATCCCAGACTGATATAACATCTTGGCAATTCCACCAATAGCAAAGTTTATGAAGGCTTTAACTCTCTCTGTAAAAAAAATAAAAAAAATGAATCTGGCAAACATAAGGTGATGCAATACTGCAGCAGTTACAGGAGACCAGAAAAAAAGCATCAACTACACAAGCTCAACAAAAAATGTTTTGAGCTCTCAAGCCACAGCAAAAACCTAAATTTCACAGTGCCCACAATTTTACATGCCAAAATTTTGAGACATCTGATAAATTTTCTCATCCAAATCAACAACAAACACTAATGGCCTGATTATTTTCTTGTGCAAGCAGAGGATGCTGGCGTTAATTCAGCAGAGGACCATCTTCCGTCTGATTAAACAGTCACAATGTGATATTATTATGAAAAATAGACCTCAGTGTGCAGCACATTTGCTCCCACACAAACAAGAACACTAATTTACATGGTTCTAAAAATGAAGCAAGGGGAAAAACATCACTCTTTTATTTTCCTTGGCCCTCAGCAATAGGGTTGGGCGATTAGAAGAAACATATCTGCCATCGTTCGTCTTTTTTTGGGCCGATTTTTGTCATTTTATTTTGCTAATTTAATGGTCCAAAGACTGAGAGCCACTGCTCAGCGACAGAGTCACGTTCAGTGAGCCAACGGCAGAGAGAGGCAGTGGGGGAAAATAGCCTGTAGAGCCAGAAATCTTTCACATCTAACTCTGCGAATTAAGGGTTTATTTCCACCAACCAGAGATGGTGAATATATCGGCAATCGCCGGTTGTAGTGCTGACGGTGGCCAGTATCACCCAACCCTACTCAGCACTCCATGCACACATAACCTTGCAACATAGCATGCATCCGCCCACATATGTGGTATATACCCACTCCCACACTCAGTAAAACTCAACGACTGTGGGGGGGAGCGGAGGAGTGTGTAACATCCATTCATCTTTTCCCACTGAAACGGGCAGAGAGGAGGTCTGAGCCCGCCACATCATCATGAAACAGTCGTTCGCAAAAACAGCAACTTAAAGCAGCAGTGCACACCGGGCTTAGTCCCATGCTACTCCACAACTTGGCTGGAAAAATAGAACAGCACACGAACACAGGGGTGAGCAGGTTCTCAACCCGCAGTGTACACCAACGCTCAATGCACCACGCAAACACAGTGGCGAAGGCGGCACCTGAAGAAAATAGACGACAATATGTCATTCATGGTGGCTGGCAAGAGGTAAACTGGAGAGGTAATACAGTATATAAACTATAAAATATATATGTGTACTGTATGAATGTGTGTCTGTGTTCCCGTCTGTATTTGTGTTTTGTTTTTTCTCTATATGTGAACATGTATGCACAACCACATGAAACTGTCTGTGTGTTCTGTATACAATACACTCTCCGGTTTATATCTCTGGGGCTTTTCTTACTCTCAATTCTTTATTGCTTTGCAGAAAAATGTAAGTTTTTCCCCACAGCCCAGTGATCAGTACAATACCGAACAGAATACAAAAATTCAACAAAAGCTATCCTTGCCATCCCCGAACATCAGGTGTCACCATGACAACCTGCTCTGACAGATCCTGTCATTGGCCGGATTAGAGGAGATCAGTGTTAGCTGCTGGTCCTGAATGAATTCAACTGGGCTTTCTGATACGTTCTGTCTTGTTGTCTTCAGTAAATAGTGGTTTGTACAGTCTCAGACAAAGATAATCCTGTACATTGGGTGGGATTAGCCTAAATCAATAATGACCCCACACTGTGAGCACGTCGGGCAACTGGCGTCTACCTTACAGAGCGGTTTGGTTGCGTTTACCCGGGTTGTCCTTAGAAATCAAGGAAAGGGGGTTCAGGATGCAGAGTGAGGAGGTCACCCAGCAGAACAGAAGTGCTCACATTCTGTCTCACAGATCCAAACTCTGTCGTCTATTTCGAGTGAATTGAACAGATTCTCATTCATGAGTAATCGCAAATAATTAAGGCTATAATTATGCTTTGAGTGCAGTTAAATATTCTAGCTAATGCATGCAGTCCAGCTTTTTGTCTGTCATGCAGTGAAGCAAAATATTCCTCTCATTCACTCAAAACACTAAAGCCCTGCCGGCGAGTCAGCATTCTCACATGTCAAGCCAATTAATCAATGAATTTGTCAATTAAGACTACTGCTCTTTCATGGGAAGAGCAGTAGTCCGTACATGGAGGCTTTTCCACGTGTGACGTAGCATCAGCAGACTGCTCTCGCTCACCCTCTGGCACTAGAAAGATAACATAAAAGGAAGGCTAGGGACACACACCCACAAATTACACCTACAGTGGATAACTGCAAATTCGAGAATTGAAGTCTCTCAAGAGGACAAAGCTAAATTGGCCAAGCTTAGTCTTAGTAGATTTTTATTGTGTGATTATGTGATGCGCATTCAAAGCCTCTTTGTTGCTTTTGGCCAAAGCACTCTGGACTCTTGATTGGTTTGGTTTTGTGTTTATAGTCGCAACAATGGAGCATCATTTCAGGAAATGGGTTCTGTAAGCTGTTGTAAAGACATTTACGGGACACACATTTAATAGCTACGCCATATCATGAAACATTACAATTTCCTTAGCTCACTCTGTAAAGGTTTAAACCACTGAATAAATGAACTGGTGGTTAATTTTCTACCTGAATCACGGAAAGCAACATGTACTTTATTCGTACTTTAAGAATGACCTCATACTAATACACTGATCACTCACTCTTCAGCATTTTGTTCATGCATAGAAGGGAAAAATGAAGGCATGAAGAAGAGACCAAGAGAGAGAGAAAGTGGTGCAGAAAAGGGGGGAAAGCAAAAGAATTTGCAAGAGTGTGGGAGAAATGTGGGAGAGGGATTAACACAAGTCTTAGAGGTGGTGGAGGAAAGCGAAAAGGGAAGAGAAAAGGAGAGATTCATTAATGCAGGGGATGGATATGGGCCATTAGGTGATTGCTGCAATGTTTCCCAATAAGACCCTCAGGGCCGGCTAATTCACCTGCAATCATTTACCCTACAGTACACAGGCACAAAGGCCGCATTGTAATCAGCATGCAGAGGAAATAAGACCGTCTTGCAGAAACACATGTGGGCACACATAAATTTGGCTACATAGTGCAGTGTCTTTCTCAGTTCCTCACACAAGCTCACTCTCACGCTGTCTCAAGGTCATTAACAATTTTTGTTTCCTTCCCGCAGTGCTATTGGTGTTTCTTCCACGCAATGTGATAATTAACAATTAACCTTTAATCGACAATGCTTGTCAGAGCTCACATTTAACATGTCCATTAGTTTCATGTCAGCGCACAGCTGATATTAGCAGTCTGCACACACTTAATATCTCACATAATCCAAAGTACACAAAGTCTGACCTTCCAGCTATTGAACAGATGATTAACCTTTATGCTCATTTAGCCTCTGGTTCGCTTCATTACTTGATGAAATTTTAATTACAAAACTGAAATCATGTTCCGGGAGCCCTCCCTAGAAATCCATATCTAAGCTCTCCCTTGAAGACTATCAGCTAATGTGCAAATTGAATCCATCCACATGTTTTGTCTCAGTTTGCTACTAGGGACAAAAAAAAAAAAAAAAAACTTTAGCTGAGTTAAGAGAGTTAAAATGGGGTTGACGAATTTGTCAGTTCAAACTTTTGTCTGAAAAATCTCCCAGCACCCAGAAACATGTCAAGAAAACCTCTTGGCTTTTTTTTTTTAAATTCCCAATGCCAAAACTTGTGCATTATGACTGGCATCAAGAGCCCATACTAAATGCTTCTTCAAACCTCTTCGCTGCTTCAAGA
Organism: Lateolabrax maculatus; assembly: GCA_031216445.1. Taxonomy (NCBI): domain Eukaryota; kingdom Metazoa; phylum Chordata; class Actinopteri; order Acropomatiformes; family Lateolabracidae; genus Lateolabrax; species Lateolabrax maculatus. The sequence goes on along the minus strand of CM062212.1, from coordinate 10,004,891 downwards.
TCCAGAGCTTGACAAAGAATTCTCCAAAGCAGATGTTGTTTTCAATAGTTAATGGAAAGACTGAACACATACAGTATCTCCCAGAGAGGAACTCCCCAAACTATAGACTTGTAATACACCTAAACAATATTCAGACCCACAACTGCACACAGCTAAACAAAGCTCCGCGTCGCATCAAGGCACACGACAGTGGAACTGCATTCACATTTGTATTTGTAAAAATACAAACTTGCACCCACTCACAGCCAGGCATATTGTAAATACACCCACGCAGGCGCACATTGCTGATCATGGGGCAGTAAACAGGTTTTTGTTATATTTAGCTCTTTGCTCCACTTTTGCACTTTGGATTGCCCCTCTTTCAGCAGGGAACAGAGTGTGCAGAGAAGACAAGGCTCTGGTTCAGCTGATGCCAGTGCACAGTGCTTCTATTGTTCACCTGCGGATTTGGGAACAGAAACAAGGTGTTTTTTCGTGTCATCCCAAGCCTCTTCCTGTGACAGGATAACCTGCTTTCCAGCTGCATTCTGTATCACACACAAAAGCCTGATTCCCACCTAATTCTCACTAAGACTACAGCAATGGAAAGGGGCTACTAGGAAACACAGAGGGGGCCTTAAGCCGGATTGATTTCAGCTTTTCCTTCGACATATTACGAGAGGGGGAAAAGGGAAAAGTGGAGCAACACTTTCCCCGGCAACTCTTGTCAACCATGAATAATGGAATACAGACAGGGAGCGATGCGGTGAAATAAGGAAACTGAGATTCCAGCCATGAGATTTTTTATTTTATTTTGAAGGCTGTCCTGCTGCTACTTACAAAACAAAACATATACTTGTAGTACAGTAGAAGAAAAATGCTGGTTAATTTCCAAAACTTCTCCTCATACAGGTCATGGATGTATCCACTGTTGAGCCAAACAAAATGAATTAATGTAAAAGCTACTTTGAACCAGAAAACCCTAATCCTGGTCAGCCATCAGTACGTCCATATCCCATAATGCATGACATTTTGTATCAAAATCACCTGATGGACAAAAACATATTTGACAGCTGAATTCTGTTAGTTTACTAGAAGGGAACTACAGTATAGTGAATTGATAAGATGTGATCAGCAAACTTATCAAGAAGTGACACAGCGAAACAGAGGGGAAGAGAGACATAGAATATGAGACAAATGGCCAAACATCTAGACCAGGGGTCTGCAACCTATAATAAGTGGGCCAGCATGGGCATGCAAAGCCATTTTTTAGTGGCATGTGAGAAAGCAAATACTATACAACAATATTCACATATGTCACTACTTTGTTAAATATTACATTAGTGTGGTCCCCTAATTACAAGTTTATTATTAAGTTTGATAAAACAGATTAATCCAGCATGATGAATTATAATTGACATGGTGACATGTTTAATGTGCATTTACAAAAAACGGCGCACATTCATGCTGAGAAACTACAAAACGAAGAATCACAAAAACCTTGAAAGATGACAGAGTAGCATGTTTAAAACACTGTTACCTACAAAAATCAAGCCACAGAGGGCAGCTACCATGGGAAATCATTCACAGACAGAAAATACGCAGGCCTTCTTCAACAGAGGTTGTGTTTGATGGAACGCTGAATAAAGACAGACAGAAAGACTCGCCTCTGTGACCCCTGCTCTAGATGCTAAATAGAAGAGTCAAGTTGGCTTGGAGTGGGGGGGCTTCAATTTAACTATGAGCAATACAGAAAGCTCGGAAACATCTGCAGAAAGTAGGCTGCAGAAGAAAAGAACAGGAAAAAAGAAGAGCGTAAGAACATGAAGAAATACAGAACAGCGAAAGGTTTAACACCTGAGGTTGCACAAGGAGACAGGATCACTGCTAACCGGCAGCCAGGGGAAATGCCAATTAGAGAAAAATGAAACCAACGAAGGCCGATGATGGATAGCTCCTGTAGTCACTGGGAGATAATTGAAAGTTTTTATTATCAAAAACTCAAGCAGAAGACAGTCTCCGTCTCATATACTTTATTACAAAGCCGAGGGTATGAGTGAGGAATATGAATCACAAGTGATTCAGTATTCAGTTATTCACAATAGGACTGATTAAGATGGGCTGAGTCTGTGGTGGCTGCCACCAGCTGTCAACTTGATTCTCTACTTACCTTTCCTTTCTCTTTGGCTTTGGCTACTTATTATTTCTACTTATACTGTATAATCGTTGCTACTTCCCTTCCTGTTTTTCTTTGGATTTGCACAGTCTTCTCTTGAAATTAGTTCCTATTCTTTCTTCACTGTTGCCTTCAAGTGAACAAGTTGTATCCCAACAGCCTTGTTTTTAGAAGGACCACAATGCGTTTTCAAGTTTAGTCAGGAGCTTATTGAGTCTTTCAGATAACATAAAACAAGAAAGAAAATGCAGCTTTTGAGGTTTTCAAAAGCCCCCACACTGACACACACAAACACACACACTGCCATACACACTCTTTAGTGACAAATGAGCATATCAAACCACTCTCATACAGAACTCCTGCCTGCATGATTCACTGACATATTCTCCCTTGTTTCTCGGTTGGTAGCATAGTTACCTGTTCCTCTGACACCTGACAACTCCCCTTACTGCCATCAACCTGCCTGCTGAATTTGACAGGCTCTTTAAAGGTCTCTGTGAGTTGTCTTATGATCATTAGCACCCAATTTGTCAAAAAGAATATGCATATTCTAAAAAGAACTAGGGGAAAAGCTGAATCCCGTGCAGCCTCTTCTCTGTGGAGAAAGTTTCCTGCTCTTGTTGGAGAACCGAACCAGATGTTCTAAGTATAGTCAGTGTGATGGTGTCGCACATTAACTTTCAGACATACTGCAAATGTGTGTGCAAAGACTCACATCTTTGCTTTTTGGAGTTAAGCTTATGGATTTGCTTTAATTCTGATAATTAAATATTAAGCAGAGCTGTTGTTGTTGTGTTGTTGACTTAATTATCAGACTAAGCCTGTTCAGAGCTTCCATTAACGCTGTTATTTGTCACACTTTGAGAAGTTGAGAGTCTGCATCAATTTAATCAACTGAGAACACACTGGCACCTGCATGCAGTAGGAAATAGTAGGAAAAGCACAAGTGTTAATAATAACATTTATGATGGCTCCGTTATATTTAAGTGTTCAAGTAAGCCACGATAGCAGTGGGCCAGCATGCATATTACAAGGACCCTGAAATCAAAGCAGCTAAATGGAATCCAGCCATCATACATTTCATTATTTTCACCTGTGCTTATTGCTATTATCTGCGCTTCCTATCCGTTTCCCCCCCTTATTTTCTGTAAAGCCCTTGTGATAAAGCTGTAGAGTATGCTGCATATATAGATGGTTCATGAATAAACTCAACAACATGGGTTTATTACAGAGAACCATTACGAAGACAGACAACATGTAATTTGATACACAAATCCCCAGGCTAATTTGGAGCGTGTTACTGAACCTGTCTGGCGTAGAGGTGTAATCATCATTGGATTTGCTACTGGCAGACGCATTTCGTTTTATAAACATGAAAAACATTGTGTACAGCCAGAGTTTCAGTCACTCTTGTTTGGGGCATTTTGTGAAAGTGACAATAAGCAAAACACCTGCAAGCACATTTGGCATGCCAAATGTTCAGCCTCATTTCAACATCAGTACATCATCTGCATATCAAACAACTATCACTGTGCAAAAGTGACTAGAAAATCATAGCGCCTGCAGTTCCAGAAACATTTTTTTTGTAGTGCCCTCTCCTTTCTAATTTTAAAATATGGACCACATAACTTCAGGTCACAATTTTCTTTCAGTGACTCATCTCAAACTCAGCCAAATCTTGGTGGATACTTCGTTCACTATATTACTCTCATAAACCAGGTGATGTTGTGGCAACTGGGCTCTGAGCACCATGACCAAGAGAAATCTTTCAATAATTCACTTGTTCCTCACTCACAATCTGCAGTATTGCAGGTCCATCAACCATAGATGAGCATTATATTTGCCTCTGGCAGATGGTTTGTTATGAAAGCGAACGGTGTGAGTAAAAAACACCTGGGATATTTTGCCACAACTTTCCCGACTCACACATAAAATATAAAAATCTAACTGCAGTTGTTCAGCACAAAATGTAGGTAATGGGGTAATTATTTATTTTTCCTATACACAACACAACAAAGGTCCAGTTCATATTTTCCAGAGATTTTTCAGCAACCCCCCCCCTATGGCCAATGCAAAATGCCCATCAAATTTCATTAGAGCCTTTGTTCCGTGTTTACAAGTGGCCTGAGTGGTTCATACGGCCGTTGTGGCAGCAGGGCTCTAAACATTGTGAGCAGGAATATCAATGACCTGCCTGCAGCTAATGGTCCATGCTGTAATGGAACTGGGAGGATACTGACTGATTCCCCGCACACCTTCCACTGCTCTAATTTCAGACACACCAATTTCGGTTTGTCTCCCTTCATTAGTCCTTGGCCCTGACCAGTCATCATGAATGAGGCTTGCGACAAAGAGGTGTGGGACATACAGTCTTAGAAAGCTTGTTACAGTAACCTTGTCTTCAGAGAGCAGGGCAGGTGAAATAAGGTGTACTGCAACAATACAAGTGCATGTGTGCAGTATCTGTGTTTGTGTATCTGCTATAGCCATATAAGTGTGAAGAAGGATGATAAATGTTTGCAAACGGGTTGGACTGCCTTTAAGTACGAGTATAAAGGAGGCAGGCGACTGATAACATAAGGGTGACATTGCTCTCAAGAACAGAGGGTAGTAATGAGCAATTAGTGAAAATGAATATAAGGACATAAATTTGAACGAGGAGTCTAACTATTATAAAAAGTTTAAGGAGGGCTGAGTAACAGTAGAGGGCCTGTCACAGTCGATGCACTGTTTCATACCAGTGCTGACTCTTAATGAAGAACATAAAAGTGATCAATTAAAATATACTTGATATATATTAGGTTACGCTCTGTATTTCTTTTTCTTTTAAGCCTACAGAGGAAAACGCTGATATGGGACAAATGCCCAGAATACTCCCTAAAGCATCCAAAATGAAAACCCTGAGTCGATGCCCGGCCACAAGAAAGTCCAGTGCAGTTATCTACTTAAAATTAATTGTCAAAGAGAGAGCTAATATGGTGCTAATGCTAACTCACCATGTGCACTCAGCATATTCTGGATATCTGAAGTGCACTGAGGACAATAAACTTTAGCAGATAAGTACTGCAGGGGAACTGTTAAAGCTGGGAGGTTCATTAGGATACAAGTTGAACCTCGAGTTTTGTGTGAGCTGGAGCATTTACATGGAGGAGCACTGTGTAAGCATAACAGAGATTCAACTGCTGACATAATAGCAATAATGAAAACAGAAACCGGTTATTCTCCTGATCTGTTTTTGCCACTCTCTAGGTTACAAGCCTTGTACTTATCCCTTCCTCGCTTCCCCTGAATCCATCCCTCTGGGGTCCAGCCTGTATCCCATATCCCGCACGGGTCCTGCAGTGTCCTGCCTCCCCCCTCCTCAACATCTGTTCCCTGTCCTTGGCTTTTGCCAGGGGGCAGCTACCCGCCAAGACACCCATACCACCAGCTCTGTCGCTGCCTGCCAAGCGTCTGATCAAAGGGGACAGCTGTTGAATGGGTCTGCATGCCAGCCAGCATTGCTGCATGAATGAGAAGTGGGCCGAGGAAGGGAAAAAAAAAAAAAAAAAAATCATCCAGCACCATCAGCACCACCGTCCGATCCAAATAAAATGAGTTGGTTGGTTGGTTAGTGGACAGCTGAGGCCGTACGGCCAAAGCCTGGAGGATTCTCTGTAGTCTATTTTTTACCACAGCAAAAAGAATTAGCAGTGTACAGATGGTGATGTTCAGAGGACTACAAGGACAAGAGGAAATTGAATAGATTAGATATTGTCTGTCATCCTGTGAGAGGCTCATATCCACAGGACAAGAAAGAAACTGTAATGCAACATCACTGTGCACGTATAGCAGAGCACTGACAAGGCTGGGGTGTAAGTTTGATTAATAATGAGGTCACCTTTACTAAAAAGGAAGCACCAGAGGCGACTGTGGAACAGGGGAAACCCTGGATGATTCAGGGTGTTAAAAAGACAAAGGGAATAGAGGGATTTCACAAATTCATTGCATCATATGTTTTCTTAAACTCTTTATGGGGACTCCAGATTCTCTAGCTTTGCCCTCATAGGCACCCAAGAGGTTATAAGCTTAGTTACTTAACTGTGAATGCACATGAAGTTGGTCTGGTCTTAAACACCTTGCAGCAAATCCTGCATTGTTTGAAGTTTGAAGTTGAATGAAACAAGGGCCGCTGCTGTCTTGCCTACAGGTTTAATCTAAATAAAATGAAATGGAATTAGCAGAGCAGTTTCAGACACTGGGCTTCTAACTCACATGCTCAGCAAAGCTTCTAGCTGACTAAACAAACATGGGCTTGTTATAATAAAATATTCAGCTGCATAATGACTTATATGACATCAACAAGTTTGAAAAGTAATAATTTCACCATGCACCTCAGTAAAGTTGTCTCCTCTTTGTTCCATTCAACAATTTTGTGTGTTGGTGTGTAATGAGCATTACAGCCCCAAGAGCGAGGACATGGCCTGCAGGATGCTCTTGATTAGAGTTCCCCGAAGTTGAATCTTCCATGTCAGCAAGCATCTACCAATTCCTACCAGCTCCAGGGCTGCTCCGTTCTGTAGCTGAGCCCGACCTCTGACCGCGATCAAATTATTAAAACATTCCCTAAATGAGTTGCATTTTTGTTGAACATCAGAATTCTGATCTTTGCTCAGTCTAACAAGCAGACTCCACCTCACTGGAGCTTGACAGTCTAATGCGATAAGTCACAGAGAGCTGCGTCTGAGCAGGATTAACATACTTTGGAAAGATGGCTGATAAGTCATGCAATCTTGTTTTGACTAAGTTTCATTTGAGTATGTTAGATTGTTACACTAATTAGACCAAATCCGCCATCACGTACAGCCTAATTGTCACATTAATATTAATAACTATACCAGTACACTTCTCTTTGTAATAGGACCCGGTAAGGAATAAGTACCACTTCTCCCTTGTGTATGCTAGTTTGTTACTTACAAACGTCTTCCCCCTTACAAACAACCTGATTCCTGCAGTGCATTACAGAAATAGGAGTGGTAGACTAATTAAAGCACCTCAGGGAGCCAAGAGGATGAAAGCACCGTCTATAAGGAATATGTACAGTAGCCCCAGATCCAATTAGGGTGCACTACCACTTGGCCAATTTTGCATTATTGAAGCCTGTTATTGAAAAGCTGGACCACAGCTGTTAGGGAGTGCTATTAAGACAAATCTTGTCGAGCATGGAAAAGTTACCACTTTAATTTGTGTCAAATTTGCACAGTTAAGACAACAAATAACAATGGAAATGATCTGAGGATTGACATGTCAGTAATCACCTTCTTCTTCTGAACTGTAGTGGAGAGGACGTGGTTATACAACTTACTATTTCTAATGGAAAAAAAATACTGTAAGGTTAGAAAAGGAGCAGTTCAAGGAAGGAAACAACCCATTTGAGGTGGTTTAATAACTGCAGCAATATGAGTACAGACAATTTCCTGTGGGAACATAATTTAATCTGACAGGTTGCTAAAATGAGCTGGTTTTACACCATGAAATGACTTGTGCGGTCAGATCTGATTTATACCCAGCAACAAGCGACAGGAGGGCCAAGCAAGGGCAAGGTAAATATCTTTAATCGAACATCACACATTAAGAATAATCCGTGCATGTGGCCACAAGTGGGTAATGCTGCTTAAATGAAAAAAAATAGGTTTGAAGGGCTGGAGTAAAAGGTGGGGAGGCTAATTACCTTTCATCATTCATTTAGAGTTTCAATTACAGCTCAACATGCTCACTACAAACATAACATAATGATGCAACCCCCCCACTGCGTGATCAATTCCTTTGATAAATAATAATGCCATGGTCCTGGCGGGATGACACTAAGGAGTTGGCAGTAATGAGGCCTATATTCCTCAAACCAAGTGTGGGTGTAAACTGTAAGATGCTTTTAAATGCAGGTTAAGTGCAGCATATGAAAACACTTTAAGCAGTGAGATGAATTTATGATCAGTGTTCATTAAATTCTGTGAAATGACTCGCATATATTACCTTTAAATATTTACAGCTTCAATCTACCATTACAGTTAAATTAACATTAAATGAACAGAGCGACAGTAAGTAAGAAAATAACGGCAGACGGGATACATACTTGTTATAAAAATTTTATTTCGAATAAAACAACGTAGCCATATTACACGTAGTGTGGTCAATCTATTTTACATACCTCAGGAGAGCGACACAGTTCTGCCATGGTACGGTTCATCATGATTGGAATCATTAAAATCATCACCAACATTATCATCATTAGTCTACAGTCAGAGGAGGTTATAGTAGTGTTGTTCAGTCTCACAAGTTTTACAGGATAGATATAGCACAACAACACAACGCAGTGAAGGACCAGTGCTAGAAGGCCAGTGGAAAAACCAACAACAGATAAAGTAATACTTGTCATAACGGGCGGCTAGCTTCAGCAGGCCACAGACCCATCGTGGTACAGTAATAGTAACTTTTTTTTTTACTTGGTATCTCCTCGTTGCAGTGTACACCAATACAGTAAGCTAAAGCTTAGAATGCTAACCAGGTTGTCCTTGTTCTGTAAATGGTCACAATTGTTTTAAACAAGTTTACAAACCACGAAAACAAAATTGTGTCTATGAGTCTGAGGTAGCAAGGCAATCATGGCTTTCCTCTGATTTCTGAACATATATCTTTTACAAAACTATTCTACATAATGACGGTGGGCCTCTTACAAACCCAAATTCAGAACAACTTTAGATTTTAAATCTTTAATTTCCAAAACTTCTCTTTTTATACACAATCCCACTTTAATTCCTCAACTCTTATCTGTGTCTTCCACACGTGGAATGACAAACTGTATAGGCACAGAAGGGGTAAAGTTTACATTAACAAATTGCAGTCGACCCAAAGTCTGCCGGCATATCAATGCTTTAAAGGGGAACTTGACATCAAGCATGCTACAAGATATAAAACAAAACAGACACTTTGAGAAGTGACAGTCTACATCTTCAAAATGATCCTTTCAGCCACTAGATGTTATTACTCAGGAACTGTGCATGCTCCCAAACATGAAACAAAGCCTGTGGCTACTTCCATTGACAAATAATTGCAACTGGGGGCTGGAGGGTACAAAGCAGTGGAATGACAAAAAAAAAATGTAACAGTTTGAGTCCCAGTGAAGGCAAAACTTAACAAGAACAAAACACAAATCTCAAACCACCCTCTGAAAAACAAAAAAAGCATATTTTACTATACAAAGCCCCGTGTCCATATACTCATCTGCATATCTAAACAAATCACTGACAAATGTTGAACCAAGTTCAGGTACAATCTACAGTTCATAAAATGTACAGTTTGCATAGTACAAGACAAGGTGGTAAAAGTAGTTAAGTTGTCTGGTCCTGTGCGTCTTTGGGATTTAGGGTCGGTGGGATTGTTTGTTTGGGAATGGTCCTGTCTCCTCCAACACTTACTGTGCACACGTACACACACCATCCTCTGCGGTGACTGTCCTCACATCACCTGCAAAACAGAACGCAAACATGAAATCGTCGGACCAGACAACACAGTGGTGTGTGTCTTGGTTCAAAAAGAGCAACTGAAAGTTAGTGCTCTTGTCTTTGTGTTAGACCAAGCGCAGAAGGTAAATCTGCCCCATTTCTCTTCATCAAGACATCACTGTGTGGAAATATCAGAGGTTCGAACAAAGTAATCGGGTCTGAAAGCTGGTAAATGGACTGCAGTCCCTCAAGCCAGTTACAGTCCATTAGGAGCTCGATGTGGAGGAAAGGGAGGAGGTGGGCGTGGGTGATGCAGGGGATATTTTACAAAACGTAGCTGTCTTCCTGGAAGTGGAATTAGGCACTCAAACCTATTCACCCATGTCTTTGTGTGAAAACCAGCAGAATGTGTACAGAACGGTATTTGTCAAGGACAATGAAAAAAAAAAGGAAAGAATAAAGGGATGACTCAAATAAATACCAGTAAAAAGAGACTGAGGAGAAGTAAGAAGTGTGGTTCACTACATTTCCTGAAGTGTACCAAGTACAGAGTGTGTATTACGGGCATTATAGACTGTCATAATAAAATTGATCTTACCTCAATTTAATTTAGATGTGTAAAATGCTATAAGCCATACGTTGAGGTGCAACGGTCATAAAAGAGCAAAGTACAAATCAAAGGAAAAGTATGTGTCTGTTTTGCAACAGCCACCACGAATGGATTCATAGCAAATAAGCACTTTAACTGCCGTGTTATAGTATTAGCTGTGTGCGAAGAGACAAGTCGAGCAGTTTAAAAAGACAGTGAGAGAAAGGGGAGAAGGGATTGAGCGAGGGAGAACCAGAGCGGAGGAAAAAATTACAGCAGGAAGAGGTCAGCGGCAACAGCTTTCACAACACCTCTGTCCCAAAATGCACCTTGGCCTCATACTGGGGGAATGAGATGAGCGGCTAATGGCACTCCCCAGAGATCCATTAGGTGTCTCTTTCTCAAAGGCCACTAAATGTGGAGGGCTGAGGCAGGTGAAGGCTACATGGAGGGGCCTACTTTTGTGGAAGCAGCTGTAATTACATCTGCTGCTCTGCTCAAACTTCTCTCACCTTTGTTACTACAATAATGACCCGCAAACACACACAATAAAGCAGAAAGAAAGAAAAACAGGAGCTTCCATACAAGCTCCACAGACTGATTTATTGAATTATTGAGTATCTAAAAGTGTGGAAGAAGTTTGCCTTACCTGTGGCCTTGAGGAGAGGCTCGAGGCTGCGGGAGACAAAGCAAAGAGACAATAGAGTAGTTAAACACTTGAACTCCCCAGTTCATCTTTGTTTTTATCTGAGTCTAAACTAAATTATCAGCCTCTGGGTCCCTCCCACATGTTCATGCACGCACTCAGCTCTGTGCTCCTCGGGCTGTGCAGTAACAAAATGCTAATAATGCCAGAGCGTCTGCCAGATTAGAATGGATTTTTAACTAAAGCCCTCATAGGAGTTCTGACTTCCAAAAATTGAATGCAATTTAAAGTCAGAAAGATCTAACTTGCGATTCAAACAATTGTATTTATTTTTTAGATTTGATTAATATCCCTTGAGGTGGATATTTTTTCAAATTCTGCTATAAAGAATAATGAGGGTCTAAGGCTGATCATATCAAATATCAAATTTAAATGATAATCAAAAAAACCTCTAGGCTGTACTTAAAATCTATGTGTTTGAGAAAGCATTTAATCAGAATCAAAACCACAAAGTCACGCTGCAGAGGAGCCTGCATGCGCTACACGAGCCATGTTTACACTTTATGAAAAACCAAACTCGATATACCACTCTTCATTGAAATACAGGACAAGACCTTTTGAATTGAAGACTACAGACAAGTGCAGAGCTGCTCGAGCTGCTATCATTTATACATGACACCCCACAGCGCAGACACACACGTACATACATACACCACCCACAGACAACGTCAAATGACAGTATGAGGTAAAAAAAGAGACAAGATAGATGCAGAGCAGGAGTGTGAGGTGGTGAAAGGGGATGTAGAAGACAAAAGGATCAAAAAAGCAGCAAGAGGAGGTAAAGAAGACAAGCAGGTGGAAGATGAGAACTGATATATTTGTGATATTTGTAGATTATGTTGACTTTATCAGGAAAGTAGCACTGTTTCTTCCCTGCCTTAAATTTTCTGTTTCTATTACCATTTTTCCATTGTTTAAGGTGAAACATTTAGTCCAATTAATTGACAGAAAATCAATTGGCAAGTACTTTGATAATTGATTGATTGTCAGCGTTTGAGACAAACAAAAATGCCAAACATTCTCTGGATTTAAAAGCGCCATGGTGGATTTTAGGATATTATGAGAAAAATTTAGATTTTTCCACTATTTTTTAAACTTTTTATAGACCAAACAATTAATCGACAGAAAAAAGCTATTAATAAATTGATCGTTGCAGTCCTATCATTTTTTAGTAACTACAATAAAGTCTACTGAATTACATTCTGGTGAATATCATTGTACAAGGAAGGTATAAACTACACACACATTTTCCCAGTGAGGGATGAAGTATGAACAGTTAAATGGAGTGATATGCACTATTTTCTGCTGACCGGCGTCCCTGTGGCAAAACACAAATCTGCCTTCAGAGACTGGGAAGACATGGCGGGAGAGAGGAGGAGGAGGAGGAGTGGGAAACTTACGACTGCATGCGGGGAAGGAGTTGTTAATCTGCTCCATTACATCTGCCAGGTCAGAGCTGCTGTTGTGGGCGTCCAGCAGCTCATCTGAACACACACACACACACACACACACACACACACACACACACACACACACACACACACACACACAGATTGAATTTCAGACACACTTCGATATGGTACCATACCACAGTTAACAACAAGTTTCCATTTGCAGACAAGACAATGTGAGATCCTTTTCTTTGTTGTGAGCATTGTTTAAACTTTCAATGTACCTGCTAAATGCTATAAAATGTAGCTTCTGTCACAGTGATTGAATTGCAAAGACAGATTTTAATATACCAAAATCAATGGTAGTGTGAGTGTTTGTCTGAGTATGCGAGTGTTTCAGCTGGAGTGTCTCACCTGAGTTTTCACTAAGTGGCCCTCGATCTTGCACAGTGGGGGAAGACACTCCATTTACCCTTGAGTCCACCTCCGGCTGAGAAAAACAGACACACAGAGAAGAAAGAAAAAATGAAAACTCCGTTATTATAACATAATTATTCCGCTTGGCATCAGCTTGACAACTTCAAAATTAGCTGTGCTTCACAGCAGCAGACGGAGACGAGGGAATACCAGAGGGCGGCACAATGAGGCTGTTCTGTGTAAAGAAACATTTCTCATAAACATCTCTGCCAATGTCCCGACTTGAGTTTAACATGCTACAGTATCAATCAAATTCAAAGACCTCAAAGTACATTTGCATAGTTCGATTTTTAGTGTTTTAACTAATTGTTTATTGAATGCAACAGTAGAAATTCCTGGACTGCCAACATGAATGATTGAAATTAAAGTTGTGACACCCAGCCAACCATCATCAGGTATTCCTGTGTCCATAGTAATACAGAATGCGTGCTGTGTCTACATTAAAACAACCATGTGAGAGTTTCTTCACTGAGGCAGAAGCCTGTATTTGTCTTGCCTTTCTATCCGCAGGTTTCTGCTCCAACACTTGTACCAGAGCCACTCGTTTGAAAATCCATCTCACCTGAGGCTGATGTGACTGACATTAGTTCAGCCGCCACAGGTGCTGAAGTAGCAGACAGTGAATGCAGATGACCTACATCTAGCAATGTTTATATTTACTTTTTTTATTTTTTAGACAGGGCCGGTGGTCTTGGTTTTTACCACTATTCACTGTTGACTGCACTATTATTTGGCCTACGGAAAAACGGTTGTGCTCAAAGATGTTCTGAGTATCAGTGAAAAGACCATTTCAGACAAAGGGAAGAATTTAGGAATTTAGAAATTCACAGATAAAGTGATCATGTGTGATTTTCATTTTTTTTATTATTAAAAGATAAAAAATCTTAATACCTCAGATTTAAGTCACGACTGATAAGAAAAGTCTGATGAAACAAGCAATTTGCAGAACACAATAAGAGTAAAAAAAAAAAAAAAAAAAAAAAAAAAACACAACAAAACAATATTTTAATCAATCAATCAGAGATTAGGATTGTGTGAGTAAAGTTTTGTGGACAGCTGATCAATTGGCGAAAACACGCTCTGTTGCTCTGATGCACACAAACGAACACTTGATGTCTGGTGACAATTCAAGCAGAATCCCACATTGCCTTTAGCTTTTCAACTGCAAGAATCCAAATCAACATTGCCTCCCTCGTAACCCCTCTTCTTCCTCTCCTCCTTCATATCCTGGTCCCCCTGGCGCTAGTAAAGACCAACATGTATAAACGTCTCTGGACAGCCAGTGTCTTGAGGCCCGTCTTAGAATAGCTAAGGTCAGGGCTTTGGTCAGCCTTCAGGGTTTTGAATTTAATGCGTGCCATCAAGCTGCCTGGGTTTATTAGTCTGCAGCTTGGCGCTAACGCTGCGGTTGATGGAAAGACATGTTGACATATTGTCAGGACTCCGGGGACTTAAATGTCAGAAAACAGAAGTTCTTATTTAGCGTGGGGATGTCTGTGTGTAAGCAGGTAGTTGTGCGTGTGATTATGTTTGCATTTTTTGTCTTTCAGAATCAGCATCAGAATCACACAAGAACATGCACGCAGGGAAACCGTATCTTATACACAGAGTTAAGACGCAGCACAATAAATTAGACAGTTTACTGTATGCAACTCCATAATGACTTGTGGAACATACAATTGGTAATAATAAATAAATAATAATACAGAATAATTCTATTTCAGAACAGTTTTGAAGCACTTGCAGTAAAAATATTTCTACTTTATGTTAATTTACACTTCTAGGCTTCCACTACATGTATTTCACAATCATAGCTACTAGTTACTTTTCAGCAAGAATTTATACAGAAAATCAATGGAATAAATGAATCAACGGAGCATGATGTGAAAAAGTCAAATTGGTTTCACATCAACCAGCTACAACAATAAAATGCTTCTTACAGTAAATGTTGACAGATAAGTAATAATAAACCAATAATATAATTTATGATAATCTAACACTGACACAGCCATTCTGCTGTCTAACGAGCACTTTTACTTTCCAAGCTTCAAGATCCAAGACTTTTACTAATGGTATCTAAATTATGGTATTGATATTTCACCTATCCAAAATAATAAGTTGCATGTATAGTCAAATCAGTATGTTAATAACTATGTATCCACTGTCAAAAAATTGAAGGATGGGCACACAAAAACCCTTTTTTCTGTCAAAATGTTAATCTTCATCCATTAAAAATCTGCCGAGTCACGTAAGCTACCTTCTTCAGGCCATATCTGTTGTGAGTTATTACTGTGCTTCCAGCTCCACAGCTTCCAGAGAGCCAATACCTGCCCCTGTGTTTGCTCAGTCTGATTTGTCGGGACTGCTGTTTGTTTGGCTTGAGGGTTGTGCATTTCTCACTTGGCACAAACAACCCAACTCCAGTGAGCAATTAGGCCAGGCATAAACAAATCTGGAAGTTATTGATAGAGGGACTAGAGACGAATCCTGGACTCCTGGATGGAATTGTAATGATGTGATTAGGATCTAATCTGAGCGTTGATGAGCAGGTTTTGTTATTCAAAGACACAACTAAGTAAGGATAAGGATAAAAACTGAATGGATTAGCACGTTTACATACAGACATGTGTGGATGTCTATATAGGGGTTAATACATGCACAAGTACATTTATTTTGATGATTTATTTGAAAGAGTTTGAAAGAATCCTTTAGTTTATTGAAAGCATTCTGTATCAGCGTTGCACTTTTCAAATTAGTTTTTCCATTTTATGAGTTGCACTGAAACAGCCCTGGCAGCTGGTGTGTGTGAGTGAGTCTGTGAACTGTGATTACTGCCCTGCTGCTCCCCAACAACAAGCCTAATGAACTAAAAGAAAAGACAATTTATGGAAGAAATAAACTTAAAATCACAGTTGTGTATGTGCTATGCTCAAAGAAGCTTTCATGGCTGTGAATATATATTAAGTTGGCATTAAGCAGTAACAATCACACCACTATTTGCTGCATATATTTGCTGCATTACTGAATATTGAGAAAAAATGTTAGTGGTCTCATGTCTCTTTCAAAGCTTGCATACCACCTCCTATTTTAAAACTGCCAAATGCTTCTAAGATGCCTTTATATCATGTAATTGTGATTAAGCTATGTCCTTTTCCATTAGTAGACAACTGACAACACAAATGTTGTTTTCCGTCTGCAAAGCACCAAAATTACAGCCATTATTTCTGAAAACTGCCTCTTCACAGAGGCAGTTTGAATCTATTTCGGTCCACAACAACAAAGAACAACCCAGATTTCTTTTTTTCTGAAGAAAGTCTATTTTTGTAACATTTGAGTCTATGAATATCTATCTCCGTCTCCTCTCAGCCATAACCTGTGGCTTGGTGTAAATGTTATGTCACCTGGTGCAGTAGCTGTCGGAGGCGATGGAGCTGAGACTCCAGCTGTTTGTTGTGTTCCTCCAGGATGTGCATGCGGGCCTCCAGTCGGCCCTTGTGTTGGCGTAGCAGCTTGGCCTCAGCTAGAAGATCGGCCTCATCAGGATGGGCGAAAGGACCCTCTGACTCCCAGGGGCTTCCAGCAGGGGCCCCTCGCTGGCCATGCTGCTCCTTTAGCTGCTCATACTCCCTCTGCAGGGACCTGGGAAAGAAGGGTTAGAAACAGTCATGTGTAACCATTAATTTGACAGTGTTTTATTGTGTTATTAATCACATATTTTGTGTTATTAATCACATATTTAGCCATTTTAAATCAATATCAATAATATGTTTTTTTGTCATGCTGTAACTGATAGTGATACTTTCTATGGTTAAATAAATATAACAAACAAACAATTAATTAATTAATTAATTATTATTGTTGTTATTTATTATCATCACTGAGATTCTTAAACATAGCATTCAAAAGCTCCTTCCTGAACCCCCACAGTGGGGTGCCACACAAAAATACAACAGTCATGTTTACTTCTGCTTTCTCAGTGAAATCCTATTTCAAGTGGATAGACAAACATAAAGGCCCCCCTCTACCAAATCTCTCGCTTCACTCCCGCCTCCCCCCTCTCTCTCTCAGTGCAGAACCATAAGCTGCCGTGCTTTACTTAAGGTTGGCATTTATGAGCCTGGCAGTAAAGCTCTCTCTCTCTTCCTCGCTCTCCCACCGTGCCTGTGTATGTGTGTAATCAGTGTTAAATCACTCCAGTCGAGCCACTGGCTGTGCAAAAGCACCTCTACAACAACAGACTGTACAGTGACTCTGTCTCTAAGCCATCTCCATTAACTAATCAAAAAGGAGAAGGACTTGGCGTGTGAGACAGACTGGGGGTACGGGAATTGTGTGTATGTTTATGTATTTTGCAATGCAGTCTGACAATGAGCACATGTCCTGAAATGACACCAAGAAGCTGTGAGTAAACATAAGAGTGATTAAGAAAAGAAAAAAATGATTGATTTTGAAGTATTTTGAAAATTTCAGTGCTGAAACTTTCTAATTATTCTAATAACTTCTTATTGTGCTTGAAGAAATCTCAATTGAGACATGATTGCATATCCTATGAAGATTGTCCAAACATAACTGATATATATTTTGCATCTTTTCCAACCTCTCTCCACTCTGAATTCTCTCAAGTTTTTTAAAATTACATTTTGAAGGCCTTACCTCTGCTCCTCCTCTAGACGAGCTATAATCCGCTCCAGTTCGCCTCGTTCCTCCCTTTCCACGGCCTGTAGGATCTGGGCAGGACTCTGGGGCTGACTGCAGGGGGAGCCCTCCCCTCCCAGCGTCTGACAGTACTGCAAGATCAGGGCATGCTCGTCGTCCCTGTGGAAGAGAGGGCAGAGTTATGTGACGAGTGAGGAGCCCAAACATCTTGTCCCTGTTAGTCCGTTCAATTCACCTTTTGTTCATTTAGGGAGGGAGGGCTTTTTTCAGCATGTGAACGATGTGCAACTGAAAAAATGTTTTGCAGATTCAAAGAAGTTCTAAAAGCAAATCATGTTTTTTTCAATAACTTGTAATGGATGCTTGGAGATTACCATATAACACAGTACTGCCCTACAAAGGCAGAGAACAGTAACTACAAAAGCAGTGAAATTGAGAACAAATATTTAAATAAACAATAAATATTTCAGGCTTGCCAGCAAACTGCGTAACAGAAGAAAATGTTTGTAATGCTTTCATAACCCCACACTCATTTCATATATTTTAAAAAGTATCAAAAGGTGAGATAGCAGTTTTAGTTTAATTGTGCTGTGGCTCTGCCAACTTTCACTTGATGTATCTGTCCTGTTTTAAGATTAGCTGTCTAGTTGTCTGTGACAATTGTATGTGCTGTTTTCAGGAACATTATTCATATCTATCACATAATAAAACAAATACCAAAAATTTAGATTGTAGTCTTAATTTGATTTTGACTAAATATGTGGCTGCTGCCTTTTGGCTTTGGAGTAAATCTCACATTTGAACAGAGCTAAAGATGAACTGCACATAACCTATTGATTGAAGTGCAAGCCTAATCAATAATAGCATTACGGTGGCAACAAATGCACTTGTGAGAAAAAAGCCTGCCTACTGTAAATAAAATAATAATGTAAATAAAAAATGGCTGCTTCCAAGCAACTTATCTAAGGAAAGAATGTGGTAGCTGCCGTGATATATAAGATCTTCAGCTACTGTAGGTCTGTTACGTTGTAAGCTCCACAATCCCTGGTGGAACACAGATGTGTCAGTCTCTACTATCTGATAACTGGAATAAGGGAGGGCTGTGAGGACACGGAGGAAGCAGAGAAAAGAAAGAACCTGGCAGACGGATGGAAAGATATGGAGGGATAGAAGGAGGAATGGCTGCTGGTGTCTGCTGTATCTGTATGTGTGTGTATGTGTGCGTCTCTTTATATGCTATCTGAGTGATCTGAAAAGGGGTGGCAGGTCTTGCCAAAGCCCAGCTGTCACCTTCCTTCTGAAACACAACCTGAGCCTTGAAGACTAAAACCTGACAACCACACGCACAAAAAAAAAAAAAAGAAAAGAAAAGGAAAAAAAAAAAAAAATGGCAGACTGTTATTTAAAAGTCCTTTCCTTTGCTAAAGTGATTGTCATTTCCAGAGCCAGTTTGACAGCTTAAAATGGAGTTTGGCTGAGAAACTTTAGTGGTATGGTGGCCCCCTGTGTGTGCACAATTTTAGTAACTATGGTGGGTTGGGTTGAACTACAATGTCAATTTGTAAACCGTGGATGACATTTACAACAGTTTGGGTAATAATTTTACAGTTCACCTTAATTTTCTCTCCCAATGAAGTTCAACTAACATGAAGTCTTGTTTATCACCTGTCTGCTTGTGTTTCTTGCCGTTGGACTTCTTTTAGCAACATCACTAGATTCATGAAGACAATCAGGATAATCGAAAATCAAGAATCAGCACTTATTTGTGTGCTTTGAGCTGTTCTTTATTTGCTTTATGTGTTATGTGAAGTAATCTGCTTCAAGGGACAGAATACTGTATTGACCTCTTTCAGCGGAAAATTGCGCTGTACTTCAAGCTACATCTCAATCAGTGATATCCAGGAAGGCACTGTTGGCACTTTTTAAAGTATGTGGCGACCTACAATAAACACTTTTACACACTCTTATCAGGGTCAGACCTTAACTGAGTGCATAATCCTTGGCTATAATGAGTAAATTAATGAAATATGCTCTGGGGAGCAGGCTGGCAAACTGAAACATCTCAGGTTTGAGACATTCAACACCCTTGAATTTCACCATAGGAAACAATCAAGGAGTATACAGACAAAATCTGAATGCCATTATCGCCACATGCACAATAAGAGAGGCTACAAATAGAAATATTTTTTCTCAGAGATGTGCAATTATACTTCTTCATGACCAATGACAGGGGCGAGTGGACAGAATGAGACTTGTCCTAGTGTTGGTCCCTGGTGTTCCTCTGTTTCCCTGTCCTTCTGTGTCCCCTTTTGGTCTCTCTGTGTTTGTGTGTGTGTGTGTGTGTGTGTGTGTGTGTGTGTGTGTGTGTGTGTGTGTGTGTTTCCGCTCCTGCCCCTACGCACCTGGATCCTGATCACCTGCACACCTGCATGCAATCATCTCATCAACTCACTGTATATTAACCCTGGCTTTCCTCCTCATTGCTTCGGTGACAGTGGTAGAACTTTGCTTCAGGCTTCTCTGGTTTAGTGATCTATTCTTTGTGTTTAATTCCTAGTTTGTAGTCACTGTGTTTCCCTTGTGCTAAAAAGAAAAGCACAATGACAAAAGAGACATGAATTAAACTTTCTAAACAGGTTTTGAACCTTTCTGCACTCGCCTGTAACCAGTACCTCTTCCTTGCCCTCCTTCTTTTATGCAGTTCCTTCCAAACATTTTTTATGCAGTCTTCACTATTCCTTTTACACAAATCTAACTTTTTCTAGATTTTCTGAAGACTCTTACATTGCTTTCGTCATATGCATGCACACACAGTATGTACGTGGTCGTTCATCAATTTCACTCTAACCTGGTGACTGAAGCCATGCTGAAACTGCTGAGTTTGTGATAAATGATGTACAGAAAGCTGGCAGACACAGGACGACGAATATCACACTTTTGCTGCTGCAACATGCAGCAATATACCAACACAAACACACACACACGTTTCTCTTAGAAATATGGGTATGCTGTGACAAGGGAGACAGGGAGAATGAAGAACGGCTTAGTTCCTGTAGAGAAACTTTAAAATTGGTGGCAGTGTTGTCTGCTGGTTAAAGGGACGGGGGTTCTGCACAAGCTGAGTGACCAATTAGGCAGGTACCTGGCTATAGGAAGCTGCAGCAGGGAATTACGGCTGGCAGGGGGAGCCAAGAGGACAGCAGGAAAGGGGATCATTACATGTTTAAATGGGAAATGCAGGGGGTAGAGCTGGCTCACAAACCACCTGCTCTGGATTATTGGGAGAAAGAGGAAGGGCAGTGAAAGGACTTTAGGCTCAGACAGTGTGGTGCTGGTTGAAGAGGAAGGAACACAGAGAAGAAAGAGATGATATAGGAAGAGAGAGTCAGCGTGGGAGAAGAATTAAATGTGAATGATGGCGATGAATGCGAAGGCTATTAGTAGCCATGCATTGTGAAAATGAGTGTGGTGCTCGGTGAGGGTGAGGGAGGACATGGCTGAGAGGACTCTTACAGTCTTTACCCAACAACAATAGTCTCCGGGCCTAATGCCTAACTAGCATATCACAAAGAAAGCAGCTTCTCTCAAGCTGAATGGAACTATCAGCTGCCTAGACTGAGCTCAGACAGAAACAGTGACTGATAAATTGAGGGGAACAGGAGAAAGAGAAAAAAGGGAATTAGGAATATGAGAAAAAAAGATTGGAAAGGATGAAAGAGGGGCAGAGGCTACAAGGTGTATTGTTTATGACGCAGGGCTTCATAAAAATGTGTTTCAATGTTTACCTCTGTGCTTAGTGTTCATTTTGAAGGTTGCCTGGGCCCAGAGGTAAAACATGATACATGATTAGACTACAACAAAAAATTATGAAAGGAAGAAGGGGGGGGGGGGGCGCGAGTATGATGAAAGAAGGTTTAAAAAGAAGAGGGCTAGAGAAATTAAAGGGAGAGGGACAGGAATAAAGGGCAAAATATCAAAAGACAAGAAAAAGAGACAGCACTGGGGGAAGACTGGAAAGTGAGAGATAACCACACAAAAAGGGAAGCGGGGACTCTCGCTCTTCAGTGACGTCCCAAAGCATTGATGACAGTATTGTGCTCTGGCTGGAGGTTAGAGAAAACAGGCAACACTGACTTCCTAATTAAGGATTCCCTTTTAGATAAAAGCAATGCTGGACAAAAATGACACAAGCACTGAGGCCACATGCGCACAACACACACACACATACACACTTCATCTCTAGAGCTCTCGCTCTCTCTCACACACTAATTATTGATATCACTGCACAGCTGGCAGCGAGTCCAAATCAGTGTTTGTAGGCTTTGAACGATCAGAAAATTCAAGCCAAAAGCCAAACATGCATGTAATTGGCAAACGCAGTCATCCATGTTACACTATGCATGTTTTCATAAGCTCAAACACTGCCAAGAAGGCACCTTCTTCTATGGTTGTCAAGCATGGGGATAATTTCTGTGAGTGTGTGTGTGTGTGTGTGTGTGTGTGTGTGTGTGTGTGTGTCCTCACAAACAACCAGATGGAGTGGTGTGATAGACAAAGAGGCTTGGGTGAAATCAGCTGTAGGCGGAAAAGAATAAATCTTCCAAAAGGAGAGGAGAGACAATTAACCACTCCAAAGCAAAAGGCATTAAAAAGGAAGAAGAAGGAGAGTTGATTCGCAGCTGAGGAGTCCGACAACACAATGTGCAGCTTCTTCTTTTGAGAGGAGATAGCTGAGTGGGCGGTTTTTCTTGGTATCTATAAAACACAACACTGCTATTTTTACATAGGATTTCAAAGTTACTTTTTCCTTAAAAGTAGGGCTTGAGGGACACAGAAGTGTATAACAACAGGGCCACTGGCTTATTGGGGCCTTATAAAAACAGCCACAACTACTGTGAATGGCATTTTATTGCAGCACAGTAACAGTTCAATGAACTTCCTACATGTGACAGAAAAACAAAAAATACATTGTATATTTAGGAAATTAAGCTGGCTGAAATGATTGCTGTTTTCATGAGTACCAATTTTCATCACAAAGATCTCAACATTATTTAGCTCTTAGTCAAAATTAAGAGCTGATGTGTGGGGAATCCATTCAAATGAGTTAATTACCCTCCAAAAAAACACCAATAATAAGCTACAACAGCAGACAAATTGTGCATAGTTAATTTTTTTCCTAATTAGTGGGACAGTTCAGACTGCAATTAATTAAAGTTTATTTATTTACCCTATTGAGAGCTTGGTTATTCGTTTTGTGTCAAATAATTACCACATTTGGCTTTGCATTACAAAAAAATTCAGATTTTTTCTTGAAATTGAAACTATACATTATGCACACAGGTACTATAATGAGCTCCATGCTGATAAGTACAAAGCCATTCATGTCAAAGGTACTGGAAAAACACTTCTTAGTAATGTTTGTGAATGGCATTTCAATTTCCTTTTGCTTTGAGGATTGTGCACTTTTTGACTTCACAGTTACATTGCGGCTGTTGTTGTTTTGCAGCAAAGCCTAATGCAAATCTTACAGAAATTAAACTGATGTAAAAGTGAGTAAAAGCACAAGAACTATGATTATCTAAATGAGCCCTGGCTGGTGTTTTTTCCCTCTGCTGTTAAACCCATTAGCCTTCACCAAACCATCATCTTCCTAACCTCATTTGCGCTCTACACACTTCTACATACAAACGTGTTGTTTAAGAGCTAGTTTCCTCTCTCGAATAAGCCAGAGTACAAAGCACAAAAGAGCAAGGAGGAGTGGGGATAAAGTGTTCGCCCCGCATTATGAAAACTCTAAAAAATAAAAATAAAAATCTTGCTCTGTTTCCACCTTCTCCTGCTCACCAACACTTTTGTCTTGCTATTCTTCTATCCTTCTATTGATCAGCTGAAAAGCAGAGAGAGCTTTTGGGAGTCTTCAATCGAACACCTTCTGTTTCTGAAACAGCTATTCTACGCCGCAAGTTTGGTTGAAGGTGAAGTGTGGGAGCAGTGGTCCACATGATGCACGTACATCAGCAGGGGATGCAACCTACAACAGAATGAAGTCTGATGCTTCACTTCATGTTCACTCAAGTTTTTCGAGTTTTTTTTTTTTTTTCCCATGTGCCTTTTCACTGTTGTGCTGTAATACTTCTTTTTAAAAATCCCAAAACTTGTTTTGCCATTCCCTTCTGTGCCATACAGGGAATGTATTTTCTCTCCAGGTGCACACTTTTCAACACTTCTCAAAAACACATTTGTGTAAGAAAGTAGATTTTTGGGTTTGAGCAACTTGAAATTGCTGTCGAAATAATAAAAAAAAAAATCTTGTCTGTATCTGTTACATACTTGCACAAATTCATTACACACATTGCTAATTTCCTAATCTATGATGATGATCTATGATCTGGGAAATCTTGAGATCTACAAGTGTCTTATCAAAACAGGCAAACAGAACAAGAAGTAATTCCCAGTGACAAGCGTGTGCCTATGTGTATGTTTCTGTTTGAACAGATGTTGGTGTGTCCATGAACTCAGAGGGCGTTTGAACTTCAAAAGCTCATTCCCCTGATAAGGATCTCAGTTGGTAAAAAGGGACAAATACGCCCTTCAACTCGAATGGCCTACAGAAGACACACACATGCCTTCACACACACACACACACACACACACACACTTTATCAGAAACGTCAGCACTTGTGCTCCTTATCAGCTTTTCCCCCTTTTTTGTGATTTCTTCTTTTTCAAGTTTGCCATGTTCTCATCTCCTCTGATCAAAGATTACCAGTAGTTATCAGAGATCCTGAAACCAATCACTCTCCCTTCTCATTGTTGACACTCCAATCCATTACATTTTTGTAAAGTCCTGTCCTTCCCTCTGTATTCAACCACATCCCATTGTCTTTTTCCCCCTCACTCCACACTTCTTTTGCTCTCTCAAAACCATTCTCAGTTCTCATACACTCTCTTGATCTCTTTTCAGGAATGTGGAAAGCCACCTTGTTATTTCTTTGGCTGGTTTTGATACACTGAAAGCTAGGAAGGCACGTTTTTGGGCACGTTTTTTTTTTATCCTGACAGGTAAACAGTGCACCGGAAGATGTCTCAAGAGTCAAAATGAAATCACACTTTATTTGATTTTCTGACCGAAATGTGTTGCTGTTGGTTGGAACGCATTAGAGATGTTTGCATATGTACAGCAACTGGAAAAGAAAATCTGTGAAACAACGTTTGATGGAAATGTGTAGTCGTGTTGAAGGAAATGTGGAAATATAGAAATGTGTAAACATGTTGGAAATGACCTATGGTGACTTACATGCTTCCTGTGGCTGAGCTGCTGTCTGTGGGCAGAGAGCCGTTGGAGCGCTCCATCTGGGCCAACCTGAGAAAGAAACC
Organism: Lateolabrax maculatus; assembly: GCA_031216445.1. NCBI lineage: Eukaryota > Metazoa > Chordata > Actinopteri > Acropomatiformes > Lateolabracidae > Lateolabrax > Lateolabrax maculatus. Next base: position 9,980,059 of record CM062212.1, on the reverse strand, counting down.
ATCATCAGTGACTGAATCTTAAATTAGTTCAAACTGTAGCACTAAAACATCGTCATCATCAAAATGCAGAACACCGATGCCAATAAATGATGATCTGAACAACACATTAGCACACCAATTAAAATTCAAAGAATGTAGTGAAGTCTCCAAACAGGTTAAATGACAAATGACCAAAGTTATGACCAAATACAACTTAGTGCATGCACAGACTAGAGTATGGTCTGGTACATGTGTGCACATATTGAGGGATGTGCAGCAGAGAGGTGTGATCGTGTGTGTAGGCGCATGTGGCTGTGGGGAAAGCATTTCATTTAGACAAAGCAGCCATACTAATGAGGCGGGTTCCCAAGATCAAAGCTTATATTTACTGAACTCTGTAACAGAGAGGCAGCAGGGTTGTCCAGCAGATTAAGAACATGATCCACACACTTAACTTCAGCATGAAATTGAACTATGACAGAATATGCATGGAGAGAGATATTTCAAGTTATAATTCCGCTGGTGAAATCTCATTATTGTGTGCATTTTTCCATGCAAATCTTTAAGCTACAATATTATCTACAATGTCAGCGTCTATATTTCAGTTAAAATGGTAATTCACAAGGCTCATGTCTGTGTCATTGCTGATAAAACAATGCAACCAGAAAGACTGAACGAAGGTTAATGGTGTGTGACCAATGGAAGGCTACAGGCCAGACAGAGCAGTGCTGCATAAAAAGACCCTTCTTGATTAAAGCTTTGTGGGGAAGGACATTCTGGGTTCTGTTTTGACAGAAGTAACCCTTGTCCACTTTAGAGAAGATAAGCTTTGGACTGATTAGATATTCATTCAAGGGACAAGATGGGATTTGTGCAAGTATGGAATCTTAATATTCAGACTTATCTTAAAATCAAGCATGACAGGTTTTCAATCTCAGTACAGCAGAACATTAGTTTAGTGATGTTGGTAATGATTAACTGCAGATCACACGCTGTGTACATGGGTGTGTTGATGTACGCAGCAGGATCATCTGAAGTAGGCGGTTGAAAACGGTTATCGGGCTGATCTGTTGCTACTCTAATCGCAGCAGCAAATCCATAATGTCACCCAGCCAAAATGGGTGGCTGCGTGTCTTCTGAGTTCAGTCCCCGAGCAAAACTTGACAGCCATCTGACATTTAATGTATGTGAACACCACAAAAGAATAAACCAAATACAAAATGTTCAAAAGTGTATTTCATGGTTGTTTGTAACTAGCCTGATACTAAACAATAAAACATGCAATAGTCTACAAAAATATGACACTTCTTATGTCACAATAGCATATTTCCACTGCACTCTTGGTTTACAAAATATTTAAAGATGCAGTGTTTTCCAGTATGGATGTATTAAAAAGTTTAGGCTGATATTATTGATTCCATGTACAGATTCCTGGCCATGACATAAATCTACATATTGTTTAATGTGTTTATCATGTGATATCCGAAAGGAAACCGGAGAATAACATTTTTGCTTTTCTCTATGCAATTGCATATGCAATGGATTTTTGTGAATGTGATTTTTCCATCACTTCCAGGCAGCAATTGAATTTCCATTTATCACACACCTCTCTTAAAATTGTATAAAGATTTGATTTGGTTGAGAATCAACATCATGTCTGCATTTATTCTATCGATCCAAAGAAAGATTATTGTTGCATAGTAATGCATTTTAAGTACATACTGCAGACAAGTGCTCCGTGAAAAATTGTTTGTTTTTCCCATTTCTCATTCTATAAAGAAGCTTTTTAAATGCAGTTAGCAATTCTCTAGATGTGTGCTTGGTGGCATCTGAGATAATGACTGGATAATGCAATGCGTACCTGCTTGCATACTGTTCTATCCTGGAGTGGGTGTCATCATGAGAGAGCTGAGGTGACTGGGACAGCCTGGAAATGAATGGGGTAATGGAGATGAATGAGATTCAGCATGCTCACACAACCTCATTAACACAAAGAGATTCACAGGCTCATGCACACGCTCGGTCGGTCGCTCACACGCACACACACACACACACACACACACGGGCACACAACCTAATGGCCCTTCACAACATCACCTAGAAAACAAATCTGATGATCCTAGAAAGAGAAATGGGAGAGCAGGATGATCTACGGGGTGGTTGGATGGTTTTTGACAGCCGCTGCTGGGATGAGCAACTGAATGCTAGTTGGATGCTTTAGAAAGGGGAAGAAGGTGACGGTAAGGAGACAGTGGGTGAGTTTTCTGGTTGCATGTTCAGCCAGTGGATCAGGCAGGCAGGCAGACAGGCAGCATGCAGTGCAGTCATGGCTTAGTTGGAGCGAGGACTTAGGGGGGGGGTGAGTGAGGAGAGAAGGGAGTAAAGGAGGTGTCGTTAAAAGGCATTCCAGTCTGGAGACGAGGTGTTGTTGCTGGTGGCGTAGATACTCACTCATACTGCTCCGGACACATGCTGATGAGGGTGACGGGACTGTAAGAGAATCGGAGGGAAGGGGGACGGGGGGTGTTAAGGTACCACAAAACATTTCAGGGTCAAAAACACTCAGTGGGTCAGAAACAAAAAAACACAGCAGGTGGAGGAATAAGTGGAATGAAAGGTCCGTCCAGCAGCTGAGTGGCTGGACCCAACACAGAGGGAAGACATGTAACAGAAACATGTTGGGTTGCTGCTTCAGAATAGACTTGTGACACAGAAAATGCATAGATTGACAGTCAGTTTTGAAAGGGTCAAGATGGGCAAGTAGACGTGTCAGTACACCGTAATAAACGCAGGTTGTGTGTATGAAAGCTCACACAGTAATGGGTTGATTATGTCAGTTGACTTTGACGATGTCCCACGTTTCATTTAATTGGTTTCTACAAATCCTGCTGCATATAAAATGATATGGCCCAAATTCATTCCTTTTTCTCATTTATTTCCAGTAGGATTTATTCAAATAACATGCCAGCAAAAACATATATAGAACCTATTTTCTAGTTAATCTGCTATTGAGTACATTACGTTATAAAAAGATAAATATGGAACCCAGCTACTGGTTATTAAGAGTTTTGGAAATTCAATATGACAAACCAGAATGCTAGAGTCATGTTCTCAATATCAAATTCTGGTTTCTAGTCAGTGATAACTGCAGCTATTCTTAGAAACGCAGAGCATGAATTGTTATTTGTAAGAAAATGGGACAACCTCTTATCTCAGAAACACAAAGAAATGTGTTGTTTTCATGGAACAGGCTGGCTAGAAATTGGTAAGATAACAGTTAAAGGTCAACATTCTTTCTCCTCGTGCTTTTTCCCCCCACATTAAAAGAAGGTAAATTCAGAGGGAGATGTGCGGCTTGGTAGTTATATTTTGCACAACGGGACAACTATTATAGTCACACTGTAGCTGTGAGGAGAATTTGAAATGTAGCAGGGTATTCAGAGAGACAGTGTGAGAAAAAGAGATCGGGGTTGGCAAAGCAGACTGAGATAACTATTCAGAGCCCCTTCTGTGTCATCTTACACATCCTCACTGACATCTTTGCCAGAAATAAAACAGTCCGTTCTGACTTTAAGGAGATGATTGTCAGTTTTCATCTTTGCCATAAGAGTGTCTATGGTTTTTCTATTAACCACATTTTTCTGATCCCCATACAATGACATAACTTTAACCTTCATATGGATCTAAATAAACACAGGATGCAGTTTGTAGTGAAGACAGAAACATAAGTTACTGTACCAAAATGAGAGGGAGGGAAAAAAATTGGAACTGAATGTGAGAAAAATGAGTGAAGGAAAGGGAGGGAGGGGATTAATCACGACAGCAGAGACCTTGACAGTATTTCAGTCTGATGAATGAGGCTGCTGTAACAAGTGTGTTTGGAACGAAGGATTACTTTGCCTGTTGAAGTACAATAACAGGGTGCACAGGAGATGCATAAGAGATCACCATCAGTAAATCTATTATGAATAACTTGATTTTATTCCCTCAATTTAAATGTGTTTGTTATGTAGTGAGAATATGGCCTATTCCATTAAATCTGAGAGTTATGTTTCAAAATGAAAACATTAGATACATCTCCGGCTTTTGATTTGGCACTGATCTGAATGAGCTCACACAGGGTCAAGTCAAACTCAATGAGACAGAAAATTCCAAACACACCATCAGTATCAAGTCTTTAAAAAATAAAAGTCAATGTGTTGCCAGTAGGGTGAACATCAAGCCAGGGGTAAACAAATGGTAATGGACCTTGGTTAAGTAATGAACAAACACTCACAAATAAAGCTATCAAACTTTCCACTGGCTACTTTACACAACTTGGACCGACTGAGAAAAAACTGAAGAAACTACCAAAAAGCTGATGTCTTTTGTCATCTCTTTATCCATTTATAAAAATCATGCTGTATGTGTTTCTCTGTGTTTTCAGAGTTTGTTTTTTTGGTGAATGCCCTGAAAGGTTTTTAAAAAATCAATGTAGTCCATGATGCTGTGGTAGTCCCTCTGTCACATTTAGCCCTGTTTCTCTCTGCTCTCCCTGTTCTGTTTTCAGGGATGAAATACCATTTGTGCATGCTCAACACCTTTACCTGTCTGTCAGAAAGACAGCTAGAGGGCTGGAAAGAGAAGTGTGTGTGTGTGTGTGTGAGAATGAGTGAGTGAGGAAGTGTAAGATATAGTTCCAGATTGAGAGATACTCTTGTTTTCATCTTTAGTATGGATATTGAAGTAACTACATATTTGAGCCTTGTGTAAATGCTTTTATGTACTGAACATACAGATGAGTGGCAAATTAAAGGACACACCTAATAAATGAGTGGACGAAAAATAACAATGCAGATGCTGTAGGGGTCATTTATATGCACACCAGACCCCAACTGAACATCTTTGTTTGGGAATTTATAGTCCACACAAGGGGTCTGCAGGTCGTTTGTGAGCTGTCTTCCTAAATCGGCAGTGGGCTACGATATATTTATAGAACTGAAGTTACATTCAGGAAACTTCTGTTTTGCCTCGTCTCATTTCTAAATAGGAGACAACATCTTCCATCGGCACCAGAAACTTGTAGGAAAAAAAAAAAAGCAGCCCTTGCTGATCAGTGCCAGTTCTTGTGGCCCCTACGTGGTATCTCTGTAGGTGATGAAGCCGAGACATGTTGTTACATTTTGTTACAGTGTAGTTATGGAACATACATGTGAGGTACCCTCTGTCATCAGTGGACAATTAGGAACACGTAAGAGAGTTTTATTCATCTTAAGCTAGTTTACTTGGGCTAACTACTTATCTACTGTACATACACTGTGGTAAAAATATATACAATAAAATAATTTTGTTGAGACTGGATTCTGAAAAAAGAAAAGATGTTGCCACTCATTTTTCGAATCCACGTTCAAACTCATTAACCTCCCTCAAGGCCCAATGTAGCAGAAACTAGTCTACTATATCTAGTTACATAGGGTAAAAAGTAAAACCCACTGAGTGGGAAACCATTAGAATGGTTTTTCACATTATCAAATATAGCTGTGACGAATCCAAAATCCTATCTGCCGTGAAATGAAGCAAAGATACAAGTGGGAGGTGAGAGTAGGTGGTGTTTTGCTCTCTCAAGGTGGAAAGAAACAGAGTGGGTGGAATTAAAAGAAAAACTATGATACGAAAGTGGAAAGGAGAGGGAGACAGCAAGTGAGTGCATTAGGGAGGGCAATTATACAGCAGACAATCCATTTTTTTCTTTTGCGGCCACACTACTTTAAAAATTAGAACTTCTTAGAAGCTTGCTTTGTTTAGACAACCAGTGGAGCCTGACAACACACTCCAGTTTGGGGTGGATATTTAAAAATTAAATTTCGTAAAAAATTGTACACAGCAACCAAAACTGGAATACTGTAAATGTTTAAGCATGATTTCCAGGATGATGTTTTTTACAGATTTATCAGATTTGTATTAGACAAATAAAAAATATGTTACACATACTACATTTTTGAAGTTGAAAAATTGGGAGCAACCATATTTTTATTACAACAAACATGGTAGTAAATGATGTTTACCTAATCTGTATAATTCCTCTTTTTAAGCAGGGACCTGGGCCTTGTTCCAATTACAGAAAAATCCATTTCAATTTAGGTCACACAATTCCTTTTAGTGACATGGAGATGACAAAAGCCACTAAACTGTGACTATAGAGGTCTAAAATGAATGTGATATGCTGAGCATTTCTTAACACTGATCGTGTATTTGAGCCAGATCTTATAGGCAGTCTAAAGGCTTGCACATTCAGCTTTATTTCTGCACGTAAATCTGTTTATAGTGTACACAAGCCTGTGGTAACATGTGGATAGCCCACAGCTCACAGGAGAGACCTAATACAGTGAAAGAGATGGGGAAAATGATGACCATGAAATAGTCCTACATTTGTAAGTCTCCATTCCCTTCTGCCATATTTTGAAAAGACCTCTGCATTTCACCACAATTCCTCTACCTTTAAAAGGCATTTATCAGGCAGGTTACTCTGCAGGAGTCGTTTTTCAGAGAGGAAGGGAAGTGAGAATAGAGCGTGGTGGGAGGTAAGGAGGAGGACGGGCAAGGATGGGAGGGATGAGAGAGGGAGTGCAATCCATCTGAGAGGTGACTGTGTGCAACTGGATGTCGGAGGAAATCTATCATACGTGAACAGGTGAGTCATTGAGGGTGCCCACATGAAACTCTTCGAGAGTTTTTAGTGTTTACAAGATGCAAAACTACATTGTTCAAAGGTTTGAGAGCATGGGCGGGAAATGTCAGAATGTAACATTAGGAGTGACTTATAGACGGCATATTCCACAAAATACAAAAATACTGACAGGCAGTGAAAAGGATACATTAGATGGATAGATAGATGGATAAAATGTAGAGAAGACACAATAACGTCTAACAAAGAGTGACAGTTTTGGAGCACATGGGGCAAGTTGGTTGGTATTCGAAAGGGCCACAACTCAGACACACACTCCAGTGGGGAGGATGAGGAGCCTGCCTGGGGCGTCTGCATAATGCGGGCCTAGTTAAACGGCTCTCCAGGGGGATTTACGGCTGGCAGGAGCAGGGACATAAATCAGACGTAGTCCCTGGAACAGGTGCTACAGACAGAAGATCTACAGTGCAGCGACGGCACCTGGTAAAGACTGGACCGATAAACTCAGTGGGAAATTAACACTACCCACACTGTAGCACAGGTGTGTGTGTGAGTGAGTGTCAGGCATTAGACTTTTCACAACCTGCGACATGAGGATATTTATGACAGAGTGACAGATTTGACAGTAAGACACATTTAAAGGGGCCCTCTATCAATTTTACATGTCAAAGTCAGTCATGGGGAGTACTACTCAGTCTGTGACAGCTTTTGTATAATGTTTTGTGTGGCTCTTGAGAAGAAAATTAATATTACAAGTGTTTTCACTCCAGTTACCTTGGCCCAGAGACTATCAAGTGTGTAAATGGAAGCCTGGGTTACACCTGGGAGCATGAAGTGTGACAGACAAGTTTTACCAAGCAGGGAGGTTCTGCAGCATCGATTTCAACCATTCTTATATCATTTTATGTCATTGTTTTTGTCTAGATCTAACAACTGCATTCAGGGAGATGTGGGTGGAGACCAACAGTCATCTATAAGTCACTGGTGCTCCACATCGTGTTTTTTTCGCAGCACGAGTGATCCAATCATTTTTTAAGGATTTGATTTAAATCCCTCACGTAACTAAACCCTGGCAAATATTCCATTTCACTCACAAATATGTAACACTACTGAAGCTAAATATGATCTAACTTCCCTTTTACTATGACTTTAAGTGACTTTAGGACAGCTAAAAAGAGTTGTGAAGCATGAGGCATAAAGAAATAAGAGTTTTTAATGGGCCTCAGCTAATCAGATTTGGGAACTGTTCTTCATCGAGACACCAAGTGATACTTACGTTTCCATGTTGTCGCCCTCTAGAACTGTCTGGACTGGTAGGTAACCTAGCCGAGGATGTTTGGCAAAGTACTTCTTGGATCGGAATTTGTTTTTCAGCACTTTGGTGAAATCACGCATGTCCTCACCTGATGTTGTCTACAACAGAGAGAAAGACAAAGACAAAGTTTGTGTGTAATTTACTGCATTGTTTCTGTGTGTGTGTGTGCATACCGTCCCTTGTGCACATATAAGCAGCACATGCATTTGTGTGGAAGAGAATGTGTTTTGTTAATTAGATACTTAGCAAAGGTGTTCCTCCTGCAAAAGCGGTTTTTGCCTTGCAAGCAAACAACAAATTACCACAGCAGTCTGACCAGAGGGGGAGAAAATCCCTTTGCAGAGGATTCAGACAACCACCACTGAACACACTCATACACATACACACACACACACACACACACACACACACACACAAATATACAACTCTCCCCCAGTTGACAGATATGCGTAAATGAACAGACTCTATTGAGTTCACTTGGCTTATTGACTAATCCACACAATTTAAGATGGTAGCTTGAGCAAACCAACAGCAATTACAGAACAATTATACTTAAGCTGGAGGGGAATTTGTGCAAGTTTATAAGTGTGTGTCTGTTTATATGTGTGTGTTTATGTAAGCTCCTTTCCTCTGTGGCTTAACAGACTTTTAAACTTGTTAACCAGATTTTTTTGCTTTTATTAGATATGGATATAGACAGGAAACAATGGCAAAAAGAGAAAAGGAGCATTATGACATGAGATGTTGGAGTCACTGGGTGTGCCTCATAACCACTAGGCCACCAGGCCGCCCCCTGATGTATTGTGACACTATAGACAACAACTGCAGTCGAACCTAAACAACATCTCCACTTAGGAAAGGTAAAAACATTGAAATTACAGTAATCAATACAGCACGGCACTAAATTTTGCTTCTTCAATATCACTGACATAGCCCATTGGAACTATAAAAATGCCACTCCTATAAAAATAAAAACCTAATACAAAAAAGCAATATTGTGGCCATAAAATAAACAGTACGACAAAGGCGAAAGAACAAATCTTATTAAATGACTGCACTGAGTCTCACAAAAGCCACTCTCAATCTTTAACTCTCTGCAAAATCAGATTTTTGTAGCACTATTATTCAATATAGACTTGATATTTTCAAAAGTATAAAACTGAAACACAATTTGGTTTGAGCATGGGGAGAAGGGTAGATATAATGTATGTATGATACTGATATTTTCAGAAGAAACAGTGACAAACAATAAAAAAACTTGCACCTCAAAGGTGTCAAATAAAGTTGAGTTGAGCTGCAGGATTTTAAATGATACAATAATATGATATAAATTACTTTTCATTTGATTTACCTCTGGCAGGAATTACAAATTTGGGTCTTGGATAGAGCAGCTTGGAACTGCAACATTTTTTGTTATTTCCTACTATAGTATTTTGCAGTTCAATAAAGCTCTGTTAAGTTGGACATGCAGTGTTTATGAACATCAAGTTTCACATGATATGTCAGCTTTTCAAGTAGCTCAACGTTTTTATTTATTTTGTTCTACAGTCATTCCAGTATTTATCTCACTATATTGTTTGCTTAAGGTCACTACAGAACATAAATGGTTGCACCAGTATAAGGTTTTTGGCACTATGGCGTAAGAGGCCCTCAATAATTTGCTTGTATTTGGCTCCATTCACTGTTCCCTTTATCCTCACACATCTCCCAGTTTATTTGTGCTAAAAAGCCTGCGGACGGTATGCTGCTGTCACAGCCATTTTTCACAGCACTGATGGTAATAAGTTGTGACTGCTTTCTGGCAGACACAGAGCTTAACATTATGGCTGATAAGTTCAAATATTCATTTAATTAGTGCATACAATCTTTTGTCTTTTGCTCTCAGTCTTTCACAGGACATTTTGCAGCTTCCAGGCTGCTGTCGTGAGCCTCTCTTTTCTGCCAAACATACCAGATTCCTGCTGCACTGATTATTGTCTTTCAAGCAAGATCTGCCATCATAGCTCTTTCATCAGTGTGGTCCTTGGTTCATGATCCCATCTAAACAGAGTCTGTCTTGCTTAGTTGCTCATGCTGTTGGGCAAACAGTTTTAAGTGAGTCTATGAGAGTCTAATAATGTCCTTATTGTACATTGTACATGTACACAAATCAATTCAAAATTATATCTAATTAGTTGAACTGGCCACAAGGTGGTTCAAATTGTACAGACATCTCTTTAAGATTAAAAATAATTTGGATTAACCTTAACTGTGAATTAGGGTTGCTTTGCTTTTCATTAGTTGCAAGAATACATACTTTCATTTTATGGGGATGTGTGCAGATCCTCTGGTCAAAAATCCTAATGAAATCCACTTTGATTTGAAGATGTGACACTACAAAATGTGGAAAAAGTCAGGAGGAAATGTTGAATGAAATCCTCTCTGAAGTCACTGTTTATTTCTTCCTTTCCGATAAAGTTGACGATCAGTAAACTCTTGAGTGATTAATGTATCCTACAGCTGCGTAATAATCTTTAACCAACATTTTAAGTGTTGCTGCAGCAAAGCTAAAAATAAGATCATATTTTTTTCAAATTCGTGGCAGGCAGCTGCTGGGCATCTTAACTCAGAGAAGAATGATCACTACCTCCCTACAGCTACTCCTCCAAAGTCAATATCTATCCCATTTGCAAAATTGAAAAAGCAAATTAAAAGACAGAAATGAGAAACATCTCCACTCGAGTCACTCAAAGTTTGACGTTAAGCAATATTGAAATGAGTTGGCCCACAAGTGTGTGATATAATTGAGAAAGAGAGCAATGTTCAATTTCGCCAAGCTCCCCCTTTTCCAATATTCTTCTCTCTGCGTAGTAGTAAAGTGAAATATTGCTTTCTGGAAGAAATTATAAAAAAGACCTTTGAGAGCCATAAGTATTTTACCATTTGTTCATGTAAATTCAAATTAAGCCAAAGGTCTGTCAGGAGGGTTGATTGTGGAACAAGTTGGAGAAATCAACTGCATGGGAAGTAGGACGCAGAAGCAAGGAACAGGAGCAATGTCAACTTGTATGAATCACAGTGAGTGAAAAATCTGTTCCCACAGTCACATTATGGGGACTCATCTCCAAGCTGTGAACAAAAAGCAGGCCACCACAAGGTAAACCATTAAATATTAGTGCTTATATTAGATTTTTGGCTATGGTATGATATGAATTGGTGTAGGGGTTAGAGTCAGAATCTACTGGTTATGGTTATGATAACTTTTGATTTGGTGGGCTGTGCCTGGTCAAGTTTTAGCCTACCATCACCAGACTAATTTGCAAATGCGTGATAGTCTTTGAGTTTTTGATTTCCAAGGGATGTTATCAACAGGCGGAGACAACGAATCAGAGCAATGAAGCGCCGTCCTATCGGCCAGTATGTCCTGTCAGAAGTATGGCAAACACATATTTCTTACTTTATTTCTCATAAAGTTTAAGTGCAGTTGTTTGTTCTTCTTTCAGAGAAAAATTTACTGTCCAGTTCATTTAATACTATTGCTGTAGCCGGTCGTTGAACATGGCAGCCATCTTAGATATTTACAAAGATACCTGAACAGTGCTCGTCATTCATCGTATTAAACCCGCCTCATACTAGATAAACGCTTGTGATTGGTTAGCCTGACACAACGGCACTTCCAGTACCAAGGAAAGCTGAACGGGAGTGGGGGCCAGACGTATCTGCCCGAGCAAATAAAACATGAGCTTGCAGATTCGTCTGGTTCCCAGGCTATTCAAGTTTAGGTCTGACTTGCTTATTACTCATGCACACTTGCAATACTGAGGGACAATACCGTGGACATCCATGTCCACATACTTCTGTGTACTTTTGGTTTGTTTTTCATGGTTTGGACTTGGAGCTTTAGTTCAAATTAAGGGAAATCTCTCCTGTTTCAACATGCACAAAGAAAGGTCCATGAAGAAATGGTTTTCTGAGTTTGGTGCAGAAGAACTTGACTCAACCCCATTTGCTCTCAGAGCCCCGACCTCGACCTTTAGGATAAATTGGAATGCAGAATGCAAGCCAGGCCTTAGTGGCCATTCAGACCAAAAGTAGCCGTTCGTTAAAAAAATACAAGGGGCTATGTTGTTAAGAGCATGCTGGTTGATATATTGTGTGAGACAATCAAATATGATGATGATATGAGGATTTTTTCCCCCCAGAGCCTTCTGTGTTGGCACTCCCACTGCACATTGGAACAAAAATAAAAGGCTGCATTTATTCCTGCATCACTGTTGTCTGTCTGAACGCTGCCTTACTGTCCAACACCCGCACCTCAACCTCAGTACTGCTTTGGAATATAATCAAATCTCTGTAGCTAGACCCCAAAATCTTGTGGAAAGCCTTGCCAGAGTAGAGACGGTTAAAGCAACATATTGATGCTCAAGGTTTTGGAATGAGATTTTCACCAATCACATATGGGTGAAATGTTTAGCTGGGCCACATACTGAATCTTGATATGCAAACCATACAGTTACAAAATATTTGGTAATTAAAACAACAGCATGTGTTCGGTGCAAGGTAATTGCATCAAATTGAAAATCGATATAAATGTGTTGTTGTAATAACCAGAGTTTGTAAATGTGAATGTGTGTGCTTTTATTTAATAGATGAGTTGACTGTGTGAGCATGTGGAAAAGAGATATGAGATGAGTTCTATGTGATGTATGTGTGGCTGAGTGTGTGTGTTACTCCCTCACCGGTGTGCAGTACTCCACCATGGGGTAGTTGAGCTTGTGCCCCTTGGCGGTGCGCCCAGAAAAGAAGCAGCTCTGACACACGTCGTAGTTGAAATGCTTCAGACTGCGATACCTAGAAAGAGAGAGAGGGGAGAGGAGAGAAAGGGAGGTGAAAAGTGAGATAAGTTAAGTTGGGAAGTGTGTGTAGATGTCACTTTCATTTCCACAGGGTGTGAGTGTGTGTGTGTGTGTGTGTGTGAGTGCGAGGGAGCACACATGTGGCCCTACAACATGACTCATCTCCTGGCTACACTGGGGCCCACTGTCACTCTGTCACACATCCTCCACATGCAAGTGTTGCGCGTGCGCACACACACACACACACACACACACACACACACACACACACACATATACATAAAATACACTTCTCAATATGCTGACAGTTGGATTTCCACCAAAACACTACAATGTGACAACAACTGTCAAGGATGTTGTCCTCAGCAGCAGCTGTAGCCAGAGGGCCATTTAACAGCTAAATTGAGACAGGAGCCATTCAGACATAATAGCTTAAGTCTTTTATCTTTTTTCTCCTCTTCAGCTCTCCCAAGGTTAGCTGACTGATGAGCTACGAGAAAGTGTCATATATCAAAGGATGCAACAGCGCACACAACACCACCAAGTCAAATGCGCAATTATATACTGACACACAGCATATTACTACGGGGAGGGGGTGTTAATTCACCTTCACATCGGGAGGTGCTGAGATGGCCCTTAATTAATGAGTTTATCCACTAACAACTTTGGTTTATGGACCCTGTATTGTTTGGTCTTCGGAGGTGACATCCTCTTATCTGTTAAAAAACACTTTTTATAAAGCAACTTTTGTACAAGTTTCCAGTACATATGCTTAATGGAAAATTTATCAATATAAGCAACAGTAAAATAACAACAGTAATGAAATTAAGTACATAGGTTAAAAAAAATAATAAATAAATATATATATATATATATATATGAATAATTGTTACGTAAAGCTAATTATTTCAACTGTTTATTGCATTTAGCCTTTGGCTATAACACGTGGTGCTAAGGTGTTATGACTGACTGGGAAGTACTGTATGTACTTTGATGTCAGCCCATTGAAGCACCAATTTGGATGGATCTATTTGTATGGTGATTTTCCACCTAAACACAAATATGTTGATAATTTTCTTTAATCAAATCATAATGTAACTTGTTTCAAATTAGTAAAGCTACAGAAATACCTAGTAGGGTTCAAGAATCCCTGGTTGGGAATCAGTGATCTAAACCATGGCACAATGAGAGCAAAGAAGATGACCATCTTACAAACTACAAAGCAAGGATTTCTGTATGTATGAATGTTCGTCCTTTGTACAACTCGAGAACCATACATTCGATCTACTTGACACTTGTCGGAAGTACTGCTGAGGACCCAAGGAAGTGCAGTGTAACATTTTGTGCAATTTGGACACGCAGCACGTTCAATATTAATAAAATTTGAATAACCAAGCGAACCAGAGCTCTGTGCTGCCAAGCAATTGGGCTGTTCCGAATGCGTTTATTATGTAAATGTAACACACGCTCAGGACAACTTGCTTGAATGCACAGGAAATTATGCATTTTAAATGTGGCTAGGTGGCTGATTAACTATCCCACTCATTTGTTGCCACTGAGTTAACATTTATCAAATGTAAATGATGTATGTATGTAAATATTCGGTTTGAGTTTTGGGATGATCCCATATACCATGCTAGTTTGAAAAACTACTGCTACTTACAAGAGAAAAAAAAATGAAATCTACAAAATGCCTGCTATGCATTTTCCTTCCTCTTTCTCTCTGCCTTTCCCTTCCTCTATCACTCCCTCTCATCGATCAGTGACAGAACTTGAGAGACATGTGCTTCATCAAATGTCTGACTGTATTTCTCTTTCTGCTGGCAAAGCAAGGGAACTGAGGAGGACAATCCTGCTATCCTGCTTCACTTAGCGTACAGTGACACATATCTCCAGCCACATAAAAATCCTTTCCATGCTAAACTGTGAAAACTGTCAGTGAAAAACAAATTTTTATGATAAATTGACTATAGCTGTTGAACAGCAACGTACGGATTTGTTTATCTGTTGTTACTGTGTAAGTGTAAGATAATATAAGATAAGGAACCAATGGAAACAAAGGAAGCTACAGTATGGGTGAGTGTGTATATGTGCAAGTGCGATTGTCAGTCCTGAACAGTATCAGACGGTGGTCTGGTATGGATTGTTTGCCAGCCAATCAGCTCTTTGTGAACTTTGTGAATGTGGCCGTGCACTGTATACTTTTGTGTAAAAGTGCGCTTTTGTGTTTGTGAGTCTTTGTGTATGTTTCATTGCAAACCTCCGGATGGTATTTAGTCAGTGGTGTATCAGCTGTTGACATTTAGATAAATGCCTGCCCTCCAGAGCAGATCTGCCCTTTATGCTCAACCAGGAGAGAACAACACAAAACACTGCCACACTTGGTGTTTGTGTGTGTGGCTTACTTGTCTCTTTATTTTGTATATGTGCCTTCACAAATCCTGAATGAAATGCTGGATCTGAGCATGTGTTTGTGTTTACCTGAAGCCAACAATAGGACATTCCTTGCAGATGTTACACTTGGCCTGATGTTTCGCCGTCTCTGCAGCAGCCACTCTGTGCAGGACAGGAAGCCAAACCATAGATTGGGGCTCCAGACGCATCCAATCAACAAACTGCCTGGGTTCCAGCTCCACCTTATTGGTCACCTGGGTATAAAAGAGGCAGTGCCAAGAGTTAAGAGCCTTTAAATCAAAAGTTCAGCAACCATGTGAAGTTTACAGTTTCTATAAAAGTTCAACAAAGAGGGTTGATAAACTGAACATGACAGAGAAACATGCACAACATCATTTGCAGAAATTAATAACAAGCTGTAACTCCTTGCTTTTTACCGAACGCCTAATAAAGATGCAGACAAATTTAAAATGACCATACATATTAAAGCGAAGATTCCCTCAGGGGCATTAAAGCCTTGAATTGTGGACCAAGACTAAATAATTTTTATGAGCCCCTTATTCTTGTTTATTGGTTGAAATATCTGACAATAAAAATTGATTGATTTTAACACTCTCCCTGCCCTTGTCCTACACGCCCATGGCTGTGCTGAGCTGAGCTATCAGCCATATTGTTCCATGCAAGTAGCTATGAAGAACACCCACAAACACCTACTCTTAACTACTGCTCTGAACTTTTGGTGGTGCATTTGGTAATTGTTTATGTAACCTGTACTTTCACAGTGCTAGGTTTATTGTTTCAATTTCTAGGCTTCTCCAAGGACAACAAATTAAAAACAAAAGCGTTCACTTTGCGAGATCTGTCCCTTTTAAAATCAACCTGTCGACAAAGACAGGGCACAAAAAAAATATTCAAAAAATATATTTCAGGAAAGTCTCAACTGCACATTATAATGAGCCAATTGGAAAAGCCAACACAGGGTGAGAAGCTTTGACATGGCTGTTGTTACCGATAAACAAATCAAAGACGACCTTTCCATCATTCCTGACACACAAAAAGGGCAGCAAACACAGCAGAGGGCTGAATACATTTGAAATAAGAGCAGAGAATAATCAAAAGGAATAGAGTACGTGTGTGCGCGTGTGTGCGTGTGTCCTGATCCATTCCCAAGGCTTATGGTGTGCAAGACTTAAGAGTGTCTCAATTTTATGAGCATATTCTTCTGAAAATAAATTGATGCTACAAAACACACTAAAAAGAAGCACATTCCAGCCTGAAAATTGGAATGGCTTTCTTAATCAATATCTGTAGTCAGTTATCAAAAACAACAGACCCCAGTGAGCTTTGGTGTGTGATAATGTTAAATGTTTTTATAGCACCAAATATCGAAAAGAGCCAAAGTACCAAAAGCTGGCATCAAATATCTATTTAAGTTTGTACTCTTCTTTGCTTATGAAAAGTTTCTAATTTAAAATTTGCCAGCTATTTCATAAGGAATGCTTTTAGTTGCCCATGTTTGGAAAACATTGAATATATGAGAAGTTTTAAATCAGTTATAAAAAAAACAATGGTTTATATTCCTAAAATTATACCTAGCCCTTAAGATCACCTGGGAAATGCCTTTCAGACAACAGCAATCATTGATTATGTTCAATGTTAAGTGAATAATATGGTCATTTTGAAAACCTGGAAACCTTGAAATAGTAATTAAGTGTGGTTCTTTCAGATGGGTTGAAGTACATAAAAAGGCTTCTTTAAGTTAGTTGTTGACAAGTGAGAACACCAATGAAACTTTCACCTTGATGACATCTCGAATCATCTTTTAATCCTGCACCCTTTCATTTGACCTTCCCCTGAACAATCAGAGTAGCTCTCTGTCTCTCCTTTGCCATACGCTAGTCTCATCTTTGCCTTCCCTCCGTGCCATCTAATGGCAGATTTATAGCACTTACAGATTAATTTCTGCAGAGAAGAGATGGCTAAAATGATGACTAGATAGATGGATGGATGGGTAAATGAAGGAGAGTGACAAAGGAACAGTGAAAGTGGCCATATTTATGGCAGCACAACTCATTCATCACAGGCCCATTAAACCAAATGGACTGGGTGACTGCACTGTCACTGGCAGGGCAGACAGACACAAAGGTGAAACAGGGCTTTGCTTATGTATGCGTGTGAGTGTGTAATTAAATGAGAGAGAGAGAGAGAGAGAGAGTGTGTGTGTGTGTGTGTGTGTGTGTGTGTGTGTGTGTGTGTGTGTCAAGTTGGGTTTTCTACCTGCCAACTTGGTCTGATGATTGAATGATTAATTGGACTACAGCTGGCACAGCAATTCATGATCAAGTCTCTGAGCAATTTGTGTGTTTACTTGTGCATGCTCACCTCTCCGTCTGTACGTGTGTATTAATGTCATCAAGAGAGTGAATTATAGACAAGGACGCAAGGTGTTTGCATTATTTTGAGAAGAAAAAAAGAGAGAAAAGGTTTAAAACTGCCTCCCTCTGCTATTTTGGGAGGCACAGCACATAAAACCGGCGAAATTTATAGCTTCCTAATTTTAATGTTTGGCTCCCATTTATGACTGCTGAAGCATGAGCCAGGGGAGAAAGAGTGAGAAAAATGAAACAGTGATCCCGGGGGATGAAGACATCATTAAATGCCAGTAACGTCCAGAGACAAACCCGAGGAAAGTGGTTAGCTGGCCGCAGTAAAACACTAGAGGACTGCCAGGAGAAGGCTGGAGGCTATTTGAAGCTTCATGGTTGGTCAGCAGAGCTTAAATATTGAAGCACTTTTAAAGGATAGAGAGAGGCAGGTGTTAGTTAGCTGGAGAACGAGGAAACTGAGGTGCCTAATGACAATTGGCTTTGGGAGGATGCATAGAGACTTAATCTCTTACAGTACTGATTACTTGTCAAACCCTATTATCAGTAACGTCACCACCTCTAACTTTACTGACCATTTTGACCGACCATTGGTTACTCTAACTCTAAAACCTTTACATGTACATAAAACTAGATAAACCCTGGGGTACATTTAGAAGCCAATGCAGAAATGTTGGTAAAGACAGTTCCAGCTCTGTTACAATACAGTCGAGCAACCCAACAATAAATCGCATCTTTTTGAAGCTCATAATGGAAAAATGTATCCACGCAAAACAAGTCTTAAAGCTGCAACAGAGGGCAGTCACCAGTTTTGTTTGTAGCAGTTACAAAATCAACATAATATTTTAAGTTAAGTTCTAGGGATGGGTTTACTCTCACAGAGGGCTAAGAAACCCAGCTAATATTTGTGTTTGTGAGCATAGAACCAGTGAATCTTTTTCATTTTGCTTAAAAAAATTATTTTAATTACGAATCAATTTTTTTTGTCAATTAACTTTTCAGTGATCTTTTTCTTGTTTTATATTGCAATTTGATGCAATTTGTCCATGCAGTCTGAAACTTATCTCAACTTTGAGTATTGTCTGTTTTTACTGTTGCAAATGCTACATGCTTGTGTGTTTGCGTGTGAACATACATGCTGGAAGCAGCTGCGGACGCTTGGTTCGATATTGGAGCCTCCAAAAGCGGCCACCTCCCCCAGCTGCCTCGGGACCTGGATGGCTTCATGGAGCAGCAGACCAAGCTGCCTCTGGTCACACGTGTCACCTGCTGACGCTACCTGGCTGAAGAGGTCTGAGTGGGGGAGGATGGGGTGGAGGTGGATGAGGTAGAGAGAGGGAGAAAGAGAACAAAAGAGAAAGGGAGGGAGTCAAAAGAGTCAAAGCATGTAGGTGATATTTAAAATAAAATATATAGGTATAAATAGATGTAGAAGGAGAAAGTGTGACGCTATAGCACTTAGTGGGAGGGAAAGCGTGTGTATATGTGGGTGGGAGGTGGTAGGGAGGACACAGAAAAACATCAAGGAAAAGATGCATTTACTTCTTACATGGCTCTTTCTCTACTAATCTTTCTCTGCCTTTAACTCTCCACCACATTTTTCAAGAGATCGACAGAGCTGTACTGGATATGGATGCCTGCCCTGTGACACGCAGGCTTGGCCAGTTAACAGGTTGACAGTGTTATATTTTAGATGAAGGTATGAAACATTTACAGAGCTTATGGACAAACTGAGCAAAAAGTGCAGAGTTGGTAATAAGGAGAAAGAGGAGTGGGAGAGGGAGAAATGAAGGGCATGACAGGTCTTTCTGCTCCGTTTGCAGTTGACTTTGATCTCTGTGTGAGGCCTGGTCCTGATGCCAGCTCCTGTTATGCATGTGTATGTGCGTTCGGTACATGTAAACACCAGCAATGATGTGTGTTCATGACCCCCTTCAGACACATCCCTCTTGTGTCATCTGACACAAGGTTTCTGATCAACACCCACATCTCCAACTCACTTTTTGGATTACATTTCACATAAGCAAGTGTCAAATGGCAGCTTGTCTGGTCAGGCGTGTGTGTGTTGCAGTGTAGCTATACGCATAGGACTGACAGCCAATGAGACTTTAAAAGAGTAAAGGAGGAAGGACGCAATCAAGCGTGCCTGATACCCTTCTCAGGCTAATAGAAACTGCCAGTGGAACGAATAGGCTCAGGGATGCCATGGCAAGAGAAAGAGTGGAGAAGGAGGAAGAGGACAGAGAAGAGAAGTCAGTAAGATAGGACAGAAGACAAAGTGACACTGTTGGATGGATGAACAATGGTGTGAGCAGTGACAGCGGAGGAAGATAGACAGAGAGAGATAAAGCAGCAGAAACAAAGAGCAGAAAGCCAGAATGACAGTCTCCTCCCAATGTAGCAAGCCTATATTCACGCTCCCTAATCCTCAAAAATAAATCAGAATGGAAAATTAAATGAAGAACAGGGGAAATGCGTAGGAGGTCTCTTATCCAATTAGATGACCCGTTCTCCAGCTCCTCTCTCTCTTTCTGTGAGTTTGATTAATACTGCTGGGAATACAGCCGTACTGGAGCAGTATGGGATGTACTTACTGCAAACTGGCCAGTACAGGGGGGCAGGATAGCAGTGTGTTTCAGAGCATATGTGCACAGCAAATATCTTACCTACTCGTTGGCACTTACATTTGTATTTCTCCTCCAGGTGTCCCTTGCAGAGAGAGAGCAGGCCGATCTTCATGGACAGGACGCGGATCTTCCCACTGCGACCACTGCTGGGACCAAACACACACACAGACACACACACACACACACACACACACACACACACACACACACACACACACACAGACAGTGGCAATAAGTCAGTGATATTCACTATGGGAGTATGTTCGTGTAAAAAGAGTGGGTTTATGCGTGTTCAGTTCAGTTCAGATAAGAATTGGCAATGATAGAAAATCCTTATGTGTTTCAAGTGTGTATGTGCTCTCATACTCCTTTCATTGTGGGAGAGAGCTGGTGAGATTACGAATGCAGTTTCTGTGTACCCAAAAACAACGTTTATTTAAGGCATGTTGGTTTACAGAATGTGAACACATATGTGATTATACAGTATATCCATGCTGTTTAGACCTGTGCAAAGTGTATTTGAACATGTGCGTATGCATGTCTGGTTTCAAACAAACACGGTGTGTAACAGCCATTATGCCAAATGAGGCGCATACTGGTGCATATAGCATGTTGACAATGCCAGAATATGTGGAGTGTGAACAAATGAGTAAATATGTATAACATAATCTTTATGCACAGAAGACACCAATGAAGATGGATGTGAAAATGTAAGAGCATAGTCATTAAATGGATTAAGTCTGCCACATTGTAACCAATCTGATTTAAGACATTACATGTTGTGTAAACAAGCAACTTCATGACGAAACAAACTTTATAGGATGCAGATGGCAACATGCACGATTCACAGGTTTTGTCAAAATCTGTGACAAATTCAGAAAAGAAATGAGGCAAATTCATAATCTTCCATCCTAAATGTGAAACAGATGGCCTACGTACGTGTCGTAAACGTTGAGCAGCCAGTTGAGACACATGTCAACGCAGAGCGGCACGTTGACCAGGTCCT
Source organism: Lateolabrax maculatus (assembly GCA_031216445.1). NCBI lineage: Eukaryota > Metazoa > Chordata > Actinopteri > Acropomatiformes > Lateolabracidae > Lateolabrax > Lateolabrax maculatus. The sequence goes on along the minus strand of CM062212.1, from coordinate 9,958,855 downwards.
TGTGCTCCTGCTCCAGGCCGTCATAGATGGACGTCAAGCAGTTGATGACGTCGGGAACGGACAGCAGCTGATTGTTGTTGGTGAGCTTGTGCTGCTCAAAGGTGTTCTGGGCCACACTGAGGTCCAACAAGTCCACTGCAGATGAAGAAGGAGGGGAGGAGATGGAAGAAAAGAGTGGTAGAAGAGTGGACAGGAGTTGGATGGAAAAGAAAAGTGGGAGAGAAACAATGACAAGACAGAAGCAATGAGGATCGAGAGAAAGTGAAGGAGGGAGGAGAAAGGTTAATAAGAACAGAGAAAAGGAACAAGGAAAAAAGACACACACAAAAATTACATAAGTGGTGACGGGACAAGAAAAAATAAAAAAAGAGCAAGATAGAACCATTAGTAACCTTTCAGACTTGTTCACTGGGCTTTCAGAAGTGACTCAGCTTTTTCTAAAAATGCCAACAAATCTGAACAGGATGAGGAGCTGAAAATGGCAGAGACTATTCATAGAGAAACTTCAAAACTGCAGACTTGACTGATATTATGTCCAAAATAGTTCAAAACAACTAACTGCGAGAGTCTGCTGGGAGTACAGAAAGAGAACAGACATATCATTGTGGTGAAATATTAATACGAGAGAGAAATTTTAACAGAAAAAGACAAACGAGAAATGTAAGAGCATCAGACTGAGTGCAGTCTTGTTTCTTCTAATTTAATTTGTTGGCTACATCTTCAATGACAAAGCCAAAAAGGAATGTTATACTTATATCAATATCTCAATTTTACATCGTCTTCTATACTGTATCTATCACTTATGTATCTTGAGACTAAGAGAGTGGGAAAAAAAGAGGGAGAAAATGTAACTAAACAGGCTAATCGAGTTATTTGGGACAACACTATTAAACAAAGTAGCTAGAAAACAAAGTAATTGAAACATAGATAAAACACAAGACACTTTCAGGAACTGTAGATACTGTACACACAAACAGACATTGGTGTCCAATAACAAGTCAGTTTGTCTATTACTGAGTATTATTCTCTTAGATTAAGCAAACAAATCTACCAGTGGGGTGGGATTATAATTATAAAAATCTATCGTCATCAAGAAATCTCTGAAATAATCACTCACTGTGTCCCAGTACCATACTTGATACTGATTCTAGGTATTTTAGTATGTAGTGCGTCAAAATAAAGTTTACTCAAAATAGACAGCGTGCATACTAAACACGGTTGATTTTTGAGTGTGCTGTGTATGCCCACTATTCTCCTACTATGTAATACACGGTTGCTCATGTATTGCTGTGCAGTTGCCGACAGCTAGAAAAAATTTAAATAAACTGTGGGTGGTGGTGAAACGGCTCCAAAAAATCTTGGAACACAGAAAATAAGTATTAAATCTTAACTGGCAGTGGCTATCCAAAGTCGCAGTTTGATTGACATCCAATGTCACATACTGTATAATGTCCCGTATAAAATGGTAAAGTAAGTTTATATTTTTGTATACTAACTGCTAAAACTAAAAACTATGGCAATTAGAATGTAGTACATATTTTTATAAAATAAGCATGTACTGTAGTATGGATTTAGGACACACTTGGCTTGTCTAGAGATACTAACACTCATTTTGATAAATGCGCTTACTCACTTTCTAGTTCACTAGTTTAGTTTAACACAAAGACTATAATCCGGGGAAAAGCTAGACTTGCTCTATCCAAAAGGTTAAAAAAATCCACCTACCAGCCCCTGTAAAGGTCAGTAATTAACACATTAATGTCTCATTTTGTTGGCTGGGCAAATAAGCAAATAAGTGTATTTCCCAACATGGTGAACTATTCCTTTAAGACGATTTGTTTTTGCAGTGGATGTACTGCTTACTCAACACATGGGTAGAATTAATACCCTGTATGCATTTAAACAGTTAACCTCACCTCTGTTCACAACATGTAAACATTGCTAGATGGTAAAAACAAATACTGTGTTGTCTGCTACAGGTGGTTAATTATCATGACCAAAATGAAGGCCATTACAGTGCAAAGATACCACTAAGACAAACATTTTTCAATATATTTAGACCTAGCCCTCTAGTGTATTTCTATTTTCAGGGTATTGATTGCAGTATAATGCTTCACTTATATCCAACAAATAATAAAATACAGGAGCTTCAAAAACTTTTCAAAGATATATTAGAGAGCGAAACAATGGACAAAAGGTTTTCATGAGGCATGAACCCTTTCCCACAAACCATTTAATCTCTGCTCCCTCTCTTACAGCCCTCGTCCCTCTCACTTCTTCTCCTCACGTAACTTCCCCGTTGCTAGTTCTTTCTCGACTCCTCTGTGGCTTCCTTGCTTTATGTTACTCCCTGTTCCCCAGAAAGCACTAATAACTGGGGTGTATCCACGTGGAGTGGGCACAGCAGGTCAGCCACGCTGTCAGAAAGCAAACCTTTACTTCTCTCTAGCTTTCTCACTACACACGCTGATATGAAGCTGAGAGGCTGTAGCACATAAGCGGGATGCCACGCAAGCTCATTTGTGCTTCTCCAGCCGCCTGGCACAGACTTAACCCAATTAGCCATCTTATATTGTCCCTGTCATGTGTGTTTATGTGCCATTCTCTCACGCACGCACACACACACACACACACACACACACACACACACACACACACACACACACACACACACACACACACACACACACACACACACACACACACACACAGAGAGAAACATTCATACAAGCACACACGAGTCTCCAATTACAGATTCCACATGAATCCAGGCTAATAACTAATAACTACTGATCCTTCTGCTGTGTGTGTATAGACATGTGTGTGTGTATGGGTTGTGCGCTGTGGCTGTTCTACTGTAATCTAATGGATGAAATTGAATTGCAGTGCCCCAAGTAGAAATCACTCAGGCTAATGCATTCCCATCACAAACACACGCATGCAATCAGGGACACAATATGAGCGAGCAAACTAAAATGCCTGAATCATTCAAACTCATTAACAACCAACAAACACAATAACACACTTTGATACCCACGGTACACAGGCCTAAGCTGCACACACACCTACGTACATGAGACATTTGTTTCAAACGTGCACACAGAGCAGACTTCCGACAAACAGCAGGCTGTAAATGAGCACTGTGAGCTTGCAAGTGTGTTGCTATAACAATAGTCAACAGCTGGTTAATAGTTAACATTTGTCAGCATTACTACTACACTGTGCTGAGCCCAAGTAGCTGCTGTCATGCTGGTTGAAACCTCACATAGGGCGAGCCTGCATGCACCTGCAGTGTGTGTGAGTGCGCGCGTCGATAGGTTTGATAGCCACCTGAGACTGTAGATAATAGCCACCTTTATCAAAGCTTCCATTATATACACAGCAGCTCTCGTGTTGAGAGAAATGTTTAAAAAAAGCCCAGCCTAAAAAATCCCACCTGCGCACACCAAATGAGGCTATGCTCAACAGGCTTAACACAAGCACCAGCTGTGATTGTGCATGGACAAAATCATACACATACACACACACTGACAGAGTGTGTGTAATTTTAAAGCCAAAATATGCTTGGCTCCTGTGCTGATCTGGCACAGCATCTGGCAAAGCATCAAATCATTACTGCATCCCCTTGTTGCACCCAGACTTCAAAAGAAGCAGACCACGACTGTAGGTATTATCAAGGTGTATATGGGTGTGTGTGCGTCTTACTTACAGCACAGTGCTTTCTGTAGTCTGCGGATCTTCATGGCTGTTCGGTATGCTGAGAATCTAACATTGTTCAAGTCCGCTACAGGCAGAGATAGAGACAGAGAGATGAAAAGTAGACAGACAAAAAGAAAACCGATGCAGAAAATCAGAAAACAGTGCAACAGAAATCTGCCTGCTGGGCAACATAAGCAGGACATCTGTCTTCAATGAAAAACGACTTTTTGTTAGTGATTGTCTACGGAGATGACTGAGGGGAGGGGTGGCTAATGCTGACTGTGTAATTAGGTTATCAAGTTCTGTCTCAGTGGGGGCCAGTGCTATTTGTTGAGCTGCTGGCCTAAAGCAAACGTTCCCAAAGTTTCACAGCTTATTACTTATCTGGCTGCTCATTAAAGAACAGTCATACTGGCCACCCCACAGGGACAGACACATGCATATGGATATTAAGTTACAGGAGAGGGAGCGAAAAGATCAGGATGCAATTTCCAAGTTAAATGTAAAGAGTAAACTAACCGCGGGGCAGTTTGCAACATGAGATTATTTCCCATCATGTTAATTTTGACTAATTTCACCAATAAAAAGAATAGCCGTATTTGTGACAAATGCATAAGCATAAAGAGCCATGTAGCAGTCGCAAATGTAATAATTTTTCACGATAATTTATGAATCTGCAACCATTTATGATGTGTGTGTGTAAGTGGTGCTCGCAAATCGCCTTTGTGAAACAAACCCCTATTACTTTAAAGGTAAACTGCCATAAAACAGGCTAAATTCATTTTATTAAAAGGGTCAGTATTACCAAATCCCAGAAAAAAAAAATCTGACTAATCTCTAGTGGTATCTGGCCATGTAGATAGTTTTAGTTTATCTACCCAAGTTCTGAAATGTTTGCCCCCGTTCTAATGCAATGTCAGTGAAATGATTTTTGTTTGTGGTGCTCAAAGCATTGACAGATTACACTTTAAAAAAATCAACAGCAACATCTGTTTTCAGAATCAGCAGCCCCTTTAGAATACGAACAGGGAACATCATGAAAAGTTTTCATTGGAAATGCTATTAAAAAGTTCACAGTGAATCCTTTGGATTGTCCAGAGTGACAGGCACACGTTTTACATGACATATTTTAATACTCGGAGCACCACAAATGAAAAGCTTTATTCTGGGGTGGAGCCAGAAATATTTTTCAAATATGCCTGGAAATATTTTTCAAATATTTCTTAAAAACAGGACAAACAAAACCAAAGCTATCTAAGCTATTAAATTCACCTTTTCAGTGCCTGAAAACGCTGTGTGATTGTGTGTTTTTCTTACCTAGTGACTGGTAGAGCTCTGTCATCTTTGGATGGTCCCAGCATGTTGTTTGCGTCTGGTGACTGAAAAACAACAGTAGAGAAACATTAGACTGGGAAAAACAAAAAACACATAAGTTGACACACAAACAGAACAGGAGCCACCGACTTCAAAACACACACACATACATACAGATTATGACAAACACTTTGTCAGGCTGATCACAAAAGAAAAAAAATACAGTGACAAAACTACTGAAAGTAATTACACAAAAACCTACACAAAAACCTGGCAAAATGAATACACACTTGGAATCGTAAACAAGCTAACATCGCTTCATCATCATCATCATTTGATGTGTGGAAACTATTGCTGGCTTATTGCCAACTCTTGCTGTGCAAATTCCTTCACAAATCGTAAACACACACACACACACACACACACACACACACAAACAAACACAAATAGACATATACTGTGTAACTCTCTCGTCACAGAATCTGCCTTTCAAAACAACATGGGACATAACTATAAGTTTACATTTCTGCTTCATACAGAAGCCTCACAAATACACCCATACATAGACTAAGCCTGTGCGAAAACGGATCAAACATGGGTGCGTTCACACACAGGACAGCAAAGAATCTGACTTTTCCCAAGTTGTGGCTGCCAATCAGTGCATTTATTTGAGCTCTGCTGGCCATGATGTGCCTGTGTGTGTGTGTGTGTGTGTGTGTGTATTTCAAGAAGGCTCCTGGCTGTCAGAAGCCACACTCAGATCTGTATGAAATGTTTGAGAAGATTTCTGGGAGACGTTTTTTGAAATAAAAGTCTGTTTTTGAATGCAGAGGCTCCCATGTGGTTTCTGCGATGGCTCACTCTCTGCTGACAGGCAGCAGGAAGTGAAATCAAGTGCTGACAGTGAACTGAGGTGGCGGAGTGGACGACAGGAGCCCTCCTCGTACACAGATGTTCATTACTATTCAATGGCCGTACAGACTGATGACCCCTTTCACACCTGCGCAGCAACACTAATGCCTGGGCCTCCCCGTGCTAAGGACAGGCTCCTGTTTTATTTAGACAGACTACAAAGAGCTTGCCTGAATTGACAAAAGTTTCAATGAATCCAAGTCAGGGGCTTTGCTGATATTTGCTGCACACAAACACACAACTAGGAGCAAGAATACTGGCCATCTAGACCACAATCTTCCGACATACATCGTCATAAAACATTTTTGTCATTTAAGTGTAGAAGGGTACATCAAAGACAAGATAGAGCTAGTACAATAACAGTACACACAATCAACTCACTACACCAAAAAAATAAATAATCTGTATCGTATTTATGTACACACACATACACTCCAAAAGGCAGGCAGCATTTCCATCAACAAAAGGATTAGGAAGCTTGTGTTTATATCCACAGCTCATGAATGCCATAACGAGGACGACTGAGTTGTCAGGTTCAACTGTCCTCAACACTTTCCCTTCAACACATTCCCTTTGTAATGCCTAAGCAATCTTTTTGTTGTCCTGTAGGAGGAAAAATAGCAAACGGGTGACACACATTTACTACAAAGCTGCTACAGTTTAGATAACACAGCGGGAAACATTCATAGGCAAGAGGAGAGGCATCAGAGAATATTAAAGAGCAGGGGACAAACACTGAGATTTTTCAAGTAGATATTTAAAAGCTTCTTGAAGATACATAGAGTACATCCTCAGTGAACCTCCACCCAGCGTGAGGTCTTCTTAACCTAAGGTTGCTTTCACATCTGTAACTTGGTTTGTGTTCACACTGGATTTTTACAAACTGCTGCAAGCTTGAAGTCATGATATTTCTATTATATTATATTATATATATATAATATATAAACATAGCTTACATAGATCACTAATGGTCCGTTTCGCTTTCACACCACAAACAAGTGGACTGAGACCGACCTTTTCAAGCCGGCTGGTTATTTAGTATGCAACATAGTTTGATTGACAGCTTTCACACCAGCCCAAACAAACTGAACCAAACAGGCAAACACACCAAAGTTTTATAAACCAAACCGGTTGAATGTGTGTGAAAACACCATATAAAACCATGTCAGAGGGACACATGCACCAAATGACTTGATTAGTTAGTCAGATGATTACTTCTAGGTTAAGTCAGATTTAGTTCCAGCTTTTTTAAATTAAACAATTTGCTTCTTTTCTGTGTTTTACATAATTGTAAATTGAATAATTTTGTATTGTGAGCTGACAAAACAAAAAATGTGAAGAGTGTAGGCACTTTACACTGGTTTTTACATTTAATTGACTAAACAATTAATCGAAAAAAACGATAAAGAAAACAATTGTTCCCTGCAGGTGTCGACATGACACTACTTCTGTAACTGACAGAGAGCATTCATTTCTACTTTTCTTGGGTATGTATCTTCTGCAAATTCAAAGCACATTAAAATGAAAACACTGCAGTTAAAGTGGCTTGTAATCAGAAATTGTGTTTGTCCTGATTTTTCAGGTGGTGGCGTCTGGGGATGAAGCCGCTCGGTCTTATGCAATGCATGTGACATTTTCCTTCATAAACATCATTAAATGACAACTCAGAATAAGCGTCAACAAATCAAATGGGGTCACAGCAGGCGAAGGAAGGATGAAATTTATGTAGCCACTAGGGAACTGTAAGGGGGTGGGGGGGTAACAACTTTCGCAACAATGTATTTATGAGATTTCTGTTTCAGTGAGCGAGCAAAGTAGGCTGCAGAAACCATCTGACCCCTCACAGAACACCACGATAACAATTAAGCTTATCAAAAATAATTGCAATTTCCTTTGACATTTTCTGTGCAGCGCTGCCATTTCCAGCTGCTAAAAGTCCAGCACAAGGTTAAAGTGGTTTTGCTAATTACTCATTCCTTCTTTGCTGCTCCATAATTAACCATAACCACCATTTCTCATTACTAGTGACTATACCTGTTTTTCAGTCTTTCATACAAAAGGACAGTAAAAGATCAGAAAATGTCAATAACAAAATCCCCATGGTTCATGAAGGACGTATCCCATCAAACCCTTGGCTGCAGACCAGCCAACACAGGAGTTTGTCACTGTCACACACTGAAAGAGCGCCATGAATAATCATGAATGTCCAGATGAATGATTACTTGCATATCTGGATATCCAAAGAGACAGAATTAGTCACATATCTGAGTAAGCACAAGGAAAATTTTAGGAACTTTCTTTTTCTGATGATAGCAACCTGCCAGACTGATCCAGAAGTGTCTGTGACAGGTGGTAAGTGCCTGCATTCAGCACCTGACATCTTCCGTCTTTCACCTCGCCTCCTCTGCCTCTTTTTTGCTCTTGAAATATTAACCCCCTCCCTTCCAAAGTTATCAGTATTCTGCCTCGGGAATACAGTTCAAACAGCTTTGGATTCTTCTTAAAACTTTGTTCAACGAAATGCCACCCTCATTACAACTGTACCATGAGAAGGAGATGCATTAAGTCCACTCATGTATACAAAGGCTGTCTGTTCTGTTAGGGACAATCAACCCCACCAAATGTTTCCTCACACAAACACAGACAGACAGAAAAGCCTTGGAATGTAAGAGACTTTCTCTAATCTTTGCAGAGATGCAGTCTTGCTACATTTCCTCTCGAAAAGCCTACAAGGCATATGAGCCTCCCCCACCCACCCAGAAGTGCCAGAATGGGTGAAATGGGACAGCATGTGAGGCTGCCAGCATGAGGCGGCAGGCACAGAACTTTTGTGAAACCATTTGATTTTCTCCCAATATGTCGCCTGAACTTCTCACTACAGGGGGTGGACAAGACGCAGTTTTAATCAGGGGCCCTTTGTCAGCTCAAAGAAAAGAGGCAGACTGTAAGAGATGGAAGAGGAGACGAGGAGGGGTTTGGGGAAATGAATGTGTCAAAGACTGATGCGGGTGTCCCAAGGATGTCATGGCACTGAAAGCGTCCTGTGATTAGTCCTGGAGATGGATTTAGAGTTCAGTTTTCAAGCTGCAAATTAAGTGGATATGTATGAGTGTGCACAATCCTGCATGTTTTATTGTGTGTGACGGAGGATCGGAGAGGGCAGCGTACAGCAGACTATTTTCACTTTAAAATGAAAGAAAAGCTAAACACTGACGTTAAAGGTGAACAAGGACTGATTCTTTTCTTCCTCTCTTGCCTCCAATTTCGGGTTTACGTGAAAGCAGCCATGTAGAAAAAAAAAACCTAGTATGGTATGTGTGTGTTTGATTAGTGAGTTTGAGCTTAGTTCCAGTTGGAGTTCATAAGCATCTTTGGGTGTGTGTAAGCGTTTCCTTGCCAGCGTGAAGAAGTGCATCTCTGTTTGTGTGTCTAAATCCATGTTTGTATACTGTTTTGTGCGAATGCCCTTGTGCATGTGTTTTGTTTGTGTGAGTGGGCGGATGCAGGTTCACTGGCGGGGCACATCTGTGATCACAGGCTGTTGTTGACTCTTAAGTTATAAGCCTGTCCTCTGAGTCGTTGCCTGTCTCTGGCTTTCATCTCTGATACCCCTTTAGTGCCAAGCCGCAGGCCCTAACACAGCACAGGTGTCCACCCCCCCACCCCCCCACCCCCTTTGTCTAAATCCTACTTTTCTCAATTTCCGTTTGTGTCTTTATCATCTGTCTGAAAACGTTTTATCTTGATCTATTTAGGAGAATTTTCACTATCAATAAACTGAATCAACCGTTTTAAACTTGTTGGTTTTATGTTGCATCAAAACTACTTGGGGACATTTCACCTATCACTGAGTCAAGGCTAGACCTGTAAATCTTTGTAGCTGAAGCTTTTATTGTGGGCTGTTCTGGGGAATTAAAAAAAAATGGCTATTGGACAATTCAACTGAGACAGTGACATTTTGACTCAGGGCAAAAGACGTTTTAAGAGGGCGGCCCTAAAAATGATTTCCCATTTTATCATCCTAAATCACAAAGGAAAGCTGTAACAGTGTTTCAACAGAAATGAGAGAGAGAAACAAAGAAAGCAGGACTGACAAATGATAGCTGAAACTGCGACCCAAAGGTTTTTCTAACTACAAACCAAAAATAAGGGATGAATTCAGTTTTGATTAGTCAGCAGTTTACGGAGATACGGTTACATGATATCCGGATAATGAGGTCCCTCAAACTTTCAGAACAGATATTTCCTGAACAGTAGAGAGGCTGTCATGGTTGCTACCAACACAGATCTTCTCTGTGCCTGTTAAAATTAAATCCTGCTGTTTGGATAAATTTGGTAAAAATTAGAATGGGAGCCAAGACGTCAAGCTAAAGTTGTTATAGTCACTATTAGAACAGTGTGGGAAGTTGCCCTGGGATTAAGCCAGGTTTTATCTATTCAAAAGGATGTGCTAATGCTGGACTGAATGAGAAATATGCAGGTGAAACAGCTTGAATTTTAATATACACACGGGAGCAAATTGGCAGAAAGAAGCTCCTAATTGGAAGTAAATGATGTACGTGCACAGATTATACATAGAACAATAGATACCTGACCATTCCTAAGTGATATATGAGAGAGGTCACAAGAGGTCATAGCTTTAAAAGGTTGAAAAGACTTGCATATTAGATTCTCTGCAGAAAAACATTTGAGAAAATGGGCTATTTCACAGTCAAGTATAAAAAAAAAAGTGACATACCAAATCAAAAATTCAACTCTATCTGCACCATACTGGCTTGGCTTGGTCTGATTTTGCTGATATTTTTACAAACTTGCACAATCTGCAGGTCTACAATAGACCACATCTCAGTTCTAGGTCAGTGGTTCCCAACCTGGGGATCAAGACCCTCACAGTGGTCACAAAATGAATCTAGGGGTCAAAAGATTTAAGGAATACAAAATAACTTAAACTGCTACACACGATTCTTTTCATTCTTTGTTCATTTTCAAACTTTTTTCTAATCTTTGCCTATTAAAAATGAATACTGTGCACTCTGACCTCAAAATAAGTCAAACAAAACAGACTGAGACAGGAAGATCACTCTTCACTTCAAGATCTCACAACTCACAGACTTTAACCCTATGATGAAAAATAAACAATATATTGTATTAATGGGTCACACACAAAACAAATTGTAAACCATTAATAAAGGAGATAGGGATAAATACCCCAAAAAGTGTATTTTGAAGCAACAGCATTTTTACAGATAATATCCTGACTGCTCTGCTTTGAATGTGTACAGTAATAACTGACACATGGCAACATACACACACACATACACAGTTGCCTACAATTTAAACAGACACAAAGATGACTATTGAAGCCGTTTCTCGCCACTTACTTGATGTAATATGGAACTTTATTCTGGGAAACTGCACGTTGCCAGGGGAGCTGTACAGACGCTGCAGATGGTGAAAAAAAAAAAGATAAAGAAAGAGGAGAGATGGAGAGAAAGACAAAGAGTCAAACAGTCAAAATCGAAATACCATCATAATAAACATTCCACAATTTCACCATGCAGTACAGTAATCCATTTAGTGTTTAGGGCTTTACTTGAAATAATTCTCCCATTTAACACTTCCATAATAACATAGTTTAGATATGTTCTGTGCATGAAATACAGAAAAAAAGAAGTGAATGTGAATCGCTTTTTTTGCAGAAAGAGGGAACAGGGACACACTAAGGCATGAAAGGAAAACAACATTTAAAAACGGAGAAATAAGCTGCCACATGCCCAGGTTTGTGTTAATGTTTGTGAATACGAAAGATGACAAAAAATCCTGACAGACCAAGGAAATCTTATAAATGACAAGTTGATACAGTATTAAAACCAGACAAACATAAGACTCGAGAAGCTCTCAAGAGCAATATGGAGCAGAAATGTTTCTTGATTTATCACCCTCCTACTTTCCCTCCTCCTTGACACAGCTCTATGTTCAGATAGAAAGATGAAAAGACAGTAAGAGAAAGAGATTAAGCAAGATTGGGAGATATACGAGATGGATAGGGCAAGATAAGGACGCAGTACTTTATTGATCCCTGAGGGAATGTTAAGCTACTAGTGTAATGAGAGCGAATGTGTGATGGAGTAGATAGTGTCATAGTACCAGGAAGATGAAAGAACAGACAGAGTGCCGTTTTGTCTGGTGCAGTTGCTGAGCTCTCAGCAGGGTTGACTTGGTAAATTCATGTCTCTTGGTGACACAGCACAGCAGCCGAGCTTACCACCTGCTCTGAATCACACACTGTCCATTTTGTCTCTGTGTCTAACAGCAGCGAAGCAAATCAGGTGGAGCAGAAAGAACGCTAATGGCTGTATGATTATAGAAAATGACGAAAGAGAGAGAGAGACACAGGGAGCGAGAGACTGGGTGCTTTGTTTAATGTTCGCACTCCTGCATTTGTCTTTCCTCTCTAGTTTTGTCTCTAACTCTCTCTGTTCCTCTCTCTCTGCTAATGACCACTCTAAAGAGGGAGAAAGAGGACAGAGTCAGTGGAGAGCTGTAATTAAGCCTTGCATTATTCAAGAGTAAAGTGCCTCGTCTGCAAGCCGTGTGTGCGTGAGTATGCACGAGCACCCACAAATCCACAGAGCATGCATGACTGTGAAGCATGCGGCTAAAGATTAGAAGATGGGCCAATGGAAAAATTAGGGGATATGAAACAATGTAACTGAGTGAAAACAAACCAAGTCCCCTGAAATTTTCTAATTTCCTAAGAGAGGTAATTGGCCCCGTACTCACTGGAGAGGAAATGTTGGGAGGAGGGGCCGAAGTCTCGGTGGGCTTCCTGAAGCAGCTTCAGTCTGTCTTCCACCGACACCTGCACGATGACCAGACACACAGACAGGAGAGAAGACAGTCAGCTGTGGGCCTGAAAGTTGTACTCAATGAAACAGAACTTTACAGTGGCTGGAGTCGGCGTCATGGTTGGAATGAATTCAATTTCAGTGCAAATAAGTCGGAAGTGGATTTGCTGTAAACCCAAAGCTCAAGAAACTTTTTGCTTTAAGAGGTATAAATATATACTATATCATATCTTGGATGAGTATACAGTTAATACGCGTACATGCTATGCAATTAACCATTGTATAGCAGTTCATCAACACATATACATATATATGTATAGTATAGTATAGTATATAGCACAGTTGAACATCAGTTTAAAGTAACAATCTCTAGTTCTATCCTGGATGCCCACTGCAGCTAACACAGAGTGCATTTACATAAACACAAGTATCCTGGTCCACCTTCCTCTATCAGTATCTACACTGGAAGCAGTCAGTCACAGTATTGCAGCGCATTCAGAAGTGTTTTGAAAGAGCTCACAGCCAAATGCAATATGTAAGTCAGAAGAAAATAGACTATGCTTTGGGTCAAAGTTACAAGGAATTACGTGGCGGGTGTAGACAGCTGTATTGAGGCCTATACTTTCTGAACAGAAAAAGTAGGCTAAAGCACATCCGATATACACATCCTGTATTGATCAAGTTTCATGTTTGTTACTGTCATATCTTTCACCTGTAGCACAGGCATGTCGTCAACTCAAGTGAATGGTCAGTCAGTAAAACAAAAAGATATGATGATACATGATGTTATGATCCTCACACTGAAATGCAAGTCAAAGTTGTTGCTTCCATTACAAGTGATCAGATGGAGAAGAAATTTAGCACAGTGGAAAATACAGCAGCAAGAAACCAAACTGGGTTCATCTTCTACTGTTGAGGTAACTCCAGTGGCAGAGAAACAAGAGAATGAGATATGGAGGAGTCAAAAACATGCATAATGCCAGAATCATGTGGTGTCTCGTACTGCATGTAAACATCATATCTTTCATATCTTTATTTCTTTTTCCTTGTATAATCAATATAACCATTAGTATTATAAACTGTATTTCAAAAACAAATGGATAGCTTTCTTACATATAATGCTAGATTAACTGTTAAACTTTGCATGCAGTGCACTCATTAAAAGGTGTAGCTTTGAGTTATCAATCACACACACACACATTCTCTCTTGCACCCCTGGGAGAGTATTGACCTCTCAGTCAGTGCACCTGTGCTCGACATGGCTGTGGGGTAGCTTTGCTCCATCAGCCCGACTAGCAGGACAGTATTGGCAGTCTGTAAAATTGAGACACACACCTCAGGCTTTAAGGCAGCCTGATCACAACTGTCGACACAGGGATCCTGGAATCAGGCACAGAAAGGCCAATAGCTCGGTTTCTTTCTGGCCACTAATGGCTATTACGTTCAGTGTCCCACTGAGAGGAAGATGGGAGCTGTCAACATATGAAAACCAAATCATCAAACTACACAGTCAGACCTGGCTTATTAGAGAAGCTGTCGCCTTCTTGTAAACTGAAAAATAAAAAGAAGGAACAACAGAGAGACATAGTGTGTAGTCCACTGAAACTCTGCCATTATTTGAGTTATGGTCATTCTCCAGGCAGAAAGACTATTAGTGGGTGTCTGTACAGTACATGGAAAATATCACAAGGCTACAAATTAGCCCGGCTACCCAGTTTCACTCTGCGGCAGTGTCTTAAAAAGGGATGACTTTAGGTTCGAAGATTTCCTTTTTTTTTTTCAACACATAACTCCCTTTCCTGCTTTCTTCTGCCCACATCCCAAGCTCATTTATCTACAGTGACGATACCGCATGGCTGTATACAGAAAAAACTTCAAAAGAAGTCTGCAAAAATACAAGTTTCCATGATATTGTCTCTGAAATCACAGTCTATCTGTAACTGCCTTGTCCTTGTCCTTCAAATTCATCACAGCTGGGCAGTCTGGCATGTATTCAGTCCTCCTGCAACTGGGCACCGCAGGCATCACCAGCCAGCCTAGTCAAGGATCTCAAAGGCTCAAAGAGTCAGTCATTAATTATATATATATATATAGAAAAGATGAGATAATTCTGAGCTAATGTTTAAATAGTCTAAAGGCCTGATGAGGACACAGTGAAAAAAAAAAATAGATAAAATGACCTTGCTTCATAAGTAGAACGTGTCTAAAAGAACTAGCACAATTCATACGCTGATTTGATTGTACACTGGTATGCTCATACAAACTCAACATAGAGGATTTCACCCCTAATTCACAGCCAACATCACTTGTCTTCTCTTTTACTTCTGATGACTTGTAAAAAGACTTTTCTGCGACTTTCCCTTTAGGGCTGAGACATGCTCTTCTCTGAGAGAAACACTCAGCAAGTTCCTCAGCGGATCAAACCGAGACATTCAAGTGCGTCGAGAGCCAAGAATGTGACTGGTGTTCTGTGAAAATAGTGTCCATTGATGTATAGTGACAAAGTGAAAACAGAGCTGTGTTCCAATAAAACAGGTACACAGGTAGAGGGACAACTCTCAGTCCCCTGTGTGTTTGGCTGACACAAAGTGAAATCAGCATGCACACGCGAGAGAAACTGAGAGAGACAGAAGAGATAAAAAAAAAAAAAAAACACACAGGCAGGCAGTAGGAGAATGAGGGAACAGGAAGAAAGAGGATTAAGATATATTACAGACGGCATTCATTTAGGCAAGTGTGGACTAAATGCTGTGGGAAGAAAAGTGGCAGAGAACCCAAGAGGAAGCAACAAAGACTATGTTTGGAAAATGTCTTTGCTAACACCTGCAGATGATTCAGGAGGGTTTAAACTACCTGTAGTAGTTTCCATCTCATGTTAAGCTGGTCCAGTTGTCTGGAGGCGGTGGAGGACAGCTGGATGTCTAATGGTGTCAGCTCTGCAGAAAGCTCATTGACGATTCTTACATCTTGACGTAATGGGGCGATCTCCTCTCTGAAGGTCTGAACAGAAAGTTTTATGTTGTTGCAGGGTGGAAAACGTCAATGTATACTTAATGCCTACATACTTTGTGTGTGTGTCAAATACTGAAGAAGAGTGTTTGCACTTTTGTAGCGAAATCTATTAACAGTTTTTTTCTAAGTGGATGCCAACATGACATGGATATTAATAGACATAATTGGCCAGACTGTCCATACCACAGGGAGGCAATCATTAAGATGTGAGGTGGTATAACAGACAGCCAAATTAATGCAACAGTGTTGCCTCGCTCATGCAACCTGTGAACCATTATTTGACTATTTTTGGTGTACCACTGTTTTTCCTCTGTCCTCTACTTCTCCTTTGTCCCTTTTTCATTTATTGTTCACCGTTTATTAAGAAATGCTGTCATCTTTTTGTTTGGTAACTAAATGTATTGCTTGTTTCTTGGCCAGGTCTCCTTGGAAAAATACATCCTTTAATTGATGAGTACCATTTGCAACAAACAAGACGGACTCACCGAACCGAGTACATCATCGAATCAAGTAGCATTTTGTTCCCAAAATAAAAAAAGAGAGCAGTACGGAAACTGCGTGACAAATCACAGCCTTGTCTCCCTCAGGTTAACGCACAAACTTTTTTCATGGATGTGGTTCGCCGAATACATTTGCTGAATCAAATCACAATTTGCAGCACAGACTTTACTGTTAGTGATTTACAAGTTAAACACGGCACACAGTAGAATACATGGTTAAACATTCAACAGTCTTATATAAGATCCTGCAAAATTAAAGAAAAGATAAGATTTATACAACTTGATTCAGTGCTGCATTCTGTAATGATGTACAGACACATGGGGTATCTAACTCCTGACTTGATTTCTTAATGACAATGGTGCGTATGGTGTCTCTCTGACTCACCATGGTCTTGACGATGTGGTCCTGCAGAGAGTCGATCAGCAGATCCCCCACAGGCTGCCAGGTAGCTTTGGCCTCTTCTGCCCGAGTCAGCCGCAGGTCGAGCTGGTCCATGGAGCTCTGCAGCTCCTGGAGTCGCTCCAGGGCTTGCTCCACCTGGCTCTGCCAGCCTCCCATGTGTCCTTTCAGACGCTCCCACCGCTCCCGCACCTCGCCTGTCTGCTTGCGGATGGCCCGGGCCAACCCTCGGGCCTTTTCCTCTGGGGTGAGGTCTGGAGGAAGAGAAGGATGGAAGAGAGAAAAAACAGGTTAAGAAAGAAATGTTATTTTGTTGAAAAAGACCGTTTTCCTGCCCTTTACTCTGAACTCTTTTTTTCCTTAGAATCATACAGAACGTCACTAAAAAAGGCTTTAACCTGTGTTTTGTAACATTATAATTTTGTCTTTAATGTCGCTCTGACAAAATCTGCATAAACTGAAAATTATGTTTTGGTTTAAATACTGAATTCTGGGGCATCTTCCCTCTACCTGCAAATTACTTTCCATTACTTCTATGTCCTTTGATTGATTTAAACTCAGGCAACTAAATAGGGGGAGAGGACAAAGGCAGAAGGTAATAAGGATAAGGAAGGTGAGAGGATCTGGAGAAGGAGGAAGGCAGGAAAGGTGAGAAGATAGGATAAATGTGACATATCAGAGGATGCAGTCAAGGAGGAAGAGAAAACTGCTCCCCAAATACCCATTTTAAGTACAAAGAAAGATGAGCAGCTTTTATGAGATCTAAGGTCTTGTCTCCAGGGTAGTGACTGGATTACCATCTTCACCTGTTGCACCTGTGCATTCTCTCTTTTTTTATTCCCCCTCTCCCTCTTTCGCATGGATACACTTAAGTCAGACATCTGTGAGATGTACTGCAGGTAGCGCCTCATGCAGATATACACATTGTTACGGTGTCTGTCTTTTGTAATGAAGAGTGTGGGGTACAAACACAACAAAAGTTAACTTAGTGGCAAAGACAAAACAAAATTACTAAAACATTAAATGTAAAATAAATTAAGTTGTTAAGGCTTTATCACAGTGTCACTCTGAGAAATCCCATCTCCTCTGATTAAAGGACAAGGGCAGCCTCTGATCTTAACTCAGCTTTTTATCTATTTATACAATGAGGAGACACTTTGATATCCGTATCAAAGATCACAGACAACAAGCCTATCGGAATTGGCTCTGAAGTCTTGCCACACCCCTACACATCCCCTTGGGTTGGTTTAATTATTTACACAGTAGGGTTTTAGTTTGAAGGGAAATGTGCTGACTTAACCAAGACTTTCCTGCGGCATCAAACAGAGTCAGAGATGGAATGCTGAATGACTCAGTGCATATTTAATTTTTGGGTGCTCTATTTGATATTGGTATTACCACCAGCTCAGATTTTAGTGAATGGTGTTTAAAGGGCACTAAACCTAGAACTGGGCCAAGTAAGTCCTTATATTTGGTTTCAAGACAATCAGACAGTGCAGGATGCACTGAATAAGACACCTTACTGGTTAAAACAGAGTCGACAAAGGCATTCTGCTGACCTAGGGTTGTAAGACACTGAACATGTAATCGTGACGTCCCTCCAGTACAGCCAAGGGCCTTTGTTGCATGTTATTGTCCCTCTTTTGCTCTCCTCATTTCCTGTAAGCTCTCTACT
The DNA here is from genome assembly GCA_031216445.1 of Lateolabrax maculatus. Lineage (NCBI taxonomy): Eukaryota > Metazoa > Chordata > Actinopteri > Acropomatiformes > Lateolabracidae > Lateolabrax > Lateolabrax maculatus. The sequence goes on along the minus strand of CM062212.1, from coordinate 9,940,495 downwards.
GTATACAATCTAATGAAGGAAAAAGAATACTCCAAAAAAGGAGTCTATATTAATTTTCTAGTCTCGCTGTGTATTTATGATGATAAACTGATGTCCAAAATCACACCCTGTTCACTGTAGAGCACTATCTTTATCCTCCCCCTATTTTATTTTAGTCTCTAAATGTAAAATGTATCCACTATATAGTGCTTTTAAAAATTCCCACAGTGGAATTAAAAAAAAGTAGTGTTTATGGTAACAATCTGGCAACACTAAACCTATGAGTGATGACACAAAATGATGATGATAATTAAGTGTTTAAAATGTCAATTTACTGCTTACTATAGAGTAAACCACTGAGTGTATATTATATAAGTTGTAGTGAATGAGTCAACAAGAGAGGAATTTTGGACACAGAAAAGGTATGAGGGGCCTACAGATGGGATTCACCAATGTCAATGTCTCAAAACCTCTTCAAGACTACACACACTGTACTACTGTAAGATTGAGCCACCTTAAACTTAATATAAGCTCATACTACATACTACTACAAAATTGCTATATTAAGAAGCAGAAAAAACACGAAAAGTGGTTCATATGGACTATAAGTGGTACTGCAATGATCATTCTTATTTGCAATCTTATTTCAAAATAGGTTTCCAGGCCGTATAATGAAAGCTGAGCTGCTCTCTCACGCTAATGTTTCTTTTCTTCTATTTCTATTCCAGACATTGATATAAATTTATGAATGTTTTTTATGGAGAGTTTAAACGTACCAGTCTTTGGCTGCAGGTTCTTACATGGCTCTCCGGGCCCCTCGATGGGCTGGTCAGCGAGAAACATCCGGGCTTGATCCAAAGTACTGACCACCAAGTGCTCACGTTCCTTCAGTTCTGACCGTAGTGTCTGCAGGAGAAACACATAGCAATGGGTTAAAGGCTTCAGTCTTTAATACTGTAACTACTGTAATAGAAAGCAGTCATTCGAATTTAATTTAACTCCTAATAGATATTTATGAGAAAAAACAGTGAAGATTATACAATGACTTTAAAACAGAACAAGCTATTTCAAAGTGCCTCTGTAAGCAGAGTTTCATTTTAACAGAAAATTTGAGAAAGGGGTAATTGATGCATTTCCTCTGCAGGTATTTACACGATTCCTGATCCCGTCTTTGCCAGTGAACTCCAAATGAACCAGGTGTATTGTTAACCAGATGATGTACCAAGATTACTGCTCCCCTCACAAAAATATCAACTAATCAACCAGTTCTGCTTTAATCAGCTCATGTTTTAATATATTACAAACAGGCACTGTACATGTACATATACCACCAAAGAAGAAGAGCAGATGTTCATGTTCAGCTTACAGACGAGATAAACAACACTCTCAATGGCTAATTAGGTGATTGCTGCATAAAAACACATTCTCTCCCCAGTCTTCCCTTATTAAAAGGAAAAGAAGGAAGTAAGAGCAAGAGAGCAGCTATGTTAGGAGTTCAGCAGGAGTGAGAGCTCTGAGAACAGAGCAGCTATTGAAGAAGAGAGTACAGGGTCAAACCGGGCATTTCCTGGAGGTTGGTGTGAAATTAGCTGAGCGATTTGCAGAAAGAAGTGAGTTGCCTGGTGCAATAACCCTGAAGAATTATCATTACAGAGCCAGCTAGCAATACCACATATCTTACTCATCTTCTTACAGAGCAGCTTGCACTGCAATAGACAAATGACCCCCCCACCACCACACACACACACACACACACGAGCAGAAAAACAGATACTAAAAGTTCATAAACCAATTTGACAAGCACTTTTCTAAACCTCATGTCATTCCTGCCACAGCTCACAGCAGACTTAAACTAGATAGAGGAAGTAAGCATGGCATGTAACAGTATAATTATTCTTGTTTTAATATAAGTGTGACCCCAGGGGACTTCATTGTCTATCGGAGTGTGTGATTGCTTTTGTGAAGAAGTGATGTAGTTTAGGATGCTGTTAGGCAAGTTGATTAGCTGGGAGGACTCGCTTTGATAAAATCTCACACTTGTCAGACCAATCAAACAGACGAGTGGAGCAAATATTAGATGCCAAAAATTCTGTTTTTTATTTTTGCCCACAACATTGACTGAGTGGCAGATGACAACATGCTGGGTTCAGTGGGATCGTATATACAGCACCATCTGCAGAGATAAGAAGAGAAGGGAAAGAAAAGCAGGGTAGAAGGATGGGAAGTAACAGTCAGCTCGCAGGCCTTTAGATGTACACACACATGTCAATGTTCCAGTTTCAAAATAAAAAAAGCTACTTTCAGGGAGTAAAAGTTTCTGTAAAAGTTAAGTTCAGCCTAGTGCAATAACAAAATGACACCGTCTTCCTGTGGACAAATCTACCCTCATGCTGAAATGGAGCATCCTGCTGAACACAAATTAAATCACCGATGCTAATAAATGGTTTGCTCCGTTCCAATGATTCCCTCCCAGCTCACACGGAGGAAAAATCATAGGCAGGTAGCTCAGAGAGGGGACCTTGAGCGATAGAAACTAAATGAAAGGTGATCGAGTAAGAGGAAAAGAGGTGTATAGGGGGACGAGAGATAATAAAAGGAGGGTGGGGAGCTAAACTGCGAGGACGCCAGTGGAAACCAACTTCTTGCTTTTTCATCCATTTTTGGTTTTGCACTCACAGATTTATTGGTGGCTTAAATTAAGGTTTAGAAGTGATTGAGTTGTGTGTGAAGAGGTTGTTTATTCATAAATATTCTTCTGCTTAGGATTTTGTAAGTAAAAGCATTTTGACATCAGTTTTGTAATATCACAGAAAAAAAATATTTTCTTCAAATTACAATAACATCCTGGTGGAAACAACCCTGGTTCGATAATCCAGGGACATCTAATAACAATCAGATGTTAAAGGAAATTTTTTTTTTTAACATTATCAAACTAGCAAGCTGTTTAGTTTCACAATTTGTACCTAATACAGTTTTTTTTAATGCAGTTTGTTTGTATTTAATATTGGTGACAAAATGTATAATTCAATTTTTAGTTTTAAACATACAGTATGAAGAGTTTAGTCTCATGACATGTTTAACAGTGGATCACAGTTTACCGCTTTGGACATCAGTTTGATTATTTTGTATGTGTTTTCCTCAAATTTGCCATATCAAGATATATGTTGATTTTCGGAAAAATATGTTTATAATTGTTTCCCAGATGAATGTTGAAGCTCAACCTTTAAGTCCATGAAGTGCTCAGAAAACAAATTTTGTAATGAAAATCATGTGATATGATTGAAAGCTCAAGAACAGCTACTAAATGGACCTTGTGAACAGATTATTTTTTATTATCTGATTCCAAGGTCAAGAATGCACACTGAAGCTTAATATTAATACCACTTTCATGATATTAATAGCTGTATCTTGCTTAATGTATCTGTATTACTTGTCTAGCGCAATTAATGTTGACATTTGTGACGGAAGTGTCCCCTCAGACCTCATCCTTCAATGTTAACTGGCTCCAAAGAGACAGAGACAAAGCCACAGAAGGTTGTTACAATGGCAACACAATGTCTGTCTGTCATCCAGCCATTGGGTACCCTTGCAACAGATGACAACACCAAAGACCTTTCCCCAGCACTCAAACAAGTTTTTTTGGAAAAAAATTCACCACGCTCACATTATCACAGTGTCAGACGAGGACACACTTTTCACAGGGAGCATGAAAGGTAAATATCAAACACATGTACAGCTTTCAGGTTAAGAAAAAAGCTTTTTTTCCTCTTGCAAATCCCAGCTGGCCTATGAGTGATAAAGTATGGCTGTCTGTGTCAAAGATAAAAACGGGCAGGTCTTCACTTTGCTCTTTTTCTTTTTGATAGTTTTGAGCACTGACACATTAGAATATGGTCTGAGCTCCTGTGATTTATGAAGACTATAGGAAGAAAGGACCTTTGTCAGTCCCACAATACTTATGACATCTATCTTGTAGCTATGAGTGACTGTGACCTTGATTGTTCCTGTGTGGGGGTGTTTGTGTCCAGGTCTGTGTATGTGTGGCCGTAGTAGCACACCAAACTCTTATCACCGTGTGCCCTGTGCTGTGGTAGCGATAAGATAACATCACAACACAACTACTTTCAGAGCTCTCCCACACATCCCTCTTCCCGTTCACTAAACCCTGCTATCTCAGCCTCTCCGCAATATTACTGCACCCCTCATCTTTTACCTGACAGGACCACTACAATATAACAGCTCTCAACATCAGAAAAACGCCTGACAGGGACTCAAGGAGCCTTCACAATGGGGACTTACTCACTTGCAAAAAAATTCCAAATTGTCAAGAAATTGATGACTGATATGATTATTTTTCTCTACTAAAGAAAATAAATAATTGGAGTAAGTAAGTATTTTTAGGTATTTGTAGTGAAGAAACTGTGGTCTAAGCCAATTTTGCAACTACAGTTACACAGCTCATGAAGGAGCCTCGGGGTGACTCAGCCTGAAAATGTAATTGCACCTTTGCCCTTAACATCAACTGTTATCTTTAAATAGCTAAAAGCTACTGATAGGTGGTTGTTTTTTGAAATCATACTCTCTGACACGCTTTACTAATCTACTGCTTCTAGCCATACCCACACACCCACATATATCAGAAATCACCCTGTGTCTGCTTTCCCAGCTAATAAAATAGTAACGCACAGTTAAATAATAAAGCGAACATAAGTTTTTTCAGTGACACAACATAGTTATTTTATTATTTTCTTTAAAATATGTATTGGGTATGTTTATTTTACAATGTTTCTCCAGGGATTTACATGGATTTTAGATCACTGAAGATACATTTTTTTGGTGGTCCTGGCAAAAAAGATTCTCTTTGTCTCTCTCTTTGTGTGGTCTTTCTGCCGTCTGGTACTGTGCAGGTAGTGCTTTGACCGTTATTTTGCCATAAAAGCGGGTTGTAAAACCAAAACAACGAGCTGAAAGACACTAAAATGCTCCGTGTAGCAGAAGGCAACTTTAGAGTTGGATGATATTCATCTGCGAGTTCATCATTGCAGGCAACCCCTTTCCCATACATGTAGTCATTGGAGCCATTGTTAATACAAAAACATTGATTGTAGCAGCTTTAATGGTGCAATGTTGTGTGTACATATTCCTCTATAGTGGACAATTAAGTAGTAACATCTTGTAATGCATGCACTCGACTCAACTAAAACAAAACTTTGTTCAGCCAGCAGGGCTACAGACTGGCAGGACACAAGTCCAACAATGTCATGAAACTTTTGCCAACAAATGCAAAGGAAGCAGGCAAAAACAATTAAAAGTTACACAAAGTGAGGCAATTGTGAGCCCTTCCTTTCCTAAGAGATAAGGTAAAGTCCAGCACAGCAGTTTAATCCATTTCATTCTCCTTTACGACATGTCCGTTCAGGTGCAAATGGTGCTAATCAATCATGCAGGCACAATGATTAAGATGGGCTCTGTAGCGGATTATTAGACCCTCTTCACTTTAGACAGGGTAATTGTACGCTGGTTGAGCATATTAAGACTTATTTAACCGGCAAGTTAAATACATTTGAATTTAAATAGAATCACACTTTGCCTGTTTGTCTTCATATTTTTTCTTTCTGAAACATTTTGAGGAGCGCTAAAAAGATTGGATTGTCCTAACAATGTAATCAAAACGCCAACTGTTGCTGAAAGATAAGACTTGTTAAAAATGCCCACAAGCACTTGGTCCCTTGCTCCCACCCCTTGATCTAAAAGCTGTTAATTTAATAGAGCAGATTGATGAGTTTAATCAGCTTGGTGCTGACAAAGGCCTTCTATTGGATAATTGAATGTGCGATTAATAAATGCTATTAGGGCCATTTTAGCAGGGAAAAACAGAGACAGATCAATACGCAGAGGATGGAGCAAGAAGTCACTCAAGTAAGACAGGACAATACCCCTCCTTCTCTCCCTCACACTTCTTAAACTTGCGTGTTGCCAAATGAACAGCTGCTTTCAGAAAGAATCTAATACAATACCTGCGTTAGAAGCTGATAATCCTGAAAACAGACACCTGTAATAGCAAGTACACCATATTTGTCTTTTTCTATCTCCACTAACCTCTATTTTCTACATATAAACTTCTTTCCATCCATTGTCTTTCTTACATTTTTGTTTTGAACTAATCGTACCTCTGTTTGCCGCTTCCTTTCCAACACCTTCTTCTCAGTTCAGACCGGTGCTCTGTCATATTTTTCTTCCCTCTGCTTCTTTAATAACAGCAATATCAGTTGCTCTCTGTTGGGCTAAGTGGCTTAGCCTTCCTCTTTTATCCATCCAAGTCTCCCACTTAGCCTTTCTAAGCCATCCCTACCTCATAGATACCAATTTCCATATATCTATACACATTTCCCCTTCACACTGACAGAGCCATTGGTGTGTGTGTATATCACTGATGTGTGTTTGTGTATATATGCATGAGCACAGAGGACTTGCATGTGTGTGTATGTGGGTTGGTGTAAGCAAGTAATAGAGCATGACATGTTCAAAGCCCCAGCTTTTTGTGCTGCTCAGCCCCCTCATCCCTCTCAGGGTTGGCAAGACCTCCAGGCCAATCTATTAAGAATACAGAGGAGTAGGAATTGAAGGGGAAAAATATAACATGGTCAAAATGAAAAGTGAGCCTTCAGCTCCCCTGTTCCATTATTTCCTATTTCACCATTCTCATAGCTGAAGACCTGGAGATGAACAAGGAAATGGAGAGAGGATAGAGTGAGAAATATTGTGTGAATGAAAAGAGAAAGAAAGACTGTAAAGAAAGGAGATGCAATGGCAAGGGAGACCGACAGCAGGACAAACACCACAGAGGAGAAAAAGGAAATGGAAGAGCTGAAAGAGGGTAATGAGAAAAGGAAGGTGAATGTGGAGATGCAGGAAGATTGTATTCTCCTGCGGTTATTGTGTGCTCAGTCCCATTCCTTATCTAATGGACCTCATCTGATCTTCTGGGTTGAGGCCTGTCTCTGTTGTCTCTCAGACAGAACTTCATCTCAGACCTCAGAGGACAAATTTTGATTAACCTGGACAGATGTTCATTGTCTCATGGCTCAAAACACAGACAGAACTGAAACTCAGATATTGAGCCCCTGGTTCCAGGTTTCAACTGGCAAACAATTTGGCAGAATACATGGCTTTCTTCCCATAATCCCAATTATTAACACACTCTTTTAAAACTTGTATACTGAATTCATACATATCACTCCTGACTACATATAATGAGGACCAGATCACTGGCACATTGTGTTTCTGCCTAGATCAGTATATTCCCTATTCCACTGCCCTGGCAGCAATATTCTTTTTATTATTATTTTTGTAGTCATGATCCTGGGAAAAACTTCTTAGACTTACTGTTCTGCTTTTGAATGGTGATTCTTCCTTAAAACATTAAAAGACTATACTTAGCAGGCATTACAGCAGCAAAGAAATTGATTGTTTGCTGATGCAAAGCCCCACTCAGTCTTTCTCAATATTTTGGCTTGGAAGTTGGTGGACGCAAGAACGCACCAACATATTGTTTTTTTATTGAAACCTTAGTTCCCTCTTTCTTTTATGTGTAAATATATATTTTTTGTTTATCTTCCCATCTCAAAACTTCTTTTTCCCCTTTTATTTTAATCACGTTTTCTTCTCCTTCCAGTTATTAGTATTGAGGTGTGTTTGATTCACCTCCTTATAATTGAGGACATCTTTCATTTTCAGTTTTGGAAACTGATTGTGTACATGATTGCTTGATTAGTCTTCATTAGCATCTTATCTACAAAAATGTAATAAGAAAATGTAATGTAATGTGGTAATGCTGGTAGTGCTTAGAATTGTTCGTCAAACTGTAATAAAACAGGGATATATACTGTATGCACACACAGATACAAATGTGCTTTTGTTAAACAGGTCTAGTAAGTATCATATACACCCTGACACATGTAATGGATGTGTGCATGTGTGTCAGAGGCTGTCTGTTGATCTTTCTCAGTGTGTCTGTGATCCTGCGCCCACGCATGACAGCACATAGGTTTACTCTCAAGTCTTTTTGGGGAACAAAATAATAGTGTGGTGAACGGGGTGCGGAGAAACGCATTACGACGTCAAGAACAACATCAACAGTAGTGGCAGCCAGCGGACTGGGAGTAAACAGTAGCCACAGGGTGAGTCATCTATCTAAGAGCAATTACACGCCAATGCACTATCACAATAACCACTGGTTACAATAAATAATACAGTGGGGAAAACAGATGACAAATACCAGTGATGATAAAGGTGCAAAAGGGTCAGCACAGAGAAGGTATTGATCACTTAAATGAATAAATGATACAGTGTGGTATAAGGGTAATACATAACAATATGAATGAAAAGAAGGAACAGCAGCACTGATTGTGTAGTGGTGATTTTGGTATTGGTCTTTAACACTGCGCTGATACAAGTTTTGTCTATGATGACTGCTGAGTGACAGCATAGGCACCATAACAACACAGCTGGTTATTAACCATTGAGACGTAAAACATCCTGGTGTGGCTATGCTTGACTGTTGCAATGTAGTTTACTGAAGCTAGACTCACTGTAGTCTCCATGCTTAATGTAAAGGGCTCAGAGTATGGTTACAAAATGCTAAAACTGTAAAAGACTCAAAAACTTCAGGGACAAGGTAGGATAAATATTGTACAGTGCGGCGAGAACATTACCTGTGGCGACAGTACATACCGTGCAGTGGTTTTGCTGTTGCAGCAGAGTGGGGACATCACCCCCAATGGGCATCTGCTTGGCCAGCTCCTCATCCTTCATGCAGATCCATTTCCAAAGCTCCTCCAGGAGGCCCAGCAGACGAGACCAGCGTTCAGCACTCGCCTCCAGATGGGCTCTGCCAACATACACCATGCGCTTCGACTGTTTATTATACGTATGCCTTTTCAACTCTCACTTATACAATCTTGTACTGATCAAATCAAACAAACAGTCTATTCAAGAGACACATCTGAATTTTAATTCCTTTTTATAATATGTCACTGCAGGTTTGCAGTAACATAAATGTAGACATAGCACCTATTAAAGGCTGATAAGCCTTACAAAGAAGTAAAGCCACATATATTTTTTTTATCTTTATAAAACTGATTGTACAAAAGCTTTTAAGCTTATGAAAACATAAAAGATGAAAACAACTAAAAAGCCTTTAGTACTACAAAAACCCTGTAAAAACCTGATCGTTGACCACTCCAGAGAAGTTGCTGCCCTTCTGGAGTGGATGTAATTTGTAAAAGGGAACACAGTTGGCTGCTAATTGTGTGGGTGGTAACATCGTGCAATATGTGTTGATGAGCACTTTTTCTCCTCTACTTTAGGCATAATGTGAACACTGTGTACAGAGACCTCCTATTGCCTCTCGCAGAGTTAGCAATGATTACACATGCACTGCAATTAAGACATTATGGGTTGTATACAATCAACACACACGGCTACCCCCCACACACACACACACACTCCTCATCCTTCATGCACACAGACTGATATCTTACTTGTCCAGCCTATTATGTCTGCACTGCTTGACGCTCTCCAATGTATTATTTTCCGCTCAAAACAAACTCTTTTCAGTGCAGAATCTTTCCCTGCACCTTCTTTTAGTTCCCCCGTTTTTCTCTGCAGCCTCTCTAACCTTTCCCCCTCCAGCTTTTTTGTGCTGCTTCCCTCCATCCTCCCTCCCCCTCTTTGTCTTTGAACATCTCCATCTGGCCCTGTCAACTTCATTTCAACCTTCACTTTCTTCACCCTCTACATCCCCACCCAGCACCAATCTTATTTATTTATTTATGCCAAGGTTGTGGCTGACACGGCATTGTCTCTGTCCTCAGATGTTTTTGTTCCAACTGTGGTGGCTCTAAGGTCCTTTTGGAGCTGTATTTCATGGTGGACATGTGGAACACAGGAGCTACTGTATCTGTGCAGCTGATAGGAAACATAACAACCCACATTAATATTCCACAACATGCTGTGCGTCACATGTGGTTTTCCATGAATCTGAGACATGTGAGTCATGTACCATCATGAATAGAACAGTTATTTTCTTTTCATGAGCTGAGAGTAGGGAATGGTCCCGTCAACAGCAAGGGAGATATATTATGAGTCAAGCGCAGCATACAGCGTACTGTTGAGGGAACATTGCATAGTGGTCTTTGACTATGCCTAACTCTTGATTTGTGCTTCATGTACTTTTGCAAAGTGGAGAAAAAAATCTGACCTTTTTAGAAATAGTTTTGGCTTCAGCATGATTCAGTGTTTGCAGCCTTGAGTTCATGAGCTTTTTTTTTTTTGATTTGATATGTGAGAATAAAACTCACTGCTGCAATGTGTGATTTACTGGTTGATTAAAATAGTTGACTAAGGCAGAGACCTACTTGAACCACTGCCATGAGCGAGACCTTCTGCCAAGACGTTCTTGGCAGAAGAAGAAGATCTTTCCAGAGTTGAGAGCAGTAAAAGAGCAGAAAACTGCAATCTGAGCTGCATGACCACAAACACTGGATAAAGGATAAAAACATTTTTATTTGTAAGCGTAGTTAAAGTTTTACTGACCTGATATTGGCTGATTTGGCCTTCAGGTCGCTCCAACGTTGGTTCATGTCATCCAGTCTGTGCTGGAGGAACACAGCTTCCTCTGAGCTGCCCAGAGCCTTGACCATCTTCGACTTGTTCCCGTCCACACTCTTGTAGATGTCATTGTGGGCATCGATCTCTGCCTGGATATCCTACAAATACACAGAAAAAGAAGAATTGTCACAAGTGCCCATTTCTTCAGGGAAAGCTTCTGTGCAAATGTACAGTCAAGCAAAAAAGTAAAGCAAGTTCATATCAAAATCACCCAAAATTGGACGTCACAGTCTTCTAGGCTGTCACAGTTGATTATTCATGAACCGAAAATAACGTTTGATTTTGTCACAAGGACTAGACTAGAGGGAGTTCACTGCGCACTGCACACAACATTTCAAGAGGGCAGAGAAGTTTATATTTTCATGGAATGTCTTCAAGGTACTTTTTGACTCTTTGACTAAAACGATTTCAACTTCTACCCTTTCAGTGACATTCGAAGGCTCACCCCACCCAGGAGCAAGTCCCTTAGCAATGTCTGCCTCCATACTGGTGCTGCATTAGATTGTACCAGAGCAACACCAAAGCAAGCTTTGCTAATGTTATGCTGGGATATAGTATCGTATAGTAGCGTATTGCAGTGCTATTTCAAAAATCTGCTTTTATGTGTGTGTGTGTGTGGCTCCAAGAGGCCACTACATTCAATAGTGTGACGAAGCACGATTTTTCCATGTGTATGTGTGTGTGAGCAGCTCTATTACACAACCACATCTCAAAGGGTATGTGTGAGTGTTTGTGTGTGAGGGTTGAACCACAAGGGGGGCTGACGCAAGCAGAGGATCCTGTCAAATGTTTTATTTTTAGATGTGTAAAACTGCTCCATTTTCTTCTCTCTCTCTCTCTCTCTCTCTCTCTCTCTCTCTCACTCTCTGCCTGTATCTTCTGGGACTCCCCTCAGTTCAACCCATTTGAACTGAAGATAAAGAAAAGCCTTCAATACCATATGGATGAGTGTAACTCTGCCTGCAGCACGGTGACAGATTTGCAAATGGGACAAAATGAGGGTAGATAAGAGTGTAATGAGACCTATAGCCTACAACGGTGTAGTAATAAAAAAAAAGTGTAAAATTACCCATCTTCAGTGCCTGAAGTTGTTGCTTGTGTATCTATTTTATGGTGGCATTACAGAATGGAAATTATGCAATTGACCAAGTTTTCATTTTACATTATGCCTTATGTAGGAAAATGTAATAAATGATGCTGCATTGTTTTTATTTTAGTCTCTGCATTATTAAAATAAATTAAAATGACAAAAAGCGATTATTAACAGTAAGCAAAAGAGTGTTCTCAGCTTTCACAAATTTGTAAATTAAGCATTAAGTTAAAATTAAGTTAAAAATGTTTGTATGTTGGTTAGAGTACAACCAATGTGCCTGGAAAGAGTGACCAGCCAAATCACACACATCACAAATAGCTACTGACTATTGAGAAAAAAAAAACATTAGAGGGAAAATGCCAGGAAACCCTGTTACCACACGTATATATGCACCAATATACACAGCAGCAAAGGATTGAAGATGTGGGATAACACATGGGGGACACACAGTGGATGTATGTTAGGTGCACATGAAAACCTGTGGTACAGTAAGTGGAACATGTGATTCCAACTCAGCTACTCTGGAAACTGTGCTCTTGGAAAAAGTGGACAAAATACAGTCCAACTACAGCAGAATCAGACTACACACAAAACAAGTATCAATTACCACAGTCCTCCATGGAACAATGCTGCAATTTAATGAATGCCAATAGACATTTCACAAAGGCTGAAGCACATCCCTCCACTGTGATCTGCAAGGATAATCACCCGCTGGCTTTTTGACACAAGTCAAATGCCTCTTAAAGGTCATAGAAGAGAGAAACTGAGAGACAGAGATGGACAGACAGGCAGAGGGAGAGCGAGATACAAAGAGAGGGAGAGAGAGACAAAGACAGACGGACAGAAAAAGAAAGACAAGACAGACAAAGAGTGAAAGACAGAGTCATCCTGTCACTGAGCCAGCTGGCCGTGTTTCAAGTCATTACCCAAGTGCTTCCCTTTTCCTTTACTTTAGCACTTGTATTTCCACTGGAAGTAACACTGACTGCACACACACACGCCAGCACATACACACACAACACAGAAGGCACTGACTGTGTGGGCATACAGAGGCGCATATATTCATTTACAAAGCTCCCTTTAAGTTTCATTTCACCCACTGAAAGACTACTTTGAGCCAGTGGTTTATGTATGTCAGTGTGTGTCCTGAAGTGCTTATGTATGGTGATGGATTGCTTTCTTTCTCTTGGTCTTTAACCTACACACACACACACACACACACACACACACACACACACGCACACACACACACACGCACACACACACAAAAAAAACAAAAAACATTTGTGTGCCACAGGTCACCAAGTCAGCATGTTTTATTTATGAATTACTGATAAAAATGTACTCAATATCGGGTTCCAGTCAGGACAGAGAATCTCAAATTTAGCTCTTTAACTTCCATAAACCAACATGCACACTCTCACACTAAAAAGTAAGCCTTTAGCCTAGGCTAATTGTGAAGATACTGAAAAGATATCTGTTAAGTTAAGGAAGCAAGTGACACACATTTGTTAGCACAACGGATATACAAAACATACAAAAAACATGCATACATACATAACACAAACAGAGAGCTACTGACTCTACTGAACATCTACTTCTCTGACCTGTTATCACACACACACACACACACACACACACACACACACACACACAGATATATATGTGTGTGTGGGTAGACAGGCAGCAGGAAGGTTAATGGGTTCTGGATCTCATGCACACTGTAATGAGTGATAGAGATTTGTTGGCTGTGGGCTGATTGGAGCGTAGTTAGGATGCGACAGAGTCTCCCATGGAAACTGAAGTTATGATACTACTTAGAGCTTTATGGAGGATAAAAGCATTAAACACACAGTTAAGCTGTGGCTAACGTAAAATACACACAAACACATTGTCCTTTGGGTGATCATTTTGCCCAAAATAAGTATTTCACATTGACAAACAACAATGACCCTTACTGGGCTAAGCCATGTTTGTTTTTAGCCCTTAATAATACAATTACTGTAAAGGTTTGCTTTGACAAATGAGGCCTAATTCAAGGCTCTGGGTCTCATTCTATACCAATTCTCTCTCTGCATGGTAGGGCTCTCTAATAACTAGCAAAGCGGGCCAGAACCGATTATTCCATTTTAATGAGTCCAATAATGACTGCTCAGACCTCATAAAGCAGACCAAATTAGATCCACAACTACAAACACTAGAGGAGATGGAGAATGAATGCTGACTGTGTTTGTATTCATGGTATTGGAAAGACTGCATTCAAAAGCCAATGTGAGACCAAAACCAAGCTGTCATCAAAAATGCATCCTAAAATCAGTAGATATATACCTGTTCAAATCTTCTGAGCAGCTCCTGCAAGCTGAAATTCAAGCCAATCATATTGGAGTGTGTGCACGGACTCCTCCCACTCCCTCCAGTGCCTACATCTTCTCTACGGTCATACAGGTGGAAGATAGGCAAGGGGTCAGAACAGGTAGGTAAGTCCTCCCATGGTTACGGTCGAAACAGATACCATCAAGGTCAGGGCTATGATCAATAATAAATCCAAAGTATGAGCAATCTTGAATCCAACCACAGAGAAACCCGGCTCTTGTAAAAAATTCAAATGCACGAGGGTCAAATCTGGGTCGCAGTCCCAAAACAGGCAATTTACACACTTCACACACCCCTTGGCAGCGCCTGTGCATGCGTGCCGGTGTGTGTTCTCGCCCAGTCCCACCACATTTTCGTAGCATCCTCTTGGGAAAGGCAGCCAAGCCGAACAGTGGGGGTGACAGCTACCCTGCAGTCATGCTTCAGAGCTGGGACTGGGATTAACAGAACGATTGGTGCCACTGGAGGTTTGACAAAGTATAGGCTGGAGGCTGACAGCGGAGTTCCTCTGGCCAGGAATGGGGCACTGGAACTGGGAGTGAAATCCAACAAATCTTGGCTGGAGGTCTGCAAAGTGGAGATAACAGTTTGTGTCTTGAAGGACGGGCAGACTGAAACCTCAAAATGGTCGAGGACAGGTCTGGCTTTCTCGTTCAACTTTGCTATGCTTCCCTTCCTCCACGTCCCCCTCTGGGCATGAATGAAGGTGTTTACACGATGTCCGGCAGTCCAACCCCGGGCAGGGCCAGGGCATTTGTTCTCAATTACTGATAAAAAGGCACTCTATGCCTGCTAGTCACACAACCCCAGACACTTCAAGAGGAGAGACGGCAGCACAAAAAGGCACATAGTTTGCCCTCTTGTTCCCCTGAGTAAAGGTAACCGGCTCAAAGAGACAGAGTCACCTCAGTGTCTGCCTTACTGCCCGCCCCTTGGGTCTCCAGTCCCAGTCTGTTCTCGCTTTATCACACCCTTATAATCACAGCCATGACTGGGCCACTTAGTCAAAGAATGCCTTCTTCTTTTTCTGGAGCCACGTGTTCGCAGGGAGCTGCCTCAAGACTCAGCGTCTCGGTCCTGGGCAGAGAGTCTGTATCGTCGGTCTCTTTGAGTCGAAGCTCTGCAGATTATATCTTTGCCTCTTGAGAAGAAGGAGAGGTGGATCTGTATTCACATCCTGTTGTTTCTCCCCCCCACCGGGATAAGGAAACTTCTTAAAAAGTTACGTTTCCTCTTCGGATTTTTGTTCACACAAACACCGAGGCTGGTGTCCACATCCCTCTCTCTTCTTCCTCTGTTGCTCTCGTTCTCTCTGGCCACTAGCCCCACTCTTTCACACAGCTGTTTATTATTTTGATCAGTATCCTCCCTTTCCCTTCCTCTCTCTACCTCTCTCTCTCTCGCTCCCCCCCCCCTAAACTAACTTGACACATTACACACCCACTTCCTGAGGCCTGTATGGGCAGAGAGCAAGGTAGGGAGGAGAGTTTCACAGAAAAGTTAAGATTTTAAATGGAATATAGTGGTAAAATAGGGATCCATATTCAGAAGTGAGAGTGGCTAAAAGAAAGTGAAAAATGAAAGTGATGAAAGTGGTATGGTGCAAGTGAGAGATGACAGAAAAAAAAGAAAAATGTCTGAGAGGGTTAAAAGAAAGAAAGTGAGGCCAAATGCACCACTAGTGGAATGTTCTACCTGTCTAGCTCAGGAGTGATGAAAACATGATTTTGAATAAAATAAAGCAATGGGAGTTTGGGGACGGTGGGGTGGCTGGGTGTCAGAAAAGGGCAGATAAAATTTTCTGCACTTTAGAACATTATTCATGCATTTTAATCAATGAACAACACCTTTCCTTGACAGCTACAACTCCTAGAACCACTGAACTACTGAAGCCTGTAACAGTTCAGGTGCCACAATTTGAATACTATCGGCATGTAGAGGACTGTATTATGCGAGCCCAGCAATTCGTACCATAGGACGAATACAGGTCTATAAATAGGGGTTATAACATGCTTGAAGAAGCTTGGGTAGAGGATGTGGTCTATAGGGCTTGGTTAAAGAGGTGCAAGTATTACATTTAAAAGCATCCCATATATTAAACCTGTACGAGTGTTTGTGTGACAGGATGTGTGTGAGTGTGTTGGCATTTTGAACAGCAGGGTAGACATGTGGTGTGCATCAAAGACACGCAGACAGATGGATGTCAAGTGAGAAAAAAGAAAAAATACAATGCAGCATTGCATATTCATAAGATAAAGACTTTGAAGTGTGCTTAGCTAATTAAAAATATTTACATACTCGAGGCCCTTAAACAGCATTTCTTTTATGTACGTCAACAAATATATACTATTTGAGGGCTTTCTATTGAAGGATGGAAAATTAACTGGATGGAAAATTGGCACATTTGGCAAGCATAACTAATTCAAAAATGAGTGGAAACTGAGATTAAAAAAGAAAAACAAAAAAAAGAGATGAAACAACCTTTCTGTGAAACATGTTTAACAATTTTGGCTTACCAAGGGTTTTGATACTTTAACTTTGTGCAAACAACTCCTGGACTGTAATTCACAAACACTTACTAAGAATGCAAACACATATGTGGATCTTGGAGGTTAATGTTGGGATACATTACTAAAATAAGCGGATTAGGACCATTACAGGGTAAGAATGTAACACTTCCAATCCCTCAGGCGAAAAAAGGGGAGAAAAGTTGACAGATTGAGAAGAGAGAGGTAGTGATCACAAGAACAGAGGACTAACACTTATATCAAGAGGACAGCGAGAAATAAATAAAATAAAAATCATCAGAGCGGAGAGGAAAATATGAGAAGAGAAAGAGTGTGAGGAAGAAAGAGAGAAAGAAAAAAAACTATAAGCACGAGAGACTTTATTAATTACATCTGCTTATAATACCCAGTGAAGATCGAAGCTGAGAAAAGGAAGGAGAGAAAAGAAAAGGTTCAGGCATTTCAGTGGAAACTGAAAGATTTATACGGTGTAAAATCCGGGTAACACAGAGCGATGGATTTTCAAACATTGGAGGGTAACATTATCTACAGATCACCTACGTCAGAAACCTTTTTTCTCTCTTCTCTCCATCAGAACTTTGGTTGCTTTAGTCTTCTGGCTGCAGAGGCTATATGTGGTGTTATTGTCGTGACTGACTCCCCCTCCCTGGCCTTCAAATGGAACAAAAAAGATTTTTTCTTTTCTTTTCTTTTTTTTTTTTTTACCTAGACCTTTACAACGACACAAATCAATACTCTTATTAATAATGGATCACTTGACTATGTGTAATGTGAAAGGGGGTAATCATAGATCACAGAGAATTTTAGCATCTTTTAGCTCATTGTTTTGGATTTATGGCACGCAACTTTACTGTCACAGCAGGCGTCTGTTTTCAGTAAAAAAAGCTGTATATAAACATCCTGTATGCTATCTGCCCAACACCAAACCTCAGAGAGCAAGTTAGTGACTAGCTAGTGAACATAGTGGAGCATTTGACAGGCTGAAGAGCCACATACTTCCCTCAGGAGTTGGTGGAGACCGAATTAAAGCTAAAAGGAAAGTGAATATTGGACTTATATTCCCCTAGTGACCTAGCCTGGTAACCAGACAAAACATAACTCCAAATAAATGCTAATGTTGCTCTTTGTCAGCTGGATGTGTAAATTGGCAATTATTTGCTATTTATTGCTGTTGTAAGTATAGACATCTTTGACAAATAATTGAGGTTGTGTGTGATGTCTTTGTGTAACAGAAAATCATGAAAAGGGGCAGCAAGGAAGGCTGAGAATACTATGTTGTGCAACTTTAGATCACTTCACTGTGCCACGAATTTAATGATTTATTCAAACAATCAATCAACAAAAGCTGTTAAATCATATCAGTAATTTTTCTACTTTCTTAGTCATCCGGGCCAATTGCATATGAGCATTTTATTCTTCCACTAACAGAAGTCAAAACAGAAGAGACACTACTCGAAGAGAACAATTTGGACAAGAGAAAGAGCCAAAAGGAGAGCAGGAAAACTACCTTTTAAATATATTAAATATTATTAATAATCAAACAAATGCAGCTACCCAAGTCTCACTATAAACTAGTTTGGCTTTAGAAAAATAAATAGAGAGAAGACTGCCAAAAGGGAAAATGTGAAAGAGCCAAAGAGCAACAGCTGAAAGAGAGGCGGTACAAGCAGAACAGTTGGGCTGTCTCAGATGATGTCAAGAGGGAGCAGAGGCCATACCGTCTAAATAAAGTTGGGCAACCATATCGCCGGATCACAAACAGAACAAATGAACACCAGAGTGAACAAACACAAACACAGCCACATAAACACAGATACACAAATACACCCAGAGCCAAATTTCATTAGCAGACCTATATACCATTGTATTGCTCGGTAGCTATTCCCAAGGTAGATCACTTAAAATTCATCCAATCCCATCTAATCCAGACTGTCTGCCTCTACAATGTACAGCAGACAAAAATCAATGTAGCTGCTGCATTCTTCTGTAATTCTCAGCCTCACAAAAATGCCACGTCCCAATGAAGTCACTTCCTGTGCCCCAGGTTATCACTGACACTCCTCTTCCTGTTAAGAGGACAGCACCCTTCTGGGGAGATTAGGGCCCTGATTTTGTGTGTGTGTGTGTGTGTGTGTGTGTGTGTGTGTGTGTGTGTGTGTGTGTCTGTGGCGATCACTGGCAGACAAAGTAGTTAGAGTAGTTCTTCTTTGGAACTCATCTGGCAGTACAACAAACCTGTCAAACTCTGGAAGAAATCATAGTGGGGGTGTAGAGATGAAAGAGTTCTCACTGTGTGTTACAGGCCTCTGGTAGTCTGCATTGAAATGTATATACACTTCTATTTAATTAAATTTGCAATTGTGCTGTGGTAGTAGTTCTTTATACTTGAAGGTCATAAACTGAGCTCTACTCAATCAATCAATAATGTAAGCCTCTATTTTCTTTAAAAATATGATCTCAAAGGGAACAGTAGTTTTAGCCATCGCATCCTGCACATGCTTCCATCAACAGAAAGGGTTTTGATTGTTGGGTAGGAGGATGAATATAGGAAATTGTTTGGAAGATGAATAGAACAGCATTGACAAAATGGTTTGATAGCATGTTTGTGTCAACTGCACATTCTTCATATTCCACATGTACCAAAAATTAAATATCTGACATACTTGTTCATGACCACGTACAGTTAGTTATACAGTATATATATATCAGCTGACAGGACAAAAGTATAGCACAAAGTTAGCAATTCATTATCTTCACATTGCAAGTTTAGAGCTCACATTACCGGGATGACGTACTTATATCTGACAAAGCCTGTACACATGACTCTAGAGAAGGCCTACTAATTTAGTTTCTGTCTAAATCTGACACAACTCCAGATCAAAATCAAGACAACGCCATAAAAAACAAATCAAGAGTGAGCAGAGTGCAATGGGAATAATCAGAACATGAACAGCAAAGTCAAAGCAATAAAGCACGTCCCTGAATCTGTGAACGGTTAATGTGCACATTAGAAAGCCACTGTCCGCCACTCAATTGACAGCTGACCTCTGCTGATGTGACAGAGCTGCCATTAGAGAGGACAACTGGAGTTAAAAGGTCACGCAAATCACTAATAACTTATTCCAGGGATCCAATAATGGACCACAAGTCACACCCTTGTAATCGTATGCATGAAAAAGGGTTATTCATATGTAAGCTCCTATACAGGGGAATTGAAATTCATCAGGAGTGCTGTGCGCTGTTCCAATAATCAGCTATTGATTTTGGTGGCCCTTTGTGTTTTTGTGTGTCTACAAGACACTTGGGAGATGACCTCAAGATAGGCTCTCAGATACTAATCCTTGTGCTTGAGATGCTGTTGCTATGTTTCTAGCAGCAGTAGATGATTTGCATTAGCAGTAACTTAGCTCTTAAGCTCTGATAAGGCTGCAGAAAAGTTTAAAGTAAACAGTGAGGTTGATATCAATGAAATAAAATTACAACCAGTAACGCTGGATTACATACATGAATCATTTCCTGTGAATGCCTTGAGCTGCAATCTAAGTCCCACCTGGGAATGGCGGACCCCACCACTAACAATGAAAACTACTATATAGAGAAGTTATTACAGTATGTAAATACATTGAATGCCTATATGATATAAACAGTATCAAAAACAAGGTTCTATTTAATGAAACTTTTAACATAGTTCAACACTGAAACTGAGGTCTCCAATATGACAGGAAATAATTCATTCCTGGATAGCAGGTGTTTTTTTGTTTTTTTTTAAACCAACTTGCTGAATTGACTGGATTTCTGCTTAAGGGCCCCCTTCTGTAAATTCTTATCACCCTGCTCTTCACTGGCGTTCAAAGACTTCTGGCCCTCCTTTCCTTGTATCACTGCTTTCCTCCAGCAGGCCATCTCTTCCACTTTCTCTCCACTCCTCGAAACTATTTGAAGTGCTCTGCCTCCTGGGAACAGAAGATCTTGACCGCGGTGGGTGGTCTGTCAGCACGTAGCCGCAGTACAACACAGCAGGGAAAAAATCACTGTGACGTGATCACTTCTGAAGCTGCTGTCGCCTCCACCGCGGGCCGAGATAGGAGTACAATTAGCGCATGAGCCCGCCACCTGCTGTGTTTGCTGGGGAGGACCGGGGCCTCGAAAGGTTAGGTGACTGCACCAATTAGAATGCTGCGCTAATGAAGTGTTGTTTCCTGCTGTAGAAGACCACTGTGTGAACAAAAGCTCAGAGGATGGTCCTGTGGAGTTATGGAGCTGATGTCAAAATAATGGGCCATCACAAATCATAAATAAGACCTCCCAGTTGGAAGGGGGAAGATGAGTGATGATAGGCAGGCTAAAACACTAGGAATACACTGTGCAACACACTCAACACACACACTATGAAAGTCATACCCAGACAGCCTCAAAGAAAAATCAAGAAAATAACTGGTATTGGCATACTATAAAAACAGCAGAAGTCCATAGTTTGTAGGCTGCCCTGGAGCAAGAGACACAATGATAGAAAGGGTGTCCTCTGCCCCAAACTCTACCAAAACCACATTCCACTCCAATTTCTAATAACAGTCCAAAAATCTACCCGGTAATCACATACTTTCCAGGGAAGACACATACATCAACATCGTCACTACCACCCACACATCCTCTTTAATATACTCCCTAACTCAATATGGTTATAGTAGAAAAAAAAATACTGTTTGCTGATACATTTGCAACGTAAATATAAATTCTGCCCTGCATTTCAACTCAACTTCAAACATTTTCCGTGCATGCAAGAAGCAAACTGAAGAAAAACAAAAACACCAGTCAGAGGTACAAAAGGATGACCTTAAAATCTTTGAACACTGCAAACTCGTAAAAACTGTAAAAAACTGACCCGCTCCTCACATAGTGTTTACAATTGCCTTTTATTGAAGTTTGAGACATGCTGTTCAGCTCTGGTGTGACATTTACTTTCCCTGTGTCTCTGAGACAATTTATTGAGAGTTCACATTGTTCAATGGAGGAAAAGACTTTGAAAGTCGGAGTGGTCCTGCTGGTTGGGGTTAAGCTTTCAGTGTGAGAAATAATCTGAGAAATAACGTGACACCCTCAAATGACTACTCTATCGATTTTAAAGATAGTCCAGCTGGGATTTTGAGAGGACATCTGGATGAGGATTAAAGCTTCATTGCAGTTAAAAAATCTATATGTAACAGGATTCCTGTTGATTAAACATTGTTTGGATCGATTACCACAACCCACATTCCACTTTAATCTGTGTCAGTCACTGTTTAATGAAAAATACTATGTATGCTGTTTGAGTGGTTGATTACAGTGACAGAACAAGCAGCACTGATTTGATGATAAATGATGCATATTCCCATGAACTAAAATCACACAGTGTAGGGGTGTGTAGGCGTGTGTGTGACTGCCTACATGCTACAGAGTTCCTGTCCAGCCCCTCAGAGACAAACCACTGGGTGGGACTCCCAGTTCAGACGAGAGATAAGAACCTGGAATTTCCAAACACCAACCCCTAAGCTGTTATAGAACAACACAGCTGTGACCAAAAGCAACACCATGTATTCAGATTTATTCAACTCAAAAAACAAGGCTATGAAACATAAATAAGTTTCACTATTAACATTTTGCTTAAACAAAGAACTTCTGGGGAACCCTGCTGGCCTAAAGTTTAAAGGCAACGTCTCCAGTTTGAGCCCAGCTGGGTACTTTTGTTGCATATCGTTCCCCCTCTTGAGTAGAGTCTAATAAAGGCAAAAAAATGCCTAGAGAATAGTTACAAAGTTTTGAAGACTCACAAAGGACACTGACAAGTGCTTAAACAAGAAAACAATACACACAATTTAAACCAAACTCCTCTGGCCTGCCAAATGAGAGGAGGCTGCAGAGACGGAAAAGATGTCTATGAGAACAGCTAACACATCCCAGTTGGGCACTGAGTCAATGTCCAATAAAGTATAGCTGAGATGATAGGTAAGATATGTGAGTATGAAATAACACATGATGTATTGTAAACAACCCAGGTTGTTTGGTCAACCCAGTGTACCCGGTTAAGTACTTTTATATACTATAAAAAAATTAAAAAAAGATTACCTCTTGAACATCCAAATAGGCTGGATATTTTACATTACAAAGTGGTCAAGGTTTGTTGCTCAGTAAAACATGCAAAACCTTCCCTTGTCTTCCACCTAGGAGTATCATTTGAAATGTTAATGACAGTTGTCAGTGCATAAAACCAATGATGCGTTCTTTAGAAATCAAGACTTGATAGTCGAAAAATGTAATACTCGTCAGTGCTGAAAAAAAGGTTTTTTAAATAAAATTGTGACCTTAAAATCGAAAGTCAAATCGAATGGTGGATTTGGAGAATCCTGACGCACTGCTTGGATTACTTCCTAGGTTTGGAAGTCAAACCCTGGGGAGATTCAAACAAACACTAAGATTTCTTTGCAAAACTATTAGACCTACTGTATGCCAAGGTGCCAAACAAAAACAAAGCCAGTGGTGTTCAGTGAATACACAATAAGAAAGGGTTTGGAGTGTGCTGATGATAGGAGAAAAACGAGAAAGAAGCAATGACACTGACATAGTGGGCAAGTGTATGATGAGTTCTTTTTATTGCAGTGCAGTTTTTTGGTTATACAGCCCATATGCTCCCTTCACACCCCTGCTTCTCCTTCCTACCCCTCATATAAAGTTTTCATCCCTTCTCTTAGTCATATTCGTCTTCCTCCACTGCTTCTGTTAACTCCAACTCCTCTTCCTTCCGCTCTCCCTCGTCCTCCTCCTCTTCTATCTCTCACTTTCAGCACCTCTATTTTATCCTACTTATTTTTTTTCCCACTCTCGTCTCCTCCTCCCAGTTAGTTTATTGCTCAGGGAAGGTGAGGGAGATATCTAGCCCCAACAGGTGGCCCTCCCTCTGTGCTCAACTCCCTCCCATCACCACAACAACTGTCTGACGGTTGGCTTATTACATCCTGAAATGTTTACTGTAGGAGAGCTGTCTCGGCCTATAGCTTTGCAGTGTTTTCTGTCGTGCTGTGCTGAATTACTTCCCCCGTCACTCACACACAACTCTGGTTGGAGTTTCTGTCTTCATTTGTCCTCCTCCGTTTCCTATCCACTGCTTCCCTCTTCTTATATTTCCTTCTACTTGTGTGACTGTGTTAACATTCACTGCACGCTGCCATTTTAGACCACAAGTTTGAAACCATTTGTTATTCTTGAGTGAAATCACTCATTTTATGGTGTGTAATCTACAGCACCCTGATATCCAGTGTACCCATCGGATTTAAAATAGATTCATCTCAGCAGGAGCACATTTTTACCGTGGTCTAAATTGCCTCAGTTCTCATGTACATAAGTGGAGTTTCATATTCAGTCTCCTACTGGGAATCCATTGCAAGTTTTGATGAATGTCATCAGCGTACAGCGCCACTCTACTCCCTGAAGATGGTTTGCACAGTGCAACAACTTAGCGCACGATGTGGACCCCTGCACTCAATTTTTTTCCTATGGACGAGCACTGAACCGCTTTTTCACTCCACTGGGCATAAGGTAAAAATAAGAAAATTGAAAGGAGGGAGTGTGTCCTGTGTTCCCTGTGGGTTCTCTTTCAAAAGTCTTCATCTCTAGAGATACATCCCTCCTTTTCATCACTGACAAAAGCAATGTTCTCGAGTCATCCCCATGAATCCTATCCTTAAATGAAACATCTTTGCCAATTTTTCTCCCTTCTCGCTAACACAGACTTTGGTTGTTCCCTGTTGACTTTCACACCGACAGAACATAAGGGAATAATGTCAGCTTAGGTAAAATTCTGTGTCTTCATGGCCTTATCAGGTCTCCCTCCAGGGGTCAGATTCAGCTCTATAATTGTAAACCCTGAAGTCAGGACAGCAAAGTCCTCCAAACTTGCCTGTACTACTACTCCCTCCAGAGGAGGAATCAGGACCACTTCAAAGATCTGTTTTCACTTTTCAGCAAGCACACCTCCACTGTAGAGGAAAGGAGAGGAGTCAAACCACCAACACAGACTGCCTCAGGACTCTGCTCTCACTAGCAGCATTCAGCAATTTTCCTGAGCTCTCAAAGCGTATAACTACCAACAAGACAATATATGTTTAAAACTTAAGTATGAGTAAGGATCTCCAAAGCTGTCAGTTACACTGGTTGGCCAATTACTGAGGTATGTTGCATATTTAGTGGATATAGTAATAATGCCTCAGAACTCCTTAAAAGATCAGAGTAAACTCTGCTGTGCAGCTTCCTTTTGTCTGACTGATACAGGGTGATGCAGATGTTATGAAATGCAGATTACATGTAGAGATATGTGCCTGCAGTTGATATGCTTTATCACTTCACACAACCCTTAACATAAAATTTCAGCAATTATTCATCACATTAATTAGCTACACACTTGACTCCATACACAACTTGTTCCTGCTACTAATGAGACGTATTCTGTCAGACGTTAACTGAGGCGCAAATTGAGTTTTGAAGATTCATTGGTCTGGAATAACTCCTAACATTAGTTTGGTGTCCTTTCTGATGCCCCCTGAAAATGTAACAACCCACGCACTCTAATAAAGTAGAAGAGAAGAAAACTCAGTGATGTGGCCCATTACAGGTAGTTAAGGGGCTCTGAGATTATTCAAGGGCTCTGTCCCAAACAAGAGAGGGTGAGACAGGGTATCATTAATCTGACAACAAATCAGTTTTGGAGCCCATTAACTCAGTGGGACATAACAGTTGAAACTAAAAGGTGCTATTCAACATGAAAGTTGAATAGTGACATACTGTAGACAGGCACTAGGTATCATGCCTGTGAAGCCAGAAACTCTGTCTCACCATCAGTTTACGTAATCATTATCTTTTAATGGTCTTTTAATGTCTCTTGGTGTGGTATTTTTACGTGATGTTGTTTCGGGGGAAAATAAATAGAGAGTAATTTATCTCTGCTGCTCTTCGAACTCAAGATACAGAATATATAGGAGTCACGCACTTTTGTGTGCTCTGGCATTATTCCTTTCAATGACAGAACACGTCCAACGGGGAACACACAGACACCACACAGTTTATCATGTACTGTAGGGGTAGGACAGTAGGTGTTACCAGCATTCGGGGTATAAAACTCAATCATTATCTTGCCTGTGGGGACGGGGTCAGTCTAGGACAAGCTAACAGATGTCAGATCAATATGGGAGCATGAATACATTTAACACCTAATTCATTCAAATGAATGGCTGATGCAAAATGCGTCTATTCTGGAAGAATATCATCTGTCATCTGTTATATGGGTGTCTTCACAGCCATTTGTCATTGTTGAAATCCTGAGTGAGTGACAGAACAAAATTCAGAGCATTTCCTTGAAACAAACTGTACAACAAAACAGAGGGGTGACCGTTCAGAAGCTCAAGGTTAAAAAAATACTTGTTTAAAAATAGATTATTTATTAAATTATTTATTCTAATAATTTAGATCCATCTGGATATGGCCATGGAGTTTTAGGAAAACAGGATTTGTTTTAGAGTTTGACACCAAAAATGGCTATTACTATGTTGCTCCCATTGGCACTTTGAAAGAAGTAAAGTTGTGTGTGTACTGTTATGATGTGAACTGTCTTAACTACAGTGGACAGTCACTCATTTTCACATTAGGAGATGTACACATTTGCTGAAAGGTCAGTTTTGAAACCAGAGTACACTATCAAATTTTAGAAAAACTGGCAGGCTGTAAATGAGATCTCCAAGGGCCACATGTTGTTTGACAGGGCCAATTATAGAAGATTTGCCTCTGTTGTGTATAAGCACCCAATTATTGATGGTGTTACATAAATCTGTTATAAAGTTTCATGCCTTTAAGTCATTAGTCACCCACCCCTTTGATCAATCAATGAGAAAAGTTCACTCATTCTTTGTCCTTACAAAGTTTGTGCGGATCATGACATTAGAAGATAATCCGACAAACAAACAGACCGAAAGGGATGAAAACACAACCCCATTAAACAGTTTCTTTATGCATTTCACTAATATGACCTCACTGTGGAAATCAGGGCAAATGCAATCCGCTTTCAATCAAATGTATAAGGAGAGGACATGGTGACACAGCTTTGAACTTGCACTTTCAAGTACACCAGAGGGTTATTCAAATTAATCTGCAAGAGGGACAGGGAAGGTGGGGAGAGAGACGTAAAGATCAGAGAAACAGAGTGTGTGTGGCCTATAAAAGACTGATATTTCCTTTTTCACACAGACGGAAATCGTTTGGAGACCGTACAAAAATATACACAACCCTCAATTTGATCGGTCTGCGCCTTTTCTCTTCCTCAGACATTTTGACTAATCAAACAAAAGCCACGCTCTAAAGAGTGGTGTCGTAAGACGACTTTCACTCTTCAGAGCAAAGAAAACTCAATTTGTCTAATTAGACGAATAGACACAAACAATGAGTGTGCAAAGGCAAGACTGAAAGAGAAGTGTGCTAAAAGGAAAACAAGGTGTTTGGGTGTATGTGAGCTTGAATTGTTGAATGTGTGTGATTGCATGAGCGCACCACTTGGGATATGTGTGCTACCTAAAAGAAGTTAATGAACAAACAACAGCTGCTTCCATCACTGAGGAACCAGGAGCACGAGGAGTGGGAGGAAAATGAGAGAGATGAGGAGAAAAGGAAAGAAGCACTGCTTGTGCTCATTTGGGGGCTCTGCGGTGTCTACCATTGCTCAGTACCTCAAATGAAGACGAGAGAGGGTAGGTAAGGTGAGAACAGTGGCAAACACACACAGACTGGGCCAGCCCCGTGGAGGCTACGCAGCACACTTCTCAAACAGCACTGAAGGAGGCACAAATGTTATGTAAGTGTGCCTTGAGACTTCAAAGTCACATATTGCTGCAAATACACATGTTTAACATCTTTCTACATGCGTCAGATATCTGTGAGTCATGCTGGGTCATAACATGAGCCAATGACATGACAAAATGAGACTGGCCATGTGACATTTTAATTAGTTATTTATTGAGTTGGTTACAAATGTGCAAAATCACAAACCAGAGAATTTGTAAATCTATAAATTATAAATAAAATGATCATAAGATAAACTTGTAAAGGAGAGACAGATATTGTATCTAATGAATCCAAAAAAACAGCTGACTTATTGCCAATTCACTGTCCTCAAATTTGTTTTTATTGAAAAATATAAGATTAACATGTTTCATATTTCCATTTTTGACCATTACTAATGACTTTAGGCCAAAGTTCTTGTTCAGTTTACCAGAAGCAGGAAACATTTCATTAATAGATGCACCAGCAGGAACTTTCAGATCGTTACTGCATCTGACCTAAGTACTGATTTTGTGTTATTGCTCACATCTTGCGAGTGTTGATAAAAATAATATTTACCGGTCATTACTGAAACCAGACAGACAAATACAAATGACTAGACATTTGGGATTGAGAGCAGATTGGGATTTTTATTATTCTTAATTTCCTAAATCCTTCATCAAATATATATTCACTTCATATATAAAATGTCAACAAATGTTTCCATGGACTTGTAACCGTAGAAACGGTTTTCAACCATTTTTTGCCCATCGGCTTTACCTGTTTTTGCAAACTGTCTTCACATTAATGCAGTCACGTCTTGCATTAACAAGCAGGAACAAGCTGTACAGCTCTGTTACCGAGCAACCCAACTCACTGTCAATGAGAGTTTCCACTCACTTTCCCTCTTTCCAAGCGCCTCACACAAGACGATTTTGTTTGTGACACAGTTATTTTTCTTGGGAGTTGGAGGACCAAAACAGGATTAAGATGTGAGTAAATGTTGGATTTGTACTCCATAAACAGTAATCAAAATAAATAAATGAATAAGAACACCAAGTTCAAAGTATTTCCCAACATAATAAGAAATTGGCAGGTTATTATTTTGCATCAGGGAATGTCTACTTTCAGCAAGACCCAACAGTCAGAGTTGAATTTTCTACTCCATTATTAAAAGATGTTTAAGATTTGTCATAATTTGAGCTTGTTGCTATGCAGTTAAATTACATAAGGATTAAGACAAACAGATAAAAAGTGATAAACACAGAAAAGAGGGTGCTGATATCAGTGTTCCCTCAGATGTTCTTTTTATGATGAGTATTCATAAGACACACATGCATGGATGCATCACACTCACACACATATTTATACTGTCTTCTTTTTAATCTGTAAATGGTGCCTTTGATCTGCCTCGATGAGGAAACGCATATTCAAAAGCAGCAAGAGCGAGAGATGAAAGGCCTGTCCATTTATAGTGAACTAAAGCGATCCGTAAAATATGCAGTTGTTCATAAACACTTGTACACATTAGTGTGATGCGCTGCGAGAAAGTCCATATGCCAACATATTTACGGCAACACAGAGGTAAGAAATCGTAACAGATACATAAATTAATCCTGTTAATCATTCAACTAGAGAGAAGGCATAGTCTGACACATCATTAAAACAGAAACTAGGAGACATGCTAACTAATTGAACTGTCTTTATGAAACTTTCCAATACTTACTGACATGAGTAAAATAATATGGCATAACAGATCTGTCTAATATTTCACTATGTGTTCATATCACGAAGTTTGTGCTTGTCATTTCTTGTGGGGGGTGGGGGGGTAGATGTAGTTGAACGTAACCAAGGAGAGATAACAGAGTAACTGGAGGATTATAGTTGCTGTGACGATGAACAGTTTAGTATACAGTCAAATTTCTATATTGGCATGGCATCAATTGTATGCTGAATTTGAATGGACTGTTCTATGTTTAAATGGATTATGTGGATTATTTGTTAGCTTGTCATCAATTTCATGGTGTGTTTCAAAAGCTTGTCGAATCATTGAGGCTTTTGCTATTACAGCTGTAACATGGAAATGCTTTAAATAGAGCAAAAAGCTGACTTCTCAATGACAACTGAAACAGTCCTGTTTTCAAAGGGTATTTTGTATTCGGTAATCCCAAAGTGATGTCAAGAAAGCACGTTACATAAAATAAAAGTCGTTTTACTACTTATTTCTGCTATGTTTGGCATATAAAAATTAACAGTTACCAATCACAGTTTGACTACTTTATGGATCAAGAAATTTTGTCAACCAGGTTTCACTCATTTACCTGCAGTTTTCATTTACCCGACCTCACCCAAAACTGGTGTTCTTACGATTTTGCTGCCTTGTCAAAAAATGCTACCTTATGAGATGTACAACTCTGACAGTATTATGACAACTTTATTTACGTTTTTTGATTACAAACAGGGGTAAATCTAAGAATGTAAGTATATGGTGAGCATATTTTGATACTCCATTATAAAATATTTATTTAACGTAAGATCTAAGGGTTAGCATATTTCAATAGAGCAATATCCCCTATCAAATAATCACTATGCAATTCTGTCTGCCACCCGGAAATTAAGGTCCGACTTACAGCACAAGGCATTCTTTGTAGTTGATCACTAAGTAACAACACCAGCCTACTTATCAATACTACCGGATGTTTTATTCTGCGTTACAGAGCACTGAAATCGGATTTTCAAATTGGGATTCTTACGATTGTTTCTTGCTTTGGACTGTAGCTACGCCAGCCAACGCTAATAAATCTAATTTACTGTTATAAACAAGGAGTTGATAAGCAGACAGATGGTTGATTTAAAAAAGCTATCCAGTTGTCTCTGCAACAGTGGCAAAAAAACAATAATATCACTTGGAAAAGCACTTAGAAGCCACTTTGAATAACTGAAGGGCTGCCTCTAGCATCCAGGCGACATTATCTGAGACAGTAGCCATGTCACATGCATTTTTTACAGCCATGTGAACACAGACTCTGCAGGCACAGCGATCAGCTCGCAATGTGCTCTGGTGAAGGGGCGCACTTGATAAGTTTATCAAACAACTATAACAGGCTGCGCCCATTCTCAGGTGGCAGGCAACTAGTAGGGCTTCCTTTGGTTGTTGATAAACTGTTGATAAATTGATGAAGTGCACACCTTCACCTGAGCACATAGGGTACGGAGTTAGGGTAAACTCTGTGCCTCCCAGACACATTAAATCGCACTAAATTACTCATAGAAAATGAGAACCCTGCAAGTTTTCCCTTTGAAACAAGCGGCAAAAGTTGTAGCGTGACGTGTTTGAGTTAATTTGCCTTATTTGACATCTCGAGTCCTGCAATGTGACCATTGCACATGCACATATCGCGATGTCGAGACTGAAACGATATATCATGTAGCATTACACTAGAACCATACTGCTAGTGTGGTTAAAAACATAAAATAAAATTAAACTGTTCGACTAGTGGGTACTCTCCAGGCATGTGCTCATCTAATGAATGCTCCTTCCAACGGGAAAAACACTCTAAATTAAATAACCTTTCATGTCACACGTCATTTCTAACGTCATAATAAGCTCTTTAATGTAGAACATATTAAGAAATGCATCCAAATGCTTAATGTAGATCCTTTTAAAGGGCAGTAAGATCAATCTAGGGTAAGTGCGAGATGACCGCTAACATCCATTTTGATGCCTGTGATTTGCATCTATTTAGTGCTTGTGGGTATGAGTGGTGTCAGCAGCTGCTCACCTTTTGACACCCAATTAACCCTCCTCTAACCCGCTGTACTTTGGCAGCAGTATTAAGCAGAAGAAAAGAGAAGCGCACAACTGATTGAAACTGAAAAAACTTTCATTTTTGTTTGTTGACTTGACAGATTCAGTAGTCTCCAAAAGAAGGCTGGAGACAACAGAGGCGAGCCGTCAGCACAATGGGAACTTTATAGAGTCTACACACATATACTGTAAATCAGAATGAAAACAACAACAAAGTGAAAGTATAAACAACTGAGGCTGCAGTGGCTGCAGTAGAAATTTAAAATTAATTTTATCACACACATCAGTGAGGTAGAAGGTAGAGAGAGTGAGACAGGCAGAAAGACTGAGTAATATGAGGTGATTAGTCATCTGTGGGAGGTCTGTTAAAATATCTTCCCACAATCCACTATTGTTGAGCAAATAAAGGTGTTTAAATCCACTTCACATGGAATAGAGTCATAACATGACATGTAAATTAAAACTCAAGACATACTGGTTCTGTAGAACCTGTTATTGCAATAAAATAAGTTTATCCATATTGCTCAGCAGTACACGTTGTCCTAAATATACTGTATAAACCATAAAGGGTCAGTGTGTTTTACATGGTTGGCACACCATTTCTTGCCGTTGAAACAGCACAGCTCCTTGTGCAACTTTGTACTGTATATTAGCATATGCATGTTTCTGACTGGAAATGCTTAAAAAAATAATAATACAGTTCCCCTTTTTAATGAAGCCTGAACTGCTGAGCCGTCCTCCCTGGTGATAGCAGCCTCTGTAATTGAACCTAGTATGTGGCTGAGATCCTATTTTTTCCAGTCTAAAAATAATAAAATAATAACATGCTTTGAAGAATCCAGGACATCTCGGTGATAGATGTTTACCATCACGAATCTTACAAACACACACTTTCTAAAAATGTTATTCACTGTGTGATGGTCTTAACCTGAGTAGACCTAAAGCAGAAAGAACAAAAGAAAAATAGATAAACAACAACTGAGTTACCACTGATGTTAAGGCTTCTGCACTTAAAAATCTGATTGAGTGAAACTTCAAAAAATAACATTACTGGATTATATCTTTATAACCAAATTTAAAGTTCCAACTCTGCACTTATTTTTCCCATTATTCACCCCCCCACCAGCATGACTGTCATCAGACCCACTTGGAGTCTGACAGCAGGATGTGATTTAAGCCTCATGCCTCTCTGTTAGTCCACTTAACCCTGACTGGGAGGGTTGTGATGCAGTAATTGGCTTGACTTAAAGCCCGATCTCTAAATCACGTTGCAAGCGAACTCACAGCCACGTATATCATCTAATTCATTTTACTCCACTTGACCAATTCTTTCTGATCCAGCACTTCATAGACACATTAGGATGCTCCAAGGTTTCAAAATCAACACCAATAGCAGCCCATGCTGAGAGCTCTTTTTCTATCACATAGAAACAAGTAAATGTACTAAATGTAAGGGTCGAGAGTAATGGTCAGCATTACAGAGCTTCTCTTCCAGGACAGCCAGTATTGATTCAAACTCAAATACGTGCTGTAAAAGCCTTAAAACAAGTGAGGCTCATCTCTCTCTACTCGTTTACTCGTTTTTACAGTTTTTACATATAGCTGTCTTGCGGAGCCAAAAATATACACTGAAAGGGAACTAACTGTTCTGTGCTAAAACTGTGTGCAATGCAATCATTAGTCTAACTAATGCCGGCTAGGTTGACTTTTAGAGTCTCTACCATCAGTCTATGCAAATTAAGCAAGAACTGCTGACTCTTTAATGTTGACAGGCATACAGGAAAAAGAGACTATTAGCAATGCATGCTAGTTAGTTATGACCTCCAAACCGCTTGGCACAAGAGACAAGGACATGGCCCAGGATAAAAGCAAAGTATGAAAATTAATTGATAGAAGCAGAAGAAAGACCTTCACAGGGAAAAGGCAAACAGAAATGATCTGATGTGACCCATTACTTTCCACAAGGGTTTTTTTCCTACTTATCTAAAACACAAAACTATTTTGTAGTTGTTGATGTTTAGGTTTATTTATTCAAACTTAATTTATGTGCAGCAACTATTTGAACAAAATGAGGGAAAGGGAGACATAAAAGGTGAAGTAAATAAGGTGACTCTTGATGGATTCAGTGTGGAAGATAAGGATGTAAAGTTGTTAGCAAATTTTAAAAAGATACAGCTTGGGATATTGTTGCCTTGGCTGCGGGAGCACAATGTCAGTACAGTTTAATTTTGCCTCCATGTAGTGCGTTTTACTCAGATGACCCCTTCATTGTGCAAAAATGTGTCTTTGGCCCTGCTGTGACTGAAAAATGTACAAGGTACATCCTTGTGGTCAAAGGAAGGCTGATTTTCATATTGCAGCACTGAGGTGCAGAAACAAGACATATGCCAGTCTCATGTCTGAAGGCATAACATCTGTTCCAGTTATTCGAATTGCCTGGGGCAGTGCTATATAAAAACCACTGAGAACAACGAAAGCTGGAGATTGCATGTATTTTGTAGAAAAGATGTTGAGTAATGGTTGATTGGTTTTGATCTTATAAACTACTGTGAAACAAATTCAAGGCCATACTGTTTTAAAACTGTTTTATGCTGACATGTTAATGTTTTACTTCCATTTAAACTGATCTAACAGATGTATTTTGCATAAAAGGATTGGGATACACATTATCAAACAGAAGAGTGAGGAAGTATATTTTTTGTTGTTTTTTGTTATGTACTTCAAAATGTAGTTTCTCTAAAATTAAGTTTTGCAGCTTTTGGATAGATCAAGGAACACGCAGTAAGTTCATAGACCGGTTTGAGAATGTAGAGTCCAGTGGATTTGAGTCAAAACTTAAATATACATGTATCACATTTCTATACCTCATATAAAGTGCTTCAGAAATGTTTACTATATCAATTCTTAAATGGATGTCCTCATAGTCTTTCAGTTAGATAATAAATCTGAATAATGAAAATGTCAGATTTTCAAGAATTACCTGCATTGTTTGTAGCTCAATGGCAATGTACATCTAATATTATTCAAACTAGCAATAGTTTGTTTTCTGATTCATATATCAGATAATTTTCTAAATACACAGAAGAGCAAGCAGGTGATCCTTCAAGTTCGCAAGTTACCTGCCAACAGAAATATGCAGCACATAATATTATCATAAAGGCCATCCCACAAAACTAGACTGCATCAATAAAACAAAATGCCACAGAAAAACATCATGACAAACATTCTTACTCGACTCAACCTTCAACATCAATAAAAAAAAGAGTCAGATACCACCGGCTGAAATGAAAAATAATATCAAATCAATTCAGATTTTTTCACATTGATACAATAATTACAACAACAATCCACTACTGAGTGAGGGGAATGATGAGGAGCAGGAAGGACAGTCATAAAGTAAAGACAGCCAAGTTAAGAAAAAGGAATAAAACTATAATATGTAGCAGGAATTGATCTTTTCTGTACTGTAGGTCTGTATACAGTCTGTAAATGTACTTTGTACATTCTGTCACAGGAATGGAGCTACAACGAGCCAACAGTGAGTCACCCTGCTTTATAAGCCAAAAAAACTATGACACATAGCATCTTTAGTAAACCAAAATCAGCTAAACTCTAAAATAAAAGAAAGTTTACCGAAATAGTGATTTTCTTTCACAAACATATTGCTACAAATGGGTCTATTTAGAGAGATCAAAGTAACACTGGACCATGAAAATTTGGCTAAATATACAAATCAGCTTTCCTCAGGCTGAGTTTCTTGTTTGTGCCGGCAATATTGCTATGGGTGTTTCTTTATTTCCAAATTAATTTTCCATGTAATATGAAGCAATGTGCAATTTTTTGATACATGCACCCATGAAGATGAAAACATCTGAGATGTTGCTGACAGCATTTAAATCACACTTGTAAAAAATATTTAATTACAAGAGTTTCCACAGAATACACATTATATCACTGAGTCACAGCCTCCTTATAGACAGAAAATAAACATAAAATCCAATTAATATGCATGTGTTGGCTTCTTAGACAAAGTACAAGCGTTTATATTTTTTAAAATGTAGTTAGTCCTTGTTGTAGTGTCCTTATCATCTTAGTACATATCTCACCAAAATAAGCAAAAAGACACAACACAACTGCAGAAAGCTATTTAAGCGAATGATGTCCAGAATATAATTGCTGTTTAAGTCATTCCAGTATATCATGGCCTAAAACAACTTAATCATTATAAAGGAAGCAGCCACTTATAAATGTCAGTCACACATTAGCAAGGCACTCAGTACAGTCAGTGAAGGGAGGGAGGTAGCGGCAGAAAAGAGAAGAACGATGGAAATAGAGAGTTAGAGACAGAGTGTATGTGACGTCATAACTGTGCAGCCAATCAGCATTAGATTCAGAAACACCAGTCAGCACCTCCAGTGTTAAAGCCATTTATCAATCTAGTCTGCTCTGTGACAAACTGGAAAGAGTGGCACAGCTGCTGTGTGTGCACGCCTCAATGTGTGTGTGCGAGTGCATGTGTGTTAGTTAATTAAAGTATACTAGTGAACTGAGCAATTAGGTGATGAGTGACATGTCTACGAAAAGGTTGGAGACCTAAATTGATTTACCACCTGCTTAAGGCCCAGGCCTGTCAGTGCAAGTGTATAAACAGAAACAGGTGGGCTTAGAAAGAGGAAAAAGTATAATCTTATACCACCAATGTTTAAATCACTGGGGCGCATCAGGGCATGTAGAAAAAAACTTTGAAGAAAAATGAAAAAAGTAGACAGAGATGAAATAGAGAAAAACTGCACTACCACCAATGATTACTTTCTACTGAAATTGGAGAATAGAAGTGAATAAAACCCACAATAGCCGGGGAAACTGAGTCATACCACAGATACAGCCTGAGGCCATCTTCCATTATAGTGACTATTTGTATCCTCCAATTCAGTACCTTAATACATGCAGCTTCCAGAAGCAATTCAGCAACATAGCACATCAGCCCAATATCCTTCATACTACTGGGAATATAAAACTCTGAGGTTTGGAAGCCATCCAATCAGACTTACAACTGTTTTATATGATGAAATGGCATTGTGGCAGCAATATAGCCTGCAATGCCCAAGAGAGCTTTGGCTGGACATTACGATTCAGTGTGAATTCACATCAGAGTACTAAGTGCATTACATCTTGCTCAGCTAATAACTCTCTTGCATTATTATATTTTAATATAATAATGCAGCGCAGCAACACACACACACACACACATATACATATATATGTATATACACATATATACATACACACACACACACACACACACACACACACACACACACACACCAATGGAGGCCAGTGGTAAGTGTTTTCTTACTTTGGAACTTCTGACAGCCTCACACTGTCTTGTTTCTTAAAATAAATCAAAGATGATACCTGCAGAAATGGTTAGCAGGTGAGTTTTTGAGAACAAATACTGAAGCCAGATACAATTACTCTAATGCATACCATTTAGCACAAGCCAGTTTCATAATAATTGAATGCATTATAATATCTGTAGAAGAAATTTGAAGGGCTCGGAACGAACAATGAACAGCCTGTTGAAGCCAGACAATAAATGTGCATGAATGCTATCTCCTCTGTTTACAAACACTTTACTGGCAGTCTGGCCTTTTCAGTTTCGTTTGATTGACATTCGTCAGGTCACTTGCTTGCTGAGCTTTCTGGACCCTGTTTCCTGCCTTGCAGGTATTTCTGATTAGCCTCTGTCTCTGCTACTGTGGACTAGTTGGGATTGTAATTATAACAACAACAAAAAAAGGAATAAAGTTTAATTTTGCTTTTAAAATTTTTCTTACTTTAACCTTACCTCGAAATCACTCAAGTGCAGTGACGTTACGTTGCTTACGGTTTATGTTGTTGTCCATGCGTAGGTGTTATTGTGTCATAAAAACAGTTATGACAACAATATGCTAAGGAACATGAGGACATGATCCCTGAAAGGACTGGTAAAAGAGTTCATTTGGTTCATGTAGCAGTGGTGAGGTGATGAGGGGTACAACTTGTGTCAGGATTGTTCTGTGTGGTCAGCCTTTGTACTCATTTGCTGTTATGAAACTGCAACCTTTATGCAAACTGGCTCTGGCACTTCTTCAGCTGTGACCAAACTACCAAAGTATATCTCTGCCTCATGTGAAGGGTAAGATGACATTTCTTGTCCCTTCATTATTTTTCCTTTTCATTTCCTCTCGCCTGTCCGCTCGCTGGTCCTTTTTCTCTTTCAACAGGCTGCCAGTGACACTGTCATGGCAACCAGCATTTGCAGTTCATGCGTGCTAGCTGTAGTATTGTATCCCTTACAAAATGAAGCCCACGCCTTGTTAATGCTGTCACTCTTGTCATACAAACAAGATATCTTAAGTATTGCTATGGAAAGGTACAGACCAACTCTTTGGAGTGAGTTACAAGAGTCTCAAGGAAAGGAATTTGGATTTTGTTCTCAAGTCAAATAAGATGGAGCATGTGGTCAACAATAAGAAGTGTCTATAGGCATATGGATTTCAAACCAGACTGTCATAGTGGAGCGGTACCTGAGCTTAAAAGCACTGCCAAAACAGGAGTGAAATTGGAGAAAAATTAAGAGAGCAGACTCAGAGACGAGTGCACGCATGATCGGAATTGCACTAGCCAATCTGTTCCCTCTTTAACAAATCCATGCTGACTTGCTGACTTGCAGATTGAGCCACTCAGAATTTGTTTTGTGCTCTCTTAAATATTTTGTCACCAATATACTTCCATATTACAGGCTGTTGATTTACATTCAAACTCCTTAACCAAAGTCAAAAGTTTAAGTTGTAATGGAAGCAAACATTGCAGATACAAGCAGCCGAAATGGATTTCCTTCACTCGGGTGAGGAGCTTACCTATACAGAAAGAGTACAAGTGCTGAAAAGAGCCAGCTGAGCACC
Source organism: Lateolabrax maculatus (assembly GCA_031216445.1). Taxonomy (NCBI): domain Eukaryota; kingdom Metazoa; phylum Chordata; class Actinopteri; order Acropomatiformes; family Lateolabracidae; genus Lateolabrax; species Lateolabrax maculatus. The sequence continues at coordinate 9,902,263 of CM062212.1, read as the reverse complement.
TATTTGTGCAAGTCTTTCAGTGTGGACTTCCAACTGGGAGGAGACCTGAGGCAAACCCAGAACATGTTGGGAGGATTAAATAAAGAAGCCCATCTGGCCTGGGAAGAGCTCAGGGTAGCCCAGGAGGAGGTGAAGGACATGGTTGGGAGAGACACTGGAGCCAATGCACTTTGTTTGCTGCCATGGGTGGATGGATGGATGGATGGATGGATGGATGAATGCTTTTACATGAACAGATATTTAAGAAAACACTGGGGAAGTTAGTAAAGCTGTGAAATGAAGCTGGTGGATAAGATGGACAGAAAAAATGATAAAACTTCAACTGATAGTCACACAAAAGATGTAAAGACCAAAAATATAATCAACTAGATTCCCAAAGCATGTACTTCCAGATATGGCTTTCCTATTTTTTGGATGTTTGTTAGCACTGCACTACTTGAATATAGCTTGCACATCGTGCCAAATGTGTGTATTTTTTTCTTGGGGATCTGATAAAGTTCATGCTTTTGTAAGTGGTACTCTTCTTTCTTTGAAAAGTGTGGCTATCACTGCTCATTTTACCATAACTCTTACATTATTTTTATTCTGAACAAAACACTGTTACTCTGCAAATGTAACACTTGACCTTGTGTGTGCAGACACTGAGAGTTAGCAACCTTTAAGCTTTTAAGAATTTGACATATCTTGACTGCTAAAGTTCCTGACAATCTAGGAGAATTTAAAAGCAGGGAAAATGTCAAAGCATATTGCTTGCAAGAAATATATCTGCAACATGAATATATGCCGTCACTTTGTCAAATTATCCAGTTCACACTAATTTTAACAAACATACAATTCATTTGAATTAATTTGGATGCAACCCATGTTGCCTCATCCTAAACAATGTTGTATAATTGACATATTGTCTCACTCAAGTGCCAACCCACAATTACTTTAAGACATTTTACAACATGCAGACAGCAAAAGTTTTATCTACAATTTTTACATCTGAGGGGTCGAATCCAAAATACTTGTACTGTTCACTACTGAGAGCAAAAAAGGTATGTGATGGGTCGTACAGACAATTTTCACGTTTTATGTAAACTAAAAGAAGCACTAAAATCCAATATAGGATGTAAGATGTGTGTCCTATTTGTCTAGTTTAGTGCTATATCTTGGTATTAATTTGGAGTCACGCTGTCATATTACATGGAAGCTATTGCAGAAAAATTATAAACTTTCAATAAAATTATTTATAAAAAATAGAAGAAGCACTGAAATCCATTATAAAGAGGTGTGTCCTGTGTGGCCTGTGTGGCCTGTGTGAAATCGAAGGTTATCCACGGGAGATAACTAACGATTAATTTCATTACACACAACAAAATTACTTTTCCTAAATTTTCAAGGATTTTACTAATTCCATGACTTTTTCAGGCCTGGAAAATAAGATTTCCATGACTTTTCCAGGTTTTCCATGACCGTGGGCACCCTGTAATATACAGGCACAAAGGTTGGGGTTAAAGGGTAGGTCGTTAATTTAGTCAAGTGCAGTAAAAGTAGTGAGTGTGAGTGAGTGTGTGTTTTATGACCCACATCTCCTCTTTGAGCTGGGTACTGTATCTCTGCGTGAGAGGGGACATTTAGCAGTGGGGTGTAAGGCCACCCAAACTGAGTTATGACCACACACACAGACAGTACGGAGTGAAACTAGACAGTCAGACACTGGTGATGTCAGAAGGAAGGTCAACAGGAGGAAGGAGAGCGCCAGATGGATCGAGAGTGCTCGTCGATTGGCTTGTCAATCATTTTGTTGCCATGGCATCGCCTGGCAGGGCGGGGCCTAAAACAGGCTATAAATAGAGCAAGGCAGGATGGAAAGAGGACAGAGGACAATTATGATACATCAGCCAGGGGCTGAGGTGTGTTTCCTGAGTGTTGGTGTGTGTTCCTGAGAGTTTGGGTGTGTGTCTGTGTGTTTGTCTGTGTGTGTATTTTTCCCAGAGTGGTTAGTGGTAATTAATGGTCTCTCCCCGGGATGGAAAACATCAATCCAAAATTAAATCTTGATGAACTACCGCAAATTGACAAACCTGAGGGCAAACAGAATACACACACAAAATGTGTAGCTCTGTCTTTGTGAGGACCAAAAACGCCTTTTCACCAAAACCCTTTTGTTCAAACCATAATCCCTAGAGTTAACCATAACCTTCATCCACTTGTTAAATGGGGACCCCACGCCCAGAAAAAAGTTCACATTTCATTTCAAATTATTTCAATTTGGAGGCTTCCCTTGATTTGACTATTGCTGTGAGATCACTGAGTGCTCACAAAAACAGAACATACATGCAGACAAACTAACCACAGACCACCTGAGCTCAGAGTAAGGTTCAGCAACGTGACTCGAACCAGACAGGTCCAGACAACGGGCCATGGGTCAGGTCTGGTTCCACAATTGTGCGCATCAATGCATGTCATGTGTTGCAAGTATATACGCAATGCCCACTGGGAAGCAGGAAGAGAGCATAGCCAATGCTGTTGACCAGAGGAGGGTGGCACTGAAACCATCTACGGTGGATTGATTCTCTACCTCCACAGCTGTTTGGTTCTGGTGGGCCACTGTGCCATATTATTATTGTTGGTCTGTAGCTGTTGTCAGATTTGTTATTTTTTTATTTGTGAGAAAACCTTTCCAAAGCAAGAAAATAACTTTATCTTTAAAGAAGAGAAAACAAATAAATAACCTTATATAGCCACACCCAAACTTTACCCAAGGCCAAATTCTCAAAACCTCATACATAAATCTCTGGTTTTACAAGTGAACAAATAGCATATTTTGTATTCAAAAAGCCCTGTCAATGTAAAGGAATGACCCATACACACACATTTTGGGCAACTGTCTCTACTGACTCAAGCATACAGGGATTTTCAAGGGCATTTCACAGTGAGTCTCAGAAAGATGATCTAATTACTGTCATTAGCAACATCTAATTTGAGCTTTAAAATTAAAAGACTAGCTCTGGCGCTAACTGTGCTAACCTATTTTAAGGTTTCAGAGAGCAGGAGAAAGAAATCAAAATTGGAAGAAAGAGACAGAAGGACAAGAAGAGAGAAAGAGAGAGAGAGCATGCTTAGTAGGCCATCAAAGAAAATTAATTTGGTTCTGGGTCATCATTTGGCCCTTTAACCTCATAAATAAACACACAGAGGCTATGAGAGGCAAAGGGGAATGCAATGTGTCTGGCCCTACAGCCCCTTCTCTACTCTTTCGGCCTCCACCCTCTCCACTAATTAACAATTGTTTTAATCCTCCTTTGATTCTGCAGACAATTGCAAAATTTGTGTGTGTGTTGCACACTGAGGGTCCCTCGCACCATTCACCAGATTAGTCGAGCAACTCTCCTCCAAATGTCGCCCACAGCGACCAAAGGTAATTGCTTTTTAATTAAGCCCCCGGTGCTAATCCCAATGATATTTAGCAGACACGAACTGGCACATACACACACATCCACGTGCACAGACACTGAAGAGGTGACAGAGACTAAAAGAGGGAGACATTCAACAAGACCTACCCGGCTGTAAACTGGACAAATGTGTAATAGGCTTTGTTGGTTTTTCTCTTTGTCCACGGTGGGAAGCAAGGCAGGCGTTTAAAATGAAGTCGTTCATGTACTGAAGCAATAAATGAATTTCCACCCCATGCCCAATCTGAGAATATCCTTTGGACTGAAAATGAGCACTTGGATCAATTCTGGACAGTTTGAGTGTATGTGTGAGTGTGTACGCGATTGTCTCCCCAGTGACCCTCTTATAAACCCTGCAAACCTAAAAGATAGAAAAAGCTATCGTATACTTCTATCGACCATCTATCTTTTGCTCCTCTGTCGGGCTCCCGTCTCTCGAACGTGTCATCCTCTTTCTTCCCATCTATTCTACCATTTGTCCATTCCAATTCTAACCTATTCTTGTCACAATATCCTTTTTTAATATTCTATTCTTTCACAAGGTCATGTTTCTATGTCTCTTTCCTTACCTCAGTTATTTTTTTTTTTTTGCCATCTTATTTTCTGTCATGACATGTTTTTCTTCCTCTTCTGCCTTTTGAGTCACTCTTCTTGCTTTCTTTTTAGGAAAGCCAAACTCATCTCCGGGGTGATGAGTGAAAAAAATGTCCCTCTTTTCAGACGTTAGGGTGATAACTATGAAATATGCTGAACCAATGAACACCAGCACTTGGAGGACTGTAGTAAATCTTATTTAATTCCTCGTTGCGTCTAACAGCTCTGAATTTCCTTTGATGTCTATGGTCCGATGTGTGGAGGTACCACTCAAATTGAGTTAAAGCTTATGTTGGACTGTCTTTCACAAACATTTTCATTGCTCACACTGATCCTCTCCTTGTCATCTCTGATCCCTCTCTCAACTTTCTTGAATATAACAAATTTGATGGAGCTGTCTCATGTCTAATCTTTTAACCACGTTGTGTGAAAAGGACATTTCTGATTTAATGTGTATTTCAAGTTTTACCAAAAGCTGCTCAGTGCAGAAACTACATGTCAACAGCAAGAAGTCCTTTGGGCAAAATTAAGATTTTAAACAAACTCTGCTATATATTTCTGTGAAGTGATTCTGACTACCTGTCATACTGATCAAACTCTTTTTCCCCCCAGTTTTACTCAGTTGTATTTCTACTGTGGTATTTTACTCTGGCTCTTCTTGCATGCTGTACCCTCTTGCAGATTACAGACTATATATAGCACGATTTATCTTTAATCTCCCTGTGATGTAACAGCGGAAACCCTTTTCAGTTGCTCTTTGTTTTTGCCGCGCCACAATATTTACCTCTAAGGGCATGCTCATTGCATCCTCATCCTTTAACCAATGCACACACACAGTCATTTCCTTCAGCCCTGTACCTTTTCCGTGGCAACATTTTCTTCTGTTCTACTTCTTCCTCTTTCATTCTCACCCCAACTACCTTAAGGTCCTGCTTTTCTTTCAACACCTTTCCTCCACTGACTGCCGCAAGTCAGGGGTCTTCCCATCACAGAAAACACATAAACTGAAAATGTAACTGCATTTCCTTATATTCAGATGACTCCTAATTAAGGTCTTGTCTGACAAATTGATGACATATTCCTAAATTTCGTCATAGGAAACATTTAAACAGAGTCTGCTAGGAAGGTTCTTTAGATGCAGCCAAACAAAAATGCACTATAGAATAAAAAAATAACATGCAGAAATTGTTAAGACAAATAACATATGACGTGTGAGTGGGTGTAGTTTCAGTGATGGAAATCGGCCCTCCAAGGATCTGACCCTGCATAATTAGATGTTGCAGTGTCAGAGAAAGCACTTGATCAATGTTTTAGCAGCATGTAATAATCTGCTTCATAAGCGTGGCATCAAGGCGGGCTCAAGTAGCATGTAAGCCATCTGTCAAGACTTGAGGAAAAGATGGGCCAAAGGTTTTAGGAGGATGGGAGGAAAAGAGGGAGAGCATGAATGATTTAATAGTGGCATGCGAAGAGCAGATGACGGCATAAATAGAAAGGGGGAGGATATGAGCCAGAGCATATGCTAACTTACTGGCTTACTGAGGGGTGGTATTAGGGAAATGGGTACTGAGGCAAGTGATAACAGAAGGAAGAGACGAAGACAGGTACAGTAAGAGAGAAGAGTGTGGCTTCATACTTCAAAAAAAGCTTGCCTACATAGTTCATTTAAAGTTTTTTTTTTACTTTTTGGTAGCCTAAAGCCTACGAGGTTGGTCAATTGATAAAAGAAATGCTTGTTTCTACAGAAAAGGCAACATACAGAAGCAGAATGAAAGCAAAACAAAGACATTCACTCAGATGTGAATAACAAATTTGAGGAGTGATAAATCACTGAAAATGTGCACTGAAATACAAAATCATTTGGGCACCACAGAAATAAAACATCAAAATACAGAGACAGATGTTATCTTCCAGAAAATGTGCCACTTCTTTTTAAAGATTTAATTACCCTTGACAGAAGAGGAAAAATGGCCAAAGGTAGAAGATCACAAAGAAGAAAGAATGAGTGTTAAAGTCCAAGTGGATACACAAAAGGGAAAGACGAATGAAGGCGAAAAGAGCAAAGAAGTAGCAGGAGGTAATTTTGAGAAAGCCAATATGATTTCTAGGTAAAATCTGCATAAAAATAATGGGGTCAATAATCTTCTGATCATTATATTGGCCTAATGCTATCGATTGTGTGTGTGTAAAGCTGATTGAGTGAGAGACACTATGTGTTTCAGTGAGGATTACACACTGTAATCAGTCCTCCCATCTGAAACTGATATATTTGTCAACACCACCAAGGTACACACACTCACATACACACCGGCAATATGGACTGTAAGTCAGCACTGTGTTTGTGTGCTTACCATAGATATTGGCAGGGTGGGACACAGGCGGGGTGCAGAGCTCAGGCCTTGTCCCCATAGATTGATTGTCAGGCCAAGAATAGAAGGAGCAGCACAGGAAAAATGATTGCACCCCTCATTTTATTTCCCCCACTTAGGTCACCCCCTGGATCGCACCCTGACTCGTTGTGGCGTACAGTGCGGGCGACAGCGAAGGGAGGATGAGAGGGAGCTGGAAGGTCAAAGACACTTCAAGCTGGCAACAAAAATCACTGCCTCATATCTCTCACTGCTTTCAGGTCAATGTGTCCCCTTTTCTCTCTCTTTCTGTTTTAGTCTCTAGAAATATCTTACACTTCTGATCATGAAGTCTAACAAATACAGAGAACTGTGACTTTAATTTATGCATATTAATTCAACCATAATTTCTCTTGGCCTCCTTTTCTCTCTTCCTTCCTGACCACAAACTGTTGTTTACCCTGACCATCACATGTTGAGGGTCTGGGTGCTTACAGAGCTTTACAGCTCCATAAAGTCTATCTGATGATAACCACACAGGCATTAGAAGGTTTAGCTTGCTGTTGGGACCTGCCTGAAAGCTGCTAATGGAAGTGTGCGCACAAAATCCATCGATAGAGTGCACAAAAACACAAACTCAACACACACATGCATTACTGGCTCAATAAATGGGTTTACTGGATGTGGATGTGGATACGGGAGAGACAAAGTGGGGAGAGAGAGGAGAGCTTGAAGGACTTTCTCTCCATTTATATTTGCATCTAATGACATAAAATGTAGTTTATTACATATTTCATCTAATCCCAGGATTGCATTTGTCAATCATATGGTGAGTTTCTCCTCATCTCCTAATCGAACAGTCACTTGCTGCAGTAAGAGCAATTGAGAGCAGGAGTGCAGCTTAACTCTGGGCTGTATCAGTGATTTAAGTGCTATTTCAAATCACCACTACTGCCAATAGGAAGTCCATCTGTGGTGATTTACATGTAATGTTGATTGGGAGCGGAATCCCGTCTTCATTTTCTTTTATTGACCCTGCTCTCTCCTAATACCGTCTTGATGAATTTAAATTATCTGCATTTATGAATCTGTTACCACATAGTTCTCCCACCAGTGACTCATCGCTCCGGCTAGCAGCGGAGTAAGTGAGTGTGTGTTGTGCCTGACTGAGTATATGCGTGCATGCGTGTATGTGTGTGTGTGTGTGTGTGTGTGTGTGTGTGTGTGTGTGTGTGTGTGTGTGTTTGTTTAAGTGCAAGAGAGAACAGAATGCATTGTGGGCATGTGTGTCCATAGACTAAATGTGTCTAAGCATGCGTGAGAGAAAATATCTGTGATTTGAATGTGAGCCAGGTTACAGAGGGGGAAGTTGGGGGTTATAGGCCTGCACCTGAGGCTCTAACCGCAAATGCTAACACTTGCTAATAACCCAGAGGACCCCGCTGGAGCTCAAGGACAGGGAGGTCAGACAGCTGGGCTCCATGCCCATGCCTGAGTCACCTGTCCTGGGGCGGCAGTGAGCCGCAAGCAAAGGTAGATGGACTGTGGAGCCCAAAGGCCAAAGTATTTGCTGGAAAAACAATAGGGAAGACGAGGCAGACTCCACTGTAGATGCTTTAGGGCTGTTTCTAAAGTGGGCTTTGGCTGGACAAACACACACACACACACACACACACACACACACACACACACACACACACACACACACACACACACACACAGTAGGAGCCAATGCCACAGTAATGAGAGTAGGAGGACACTCCTCAGGAGGGAGATGGGCCCTTCAGCCAATTCTCAGCTAGTGATTACACACAGAGAGACAGAGCAGAGCAGAAGTGAGGAGATGAAATGGGCTGCCAGGGCCCCTGTATGCCTTAATATAAACTAACCAGGCATCCTACTCAGAAGTTCTCTTTACCAGTGAACCACTCATGTCACAAGCATGCAAGCAAAGAAGAAGTAAGAACACTAGAGAGCAATGATGCAAGGCCAGAGGAAGGTGAAAAGAAACAATCAGGACAATGCAATGATGACATCTTTAATGGGAGTGCGATTCTGTGTGTGGCATAAATACACTGTAAGACTGTACACATAAACAAAGCCTTGGGGAACACTGTATAGATGTTAAATCTCTCTAATAGTGTACAACCTCATTAAACATTATTGCTTTGAATTGGGAAAGTGGGAAAAGAAAACAATTTACGCACCAAACAATAGATGCAGTTCTAAAAACTGCTCAAGTTAAATGGCTTCTGCTTGCAAAGACTGCAAAGCTCAGTATTATACATCAACATAATGAGGGCACACAACCACACATACACCGAAAAGCTACCAGAAAAGCACGATTAACAGAAAAAGACAACTACAAGGTTATGACTCAGTACATTTTATAAACTTCCTATCATTCATAGCTTGGTGAGCTGGCACGGCGGTCACCCTCCTCCATCCTGACACTGCTAAAACATAGTGAGAACCAATATGATGGAGGTCAATATGTTTTAGAAGATAAGCTTGGCTTTGCAGCTTAATTGGACTGCCAAGAGTAAAATACAACCTGCATGTAATATACAGCCTTCATGTCACTGAGCCTGATGACAAGAACAATGTTGGCTTGGTCAGTCAGATCAGCTGAATATTATTTATATGTTGATGTTCCCCGGGAAAATAAATAATATTACTTCTGATGCTTTTAATAAGTTATTTCCCACACTTGAAGTAATTATAGTGGTTAAATGTACTATTAATCAACCTAAATCTGCTTAAAGAAGGGCCACTAGTTTATTTAAGTACTAAATCAGTCCTAAATCAGATAATAGCCGGGTGGGCTGTTTTAAGACCAGAGTTGTCCTGAAGCAGAAAGAATGACCAGATCCCAGAGGTTGAGCCCCGAGCAAATCCATCATTGAGAAGTCACTGTTCCAGCCTGGCAGTCAGTGAGCGCACCCCAGGGAGGCAGGACAAGCCCGGCATTACTGATTCCCCCAAGGGAAGGCCAAACGAAGCTGGAATGACTGATGCAACCCAGGGGAGGGTAATCGAGTGTGGAATAACTGATGCCTCCCACCAGTAGGGACGCAATCCAGGAAGGTCTGGCCTCTAAGGATGCTAAGCGGAGCAAAATGAGCCATTCAAATGCAGAGTTGAATAAGTTTACAATGAAAGAAAGAGCAAGTGCTGGATGTGCAAATACTGTACACATGCAGGGCTACAGAAAGAATCTGATTTCACTTTTTTTCGCCCAGAATTGGTTAAACAAGCAGAAGCCAGCACAGTATTACAAGATAAATAACTCAGAAAGAGCTGTACAATTATTAATGCCGAATGCTCTGTTTATCGCTCCCTCTCACACTCCAGTTTTCATTTAAGTCTCGTCCTTGTGCAATCTCTCTATTCCTTTCTGCGTTTTATTTTGTTAAGAAACTTAAGAGGTACGTAAAACTTGTAAAATACAGTAAACAGACTTTACCTGTGATTACGCTTTGTTAAACATATAAAGACAAACTGACAGATATCCAAACACACGCATTAGAAAAAAGGGCGGAGCACTAAAGTCGGTGGATTTATGGATTAAGGATGGATTAAGTTGAACTACCACATGTTTGTTGAGGCATGATTGAAGCTGGCAAGCAATCAGAAACTGGTCATGCATTAGTCTCTTATTCTTTCAAACCTCAACAGCTGGTTCCCTCCGCCCTCTGACTGAGAGCGTGTCAGCGTTGTGCAACGCAAGAGAGACGACAATGGAAATCAGCAATCAATAATGATCAAGAGTGGTACAAAATGACACCAGGACCGCCACACACCAGCAGTCGTTTCCTCTAAGGTGAAATCGATAGAGCTGGCAAACGCTTGTAACAAGTTACTGACTTTGTTTTTTCATTAAATATCAAGAACACAGTCTGTTAAACTCTTAACTGACTTCACCATAACGAATTCAGTTAATAACTTTAATTAAGAGACTTAATTGTTCATTACGGCAATTATTCTATTATTAGCAAATTCTCTCATCAATCCTTTGACCACAAAGGAGCTCAAGATGCCTCTCACAAGTATGAACCGCAAAAATACAGTATACGTACTCACTCAAAAACAACACAACACACACTGTTTTCTGCCTTGTTAGTTTGTTTATGCCTGCACCACTATAAAGTCAAAACTCCCTTCAAAAGAACAGTATACAGACAAAAATAAAAAGCATGCGCACACACAGACGCCGCACACACACAGCAACAGGAATTCAGTTGGAATCATTATTTGTTATGCAGAAAAAGTACCAAAAGTCTTAAAGTCAGTGATGTGTATATATGTATATATACATATATAAAAAACCCATACTGTGGAGGTGACAGAGTCCCCAAAACAACATCGGCTGGAACAGAATGTCTTGACAACCAAATGACTCATGAATAAAGAGACCAGAAATAGAGGAGAAACAATGGATGAGGCTAAGATAGACACCTTGGTGAGCCACTCCTTTTTTTTTTTTTAAATGGACATTTAAATAAACCAAAAACAAAACAAAAACACTTTCTAGCTATCTGCTGATATGCAAACCCAAACAGCCTTTGTATTAGTAAAAATAGTCTCAAAAACATATCCAAGAGCTTCAAGCAGACTTCAAAACACGCAAGACGAAAGTTTTCAGAGAGAAGTCAAATCATTGAAATAAAATCAGCTGCACACAAGTACAAGTTGAAAACAAATTCCAGTCAAATTTAGTCAAAGTAAAAGAAGAAAAAAACAAAAACAGAAACTCTCCGTTCTCCAGCCCGCTCTCTTTCCTGAAGTCCACGTACCTTGCAGAGTTTCTGGTAGCGCGGCGAGGAGATGGCCATCCTCTGGAGCCTGTGTAAGAAGACCACCACTTTCTGGAGGGAGGTCCGGACCATGGCCATCATCTTAAGACTGCTACAAGTCTGCAGCAGCCTGCTCCTGGTCCGCATGCTAGCACTGCCCTACCCCGCTCATATTGTTCTCCCTCTCCCTCTCCCTCTCCCTAGCCAGCCGACCAGACCCCAGCCAAGCTGACGTGATGAGCACACACACACATGCACACAGAGAGAGAGAGGAAAAAAAAAAAAAGCAGACACACACACTCAAAAGCGTACTCAGTTTAGCATGCCGCCACGTTTCGTCACATATACACACACACGCGCGCTGCACAGAGTGAGTGCAGCCTCAGTTAACTCTCTCTCTCTGTCACTCTCCCACAGCTCTCAGCATGCACACACACACACGCACACACACTCTCACACACATACAATGATGCAGGCGAGCAGGACAAGACGAGACACTCACTTTCTCCTCCACGCGGACATTCACACGCGCACCTCGACTGCAGAGCCAGAAGAGAATCAAACAAATCACTTGTGACGGCACCCTGCAGAGTCAGAGGAGGGTGACGAAGAAAAAGGAAATGAAAAGAAGAAGAGAAGAAAAAAATTAACAGGGAGAGAAGAGTGGAAAGTGCCAGCGAGCAGGTAGGAAAGGAGAAAGGAAGGCACGAGTTGCACTGGAAGGGAAGAGATGCTGGTCGTACGCGGTTCACTTTTTACTGCCACTGATCCGGAGAGAGAAAAAGAGGGAATGAGTGAGATAGAGATAGAGAGAGAGAGAGAGAGAGAGAGAGAGAGAGTACTCCTTTTGGACCAACAGAAAGAGAGACGGAGAGAGAAAGCGGAGAAGAAAAGAATGAGAGACACGGATCAAAAGCAGCATTGTAAGAGACGACAACACTGCCTCTGCCGTGAAGGGAGAATTACATTACGCAAGGCAACCAATAGATCAATGAGCGAGAGTCAGACAAACAGAGACAGCGAAAAAGAGAGAGAGAGCGAGCAAGCGAGAGAGCAACATTAAGAGAGGAGGACTGAGCGAGAACAAATGAGATGCACACACACAATAGAGTTACTAAGAGGGAGGAGTTATTTCAGGCGTCCGGGGTTCCTGGAAGTAAATGTCCCATTCATTTTCTTCCTTGGCAATGTTACTGACTGACAGTTTGAGCACTGCACTTCCACATCTTAGATGGACATGAAACGTGTTTTGGCTGAATAATGAGTATAAAAGTACAAAACTGTATTAATATCGGGTTTTTTCCACAAAAGTCAAACTTATATAGACGGCTCAACAAGGAAGAAATATTTCGGTAAGAAACATCCAACCACAGAGCTTAAATTTCTGATGCGTGTGCTATTTATGCCCAGTTAAAACTAAAAATTACACTTTGTAGAAATCAGATAATACAGCATAATTCAGTTGTCTTTCATATTAAGGGTCAATTTTGGATAAATTCCCAATTGTAACAACAAAGCATTTTTAATTTGCTACAGCTCTGATTTGCGCCTCTCTGTGGCCTATTATCTATAGCAATAGCATCGGAGGCCCACGGGTTTCTGTAGTGTTTAAAGTCATTTGCCTTATAGTCGACCTTAAACAGTGGTTTGACAAAACAAATCAAGGTCAATTTACTAGCTTTTTCTGGAGCTTTCATTCATCTCACTGTCTTCCTTAGCTGTCACAGTCTCAGACACCTGAGCTACCTTCGTGACAACTGAACAAACTTAATTCTGTGAGGAATGTTGTGAGATGCATTTGAGCCAAAAGTCAACTGTGACCAGCCTGACATTTTTTTGCATGTCATGTCCCTCCCTGCATTTCCTTTCCTTTCTTTAGTGTCAGCTATCTAATAAAGACTTTTTTTGGTCAAACTTAAGTTAAAATATTCAAAACTGTAGTCACAACATAACTCCACAGTATAATTTAATACACCAGGAGACTCATGTGTTTCTATGTTTGGCCCAAATGTAGCTTTCAAAGGATTAACTGAGAAGGAGAGAGGGAGGCATTCACGGAAAAGTGAGAGGAAAGTATAGCAGGGGAGAGAAGGTAGGACGGAAAGGTCAAAAGAAGATAAATAGGCTTTAAAGCATCTTTTATCGATGTAGCAAAAGGCTAAATCTTTAGAGAATTAGGCTAATCTGTTAGAAGCACACAAGTACCAGGGAGATGACATCAAGAGACAAAATGGCAAGAGAAGAAAAAGAGTCACGTAAAAGCAGAGATGAGTGCACAATCAGCAAAGATTATCATAAAGCAGCAACTCAGCTCCTGCAGAGCTACTGACCACACAGTATTACACACAGGTGGGCATTTTAAACCTATTCATGTTGTCTATGACTCTTTCTGTTGACTTTTATTTGAAGTGCTACTAAAAAACACACTCTCTCACAACCAAATGACAAGAGGCGTTTATCTGAAGAGAGGATAAAAACCTCTGTAACACCCAAGAGCAGCATGCTTCACACAGATGGTTCCCCTCAACTATGACTCATACATTTAAAATGAGCACAAACTGACACACATACATAACTGGTGTATTCACTGTAGCAATAGTGGATGCATTACAGCACTTGGTCCCTGCTTGTCTCTTTATACAGAGGAGACTCCAAGGCAGCGAGGAGAAATGAACACACCACAAATACATTCCTTTGAACCAACACGCAGCTTACCTACGCAGCCACCTAGAGTAATAACCATTTACAGACAGGCTCGTGCATGGATGTACACAAACAGTCAGTAGGAGAAGCAATCATGATGAGCTTACTGAAGAGATCTGTTTAGACAAGGTTTAACGGCTACAGCGTCCATTTCAGTCATTCCACAGAAGATCGACTCTGCTTCACAGGGAATTATAAGGGAGACTGACTGTTTTGTTGGCTCGGCCTTAATGGCACTGACAGTACCGAGTCTTAACTAGGCAGTTGTAGGAGGCATGCATGTCTCGGCTACTCACATTGCTATGGTCAACACACACACACACACACACACACACGTATATGTACAATTCTAATAAAGCTGAGTTTGATAAAGCAGCGTCTCCAGTTGTGTACAGCTTTGCGCTTTTCTGCTTGATGCAGTTATCGCTTTACCTTCCATGTGTGCACGTGTGTGGTGGGTTTGATACAGGCAGTAATATACTATCTACCACATACCAGCTCCAGTAAGAGTCAGAGAGGAGATTGAGTTTGCCACACCATTTACACCTAGGCAATTTTCCGGTTACTGACACTTAATGACATATTTACATAGGATTTGCTCAGTCACGTTTCCAGAAAATGAACTATACCACAATATACTGTATATGGATAATGCAATATGAAATGAAATATACCGTAATAGAAGACTTTATCCATATCACCCACCCGTAACTCCAATGCCAAGATCATCAGTATTACAGTAAGTAATATGATTATTGTGATTAATATGATTATACTATGATTATGAGTTGATTGTTGTTCTTTATGCAATGTTAAGCTCATCACCTCCTGGCTCTAGCGTCCAACCTTAATGGACAGACAAAAGAGTGGTATCATCTTCTTATCTAAAGAGATACAGCAGGTGTTAATAAGTGAGTTGGATAGAGCCAGGCAGTCTTTATGAAAAAAACTAAGCTAATCACCTCTTGACCGTAGCTTCATATTTAACCGACATGAGAGTAGTATCAATATACTTAACTCACTCTCAGCAAGAAAGCAAATAATTGTATTTCCTTTTATTCATAATCCATTCAATCTGCCACATTTATATTTGTCAATGCTCGAAACCTTCTTTTCAACAACTGTGGGCTTAATATGAAAACAGCAGTCAGAATGACAATGGCCTGTGGCCAAAAATTGTGATTAAAGTAACCCGACACTCAACAGTGGCAGAACAGTCATTGTAAGTAAATAAAAGAGTTGGGGAGACAACTCTCTGTGTCAACACACTCAAAGTCTGTCTTTGTTTCACTATCACACTTTCTGGACATGAATGTCATCCATCAATCTCAACTCAAAATGAAACATAGAGATGGAAATTAGAGAAAAAGGAGGATAAAAATAAAGACAGTGGCTGATGACCAATTCAGGAAGATCCACCGATATGGTGCTGCGCCAGTATTACTTGAGATATTATCCTTTGACTGGTACTTAAATTAAATTTCAGCTCAGTTACTTTTTTACCACATTTACAACACACTTGACCTTTGAGATGACTTTGACAGACTCTTTAGGAATAAATTCCAACAGTATACAGGATGTGTCCTTTGAAATTTTGAAGGGCTTATAATGATGGATTATGTTGGATAAAACTAATTTTGATAACTCTAACGGGCAAATAAACGTGATAATAATACCCATTTCTCCCCAATAATCTGAAATGTATTAGACCAAGACCAAATCCAGCTAGGCTTCAGCAATGAGCTGCGGAAGTCTCTTAGCCTCACATCCACACCAAGTAAATGAATCCTCAGAAATCTTTGTGGCCATTCATGCGGTGATTCAGTGTAATTTTTCTCTATAACCTTGGCCTGTTTTTAAATAATGGGACACTGGAAAATGGAGTGATAGCAAAGTGGTATTCAAGAGTCCAAGAATGTTATTATTGGATTTTAACTTTTTGTTCTGAAAAAAGTACGATATTGCAGCATTTTTTCAGGGACGAGTGAAAAGCAACAAGAAGTTTGGATACACTTACATACACCGAGTAAGTGACCATTTCTGAAAAAAGAGGTTGTGCAAATGAAAGCCCATCCGTGTACAATCCAAAAGAGATGAGCAAATGATTGACAGGGTCAGCATTTTAAAAATTGATCTTTCAACTTGGAGGAGGATGTAAAAATGGAGGATTAGTGCCTCTTTTATCTGTTGAAAGGGTGAGGTGAAGTGATTTGGGGATTAAAACGTTACATAAAGCATAAGATGATGCGTGTCAACAGATCCCTGAGGGAAGGTCTGGGTAAATGACAAGCTAGTGAGAGGAAACGCAAACACACACACACACACACACACAATTTCTAAGTAGCATAGGACAAGAAGATCAATGAGCCGCACTCAGCGCATACAAGCACTCACATGCCCTTCTGTATGCCCTCTCATTGACGCACTTTAAACCAGCAGCTGACACACGGATGCACCCACACACACCCCTGCCTTCAGTTCTATTGGTGAAGGAATGCGTTAATGAATGATGACCCTGAGATAATAGGCTAGCACCTGCGTAGATTCCACACACACAGTATCTCTGCAGGCCTACCTCCAGTTGTCGCCTCAGCTCCTTCACATGGGCGGAGTCCTGCGACAGGTCTTCCCTCTGGGAGGCATCGGCCAGAACGTTGACTGTAGTCTCGGCCTCTTGGAGCCATTTGAGGAAGGACTCCAGCTCCCTGAGAGACATCTGCAGGCCCTTCAATTCACTGTCTAGCTGAGCGTGACGGTCACTCGCCCTGCCAATCAATAATCAGGAGTCAAATACATTACTATATATAAAAAAACAAATGATTTATCAGTTTAACTACTGTAGCATGTAACACATGATTAAATACTGGCAGCAGTATCAGCCCCTATTGTGACACAATAAAAATATGTACAGGTATAAGAGTTTATTTGCACCTATTGTTGATACTGTTCCAGGCAGCGTTGCGTTTATCTGTGACCTCTTTGATCCTCCTGGTGTCGTCAGTGGAATACTCCTGCAAAAGATGATTGGACAGCTCGTTGAAGGCCGCAACTGTAGCTTGGCTTCGACCCAGGTCCTGGAGGAAGGCCTAAAAAACAATCAACACGGAGCCATTAGGATCATCATGACACTGAAAATGTGACAGATGTGACTCACCCATTATGTGTCACTGTGAAGGGCCCCGTTGGCACCACTTTTTTATATTATTTAATCGCGTGCACTGTTTTTTTTCTATAAATTGTTGTAGCTTGATATCTGCTTAGTTAGAAAAATTGCAATGCAAGAATATTAATGGCCTATTATCTAAACTTGATAAAAAAATTAAATGTAACTTTAGGCACTAAAAACACAAAGAGATTTGTTATGCTACTGCTCAGCCATCTGACATTGTTATTTTAACCTCTACTTAATCAAGCAGGTTACATAAGACCCAACTGTTATTCATGAGGCCAGATTATTATTTTCAATTTACCATTAGCAAATAAGTCATCCATATATGACCCCCAGGCTCCTATTCTTTTAACAAAAAGGTACACTTCACTATTTTAAATGGACAATTACTCATCATTACAAGACCACACAAAACAGGAGCAGATAGCTGTATCTAATGTGCTGGATTCTGTTAAACTCAGTTGCCCTCTAGTGTTTGGTTCCTATAATGCGTCAGACACACTCATGGGGCAGAATTTGTTTCCAGACACACTCAGCCAAGTCATCATCTCAAATTAAAATGATGGATGATGTGGGTGTACCAATGTTATTAAGTTCAAAGTGATACTGCAGAGAGGTGATTTATTCATTCCCACCTTGTACAGACTCATACAGCTGTATAATGGACTTCTAACACTTTTAAGTTCTGTTTGGTCTAAGATTTTTTGCTATATTAGGAAAGTGAGCAGACAAATTCCCCTGAGTACATTTCTAGTCTACCGTAATGACAAGGATACAGAATCACAATAAATGACCTCAGGAAAGGACAGCCATTAGACACCCGTAGGACATGGAGAGAAAGTTAAGCAGTGGAACTTTTCCCTAACCTTGTTGTCAGCAAGCTGTTTAGTCAGGGGATCTCCAGACTGCTGAAGAAGGTTGTGGAAGCGTCCTTCATTGAGCCCAAGAAGAGCTTTCAACTCCTTCCTCTGCTCCTCCCACTTGTTGCTGTGGCCAGTCATGTTGTCTAGCTGCTGGAGCCGTGCCTCAACACCATGCTGAGTGCTGTCCCACTGGCTACGTACCTTCTCCACTAGACACAGAGACCGACGCAGATTCCACAGCAACAGAACAAAGAGAAAGTAAAGGTGGTGCCTTTAACACAAGACACTGTTACGTGATGGGCATAAGTACAAATGCTGTCTAGTCGAAAAAAATACATTGTCTCTCGTCTTTGAAGCAGCTAAGTTTTTTTAACTGGTGACATCTTTTTTCAAAGTATTAAATAACTTTCCAGTGTGATCACCCTGCTTTGTACATACGTTTCTCAGTAATAGATGTGCGAACATCCAGATTAGAGGTCTTGTTTTTGATGTTCTGGGCCAGGGTGAAAATGTCTTCTAGCTGGGGGTGACGCTGTTCCAGGTCATTCTTCGTCACCTGGGAGGACGATAAACACATACACAGTCAGACAAAGTGTATAGTTCATAGGATTTTATTTGGCAGTTCGGTTTCATAAAAAACATGTACTACTCCATAAAAAAAAAAAATTATGACACAAACATATCCACAACTTTTCTCTGTCTGACCTTTCTGCTCCCCATTTCTCACCTGAAGACGACCCATAGTGGTCCTGATTTCCTCCGTGTCCCCCACAGTGACAATATTTGACTTAAGCATCTGTGTGATGAGGAGAAGCCAGTCTGCCAGTTCGGTGGCTGTCTCGTTGAGGTCTGTGGGCGCCACGTTGTCTGGTGTGTGAGGGGTTTGGTGGTGGGGGTCCTCGCTCACCAGGCTGGCCATCTGCACAGCTGAGGGGACAGCAGACACTGCAGCAGGGGCAAAAAAAAGGCAGGGAACTCAAGGCAAGTAATGCTGACATATAGAGCTTCTTAAAAAAGGGAGTGATGCAATGGACATTAAAGATGTTAAAGTGAGAGCGGAGGTGCTGTCAAATAGCTCTCAGAGGATAGAGGCATCAAACTAAATCATGGTGAATGAGGCATCGAGCTAGTTTTGGTGTTACACAACCAGGACTTTGTTGCTCACCTCCTATTTGTTATTTCATCATGCATTTTCATGCTCCAGATTAAGCAAAGCCAAAAAGGAATTTCAAATCTGCCACCTGAGTACTTATCACTTCTAATACAAGTACATATTGATTTGGTTTGTCATTTCTTGTTAATGAGCCAATATCCCATTTCTCCTTCTCGTTAAAGGCTTAATACATGGGTAGAGTCTTTTCATTCCTACACCACTAATGTATGATAAAGATAGAGCTAGTGATACAGAAACGAGAGAAATCATGAATCTGAAAAAGTGCATTCCTAGGTATCTTTACCAAACTGCTGATGCTGGACAGCATGTTGGTGGTGTGTCCATGGGGAGACAGGAGGCTGGAGAGATTCCCTCAGTCGACCATCCAGAGCTTTCCAATCAGCTGCCAGCTGCTCTACCTTACTCTGTACACATGGAACATACACAGAATTAATGACTGAGTACAAAATACTAGCAACAGAGAACAAATTGCATCCATCTTTTAATAAAACAGCCAATTCATCTTCAATAAATTATGGGAAATAAAATTAACTAATGTGGGTAGTCGCCCTTTGACAGTTCAATATAATCTAATTATATGCTACAATTAACAGTATTTCTTTATTAAATCATATTACTATGGAAGCTGGGACCTTTTCCTGAGGCAGCAGTTGCTGTCGTCTCTGTAGCTCTATAGAATGAGCCAACAGGTCCTCCAGGTCCTTCTTCCTGTCCTTCATTGAGGCCTCCAGGGCCTGGTAAGACAGGTAAGAACACATTTTAGGTACGACATTGTGTCTGTAATAAATTGATTTTCAGTGAGGTTTGTTGGGTCTTGTGACATTTTCAGACAGACAATGTACCTGTGCTTGGCCAGGGCTCAGACCTCTGGTCATGATTGTCTGGTGTGTGACAACGACCCAGTCAGTGAGTCTGTTCATCCTGTCCTGGAACTGGGTATGATTTTGCAGGTTGGCCTCCACCTCCCCGACTTTATCCAACAACTCATGGGTCACCTGCAGAAGAAAGGGGGAGTAAGAAATGAGTGAAAGAAAGAGTGATGAAGGAGGAGAGACAGCAGCAAAGAAGTTGGATGTAGTGTTGGTATGATTCTCACTTTGCTCCAACTAAGGTTGATGGCTCTCAGTTTGCCAACATGTTGGTCTCTGCTCTGAGGGCTCACATTCGGACTAGCCAGGATCTGAGGTGCGTGCTTGTTCAGCCATCCGAGACGTTCATTCTGTGCATCCATGTCCTCGGCAAGGGCCTACAAGGGAAAAAGCACCCTTAATTCCACAAAGATGGATTGATTTGTTGATATATTTACTTATTCTACTGCCATTTGTTAAGTGAAACCAATAAGTAATACTGTGAAGGTCAGCAGTAGAATAAAGAGTTGTTCCGTATAGCCACTTATCATCTTTCTTTGTACTTTTAACAATGTGTCTCCACAGGGGAAAAGTCTGGCTGGGGTTGCTGTCAGAATGAAGGATTGAAGACAGAAAACACTCAATGATTGTATTTCCTTCAACAAAAATGCATCTTTCAAAACAAGAGATGTTTGAGTTAGGTTTTTCCTGTGTACGTTTGCTGGGTTTGGCAGGTTTTGCTTGTGATTGAAAAACAGAGAGCAACTTGTGGGTACAGTTAAGCAAACAAAAAAGAACAAAGGAAAATACAGCACAGTAGGAGCTGACCATAAAAATAGCTGAAGCTACCAAGTTCTGGAGCAGAAATAGACATCTTTGCACTCTCATGAATCACACTAACATCAGCATGTTTTGGACCTTGCTGTACCTTGAGTTCTTTGAGGTTTTTGTCAGTGGCAGTGACAGGTAAGAAGCTAACAGCATTTTCTGCCTGCTCCAGCCATATAGCCAGCTTCTCACTTCTCCTCACCAGGTCTGACAGAGCCGGGTCCCCTCCAGCCAGCCTGCACAAACACACACACACACACACACACACACATATATAGTACTCAGATTAGGATTTTCATTTCTTTTACATTGAAATTACCATAATAGACTGGTTGACCACACTGTTAATGTTAACCTGCCAAACACTGAAAAAACAAAGACTGCTGGTGATGGAGGGGGAGCACTAACCTATGTGCTACATTATATTGTAAAACCAAATGCTATAGTCAAGACACAGCAATGATATGTATTATTTGTGTCAAAATCCACATTTGGTCACATCCTTTTAGTATTTTATATGCATATGTAAAGTAATATCCTGTGTGTTTCCGAGGACACATTACCTTCGCTGTCTCTCAAGGACCTGACGGTTGACAGCTCTCCAGCGCTGACTGAGGGTGTCTAGTTTCTCTTCAAGCAGGGACCCATCAGGGGATGACAGCTGCCCAATTATCTGCTCCCCAGTGCGGGTCAGTGTGGACAGGACAGGCTGGTGGCTGGCGAGACCTTCCTCCAGCTCCTAAAATACGTATACAGGATTGAAAGAGCATGAGGGACAGAGAGGGACTAAATACACATACAAAAAGTGGAATCGGGGATCAATCAAACAGCATAAACAAAATCACTCAGGGCCAAATCCCCTGCTCAAGTCCATCTCTCCATGCAAGTCTCAGATTGACACTTTGGCATGATTTGTGGCACGTTGAGATTTAAGATGTCAAATCTCTACTTAGAGAGATTTAACTTGCCAAGACAGACCCGTGAAGTAGGTTGAGTGATTGTAAAGTCTCCTAAAAGGTGGGTCTGCTAATTGATCTCTCAATTCCCATGCACTTGATCCCCCATCTTATTCTCAGCAACTGGGAAAACATAAAAAGAGCTAGACGGATGGAGTGCAGCTCGAACTTTGCAAATTACACTGATAAAGGTGTTAATGGTGGTGGGGCTGTCAGTGATAATGCAGCGGCTTCGGAGAATTTAATCCCCCTTGGAAAGGAAATTCCTGCTTTAGTAATCAAACAAAGCAAAATCAGAGGGCCCTTCTCATCTTACTCCTCAGTTCATTTCTCTCAATTTCTCACTCTGCATAATAAACAGTTAGATGTGCAGTGTGTTTGTTTATTAGGTGCAGTATAGCACCAATTTGTCCCCTTGGGAAACAAAATGCAATTATCTCCTATTTCCAACCACCTAGCTGCTTATATTTCAAACATATTACTACTGCATCCGGGGAACATAATAATCTTGCTTTGAGCTTGTAAACATGTGGGACATTGTGAGTCTATATCTGGCTAATTAGGGTTTATAATGAGAAAAGTGGAATGCCATGAAAGTTTTCTGTAATGTCATAAAAATATGTGAAAATACAAATCAATATATTCTGTACTGAGTGAGACTGGGGTGGTGTGACCAAATACACCAGCATACATGAAAATTCAGGCAGTACACTTGCACAAAGAACATATTTAAACCTCCATGTGCTCCTTCATCCTCCACTGACCTCTTGGTGCTGTCGTGCAGAGTCCAGGTCCAGCTGTCCATCAGGGCCAATGCTCTCGGACAGCAGTGTCTCTGTATCAGTCAGCCACTGGCTGAGGTCATTCGTGTCACAGTGGAACTGCCTCCACTCCTCTATGGCGCGGTCAAAACTCCTGCGGCAGAACAGGAATCAGGAAGGGATCTTTTATTGGCCAGTATGAATAGGAGCAAGCTAACCTGTTTCAATGTTTCTATGGGTACTTGACTATTGTTTTAGGACTGACTTGAAAATCATTTAACTACAAATAACTCAAAAATGTACTTAGTATTTGTACGAACCCGACCCAACCCAACCCAACAGACTAGCTCCTCAAAGAAAAATTACAAAGCAGGCCAAAGCAAAGATCCCAGGGAGATGTGTTGCATAGCCTACTGTTGTCAGGTAGGTTAACCAAGCAGACGTGTCCAAACCCGAACATAATTTCTAAATTTGTATCCACCCTCTACTTTCCTCCACTGAATAGATGTTACTCCTTCCCTTCTGCAGGTGTATATACAGTATAACACCTGCAGAAGGGAAGTAGTGAATGCACATCTGAAAGCTGAGCTTGGTAAAAATGTGCTCAACAACAAAGTGAATGCTGGGGAGTGTGACTCAGTGTGCGTGCGTGCGTGCGTGCGTGTACTCGCATGTGTGTCACAGTACCTCAGATTAATGATTCTTGTGTTTGTGTGCGGATACGACAATGTAAATTTTCTTTGTTATCACTTAGGACCCAATTTCTCTCATCCGAATAAACATCAAACACACAAATGCAAATCTCCACACTGTATAAGTTAAATTTCAAGTGGAGATCAATTTCTAGATACTAATGACAATTATATAGCATAATCTTTTTCAGAATCTTTTTCGTTTTTCTTCTTAAACCTAAAGCTCAGTTCAATTTGCAGGGTTCCTGAGTAAAATGATGACAGTGGATTCTGGCTTTGATTGCTCCTTAATAACTAATTACAAATATTTTTTTTACTTCTCTTCTCTTGTTTAGGGAAGAGTGTGCTTAGCATAGAAAGGGATGAGAAATTGAGGATTTCTGGTCTCTTATGCGACAATCAAGTTTAGCCACTGGGAAATTCCCCAACTGTGATGAGGGAAATATGGCAAAGTTGACCCCTTTTAAACAGTAGAAAATGTCATAACAATCAGGAAAGTTCACAGAGACGCTACTGAATAAATCAGCATGGACCGAGAGGCTGATTACATGAAATGGCTAATAAAAAAAAAAAAAAGATATTTATCGCACTGATGGTCTGCATGAGGGCTATTTCCTCTAACAGCATCGCTCTGCGCACAACAAATCTGATCAGAGAGACGAGGTGAGGAAATGAGTTCTGGATGAGCAATTTTACAAAATATACTCCATTCTTTTGATTTGTAATGATGCCCAGAGGTTATTGTGATTACAGACGGAATGCTCCAGCATTTGTGTGCAATCTTCAAAATTAGCTTACTAGTTTATTCTAGCATGTGCACATACTGTGCTCAGCAAATGAAGACTGTTTATGCCCAAGGAATTGTGTTGATGGTAGTCAAGGTCAGTGTGAGCCTGTGTGTGTGTGTGTGTGTGTGTGTGTGTGTGTTTGTGTGTGTGTGTGTTTGTGTGTTTGTAAGTGTGTATGCATTCGTGTGTGTTTGTAAGTGAATGATAGAGTGAGTATTTGAATAGGCATGAGATTGTTTATGCCCAAGGAATTGTTTTGATAGTAATCAAGGTTAGTGGGAGTGGAAGCGTGTGTGTGTGTGTGTGTGTGTGTGTGGGAAGGGTGCTTGATTGTGTGTCCTGGTCTATCTCTTTATCTGTTCTCGCTGTCTCCTGGCTAGCAGGCAGCTGGCATTTAATGTTCCTGCGGCTTCGACCACATATTCAGACACACACATTCACACACATTCACATCTGAAAAAAGCAGCTGGTTTGCTTCCCTCACCTGTCACAATATTTTCTGTGAAAGACTTATTCAAGTTTGATTCAACACCTTATTTCTAGTCTAGAGTGTATGTGATCTGTTGTGCTGGTTGAGTGTGAAGTTGGTGCACACACCCCTTGCGGTGGTTGTACATGCGGTTGATGCGGTCCCACTCAGCGTTGAGCTGTGTGAGGGCATCTCCGATCAGGCCAACCTCAGCAGGTGAAGCATCCCGAATGGCATCTGGCTGGCGCTCATGGATCCCTGTGACCTGCTCACCAAGACGCTCTAGATTCTCTTTGATATTCTATAAAAAGACAAATGCAAGATATAGGAAATGGCCTTCAATATTTTGCTGATCACTTCAAAAGAAAGGACAGATTTGGCCCTTTGTCTTATCAAGTTTAATCCTTTATGTTGCTGAGTAAAAATTCCTAAAATAAAATAAAAGTTTAGTCTAGTCACTTTTAACTCCAGATTTAAGGCCTTGGATGTCAGAACACTTTGTTTTGGAAAGCCATCCCCAAGGTGCAGAACTAGTGTTTTCTTTTTCTACTACGAACAAATGTTCACTAACCTTTTGAACACTTTTCTGTGTTCCTCTTGTTTAACTTTGTGAAAACTGCTATACAAAAGCAGATGCAGTGTAGTGCCACAATTCATTTTTGTGACATCTTTGACAATTTTTGACTTTGAAGGTTGGTTATGTAAGTGTTGACTCACCCTCAGTGTGTCCTCCTGGCTAGAAAAGTCTTCGTAGAGCCCCCCGCTGAGCTCAGTGGAGTTTAGAAGCAATTCATTGTCGGCCATGGCGAGGAGCACTTTGTTGATGCCCAACAGGTAGTCGGAGGGACTCAGTGATGGAGTGCTGCTACGCTCCACTGAAGACATCTCCTGCTAAACACAGGAGCAGGAGAAAAACACAGGGCAGAAACAAGTGGCAAAAATTAGAGAGGAAAACTGTCTAAACACTTACTGTGACAAAACAACAATACAGCACTCCACACTATGCTAAACTAACATTACAGTCAATCCAATTAAGCACTTCACTTACAGTGAAAGACACAACACAGTGATTTAAAGTGACAACATAGTTACCTAGTGTTTATGTGTACAGACCATGTGCTTATGCAAGTCTCTGTGTGAATCCCTCACCTCAGCTAAAAGCTCTCTTGTCTGCTCTGTAAAGGTGTGAGAAGACGACGAGTCCACAGAGACTTCCACCTGCCTGACTCGTAGCACCCTTAACTCCTAGAGCAGGCAAACACACACACAGTACCCAAATTGCAACAGTGCACAACGGGCAAACATGACAGGTAGCTAAGTTGTCTTAAATTAAAAAAACACACCCATATGAGCCCTGCTTAAGGAACACAGTAAATACTTTTTCATGCATCTCACCCTGTGAGCAGAATATTGGCTCTGCAGCCGGAGCAGCACAAGTCTCAGCTCCTCGTCTGAAGTTTGCTGCAGCAGTTCTTCTCCTCTTCTCAGCAGGTCTTCCACGCTGGCTTTCTCCTCATCCATCTGGTGCAGAGAGAAATTTGGACTGTTCAAAAGGCTGTGATTCAGATCCAACTGATTTTTTTTTTTTTTTTTTTTTTAACTACGGCAGTCTTCAATACATTTTAAATTTATCTATCAATTCAGTTAGCATAGGAAATAACAACACACACCAGAAACTGACATTAGCTTTATGTTGCTCCTTTGCTAAACAAGCAACAAGTTGTACAGTCGCTGTAGACACTTCTCAGGAAAATACTGTTAAAAACACAATTAGAGCTTTGTGACTGGCACACTGACCTTGCTTTGGACTGGTCAGGTTTGTTCAACGTCATAAACCTTGATAACACAGTTTGAATTCCAGACTTGTTATGCCTTGAAATGCCCAATCAAAGCTTGTCTTTTGTCTTATCAGGTGGCAGCTTTATATAGCCTGTAGCCCAGCATGTTCTTCATAGAAAATCTCATAAAACTTTAGAAAGAGAATAATAGGCAACCTGGGGCAATTTTCTGTGTGTGTGTTTTCAAATTTCTCTGGAAAATTGCTAGAGATGGCTAAGCTTAATAGAAACCTTTGACCAAACAATGGACAGAGCGCCTGTTTACGTATCTGCAATGCCACAACATTTGGAGCTCTTTTTCAACAAAGCAATTACTACTTTGCTGCTCATGCCTCATCTTTGTGTATGAATCTCATAATATTACCATAATTATCAATCATTATCATTGTGAGTTCTGTTTCTTTGAAAGTTTTACAAAACGATATGGAAATGCTACAAAAGGATGAAATTGAAAGGTGACCTTGTATACCTTGTCATCATCCAAAATATTTGTTGGGTCCTGTTGCTGCTGAAGAGCCCTCAGAGTGTCCTGGAGCTCTGCCTGAAGGTCTTTCACCTCACTGAGGACCAGAGCCTCAGCAGGGCCAGTTTGACTCTGACTCTCTGTTCGCCTCTCCTGGCTGTGAATGACCTGATGAGAAAAAACAAAAACACCCCTCAGGTCATAACCGGTAAAATGAATGTAATTATCTGACTGCATGCTCAAAGAGTGTTCAGCTGTGGTATAATTTGTGAAAATACACTATATCAAAATACAACCGTGTAGTTTTTTCTATAAAAACTCTTGGTAGCTATTTCAATGTACTTTGGAAGAAATGATCTATGTCCCCTTTGTCACTGAAAAAGTAGCGTGTGGTGATTTGGTTTTGCTTCAACATGTGATTTTATTGTCTTTGCAGCTTGTGTTACCGTTTCTTGTACCTGCTGAGGTGCCTGCTGGTTGAACTCAACACCACTTGACTCCAGACAGGTCATCATCTGAATAGCCAAAGAAAAGGAACAGACTGTACAGAATATACCACAAGCTTTATATTTGACAGTTTTTTGAACATCTTTTTAGGATTAAATTCCACACTGAAGCAACATTAGTAAAGGTGATAATAAATATTGGTTTGTTTGATGCAGTGATTTTAAGTTTACATGCGGTTTGTGCTTTTTTACCTTGGCAGTTTTGATGTGCTGGGAGACTTTGTCGAAGTTGCAGTTTAGCTCAGCCAGTTTGGGCTCCACCACATCTTGGCAGGCGGGCCCCCTGCTGGTCATCAGGATGATGGCCTGGTCCCTCACGTTGTCAACACGCAGACCGATGTCCTCCAGCTCTTCTAGCATGCGCTGAGGACAGACCACAGAGTAGCTGGTCATCTATTTATCCATCAGTTTATGCTATCAGTCATTGTCTCTCAGACTGGATGGCAGTGTGACCTTGGTTCAGACTATAGAGCTTAGAACAGCCTGTACTGATCAAGGTTAGCAGGCCCAGGCACCAGCTGATATTTAGTGGAGACCTTCAGTTGTCATAGTGATGGAAAGGGAGGGGTTAAGAATTTAATATAACTGCGAGATAAATCATTTGGCACTACCGTAAAAGGTTCAGCTTCTCCTCTTTCCTCATTTTCTCATTTAGCCACCTTCTTTTCCATAATTCAACAAACCTCTCAAAGCTCTCAGTCAATTATTATTAACGTACTAATAGTGTCCAAATATGTTTAGTTCCAATCTTAACCAAGCATAAAAGGTTTCAGCTGCATCAGTGGTCAATCCGAAATAGGACATTTAGCATAAAATCTCTCTTTCACAAGGTTCCTTGATTCTAAATTACTATTAGATACTTTGAATGATAGTAGCTCTGCCAATTCTTACATAGTTTCATTTTTTAGTATAGACTAATAACTTGGTAATGATAATATGGCAAAAACACTGGTAACCAGACAAGTTTTAACTATCCTTTCCGTACTGGTTGTACTGTCCATCCACACTTAACGGCAATTCTCAATCCGTTCATACTGATGTTTTCTCTCTCACAATGTGATGTCTCCCACTGCCTTACCTTTACCACCTTTTCCCTCTCTGTAGGAGCGAGCCGCTCAGCCTCGTCCAGGTGGATCTGGGTCTGGTAGAGCCAGGTGCTGATGTGAGCCAAGTTCTCATCGAAAATTTCCACTTCATTTTGGTGACTCTGCACACATACAATGAAAAATGTAGACTCAGTGATTCCACTAGGAAATAAACATGTTAATTACTGTTAAAGGTCCTCGTTTGTTTTCCCCATTTTTCTCTTAATCTAAAACAGACAAATCAATGATTTTCCATAACATTTACATGACTTGCTGCAGTGCACAATTACAAGAGGAAACACTTAGTCGATTGTTCAAATGGTAAAGGTCATCTGCATGTCCTTGGTTTGTTCTGATTTGAAGTAGTAGTAACTTAAGTTGACTTTGCCTTGCTACTGCAATCACTTAACTTACAAATGTTTTATTTGTGTTGTAAATCTTTCAAAGAAATAACCTTGTAATGCCATTTTTTATCTTTCCTAGGTTGGAAAAAACAAAATTCAAATTCAACTTTTTTATTTTCAAAACTTACCAAGTGCTCTTAAATTATTCCAGCACATTTGATATGTCTTATAAAAGCAGTGATAATTGAAAGAATTCTCATTACCTGGAAAGATTGCAGGCTAATAGGCACAGCTAAGACAAATAAATAAATACATTTATTCACCCAATATTAGCCTTTGTTCACTTGCAAATGATGGCTGGTAAAAGTCTTATTTAAGCATATACCTATAAAAACTTAAAGCAGGTGGGAAAATCTACTTACTCAGAGAAAATAAAATAAAGAACACAGCAACTCTTTATTTATTAAGCCTTACTGTATAAAATATTTGCACTCACCAGCACAGCACTGAGCCAGTCCTCGGTCCAGGTGCGAACGCGGCCCCAGCCGTCATTGAGGCCGCACAGTTTGTCCTCTAATTGAGCCTCGCTGCCCTCCACCAGAGTCTGCAAACCAGCACTGGTCTCCATCAGGCTGGACAGCTCCACCTTACGACGCTCCGACTCCTTCAGCAGGCCCTGGAGGGACACATACACCCACACATATATAATGTAATATACAGTATAATAAACAGGTTCAAGTGATGACCTCCATGTTTCAATAATGTATTGCCATATCAGCTATCTGTTGGATTTACTGTACACACACACACACACTTACACACACAAACAAATAAGGCATGAATTACAGATAAATAAGAGTGTGAACCTGTGACTCATTTAAAAATTAATTTGTTTGTTTTAATACTGCTGCCGAGTCTCTTGTGTGTGAAGCAGTCAAAGGTTGGTTAAGTATGTGGGATTATATAAATGTTTCAATCATTTTGATTTAATTGGGATCTCAGAAAAGGTGAGTGAATTCCTAACACTTTTTCTCCATTTAAAGGGGGGACTCAACATTTACACTAAAGCATTCTCAATAGTCCCACTGTTGTCCTCTTTTCAT
Source organism: Lateolabrax maculatus (assembly GCA_031216445.1). NCBI lineage: Eukaryota > Metazoa > Chordata > Actinopteri > Acropomatiformes > Lateolabracidae > Lateolabrax > Lateolabrax maculatus. The sequence continues at coordinate 9,872,495 of CM062212.1, read as the reverse complement.
TATGCTGATACAGTTCAGTAGAGATTGTTGTTTTCAGCACATCATACTGTCCCTCGGCTCCACCTACTGGCCAGAAGCAGAAGCACTTCTTAGCTCCGGCTGAAGAGGTTTGATGAAAGGTTTGGGCAGTTACTCACATTAGCCCATAGAATCTCAGCATCAATGTCAGCTGGCATGTCTCCACAGTTGTTCTTCTGCTGGAGCTGAGCCTCATTGGTGGTAAGCCACTCCTGCAGGGCGGCGCTCTCCTTCTGGAATTTTTGAGACAGAGACAAAGCTTTTTCCAGGTCCTGCTTGCCCTCCGTTACCTATAAAGAGAAAGAAAAGAAGGTGTTTTAAACTTGTCTAAGACATATTGCATATTACTTGTAAACCAACATGAGTTGCCTTTTGTAGAGCAAGGAGATACATTTTCTTTAAAAGTTCCCAAAAAATAAGTTACCTGTGCCCCCAGGTCATTGTAGAGCAGTTTGAGAGCAGTAAGCTGCTCATCCATGGCTTTGGGGTTCTCTGTCTGCTGTTTCTGCACAATCTGTCGACCTGTCTTTATCACCGTCTCCACCTCCAGCTTCACCTCACTCAGCAACTTGTATAGTTTCTTTAAATCAAAAAAAAAAAATGAAAATGAGCCATATGTACGTAAGGGTGAGCTAGACTTTCTGCGTCTGTGTCTGCATAAACAGGTAGCAAGGTGGCAGATATTGTGTCCTTATACAGAACAGTGCAAACAATCAGCAACAGATAAACCATTTGTGTTTGTGTAAAAGAGAGATTGAGAAAGTTGTAGCTCTCACCATGCAACCATTGAGGTGGGACTGGATTTTTTCTGGGTCCACATCTGTGACATCCAGAATGTGCAGCTCAGCCTTGGCACCATCTAGGACTCTCTTACAGTCCAACATGCGCTGCTCAAAGTTAGCTGGCTTCTGGAATAGCTGGTACTTTGTAGAGATCTCCCTCAACTTCCTCTGCAATAAGTGAAAGGAGAAGTCATATAAAGTTATGCATCTGTATCTCAACACAAATAACACACACACACACACACACACACACACACTTCTCTTACCATGCTGCCATGATTTAGTAATTCTTGCCACCGTTTTAAACATGAAATACAATGACTAAACAACATAATGACAATATAAGAATAAGAGGTGTTTAATGACAATCTTGGATTTCAGAAACCATTAAGCAACTAGATAAACCTAAAATATGAAACTAAATATGAAAAGATTCTGGCATGATACATCAGTTATTAGTATATATTAGTCTGACACCTCTTATCAAAGCTCCGCAAAAGAAAGATCAGTACAAAATATTTTTAGTATTCAGTTTAAAGTCATGATTATGGTGGCAGGAGGAGAAACTGCAGTTCTTGATGTTGTCCAGTAGGAGTCAGTGTTACCTGCAGCTGGTCCAGCATGGTCCCACCTCGAGCAGCTTTGCCATCAGTGGTGGAGGGAGGCAAGTTGGCCACGTTCCTCCTCCTCATCTCCTCCACGGTCACCTCGTGGGCTGCGATCTCTGCCCCGATAGTCTGAAGGAAAAGTGAAAAAATGAACACATGCACCATGAGTGTATGTACAGATACCTACTTTGTTTATGCATTCATTAAGGGTTTTGTCTGTTTATGTACATGTGACACTCTGTATGTAAAACTATAAAATCTTGAGATTTCAGAATAATTTAGGAGTTGAAGAGTGTTTTATGCTTCTTAGGTCAACAAAGACCAATTTACCAACCCAGATGTGTAGTGATGAAATGTTAGAACAAAATGTATTTTGTAATTTGTCCTTGTGTGTATATTATATTAATACTATATGTTAATATAGAATATATAGAATTAGTGAAGGGAGTGCCTTCAGACAAGTGAGATGACAATGCATAAACTCCATCAAGCTTGGGTCCTTCCCCAAGTGTCACGTCTTGTCTGGTAGCTCCTCCGGGTGTGGGAGTGTGCACTGTACCTGTGCCTCCTGTGGGAGCTGGAAGGCGTCGATGCGGTCAGTGAGGTAGGAGGTGAGCGTGTGGTCCAGCTGGCTCAGAGACTCCTGCAGTGTTTGAAGCGCCTGTTCGTTCTCTTTCAGAGTCTGTAGCTGCTGCTCAAGGCTGATCTGCCGGTTCACCGCCTGGAGGGGGAGGGGGCACAGACATCAAGTCGTGGATTTCAATATTTCACAATGAAGGATGTCAGTACTCTGGTATTCCAGATTCAAGCAACTAAGGGAGAGTTCATGTCCTAAAACTGTAGATGGAAAAGACTGAATATAATAGCTGGTATATTCAATTATTAACAATGATATTCAGGAATGTTAACACCCATCTTTTTCTGTTGTATTTGAGTTTATGTAATAATGCAGTACACCAAATGCTTAAAGATGCTTCTAAATATACCATGTACCAGGTGCAGTTTGGTATCATTATCAATGTAAATCTCAATACATTAACGGTTGACAATTTTCTGTGCACAGCTATGGACAATGTCATATTTGCAAATCAAATGAAAATTCCTACAGTAAGAGAAAATTCATAGGTCTGAATTTACTGAAAAAGAAATCCAAACATAACACGTAATGGATGCCTTTCTCAACCGTAACAAACACACTTGTGCATCCTACATTTGCTTACACGCAAAGACATGGTCCTGACCTGGTGGTTTAGCTGCTCGTAACGGGAATTGAAGGCCTCTAGTTTTTCGCTAATGAGTTCGTCCAGTATGCCCCCGTCTATCAGCGTCTGACCCAGCTCTCTGATTTGCGTCCGGTTGTCCCCAGGGTGACGAAGCGCACTCTCCACAGACTGGTGGTGGATGGAGAGAAGGGTAAATTTGTGAGCAAAGAATCAGAAAAATCAAGCAAAAAAAGGGAAGGAAAGGAACTGCGCATGAAGAAGTGAAATTCACAGACAACAATAGATTAGTCCTTTGATAAAGGCGCAACAAAGCTCAAGAAAGGTAAACTGCTTCACAGTTTCAAAAATGTGCCATAGAAACCAGAAAAAAGAAAGAATGAAATAAAACATTTACCCCTTGACACTTGAGGAACCAGAGAGAAAAAATAAATCCAGTAAAGTAGTGAAAAACTCAAAGTGCGTATGTTTGTGTGTGTGCGCGCGTGTGTGTGTGTAAGATTGAGAAAGCACAAAATAGCTGAGCAGATGGAGTGCAGATGCAGAAATTGCAACGTTGGGTGTGTCAGATGGAGGCAAGCCGAAAAAGATGATAACTGAACAAAAAATGAGAGACGAGTGAGAGAGAAGCTTGTCGAGTGACGCCACTAATTTTGATCCAACAGTCATTGTGTATGTGGGGTCATTTAATGTGCTTTTCCTTCCCGGGGGTAATGGACAGAGAGAGAGCGACAGCACCCCTCCAGAGGGGTAAGTCTGATTAGTAAACTGGGAGAATGGGGAGGGTGAGGGAGGGAGGTTTACACAAATGGAGAGGGGAAGAGTGAGAAAGAGAAAGACTGGGTGAGGGAGAGGAGGAATAAATGAAAAAAAGAAAACACATAAGGACAAAGAGGAGGAGGGTTGTCTTCAAGGGTCTTCAATTTCCTTCATCACTATACAATGTTACAGAAGCAGCATCGTGATTAAAGTGAGTTTGACAGTCATGCTGCAGGCAGTCTACAGATATAGCAACAGAGCAAGACGAAGCAGCAGAAATTTAGAAGACAAAGTCAAAGACAATGAGGTTATTAACAGAGTTAGAATATGAAATGGATGGTTTGGTTTATGCGATTTACTACTTTTCCTACTCAGATCAATGAAATGACACCTTTTATATATGTGCATGTAGATTGAGGACTAAATTTCTGGGTTTTTATTGTTTTTTTTTATCAAGCTGCAGCTTCTCTCAAATATAATGTAGGTACAGGAATAAGTCTAGAATCAATACAATTCTAAACATATTCAAAGACGGATGGCTGGTCTAACTAAATAATTCATTATTTATATATTTATGAACTAACTCATTATATGAGACTTCTTATTCACTTTCTGTTGACATGTGCCTGCAGCCATGGAGGATGAATATTTGCATTTTCAAAGTAGTTCAAATATAGTAGTATTTTATATGTATGTACAGTATGTGAAGTTTTGCACATAAACATGTTGCATCTGAAATAATGTAGATGTACTTGTGTGATGTTTTTTCTTTCTTTTTTTTTGGTTTATGTGCTACCAGAAGAGGTCTTGTTATATTTTTGATGTTTGATACATAGCAGTGTCATGTGGGGTGTGCCAAATGTTTGGCATGGCATGCGAATAAAAACGACCTACCTATTGGACAATGTAAAGACAAAATGTTAAAGTTAATTGAAACAGACAATAGAACTGTTGCAAAGGATGGTCAATCTTCTGTCCTCTTGTTGCTAGTGATTACATAGTCATCCAGAAATTAAGTGTTTACAGTTAATTTTAGTGTGTGTTTGTACCTCCAGAGCTTCATTGACAGCCTCAGTGCTCTCTGGTAGGCTGTCAGTAGCTTCGACCTTCTCCTCCAGAGTGTTGAGCCAACTCTGCTCCATTTCCAGGTACTGAAGCAACTCCATCCAACAGGACCAAACCTCCTACAGAGTATACCCCAACACACACACAAACACACCGTCAAAAACCTTTAAATACAGTTGTGCACAACCAGAGAAACATAAATTGCGCTATTATAAAGTGACAGCTCCATTAAGTATGCCCTTGCTTACAATCTTAACATGAACAAATATTTCACTGTGAGGCAGTTTTCCTAAAAAAAAAAACTCCAGCACATTTAAATTAAACAGCAAAACTCTAAGGACAGAGAGGGACGGTGACTAATGGACTTCAGGCAAAGCATAAGCACAACTCAGTGATGTGCCTGGCCTTTACCCTGCAGAATCCAGGGGATGATAATCAAAAAAAGTGCCTCAAACTATGACTTTACACTCACAGATTAGCTCTGAAACCAGAATGACCGGTGCCCTTCCAGCTTTTCTTGTTCTTCGCATGAAAATTAAGAAAAGGAAGCCCACGAAATGACACTTTGCATAAACCAACATGTCATTCCAACAATGGACCATGGGAGTTGCGTGTTGACAGACAAATTTGGCCATTCATGCATAAAATGCTGAATTATATTTATGTGAATATGTGTCAGATGTTAAACCTGAAAAAGACTTGAACCTTAAAGTCAACTTAAATCCACTAAGACTGTGCATTTCTTCTTTTTCCAGCTTCAATAGCTGGCCATCATCATTTTAACTCAAGCCAGGCCAGTTCACTTTTAAGACAACCAATATTTTTATTCACGAAAACAAACAAAAAAAACAAAAAAAAAACAGCTTTATCTTTTAACCTTTTCCAACACATCAGGACGTCAAATTCACACACATTACCTCCAGAGTGTGGCACTTGCTCTTGAAGCGGTCACAGAGCTTGTGGTAGTTGGCTAGTACCCCCTCTAGCTCAGAGGTCAGCTCCTGTCCACTGCCTCCACCAGGGAGCGATGTTCTGGACACCAGCATGTTGATGCTGTCTTTCAGGATCTTTACCTTCACCTCTTTCTGTAGCACATCATCTTTAGCCCTCTGTGAGAGTTGAAGACAGGTAAGACGACAGCAACAGAGGGTTAGAGTTAGAGTTAGACCCACATAAAAAACATTCACATTTACTTTGTTTATCAGAGAATCACAATATTTCGCCCAAATTCCTATTAGGTTACATCCAAGCTTCCACTCCCACCTTCATCTCCTCCAGCGACGCTTCCAGCTCCTCAGGACTCTTGTACTCAAAGTCCCTCATGAGAAACTCCTCATCGACTTGGGTCATCCACTCTTGCATCTCCGCCAAGTCCTTCCTCAGATTCACCTGCCTCTCCCGACTTTCCGCCACACGCTCTTGATGGCTCAGCAGCTGGAGGGAAGCACAAGGCATCAGATTTATGAAATAGTTACACTGCCTTAAATCAAGCTGTAAATCAAAACACAAAATTAAATTCTGGACCAAATCAAAGACCCTATGAGACTGATGCTTGAGCTACAGATACAGGCACACATACACACAAAATAAGAAGCCATCTTTCATACAGGACTTAACAGCACACAATCCAAACTGAATTTTTGCTCACCTGTTTGCTGAGCGTGTCCCATCTGCCTTGGCACTCGTCCAACTTATTCTGCCCCCATTTGGCTAGTGCTGGGACAGCAGTCGTCTGTATGGCACTCACATTCTCTCCCATCTGCTTCAATGAACCTTCCACTGACTCCATCTCATTCACATACTCCTTGTTATCAGAAAGAGGAAGAAAAAAAGTTAAAAAATAATACTTTGCAGATTTTAAAATCTAATTTAGTAATAATCATTTCAGGTCAAGTGAAAAATGCAACATCTATATTGTCAAACAACAGTAAGAGTAACTTTTAAGAATTAAAAGTTAGAGTGTCAAAATCGGTTGGAAATAAATAACCAATGTTTTAATCTTTTGCTTCGCCCTCTAACCTTGCACTGGTTAAGCTCTTCCTGTAGACTCTCCTTGTCACCCAACCCCGTGGCATCAGGAGACAACAGTTCCTGAACTGCATCCAACCAACGTTCAACTTCCACCAAACGCACCTAACAACATTAAACCAGTGTATCCGAAACATTTACTTAACAACATTCATTTTTAAAAAAAAAAAAAAAAACACAAAAAAAATTCTATGTGAATTTTATATCAGTAATTACAGCTACTCTACCTGATTGTCCTTCATGCTACCCAGGATGCACTGCAGCATGCCCAGCTCCTCACGGGCCCTGGAAGAGAGTTGACTCCATCTTTGTAGTTCTGCAGGATCGGAGGCTTGTTGTGTTTGCTCAATCTCTAGGCACAGGCCCTGAGGTGGACAAGAAATCAGACTTTAAATGACATGTCCAAGTGGTATGTGTAAGTAATGGGAAACCATGGAAACGCTTATTGCCTATAAAGGAATTTGCCATGAGAAAATGATGCCTTAACATTAATAATAACAATGTTTAACAGTGAGTCATCCCCCTTGGTAAGAAGAAGATCAGAGGTCCCTGACCTCTTTGATTGAGCTGAGCTGAGTTTGTCCATGTCCATTAAAAAAAAAAAAAAGGGATTCTTAAAGTTTCCCAAGTCATTTGATATTGTGCCCCACAGTGACCTTATATTATGAAACCCTTCAAAAGAATTTTCATGATGATAACAATATTTAATTTAATATTTGAATACAAATCCACTGTGGACGTTTTTGGTAAACAAGCACAGTTATGTGTTCCTCACCAATATGCATTGTGTGCCGCAGCTTCACAGACATGCGAGTAGGATAGTTAAGACGGAAAAGATTTCTATGATCCTCTATGACTTCCAAGCATTTATGTCACTGGAGGACTTAAGGCAGTTGATTGACTGACTATTGTACACTGACAGTATAACACTATAAACAAATATTCAAATAAACGTACAGAGGCAACGACTTTGCAGTCACATTAACCTTAATTCATTCATAATTAATTAATAATGTCATAGGAAATTTAAATTAGTGTAGTGAAAAATTAATCAATTTCAACATGAGCCAATCAGATGACTATCACCGTTTATCATTAGGCTAATTGCTAACAGGACTCAGAGATGCTTTCATGGGATTGTCTGCTGTGGTTGTCAGGTTGACTGACAACCACAGCAGCTCAAAAGTAAGCTGTAAGGAGCTCCACGCTGCACGCATGGGCACGCTGCCCAGAATGTGCCAAGTCCCCGCCCCCATCTAGGCACCATGCCCTATCTGACACGATAACAAGAGCTTGGACTGAACCACATTCCACCGAAAGATGGTGGAGGAGGGAAACACACAAAGTACCACACATGAAACACAACAACACATATATCACAAAAATACATAAACTCACACACACACACACACACACACACACACAGTGTTCCTCTTACAGAGAGGTTTGATACAGCGCAGAGGGAAGTGACTGGCTGATAAAGGGGCCTTTTGTGTGCTGGAAAAGAAAAACTGACAGCAGACATAGATTAACACTCACTCTGATAAACATACAAACACAGAGACACAGACACAAGCAAAGCAACTGTTAAGAATGAAATCCTTTTAGCTTAAAGGTCAGAGCGCATATGAGTTATCAGCCACAGTCTCCAGATAAACCACAACAACAATTACTAATATGCCCTTGTTTTTTCTTCCAACATATGAGTATGCAGTTGTGTCTGTTGCATTCACTTTATTTTGGTATTTATTTTAATCTTTATTTAACCTTATTCGGATTAAAAATCTTTAATGGGGGTGTTGGCCAAACAATACAGGCAGTAACAAGGAGTGGCAGACCAACAACATAACAACACAAAATATGTAACAACATCAGAATCAAACAACAATAAATTATGTTATTAGATAAAATAAGGAAAAATGAAAAGAAGTAAATTAGTGAGAATGGCTTGTTTGTTGTGCCAATTTATATTGTGAAAGTTGAATAAAAATCTTAAGAATAATAGAAAAGATTGTGTCCTACAGACAACTTAAAGTGGCACCTCAAAGACAATCTAAAACCATTAAACAATAATAATACAATTATTCTTATAGTATCAAACAATTATTAATGAGACTAGTGTTTATATGTTACGTGGTATCATCCAATTAGGAATTCCGGGTTATCGGTCTATCTGGTAGTTATCAGGAAGTAATCACGATGTTTACTTTACAGATTTACAAGCTTAGTGGAAAGTTGACCCTTGGTTTTCACTCATGGTTTTCACAGAGGGCCATGACTTAATATATCAAGATTAAGCACCACCCACCTGTGCCTTCTCCACTGCACCCTCAGCAGTTGGGATGTCTACTATTCCTTCTCTCAGAGCGGCCAGTCTGGCCTCTAGACCCTCCACCGGGCTCGGTAACATCTGGATGGCCTCAAGACTGGCCAAAACTGGAATAAGACAAGGAGGAGAGAGGTATGTGGAGAATGGGGAAGAAGAAACTGTTTACTAAGTTATGTATCACAACTTTTGCATCAGGACTAAAGCATTAGGTTTTCAACCACAAGGGGGCAGTGAGCTGGTTTGGGATTTCCCCATCTATGTATGTGTGTTTTCCATGCTGCAATAGGATCCCAAATGTTTGACAGTCTATATCTCAACGTTACTTTAGTTGATGTTTTCTAACCAACTTATACATGTCAATCATGCCAGATGAACTTTAAAAATACACATTAAATCATAGCTAACCTGCCATCTATCCCTACTGCAAAAGTTATTAAATTAATATCAAATGTTAATTCATGCCCATTTGTGACTTCTTCAACCTCATTTATATTGAATGGTTACATTTCTTTCTGCGCTCGTTCCTCTCCTCGACTGTCTCTCTTCTCCTCTCCTTCTCTGTCAGCGTTTTAATTACCAGGTGATTTAATGCTTAAATAACGTGGCGATGTTTATATACACAAAGAGCAGAGATAGAGCATAACTGGGAGAGGGGGGAGAGGAATAGAGAGGCCCCAGCATGAGGCAAACTCCCTTCAAGCAGAAACAAAATGGTTTTTCTTGGCTCTTATCCAAATCCTCACAGTCATAAAACCCTAAGAAGCACAGAAAGAAAGACACACACACGCGTATACACACACACACTTATGGTCAGGAGCGGAGAAGAGCATTCAAATCTCCCTTTACAGACTCCTTTTTGGCCAAGAGGAGTGCACGTAAATTCCAGAGGTAAAACGGTGACTGATTTTCAGGACTGCTCCAGGTCCAAGTCACGTCCTCAGGTAGAGATGGAGCTGGCACAGAGGCATGATCTTACACTCAATTGCTCACGTATACACTTTCGCGTCTGTGAGCTTTTGGAGGCCATATAAGGGCATCATCTATTACTTGTGGCTGGCCAAGGATTCATATAAAAACTGATGTCAAATTTACACAACCCCTGTTGGACTGAGCTCTGCTGATCTTAGCTAACACTCTTTCAGTGTCTCTATAAACATGAAAGCTCTGAGGCAAGGGTAAGGAGAGAGAAATGGGTCTTTGTTTTAAGGAAGACTTAAGTCTCCTGCCCTGCAGGCTCTCTGAAATACGATGATGCCTCAAGGCTGTCAGGTCCTTGAAAAGCATATGGTACTGTTAATACCATGGAGCCTGCTCAGAGTTTTGGAAAAGGATTCTTCTGTATTGATTTAACAAATGATTCTGATTAGTTCAGCAAAAGTACCTTTGTTGACCTCCAGGTCTCTGCTCTGTAGCTGCTGTAGTGTGGAGGCGTGATGTGCTGATACCACCACCATGTTGTCTTTCAGAGAGGGCATGGCTCCCAATGTCCCTGCCTCTGCAGAAAGCTGCTCCATTCGCGGACTCAACGCAGCGATCTGGACAAGTCGAGACTGAAGAACACGAGGAAGACAAAAGTTCATTAATTTGTATGAAATGAAGAGTTCGTTATCATATTGTTTTACTTGTAATTGCTCCTCCAAGTGGAAAATTTACTGAGGATAATTCAGCAGGGAATTGTTGCCGCTTTTACAAACTTGGCTCAAGATAAATTTATTCCATTGACTTAAAAATAACCCAGCAACATCTGTGTAACAATGTTTGATGAACAGACCTGACCCAACAGAAAGTTACAGCTTTTATGATTGGTGGTTTTCACCAACATTTCATTGACTTTTTTTATTGATGCAGAATGATGAGAAAAGATGACATTTATATTGCTTGTATTTTATGTTTTTGTGCCATGAAGCACAAACAGTGTCATCTTAAAGAATTGAAGCTTTTATAATTTTTCTCTGTATAAAAAATAGGAAAACCTGCAACAAACATTGCAACAATAAGTTAGTCTGGAGAGAAATTCACAGGTTACTGGATGGACTCTGGATGGCTTTACAGTGACAGCTTTCCCTCCCAGCTCAAAGTGAATTAGTCTCAAATTCTTTACTCCACACTTGAGGACACACCAGGAAGGGTTTTATACATCTATTTACTCTGTACACCTTTCACTGACTTTACATGCATTTGATGGACCTATAACTTATTTTCTATTTACTACAAATCTATTTTGCTTAAACGGTTGTTTTGAAGTAGTTATAAAATAACTCCAACTGTGCATGAGCCGAACTTAAGGATTTACGAAAGGGTTGGAGGTGTATTTAAGTCACACACAGGAGATCTGGGTGAATGTGGATGGGGACAATGACTCTTACCTGACATTCTCCACTCAGGTTTCTGAGCCCAGCCTCGTCGCACTTTTCTACAGGTGATGTTGAGTCCAGCCACTGGTCCTGTTCCTCCAAGGCTTGGTCCAGGCCTGCCAGTTCTGTAGACACTGCTCTGACCCGGCTCTGAGTGTGAACTCGCTCAGTGGCTGCCTCCAACTCCCTTGCACAAACATCCCACTCTGTTTGGATCAGGTCTATGTCTGTCCTCACCGAGTCCACACACACTCCCTCTACAGAGAGAGACACATGAGCCAACAGATATAAAGGCTCACGTCAAAGGCACTTAATAAAAAATTAAATAGACTTTAAATTTAAAAAATTACATAATTTAGTATGAATGTGTCACAGTCTGTGTTGTGACTTTTTGGTAGGAGAAAGAGACACTAGAGAGAGTAAAAACACTACTGGATAAAAAAATTGGACGACAGACTGAAAGAACAGCACATATGACCGAATACAACAAGTTGAGTTCAATGGAAAGTTTGGTGTTTAACAAATCTACTCCAACTTAGCAGTGCTGCTCCACTAGCCCTCACTGCCTCCAGAACAATGTAAACACATAAAAATCCTGAGTACCTCTTCATTTCATTGAGCAGTTATATGTAGTCAGCAACCCTGCAGGCTGACAGATTTTTAATACTCCGTCCAAAAACACACACACACACAAACACACGCACACGCACACACACACACACGTTCCGATTTCTGGCATTTAAAACTGAATGACAATTAAAAAATGTAGGCTTGTAAATACCCCGAAAATACCAAGCAGCTGGGGAAAAGTAGTATAATTTTACGAGACAAACACAACTTAAAAGGGAAATGGAAGATTTCTGTTAGAGTCAGTAGTCGTGCGTATCTGAGAAATGATTAATATGAGCCACAATCTACACTTGGTCCAGTGTCAATGAGCAAGGACAATTTCCTTTTTCCTTCATACCTCTCTCCAGCTGGTCCATCAAGCCCCATCCCTCTTGGATCACTTGACTCACTGTGGCTTCCTTTGCTGTGAGGTCCAACTCCAAACCCTGCAGTTATTGGTCGACACATAATTAATGTGTGATTTTCAAAACATGCACTCTAACTTTAAGTTGAAGTTGTGTGTTTTTAAGCCGCATCATTGGCAGGTTTACCTTAAGTCTCTCCTGCAGGTCTGGTGTGTCAGGTGTAGTCTCAGGGTGTGTGGAGGCCAGCGTCTGAGCAGACGTCTTCCAAGTTTTAATCCAGCTCAGGAGGCCTGAAAGCTTATTTTCAAACCTGCAGAACACCAAAACTATGTGTAAATTGGTGTGTGTGTGTGTGTGTTTGCGTATATTTTATTCTTACACTTTTCTGGCCAGGGAGGTGTAGTCTGTCCACATATGACCCTGTTCTTACATTCGACGGACTTCTGCATCTGTCTCCACCAGTCGTTTCTTAGGGGGAGCAGGTGGGGCCAACTCCTGGTCAGCAATCGAAGCAGCCGCAGCAACAGCAAATGCATCCACAACGACCTGCTCTTCCACCTGAGTCATCCCAGTGTCCGTCACAGCTTCCATTACCTTAGCAGTGAGTTAGAGCATCAGTGAGAATTGGACAGAAATCATCCACACTCACTGATTCACAACCAAACACGTCGTAGTATCCTTGCATCTTGATCAGCTCAGGTGTGCTATTCTAGTAAGTAACTCTACACTAGTAAGCAGGAAGATGAAACTGTTTATGAATTAAGTTACATGCAAAGAATGGGAAAACACACACACACACACACACACACACACACACACCTGGAAAGAACAGTCCTCCAACTTCTGCACCAGGTTGTCCCATCTATGTGCCAGCTCTTCTGTGTCCGCCTCGATCTTGGCTCCCGCCTCAGGGCTCCGCAGTAGCGATATCACATCCTGTCCTGCATCAGACAGCTGGTCAAGAGTTCGCCTCTTCTTTTCCATGTCTTCCTTCAAAATCTACAGGATTGAATGACAAAAAAAATAAATCAAAGTCTACACTAAACATGGAAACCTTATTATGGATTAGTTGTGCAAGTATCTGCTGAGGAAGTATGCAAACTGCAAAGACTTGGCTGACTACTTACTGCTAATCTGCGCACATTAGTATTCATTTCACTTGGGTCCTTAAAGTTGCTGGTCTGTACTTCACTCAGGGCCTCCTCTTTTTCTGCCAACCACGCTCTAAACAAACTCTACAGAAGAGGTGGTAAAAAAGCATGAACTTAAATTACTTTGCAAACATTACAAACAGAGTATTGGTGTCCTGGACCTAGTTAAAATGGAAACAAACAACATTTAAACTTTTCCCTGTTACAACCACCCAGCATTTCCAAGTGGTATTATTAGATTGCTTCAAATATTCAATCATATGTTTGCTTATCAAATCCTTGATAATAGCAGAATACAGTTAGTTTCACTGTTGCTTATTTCATAAAGGCTACCTCAAGAAAAGGTTTTCTTTGTTGCTAGTTGACCAAGTTGTATTCAGGGTTACATAAGATTTGCAGGGTGAAGAATAAAGTTTTAATGTAAAAGTTTCTGTTAAACAAAATATACTGGATCTGGAAGACTGAAAGATTCACTGTGCATGAAAAGGACTTAAGTTAGCTTTCATTAAGTGGAGGACTGAACACTAACAACACAATTGAAATTGCATTGTGAGGTTTTCTGTGCATCTCTATAGAACTCAATGGGCAAGGAAAGAGTGTTCAAGTGGTCCATTATAAATAATTAATTAGACGGAAGGAAGGAAAACAGTGTGTATGTATGTGCCTGTGCATCTATGTGTAAGAGGGCGAGCATGCTAAATGTCTTACTTGGTCTGATAGAAGCTGTTGCCACACCATGAAGACTTCCTGCAGCTTGTGCCACCTCTCCTCTGTCCAGCGACACACAGCCGCCCAGCGCTCACCCAAAGACTTGAATGCAGGATAAAGACGAACATTAATACAAACCTGGATGATCTCAGAAACACAATGTAAAGAAGAGGAAAAAATGTAATGCATATAAGTCGTAACTATGTCATAAGTTCATGGTCATATAGAAACAATTTACAGCCTAAAACTATATATATATAAATACATGTTTTGCTACAGCACACTGTCAGCTTTTCTGGATGAAATTCTAAAAGGTAAAAGTAAAATGCTTAGCTAATTTATGTATTAACACATACAAAAGACAGACATGATGTATTGAATGTAGTGGAGGAAGACTCTCATCCTTGAGCTGACACAGGATAATAGCAAAACAAATTCACTACTATCAGGCTGACAACTTACTTGTAGTTGCTCTTCCAGGGCAGCGGTGGCACTCTCACCGCTGTTCTCGTCTACCACGACCACCATGTGTGTTAGGGAGTTGACCTTCACCTGCTCCGCCTCTAGGTCGTTCTGAAGCTCCTGAATGGAAACACAAATAGTGAATTTAGCAGTCACATATTACCTATTAACAGAGCTGGCAGAGAAGCTACTCAGTTTTATGGTGATACTGTGGAGACAGTGCAGGGTGTGAGAATGTGATCACAAGACTGTCTGTTTTATTATTATTAAGAGCAGTGCAGAGGGACAGTGACAATTCCTTATATTAATACAAATATGTTATTTATCACATCAATTAGGATAAACTTGAGTTGCAAACATACATAGAACAGGAGCTTTTTTTTAATATTCTACTTGATCCTGTCCACATTAAGTCAATCACACCGTTCTTCATTGACTAAATTTATGCAAGGTAAGCACTTTGGCAGAAACTGTTTAAATGGGGAAACTGTATTTACTTTGTGCATCTCTATCTGTTCTTTGTAGGTCTCCAGGTCTTTAGCTGTCGGTTCTGTCTCCATCTTCCTGATTCGTTCTTCTGTCTGCGTCAGCCAATCAGAAAGCTGCTGTAACTGCTGCTGCTGAAGATCCATCAGGACTTCATGGAGCCTGGAGTGGGTGAAAGTAAGGACAGAGAGACAGGGAGGTGGGCGTGTAAAGGTAGACAGCACATAAAAGCAGTTTAATAAACTTTAAGGTGTTCAGCTGGTTATTTAACTGCCTCACAGTAGCACAAACACTCGATGAGTGACAACGCTGTACACAGACTCCACAGATAATGAGTCATGGCACACACAAGCCCATATACTTTTAATCAGGGTCAACAAATACTCTAGTGGACATCATGAATACAATTTATGAACTGTGTGTGTGTACGTGTGTGTGTGTTTCTAAAGCATCATAAACCTTCACAACACATATTGAGCATCAGACTTGGTAGACCTTGGAGGGCCTCAAGGCTTATCAAGCGTCACCTTCACACAGCTTGCAGCCTAGTACATTCTTCACAGGAAAAAACTCATAAAAGATTTGAGGTCAACAGTGACACCTGGATGGCGCTGCACACTACACTGTAAAAAGAACTATATTTTGATGTAATATTTTCCATTTGCAAATACACAACAGCAAAAGGAATTGTAATACCTCTACAGGACTAAAGCAGGTGTATATGTATTTGTATCTACCTGGCCTGGCGATCCATGCTGGCGACTCGTAGGCTCTCCCAGCGGGAGTTGAGGAGGCTCATCTGCTCCCGAATTTCATCTTCTTCCTCCTCCGTCAGGTTGCCCTGTGCAATCAGTTGGTTACCCGCTTGGAGCACATTACCCACACTGCTCTGGTGTGCCGTCAGCTCCATCATAAAGGCCTTTAGGAGAAGGAGGGATGAATGGTTGTGATAAAAATGTACTGCAAATTTCTGACTCTGAAACAGTTTCAATTTGAAATGTTGGTCAAGTTGTGTGCTACAAACAAAACAGCTTTGGGACAAATTACGTGATAATAAACTGAAGATACCCACTATGTGTATGTGCACTGTGTTAAGTTAAGGAAGACAGTATATAACCACATGCCCTTGGAACATGGAGACCCAACATTGCTTACATAATCTGAGCCTCCATGCTGACACTTGGCACTCATACTAACATCTGGATATGTTTCTCTACCCACCCTCAAACTTCACTTGGTAAGAACACTAAATAAATAAAATGCAGAAGCACTGGAAACACCTCTGCACCCTTGTATTTGTGAGTGTTGCTGTAGCAACAGTCAGACAAGCCTGTGAACATAAACTGAAGGGCAGACTCTGTCAAGTAGCCAACTGAGGGTAACTGCAAAATAGAAGAGGAAGGATAAAATGCAATACAAGAAGGAATACAAGAGCAGCTTTAAAGGCTTTTTGCCTCTTAACTCCTTAGATGAGCTGCTTTTTGCTGGTTCTTGTAGTGAGCAATATGATGACCAATGAATTGCGTTATTGTCTGTTCTCCGTGAACTCTCTGGATGAGTAAGCATTTTTGTCTGCACCTATGAGCACATTGTTTTTGGCGAGGCTTTGCTGGAGAACTGGAGTAAGTATATGAACAACTAGGTCAAAACGAACTGGATTGATTTTTATTAGACCTCCAGAAAAGCCTGGCTGTCAAAGAGGCTTTGGGTCTTGTTGCTTTCAGTCTCACTACCAGCTTTCTGCTTTGACCTGGATTCCAGACATGAGACTTCACAAATATTCACATTTCAGCCAAGGGAAAACTGCCAAAGCCCCTTTACACACATGCACAGACACAAACCCTGCAACTACGCCTTCTCAAGCAAGAAAGTAAACTCTGGGCCAGGGCACCATGGGGTGGTGTGTGCCTCTGTTCTCAGCAGAATTCCTGGCATTCCCAACATGTACGGAGCATGTACTGTCGGTCGTGGTAGGCCTCTGTCTCTGGGAGACTATCTTCAGTGTCAACAATGGAGTGACAGTACTTGCAGCGCAATTCAGACAAATAACATATGCATCACATATGTGTCATCCTTTGTCCTAACAACTGGTCTCTCAATATGATGTCTCAATCCAAACTGATATATACTGTATGTCCATCTCGAAAAAAAGGCTAACTGAGAGTCTAGTTTTGAAAGTTTTAGACTTTGCATCTACTAACCTTTGAGAAGCAATACAAAATGTATAATTTTCTCTCTGTCTACATGTGCATGCATGTTTACATCTCTGCAAGGCTTAAGCCAACCTGCAGGTCTCCTCCTACCTCATGTGTATGAAACTGCTCTTTGACTTCTTCCACATCGTCTGACACTTCGTCCTGAATTTGTAGGGCGTCCTCGGCCGACAGCAGCCAGGTCAGTACCTCCTCCAGTGTGGTCTGGTAGCTGTCCAGGTCCACTTCCAGCAGGCTGCCCTCCATCTCCCCCTCTGTCTCTGTCAGGGTGCTGGGGGTCTCAGGCCGGGGGCTGCTGCCTGCTTCTGCCATCTGCACATTCTGACAAACATAAGGCAAGGGATAAAGGCTCAGGTTGTCCCAGATTATAGACAATGTGTTTACATAAGGGAATAGCATCACTGCATTAATAGTAAAATATTACTAAAGGTAAGTACTATATTAGGCCTGACAGATAGCATGTAAAAGGACGATTGTAGTGTTTTATTTTTAATGTCATTATACAGGGTCAAGTCTACAGTCTGTAAACAAAACCTCAATTTGTCCTTAACTCTGATTTTCATGTACATCGGTTGGCAAATTTTAAAATAGAACCAGACATCTAGGAGGGGCCTGTGCTACTCTGGAGCATGCAGAGTGACCTGCCCTGCTCAGTTAAGAAGAAAAAAAAACAACAACTGCAGGCCTATTATGGGATACTGGGAGGTGCTCCTGGCACGCTGAGCAGGTCAATCCTCATTCTAGGAATAGCAGTAAGTTTGAAACACAGTGGTATCCTGGGCAAAGTTGGGTGTACAGTCAGAGAGATGGATGGTGCAGCATCAAAGGAGAAATTGCTTGAAAGAGAAGAGGGCATACACCTTATGCAATTTAAAGTTCAACAACACTTTAGATGTAAGTGGAAAGATAACTTTGTTCTGTAATGTCAGTAGTCAGTGCAGTGTCCTTCAACAACAACTTCTCTGAATATGTTCCTACTGTATATCTTAGACCATAAAAGAAGCAGTTCATTTATATATTTATATATTTCTAACAAAATATCAATTCTGAAAACAATGTAAACATGTGACGTCCTTTGGAGACAGCATTAACAAACTATTCCAGGTTTCCAGTTTTCTTAAGGAAATGTAGGAAAAAAGCTTGGCAGAGCTCACAAATCTGTCTAGAGATGACAGAAATGGTAATGGCTGCGTAGGGTCTGGTACAGTAATAAGTCAAATGGACCTTTGTTTTCCAGGCTGAAATTACACAGCCGTAATGTCTATGAAGCCAACTCAGGGAAAGGTCATCTGCTGAAAATATTCAATGACCTTTTGGATATTTTGGAATAAGTCACAAAAATACTGTAAGCCCTTATGTTAAGACCAGTGTAGGCTGACAGAGACAAAGCAGCAAGAGGGGAAGGAAAGACATGGGAGAGAGAGGAAGAAGAGAAAGAAAGAGAAAGAAAGAGAGAAGGAGGGAGAGAGAGAGAGAGAGAGAGAGAGAACAAGAGCGCAGCAGCAGCAGCCCTGGTCTATTTATTGACTTGAATGGCTGTAAAATAGCTGTGGTCTAACTCAACAGAACACTTTATTATCACCAGATGATTTGCTCAACTCAATCCCTGCATTCATCACTTTTGCAGTTGTGATTTTTGAGCATGTAATGCATCATCATGCATACGCCAGTGCACATTCCAACTTTAAAGACAGTTATGCAATAAAATCTTGTCGTTGTCAATAAAGAAAACAATCATTATTCAAAACCAACATGAAAAACTCCACAACAAAATCATGAACCAATATTATAAATCTAAAAGTAAGAGGGGAACCAAACACAGTCATCAAAAACAAAGAGCCTTTACTTCCACTCAGGCTCACTACCAGGAGCATTACGCATCACTTCCTATGAGCAGGGAAAGTGTGCCAGGAAAGTAAACCCCTTGTTGGACCAATCAGAGCACTATTTAAAAAGACTTTTCCAGCTCTCGTTCCAGGACGTGTGAAGTATGTGCCCATGGGCAATAAAAACTTAAGAGATGGTTTTGGGATTTTCTGACTTCTGACTAAAAACCTCTGGTAGGAGCAGCCCCAGGGATGTATGTGATTGAAAGAAAAGAGCACAGTGGGCTTGGGGGAACTCAAATGTTAAGTTAAAAAAAATTACTCTAATCAAGTTGAACAAATTACTTTTTTTTTTTTTTGGGGGGGGGGGGGGGGGGGGGGGTAGCTTGGTCTGTTATAGCTACTATGGAATATATGTTTAGAATATGAACAGGATCACAGCTGTAAGGTAGTGATACAGCAGGAAAGTCCGACTGAATCAAGATGTACAAATAAGACACTCTGAAATGCCCGAAGATGTTAAAAAATGAACAGTATCAGTATGTGCATGTCAGCCACCCGCCCACATAGATATGCCCAGCACGTAGATATCTTAAAGGGATGGTTCTGATTTTTTCAAATAAGGAACTTATCCATAGGTAATGTATCACCTACTGTAGATGGCGATCTGCACGCTCCCAGTTTGGACAAGCAGGCAGCTCTACCTGTACGGACACTCAGCAATGTACTGATGTGGATGGGGTCAGCAGCAAACTGATTTTAGCCACCTATAAAAAAGCCCACCTGAGAAAATCAATATCAGTTTAAGTTTACGCTATCCATTTTGCATTGCTGAGTGTCCGTACAGGTAGAGCTGCCTGCTTGTCGAAACCGGGAGCACGCCAACCACCATCTACTGTTGGTAACACACTGACTATAGATAAGTACCTCATATAACCTTAAACCACTTTAACAAATCTGAATTATACCTTTAACGCCAAAATAACCTTCACTGTCAACTCTCTGAACACACTCCCATTTTCACCAATATATTCACTCATTTCCTTCCATCCCTTTACAGCTCTGTGTTTCCAGAAGCATGCAACTCGGTCTGCTGGCTTATGTTAGAGGGGTGAGTCATGGCTCTCCTCCCTATTTGCCTGCGCCTGCTGTGCTTTTCATGAGCAGTGCTGGAGAGAATGAAGGAGATGGATTTTGCAGAGTGGGAGTGACTCATTCTATCTGGCACAATGAGACACTTCACAATATTCTTTATGCTTGCACACAACACAGTCCGTGGCCTTCAAACTGAATGTTATCATAAACACAACACAGAAGCAAAGGTTGAAGCAGTTATGGGTTCAATTTTTTTGCAGCACCAGCTTTTCAGTTGTTTAAGCTGAAGTTCATGGGTAAAGACAGGCGACCACTGGGGAGAGATATATCTGCTGGTCTGAAGGACTGTGTCACTACTGAAGTAACTGAACCATTGGGAGTAAGGAGGTTGTATTACAATAATTTTGTTGTTTTTCTCTTTAGTGTAATTATAAACATATTCATCCTGAACAGTTTGGTGTAGGACATTCACTAAGCATCTTTCAATTCCGTATGCCCCATGAACCAAAAAGTTAGAATAGCACAATCTATTTGCAGCCAGGGTGTCAGCTGTTGGCTGCTGGTAAGGTTAGCGCAGCTCATATAAAACACAGCTAGCATCATCGATATGGCAAACATACATGAGAACGCACAGTTTGGGTCAATTCTTGTTAAAACTACAGCAAAAGAGCTAAATCAAACTCAGGGGTAGTCCTTCTTCTCTGCAGATTCAGAACCAGAACCAGGCCAAAGAAATAATAAATGCTTTAATACTTTTTATCTCTCAGATATGACACTACACTCAGAAAACACACAATGCGTAAGTCAGCTATTATGTTCTTCATATGCGCAAATGGGAGAAAAGTTTTGGCCAATGAGCAAGTGTGTAGTACTCAACAAGCTTTTCGATTCCAGTTATAAATTCCTTAAGTTTGAACTAACTGTGCTTCTGTCTACACTGCTGGTTACCAGCTGTGGATTTTTAAAGTTTGCACATAAAAGAGCACCTTGGATTCCTTGAAAAACAGATGTAGCCATGGGCTCTAGTGAGCACCTTTTGTGTGAGCAGTTTAAAAAGTTGTGAAAATGGTACAGTGACTCTCCCCTTAGTCTAGACCCATGTGTCACCAAAATCATGACTCAGAAAAGCTGTTGGTATTACCTGTCAGCTTGTCTTGTATCATATCACGTGTTGTAAATTTTACCTGAGCACCGAGGCCTGGACCTGAGTCCCCAGACTCCACTTTGTATTTGCGTGGCAGAGTCTCCACTTCTCTGATAGCCTCCATGCTCACATCTTTGGGCAGCACAGCGAACAGTGATGTTACGTACATGAGAATGGACTTCTTATCTGGTAACTGCACCGCCACGTCTGTGAGAGAGGGGGCAAGACAGTGGGAGGGGAATGGATGTGGGGCAGAAAGATCGGAGATGGAAATTAAGCATGAGAAGCAGGAGGGAGAGAGTCGGGGATAAAGAGGGGAAAACAGCATGAGGAGAAAAGCAGCGTGGCAGATGGAGTGAGATAGCCGTTCAGGGGGACAGTACGAGATTAGATGGGAAGGAAGGTGAGATGGGAGAGAAAAGGGCAGGTTGAAGCATGTTGTACTGATTAAAACTGGCTTTGACACAGGTCAGGTGTGACTGCCCCTCGGTCATAACACAACAAGAAGTGTCTGAATATAGACAGCTCAAGTACATGCACACGGAGAAACCACAGGTGCTACATGAACTAGAAAAACGTTCTGAGCAAATACAGCTTCTTACAAATCTTCAGCCAAAGACAACACCAAGGTATTTGCTCCACCGTGAGTTTATCCAACTGCTGGCTGGACATGAAGGTAGGCTTCGTGAACACAGACTAGGTTTGAATATGTTGGAATTTTAGACAATAAAATGTATGTAATTCCTTTCCAACTTTTATTTTTTGGAACTGCTATAAAAAGGCAGCTGATAAGGGCCTTTTCTTTTGCAACCAATTTTTACATTTTCATCAAACTTTTTACAGTAATTATCCAAATAAATACAGTTGACCTATGTGTGCAATGTGGGAAAGTGTATTAAGCAATTCAGAGTGCAGGTACCTTCGGCATCCAGTAGTCTCTCAATCGCCAGCTGGTCTTTGGCTACAGTGAAGGCATGGTCCAGTCTCTCCACAGGGCTCAGTTTGACCACCTGATCCCAGCTGAATGCATTTGGCCTGAAAACACACAGAACGGTATCAATGAGGATGGCAACATGAAGACAGTAACATTCAGGATGTCTAGTATTAAGGTTACAGTCTCAGATCATTCACAATTCATATCTATCTGCATAAATGTACACATTTCTTAAAGCTGTGGAGCTGTTGGCGTCAAGGTAAATCTGAAACACTGATAAAAAGAGTAAACTTTCTACCCAAATTACATACATTTATTTAAGAATTATGTTTTATACATACCAACAATAACACAACGATAAACGAAACAATGATAACTCTGGGTGGGGGTTTCTAGATACATTTTCTGGACAATAAATGACCTTTTCCTGAGCATATTCCTCAAACCTATATGTGCCCTCTGTACAGAAAAAAAGACTCTTCCCTTAGTGGTGCAGGGGAGACTTGTGTTGAGGCCAGTTGGGTGTGGAATGTATGTGTTCAGTGATCCACCTAAACCCTGGCCCAGGTCTAAACCAACACTGGCCTTTCTCACAGCTCACAGGCCTGTGTGTGTGTGTGTGTGTGTGTGTGTGTGTGTGTGTGTGTGTGTGTGTGTGTGTCACTAGTAAGGACAAGGGTTACAGAAAGGGGGGGGGGAACACCCCTGAAGCTTCTCTTGCTCTCTTTCCTTCACAAACAACAGTATACACACACACACACACACGCACACACACACACTCACACACACTCACACCAAGCGTGTGCAAACAGTGACATGGCAGGCGTAAACAGAGCAAGTCAAGCAGTGTACACACACCCGGCAGGCGCTGACCTGTCAACCTGACCTCCCACCACTTACACAGCCTGGGTTCCTCTCTCTCGGTTCATACACATCTGCCATTTCTAAATTCCAGGCCTTGGTTTCTTGACGGCATTTGAAGGTCTTGGTCTGTGCTCAGTATGATTTATATACAGAGTCGAAGGGCATATGTCAAATATGCAATGTCAACTTAAGCAGACATTTCATCTCACAACATGGCACACACAAGAGGACTTTCAAGTAAGGAAAATACAGTCTCAAAAAAATTGGTGTGCAACAACTCAATACTATTTAAACAAAATGTACCGAAACACAAAAGTCACAAAAATCACACAGTTTCATCAGATCACTGCAGTAAAAATGTCTTATACCATGACCACATTTTGTGCTCCAGCAACCCCCAAAGTATATATGATCCCTCCTTACCTGAAGTGGTGTAGGATGCTGTTGAGAGCCAGGCCGTCAGCCCAGCTGGTTGTGAAGTTTAGCACATTGACTTCTGGGTATGAGCGGGTGCACTGGCGTACCCAGCTCAGTAAGATCTTCTCACTGTTGGTCTGCTGCAGGTTAGACATGATATCCTTCATGATGTCTTTCACCTATGTGAACATGGGAAAAAAACACATTAACATGGGTGAATAAACAAGTGTAAAAACATGACTTTTTTTATTCCATTTCTTTGTGTAAAAATGTGTATGAAATTATATGAGAAGATCACGATTAAACACAACTGCAGTGCACTGTGGTTATATGAAACAGTAACAGGATTGCTATGACAAACAACATCACACACCATGAAATTAATGGTACATACAGTGACAGGAGTGACATTAATGTAAACTAACAATGATGAAGGAATAATGAAAAACTAATATTGAAAGAACTGGCAGTGCCCAAACACTTTCAATAAAATGTCTTGATTACCTATTTTCCCTCAAATGACTGTTTTTCGAATTTCAACAGGTCAAATTTACACAAAGCGGTGGATGATAAGCATGTTTGCATGCATGAATGAACACCAATACTGATTTTCCATCATCTGCATTTTTGATCCCTTAGTAAATTGAAAATTCACAGTGAGAGCAAACATTAACATTAATGAGTCTGTGTGTGTGTGTGTGTGTGTGTGTGTGTGTGTGTGTGGGATGTGGGTGGAAAAAAGCAATAGCACATGTATGTATATATGTGTGCTCACCTGCCAGTGAAGAATAATACTCCAGATGAGGCCCAAGGTCAGCTTGTGGTTCCCATCAACTATATCTGTCCCTCCTATGTTTACCAGATCAACCTGGAAGAGGTGACAGACATTGAGACAAAGACTTGTTAAAAAAAATAAATAACTAATAATACAAGTTATGGTACAAAGTTGTGTATTAGTTGTAAAGTAGAAACGATTCCTGTTTTGAGCAGATTAATTGGAAAGCCAGCCCAGTCACACTCAACATAAAATCTTCTCAGCGAAAATCTCTTTTGTTTGCTGTAATCATAATATCCTTTCAAAATTAAGCTGGTAATAAGTATTTGTTACAACACTTTTGTGAGTTTGTTAATGCAGTGGAGTAAATAACATTGCTTCAAATCTTAATGTGTGTCCACACACTGGTATAGCCGAATATTTGTGACAAGGCAGTGGGTTATACCACCCTCATTACACCCTTGCGACACTACCTACAAAGTGTGTCTGCAACCTTGTCAGACACTAATTATATGAGGAGAGGCCAACTGTGGCCTGATTACATATAAATATGTTGGTGAAGATCAAGGCACAGAGTGGAACATAAGGTCAAGTGTCTGGTCAAACTAAAAGGTGACCTCTGACCCATATCTAGTCCCAATTATCTCTCTCTCTCTCTCTCTCTCTCTCTCTCTTTTAGACTCATGTTAAATGTGAAACTGTGTTGTGTGTTTTTTATACTTTAATTAGAAACAATTATGATATCTATTTTCAAGAACTTATTTCCTTTCCTCCAGTCAGCAGACATTAAAGGCCTGTGGGAAATCTGGCCTTCACTACCAGCTGACGGTCTCCAGCTTTTTCAGGAGAGAAACTAGCAGGGGTTGCATGCAGAATACAGCCTCTGCTACTTCCCATGGACATGCCCTGTCCATTATCTCCCACTGCTAAGGTCATGCATTAAGACCAACTATTGTAAACAGAGAGGAGGAGAGATGAGGGAGCAAAGGAGCGAGGGAGGCAGACAGACAAAGAAAAATACAAAACACGATGTAGACAAAATGACACCTTCAGATAAAAGGCCACAGGAGAACATGTAGTCTTATATAGTTACAGGAAGTGTTACTGGTTCGTATCAAGCAAGTGTCACCTTGGCTGGAAATGTAAACATCTCCGGTAGTGTAAGACTAGTGGGTTTTTACTTCCACAAAAAACCACAGCAGACAATTTTACTGTTAATTATGCTTCCCTCTTTCTGGCTGTACTATGCTGTACTGTGTGGCTAAAATGAAACCCTGCAGACTCTTTGGCCTTACTGGAATCTGGTTAAGAACCATTGATTTGGCTAAAAGCATCCACGATGCAGCTGATGCAACAATTACAAAAAAAATAGAAAATATCAGGCACTCACATTATTTTGATGCAGGACTTGAAGTACTTTGTTGACATTGTTGAGAGCGTGTACTCTGGTGGAGCCTCTCTCTTTGGTCTGAGGAACAGGAAACAGCGTACAAATCAGGTGACAGCATGTTCACTGTTCACTAGCCAACCATAAGGCTGCAGGGATCCAAACATATTGTAAATCATCAATTTGAGGCTTGAGTTCTTTTTCCCTTTGACATTTCATAAAAGCATTTTGTTTCAATGGATGGAGAATGGAATCTAAGACATACTCATTTACATTCACACTATTGACAGTTAACGTAACTAAGTACCAGGTCAAACTACGGAGTTAAATGTACAGTGTGAAGCATTTGCTACGGCAAGAAAGGGTATGCCATCACTCAGCAATGTGTTTCTCTCCATACACTCATCACACCCATTACCCTATCAGCAGTGTCCATAGGCCAACTTATGGAAAGAATGGCAAGATGAATAGCTGCCAACTGCAAATCCTTTTTAAGTCTTCACATACCTCAACCACTCATTAGCACCCAATTATAGAATTAGTATTCTGGTATCAGAGAGAGAGTGCGTGTGTGTGTACATGTGTGTGCCTGCATGTATGGTATGGACACAGTTGGCACTTAGTACGACTGCAGGTGCTAGAAAGCAGATATGTTGCTAAAGGGGTGACAGTGAGGTGACACTGATAAAATAAAAATTAAAATCTTGTGCTCGTGCGCACATGGTTGGTCACTGAAGACATACATACATTAGGATGGACATGAGTAAAATCTTTGTGTGCTGTTCATTAAGTTCAAATAATATAAGACCTATACAACTGATAAAACGGGAGATATAATGTTTTTGCAAAACATCTGTTCTTAATTTGGTTCTTTCTATTCCAGGACTCAAAATACAACGGCTGAGGCCCCCTGTGTGTCTCTAATGTTTACATTAGATTTAACATTCGAGGTTACATGAGGTAATGCATCTGCTTGTACTGGCTTGAGGGAGGCAGCAGGAAAGTTTCAGCTAAAAAAATTGTTTCACTGCATGCATTGCCAAAAAACTCATAAGCACTTCAGTGGTGTTATCACCCTTGCCTGAAATCAGTGTTGTCCAGCTTGATAAAATGCACTCACATAGCAAACATGTTTTGAAGTTAAACTTTGGCGTGTACAGATAAACGTTAGGTATTGATAAGATAAACCAATAGTAATGAAGCTAAACAAATCTCAGGAATTTTAGGGTCAGGTGACTAATTTCTTACTAATTTGTTGGTAATCGTGTGACAAAAAGGTCTGTAAACCTTAATACACACATACACAAACTCACCAGGACAGTGCCAGTGAGACCCTCCAGCAGGTCCAGCAGTTTTCTCCCATCCTTCAGGTCAGAGAACATGTCCTTGATGGGCGCCTTCCCCGTCTGATAGGAGAAAATAGCACAGCTGGTAGGTTTTGTGTATAATCTTTTGTGTACACCAAGGATGAGAGATGCAGAATGTGGCTGCAGCTCAGAGACAATAAAACGTTCATTGGTCTGAACATTTGGTTTTGTGGTTAGTTTTATCAAATTAAGATGAGATATGGCAATTTCTTGCTATCTGCAGTATAAGTGCAACAACATTTATACAATGATAGGTACAGATTTTAACAGTTTACTCCCCTGCTAGCAGAAAAGCTACCCTGCTGCAGGCCTGTCACCCTCTTCAGTGTGGGGAAAAAAGTTTCGAAACACAAAGTCTCCAGGGTTAACTTTTCATCAGAAATAGACTTATAATCTTAGGAGTGAAATAACCTTCTTTTAGTTCCACCACTTTAGTCTTTCATTTCAATATCCAGCAGATAAGGCTTCTCAGTTTTAAAATCATTAACTCAGCTTCTTTGGCTTTGTGAATACATTTGCATTTTCTAGTGTGCTTCAACTAGTGCTGTAAAAGTTTGGCATTGATTTAAACTGGTCTACAATCACTCAGGTTACCTTGGAGAACTGTGCATTTATCCATTTGGTGAATGTTTTTTTCTGTACTGCATCATGCTCATCTGTGGAACAGAAAGAAGAGGGATTCTTAGAAAAGTCAACAGGTTTATTAAAAAATAGACATCGGCTTTCGGGTTAGTGTTATGATGACAGCAAAGAACATTGTTAACACTAAAAGTCAATTTACACTGGTTTATTTCAGGAACCAACCGGCAAAATTCACTCTCACACTGACGTGCTGGTAAGTAGTAATTATAGCGGGAAGCATCACGGCTTAAAAGCATCATGATCTATGTGGCTGGAACGTCAGAAAATTACAGGGAAAAAAACATAGGCAAGAGGGGTATTTGGATAATGTGAACAAAATGCCAAAAGGTGTGCCGTGTCACAAGCAAAGGTAACATAAAGCGTTGTCCCAAAAAAGCCAATTTGCATGTGTGCACATGCCCTTGTTTCCCTGGTCTCTCAATACAATTGTACAAATACTTCACATTCTCACACTCCCTCCCTGTTCCTTCTTTATTCTTTCCAACATGGCTCTCTAATAAGGCCTCATTGTGTGTCAGGCAGAGGGTCAGCTGCTTTGATGTGAATGGGTGATGGCTGGCTCCTGTAATGGATCAGAGTGGCTCATACAAAGCCTTGGACTTGAGTTGGAAAAGTATTTTTATTCCACATTTAAAAGAATATGGATAAAAACAATCCTTTTCAATTATTATGACTATATTTATATATGTGTAATTTATTTTAGCTTATAGACATATTACAGTATCAGCTCTGATACTGATCTTAATGAGCTGATTGGGTATTGGCCAGATGTGACTTTCGTTTTTTGATGTGCTAAGCTACTGCTGTTACTCACCATTTGCTTCACAATAAATGCATTTTAATTTAAAGGCAGCGGTAGTTATGTGTTATAAATACAGTTGCCACCTTATGTTAACTTACATAGGAAGGATCCCAGTAAGATTAGGGTTAGGGTTAGGGTTAGGGATTGAAACACTATGAAAATAATCATTATTTCTGGTCTAACAGGACAGGCTTGGAAAGAATTAATCTTGCACATAAGGAGACACAGTCATGTAATTAAGAATCACGGGATGTAGACTGGTGGATCATTAAACTCCAGACCAGTACATCAAAGCATTGCAGACACATAATGACATTCCTAACCAAAGTTCAGCACTAGTATGAACTTCCGCTGCCAAATACAGAACAACAGCATCAACAACAGAATTGCTCAGAATTGTAAACCTGAAGGAATGGGTGTTATCTGTCCCTACAACAGAGAACCTACAACTCAGATATATCAGTACTTCAGTATAGTGATGTGAGGAGCCCGTCATGTTCTGCAAGGTTAGTTTATGTTTAGTTTCTTTAATGTTCATGTGTCTTTCCTGCACTGTAGCCTCCTAAATAACCAGTTCATTAAGGTGTCAGTCCGTCCCAGAATTGTACACCTGGGTCAAAAAAGACATACATTCACGTCTGCTTCTGAGCACTGTGAGTGAGGTCTAAGACTCTAATGAAGGGGTGAAGAAGTGGTAAAAGTGTATGAGTGTATGAGTGTTAAACTGCCACTGTCATTCTAGCCGCTGTGTAAAGCACCATGAATTGGACAAAATGTCAAAGGTTATGATCACCAGCCCCAGCAGTAGTCGGCTTCTTTGTTTGGGGTGTGTGGAGTGTATGTTGTGTGTGTGCAGGCAGCCGCTGGCAGGGTGAGAAGGGGTATAAAAACAAGAATGTAGTGCAAAGGGAGGCCAGAGGTGGGGGTGAGAGAGGTAAAGAGGTGAGACCATGAGATAAATGGTGGTGGAAGAGGGGTTTTTCTCTTTTCTTTATCCAAATGGAAGGAAGGATAGACTGTAAAGCCCTTTGAGGGAAATTTTTGGAAATTTGAAGACAAGACATGGTTTCTACATTTTCCATTTTAATCCTGAAATTCCATACTTTGGAAAGACATTAATTCGTTGACTGAATTTGAAAACTTAAGTTGTCAAACATGTTGGATGCAGCAACATTGCTTACATTACTGTCAAGTATTCTTATCATCCAGTGTCACAGTATGCATACATACTGTATGTATACATGCATGGCAAATGCGTGAATAGTCTTATATTTTTTTAGTTTCTGTGTGCCATTCACAGCAGGAAATAGGCAAACATCATTTTTATGTCATCTAAATGCTCCAGAAATGTCAGGAAGACAACTGGGGCTGAAACAACAAGTATGGATGGTAATTTCTGTGGAAGGAGACAACTGGAAGGGTGAGATTGTGAGATGGGGACCAAAGCAGGCTAGTTGCCTAGACTGGTATACACCTGCACTGTGTCCTCTTCTCTGTGCCATTGTCTTTAAAGTGCTTTGAACCGTAATACTGTAAATGGGCCTCTTGAGAGTCTGCTGACCCATTTTTCCACATAAATCTCAGGCATCAACAATAGTACCTAAAGGATTCTTTCTTAAGAACACAAAGAAGTGATGGCTGAAGTAGGTGATGAATGAAGAAGATGAGGGAGAAAAGGATACAGGAGACAAAGAATTGGTCTTGCTGAAAAATAAAATGACAGCATGATTGACAAGGGGTAGGTGGCATAACAGTAGGCCCTATAACTGATTGCACTCAAGCACAGCGGATAACTCACAGGTGAAATGGTTAAACATGTCTTGATAGAAAAGAAGATAGGAAGAAAGAAAGACAGGCAGACAAGACAAAAAAAAAAAAAAAAAACAAAGAAAGGTGATAGAGCCAAAAAGATCTAGAGATGCAGCCAGAAGTAGAGAAAAATGCTGGCAAGAAGATTTAGAAAACAACAAGGAGCACAAGGAACAGGACAGGTATAGTACAGGCATGCTTTCAACACAATATCACTTTTCTTTTTATAAAAGTCTTATGTGGACGCCTCCTGTCTTTACAGCCTTATCGGTACCCTGTGGAGGGCCTCAGAGGCCCCTGAGGAGAGGGTCCCTGTGGGTTCGGGTCTCCTGGGCTCTCCACCATACCACCTTGACAGGACAATACACTCGATTCATATACGCTGCTCCCCCTCAATCTGTCTGCTGCTCCTACTCACCACAGCACAGGAATGTCTTACTGCTGGACGGATCAAAGCAGCGGCAGAGCTGTATGTGCAAGTGTGTTCAAGAGTGTGTGTGAGCAAGACAGAAAAAAACACCCTTAACAAGGGGAGTCTGTATATACAACATTTATACACCATTACACATGTCCACCTATGTCACTTTGCTTATGACTATTTACATTTGCCCACACAAGTACCGTAGTCACTGATATGATACATACCACTTATATGCTGACATTTATATGATAGGGAAAATAAACACACACACACTTACAGTTAGTTGTAAACAAACTGTCAAATCCACTGCGGTCCAGAATTTGTGTGTGTGTGACTGGCACGTGGCATGTGGGCTGTTGCTGTTCAGTGAGACCTGACCTGAGACACTTGTTCATGTTCATCTTCACCTGAGTATTAAAACTTCATGCTGATGAGGTTAGATGGTCCAGCATGACATAAACAACATTAATTTAGCACCAAAAATCTGTAAGTAAGGGTGTATTTAGTCTAATTAGTTATGCTGGGGCCATGAAATACCCATTAATAGAGTCAATATTAATTTAGTCCTTTTGTGATACTTTACTATAAAGAGTATGTATTCTGCTGTGTACAGTTCACTGATTTCACAGTATCCACACCATATTCCTTGGCGTTTAACTTATTATTTAAATCCACTGCTGCTGCTAATTAAAGCCTGTCAACATGTCATCTTCGCCTGGTGCACATTTAAACCAATAAAAGGTATCAATAGAGGCACTGGACATGTCCAATGGTGGATTCCTCTGAAGATAAATAATGCCATCTAATTTTGTTAATTATTACTGAGGAAATCAGTTAAGCATAGTCTAATTGTATACAAAGACACCATTAACATATAAATGTTGTCTTTTAATTTTCAATGAATCAAACAGAAAAGGTCACTGTTAAGAACCAAACTGAATGTGAGGTCCTGCTATATTAAAAAGTAAAATATATGCTTGGTCCTATTCAAGACAACTGGCACCAGTCTAGAAAAGCTTTTACTGTAACAATCTTTATGGGTCACTTGGTCATATGATAAAGATATCAGCAAAGTGAGAAGAAATGAACAAACTGCACTAGCACAGTGAAGCAAGAAAGTCATGGGCACATGTCAAATAATCAGTCATCATATTTCAAATAACTGAGTCACACACACTCACACACATAAGTGTAATCAAAGGGATGTCACATGTGCTGAGAAACATGTTTCTCTTCCTCAACAGCCAAACAGGAAGTAGTGATTACATCAGGAAGAGTAATCCCACTGCTGTCTTCACACAGCTCACTGAGCACACAAATGCTCTCAATATTTTGTTATGTACACACATGCATGCTCACACCACATCATGAAGACTACAGTGTTGTCTTTCAGGTTATGTGCAGGGTTCCCTTCCTAACAAAAAGACAAATACTGATGTTCACAGCCTGTTTGTAGAGCTTTCTGTTAACAGACGTTCAGGAAAAAAACAGTCAAGGCATTAGATTCTGCAAAACCAAAAAAATAAATACAAAATAAAAAGCATTCAGATACAAGTTTACATTTCTGTGATATGACCCTGATCGATCAAATTGCCAGGATTCTCTAATTTCCTTGACCCAGTGTTGACCAACATTACATAAGCAAGACTTGACAGCACTGAGAAAAATGAACCTCAAAACATTAAATAAGAGGGAAGGAAAAAAGTTCACAGAAACACACGTTCCTCAAAGCGGCCAGCTGCGAACACGGAGCAGACACATAAAATATACAGCACCAGTCTATTAGTACATCCCAACCTCTCACAGGTGGAGAGACCCTGTGACCACACAGCAGGGAGAAGGAGGAAACGGTGGGAGGCACTGAGGTGAAAATCAAACAACCCATCAGGGTTTCCAGGCAGCATCACACAGTAAACACGAGCACTCAGAGCTTAGACAAATAGAGATATTTACAAAGTTTAGCCGCACCAGTGAGCAGCAATTAACTTTAGCCAAGTTATATTTAACAGCTAAAACTTATATTTCCCAGTCATTGTTTTGGCAAAGCTTGTGTGGCCACTGAATGAACACACTTAACTGAGTAGCCAAACATTTAGCCCAAGTATCAGCAGAAGTAAGAAAAGTTTGACAGGCATAAAATCAACAGAGATATGTGTTTGAAAGCTGTCAAGTTGTTCAATCACTGCCTATGAAAAATAAACTTTTTTTGTGAGATTGGATGCAAAGTATACACTTGACTTGGGCCCTTGGTCATGAAAAATGAAGGAAAGCTTATATCTTGGCTATGAAACAACTCTCAAGCAGAGGCTGCACTCATAAAAAAAGTTTCCCAGGGTGAACTTCACCTTGATGCACGTCATGAAGGAGGCTCAGCTGTTGGCTGTCTTGTCTTTTAGCAGAGCACCACCCACAGCACTAATCCTTTCACAGTACACACACAGTCCTACAACAATCACACTGTTCGGCTTTCAAGTCGACCATTGTCCATCACTTAACTTAAAAATGTTCTCCTTTCGTCACAAACAGTATGTGCACGTGAAAAGTGCACATAAAAATGAATCTTATCCACAGTTTGATAGCAGAGATGTGTTTTATTTTGACTCTATAGGTCGAGAGGAATGCTTAGAATTCCTATAATTTCCCCTGCATTCCTCCCTCCTCCCTCCAGTGGTCACTTGTCTAAGCTTGTCCCAGCCGGCAGAGCTTTGTTGACACTTTTCCCTCGTCAACATCTGGGAATTTGTAAGGAAAACACTGCACAACGTCCAGAAAGATTAGCCCATATCCCCACTTAGCAGCTTGAAAAACACCTCTGTGGTGTGCGTAGGTGCATGCATTGGTGTAATTAGGGGTGAACAACAACGGTGGGGGATACGGGAAGTTATTGAAGTCAGAGCAGGCTGATGAACTGTGAGCAGTAAGCAAAGTCAGAGATTTAAGCAAACTGTAAATAACTGGTGTAGCTTGTACAAGGAGTGGGGAAGAGAAAGAGAAGGTAAGATGAAACTGTGGAGTGATTTTATGATAGTGTCTAATATAGTTTTATTACAAGACATTGATCCCATTAACTGAAACACTGCTATTCCACTATTGGCTTTTCGATATAAAGACAGACAGAGCTTGCATCTTTGTATACCTCTCCTTAAAAGACTATTGGACACAAGATTCAAATATATGAGGTTACAAAATTATTATTTAAATCCAAAAACAAATTCTGAACTACAAGCATGTGTTCCATTAGGTCAATAACATACTAAATATCTAAACTGTGGCAAAACCTGTAGTATCTTTAGTGCATTTACCAAAGAGCAGGAGATGGTACATATAATAGTGAATATGAAATGATAATCCACTTGAAAACGCCCCCTTTTCTATCCAACTTGTTCACAGCTTGCATACACCTTGATAAGATTGCAGGAAATCATTGAAAATATACAACCTTTGTCACGTATGTCTGCAGCCAGAGTCTACCACACCTAACTGCACCACCTGTGGCACACTCATCCTCCACCAAGCAATGTGTCACACACCTGTCAAAAGTTCCTACCTCTGAGTTTGAGCCCATGCTCTGCCATCTTTTACCGTAAGACGCCGCAATGCTGAAGCGAAGAAGCAGCGAAGGCAAAACCTTAAGTAGGAAGAGATAGTCCAGGAGTATCAGCGCACAGACTAACAGACATTCCTGCCTCCTTCTCCTCCTCTCTCCTCAGCCCCTGTCGCTCCTTGACCAGCAAGGGAGGAAAAGATCAGAAGAATGCCGCAGCAAAGAGAGAGGGGAGGGAAAGAGGGACACTGTCTATGAAAGGGAAACAGATTGGGGGCAGAGCAGAACAGGACAGGGCAAGCCAAGGGTGGAGAGTTATAATGCATTGTGGGATAAGGGATGACACAGATAAACACAGGAACACTGTTCAGCACCATCACTGCGTGCAACAGAGCAGAATACAAGTGCCATGACAAGATGGGAAAAATAGACAAAGAAGGGCATATCAGCAAGAGATCACCGCACAAATACAGACACAACAGAGGACTGCAGTGGAGGTGATGTGGTGGGGCAAGGGCATTAACTTTGTGATCTGCATTTCCTGGAAATCTATCTAACTCAAAGTTTGGGAAACAACACACACCCACCATCATCAGATCCAATCCCCAATATATATATAAAATATGACACTTCTCCTTATATGGAGACTTTAAACATCATACACAATTTAATCTTTTTAAATTGAACCCTAATGCAGTGTGATAAAATGTGAAATACGACTATAGTCTTATGACCGAAACATACACCCTTTTTCACTTTTTGCATTTAAAAAGCCTCTTCTAGCTGTAAAAAAAAAAAAGAGAGTACAACAACACTTTCTTTCTATATGATGAAGTGAGAAATCTGTCCGTCTCTACATTTCATCAACCGTGCTAGTCCACAAAAAAAGTAAGTGGGTGTTGATGATTGAACCACACACACACACACAAACACAAACACACAGAGATGCTAAAGATACAGACCAACACATAATTAGAAACTACAAATGTAGTTTTCAGGATTCAGTTTGGTTTAACAGCCCTTTAAACTAGTAAAACCGATAGAGTAGCTGAACACTTTGTAAGTTAAGTGGATAATCAGCTTAGTTTCCTGTAAGGTTTCTTTGAATTTGAATTTGCTGTTAAACTCCTCCACTGATGGAGAGAACTGCTGAGGTGCTCATACACTTACCTAGATCGAGACTATTTTCAGGCTTTCCTTTCCTCCTGAAAAAGTTACGTTTTCTCCACGACATCCACTTACTCAAATTCATGATGGAAAGCAAGTCTTTTTATAAATAAAAAAGAGAAAAAGACAGCAAAAGAAGCAAAAAAACAAATCCGGAACAGGAAGACAAGGTTGTGGTGGTGCAGGAGAGAGAGAAACAGAGTGAAAAGAGAAAGAGGAAGTGGATGTGTGGGAGCATTTATCGAGTACGCTGGGTCTGTTTATTTAATGGTGGTGGGCCGGGTTGTCAGATGTGACATCAACACACATGCTCACATCCCCACCCACACACACACACACAGGTGGGTGAGAAAAGTGAGTGACAAGAGCAGGGACTGCTTCAGCTTGTCAATTAAAAGGTGTGTGACAGGTGACATAAAGGTCTGTGTGTGTGTGTGTGTGTGTGTGTGTGTGTGTGTGTGTGTGTGTGTGTGTGTGTGTGTGCGTGCGTGCGTGCGTGGGCTCGCCATATGCGTTACTGTAACCGACAGCTGATTCTCCCCTGAAAACACAAAGCCCTCATTCTCTCACGTCGCAGACAGTGACAGCAGATAAACATGATCCAGAGTGGCTTAAACCCTAAAACATTCTGCTGACACCGGGGCTGCAACTGCCACTTCCTTTGCTAATGTTTACATGAAAGTGAAACCTCTGACAACCAAAAATATGACATGGAATAAAAGCAGGACATACGGTCAAAACTGTGACATGGCTCGTGACATTTAATGCAGGTCTGTGAGCTAGTGCAGTGAAACAGGGAACAGGGCAAAGGCCTGAGTCCATTTGCTCATTGACACATTTAGTCAATGAGGTGCAACTGAACAAACAACTCAATTCCCACAGAGAGGGTGAAATACAGAGAGATGAGTGCAAGAGTAGAGGGAAAGGCAGGAGGGAAACAGAGAGAAAGCTAATTTTCTTGTGTTTTGTTTTCTCTTTTCCTTTCGTTTACAGAGAGGAAGTAGAGGAGGAATACCAGCCCGGTCCGCCCGTGACCAACTTCTAGAGTCTGATTTAATTAAATCCACTTCCTTCCGTAGAGAGTTGCAGCAGCTGGTCTGGTCACAACTCAGAGGAATGAACTGGGTTGGGTGAGGCTGGCCTTGGCAGCGACTGAAGGAATCAGAAACCAAAAGGGACTTTCCACTGAGCTGCATCAGTCATTAACCCAGAGACAGGCGTCCCCCTCTGTCATTTCGTCTTCGCACATCACCCCGAAAGCATCCATCATCGAGCTGCTTGAATGAAGCCGTGCGAGTGCATATACACTGGCATAAAAATCTCTCTGCGTCTGTCTCTCTCACACACGCGCACACACACACGACTAATGGTTGTAAGAAATTAATTTAACCTTTTATTTTCATGTCTCACCACAAACAATGCTTGAGTTTACATGAAATTCAGAACTACTTGTTTACTGGATGTTTGGTATTTGAAACTGAGTAATTAGTAAGTAATAACTTACGAAAACAGGTATGGCTACATTTCTGCTGACTAATCCTTATGTATCACCATCTTATAAAAATAAAAGATTTGCCGTGGACTAGGTGAAGCTACAAGGTTCTGAGTCCTGAATGAAAAGACCCTGACTTTGTATTCTCTTCTGGCTGACCACCGAAGTTTTTCTGGTCTACATAATAAATAAATAATTTACAATCAAAGATAGTCACATGCCCATGATTTCAGAGATTTTCCCTCAAGGAAACTTCCACTGTACGGTCACTCTTTGATGTTCAATGTTCTTTGAGGCTACTGTTGGATGGGAATTGGGTATTTCCACTTCTTTAACAAAGGATTTCCTCCTTAATGATTATATCTTAACGATTATTATCTCAGCGAACAGCAATTAACAGGACCAAGAAATGCAGGATATGTTGAAAAATTGTGTTTTTGGGTGGATTTTTCCTGTAAAAATGCCTTTCAGAAGTGGTGGTGGTAATCATGGCTGTGCTTCTCACACACACACACAAATACACACATACAGAGCAGATGAGTCAGTGGTCCGACCAACATCCGAGAGAAAGAGGTGGAAAATGCATGTCTCCCACAATGCCACAAGCCTCCACCATTGGAAAAAGTAGATTCCCCATGTTTAAATCCTCAAAATCTCTTTGAAGATGTGCATTACATGTAGCCACAATGTCCTTCGTTCAAGTCTGACCAGAGATCTTTTGGCATGTCAGTTTCTGTCTCTCTCATAGTCTGTCCTGTCTATCTCTATCAACCTCTCTAGCAACATTGGATAAACATGAACACAACGGATTGTGATTAATCTGTAATATTCTTTACGTGTGGATGTAGCCCAGAGTTCGACATAACCCATGACCAGATGGCCCAGGGGCAGTAAAAGTGTATCCAGGGCAAGTTGATGAGCCAGTCACAGCCAATCAGAATCTGCGACGTCAGAGCGTCATCGTTTTCCAGACGAGTGACCAATGAAATGTATCATGATTCACTGAAATACACATGGGGAAGGCGAAACAAGTACTGGAAACTAAATGTCAGCTAAAGAAACTTGTAAGGTTACGGAAAGAAAGAGGTGCTTTCTACTTTCGTGGAAGCGACAATACTCCTGGGTGAAAAACAGCAACTGTGGTGTGTCTTGTACAGTTTGCCGGTGTTGGGCCAAGAACTGATAGCCATCTGCCGGAGCCGCACAGCCTGTTAAAGCTGCATCACCCAGTTTATATACGTCTACAGCTGCTTATATCTGGTCATAACGTGCAAATACACATAACTTGTCTATAGTCATAGCAGAGGAATGTCTTTTGGAAATTCAAACGTTTCTTTTAACTGAATAATAACAATTTTGGCCAAAGAAGTGTCTGCCTCAAAATGACTTGATTGTTAGGTTTTACATGTCCTTCTCAGGTTCGGCTTAAAAAGATGATCATCAGAAAGTGACTTAACATTATTTATAAATTCCACAGTACATGAACGCACTGTATTTATCTCAGTTGTAAGGCAAGATAGCCTATACATTTTGATGTTGTTAATGTTAATTTGTTTAATAAAGTTTATTACCAAGGTCATCCATACTCACTAAAACGTTATTATCATAAATTCTGTTCTCTTTTCCCTATGTATTCCATACTCTCTGGCTTTACACAAAAAATGAAGAAATCTACATTCAGCCCTAGCATTACCAGAGGTAGGTAGGGAACTACCTTCACACTAATAAGTTTGTTTTTAAATTAATCTGCAAGCTCATGTTTATTTGCTCTTGGCAAATACATTTAGCCCCCGTCCCATTTAGACAGATTTCCACCCAAACTGAAGTGTGTCGAGCTAATCACAACCGTTTATCTATTATGGGGCGGGTTTGTTACAGTGACTGACAGAGAAGCGTCGTTGAGGCACGTAAACAACCAAGATGGCTGTCCCCGATGCGGAATGTTAAGTTGAATCAGCCATCATTCAGTATTAAATGAACTGGACGGCACATTTGCTTTAAAGGAAGAAAAAATAAATCATACTATCAATGAAGTTGTGGTACCTGAGGAATGGCAAGAAAACTTTCGAATGCACACATTGTGATCAAATGTCTTTGTTTAAAAACGCCTTTTAAAATGAAAACGTATTGATGTGGATGTAGCCTTACTGTAGAGTTTTTGCTATCAACACTGTGTAAAAAGCTTTAAAATGTTTTTAACTATGCACCTAATTTTAGCACCATAAGTACCAGAAGTAGTAACACAAACCTGTTAACAACCAAAGGCTTTCAGCACTATGAGAAAGTTGGCATTTCAATAGAGGGATTCAATCCCTTCAAGTTATTTACTCAGTAGTGAAATACCACAGTAGCTTTAAAGGGTTAATTTAAACTCTATCTGGGCCTCAGCCTGTTTTTTTGTTTTAGTAAATCCTGTCATGCGAGGGGTCAGAAGGTAGATTGGGCAACATGGCTTTGTAGCCCTAATGAGCTACGAAAAGGGGGCAGAGAGAGGGATTTAAACTGGAAGGGCTTGCTTTGGAAAAAAGAGATTCACAGAAAGAGGAGACCAGTTTGTATGTGTTTAACAACCACAGGAACATTCAAAACTTATCATTTTCTTCATTTTCTGCCATTTCCAGCCTTCTCTAGAAGAGTTTAAATGTCATATGGGCTGGGCGGGGTGTCTGTATGCTGCTGGATGCACACACACACATTCACATGCACATGGACCAAAGAGGCAGAGTCCCACAGACAACCGCACCCAGGGGAGATGTTTGGCCAATGCTTCCATTCCCAAATTTCCAGCTAGGATTTAGCAGAGCTTGTTTCCTCCCACTTCCCAGGCAGCCATATCCAGCTACAAGCAAAGAGACTAACACAAACACACACTTGGGTCTATATATTGCTGTAAGAACACATCCAGCTGCATTTCCTGTGGACACTTGGTTTCCTTGAAAGTAAAAATACACTATGAGAACTCTCACTGACCATAGACCCATACAAGAAAGTGAAGCTCAAACACTAGAGGCAAAGAAAAAAAAAAAACAATTCAGGTCATGACATCTCAGAACGAAGGGGCGGCCCCAGTGAAAGCTCCTTTGTTTTGATTTGTGTTCCACCCTACCCACACATGCAGATGCACACCCATTATTATGTATTTGCATAACACTGCATACCAGTGCACTCACTGACAGTTACAGCAGGCTTTTACTGTCACAGCTAGGTGGCGAATATCACTCCAGATAACTTTAATGTTTCATCCAATTATTTCCTGTAGCTGAGCTGGTATGGTGACACACCCTCCACACCCTCCATTTGGCAACAATGACATTCCTTTTCTCTTATAAGATATTTTTTTTTCATTATACTGCATGGCCCACCCAAAGATGACATGTAAGCAGGTTGTCCTCAAGAGGTGTAGCTCAACAGGTAAAGCAGAAAGCTCCAATTCATCCAATTTTAAAGCTTTATACACTGAAAGAGCTGCAAGGCACCCACCAAATATATAGTATGTTGCTTGTGACTGCTGCTGTTATTCTCAAATTTACAAATGCACAGGTGCACTCAGGAGAGAGTAATGAGCAAAGAGAAGAAAAGGCATAAAGCAAAAAAGAAAAGAAAGGTGGAGAAGAACCAGACCAGGTCAGGTAATCAGAGTGTGGCTTTGAGAAGGTTCTTCCGCAGCCGAGCTCTCAGGTGACAAATAAACAGAGAGGAAAAAAGGTCAGGTGAGTGTCCATTATTGTGTAATGGTTGTTAAACAACAGCCCCTAACCCTGTGGATGATATTTGACCTTTCACATTTGCCTTCACTCTGGAATGGGCAGGGGGAGGGGAAGTGCACTGGCAGGATAGGTAGATGGGGCTTCAGGGGGTTATAGGGTAATCCATCCAGAACTTTGTCAAAAAATGTTTGTAAGCACTCTTTCACATCTGTTTCAGCCCTTTTAGAACCGCTGTGCTAAGAGGCAGAGTTCAGCCTAGGTCAGTTTTAGGGCTCCATGTCATGATTATTGTAATCTGTAGATGATTTGTTTTGTCTATTAAAGGTGAGACAATGTGCTTGTTTTGTTGGTCAATTACATAAATTGATACATAGCAGATACATGATTGGTACAAAGTTCCTACCAAAGAGAGTACTTTTTTCCAGATGCACTACTTTCTCCAGCTTCACACAGTTCCATCCTGCGCCCCCTTTCTTCTGTTCTTTACTGAACATTCTTCTCTCTTTCTCTGGTCCAATGCAAGCTTGCATAACAACCTAAGATGCTGGAAAACATGAGCCACCCATCACACCCCCGAAGATGCATGAGTGTGCATATGTCTGTGAAAGGGACAGACTGTCTAGCTTGTCATTCTACGCTGAGCGACAACACACACCCCTGCCTCAAAACACACTGTAGTGGTGATCTCACTGTGGTACTAGTTTACAAGTGGAACACACACCAGCTGAAATAACTAAACAGGAGCTTCAAAGTAACTGTGCTCACGCCCTCCACAAGATCAGGGTGATCAACTTTCTGTCAATCAGTAATGCGGACAAAAGAGAGAGGTGTGTGTGCATGCTGTTTGATGATACACTCCACTGTTGTGAATAAATTCTTCAACCATTCAAACACGCTCCCATGGCAGCCAGCATGGAGATCACATGAACAAGTGCACTAATGGTTTTCATGCAAGCCTCTTCTCAGCTGTGAAAACATCCTTCCACCTGCCCACCACACACACACTCACATGCTTGTTAATCACCTCTCAAAGCCCAAACTTCAGCCACATGTAGGCTACAAATCTCTCTCTTTCTTACTATCTATCTTCCTGTTTCAATTTCTGACACTAGACACCACAGTGTAAACAAACCAAGGTTTGTTAGGATGTCACAGGATCAGTCTTAATAATCAATCTCTATAGTTTATAAAAGGCTTGGCACTTAAAAATGCCTTGATTCTAAAGCCATAACATATGTGATAATAAAGAAATGAGCATGTACAGGAGTCTTTTTTGGGTGAGGGTGGAGCACTGCATATTCCACGTGTCCTGGTGAAACATTTTCAGATTTTTATCATTGTGAAGTGTGCAGCTGTTTC
This sequence comes from Lateolabrax maculatus, assembly GCA_031216445.1. Classification (NCBI taxonomy): domain Eukaryota; kingdom Metazoa; phylum Chordata; class Actinopteri; order Acropomatiformes; family Lateolabracidae; genus Lateolabrax; species Lateolabrax maculatus. The sequence continues at coordinate 9,830,586 of CM062212.1, read as the reverse complement.
CCCTGGCTTAACCTGTTTTTTACAGAGTTCAGATACTCTCTGAATTATAAAATAAAACACCCAATTTCAGCTACATTTCTGTAAGCCTGCCGACTACACACACAACAAAAATCCATCCTCAAGGTGAAGATAAAAAAAAACAGTTGGTTACCTCGACACAAATGTGCTCTGCTATTTATCGTGGGCTGCTTTAGTGTGCAGCTAAGCTACGTGTTACATTTTCCCCTCTTATAAAAGAAAACATACTTGGTGTTGCTAGGGAAACCTGAATCTTTATAGGAAAAGCGGTGGTCAGAACACAAGCGTTGTAAATTACAAACTCCATCAGCACAGTGAAATTCCTGTCCAGGAATCTGCCAGCATTCTGAGGCTGGGTGGGTGGAGAAAGCTGGCACGTGGACCGGACAGGGCGTGGGCTGGGTACCACTTTTGTGTATGACACTTTAATTGAAGTGCTCACTTTTCATTATTCCTTATGAAAATGATTATTATTATCTGTCATAAACTTAGAACATTATCTGGCGAACTCACTTTACCCAGCATTTTAAGTTTTGAATACTTTACCACCCTTTTCAGCCTGATGTATAATTATTCATATATTCATTTGATCAATATATAATGTGAATACACCTTTGTAACTATCAGAATAAAGTCCTGTAAGTTAAGGAGATGAGTGCTTCTAAGTATTTAAAAAAATCCTTTTTTATTATTGATTTGTCTCCCTCAATCAGTTATTTATACAAACACACACACACACACCACAATTTTTAAGCAGATGGGAACATGAACAACGTCACTTAAAGTTAAATCCTGTTCAAAAAGCCAGAAATAAATTCCACCTTTGAGCAGAGATGGACACACAATGTCAGGTACAATATCAGGAATATGATTGTGTAATGTATTGTGCTGATCTTGAATGTTTACAGTTTGCTCAACTGAAGCGCTCCCCCTGCTAGAACAACAACTGGTTTCTGTGTCTGTCTCTGAAGGTGGCGTCTACAAAAGATTAACCTATGGAATGATCCACAGAGAAAGAGATCACAGGGCGCGGCTCTTTAAACCCATCCCTGCATTCTTGTCTTCTCTGCTACCATTGGTCACCTTTCCTGTGACTTTCTCTTTCTCCAAGCAAATGTGTTACAATCAACCATCTCCTGTTCGTGCCTTTGTTGCTTGCTTTGCCTGTCCCTTTTCCCTTGCCTCCATGGGAACTGAGGTTATCCATGCACAACAGGATTTCTGGCTCTGTCAGAGTTTCCTTTCAGTGACTGTCCTTAAACACGTACAACAAAATGTTCTGTCTATGCAGTTATAGGATAACCAATCATTTTGCTAAAGACCCCTCAATGGTCCGACAGCATTCGGTTCTACACACCCTGGAGGCGGTGTGTCCTTTATGGAGCATCACATATTAAACATAGCCTCAAGACAGCAATCTCAATAATGGCCAAAACTATAAAAAAAAAAAGAAAAAACATACCAGATCTCCATTTGATGATGTCGTTGAACTCCTCATTGGCTGCTCCCTCTGCGATGTCACTGTGAGATGCCATGGTAGCCAATAAATTCAATGCTTTATTAGCTGAAATTTTGTGTTACAGTACCAGGCCTCTTGACAGCCCTCTTTCTGCACCTGTAAGTGAGAAGAAAACTTAAGCTTACGTTAATTTTTACTGGCACTCACTTAAATGTTAAATATTTAGGCCCTTCTTTAGCTCCTTTCTTCTTTAACGTGACTTTAAGCAGTGGAAATAATCTCAGGAGGGAGGCCTGGAGAGTGGAGGTGTCACGTGCCTTGGAGTTACACGCAAAACATTCAAACTTGGTCACATAGCACACAGGAAGATCTGGCACTTCATGAGGAAACCTGTAGGTCGTTAAAACACTAACAGCTGTTTGAGACTTCACCTCGATGTCTGCTCAACAATGTTTGGGAAGAGACAAACTGGTTTCACACCATGGCCTGAAGCTGACAATCTGGGCACTGATTTATGTGTAAAACAACTCCTGTAAGAGTAATTGAGGCTGTTATAATGGACAATCATGCTGTAAACTTTTGTAAAGCTCAGGAACAAACAAGTCAATAATCTTGGAGTTTGACACACAGTGAAAGTAGAGGGGAAATTAGTCTTTGGCCAGCCACCACAGACATATGTTTCTGTGTGCTTGTTCTGATTTAGTTCTGCCCACTACCCGTCATACACAATCAAAGTCCAAACAAGTTCAAAGGTTAACAAAACCATAACCATAGTCCAGAGCAGCAAACCCTGGACTATGATTTCTTGTAAGTGAGAGAGTTTCAAGTACTGAGAGCAAGTGATGAGAGTTTCTTCTAGGGGATTAATTAAATTACTAACCCTAACCCTGAAATGTTAATGTCTTGTCATGTGCTAATATTTGCACATGGCACTGTGTTTTCTATTTGCAGTGTTTCAGTTTCACAAAGCACACTGTGATGTGCGCTCAACTTTCAGTCGCTCCAAAAATTAAACATTATCTATTATGATCTCCAAATGTTCAGCTTGACCTAGTGAGTAGGTCAGCTGGTGCAGCAAGGTGTTGTTTCTCTGAGTCTTGTAGCAGCTTTTGAGACCTGCTTTTTGCGTGTAAGGTTAATGCATGTGCATGAGGTCTGTTTTAATTCAGGGCATCCTTTCGTTACAAACCCAACCAGGTTCCCTCCCAAAATAGCTTGCTTTTACCATGAAAGGAGTTTAAGTGCAGTTTTATCGAGCAGTCCTTGGTGAGTAACAGTTCTTGAGGAATGATGCAAGACCCAAAAATAAAAGCTGTAAACTCAAGGAAAAGACAGCCCCATCTGTGCTGCTGGTGTCTTTCGGTTCTTTTCGGTTCCTCTCACTGTGAGAGGAGTAGTTTTGACAACCAAGGCAAAACAAATGAAGGGATACAGTCAGCCAGTTTAATCTGAACTGTACATTTAAACACGCCTGAGTGCAGTTGAGTACTTTCTAGTTTAGTTAATTAGAACCAGATTGTCAATGCCCAATACATTTAAAGCACTCCTGTGTCGTGTAATCTGTATTCGTATTATAAGAAACACAAAGATACTGCTACAAAACACATACAGGGACTTTCAAACTGTAAATCTCCGCTGGCCTCGTCGTAGTTAATGCTTTATCTCTTAGGTATGACTGCGGTGTTGAGAGCTTGCTGACATTTCATCAGGAAATTTGGGGAAAACTGGTTGCAACGCTGCACCGCCGGCGAGCTACCGTCCAGCACCTCGGGTTAGCTCGGCGGTGGTCGGACGGTTTCAACAACTTTTAACGGTTTCTTCGGAGCCCAACGTCTGCCTTAAAACTTCCCGGTAACCGCCGTTTTCCGTTCATACAACGTTGCGGGTCCCAGACATTACACGGAGCCGCCTCACACACACACAAACACAAACACTAACACACACTCAGTCACTGACCTCTGCTGTCACCAAGCAGCCAGGAGACGTGCTCCCCCAAAACAAGTCCAAAACGTGTGGAGGGGTGGGAACGCGAATTAAAGTAGGACGTGTTGGAAAAAGTTGAAAAGTGCAGTAAGTCCAATTCATTTAAGGCATTTTGAACGAGCTACGAGGCGCTCTTCTTAACTAACTAGCTAACTAACTAAGGAGAGCAAGCGCATCCAGACTCCACAATGTGCCACAAAAAAATGTAAAAAAAAAAAAGGCTTTAAGAGACGCCTTTTTGGGCAAATGCAAAGCAAAGCACAACTACCGTCGTCTGGAGAGCACACGGCGGGCTGTCTCTTGGAAACGGAGAGATGGTTATTACATTTCACGGGTGGACGCCGCGGGGCTGTGGACTCAGGTCCCACAACTTTGCTCCTGTTGCTTACTTGACGCTTTCTCCCTGCCGCTCGCACCGACGTCAAACTCCACGGCGTTAGGTAGACGTGCCGGAAACGCCGGGACGGGTCCTTCAAAGTAAAAGGGTCTGAAGGCGGTCTAAATGTAGCAATGGCAAAAAAAAAAAAAAAAAGTAATACCAACTGGCAATCTCAGTCGCTCCCGTTGCCTTTAATGATAATTGCACATTTTTTGAATAATGTATCACCTTACTAATGTAATAGTAGACTTATGTTTAGCTGTTCAACGTAGACAAGTACCGTGTCACCCCTATGTTACATTTATGAGATTTTAAATTGTTTTATAACATGATTTATGAGTAAAACAACATCAGTCATGTTGACGTTTCCTACTGAATGCCGCTCCACTCACGGTAATCAGCGATATTTAGGAAGCCACTCCAGGGATGTCGCTCGACTCGTTTACTTTGAAGGTTTGGACCGGAACCACGGCGCTCAGTCCGGGCGGCTTGACGCTGCTCTCCAGCTTCTCCCTCTGGCTGTAAAAGTTTTTCCTGATGGAAACATGGCGCGGTGGGCGTCACGTGACGCAACACCCACGGAACCAGCGTTTCCCACTGGAAAACACAAAGCTGCACCAGAAACTTTGACTGTGGAATAATAACTGGAACGGTTGTTAGGCCAAGGGGTCTTTGAAACCTTTCCATGTGAAGGCACCGAAGACTATTCACACGCCAGCCATTTGATCTTTGTTTTATTTGCAATATATGTGCACTGTGACACATTGCTGTGTTCACTACAATGAGGAAAACTATTACAGTGAGGGGAAAAAGTATTCACCTCCTTTACTTTTTTACAATACAGTATATACAGAATAAAAAACTCCAGTAAAAGTAAAAGTCCTACATTCACAGTCTTAAGTAAAAGTACAGAAGAGGTATTGTCAGCAAACTGTAACTAAAGTATCGGAAATGTGCTGTATCAGTATTTATCTTATTATTATTACAGTTAAATAAAATGAAAGCAGCAAATACATGATGTGGCAGATCATGGTAGATTTTAACTACTTTATAAACTGTTGGGACATTTTATCTATAATAATGAATGATTATATTGACTGATCATGTGTTTTGGTAAATTATTGCTATTGTTCTAACTTATTATATTAACTTAACTTTATTTTATTTGCATTAAAAACAAGTGCAGTAAAATGTAAAAATAATAACAAAAAATAACAGTAACACATGTAAAAGAAAAAATAATAATAACAACAGCAATTATCATTACCATAAACCCTTCCACCACCTCTTGTGTCAGGTTTCATTTTATTATAGTGAGTGATGTGTTGCCCTGAAAAGCAACAACTTTTCAAGTAGCTGAGGGGACTGAATAATAGATTCAGCCCCATTGGAAAGAGTCTCTGAGGCTTTGTGGATGCAGAGATGTTGATCTTCCATTGTAAGCCCTCATCCTTCTCCCTCCCTCTTCTCAGTTGTCAGGGCTCTTTTGTGGATGCTTCCTCACACAGCTCAAAGAAGAAGCTCAATTTCACAAATTAGTGCTCTCTTAGGCCTCCGACACCTATCAAGTGACAGCATATCTATTTGGTGGTGAGTATAGAGGGAGCAAGGGGACAGGTAGGAAATGACCCTATGGTTTACATATTGTTAACAATATATTAAATTAAAAAATCAGGGAAATCTTGAGCATAAAGACACCAGTAGGCCACTGTCTTTTATGTACAATTATTTTCTGCAATGTCAATTGGCCATTAAAGGTTCAAAAGGCTTATTTTCCAGCGCCACTTCTCGGGACCTATGTGACAACAGTGCAACAAACTTTTGAATACTGCTTTAGCAGAGTTGCAGCTATTTTCAGTGAAGCCCTTCCTGTGGCAGATGCAGATGACTGGGTATCCAAGAGTCCAAGGCATCGCCCTTGCAGAGAAATTATAGGGCTGAGTGTGTGCAGGCCTTCAGTGGGCCTGTGTTGGACTGCAGCCCGGACACAGCAACAAGGGCTTAGAGCGTCCTCTACTGCCCCAATGCTGCAACTACTCCCAAAAGATACATTTACCTGGAGGAAAAAAAAAATAAAACGACCGATATTCCTACACTTATACACTTTTCATCAAGTCTTTTCGCTTTTGTTACGTTACCACTTCTTATGAAAGCTAATGAGGTGTTTTCTTTCCCCCTGTCTCCAATTACAGTCTGCAGTGTGGTGCGGTCGGTGGAAAATAAGTCTTACGTCAGCAGCTCAAGTGTAATCACTGCCTACTCTGCTGTACTGTATATAATGATTTGGGATGTGCCATTTTTAAAAAAACGCCGCTCGGAGATCGTCTTTGTCGGAGACGGGTCTTGTGTTTGTTGGAGAAGGGTACGTGCTGCAGACAGAGACGCCATTAAAATGTTATACCAGGAGTGGGGTTCGAACCCACGCGGACATATGTCCATTGGATCTTAAGTCCAACGCCTTAACCACTCGGCCATCCTGGTGTACACACCGCATCCCGCCACTTTTCTCCAACATAAACCCAGACTGCCCTGAATGAATTTCGCTCGTAATCTTTAAATAACTACGAGAAGAGCGATTATTACAATAGTTTCCGTGTCGACAGGGACTCGCCGGCATGTCTGTGATGCTGGCGCAGTGTTAGCAGCCAAGCAGCAGCTAACTCGCTAATGTCGGTCTCGTTGGCAGGACAACACAACGACTTTACACAAACCTGCCGCCTTCACAGTGTCCCGCTGTCATGGCCAGACACTGTGGACTGAACAAAGGAGCACCGGGTCACACACGGGTCATTTCTCATCTGGAGTCAGTCGCCGATTCAGTCCGGAGAAGTTACCGAAGTCGTCGGGTGACTTGAAGTGAAAGTGACGGCAGCGGCTCCACCGGTTTGTGCGCATGTGTGACGGGGACATGACAGGCGCCACCAGCTGTTTGTGTGAACCCTTACACAACAAATCTCTCCCTCTCCAACATGAACAACTTACAGTTGAATAATTACCTACTAATATAACTAATGTTTTATTCACAAATGGTTAATTTACTTTTTTCAGCGGGTCTTGATGACATTGATGCAGCTTTTCTGAAGTTTATATGCTTCATTAGTGGAAGAGAGGGCAGACAGAAGGGTTTCCTTTAGTCATTTAATCTGTTTTTTTATTATGAAGTTTAAGTTGGAATATGGAAATAATATGCACCACTAAAGCACAATATAAAGAGATACAATGTAGCTATTAATCTCGGTGTATTACCTGATCGAGTCCCCTGCCTGTCAAAATCTAGGTGTAGGGCCTTTATTATTTCTGCTGATACTGTGCTCACGTTGTTGCATACTCTAAGTTGATATGTTTTTAATCAAATGACCACATAAGAAACTTGGGGCCATGTAATATACCAGGAATAATGAACACCCAGTGCACCAAGAGGAGAAGAAAAGAGTGTTGAGCACCTTTTAAGAGGTGACTAGTGGCTCTTTTTTGACCCCAAGCAGGTCAAATCTTGCTGTTCTACAGTTGCTCACATTTACTAGTTGGTTACTTTTCAGTAACAAACTAAGAAATAGACCACATAAAGTACTGGACTTATTAACACCAAAACTCATCATACCATTTGTTAACATAATTGTGCTTCTTAAGTCTGGCACCTGTGTTAAAACTTGGTCTACACTCAGTATTTATATAAACTTGTTCAGCCCATAATTGTCGTCCTCCATCACCAACCACATCAACGTAGCATTTTAAACTAAAGTGGCATCTTTTTTCACCAACATGATCTGTGACTGCAGGCCGTCTACTGCCCCCATGTTCCTGCTCCACACTCACTGCTACAGTTATTAGTCTGATTATTATGTTGTCTCTCTCCTTCTCTCTTCCCCTTTCAGCCCAACTCGGTCGAGGCCAATGGCCGCCCATCTAGAGCCCGGTTCTGCTCGTGGTTTCTACCTGTTAACAGGGGAGTTTTTCCTCACCACTGTCGCCAAGTGCTTGCTCATGCTGGGAATTATTGGGTCTCTGTAAAACAATATTTTTAAGAGTTTGGTCTAGACCTACTCTATGTGAAAAGTGTCTGGAGATAACCTTTGTTATGATTTGGCGCCACACAAATAAAATTGACTTTACTATAGCGCTAACTCTTCTAAATGGATCTCATCTGTCAACTTTCATTCCATCCTTACTGCTACCCATCACTCTCATGACTCCAATTTTTCCACATTTCTGAAGACCATGTGTACTCCCATGACTCAACTTACTAAGTTGATGTTCTGCCAAGGACAACAAACTGATTTTAATTTACAACAACAGCTTTTATTTTGGATGTTAGTGAACTGCTTAACTGTTTCAATTTAAATTACAACATCCTTTAAAAAAGAATCTCTCTCTCTCTCACTCCCACTCTCTCACACACACGCAGATTATATGATCCAAATAACAGGGACAACTATTTTACTGTAAATCACATTTTAGGCAGCTGGTAACTCTAAACCTTCAACAGTTTTAAGCCTCAAATATCAGTTAGAGAAATACCATGTGCTGCCCTTCAGGACAAAACTTTGTTACACTTTGCTATCATGGAGTTGGATTAACCATTAATTAAGCATATTGCATAACCTTTATTTTCAGCTGTCCATAATCTTTTTTTTTTTTTTTTAAACGCATGTATACGTTTATTTCAAATCATGCATAAAATTACATCATGTCAAAATAAGCCCTAAATCGTTGAGTTGTGTTTCCAACAGGACAGACAGGGGCAACATTGCCGGAAAGGATTTTTCCTCTTGTACTGTAGGGCCCTCTTGATGTGAAAGTTGATTTTTTCACAATATTCCTGAGTGGTACACACATTAGCCTCAATGTTATTGAGCATGGATCCCTGCTCCTCCACTAGTATGGCCATCTGCAGGAACAGTTCATGGACTTCCTTCATCCTGGCCTCCAGCTCCATCAGCTCCTTGTGTCTGCCTTTGATCTCACACATCGCCCAGCGGCACGAGCGTACACCTTCAGTCTGCAGGTTCTGGGACAGCTCAGCCCATCCCTCACCACCTTTGTCCACCATCACATCCAACTGGTCGTCAGAGATTTCCGTCCCCATTATGGAGGCCTGCCTCTGGATCCTTTTCCGACATGTACTCCTCTGCATCTCCTCTGCCTCATTGTATTCAGTCATGACAGCATGGAAGGCACGGGTCAGCGTGTCATACTGAACTCGGGCAATGCGACTAACAGCAGAGTTGGGACCTTCTTTCTCCTCCAGCTGGCTGCTCTCCTTACCCAGGGCCTGAAGGCGAGCGTGCAGACCTTCTGCACGTTGCTGGATCCCCCTGGCAATGGAGTCAGAGTCCTTTTTGAGTAGGGTGAGGCGCTGCACAGCAGTGCCAAAACGCTCATTATGGGTGCGCAGACGCTCAACCTCTAGGTGGAGCAAGGAAATCGCTTTGCGTATGGAGTGGGCCTCCTTCAGGGTGTTATCAATAGATGAGGAGTTCTCAAACACCATTGCCTGTTGAGACAGAGTCGCCTTGTCTACATCATAATCAGGCCCATCAAACTCTGGGTCGTAGTCCTCCTGCTCCTCACTAATGGTCTGCAGCCTCTCCAGCATGTCCCGCATTCTGCCTGAGGGACCAGTGTAAAACAAGATGTTAGTTATTGAGCTCATCTCTAGTATAACTTTTTTTGTCTGATGTACTCCAGTGCTGAAAATATAGTTTTCGGTAAGTTTTCATGACAATCAAGTAGAAAATATTTATAATTCAAAGTTAGTATCACATGCGTTCTTCATGTTTGTTTGTAGGCACCCTCATTATGATATATCTTAGTGATGAAATACAGTGCTCCACATAAAAATACAAAATTTGACATGAAAGTATGTCAGTATTATATAACTGATACGCACAATGACATGTCAGTTTCTCGGTAGTAGGTTTTCCTGCAACAGAAACTGAACAGCTCAAAGGCTCAATGGAATGTCTTTATTTAAACCAGGAACAAGGAAGACAAAATCTTATTGTAAAACAGACATTTCCTTTAAAAGTAGGGTTATGGCTAAAGATAGTGTGGCACAATCTATGTTTAAGTAGTTCTCATTAAATAAATTTTTGTCAACCTCATGCTGCACACAACTTTTGAATTTGTAGTGCTTGCCTAAATCTCTGCCACTGATTCTTTCATACAGTCTCAGTCGGTACAGAGAATATAATTTTCCTCATACCATATTTGTAAACAATATTGACACTATTTTAAAAGCTATCACAATCTATTATAAAACAATTACATGTTTAAATTGGATGATTAACCAAGCTGCTTGGGGAGTGGAGCACTAATTAAGTAAATGATCCACTTGTTTCCAGTTGCTACACCTAACAAAATAAATGAAATATCACTCAACTATCAATTCAAAATGTCTTACCTCTTGTGACTGACTCCCACAAAATCAGAAAGCAAGTAAATCCCTTCAACGTGTCTCACGCCAACTTATTTGGTCCAAGGTGCTTGGGAAACATCTTTTTATTCTAATGAAGGAAGTTGTCTGCTGTGGGTTTAGCGCGTCTAGCTGCCGCCCCTTCCAAGATGACAGACATGGGCCTTCCCACTGCAACAGTTCTTCCTTTAAGGGAGATGCTTTTCTTTTCTATGATACAGTTTAGTTGCTCATGAGGAAGCAGGAGACTCAGCTGATTGAGTAAGACAGCATTCCTGTCAAACAACGCGTCTGTGATAAACGTTCATCTACAGCCAAAAACTGAGGAATTAGACTGAACTATTTGATAGTGCACCACTGGATTAAAGTGATGACACCTGTGTGTGGGTGTGGGTGTATCTCGGGTGCCATTAGGGAGGGGTAGACTCTGGCCAAGGGTTGGACAGATAACCTGGAACATCCCAGGGATTATAGTATTCATTGTGTCATAGCTGTTATTGAGTCCAACATTTTTAGCAGTGCCCATGGTGTGTCTCAGTGATTGAGAGCTTGAAATTGGAAAATGTATTGAAAGACATGTATGTGTTTGTATACCAAAAACTAAATCTCAAGGTCTTTATTTTCATGTGTTGATGTAGATTTCATGTTCAAACAAGAATAAACTTGACTCGTGCCAATTTTAATATAACTCTTTATGTAATATTCATGACACCACAGAAGAAAGGCAGACAACATAAAGGTATCATACATATAGTCATAAAATAGCAGTGAAAAGTAATTTAAGAGTGTACATCATAGTGCATCAACTGTGTGATCCCTGCACAACTTTGAGACAATAAATCCTATTAAAAAAAACTCCTCAGTTACTGGTGTCCTCATAAGAGATGGTAAATATGAGAAAATAATGGGATTTTGAAAACAATGTGCAATGTGGAAAACACAGAATGGCTGTTTACTAACAACAATTTCATAATTTATATATAATAAGAATGATTTTATTTACAGTCTAATGAAGAACGATTAAACTGTACAATTTTAAAACATTTTCTTTCAGCCATGTTTTTTTTAAGGTTTTTTTTTAGACTTTGGTCAGACATTAGAGAATATTTATAGCTAAGAATTGTTTGATTGAACTTAGACTACTATATAATAACATTTCTTTGGGTTTACTATTAGGGCAGTTTACTGCATCAGGAACCATTGTGTCAGGCATCACGCCGAGCACGAAACATGTATCTCGTCTTTCTTTATGAAAATGTTTCAGATTGTGCTTTTTGGTTAATCCCATCCGTGTGGAAACTCAGCAGGCGATAAAAAGATGAAAAATATTTTCAATTACTATTCTTTTTAGATCTGCATCACACCTCAACCACGGGGGAATTCATTCTGATTTGAGATACCTGTCCCAAACCTTTCATGCAAACAGACAGGATTAACGGATGGAATGGATTACTTAAATACAAAATTTTGACAATGAGAATAGAAAATGTTTAATTTCATGAAGAGACATTGTCTGGACAGCACATAGCTTGATTTTTCACCCCTCAACCTGTCTGTCCGTAGTCAATCATGGTAGCATGGGAAACAGCTGCAAAACATCTTTTTAAAGATGTTGTTCTTGTCATGACGTTTGGCCCTGCCAAGTTTGACGAGGGCCTCCTGTATGCATTCATCAGTTTTCTGAACGTTGGTTTGGATGGTGGTCAGCATGGGGCCCTGCTCCTCCACCAGCAGGGCAATGTCCAGGAAAACCTCATGGATGCCACTGATACGGTTCTCCAGGTCCACCAGCTCTTGGTGACGTTTCTCAATCTGGGACAGAGCCGATCGAGCCGTTTTACCCTCACTCACTATGTTGTCATTAAAGACGTTCCACTGGCCCGTCTCAATCATCTCCTCCACCTCCTCTCCTGACACCTCGCGTCCCACTATCATCATTTGCCTCTGGATCTGGGCTTTGCAGTTCTCACGGTGGCTCATCTCAGCCTCATTATAGTCAAACATGGCATCGCGGAAACCATTGCTGAGGCAAGCATACTGGGTTCTGGCGATACGTGTGATAGCGGAATTTGAGCCGTGTGCCTCTTCTAGTTTGTGGGCTGTGCTGTCCATGTCCCGCAGGTGTGCTAGCACACCCTCAGCCCGAGCCTTTATATCAGCACCAATAGCATTAGAGTCCCTTTTGATAGTGCTCATGGTGGTGATGCCCTGGATGCGGGAGTTCTGCTCACGGAGCCTTTTAACCTCCAAGCGGATCAGCTGGATCTCTCTGTGGATTTCTTGTGACTGGGAAAACACATCCACCAGAGCGGGGCTGTTGTCGAACACTACCGCTTCGTGCGGCAGCTCCTCCTCCAGGTCCACGTTGCTGAAGGATTCGGAGACAGTGGACTCTGCATACTCCATCGGCTCCACGTGGCCGTTGGACATTTCCTGCAGGTGGCTCAGTCGGTCCCTCATGGTTGCGCTGGAGAACAAGTGAAGGTTACAGATGTCAAGATGATTTCCCCCGTCTGGTTATCCTTCCTTTTCTAACACACATCAGTAAAGATGACTCAGGAAGGAGGACTGACCTGAAAGGGCAAACAGCAACAACAAATCTTTAGATTCACAGCACATGGAATTGGACATACTCACCACACACGGCTTGATAAAACAAAATGGAAAAGGGACGCAAGTTAAAACACACCCAGTGTCTCATTTAAGCTGTCATGCCTGTTTAAATGTCTTTTCCTTATACCTTCAGCTCTAACCCAACCAGCACCGGCCTAACAGGTTCTCCCAAGAATAGTCAAAGGTGTAGCTCCTCACCAAACTAGTTCTTTTAACTGGTGATCTGTCTGACGTCTTTATCCAGACATTCATTTTGACTTTCAATCTAACTGGTGCATTAGATTCAGCAGCTACTTGTGCATCAATACAGGAATATCTTGGAACTCAAGTTTGAGCAATACTCTAAAATAAAACATTTTGCATTTGAGAAGCTACTGGACCAAAATATCCACACTTCAACCTGATGTTGTTGTCTTTTCCTATTTTCAGCTAGGAATAATAGTCTTTATGTGTGACCAGAACAGGCGTTAAATAATCACATATTAAGTTTAAATCTAGCAGGTAAAATGTTGGACTTCATGAATACCAATATTAATATTGACTTCAGTGCTCCTGGTCATCTGGTTGTAAATCACTGTTCTAGCCTGTTAATATTAATATTAAACTCAATCCTGAAAAACACATTTTATAGTAGGAATTATTCAGATTATCTGCAACTGCTCAGTCTCAGATAAATGGTAGGAGGCTACATACAGGCATGTTGTGGGTATCTACAGTTAGGGCTTTATAAGGTAAACCCATGGTATAAAAAGTAAACAGTAAAATCTATTTATATTTATTTTAAAGATATTTTTAGAAGAAGGCACACAATTATGTTTTTTTCCAAAATGATTTTGTATATAATAAAATAGATTTTGTATATAATCCACAGCAATGCCTTTTGTCTACCCTACTGACCACATCTCACCTCATTTAATGACAGACCCCAACACACACCGGGTACATGGATTAAACATTCACTACCAGATCGACTGCTGGCTGGAATAAAGTTTTATAAACTCCATGCAGGACTGTAGGATTTAAAGCAAAGCTCCTTACCTGCTCTGCTCTGATCTCCACAGATTTCAAACGCTGTCCTTAGATGCAAGGCGGCGGCGGCGGTGCCACAGCAGCATCCTACAGCTCTGAAGTCGACTCGCTCGGGCTGGGAGCACAAACAAAAGGGGCCCTGCATGCGTAATGCGGCTATCTTTGGAGCCAAAACTGCCATTCAACAGTGGCTTTGTTAGGCTGGTGACGGATTGCGCCACGCCATGCGCCTGTAATGGTGTGACTTCAGGAATGAAGCCCGGTCGGTTTGGCCTCTGCAGCGACGACGCGTCGCAGGAGCAGCTGGTGAGTATAAACCAGGTAAAAGCCCATCTGAACTCCCGGGGCTCTTTTCCAGGGTAGTGAATCAGGAATTGTTAGTGAAGTTAAAGGGAAGCCCGGGAGAGGCGTTTTTTGGGCGGTGGTCTCTTAAAAGATTTATCACACAGGTGAGACTTGTCAATCACCTGCCATTTGACCACCTTTGTGCCGTGGGAGGCTTCATCTGACAGCTCTGTTAACAGTGATCCCGGGCAGAGGTGAACTGACTTTTAAAAACGTTTTCCCAGCCACGCCCAAATGACTTTCACAAGTACTCACTTGTGTGTTTGTGTTTGTGTTTGTGTGTGTGTGTGTGTGTGTGAGAGAGAGAGAGAGAGAGAGAGAGCAATGATGTGAGGTTTGACTTTGATTATATCACACAGTAACATTGGCCTACAGTTTATTGGTGATGCAGCTTTCTTTAATATTGTCCACTTAAGGCACATTTGAAATAAACTGAGGTTTGCCCAGGTAAGCATCAATTAGTATTTTCCATTATTTAAAAAGGTGTTTTTTGGGGGGGCAATCCACGGGCTGGACACAGAAGCAGCTTTTGAAACTATGGTACTACTTGGATTGCAGCAGGAAAGTCGCGTATTGTCGTTGTTCCCTAAGGCAAAATGAACCAATCCCACCGAATACAAACTGTAACAGACCTTTCTGTAAACCCAGAACAAAGTTAAGCTTAAGGTTTATTCACTGGCAAAACAGCAGCCGTATAAAACCACGTTCCAAAAACCTTCAAATCAAATCACACTTTAGTTTAATGTTTTTTTTATTTAAATACTTGTTGAACTTCTAAAATAAATGTTGGTTATTTTTTTAAGTTGATCAACGAGATAATGCTGATGCAGAATGACATCTGATTCCCATGTGATCTAGACTGGACGGCACAACTCAGACCTCTAACCCTTAACCCCCAACCCCTAACCTCCCTTTGATCCTCGGGTGCCTGGTCCACCACATAGTGGTTCCAATGTGACTGATAAATAAATCACATACATCACAGATCACATGATGACCCTCTTTAACACATTGGGGGCATCTTGGCTGCAGTGTTCCCAAAGAGATATCTGAGCGAGGTCCATGGTGGTCCCACTTGAGTTGAGATATAATTTAATTCGCTGCTATTTCTCATGTCGGCTACACATTATCACATGAGGAAAAAAATGCATGTATGACAGTTTTAGTGCCAAAGTTTTTCTATAATATTATGGACCTAACTGGATGTACAGGTCATATTATGTGACCCCACATGGCCTGAACTGCCCTCCTGCCCTCTGTCTGTGTCAGTGGGCGTCAGCAGGTTACAGCACGTGAACGCGCGTGCTCGTCGCCCCTTCCCTTCTTCTTAGGCTGCTGCCTTCAGGTACACCTCGGATTTACACCCTCGAAACCCGGTGGAAGCAATACAGTGCTCCTGGTTAATAACAAAACATGGGCCCTGTACAAAAAAAATGTTGTAGTTTGTTTTTCTCTTTTAACGTGGCAAGCAGCCTAGAAATGAGCAGTGACGTTAGGTCAGAAGAGAAATATGCATTAGCCTAATTCAAGTTAATGTTACTATTACTTTATACTGAAATTATTGAATTATCAAACCATTGCTGAACAATACGTGACATCCACGTTTCCTACGCCCTGAACGTCATACAGCTCGTGGTGACATGAAGCGTCTTTCACATTTGGAGGTTGTGCCTGTGTGTCGGGTCTGAAGTGTCACATTTCCGACCGCCCGTGAACGCAGCGCGCCTCCATCAGGACCCTGTCGCTTCCTCAACTTTTCTCTGTGTTGCTCCGGAGGACGCTGGACCCGTCGCTCACCTTCAGGACAAACAAAGAGACGAAGACAACACCGTGCACACCTCGGTTAAAATAACTACAAGCAAAAAAAAAAAAAAAAAAAAGCGGCCATGAAGTTGTCCGTGATTCGCAGTGCTTGCGGCAGCCTCCGGGTGCTCCCAGCCCGTCCGGGGAGCAGGGTCGGCGGCTTGTCGCGGAGATGCCCCCCGCTCGGTGCTGCCCACAGCCGGGTGATCCTCCGCACCGCCACCGCCAGCGCCAGCTCCGGCGGCGGCACCGGCACCAGGCTGGCCGCCGACACCGGGAAGCGGTCCCCGGGGGAGGACGGGCTTGAATGCGGCGGTTCTGTGAGGTGAGACGTGCATTGGGTGCTAAAAGCGGACGTGGCCACAAATTAGCGAGATGCGGGTGACTTCGCATTATTTCCGACCGAAAGTAAGACGCGGCAGTCTGCCACAGTGTCGGTGTGTGTGCGGTCTGCACGTGTTCCCAGTGTCGTGAGAGAGACTCCGGTCAGCTGATGTAACTTTTCTCCGTTGTTGCCAAACACACGGTGCCAAAACGTGGCTGAATTCGCGAAAAAAAAAAAAAAAAAAAAGCCAAAATCGCGTGTGAGTGAAAGGGCCGCGATGAAGAGTGTTACTGTAACATCACCATCATCACTGTGCATGCACGCGTGGGTTTGCAGAGGCACACGCGGGTTTATCAGATGTGTGTTGGACGTGATGGGGGTTTTACTGTTTAAATGATGTCTTTCAACTACAGACCATCGTGAGGCATACTGTGCATCCAGTGATTGATCCGAGGTAGCTAGAGGTATAATAACCAATAATGATCATGATGAGTATGATAATCAAGTTAATGTTTACATTTTGGACAACATATAGGTCAGTGTGTTAACTCTATGCATTTACACATTAGGCCCTCCCACATATTGCCACATGTGCAGTCAGCTGGGAGGTGGGCTCAGCCTCACAGTTTACATTTGGTTTTATTGCCTTTAAAAAAAAAAAAATGTATTTTTCTGGTGGGATGTGGTATTCAATCACATGCAGTAAATTCAGTTAAATCACTCTGTTTATAATATATTTAGTGGAATTAGTGTTTATGTGGGTTGGAGGGCTTAATTTGGCTTTTTTTTAATTTTGAGTTACAGACACAGAATCATTTTTCTGTTTGAGGTTTATGTTCAAAGTCTTGTAAAATGGGGGGTCTGTGGCCTAATGATTTTTATTTTCCTTTAAAAACCTAATGCGAAGCCCTAAATGGATGAATAAACATTGCTAACCAGTTTATTTTCTCTCACAGGGAAGTGGTTCAGAGCACCAAGGAGGCAATGGTGGCTCTGCAGAGAAGAAATCCAGCAATCCAACCTTTGTTAGCCATTCTACAGGTACTGTAAGCAAAAGCACCAGTACAACATACGATTTGTGGAAGGAATAATTGTAGAAGGAAAAACTATGTAAGAACATTTACAAGTTACAATTTCGTGTAAGATCAGCTTGAAATAATGTCTAACCGTGTAGCAAAAAAGCATTCTAAGGTCAATTTACCTAGGCAGAGTTGTGTTGTGCTAGTAGTGACTTTAAACCTGCTTGCCTTAATTTACCTTTGACCTAATGGTTATCTGTTTTTACTGTTGAAAATTCCTGTGTTATCAGGTCTGTGTGTCTTTTTCTAAGTGAGCTAATTTTATCTCAAAGGCAGGTGAAGATGACAGCTTGTTGGAGATCAATAAGAAGATGGCAGGGACGGTACGTTCATCTCTTGCTGTTCCTCCATGTGAAGTTTGCCCCTTCTTTTTCTTTTTCACAAATCTGCACAATAACTAAAATCGTTCAACCTCTCCTTGTCTGCATGTACACAGATTGGCTTCAACATCACTCAGATTTGCCTGGCAAAGGAGTACAGTGAAGATGAAGTAAGTAAAAACTGACTCACACATTTGTTTTATTCCCCTCAGTGCCTGAAACTAGAAAAACTGTTGCTACACACACATTGTTTAGCAAGTCAGAGCATGATGCACCATTCCCCTGGCTGTTTGTCTGTGCAGCCTCACATGAGCTTTTATGTAATTAAAACTTTACTCAACTGAAAGTCCTCATATATCCACTGCTACATGAAGAATCCTTGATTTCCTCATTTATTTAGTCACTCTTTAGGTTCTGTTTCCATTTCTTTTTTCACTTCATGGTATTTTCCAACATTATGTGAGCGGGACAGGGAAGCTGCCTCTCAGCTGTGGCTCTTTGCCCAGATGGAAGTCAACTCTTGATCCATATAGAAAGTAGGAATCCCTGGAACAGCTCAGACTTTTTCAGCTGACAGTGGATGATTTACATTACAATTCCTGGCCTAAAGGCCTCTGTACTGATCTACTGATCTACTGCTCTACTTTCACACATCTTTTCTCTCTCTTTTTCAAACCTTCCCCTCTTATCCTCTTTTCTGTCTCGCCAGGAATTACTGTAATTTTTTATGCTCAGTCAGTAGCACTGACCTGTTCAATTTGAAGGTGCATTTGCTGTTTTGCCCTTTGCCTTGTTATTAATCAAAAATGTATTCTTAAAAGATCAAAGGTACTTTACTTTTTAGGTGTGAGGGTCGGGGGTTTTCTCTGTCCCAACAGAGATAAATCCTTTAGCTCACATGGTATGTCAAATTGGCCCAAATCAGAAAGGGCTGCACAGAATCAAGAGAATTTAGTGTAAATGTAGAGTGTGTGCTTTCAGCAGACTAGTGAATGAGAAAATGAGCAAGACACCCTTCACAATACAAACATTGTCTGTATATGTACAGACAATGTTTGTATGTACATACTTGTACCAGTATGTGTGATATTAACAGTTTACCTTGTTACATTTCCACAACTATTGCAACTATGGCTTGTAAATACTGAATACTTTTTCTGCAACAATTCTCATTTGTGTTTGTGTATGTTTTGTCTTTGTGTATGTGTGTAGATTGTAGAGGAGATGTTGAAGCTGAATGAGGACCCCAGGGTGCACGGAGTTTACCTCCACCTCCCGCCTGCTGCCCTCACCAGTCGAGTGCTGAACACACTCAAACCTGAGAAGGATGTAGACGGGTAAAAACTTCCACTAGCTAACAAGGATAATTGCATTTAAAACTGCCAGGTTTTTTCCACTCTCACTGAGGGAGACATAACAGTGAAGAGCATATATCTTTCAAATAGCACATGCTGTTAAGGGCTAATAGCTGAGGTAATTTACGAGAGGTTGTCTCACTTAATTGATTTGTATGGCCTTAAAAAAATGGCATGTTATTATATATGTCAGACTCAGCAGTAGACATTTTAATGTAGCAGTCAGCCAGATATCAGTTGTGCATGTTTCTCTGTCCCAACAGAGATAAATCCTTTAGCTCACATGGTATGTCAAATTGGCCCAAATCAGAAAGAGCTGCACAGAATCAAGAGAATTTAGTGTAAATGTAGAGTGTGTGCTTTCAGCAGACTAGTGAATGAGAAAATGAGCAAGGCACCCTTCATAATCATCACAAATTGAGGAGTTAATTTGAGGACAAATAACGTAAAGCAAATTCAGTAAAGATACTTTTAGAGGTTGTCCCATGAAAAACTGAGATATTTGATGTTTAAGATTTACTGCAACAATCTACTACTACTTTTAGTGTTTGACAAAAAAAATCTATCAATAATAAAAACTATAATATACTTTAAAATGTTACTCTCCAATGTTACGCTTTACTTGCAACTCATAAATTATGTGTGCCTCATTTGTATCCATTTCTTACATTTTATGATGTACTTGCTACTGTTATCCATAGCACTTTACAAAATAACCTTATTGATGTGGCCAGTAAAAAGTGATTAGTTTCCAGAGAAATATGTATTGAAAATGAAATATATTATATTTACGTAAATTTTTGTCTTGTTATAGGATATCGGATTTGAATATAGGCCGCCTGGTACGAGGAGACCTGAGCAAAGGCTTCGTGCCACCTATAGCGAGCGCTGTCGTGGATCTGCTGGAGAAACATGGTGAGTTTAGTTCAGTAGTTACTGAATGCTGAGGCTGTACTGTAACTCATGAAAATGATGTAACTCATGAAAATTAAAGGTGACAGTATACTATACATAGTTTCAATTAATATGAACTGTGTTTTGAGTTAGTATACGAGTAAGGAATGTACTTAATTGTATACTAGCAGAACATGATACTGTATTATGTGTTAATGAATGTTAAGCAAACCATAACTTTCAAAAACCGTGGCAATTTTAAATTTGTAAATGAACCAAAAAAAGCAAGAAAAAGGCTGACTCACCAGGCTAACTGCTTAACTAGGGACCAATTTGAGACACACACTGGGGTTCACAGGGTAGGGGTCAAAGTTCAGGTGTATAAAGGGTCAGTTATTTTGAGCGTCCCGGATACAGCTACTAATATGTGCAGGTGATGCATTTTTTCAACACACATGATATCTTAAAGTGATTTGATTTCTGTCCACATGCAGTAGTATGTGGGTGGTCAATCTGGGCATTAGATTTGAAAATGTCCATCATACATTTCCATCCAAGCCAAGTTGCCCATTCACATAAGGCACTTCATGAATGAAGAATGTCCTATTTTTTCATTAAAACATTTCCTCAGATTCTCCTTTGGAAGGGAAAACTGTGTTGCTGGTCGGAGGAGAAGGACCCCTTGGGGTGGCCCTGCAGTGCCTGATTGAAAGAAGTGGAATGGTGGCTCTCAAGAGTCATTGGAGCTCCAAGAGCCTACAGAGACAGGTGTGTTATAGTTATAGTATATAATATATTTTTTGATATAGTTTTATAAATGTAAGTTTTAATCAGTCACCCCAGTAGATTTGAAAGGTGACTGTAAAAAAATTTGTGGTTTGACTTGTGAGTATAATTTGTTTTAAAACAGCTTACTGCTAAAGCCATTGCTTTATATCATTGTTGTCATTACTCAGATGCAGCAGTCATAGTATGTGCAGTTTTAGTGGCTGACCACATGGAGTCAGTCTCTGCTTTTGAAATGCAATGTTAAGAAATGGGATCAGTTGTAACAGAGCTAACTCAAACAGTTTATTAATCTAATTTAAAGCTATACAGTGTAATTTTGATCAGTCACATTTTATTGAGAGGTTTTTCGGGTTGATTCGTCATAAAAGTAGTTTTATGCCTGTCATACACATACAAGACATTATACATCTCTCCAGCACTCCTAACATTTCTTTGCTTTATTATTTTTCTCTTTTAAATTCTTCATATCTAATGTCTTCTTTTCCTTATTTCCCAGGTTATGCAGGCTGATGCTGTGGTCCTGTTAGGTGCAGGGAATATGGATGTCCCTCCCACCTGGGTTAGACCAGGGGTTGCTGTCATCCGCTGTCCGCCCACCCTGGAGTCAGGTATTATTGACTATATTGTGATAGTCATCACAATCACTCTGCACAGGCAGGAGCAATAGTGGGGGGGGATTACCTCTTGGCATCGTACTCTTGGGTGTTGCACATTGTTTGAAATTTTACTCTCACTCTCACTCTTGCTCACTCAACATGTGCATTAATCATGCTTTGTTTTAGATGAACCTGCCATTGAGATGTCCTCAAAGTCTGGGTTAGGATACCTGACAGCAGCTTACAGAACACAGGTGCGTCTGTTTGTTTCTGTCTCTGTTCTCACCCCATTTACTTTCTATATTTTGTATTTATTGTTCTTTACCTTGTTCTCTCTGTGTCTCCTTTTTGTCCACTAGAATGTGGTGCGTAGTTGCAGTCGGTGGCTCCAGGAGCAGCAGTACCGACCCTGGTGTCTACGCAGCCTCAAACTGCAGCCCCTGACTCCTGTACCGAGGTATAGACCACTGTCTTTGAGGGACTATTAGGAATTTAACCTTAACCTGGATGGAGGATCCTTTCTCATGTCATACATCTCTATAAGTACCTACACCACACTGGAATATTAAGGTTGAGTGTGGTTACAGAAACTGTCCGTATACATGATTTGTCATGTTTCTGTGTTTGTCAGTGATATAGAGATTTCCAGAGCTCAGACACCCAAGCCAGTGGACCAGCTGGCTGAGGAGATTGGTCTGGTGCCAGAAGAACTTGAAGCCTATGGCCGGAGCAAAGCTAAGGTCCGACTGTCCCTGTTAGACCGCCTCCACACACAGCCTGATGGGAAATATGTTCTGGTTGCTGGGTGAGTGTGACTTACTGATCATCTGAAAACTTTTTCAGAATTATCATATTCCTTCAGTATCTCGTAGTGCTTAAATCTGTGAAGTACTGGTCCTCATAAAGGGAACAAGGGCAAGTGATCACTCTATCCCTACTTCCTTTATTGTATTACCCTTAACGTGATTTTCTGGACACTGTTCACATTTTTTAATGGTTTGCACTTTATTTGTATGTCTAGTATAACTCCCACCCCACTGGGCGAAGGTAAAAGCACGGTGACCATCGGCCTAGTCCAGGCCCTGTCTGCCCACCTTAAGCTCAACTCCTTCGCCTGTCTCCGACAGCCTTCCCAGGGACCCACTTTTGGGGTTAAAGGTCAGCAATGAATACCTATGTCCTTATGCTAATTGTACATGACATATTCTGTCAGAAAAGTATGGTTTCAGGTCTCTGTGCTCTCCACCTTTCTCAGGACTACATGGTAATCCAATACATTTATCTTATTTTAGATAAGGTAATTGTTCCAAAATGAACTGTTCTCTCTATAACTCTATTTTGTAAGACTACAACACCTCCTTACATTCTTTAAGGATGTGTATTTTCATTTGAGAAAAGATGTCCAACTGTTCCAAATGGTGGATGTTATTTTGAAATGAAACTCTTGAGTTTTGTTTTTTCTTCCCATTGAATACATTGAGTGGGATTTGGACAAGGTCAGAGACAGGCGCCCAAACCAGCAGTTAGGAATGTATCATGTAACTGTGTGATAAGCTATCTTTGTCAGCGTGATGCTGCCTGCTACATTTTGTGCTGGGGTGGAGCAGTTCACTCAGAGTCCACCACTCAGCATTCCTCCTTGTGTGTCCCTGTCCTGTTTGGCTGCCTCTGACTGTGCTACCTCTTCTGTGTACCTAGGGGGAGCTGCAGGAGGGGGATATGCCCAGGTCATTCCTATGGAGGAGGTAAGACACACAGACACTCTCAGTGCTCCCTAAGCAGAACGAGCGCCGGCTTCAAAGACCTAAGACATGCAGAGACTCACACTAGTTTGCACAAAAACATATAAATGCACACACACACACACAACCCCTGGAGCTGTGGCATAATATTGCCTGTGTCTAAAGGCAGTGTCCGTAAAGTCAGGGAGGGAGGGATGAATGAGTGAGGGAAAAGGGCTCTAGACACGTAGACTTCAATAAGGCAACCTCCTTTTCCCATACCAAAACACCAGATTTGTTTAGCCTTTTCCTTTTATCTTCTCATTTCTTCACATGTTTTGTTTCTTTAAATGAAAGGGCTCATGTCAAACAGAAAATATGTCTCATAATATTTTTTCATTTTAAAGACCTAAGGAACAGTCAAAACCATGAGAAGGTTACTTTGTTTGAAGCCACATTATTTTTTCATACCAAATTATGTGATACAACACATAACCCCCATTGTTTATTTCCTCTGGGTCCATCCAAACCCACAATGTGTATTACAACATTACAGTAATAGTGCTTTGAATTATTTTATCCAATAACTTTCTGTTTTTTCTTCGTCTTTTTTTTGTTCTGCCTTTCAGTTCAACCTCCATCTGACTGGTGACATTCATGCCATCACAGCAGCCAATAACTTGGTGGCAGCAGCCATCGATGCCAGGATGCTCCACGAGGCAACGCAATCAGACAAGGTGACTTTGTGATGATGTCACTCAGTAATAATTTATTCTTACACCCCCAAAAATGTGAAACTGTTGTTTTGACCTTGCATAATGACAATCTTGATTTTCCAGATTTTGCAGAAAAACATATGCACTTACTTCAGACAGTGATCTTACCTGTTTACATACTACCATCTTGTTATCTTGAGATGTCATTAGATATTCACAGGGAAGCCTAAAACATGTTACAGGGACAATTAATGTTAGCCAATATACAGTATGTAAGAGCATGCTTTTTATGTCCTAATTACATTTAGCAGTCTCAACCAGTGACATCACTAGGCAGGGTGGTGTGTTGCAGTCAATTCAAGAAAAAATAATTTTCCTCTGAGGTGCAATTAAATGGACTTTATATGCATATACACACATTAACTTAAAGTAATTGTTTTGTCTTATTCCTCCAAGGCCCTGTTCAATAGACTGGTCCCTTCAGTGAATGGAGTCCGAAAATTCTCACCCATCCAAATCTCCAGGCTACGTGTAAGTCCAAACACTGCAGTGCCCGAATCACTAATGTCAACAATCAACACACTAGTGTTGAGCTCTTACAAAGAATAAAGACGCTTTTGTCCACTAGGGGACCTCAGTGAGCTTATCTTAAAAAATCCCATCTTTCCTTCCACCATGTCCTCATCTCCAAATATTTATTTATACCTCACGAAGCTCTTATCTGTTTATATGCCTACATGTTACATAGCTTTATATATTGTTGAGGAAAAATGCTTAATATCAAGTCTTAACAGACAAATACACATGGAAGATGGTGTGGAGATACGAAGGAGAAGTTTGAACACAAGTCAACTGAATGTTTTCTATCCTGATGTATGAAAGTCTCTGGGATGAGAAGTTAAAAGGACTATAAAATATTTATTAGTCTTAATGGATAGAGTGCGAGATAAAAAGTTGTGTGTTTCTTTGAAACAGAGCACTCCCAGTGAACCTTTTGAACCTGTCATTTGTCTGGATTTGTTTTTACATGCTAGGATGATACTGGGAGGACACAGCAAGAAAAGTACCACTACTCTTGTTTAAAGTAAAACTAGTCAGATTATCATAAAAAATAAAATAGATTGACTGACTGAAATGTAGGCACATGTGGAACATGTGGCAAAAATTGAACCTTAGCATCACTGATCCAAAAACACATATTGATGATCCTTTAATCTTCTTTTTCTCTTTTCAATTCCAGCGTATAGGGATCAATAAAATAGACCCCGCATCTCTCTCACCCCAGGAAGTCAGCATCTTTTCCCGCCTTGACCTTGACCCTTCCAAGATCACCTGGCAGAGAGGTATCTCTAGAAGTATAGGAATTCACTCTGTATATTATTTCTGGTTGCAATCTTCTAATAGTGAAGGACAATACCATTGAAATTCAGCTTTTATATGTGCTCTGTTTTTTTGCCCACAGCCCAAACTAAGAAGGATAAGTTGTATGTGTGTGAAATATTCAGTGGGATTTGTTTGCTTTTTTGATCCAGTGGGTGGGATGTTTTGAATAGGAAATTGATATAAAACATTATATTTTATGTTTGATTTAATATTTTGTACTGACATGGTTGTGGAATTTTCTACATAACACCCAGTATGTTTTTCTGCACGCACTGAGACACATTCTTGATCAAAATCAATATCATGACTATCACACAAATCTAATTTACTTGAAAGAAATTTTGAGCAACATCCCATGGTCCATAACCTCTTTGTATTATGCCATGACTAAGGAATGTCACATGCAATACTGAATTAGGATGGATTTATTTATTTTTTATTCTAAAATGAGTATTAACTGCAGTATGTTGGTCTTCACATCAATGTAAAGTGGCTAAAACAATTCTTTCTAGCCCATGTGGTAATATTGAATTGACACATATAGTGTAAAAGCATTGCAGTCATCAGTCACAGGAAAATAAATGTGGGTATGGTAGGCTTGGGAATAGCTACCTCAGTGGTAGCTGTATTGGTTTAAAGTTGTCAGTGAGAGCAACCAGCCGGGTGCTGCTATGACTGATGTGGTATTTACTCTAGTGGCTCCATAGGGCACTCTTAAAAGATGAACCCTGGAGATTAAAAACAGATTTACCACCTAATGTTATGTGGGTGTGACTGTGTGTGTCTATGTGTTCATGAAACAAAACCACATTTTTCACTTTCCCTTTCATTACATCAAACCAACATGAACATAATGTTTGACTAATGTGGTTTCTTGACTGATTGTAACAACAGTATAGCCACAGAGGAACCAATCCCATGCCACATTATCAGAGAATAAGCTAAGTGCTGAGTGAAAAAACTTTGAGTAGCAAATCCCTCGTAGCATAAGCACTTTCAGTGTGTCAACACCTATTCACAACAAGAGATAAGAATCTATCTTCTTGTCAGTTATCAGGTTTATTTGTGTGTGTGTGTGTGTGAGTGTGTGTGTGTGTGTGTGTGTGTGTGTGTGCGTGCACGCAAGTCTGTGGATGTGAATTTTTTTTGTATTTAATAACGTGTGGAAATTGATTTTTACAGTCTGTCAGGTTCAGGCAGTAAAGACATAAATTTTGTGTCTGAGGGACCAGATCGAGTCATTTTTTACCAATTTATTTGCAGTTTATGCATCTTGGTGGTCATTGATGGTATACCAGCTTTAAAGCTCTAAGAAGTAGTTTTTCTGAGAAATTTAGCAAGAAATTAAAGTTTCCTTTTTTCTTTTGTTTTTCAGTTCTTGACACAAATGACCGTTTCTTGAGGAAGATCACAGTGGGACAGGCAAGCACTGAAAAAGGGCAGATCAGAGAGGTATGCAGCATTTTTATCATTCACTCCCAAAGTACAACAAATAGTGATATCACTGCAGTGTTTCTATTGCAGGGGCTTTGCTGGTGGGTGTCACTAACATGGGCCTAATACTTTTTTAAGGTGTCATGAGATGCCTGCGTTTTTAAATAATCATACAGTACAACAATAGGTGTATAAAATCTTCCCCATGCATGCACACACACAGATACACTGACCTCCATTCCCTCCTCTTTCCACAATAAAGCCCAGATGTATTTCACCAATCTGTCTGTAGTAATGACAGCTAAACGAAATCCTGTAAATAAACACTTCACCTCAATGGGAAGCAAGCAGGCCTAAGTGAAAGCAAATGTTTAAAGAAGGAGAAAGATGACCCACCCATCCCCACACACAAACACAAACACACACACACACACACACACACACACACACACACACACACACCCACACACACCTGGAACAGCCTCTGAGCTAGTTCAACATATGCTTACATTTACCGCCATCAGTTCATCCATTCAGTTTCCCTTCCATTCCTCTGTCCTCTACCTTCCTCCAGTGCTGGATACACTATAGCCCCTCAGGGTATTCCCACTGGGAGTGGGAATTGAAATGTTGTGTTCCTTGGTGGATTGATGTGGTTTAAGTTATGTTTCTTTTTTTGTGACGTGTAATGGAGACTGGTTTGGTTTTCCATTCTCTTTCCTGTGGATAGCAGCCATTCACTCATTTTCTCTCGTTTTTCTCTGACTATTAACATGTTTGTAGTTGCATTTTTTTCCCCCAAGGTCATCACTCCAAAACTAGGCCATGTTCATTAGACTCGTATTCTCTTGCCCATGGGATAAAGCTGGTGACTGTGGTCGACAGTTTTATTCCAACACTGTGGTCTTGGGGGTCCGTCAGGGATGAGACATTTAGTTCACTCTCAAAACTATTATTCTTTACTAAGCAGTCACAACCTATTTACGCAAAGTTATTTTTGTGTGAATGTGTAAACATACTGTTTTGCTTTGTATCTGTAAACCTTCACATGATTTCACACTATAACAATTATGAACATCAGAATTACTGCCTGTCTATTTCATGGTTGGTAAATGGATCTGAAAGTTCAGATGCAGGCCACTGAACAAATACTTCAATTTGTTGCAGTTGTGGTTTACACTGTGTATGATTTTCCTTTTCTCTCACCCCAGACTGGGTTCGACATTGCAGTGGCCAGCGAGATCATGGCCATCCTGGCTCTGGCAGACAGCTTGGAGGACATGAAAAACAGACTGGCGCGCATGGTGGTGGGGACCAGCCGCTCTGGACAGCCTGTCACCGCAGAGGACCTGGTGTGTGTTACTGTGTGGTCTTTTCATTCAGAGAGTGTGGGAATTTTAAACCTGACAATCTCACAGTTGGCTTATCATCACTGCATCTCAGAATTTCTACAATGAAAGTTTTGACTCAGCTCCAGTGTTTTCCTTTTAGTTTGGATAAATCAAGTGACTTTTTTCTGTCATTACCATGCAGAAAGAATTGTGAAGGTTACCTGTTTTATTTATCGAACCGTCCTTCCTTTTTGGCAGGAAAACCTGTGGCGTTTTGTAGACTGTTTTTTTTTCCAATTTTCCCAATTTTTCCAACCCTGAGAAAAAAGGGATTTTTTTTTTTTTTTTGTCTATTTAACCATTTTTATTTCCTTGCTTTTGAAAACTCGTCTGCTGGTGATCTGAAATCTTTTGGGTGTAAAACATGACTTCTCATTGTCATCATTTAGTCTCTATGCAACTTTCTGTCAATCTTGCAACTGAGAAATTTCTAAATTCCCACTTGTCCCAGACACACCAACGTATCACTTCCCTTCTTCAACACAACATGTCTAATCTAGGTGTAACCTGCGATTACGATGTTAAGCAGAGTTTTCGCACCTCTCACCAGATTCATCTGTGGGGTCGGCAGGCTCTGGTTTCCCACAGAAGACTGCGGCCTGTGTTGTTTCAGAGCCGTAGGGGAGGATCCCCTATAAAGTTACATTAGTCTGGAGGCAAAAACATCACCACACCTCAGAGCCAGCCCCAATGATAACATGGTGTATGATCGTGTGTATACTATATGTGTGTTAGTGTGCTCAGATTGCTGACAAGGCACATTTTGGGAAGCAAACTTTACTTGCAGTGTTAAGCATAAAGGACAGAAACCTACAAATGGACTGTAGTGCCATTAATCATCTGACGAAGACAACCATCCTTTACATAAATATCAGTTGTTTTTATTAGGGAAGTTATATATGTTTTTTGTCTGTTCCTGATAACCTCTTCTTGTTTCCAACCACCGCCCTCATATTTCATTCTTCCTCCCTCAGGGTGTGAGTGGAGCACTAGCGGTGTTAATGAAAGATGCCATCAAGCCCACGTTGATGCAGACCCTCGAGGTGAGACACGCACATAACCCCACTTAAATAGTCATTATCCCTGGTGAATAACTTGTAGAATAAATAGGTTGGCAGTCCACAGGGGCATTGGAAGTGTACACAAGACCTACCTCTGCCTCTGCTGTCAGAAACGAAAGGAGAGAGTGCTCCACTGAGAGCTTTTAAGAAAGGATGATAGATTGACCTTTTCCTCCCATTGCTCTTTATCTTAATAGCAGTTTAGCAGTGTATAGAGGGCAGGTGGAGTCCTAAGGAAACAGTTTAATGTGACGACTTATACCATAACGCTGCCTCTCACAACATCTGGCTTTCATTTTGCTTTAGAGACATTACTGTTAGGTGAATAGACATGTGATCACACCGGCACATAAACAATTCTTGTGTGTGTGTATGCAGTGACCCTAAACTGTCCCAGTGCTAGAGGAAAAAGCCCAATCACCAAGGTGATGGATAAAATAGAGACGAGTGGCGTTCGGTGGTTTTACGGATTGAATGAACCGATAACAAACCAAATATGTAGTCTTGATCTTTGGCCTTTCTGGTACAGCAAAATCCAACTTAAAAGAAGCACGTACTCTGGGACTGGTATCATTCAACACTTTTCTCCTTTAACAGTAATGCCGCACTACTTATCTGGTAATTCTGGTGTCTGGATAGTGTTCTGGAGTCCGCACATCCAGGTGAAGGTGTCTGGTCTATTTTCGATGTCTATGCTTTTCTCACTGGGTGTGGGCAAGGTTTGCTGCACAACATATTTTTCTGTTGGATTGATTTAAGTCATTACAGTTTACAGTGAGCACAATGGTAGTTGTCATGCTTCTGCTAACCACTTTGTGTTTTTGTTGTAGGGCTATTTTTTCGTTTGTTTGTTCTTTGTTGGTTTTGAACAGAAAGCTTGATTACATGGCTATTGGGTGGGGAAAATAAACACGGACTGGGTGTTTTTCAAGGGTGTAAAGTGGGTGGGATGTTGCATGCAGCAGATATTTGGTTACTTTCTGTTTTTTTGGAGGAAGCATTGCAGTCCTGTTGTGTGAAAACGTTTCCTGTGTGGTTTTCCTGTGATTCTGGTCAGGGAGCTGGTATTGGGACCGACCCGGCCTCAGAGCTCCATGTGAATTTTCCATCGAGATTGACCGCCTGTGCCCTTTATGCCCTCTCAACTTGTGATTGTGTGTGTTGAATACAGACACACACATGCGAGTAGAGTTGGCATATGGGGGTTTGTGTGTTTCTCTGTGTGTTAGAGTACGTTTCTGTGTTGTTTCAGATGGGCCAGGGTTAGGGGGAGACATAGCACAAGAGGAAAAGAGAGTTTTTGAAGCCACTCGCTGTGTACGTGTCTGTTAAGCAGACCTCAGTCATTCTGTGCGTTGTTCAAACATCCTGTCTACGTGGAGTTTCACCGAACAGACAGCATGCATCTTTCCCAGGGAGATGCAATAGACCATAGCACAGACATCAGACCTGTGGCTACAAGCTCTCAGTTTTGAAAGTCTAGGCTGGGAAAATCTTATTAGTGTAGCACTGGTCTGCAGCTGGTGTAGTTGACTGTACAAGAGATGCACAAGAAGAGGAAACAGTGACATGATCTCCATCTTCCTGTTTTTGTTCAGTTCCCTAGTTTTCATAATCCTCTTGTCCACCAGTTGAAGAGGTGTCAGCTTTTCATTTGTTTCCACTTTCATCACCCTGTTGTGGCTTATTTATTTCCTTCATGTACGGATGTGGAAAGAGTGAAAAAAAATGTGAACTGGGTCGAGTTAAAGTTCAGGTGTTGCAAATACACATGAAGATCCACGTAATGAATGACGTGATTTGACTTTCCATTGGCATAAAGAAAGGAGCATGTTATTGAATAACAGTACGAAAAGGATGTTTTTTGTCATTATATTGTTCCCTCTTTCACTCTTTTTCCATTTACCTGCCTTTCTTGTCCATCTGTTCCCTCTTTCTGTTCATGCAGTTTGATACCGCTGTAATTTGTACTACTAGTTTACACAGACAAATAGAAAAGTGGCAGCGTTTGTCAGGCCCTTGTTAAATGGCTGATTTACTCCTCCGAGGGGAAGCTGTTTATGCAGGCAGAGGGAGAGGTATGCAAACAAAAGCTTAGAAAATCATGCACGGCCTTCCCATCCTTCCTTTTTCCTCCCTCTCAAGGAATTCACATGCAGTGTAACAATGGGTCAGTTGGCTTTTCCCAGTTTGTCTTCTTGACCAGTTTTCTCAGCAATTTCTTTTTTTAAAGTCTGTCCTGAGTGCAACAGAAGGATCGTGATCTTGAGGAGTAGACCTCTCCTTGGCAACCATATTCTTTGAAGCCCTGCTTTGTTATCTAAGCTGGATGCACACAGCTAAATCTTTGAATAATTCAGACCCAAAGTCGCAGCACTGTTGCCCGCAATTCTTTCAGGATAAGTATGCAGCTTGTTAACAAACAGCAGCCACGATTTTTAGCCAGTAGTAGCAGTGTTTCACCCTAGTTTTGCAGAAAATACCGTCAGGTACATCAATGTGAGATACTACTATTTGTCAAGTACATTCTCACATAGTTCTACTTGTTTGGACAGTATTTGTAGTATGGTTTAAATCCAAGGCACAACATTAGTGTGGTGAACATAGGACATTGTGAAAACATCATAGCATAAACATATATTTAGAAAGTCCCATTACAGTCGGCAGTGAAGCTCCAAATAATCATTCAGAGAAAAAGAAGTTAGAATAAATATGAATAACTTTACCTAAAAAATTAATACCCAACCTTTATAACCTAAAAATGTTCAATCTGTCATTCATTTAAATACAATATCAGTATATTTAAACAAGTCCCAAGTCTTTAAAATTAATTAATTTTACATTTAAACCTGTATTAGCTCAAATATCTGCATATCCATCACACAATTGTGGGTGGTGTATCATCAATCCATTTGAGCAAATGTAAGAATATTAATGGTTATTAAAAATCAAGTTAGGTTTACAAATTTACCCCCATACTCCTAAATATGGATACATGTCCACATAGAGTGCCTTTAACTTCCACCGTCTACTTACATTTTGAGCACATTTATGTGAAATCTCTCTGGTTCCATTATGGAAATCTCAGCCATATTTCTTCCTATGTATTTTAAGATTTAAGTCATTATTCCGTATTTAAAGGTAGATATTCTGAACTCATGTTACTAGTAGGATTCAGCATACTCCTGATCGAGAATTATCGATAGTTGTAAGGTTTGTCATGTTTCAACATCAAATTTCAACTGAAAGTAATTGTACTGGAGTGTTTGCCAAACACAGAAAATTGCTTTTGAAGTGCTCTTTTAGTTTGTGTATGTCCAGCCTTTAGAGAGTAATCCAAATCAGCAGGGAAAGAAAGCCTGGCCCACAGACAGGCTGGCATGCCAGTCGAGTAACTCCTAACTTGTGCCTGCTGTTTAGACAAACACAGTGCCAGCCAAAGTGCATCCACACTCCAATATTTATCCTGAATGTTTCTCAAAGATGTTGATTTTAGTTTGAAAGAGCTGGTTAGTCCTTATTGAAACTTGGTCGGGTGAGTTGCTGTGGGTTACTGTTTTCTCAACTCCTCCTGCATGTTTGTGTGCCCCTCTTAATTGTTTCAGGGTACGCCAGTGTTTGTCCATGCTGGGCCCTTTGCCAACATCGCTCATGGCAACTCCTCGGTGCTGGCAGACAAGCTGGCTTTGAAGTTGGTCGGACGGGACGGCTTTGTGGGTAAGAGCACACCGTCCACACACACACACACACACACACACACACACACACACACACACACACACACACACACACACACACACACACACACACACACACACACACACACGCTAAGGCAGATGCACAACCACAAAACCTTTTGGCGTTAACAGACAATACGATGTTAACTGTACAGTCTAGGAACCCCAGATGTGGAGGAATTTAAGGCGTAACAGGGCAGATTAAACAACAATTTACAATTTAATCCTATCATGAACTACAGATAGTTCCCCTGCTGTTGCAACCTTTGGCCTACATTCATCTCAGTGCTAGATCTGGCTCTCTTTTACCTGCCTCTGGCTGACCTTTGTGCTGCTCTGGTGTCTTGCTGCTGCGTAACTTTCTAGGAAACTGCTGGAAAGATTGTGTAAAAAAAAAAAGAAAAACACAGGAGAGAGGAAGGAAGCTGATTGATAATCTTAAGAGCCCCTGGAATGCTTTAGAGAAAACCACACTAATCCCTTCAACGTCAAAGCATACTTGAGTACTTCCATTTTTATCTGTCTATCTATCCCGCTGTTCTGTTTCTGTCTTCATTTACTTTGGCTGCAGAAATATGTTTGGAATGTACATGTGTGTGTTGTCGAGTTTGTGGGGTTTGTCAGGTGCATTTTATGTACATGCAAATCTCTTCATGGGTTATACTTATGTGAATGTCAGACCGGTCGTCTGTGTGAGTGCAATAACAGGTAAAGAGAGAAGACTCTGGGCATACACAAAGCTTTGCACGAGCTGTCATCTGTAAGTTCAGGAAATGTGTAGGCAGCGTGAGAGGAGAGTTGGGTTTCACAACACTTGAACAGGGGGGGTTTGTATGAGGTTTAAACCTCCGCCTCTCCACCCCACGTTTTCCATCTGTCCGTCTCGATTCCCTCCTTTCCCTGTCTGTGTGTTTGTTACCTGACTCTCCGGTATGCCAGGAACTCAACCACCCTCCTTTTCCTCCCGTGGCAGCTGGGATGCATGTATCCCCCTCTCGCTCCGTCCCACTCATTTTTCTCTGATGCTACAAACTTTGCCTTATTTTAACTAGCACCACTGAAAAGAATAATAACACAATAGTAAAAGTTAAAGAGAATTGATATCGATGCAGTCTGGAGCGACAAGTCAGCTGTTTGATCTATCTTTATTTCCAAGTTAAATGATAATTCTGGTTTATTACAAGCTTATTTTCTTAGTTTTGGTCATCATTTCTATTGGTTATGAAAACATTGTACTCACTAAAGTAATTGCTAAGATCTTGAAACATGGTGACATCCCAACAAAGTCTGACAGGACAGGAAATGAGCTGTCAGACAATTGGATAGGTTGTATATAAGACAACAATTTAGCTAGATTATCCAAACCACTGGATTTGGAGGTGAAATGGGAAGCGCGCTCGAAATGACTGCAATAATCTCTCACCGCACAGGAAAGCTCAGTACAGCAAATATATTGATCGTGACAATACCACAGAGAATTATCACCCAACTCAGCAGTTCTCCTCAGCTGTAGGTCGTGACTTTCAACTCATTGTTTTGGTTTTACTGTCTTGCCAACTTCACTGTTTTGGTTCACTCTCACCGGTCTCATCAACCGTGTTTCCAGACACAGCAGGCAGCTGTTTTCCACAAAAAAGCTCTAAAAACCCACTATATGCTACCTGCTTAGCACCAAATGGTAAACAAAGAAAGCTACTAGCTGGTGACCACAGTGACGTATTTAGTTGTTCAAGACCCAGAGCAGTCGGTGGAGACCAACCCAGAACTTAAAGTGAATATTGGTCTAACATATGCCAGAAACACAACTCTAAATGAATGTTAATGTTGTTCCATGTCTGTTTTTAATATATTGTATGTTAAGTCAATTTTATTTATATTGCCCAATATTTCAAATCACAAATTTGCTTCAAGGAGCTTTACAGTCTGTACAGAATATGACCTCCTCTATCATTAGACCCTAAATTCAGATAAGGAAGAACTCCCCCCAAAAGAATCTTTTAACTGGAAAAATGCAATAAACTTGAGGAAGAGCATCAGATCAGGGTTCCTTCTTCCAGGACAAGGAAAAAAGAATGCCCAAAACTACAAATTTTAGACCTAAACTGTAATAAACCAGTCTTAATGTAACCAGACCTAATGTAACCACATCACAGTGTCTTCAAGTAATATACAGTTCAGTTTAATTATCTTTGAGGGCTCCTCATGTGGCGAAGGAAGCACATGAACTCTTTGTGAACTCAGTTGGGGTTGTGGGGGCGTGTATGAGTATACTCATAGCCATGCTTCGTTATGCTCTGTATTATTGTGGGTTTTTCAAGTCACTTTGGAATCTGGACTCAAAACAGAGAAATGCTGCTATTGGAGGAGTCTGCTGTGGGATGAATTCCACATGCCAGATGTGAGGGATTCCTGTATCATTAAAAGTCTGGAGTATTGAATGCAGATAACCCCCTGACACTGACTTACTGTAAGATTTCCCACCCTGCAAAGCCTCCCCTAAAGTAAAACAACAAATCAGTTGGGCTTTAGATAAGTGGTCTCAGAGACATGATGATGATGATACATTCAGCATGTAAAACATTTCAAGCTCTACACCTTTTTTTGACACAACTTTTTTAAAAAACATCTCAAGAGATGCACAGTGCCTGCTTTAAACTGTGTTAAACTGAACACTTGTTTTTATTAACATACTGAAGTGGGGTTTAAAAGACACAATTGTCACAGAATTTGCTCAGATTCATTTGGTAGTTTTATCTAATTTAGTCAAATTGCTCCATCCTAGATTTCTGTATACAGTGTATTTAAGATCAATTAATTATTTAAGATAAAGACCAAGGTAAAAAGTATAGAAAAGGGCCCTGTTTAAATATAAAGATGCTTTTCTCAGTTTTTGGATAAAGACAACTCATTAATCAAAATAATAATCAACAGATTAATCAGTAATAAAATGAATCATTAGTTGCAGCCCTATTAAGTACAACATGGTATAACACGTTGATCTAGCCTACTATCTAGCTTTTTTGTGATTGTTTTTATTGGCAAGGGGTGCTGGTACCAATGCTTTGACTGGTAGAAACACCATCCAGCTCTCTCATCAACCTCTTCTTCCCCTCTGGCTCTGTGGACAGTTCAAGGTTGTCACGCAGAACAGGAAGCTTGCAAGTGTTTCCTCATGACATCCTCCGGGGTCAATCTCCTGCTTGGCGTCCTACTGGGGAGCTTGTCGTACTCGCTGTCATTATATACTCGCTGTCTTTGTTTTCATTCTTTTCCCTCTGATTACGCTTTGCTCTGCCTTATTGTGCGTGTACGGTATGTTTTGTCGGACATCACACAATTTATGAAAATATCCACAAATCCTGTACATAAGAATGTGATTTTCATTGGCAGGCTGGTTCAGTATTCAGAGCCAAAGCTCTAGCGCGGTGCTAATGAGAAACCCTACACTCTGTCAGCGGTCTGTGGCCAAATAAAGTCTAGTTACATTCTTGTGCTCATCCCTCAGGCTGTATTTGTTCCTTTGTACACAGAGAGACTTGTTAGGATGAAGATTATGCAGCCAAGGCCCCCCAAACCACAATTTTTTTTATTGATGTCAATATTGTCAATATTTATTCCAAGAAACTGTTAAAGCCTAGTAATGCAATTATGTTGTTCTTGTCCGCAGAACCCCCCCCCCCCCCCCCCCCCCCACCAAATGTGGTGGTTTTACTCTCTGCTGAAATAAACCGTACTTTTGCTAGTAATTCCGAGAACCACACAGAACAGAGTGACGCATGTCTTCATGAAAACAGTTGGTTTCTTACTAAAGCCTCAGAGAGATGTGCTTCATCAGCTGTCAGCCACAAGTATTAAAAACGACAGTGAATTACTCTTTTCTTACCGAAAACCTCATGTGCGTAACGTTCTCTTGTAACCAAACAATGAATGTTTTCAATACTTTTCTTGTTTGAGTTTTACTCATTTTTGGAACAGTTAAATGCATTAAGGCTAATGTAGTATTTCTTTTCTGTCTAGAATCGATAACATATTAGATTTTCCATCTTAAAGGAGCTGATATAAATCATTCCTGTAAATGTGACAGCTTATCTGAACTCTAAAGTGTGCATTTACTGTATAGATAAAATCTGTGTACGCTCTATCGCACACACACACAATCACGTAAAAGACATACACCTAATTTATCACATTAATATAATTTGTTTCCTGACATGCTTCCTAGTCACATTGTTATTATCCTTTTGATTACATTAAATGTTAAGAGGGTTAGCCGGTGGTCATTGTGTCCTACACACCGGCTGCCCACACATACATACATTATACAGACAGAAGGTGGAGGCAACTGAGTTGGACTTCCTTTCAACAACATACACCTGTGGCCTGCTCCCCAGCTGAAGCAAGTAACTGATGGTCTAGTGGGATATAACATAAAAACTAATAGATCTTTATTAGAATAAAAAAAAGGTCATATCTATACTAAGCCTTGGCTGTACCATGAGTTGTCAACATATGGTCACAGACACAGACTAGTCTAGACATCTACATTATATGAACTTGTGGGAGACAATCAAAACTTTATTCCTATGACTTGAAGACTTTATTGGTCCTCTCTGGAGGCTTGATACTCAACTGGACATTTGTAATAAATACTGGCAGGTAGAAACCCTGGAAGGAAACAGCACAAGTCACAAACATTTTTATTTAGTTTAGCTTTTGAATTCATACCAGTGTCACATGGTTTGCTGCTTGTTGCATTATCACTACAAACGAAAAGAACCATAGTACACCTTTTTTGGGGGCGTATGTACAGTTGTTTTTTCCCCCTTCCAGGGTTCATATGACAGTCTAAACAGACTGCACTAAATGGGAAAATAAATACACCAGAAGTTGTTAAAACCTCACTAAACAAGTTAGGTGTGAAATCAGCCTTCCTCTGAATTTCTAGTTTTGGCCCACCATCAAGCGTTTTAGTACAATGGTGCCACACACATGCGCGCAGTCCCACACACATCAAGTAACAGGAAACCTTATCTTAACAAAGCCGTCATTCCAGGTGGACTATTTGCTTGGTTTGGAGCCGGTTCAAGAGGCCTGTGTGTAGGGCCGTCCATATCAGAGGCCCGCTGTCTCTTTGAGAGCCCTTACAGTGAACTCATTTCTCAATACAGTGTTACTGTTGATATAAAAACACAGTCAGACTCACCTCTTTTTCCCATGATTCTATAAAGATGTCTGACTGAGTACGTTTGTATAAAGTTGTTTTGAGAAAATTTGTATTAAACAAAGAGGTAGAGAGGAAGTGATGAATTTAGTTGCAGGATTGGCTCAGGATTAGGTCAGCCTATGTCAGTTATCACCATGAACTTCACCACCTATTTTAATTTCTTTTCCCAGTGCTGTTGCTACAGTTGCGGTTTGGTACAGAGACCTTTACTTAAAGAGCACAAACCAAAGATGGAAAGCAAAAAACATTGCTTAATCACTGTCTGCTTGTATGCTGACCAGAAACTTATCATGCACTCAATAGATATTAGTTGTTTCAATGGAAACGTGTAGCTGTGTTTTCTCCTGCTTTATAAATACTTCCTGTCTATTTCATCACAGTGACAGAAGCTGGTTTTGGAGCAGACATCGGGATGGAGAAGTTCTTCAACATCAAATGTCGGGCTTCAGGGCTGAGGCCAGATGTGGTGGTGTTGGTGTCAACCATCCGAGCGTTAAAGATGCATGGCGGTGGCCCAAATGTAAGTCAGCATAACACAGTCAACAAAATACCACAGACACTCCAAACAAGAAGGACATTTAAAGGCAAGACAGCATTTCTGAATGTGATTCAGTATTCAAGTGTGTGATTATTATTTTATTTTTTCCTATGTGTTTTCAGGTGTCAGCAGGCGCTCCTCTTCCCAGAGAGTACATTGATGAGGTATGAGCCATATAGATATGCAGAAATGCACACAAATATACACAAAAATATGCATAGCCATTGGGATTTAAAACAGTAGGGGAGTTAAGGAGTTTGTGGGTTGTCACTTATAATCAAGTTAAAATAATTAAGATAATTGGTTTTACATATAGTTGTAAAGGTCAGGATGTTTGTAGGAAATGTAAAACTTTTTAAACTCACTGGCCAAGACTCCAATGCACTTTTTGCAGCAGACATTTTGACTTGTTAAAGCAGGAAAAGGTGGAATAATTAATAATAGCTTATTTCCATTTAGGTGAACCAGTTCTAGGTCTCTGGTATTGTGCATGCCCACTCACTGACATGTCTTACTGGGACAGTTAAAGGAATGGAGCCATCGTTAATATAATTACTTATACATGTGATTTTCTTGCTTTGACAAGTCAAAATGTCTGCTGTGAAAAGGCTCGATTATAATGTCATGTGCTCATTAACATAATGTTATTTGATAGTGTGTCTGTGTGTTGTGTTTTTGAGTGAAGTGTCATGGCAGTCAATCATAACTATGGGTTGGCGATACAGAATCCTCTTAGCGTAGCTTTGTGGCCCTCGACATTCCCAGTATGCCCTTAGGTCCTCTTACAACCCTGCCCCTCTGTAAAGATGTAAAAGGATAACCCTGAGTTGCATGGAGATTATTTGCTGGTGCAACACAGTTCGCACAATATTAAATATCACTTATCAAATCTTTTATGCTGGGTTTCTCCTCTAGGCCAAGTGTGTGTGAGCCAGGAAAAGCTTGGGAAATAAGCCATCATTTGACACATTTATAGAGATTTGTGTATCATGCAATTAAGGTTAAAGTTTCAGATTGTATTCAACCTTCAATCAGCCTTTGGCCTCCAGCTGTGTTCTCACAGATAATTCCCTGCCTGTATGCATAAATACTTCGCCCACTAACATGGTTAAGAACCCCTTATTCGGTTAACAGCACAAATAGATGGTTTCCGGGTATTTAGGCCTTAGCAAAGTGGAGGTGGGAGTCTTTGTGTGTGTGTGTGCGTGTGTACGTGTGTGCGCGCACACACATTCATATCTGGCTAGAATCACTGGTCTTTAAGGCAGGTTCAGCTGAGTAAATAATGAAGCCGTATAAGTTAATTGTGAAGCCTGTAACGAGAACCAGAAGTAGTGGGGGAAACAGAGCCAGGGAAATGAATTTATGGGACCTGTATGGCCGTACTGCTCTGAGCTCGGGGCTACACACACGCGCACACACATAGTGCAAGATAGGATTACTGCGGTCAAACTTAGAGTAGCTCTTCAATATGCTGTTAATGTGC
Source organism: Lateolabrax maculatus (assembly GCA_031216445.1). Taxonomy (NCBI): domain Eukaryota; kingdom Metazoa; phylum Chordata; class Actinopteri; order Acropomatiformes; family Lateolabracidae; genus Lateolabrax; species Lateolabrax maculatus. Next base: position 9,790,493 of record CM062212.1, on the reverse strand, counting down.
TTTGGAGTAACTGGACTTCTCCACATAGAAGTATTCAACGTGAGAATGAGAAATGAATAACTGGGTAGTCACGTCGGGCCCAGGCGTGAACTGCCACAAGCAGTCGAGCCGCACTAGCACAGTGTGAGTGTTTTCCAAATGTTGACAATATACCACATCAAAGAAGTAAAACTAAATGTTGCAAACAAGGCACAAGGGTAATGCTATATATTCAGATTTATTTGTTTGGACAACTCCAGTTAAATTGGTAAACAGGAAACGAAGCCATTTAGTGGGCTTCCACCGGACTTGCGGATTTCCTGTCATATCCTTCAAATTATATCTCTGCAAACTATTTGGCAAAAGCAGCGATCCCTTGCATTTTTTTTCTCTGTTGTGCCAAGAGTGTAATTAAGTAACAACTATCCTCAGGATTGAGTCACATACCAAGCTGTAGTTCTTTCAGCATCTCATTCTGCTTTTCTTAAAGAATAGTTAGAATAGTTTTGCCATTTTCATTGTAACACTGATGAAGTTTTGAGGTTTTTTATATATTTTATAAGTGTATAAGTGTACTAATAGGAATTAGAAAATTTTTGGAGTGGGCCGGCGGGGCGAGGACGCTCACTGAACCCGTATCATTTCAGATAACCAAGCTCTACGTGTAATAATTTCAAAAAACGAATGTGGAGCTTGTAATTATGAGAAGGACTTAAGTCGGTCAATCGATGTCACACACTACCTGGAGATAATTCATGTTTCATGTTTGCTTCATGAACAGTTAAAAAAAAAAAACAGAGCAGGCCAATTTGGGCCAAAAACACAGATGACCACATTTGTGGCACTCATCCTTTTAAATAGTCAAGGGCAAAAACTACAAGTTCTACTGAAACCCTTGTTCCACTTCAAGCGGCACAGGGCTTCACTGAGGACTGATATTGTTTGATAGTGTTTCAGATGTAGGAGCTGTTGCTGTTTAAAAGCTCCTATCATCTCTGTAGCTGCACCCCTTACACACGCTTACACAGTAATGAACAAATATTCCCTGCAGTAAGATATGCATAAATAACTGTCTCACACAATCTGTGACTCTGAACTATAGCAAACTAGTTAAACACAGTTTAAAAGACTAGAGAGAGTGAGAGACAAGCTTGTGGCTCTTACCTGAGACAAACTCAAACAGACGGACTCAAAAGTGTGAAACATAAACCAAAGCAGTACAGTGACACTCAGAAGTTTACATGTTGCTGCAGTTCACTGACAATCCCACTTAAATTAGCATTTTTCTACTCAATCCAAACAAATAGCTCTATCTCAAAAACTGAAAGAAATTGACGGTCACAAGTTGTTCTCATTTTAAAATGTAATTTCCTGTTTAATCTGATACCAGATATGTGGCATGTGTAGCTTTTTAGACCACACGCAGCTGTTCTGTGAAGAGGATGAGCTGAGGAGAAACCTTTTTTAAACTTTCTGATCTCTTGCTTTACTTTTTCTGCCTCTTTCTCTAGAATCTGAGCTTAGTTGCAGGTGGTTGCCATAGCAATCTCCGGAAGCAGATCCAAATAGCACACCTGTTTGGGGTACCGGTCGTGGTGGCGCTCAATGTCTTCAAGTAAGATGCATGCAGACACACACATCCACAAAAACACAACCTAACTTGAGTTACCAACTTACAGCAAATATAGAGTAAATTACTGGACTTAACAGTAGTAATGGTATAGTCCATACATTCCTTAGTCTCACAAAAACATCGTTTTTGTTTCCTAAATACGACATTTATCGCCATGGCCACCAAGCACTGCTAACAATGTTTCCCTTGGTGATCCTTTAGGACTGACACCCAGGCAGAGATTGACCTTGTGTGTCAGATAGCAAAAGAGTGCGGCGCGTCTGACGCTGTGCCATGTCACCACTGGGCGCAGGGCGGGCGAGGTTCCTTGGAGCTGGCCCAAGCTGTGAATGAGGCTGCCAGCAGACCCAGCGACTTCCGGTTCCTGTACAACATAGAGGTATGATGGAACGTCTGCATTTTGTGTGTTTCTCAATTGATCAGAATTAAAGATTCCTCCAGACATAAAACTACTCAGCTTGGAATAATACTTTGTCTGATATGGATTTCCCACAAAAAAAAGTTAAATTACCCAGTTTAATATTACACTTACTCTTTTTCCCTCAAAGAAAAATCCAGAACCTTTGAATATGCAAATATTTTTCATTTTGAAAGTTTAACCACTGGACTCAAGATGTCTGTTACTTCACAGAAAAGTCTGTTCTCAGTGAATGTGCACTGTAGGCTTCCACATCACACTTGTGTAAGGTGCATATTGAACCCTGATTGGCTTGCGAACTGGTAGTAAGGTCACAAATCCTGCTGGTAGACCCACCCGTGAAATTAAAATTTAAGTTGAGCACAGAGAAACTTTCCCCCTTCAGCAAATTAATGTGAAAACACACCCACAGTGTCAAACTGCACATAGAACGTTCTGAAGGGTGAAGCTCAAACATTCAAATGAAGTAACGATAACATTTTTGAGTGGAGGGGGACTTTAAGAATATAGCCTTGTACTGAAGGACGTCAATCAATTTGATGCCTTTGTTATATTGCTGTATAATAGGCAGTTGTCATTATCCCTATTTCTAATTTCTCAGTATTGGGTACCTTCTGTTTGCAGTATATGATGATGTTTTCTTTGGGGGTGTAGCCAGAGTATATTGAGGTAAAAAAACATCAGCTGGTTTGAGTTAGTGAGTTTGGGAAATTGTGACTTACATTAACTGATCCTGTTAGGCTAACGTGTGTGTGTGTGTGTGTGTGTGTGCCTGCATACAAAGAGTCCAACAGTGGGAATACAGTAGGTCCAGTACTTATTTAATAAATCCAATTTTAGTGCAATAAAATAAGTCCAGTGAAACGAGTTAATTAATAAGACCAGTTTTCATACTTGACATTATTCCAAGTTCGCAGTGGCAGCTAGGTGGGGTAGGAGTTAATGAAAAATGGCCATAGTACCTTATTAGGACCTTAATGATAAATAAGCTCAATTTAACATTTGATATGCTTGTGTCTGATCCCAGTATCCTACAATCATTTTCATCTTTTTTTCTTGAAAAGATCTAGTAGTTGCAAGGGTCCAGAAGGTGCATAGATAATACTCAAGTCAAAAACCCAGCGTATGTTGCATGTGAAGACAGCCACTCCTGTTACTTTCCATTTAAACCAGCACACAAACAGCAGTTTTCCTTCACTTTGCAAATCCCAGCTATTGTACCTTGATTTCAACACTGGCTTTCACAAAGAAATCAATCCAAAATCTCACTGAATAACAGTTCTAGTACTCATCATAAAAGTATCATAAAACTTATATTAAAAAAAATATTCCTGACAAGCTACAGCTCAGGAGATTGGCTTTTCCAGTAAGGAATCAAGTGAAATAACAAGCAGAAGATTTCTCAATCTTGGGCAGATCTCCAGATTCACTTAAGAGGATATATATTTTAATGATTAATATGCTGTGCGGTCCTGTCGACACCATGGTGCAGCATATCCTGTGTGTGCAACAGTATTTAGACTCTAGTATGAGTCGAACCATAAAAGTCAAACATGTTAAATGATTTAATTCACTCTGGGTAGCTCTTCTTAACCCTGACGTCTCATGGATGTGTATTCACTAAATCTAATTTCCCCATTTGTTCCCTTTCACTGGAGTGCTCATGTGTTTCCACCTGTCTCTGACTTTCCCATAGATGCCAATAGTGGAGAAGATCAGAACAATCGCCCAAAAAGTGTACGGAGCTGATGACATTGAGCTGTCTCGAGAGGCCCAGGCCAAGATAGATTACTACAATCAACAGGTGAGATCACTGCTGCTGCAATAACAAGTGACTCATACACTGACAGGAATCATCTTCTTTATCTTTGTGTCTCACTTTTTTTCTTACTTACACACACACACGCACTGACCACTTTTCTTGTTTTCTTTTTCCTGTGACCAGGGCTATGGTTCATTGCCCATCTGCATGGCCAAGACTCACCTGTCCCTGTCCCACATGCCAGACAAGAAGGGTGCCCCCACTGGCTTCGTTTTGCCAATCCGAGATGTTCGTGCTAGCATTGGGGCTGGCTTCATCTACCCGCTCGTGGGATCGGTACGTACCTGCGGTCTGAAGCGGCTTAGAGCAGCCGGCTAATGCTCACTTCAGTGTCTGTGCCTTATAACTCAGTGCTTTTTGAAAGTGACTGGATCTACAAACCTGCATAGATGTAAGAGGTGCATATGCTGTAATTTACTGTGTATCTAATATGTTCGTGCCGTCACTGTCACTGAGCCATGAAACTAGTAGAAACTCCTGGTCTTGACAGCCCTGTTGCTGTCTATCCACATAGGATCATTGGTCCTAGCAGGGGATGTATCCATTTGTCTTCGTCTCTCTTCATTCTCCTGAGTATGTCCCGAAATAAGGTTTATATTTCGGTCCTGTCCCCTGCTTTTCCTGAAAACCATCTTACTGAGCTGGTTAGCCGAGCTGGGCTGGCTGGAGCCTCCTGGTTGATGATGGGCCGGTCAGGAAGGAAGCTGCTTCCTGAGCGTTTTGCGTCCTGCTGTTTCACCAGAGTGCCCTGAAGGGCCCGGCTTTGATAGGCTGAGGCAGAGGTGTCAAACACCGGGCATGCTGGGAAGGCATGGCAGTGTGTTGGTATGGCTCCTGTCCAGTCTCCCTACCTTGCCTTTGATCTGCTGTGGCCCCGCGGAGCCACTGGCACGTTGACAATCCTTGAACTGTGACTCTTAACCCAAAGGAAGTCTCCAAATTGCTCTTTGAACTTTTTGGCTTAGATTTCATTTTTAAAAGTTACAGAGAGTTGACGTCCAACTCCGCTTAAGAGATTTACTTCTTTTTTCAAGCCTCAGCCAGACAACAATAATTAAAAAAAAGTCATTTTGTCAAAATGTCCTGTCCTGTCCTGATGCCCACTAGAATCTAGACAAAGATCCTCAGTATCATATTTCAGATTCTGAAAAAAGCTGTTAAAAGTACTCTCAGAGAAAATGCATTTGGGCGAGGCAAGTGTAACAGAGGGCAGGACTGAGCAGCTACATGCTCTCTACTATGTTTTAAACATCTTTTTCAATGAAATCTGGCAAAACATTCACAAACTCTCAGGACACACTTGACTCCAAGAGGTAGAAACGTCTCCTCAACAAAACGCCTGAGGCAGTGAGTATGAGGGAAGGGGGAGGTTGGGAGGAGGTTAAGGGTCTTTAGAGGGTGAAGAATCAGGAAGGGGCTGATGTCATTCTTTAGATATGTGAGGGAGGGGTCGCAAGCAGAACAATAGATCTCTGTGGAGTTCATTAGAGCTGCCTCCACTGCACCATTAAACCCAAAACAGTTCAGATATATAGAACCCCCCTCCATGGTTGGATATTCCACATGGACACAGCTGGTTAATGTTTAACAAGTTGTAGATTGGTTGAAGGACTGTGGTTACAATCTTGAAAGAAAGCACACAAGATGAAAGTAGACCTTAATTTATTTTGTCTAACTTGGTACATGTTAATGACCCAAAGGTCAACAAGCTCAGTAAATCCAGGCATGTTTTTATCTTTGAAACTGATCTGTACTTCAACTGTAGTTTAACTTCAGTTACAGTGAAACTGATGCAGACATAGATAAACAAGTTAACCAGCATAACAATACAGTACCACAATTTGAAGTTCTGTCCCTGTGCGTCGTCCCAAGAATAACAATTGTGTGAATAATTTTTTGTCAAATGTGCGAGTGCTGAACACTTATTTAGTCACACTTAACCAAAAATCTGCTCAATATAACTCCAGCTATCCAGTTACTAGGTCACTTTATCATTTATTTTCACAATTGTCTCACAGCCAGGAATGCATGCATTCATTATAAGAACATACAGCCCAACATAAGGAGCATCCATTTGAATGTTTTGTAGTACATACTCTCATAGTTACTTGAGTTTAACCCTTACCTCCCTCAAATGGTCCATTAATCTTAAATGGCATAATAGTTTGCTTTTGAATTCAATTTCATAATCCTCTTGTGCAGCAACTGTGCTGTTGACCAAGACTCTTCTCCAGAATCAGTGGAGGGTTGAAATCCAGCTACATTGTCTCCTCTAGGGTTTTCCCTGACAAAGACACATTGTGTTGGGGCATAATAGAGGGACTTATTTGGCCAAGTGGAGTTTCCAACTTTAGCCACGGAGTGTTATGTGTTTTTGCGAGTGCCAACTTGTTGTCAGGCTTGAGAGGAGGACCAGCAGAACAGTGCAGTCTTTGTTACTTTCAAAACCGTGACAGTTTGTCTTCACATTTTAGCATCTTTTGATATTCAAATGTGCAGCTTGATACTCTACCAAAAAAACAGAGAGGCGAAATGACTCATGTTTGTGAATCATATTACTTTAAAGCCATTTTATTTATTTTCATTTCTTTCTTTTGTTTTTTTTTTGTGAGTTTTAGAAGTTTTGAGACACATCTTCCAGTGATCGAATTATAGTAATAAATCCGTTTCCTTTGAGTAAAGAAGTGAAACTGTGGGGTCTTGGTGAGGGGTGATGGGAGATTTAATTACTTTTAAAAGAGTGTGGACCAAAACACTTTCTGTGGCATGGCTTCTTTTTCTTATTTCAATCAGAAGAGATCAATTGGAAGTGTGGAACAATATTTAAATGAATTTAGCAACAGAGGAAGACTTTGGTGATTAGACCCAATCAGTGTGAAGCATCGTCATTAAACATACGCTCCAGAAGATTGTCTAGATGTTTGTGGTGGTGAAGTAAAGTCAGCAGGTGGATGATGGAGATGGAGGAAAAATAGCAGAAATGTACCCATAGAGGAATGAAGACGAGATGTGTATCTCCCACAGACCTTTCTCGAGCTGCAATGATTAGTCATTAAAGTCGATCAATAGGACATAAATCAACAACTATTGATACAAATATTAATACAACTAATTTGAAAATAGCTTTAGCAGTTCACATAATAGAATTTGAAGCTCTGTGATGGGAAGTTTCTTGCCCAAAATGCACCCTGGGAGTCGTAGTTCACTTCTCCCTTAATGTTTTTATATTTACATTCATGTACCATCGACTTTTCATCTTTCATCTCTTTTGATAGATGATTGGAGAGTTTCATGCTGATCAAAGCCGTAACATTGTGAACTGGAAAAATGAAAGTGAATAGCTGCTCTCACTTAGCAAATCGTAAGTGACATCATGCGATAGTGTTCGAACATTATGATGTCACAAGTAATTCCTCTGCCATCATTGTTCTTAATGCATTCCATTAGAATACAATGCATCGATATTGAATTCCTTTAAATCTGCTCATAGCCTGAGTCATCTGTGGTTAAAGCCTCAGTGATAGACGTGGTCAGAAACAGTGTCACGTAACAGCAGTCGCCGCTGACATCCGCCAACAATGAGAGTGAGCAGTTTACATCCGCTCTGTCAGATTGTGTAAGAATGTACTCCTCGTTTTGTCTCTTCGTTTGCTTGTAGAGCCGCGTTTCCTCAGACAGGAAATTGGCTGGTCACTTCCCTCTGTCTCATTTCCACTAATGAGCTCATAAAAGTGGCCCTGGGTCAGAAGGGGGGAGGCATGCAGAGAATGTCGCTCCCTGCCTAATGAGCAAGATAATTTACTTTTCAGCTCCGATGGGATGATCTGGCAGGGTTTTGGTCGAGGTGAAGTGTTTTATGAGTCAGACAGTTGCCTTGGAGTGTAACCTTCAATTACACTGTTAACCATAGCACATGCTGTCAATATCTGGTCTTGTTTACTGTACATGCGAGCCTCCATTCACGTGCTCTCTCCTGTTGATGTCACAAATTTCATTAGGAAGAGTTTCCATTGTAAGTAGCTTTTTTTTTTCTCTTCTTATTGAATTTGTCTCATTACAACTCCACATGGCTCTCCCTGATAGAGGTTGGCTATCAGATGGTCAAGAAAGGACAAAAGGACAAATCTCTTCACTACCCCAGCCTTGTTGTGAATAAATATTTTGTAACTATTTGTTAGATAATACTTAGTTTTTTTTCTCTTTTCATATTCCTACAGGAATACTTGATCCAATAATTTGGGAAATACTTTTAATTATTTCAAACTTTTGGTTATTGTCTGTTTAGGAAACCTACTGTAAGCATTAGAGTTTCCACTATTTCGGTTATCTCTTACCACCGTGACTTTTGGAGGTGGGAAATAATGAAGTACAAATATTTTTCTCAAGTAGAGTTTTCAGGTATCTGTACTTAATTTGAGTATTTATTTTTTGATAACTTTTTACTTTTCCCTCATAGGTTTTAACACAAATCTCTCTACTTCCTACTCCTTACATTTTCAGGCTCGTTACTGTAGTTTTAATGCATTGATTTTCATAATTTCATCATTGGACGCTGCCTTCCCAACATCGAGACCAATTTCAACTTAAATGGATTGTGCAATAACACATAGAAAAGACAATTCCTTGGTGTATCCATCAGTTCATATCACAAAACAGCTGTAACAAGATGAAAACTGTCATAAAAGACTTTACAAGATGAAACAGACAAGAACGGAGGCTTGACTGCGGAGAAAAAGGGCGTCTAGTGAATGTCATGTCATGTCCGTGAGAGGAGAACTAAAACTAGAACTACTTTTATACTCTGAATACATTTCAGAGCCTGTACTTTTTCACTTTTACTTGAGTAAAGAAGTTGAATGAGTACTTCTACTTTTTATGTATCTGTACATCTATATGAGTAAAGAATGTTTGTACTTTTGCCACCTCTTGTGATTAGTATATTGAGCCTTAGCTTTGTCTTATGTCTGTGAGGAAGGCTTTTGTTATCTATATTTTGCAGACAATGAGAACAAAGCAACGATTGTCTGGGGCTAAATTCATCACTGCCAAATTGGAGGTTGTCAGCACATTGATCATCTGTCTGCCCAGAGTTAAACAAGTCTAGATTATAGTCATTGAACCTGTAGGGGGTGATCTTTATCGGTCTCATTTACGCAAAGTTTGATACCAACTCTTAGTGGATTGTCATTTGGTGTAGAACAGCTGTGTTGTGGCAAAAGCTTTAATATGAGGTTTTAGTTATTATCTAGATTGTAATCTTACCTTCTTATTTGGTTCTGTTGTCAATGACAATTTTCAAAGACCGACAAAAAGTTTGAAACATTATTGTGCAGCCAATAAAATATTTATCGTATAAAGAAATATAGTGAACAAATATCAGTCACGCTGTGGTCCCAGTAGACTGTAGCTCACTAAAATGGGACAAAACCAGCGCAAGAAGGATCTGTAAAATGTTGTAATAATATAAAGATGTTTTTACCTAAAACAATAGCTACATTAAAAACATGAAACAGTTTGACAAGGAAAAGAATTTCAGCTTAATTCGGACTATCGTGAGTCTTATTCCTGCCAATGAAGTTCTTACCCTCTGCTTTTGTTGTGTTTTCCTCAGATGAGCACCATGCCTGGCCTGCCAACCCGACCCTGTTTCTACGACATTGACCTTGACCCGGTCACAGAGGAGATCAAAGGGCTCTTCTGAGTATGCTCCAACTAAAGATCTATGTAGGTATACTCGCATACACCTTGACATCAAATATTCCATAAAATATATCATTCCAGCCATCTGGAGGAGCATTCATTGTAAAAGTATAAATATTTTACAAGTAGTCATTGTCTATATAACTTGTTACATGAGACTTTATGTCCTCCCTGGAGTTTTTAGTTTACTACCTCATTCACTCAGCACTAAGGCTCCAGTCTGTGAGGCTGTACTCTCCGCTTACTTATACACACAGTTAAAATCATCATCCTGTTTGTTTGTTTGTTTGTTTTTTTGTTCCAGGCTCCCTGCTCTGTTCGCAGATCCTCATCCTCATTAGATTCATCCATCCCCTCTACCTTTGACAGGAAGGTAGAAGGTTTCTTACTCTTTGCAGCAGTCTCCCCTTATCACACTAACATGTTCTGAAAAAAAAGCATTAGCTTTATGCTTTATTTGCACATGTTATATGCCAAAGATGACCTCCTACAGCCATATCGTGTATATCATATGCTGTATGTGTAAGCTTTTGACATCTCTGTACAATGTTTTCTGTGTATGGAGGAGTCTTGAATTTTACTTTAATATTGTCTTTGAATAGATTTCTAATTTCCTTCTCTTTTTTCTTTTTTATCAAATGTGTTTATAATGGTACTGCATTTTTTTTATACATATCTTAAGCTTTTAATGGGCATAGCTTGTGTATTTATTAACTGAATTGCTGTTGTACGCACAAAAAGCCATTATGGTGTTTATGAAACCTGTGTCCTCACCTGCTGGATGCTGCTGAATGTCCAACGGAGAGAAAATCCCTACAAGGTAGAATCATCAGTTTGAGGCCATTTTTGAGATAATGTTCAAGTATAACATTTTTTTGTGATAAAAAGATATATAACCAGCCTAAAATTGTATTATCAGATGTGATGTATCCTGTTGCACCTCATCATCAGTTTTGTCGTTTTCAGGCCTTAACAACAGCTTATTAAATATGGCATCTGCTGTGTGAAATCGCACCTCTGCTATTTTTTCTGATGGTGGATGCTGTATTTCATTTTTGTGGAGGTGGTCTTAATTTCAGGCAAGGTGGCCAACGTCCACTATAGAACCTCTTTATATTTCATTTGGAAGTTGTGGCTGGTTTGTATTGAGACTGCTGACCGTAAAATAATGTGAAATAACAGGTGTAACTAAAGCTATTATTAAAGTCTGGAACTAAGACAAATTTGGCCTGAAAACACATTTCTTATTGTTCTCATTGATAACAGTTCTGTGTTAAACATTTTGGTTCTCAGAGATGAAAAGTCTTTATCTTTTTAAATAAATCTCTAATTTACTCCAAAACTGTGTGTTTGTGTTTTCACACCCAGCAGTTGACTTGTGGCTCAGCACATCTGTTGTTTGGACACATGAGCTCTCTTCCTTCTTCTTTTGGTTCTCCAAGGAGATGCTTCAATGAAAACCTATTTTTGTTCACTCTACTCACATATTAAACATTTTTCATAATTTCCCTCTGTTTTTCTACCCATGTGCACCTTCACTCCCACAGGGGGAAGTACTTTGGACGCGTGTTTGAGAGACGACCGTTGGGCCCCTTAGCTGCACCCCAGGGTGCAGCATCTGTCATTATGAGGTGTTTGAGTTTGCAACATGGAGCCACCATACATGTGTGTGCCTGTCATAGCTGGCATTCCACACCTGCTAAGTCTGTTATTCTCTGTGTTCACCAGGCAGGATCTGAAACTTTAACTACAGTCAGGGCTGCAGGAATGCTCTCATTTATACAGTAGTGCTCCAACTGCATATTTAGTGCGTGTGTGTGTGTGTGTGTGTGTGTGTGTGTGTGTCAGAGACTGAACCCTCTTGTTTTGAGCTGATGACAGATTTGAAGACATGGTGTTGATGAGGAGGGGGCTCCGTCATTGCTGTGTAATGTGCTGGAAAATCCCCGCTTTGTCACGTTGGAGTTGTTAATGTTGAGCTTCTGACCAAATCTGTTGAAGCCTCCAGTTGTTTAAGCTCTCGTCTTGTAGCACTCATATTTAATAGACTGGCTAATTTCAGTACCAAGGACAGGTCCCTTTGAAAGGCTGTGAGTGTAACTCAAGAGTTACTGGAAAAGGGCAAAGCAGTAAACTGCCCCTTGGCCTCAGACCTGCAGGGGTACCAAAAGTCTCAGATTTGCCTTTTGTTAATTGGATTACTTGCTGATTTGTGAAAACCTGGGGCCAATAAGTATTCCAGTATATGATGACATATGAGCATTTTACTTGATAGGAACTTGGAAGCTACAGGAAGCCTCCAAACTGGCCATAAGTGATTGGGTTATGCTCTGGATAAATGGTGAAATGCTTTCAGTTTTCTTAAAGCTTAGTTTTTCATACCCACATTCCTGCCTGTTTAAGAGAACCCATTGATGTGATAACTATTTGATCCAGATGACTTGTGTATTGCATAATTGCTGCACAACCTATGTTACAGTCCAGTCGAATTATTACTCAGCATTTCAGAAAACCAGGTTTCAGCTTTACATTGCAGTTCTTTGACTTAAGGTCTGTGTAGTCTGGTAACGTCTGTTTTACATCACATGTTACGTTATTATGCAAAAAGAACTGTCCTTGTTTTGGAGCAAACCCCTTAATCCGTTGCTAGTTACAAAGTATGAATGTGTCAACCCCCTGCTGCGTCTGGTGTCCACGCCAGACATCAACCCTCAGGGCTGCATTCTTCAACTCACCCTGTCTGAAAAACACGACACTTCCCACCATTTCACTGTTGCAGTTTTAAAAAATATGCTGTTTGTGTATTAACTGGAAGTCCTGTGGGAATGTCAACAGTTTCAAATAGATACAAATTTTATATCCGTGTATTTGCAGGCTGTATCTGATGTAGTGTCAAAAAGTTGTAGATTTTTACTGTTTTACTGTCATCTAATGCAGCCAAGTCTTTTACAGTTTTGATAAATATTTATGGTTTGGATGACTGTTCCTTCTCATATCTCTATCATCTTCTCACATATAAGCACATCACTGATCTTTTGCTACCAAATATACTCTGGTCTTACCGTAGGCTGGCTGTATTTGTACAAAGTCCTGGACTCAATTCAACATTTCTCTTAGAAAGAGAACAAGACAGTAAGTGTGAAGAAGAGGGAATATTTATTTGTGACTGTTGCTGAACCGTTCTTCCTGTAAATGTGTGTGCTTGTGTAAACATGCTTTGTGCCTTTTAATGTGCCCTTATATTACTGTTTTATTGAGCAGCGACCACAACATATCCGGTAAGGCTTTCACTTTAATGAGAACCTCCTTCCCCCATGTTACTTCACTCCTCCATCCCCCTTCCTCTTTCAGATGACATCAGCCTTTGTGCTGATAGGCCTGCCATGCTGAAGGTCATTCACTAACACATCTATCTACATACACTGTACAACTGGAATGGGGTTTTCTGTCTTGGTGTTCTGTAAGACGTGTTTGAAATTAATCTGTAAAAAGAGCAGCCTGTCTTCCTACTGAATGATGTATTGACAATCTGCTGCTTAACTAGTATGAGATCATGTCGTGCCACAAAGGTGATAAGAAATCGTATTCATGAGTTTTCACAATTTAAATACTGCACATGCACCTCTGGGAGCAGAGCAGTTTAACCACACTACTCTTACTAATTATTAATTAATATGAAGTCTTGTTTGAAAGTTACTAATGCTACCAGTGTTTCTGGGATACTGATATATCCTACCTTAACTGCTAGACAAGACATTTTACTCTATTCTTTATAAATCAATATCAATCTGTAAAACATGACCAATACCTTCTATTGAAATACAATTCAAAACATTGCACTGAAACTGCCTGGCTCTGACTCTGTGACATTAGTTGTTGAGGGAAATTACCAATCCATATAAGAAGTACAATGTGCTGGCTTTGTGTGTTGTGTGTGTTTGTGAGCTTGAAATATGTTTGTCACTTAAATGTAATTGATTTTAGGAGTTGAAAACCCTGTTATCATTAATGGCATACTCAACCTGCACAACATTAATGTAAATGAGGGTATCATCTTCATAATGGTGCAATTTCTTGTACATTGTTACAATAGCTGTTTTAGGAAGTCTAATGTCAGACAAAACAGAGTACGAAATGTAACCTTTTCAGGAACACAAAAAAATCAAAACTCAAACACAGCACTTCAGTTTTTATAAATTAAAACATTTATAAAACTTTTGGGGGACCCTGAAGACAATAAGTGGACTGTAAAGTCATGAAATAGGACAAGAGTTAAGTGGCCTACTTATTCAAGATTTCTAGTGTTTTCTTCTTCATGTTAACAGAGATTCTTTGATAATGCTTAATTAATGAACTGCATATGTAAAGATCAGTGGACCAACTAACAGACAACAGAGAGTTGTTTCTATTGGGTGTACATTGACTCTGTGCATCAGATACTCCTATATGCTCATCATGTGTCTGTGGTTACTTTAACTTGATGATGTTCAGTTTTGTCAAACAAGATCTTCATGTGTCAATGATACTGTGAAGTCAAGACTCAAGTCCTCATTTCTGTGACTCGAAGCTGCACCTGTCAATATTTTTAACATTGGCTCAAATAACTGCACAGTGTGTTAGTGGGAAAATCATGAATGATGCTTTAAATCTCACCCAAGTCCATATCGCTCCCTTTTGAGCTATAAACAATCATTTGAACATATTGTTTTCTTCTGATTATGTCATCTCTTTAAATTGCTGATAATGTTTCCCTAAAGGGGTAAATACAATCTTCTATAGTTTCTTTAAGGTCAGGATGCTACTGTGTGCTCTTTGCACGCACTAATAAGATTTTACATTTCACCAGCATGTTTCTCTATTCAAAGTGTTTGTGTTGTTGCACCGTGAGTTGGGTTTTTGTTTAGCTGCAGGGACCCTCAGTCTAGGCCTGTGTGAACTTGGCTTTGAGCGCACAGGCTGTAATTTGTGCGTTCTAAAATTCCAAACAAAATGGCACATGGCTCAACCTGCAATTAACATTTAAACCCATAAGAGACTCTACCCTCACACACTGCATGAGACAATGTGGCAATCTGTCACCTACACCAACAAGTGTAATGTATATACTATATTGACATTTTTGAGCAAAAACTTTAATTTACTAGGCTGATTAGAGCAACTTGAAGAATATATTGACAAACTAATTAATGAATGACAATGAATATAAAAGTAGCTTTACCATATTTGAAAAGTGATAAAAGTCTTGCATTCAAAATTGTACTTTAGGCAAGTATGTTTCTTTTTCTTGTTTTTCTCTTTGTTATGTCTATATGATATTTTTACCCTATTGTCTGTATAAGTAAGCCTTGATTTATCTGTTGCTTTAGTTTTGAATAAATAAAAAAGTTATATTTGTTAAGATTGTTTTACATTATTAATTTTAGCTGCACTCTAATGTTTTAGAATTTACCATCAACATGGTCTAATGACTTCACAATCCATTGCAAAGCATTACAGTATATATCCTATTGTGTGTTTTGCCCATAAAATCTTTATTCCGCCATGAGCCACGCACATCACATGCACGTGGTGAGGTAAAAAGTCAAATAAACCTAATTGAATGAAGTATGGTTGAAGAATAAAGTCTCATACAATGGTAACACAAGTTAGGTGTAGTTAAATTTCCACAACTGTACAGTAGTACATTTGACCTGCCAACTGTAGCTGTGTGCACTCTCTACCAAATCCACAAAGAATGATTGATTGTATTCTTCTCATATTCCTTTTTATACAATTCTTATTTCTCACAGCATGTGACAGTGCAGTTTTTTTATTTTATTTTTTTTATTTTTTACTCCTATGGTCTGGTTTTGTTTCGTTTTGCCTGCATGTTTGCAGTGGATCACTCCAAAACGTGCAGGATTCTCCTCCCATGGGTTTTTTTTTTTTTTTTCTACAGCGCCCTAATTTAATTCACCAATCCCTCAGGATAGATCTAATTTCTGTTTGAAGACAGATAAACGAGGCTGCAAGCTACGAAGCTTTTATTCCATCCATTAACCGTCCTCCTCTTCTCTCACCTCTCCTCCTCCTCCTCCTCTTCCTCAGCACAGTCTCTGGTGCTGCAAGGCGTGGAGCCCCATGTGATACTGAAGGGTGGAGGAGGAGGAGGAGGAGGAGGAGGCGGGGGGGGTGTCCTAAAAGAGTTTTGCTGGTCCTCACACTTCATCACTCCACATCCAGGCCACCCCGGGGCGGAACCGCGCAGCAGAGCTCGTCATTTTTTTTTTTAAATTATTATTATTATTATTATTATTATTATTCCTGGACGCTTTTGGATACTCCGTTTTTTTTTTTCTTCTCTCTCCGCGAAACACTCGCTCGCGTCTGGCGCGGAGGCTCGACGAGAGAGAGAGAGAGAGAGAGAGAGAGAGAGAGAAAAAGAAAAAAGAAACGAGTCCATCCTCTGCGACCTGCGCCATGGGAGCGGAGAGCTCAGTGCAGCGGGACGGGAAGAGCCAGGAGGATGCCCCGGCCTCCGCCTCCGCCTCCGCGGGGGAGCTGAGCGCGGACGGCGGCAGCAAGGCGCAGGTACAGCCGCCGACCGACGCTCCGGTCCCCGTCAGGGTTCGGCCATTCATTCTGCTTCCACTGCTCCGTGCAAGGTTACCTGTGTGTTTGCAAACATACCTGTCGTCGTCACCCCCCCCCCCCCCACACACACACACACACACACACACCCCACATCCCCCTTTAAATCTTCAGTGTGTCACCTCTGTGTGTGTGTGTGTGTGTGTGTGTGTGCGCATCAGCAACGTGCTGCAGCGCACGGGCTCCATGTGCGCCTGACGCTGTGTGTGTGTGTGTGTGTGTGTGTGTGTGTTTTTGCTGAGTAATGGGGTCGAGCTGTCTGCAGTCCCGCAGTAATAAAACGCCAGCGAGCTCCAGCCCCAGTCCTGATCGGCGTGCGGACAGGCCACCTGGGCTCAGCAACACTTTCAACCGCGAGCAAACACAGTTTTTCTTCTTCCTTTTTGACAGCTTGGGAGCATTTGGGCGAAGCACGGGAGAGCAGTGAATGACTGATGAAGGAGACTGTAACAGGCTGGAAATGACAGGTTCACTGTGGGTCCTGATTGCACTCTCACTTTGACATTTTTATTAATCAATTTCACTTAATCAAAAATAGCAATCTTAAAATACATTTCAAAAACTGTAAATCTAAAAGGGACAGTTTTTGTATTTGCATTTATTTTTAAAGTATAAAACAAGGTAAACATTTGACAGCTATAAAAAAGATTCATAAAGATGGATCAGAGCCAGAAAAGCCAAAAGGTGTATAATGTAGCTTCCTGAAGGGTAAAACGTTAAGAACTAAACAAAAATACATAATAAATTGTGAAATTAAACATAATATATATATATATATATATATATACACATCATAAAAGTCACAATAAACCACAGACAGAATATTGTAGATTTACACAAAAAGAAATGATCACAATGTCCACATTATTCAGATTTTTATGTTGTCCCATCCCCTACTGATGATTAGTTTCACATAAAATCAAGTCAAGCTGAGCATTTTGACCTCATGACTCCAGAGTTTGATAAAACATTAATGAATAATAGGTTAAAAAAGATACATTGTCGGCATATTTGGAGGGAAGACCCAGTGTATACGCAGGGACCTTTTCAACCTCTATACGTATGTGTCTTCACTCAGGTAAGTGTCAGATAGCTGACAGCCTGTTTACCAGCCCAGCTGCAGTACAGGACACTGTGGTTACTGATACTTTATTGATACAGAATACCAAATTATAAACTTGTTTAATGCCAAATTTAAAGAATACAACAACTAAACTCTTATTCGTAAGAGTAAACATGCCCTTTTCATTTCCGTGGCTGTGCAGTATGTTGTGGCCAGCTGCTGTCATCTGAGGGATCTTGCCGACTCTGCACTGTCACCTCGGTGTAAATTGCTCTGCATTGTGTGAACGAATATTTGGAAAGCGCCTACTAATGACTATGTATGTTTCGCCACCTGCTCTACTCACGCCTCTTATAACCTATTGGATTTATTGACTTTTTTATAGGTTGGGGGTCAACGGGTCAGATTTTGTGGTCCGTCTCTCTCTCTTAAAGGTCAGAAGGAAGGTCAAAGGGCACTGAGGGAGACATTAAGTGAGACAAAAAGTAAAAAAGGCTTAACATAGTCAAGAGTTCCATCATAGCTGCATTGTTTCATTCGTGTTTTTTCTTAAGAATGTGTTGTTTGCTCATGTTTTTACATGCTGGCGTGTTTGTGCAGTTGTTTTCCAGTGAATTGACATCATCTGTGTGGCGGTTGGATGTTTTGTTAAGCCCTGAGCTGTTATCACAGGTATCATCGCAGTGGCAGTGTTTTTCACTCATACTTTGGAAGTCACACTGGAATGTGTGATATGAAATGTTTCAAAGCTGCTAGTCCGACTTGAGTGCGTCTATTGTGCTTTGTGGTTCCAGCTGTGATGGAAAGAGATACAGTTTGTGTGCTTAGACCCGCGTGTCTACCTCTGACAAGATGTCTCTCCGTGTAGCAGGTTGTTACGACTGCACTGCCATTGGCTGCTGCCAGCTTTAACACCAGTCACAGTCATATTGTTTGTGTTGTTGCACATACTGGGATTCACTTTCCTTACAAATCAATAAAAACAGCAAATCAGCAGCCAAAGCACTGGGATTAGACTGATTTATGGGCATAATGGGATAGAAGAAGAAGATGATACATGTGATGCTATGAACTGTGACAGTCCTTTTTGCTGAAATGACGTCAAGTACCACACTATAATTTTGAGGTATTTGTACTTTAGTATTTCCATTTTATGCTTTTGTGGACTTGGGACCCCTTACAACAACAAATCAGTGTCTAGTTGAGGCTCCTTGTCACATTTCCAATGTCTTGGAGTTATTAGCACCTTTCCCCTTTAAACTCAAATGGTTTCATTCAAATAACAGTTTGAGGCCCAAAAAGGTAAAATTATCCCATTTCTCACAAAAAATCACAAAAATCCAAATTACTGAAGGAAAACAGATTTTGTTTTTTCTTCTTTGCTCTTCCAATAATCATCTCACAACCACTCAGATTTATCTTGTGGCCTTTTGGAAGGGGCCTGACCCCTATGTTGGGAACCACTGAGTACTACCATTGTACCTTCTGTAACTTAAATTATACATTTAAATAAATCCGTTAACAATTGTGAAAAGTGACAAAAAATTATTTTTCTTATTTTAAGGACCATAACCTTGGTTGTAGCAACAAGTATTTTATTCCTGAACCATCTCAGAAAAAGAGTGGAGTAGCTGGAAAACTGCAGATTTAACTGAGCCGTGTTTTCTCTGTAAGAGAAACACATTCATCTAAGATGAAAATGGTGATTTTGAAACCATTATCAGATTCAATGGTAAACGTAGACATTAAACTCATGTGAAGTGAATAGACAAAGGGTATATGTAGTTTAGATGGTGTGTGTGTTTGGATTGTGACAGTGCGCCAGAGCTTTCCTGCCTATACACAGTCGATAAATATCGTCACTCCACAGAGGAATTATAGCAATGTGGTTGTGTCTACCACCACCACCACCACCACCGACACACCTTCCTCATATGCTTGCGTCTCCAACAACCTCACAAGTGTTCCTAATAAGGTCATGCAGTAATACAAGTGGGTCTACACATAGATTACAGAAACCTTAGTTTCTTTCCTGAAGGTCTTGTTGTTGCGATCCTACAGCACAGAAAACATTGTATTAATGCCACAAAATATTCTCCCACAACCACTAGCTATTATGTATGAATGTGAGATTCTTGAATGAGTTACAGTAATCAGTTTTTTATTAGATTGTTACAATGGAATTATTAGATTCTATGCAAACACACTTTATACATGCTGCCACAACCTCTTTCAATGTGTGTGTATTTCTTTCGGTCTATACTCTACTTTTATTACTTTTATTTCCCAAACAGACATGCAGTGTCACAAATTAAACTGTAAAATCTCTTCTCTCTTTCTCTCTCTCTCTCTCTCTCTCTCTCTCTCTCTCTCTCTCTCTCTCTCTCTCTCTCTCTCTCTCTCTCTCTCTCGCTCTCTCTCTCTCTCTCTCTCTCTCTCTCTCTCTCTCTCTCTCTTCAGAAGCCCCTTTCAGACATGGTAACATCGCAGGGTTGATCTGCTGTTCACAAAAGTTGTAGGACTCTTTTGGAAGTCTTTCAAACTCTGTTCAAATGTGACGGGACTGTTATGGGTAAAGCTTCAAAGCTTGCGCAATATTTGGCATTTGTTACTTAAGGGTTGATCTGGGAAGTTACTCATAATGTTCGAAGCGAGACATTTTTTACTACAACATGCTGCTTATCTCTCTTTTTATCTGATCCCCAGTGTGGGAGTTGAGCAATTCTTGAGTTGGAAGAGGCTGGAATTATAGTTTTGCAATAGTGCACAGATGCACATAAACATATCTGCAAATCTACACAGAGAAGAAAAGAGAGAAATTCTCAATAATGTGGCATGTGACCTTGTTTGAAAAAAAAAATGTATTCATAATTGTAAAAATATGTTTATATGTAAGAAACAGCCATGCACATTCTCTTACATGTAGCCCTGAAACGCATGTCCCATCCTTAAGGTATGGCCAAATTAGCGAAAATACCCCACATTCATGTTGTGGAGAGAAATGATGGTGTGATATTGTACTAAACAAGGCGATGGCACAGAGAAGAATAATGACTTCATTTCCACTCATCAGTCTCATCAGTGTTTCTACTGGCTGAACGAACACATCCACACTTTCAAAACTGAACAAAGGTGAGCTCTGAATCTGAGTCTGAGTTGGGTGGAAATTGCACTGAAACCTGGTTTCTCTGGTTGAAACTTGTAAGTGCACCCAGCAGTGATGTCATGGTGTACTGACACGCCCCGGAGTACACTTGAACATCACTGCAGCGAGGAGAGAACTGTTACTGTTATGGAACTACAGTAAATGTCCGTGTATTCACTAACATCTACACCGACTCACAAAAGAACAGCAAACACACCACAAATAGCCACCTCAACACAAGACCTGCATCACATGTCAGCATCTCCCATCATAACAGCAGCGGCAGGTGACTCCAATGATCCAACATCATGTTATGTAATGTAATGCGTGCTGATTAAGGCTGATACGTTCAAGTATAATGAGCTGCAGCTGATCAGACGCTGCTGTGGCTCTGATTATCCTGTTTAGCAGCGAGAGAGAGAGAGAGAGAGAGAGAGAGAGAGAGAGTGGAGGGGGAGGCGGAAGGGGTCAAACAGAGACTCCATTGAGGATGGGCCGGGACGGGGAAAAGCCGGGGGGCCCTGTGTGCACCGGCCCAAAACAAGTGGAAGGAACCAACATGGGGAGGGGGTGGGGTAGCGTTTTGGGTGGGCAGGGGAACAGGGGACGGGTGTGGAGCCCAGAGAGAGAAAGAAAAAGAGTTTGAGAAAGAAAGAGAGAGTTAGAGGGGGACCCGCCAGGGTGACATAAAGGCAGATGAATCAGCCGATTGTTCCTTCAGGCCTCCCTCCTGCCTGATTGTAAAAGGGCACTGATGACAGAGGTTGAGTGGAAATGGGCTCAAGTTTAAAAAAAAAAAAAAAAAAAAGAGCAAACATACCTAGACCTAATCTAATCTGTTTACCTTTTTGGTTTTTGTGTTGGCAAAAAATCCACAAATGATGAACAGGCCCAAATTAAAACTGCTTACACTTTGTATGACAGCAGATCTAAACTTGCACATGCTGTCTGGAAACCATTAACACTAACATACTTTCCTGTTTGAATCATAGTAACATAACGTAGCAAATATTAACGCCATTATTTACTAATTTACTATTATTTGCCAGCCAAGGGTAAGTTGTTTACTTCTCTATAAGTTTATCTGCCTCATGGAAACATAGTAGACATAAATCTTTTTTTTTGGGAGCATTTTTGCCAAAAGGGTTTTTGCCCAAAAAAGTGTAAAAACAAACATCCACTCAAAAATGGTCCGCATGCAATTTACAGCCGCTTTAAACTATATTAGACAACTCCAATATTGAACTTTCCATGCTTTAAAAAGAAAATCAAATTTATGATATGTTTTTCTCGTTCTTGTTGAGGAGAAACAGGAAGTGGCTTTCTGCTAATTAATCTGTCTCCCAGCCAGCTTCCTATCTTCCATCTCTCAGATTCACTGCCAGCTCCATTACAGTAAAAAACAGACGTGTGTTTGAGGATGTGAGAAACCAGAGCTCTTTTGTTCCTCTCCCCTCTCTGCCCCTACAAATTAGACCTCACTACAATAGTTTGGTCTAATAATGAGTCCACTGGACAATATCAAATCCCAAAATGGCATCAACATCAAAATGTTACATAATATCATAAAAGGCGATATTCTTTTTTGGTCTACACTAATTTTTTTTGTTTTTAGTGTTCCAAACTCATTTTCCCAGCTGATTTATCCAATAAATCATCTACACTGCTTCAAAAGTATGTTTATTTTAAGTTTTTTTTTAAAGCTCTTCAGATTGAACAAGGGGCAACAAATCACTGCATTGTAACAATGGGTTGCAGGTAGATATTTGCTTCATTTAGCAGTCACCAGTGGTTCCCAAGCAGTTTGGGACCACTGGTTTAAAGCACTGTGTTTGAGTTCATTGATAATGCTGAGATGTCACAAATTCACTTAAGATGAAAACATGAAAACCCAAAACAAGACACAGAGATATTTTTATACTTTAAGAGATGCCAAAGAGATGAAAGAAAGATACTTTTTCAAGTTCTGGCGTGTGCATGGTGTGGTACCATGCTCATATCCAGACGTAATGTGGAATTGCATTAACACAAATTCGGAAAATGGCTTTTGATTCAATTTACAAGTTAGATTTGCTTTTGCGCTGCACAAACACACATGAGCATCCAGTATCAGTATTGACGGTGGAGGTGTGAGGAAGGGTTTTCCTCCCTGAGAGGCGTCGTCCTGCAGTACTGATGTGTTATTGAATATGTGAGGTCTGGCCAGCAGGTCTCGGCCTGTTCACTGCCCCACAGGGACTGTTACAGCCACGCTGTCCCGATCAATCATTATGATTGGAAGACTCTGCCACATCAGCATCCTTATGATACTGCCTTTCTTTACATCGTCACCAGTTTAGGTAGCTAAACGTAACAGAGAAGTAGCAGAGGATTCCTTCTGCGTTACAGCGTCTTGAATAAATGAGGATATGTCTCCTTGTATAATTAGATTGTGATCATGCACACAGTCTGATTACACGATAATTACTTTCTCCCTCTCTCACAGAGAATACTCTAAATAGTTAAGAAATGAGCTAGTCCTATCTGACCCATCATCTGTGTAGAAAACAGATGGTTGTTGGCTGATTTTAGGAGTTTAAGATAAATGTTTTTACTTCCCTGTCAATGCCTCTAAGTTACAATTGATGAGGCATGAATTTTATCACAAACAAGGACTATTGTGTTTTTTTCACATGTTCAGAATTTAAAAATGAAGTCTCCTTCTGTTTAAGTGTGCTGGCTCCTCACTGCGACACTGTGCTCAAAATAACCTCCCTTACCCCTGTTACGTCATGAGCCTCTGTGGACTCGCTCGCCCATCATGCCTACTTTCTTTCTCTTTTAGCTCCATGATTCATCTCTTTATATTTTTATCACTCACCTGTTGGCTCTTGCTCAGCACTCTGTGAGACCACACCAGTTTTTTTCCATTTTGTTTGACATTACTTCTTGCATCTGCTGAACCAAAATGGCTATTTCCTGATCCCTTGTTGCTCATGTAAACTTAATATGACATTTTCATTTTTTATCTTCAGAGTAGGTCAGTTCTCTTTAACTTCACTACATTTATTACTTTCAAGACCACAAGAAAAAAACATAAACATTCAAACTAATAACCCGTCGTGTCGCTTTTCTGAAAACCTACATTGTTAGTTTTTCAGCCTCACAGGGCTCTGTGAGGTATTTTATTTAGGGCTGTATGAGGTATGCTTTTAAAAAGCCTTGTTATTCGTAGTGCTCCTCATTCCCTCCTTCATCCCCTCTTGCATGGACTTGTTCACCTCTCTCGCTGCCTCCATCTTCGTTGCTCTTTTTTGCACATCCATTTTTCATCAGCTCTGGTCCTGATGCAGCACTAACTGCTTCACAGAGCACAGTGGAAGATGTGTGAGGTCGTGCGTGTGTGTGTGTGTGTGTGTGTGTGTGTGTGTGTTTTCCTGTAGTGCTGGTGGGAGTTGGAGCATTTGAAGGACAAACAGTGAATCATAGCTTCATTGCAGCTGCTTTTCTCGGTTTACATTCTCATGTAGGACGTTGTAGCTGCCTTAATCTCTACAGCTGAGATTTACTGTATTGACCAAACACACGACTCGTAGATCACAGTCTCCGCCCAGTAACAGCAAAACCCGAGAGCAGTTGTAGAAAGTACTTACTCAAGTACTGAACATACAAATTTTAGTTGTTTTACTCACTACTTACTTTACTACATTTTTATACTTCTTTATACGTTTACTCCACCTTATTTGAAAAAACATATTGTACTTTTTACTCCACTACATTTGAGCACTATAGTTAAATTATGATTTCAAAAACCTGCTTTGTGATACTGAAAATTTAACTACCTAACAGCCTACCTATATGAAATAGTTGAAATTGGTTCTATTTCAACCAGATAAAACCATGAAATCCTGCTCATGTGTGAATTGATCAAAGTAACCATTATATACCACCTTATATAACCATTTATATAATATAGAGTAGTAAAACACTGTCAGGGGCCATTCTGCTGCATAATATGAGTAATATTACTCTTGATACAATGAGTACAGAAGAATAACAATAATATTAAAGTACTTTTAATGACTTACAATTTTGTGCATGAGTGCAGGACTTGTAGTGTAGTATTTTTGTAAGTTTTACCTAAAGGATCTGAACACTTTAGACAAACAATGGTGGAAAAGAGGGACAGATGGAGCCCCATCACTGAAAAAACTTTATATACTGTACATTATTTGGGGTAAACGCCCTTTAAAGGTGTGTTTTCTTCAGCAAACCTGTCTCCCAATTTATATAGGCATAATAATGAGGAAACATTTATAGTTAACATGTCTGCAAAGTCACAAAATATTCATATTGAACAGATCTGAAAAATTTTAAAAAACATGATGTTTTCAAAGACAGAGTTGCCTTTATGGGCCTGATTTTAAGGCATTTAGCATGTTTATTTTATTTTAAGGTTTATGGCTCTAACTAGAGATGGGAGGTATCATAAAATTCAAAACATGTCAGTTCCTCCAACAACAAAACTGTAACTGGAAGAGTCGAGACTTTCGTCACAAACCATACTGTACCTCACTGTATACTATTGCATTTGGACTCTGTAAGTGATGTCTTATGATGCCCACGGCTGTTTCAGGATAATTAGAGACATACAGTACAGTAAATCAGGTGGTCATTTGAGGGAAGTGTTTTTATATTAAAACTAAACTTCCTCCTCTACAAATCACTGCAGTACAATAATTCCCAGAGAAGCCTAGCTGCTTGGACATAAGCAGGTTTAAAATAATCGGCATGATTTATTGAGACCTCAAGGCTCCATGACATAACATGTGCGTCTTTGTGATTAAGCCATTCACATTTTTTGAGACTAGCTAATTGCATTACCATATACTGTTCCTGCTCTGTTAAGCAGGCCATTAAAAGTAATGAGACAAGGAGAACAACACTGAGGAGCTGGTTGTAGTCTGGCAAGAAAACAGATTTCTATTTAAAGCTGATTTCTTTCACATGTCTCTTTTATGTGTGTTAAATCAAATGGCACCGAGCAACATGTGAGAAAAACTCACATGAAGGAGGAAATTCCTCCTCCTCTGGTTGAGGTAAATATCTACCCCTGTGCTTTAAAGCTGCACCAAGCAATAGTTTTATATTAACAATGGAAAAAATGACCATGTATTGTGAAAATGTAGAAAGGGTTTCTTGTACTGACAAACCCATGAAGAATTATAACCCGTCTCCGCAGTTCCCCTTAGTTCTTCAGGGAGTTTTAGTGTTGTTTAGTTCAATGTTTTGGTTTTCTGGTCTTTAAACGCCAACCTCATTGACTACATAAACTCACTGTACGCTACATCTCCAGCACCAAATAACAAACTTAGGGACTAGCTGATGGACACAGTGGAGCATTTAGAAGCTAAAGAACCAGATGTCTGTAAAGATCATAGGATATCTAGAAGTGCTAACATAAGTCAAAAAGCAGATAGACTTATCTCTCATAGATTAGGAGTTGGTGTGGACCAAAACAGAGCTATAAAGGATAGTAAATATTGAATGTTGCTCTGTGTCTGCTGGATGTGTAAATATGTAACATAAGCAAAAAATAGGTCAAATTAAATTTTTACAGCTTTTTCACTTCCCCCAAGTGGCCAAATTAATTAAATCAATTAAAGAATCCACTGGTATAGTTAAGTCATCATAAAACACTGCTGTTGAGAAATGTTGATCAGCTTGTTGGGTTGCACCTGTTCAACTTGACATTGCTAATAAAGTTTTAGTGTGTTTTCTATCTATTAAATGTCTTTCTGTGACACATCGATTTTCTATGCACCAATTACATTGAAGACATAAATGATCTGTTCTGTTCACTGTATTTACTGTATTTTAAACTTAGTTTCATGTTTTTTCTGCTGTTTCTCAAACAAACCAACTATCCAAAAGTACCTGACTTTTGAAACTGTTCGTCAAACTATTTGGATAGCCCCAAGTTTCAGTGACCTATCTGACCCCGAATGTTGTTTCTGTGCAAAATCTTGGATCAAACATATGGACATTAGTAGAGCAATAATCTAAGAGTAATTTTAGGCCTAAAGCCAGAAAAAACAGTCTGGTTTAAGTGTCTCACTAATTAAAACCACGTTTATAGCGTCTGTTTGCATTCCAGACACCCCCTCTCACTAGTCATCTTCTTTTTCTCACATATAACTCTGGAGCTCAGATGCTTATCGTGGCTCAGAGATATTTAGAGATTCATGACAGGAGGGTCAGCGAAGGGGGTGGATTTGTTATTTCAACCCATTTAGAGCGCCAGGCCTGCGGGTTCAAACACTGGCCAGTGTGGCCTGATTGTGATCGTGTCCTGGGGGGTCTTTCCTGTGACCAGGCTGTTGTTGTTGTTTGGCTCCGTTTGCTGTTGAAGTGCAGCAGCCGCACAGATGAAGGGATGGGGGTGATGAAAAACAAATTGTGGGAGGTATAGAGACTTCGGGTTAAAGGGTTAGTGATGCACTGATGTAGGTAGAGGAGGACAACCTGGTTTTATCTGTTGTCCTAAAATGGCAGCTAACAGGTGTGTGACTCTGTAGCTTTAGGGTCACTCGGTCTATTGGTTTGCATTTCTTTCTTTGTACGCTCTCTTCTCTTCTTCTCCCACACACAGACTCACACATAGCTTTTCATCCTTCTGCTGTTTTATTTATCTAATTCATTGCCCCCAGGTTCTTTTTTCACGTGAACCAAATCAAATACAGATGACAGTCATGCAAACAGACTGAGGTGGTTTCTGAGTTAAGAAGTAGTGGACCACATATATACACAGAATACTATATCTTTGCAAAATTGGTTTCCAACTATATCTATCTGTGAAACCTCTTGCAAGTCTTTCAGGTCTGTTACCATTACAGTAAAATGACACAGCATTTTTACAGTTGTGCTGTGTAACTGCTGTGTTAGAAGTGTTTTAGATAACTGAGAGTCTGTCTCAGTTGTATAAAACACTGAAGTCAAGTAAGTCAAGTCGAGTCAGTCAAGTCTCAAGGTCTTGTTTTGTGACTTGAGTCTGACTCTAGTACAAGTCTTATGTGTACAGCTTTTACAGTGATTATAATATAAAGTACAATGGAGACATTGTAATTTATCCTAATATTATGCAGACATATTCTGAGTTGGGGTAATCCAATCCTGAAATGATAAATTGTATTTTGTCGTGAATTGCAGTTTTTAACTTTCAGATAACACCAGACTGAATGGACCTTCATCCATTAAAGATAAACCAATAGACAAATTGGCAGCCACACTTTTGGACACAAACACTCAAAGGCACTCACACAAACACAGTGAGTACAAGAGTTTTTCCATATACAGCTAGTGTGTTTGCCAGTGAAGGGTTGACAGATTTATTGTAATGCATGCCTCTCTTCCTGAAAGCCACCGTAAATAAGATCACACAGTCAAACCTGCTCTGTATATAGAGCAGAAGTGGATAACTTTAATGAAAGAGGGAATGATGTAAGAGAAAGAAGGAAGAAAAGATAAATCCTTATTTTCCATATCGTTGTAAATCTGTAATACATCTGGATATGACTTGATGTAGTCACATCCAAATGTTTGAGGGATTACTGTGAATTCAGATTACACAAATGATCCATAAATTGGTTTAGTTTAAGGAGGATGATTTGAACTGAGACAATCTTTATGATCATTCTTTAGTGATCCAGGACTCGTTTTTACCGTTTCACTGTTTTTTTTTTTGTTTTTTTTTTACTTCAAACTCCTCTGGGCTGCAGAAACACAGGTACCCACAGTCTGAGCACCTGAGCAGAGTTAAAGCATTGTGGAAACAGTGAGAGTGCTTGTCGGGGGTCTTGTCAGGCTTTGATCTTTGGTATGTACTGAATGTGGGGGTCAGGGATAATAGATTGGGGGCTGGCAGGGGTGAAGAGACATGAAGGGAGAGGGAGAGGGAGACAGACATGATGGTCACATAGGCCCCTGAAACCTCCCGTTAGTCCTAGTTGAAATATTTATTGGCAAATACCTCTCCCAGCTTTTTTTAACCTGCTTAGAATAGTTTGTTGTTGGAGTGTGATTCAGCAGGATTATTCAGATAATGATGGTTAAATTTGCAATTAGAGTTTGGCAATTGGACTTGTTTTTGGAAGATTAAAATTAGGTTTTAATAATGCAATTTACAGAGCAAATATTGTAATTTATATATTTTTTTTGTCGCTAATTTGCTTTATTGCAGAGTTAGATGAGAAGATCTTGTCTCTCTCATGTCTGTACGGTAGATATGAAGCCACAGCCTGCGGCAGGTTAGCTTAGCTTAGCATAAAGACTAGAAACGGGGGGAAACAGCTAGCCTTGCTCTATCGAAAGGTAACAAAATCCACCTACTAGCACCTCTAAGACTCACAAATGAACATGTTATGTCCTGTTAGTTTACTCTGTACGACAACTGAAGTATAAAAACAAATTGGGGTTTCACAACTTGTTGTATCGGACTATTTCCTCTGACAATGTCCTGTCTGGGAGCTGTGACTGTGTTAAAGTTAATCTGTGATAGATTCCAACAGGTTGAATGACTGAACATAATATGCCAATAAAAATGAGCCACTAGTGAAGGACTGCTTTCCTAGGACTGCATTCTTGCCCTCTTTTTCTCCTCATTCTCACTCTGTTTCTCATCTCCTTCTTTCTATCTTCACATCTCTGCTTTCACCTCCTCTCCCTCCTCCTCTCCTCAGCCTTTATCTTTCCCTTCTCCACTCTCCCAGTCGCCCCCTCCAACGGCATCATCCTCCTTTCGTCTGCTCCGAGGCTCTGCCCACACCTCAGAGGTCAGAGGTCGCAGGGTTAACTGTCAAGAACAAACTACGACCCCACAGAGAGTCTTTAAACCTGTTATCTCCTACTGCGAGTTTGCTTGTGTGTGTGCATATGTTCATTTGGGAATAATCCAAAGGTGATAGCAAGTGTTTCTGAACTACAACAGCTATTTACTGAGACAGCCGCATTTTATGTGACACTGTACTTTTTCTGTCTTTATATTTGTGCATTGTTAAAAGGTTAAGCTTCCTCCTGCATTTGTGTATTGTCAATATACTGGCAATACAATGACCACGTCAGCGTCAGAGTGGATTTATGACTGCTATTTCTGCTTCATCATTATTGAGCTGGAAAATATTAGCGTACTGTATCTGATATATAGGATTCTCCAATATATTCAATCCAATAATAGCTACATTGATCCATTATTCTGTTGTATGAACCCCATATTTTAAGTCTTAGGTCTTTAAAGCCCTCTTGATAATAACTAACATAAATCACAACAGAGCTACAAAATAGAAAAGGTGCTTTAGAAGTAACCGAATCAAATGCAGACTAAAACCAAAACAATCCTACTGCTTTTGTACATGTGAACTCTTAAATCAATTTTACCTACAATTTAAGGGTTCTTTGAACTATTCCTGTAGCCTATTCGATAACATTATAAAGGCAAGCCTCTTCTGTTTAGTTTAAGTGGATCCGATTTAAGTAAATGTCACCAAAGCTCTTTTAGCATACGTAGTTCAGCCTCTTCTCTCTGCCTCTTCTGAGACAAGAGGGTTTGAGATGTAATTTGCCAGCTGCGTCAACCTCTTCTTTTCCATTAACCCCCTCCTCCTGCGCTCTGTGTTTGGTTTAAGGGATCTAAATCTCCTCTGCTGGCTTTTGTGGAGTGATTTAGGAGACAGCGGGTCGTCTCTCTCCAGGAGACACCTAGTGCAGAAGTGTAGCCAAAAAGTAAATGAGAGAGGCAGATAAGAGGAAATAAGAAGATAAATTAAGGATAAAAGTAAAAGAGTGGTTTAAGTGAGAGAAAAGAACATAGTAAAACTACAAAGGAGAAAATCTAATCTTCCTTCTGCTGATCCTGAAATTGTAGGTCATTCTTATTGTGGACAATCAGATTGCAAGGATTTAAATTTTATCTGAAGGCTTTTACTTACAAAAGGGACTAACTAATTACACTGTGAAGTACTTTTTTTGGGTCACAATTTAACACATTGGCTTCCCTACGTGGCAGCGAGATATGATCAGTCTGTTTACATTTGTGAATGTTAAGCACTCACCACCCAAGTTTTCCAGTCAAGAGAAAAAACTGTGGTGTAACGGGCTAAAGGTTTAGCTTGTGAACATGTCAGCGTTTATCTAGTATGAGGCAGGTTTAATATGATGACTGACAGAGAGGTGCGCCATTGAAGCATCTTTGTAAATATCCAAGATGGCAGCTGCCAATGCTGTGCGTATCCAGGCCGGCTGCACCGGCAGTATTAAATCGACTGGATGGTAAATTTTCTCTAAAAGAAGAACAAACAACTGCATTTAAACTTTATGTTGATAAGAAATATGTGTTATATATAATAATATATAATTTAATAATATAATATGCGCCATAGTTCTGACAGGAGGTACTGTACGACAAGAAGACGTTTCGCATTTATGCATAATACGCATTTGCGAATTGTTTCCTACTGAGGATGAATTTTTGTTTGTTTGTTTTAAAGGCTCAGTAATTTCCTAAAAAAAAAGTTGAAAATGTTACTCAAACAGGAGTAAAAAGAACATTTGCCTCGGACTGTTTTCAGTGGCGGATTGATACACAATTGGTGTAAATTGAACTACAGTGCTCATGTTCATGTTCAATGAACAATTGTGTGGATCATTGATGTGTTTTTAATAGTTTTTGGACATCAGTGGCGGGGTATCGCACACAAGAATGCTAAATCACACAGGCCAAAGCCTGATTTAATAGGATAAATTCATTGTGGTCTTGACTTTTTGAAGCAATTTGTTGACAATAAGAAACATATAGAACATCAGAAGTCTTATTTCTTAATGTGGATTGCAGGGATTTGTGATTTAATCCTTTAAGGTTTCTGTCTTTGTCTAATTTAGCTTTACCTTTCTGCCACTCACTGTAATTGCTTCTTTAAACAATTTGATTTGACAAGTTGGATTAAACAAACTACAGCAGTTATTTATCAGTCTGAATGGTGACTCAGCATTTACAGTAATGCTACAAAGGTCTGCTGGCTGACAGACACCAAGTGCCTAATGGATGTGTAAACACTCAAGTGAAAGAGGCTGCAGAGAGGGAAGGAGGGAGATAAAATCGTCCTTTGTGAGTATTAGCCTCTTGTGATTAATGAAGATGAGCACAAGACCAACTGAAAAGAGCTAAAAGAGCATATAAGTGAGGCAGTATGGGTTTACTAATATTCTGTCCTTGTGGTTTTATGTGGTCAATAAACACAGCTCACAGTGCAACCAATCCCATGAATATATACATAGTGTATACACATGTAAGCAAACACACAGCCACATCTACAGTACGTATCTCTTTCACATGACTTTCTGGTTGGTTGGGTTAGTCGATATGCTTTTGTCCGACCAAATTCTTATTGGTAACCTTCAGACAGATTGACAGCTTCCCTGTTAACCTTCTCCCTCCGCTCACTCACTCAACCACACACTTGCCTATTCCAGGAGCTACCCTAGTCTTAAAAAGGGGTCCCCCCCCCTTTTCCCCACCTTCCCCCAAGGTAGAATTTCAGGCGACCAGTATTTCTTTGGTTGACTACAGCCCTATGCCTCTCTATCCAATCCTGAATCCACCAGAATGGAAAAATTAAATGAAATGAAATAGGCTGTTACATTTTTTTCCAATGAGATACATTAAATGAGATCACGTTACACAGAAAACCAGACAGAAAACAAAACACAGTTTTTTCCCCACTGTTGTTTTGTTCAGCAGATGTTTTGTTATGTGACCATTCCTCTGTGCACTTTTTGTAGCAGGTCTAAGTCTGTCTTTAGGTCTTTGTGGCAGACCATGGTGACCAAGCACATGTCAAAAATGCACAACTGGCAGTGAAACTTCCACATATTCTGTCTGGGAAATGAAAGGAATTCGGAGCAGCTCTGGAGATGCAGTACCTATCAGTTTCTGGCTCAGTTCAGTTTCAGTTCACTGGAATGATAAACTGAAAGTGCAATTCTTATAATACCAACGCAACACAGTAGTCAATAATTTCTATATGGGTTCGATATGAGAACCTTTGAGAAAAAGTACCTGATAACATGAGAGTTGCTTAACACAAATATTGATGACTCTCTCCAAGTGTTAAAGCAAAACTTCTGTTTCAATTCTTCTTTGTCGAAATCTGACACCTACATTACCCACAAATCAGTGGGGTCGGAGATTTGGGTGTGTTATGCTAGTCACGGCTGATTTAGCCTTGAGTCGATAGCCAGATAAATTAAGGCCTGGTAAGATCACTTCTTTCTAACTGCACACCTCCAGATGTTTTCATTTTTAAACTAATGGACTCGCGACAAGTGACATTACTTGA
Organism: Lateolabrax maculatus; assembly: GCA_031216445.1. Taxonomy (NCBI): domain Eukaryota; kingdom Metazoa; phylum Chordata; class Actinopteri; order Acropomatiformes; family Lateolabracidae; genus Lateolabrax; species Lateolabrax maculatus. The sequence continues at coordinate 9,757,735 of CM062212.1, read as the reverse complement.
GGCAAGACGTGACCATCACACATTTACATACACATCTATGCATGTACTACTGGTGTATAGTCTCATAACCATACTACAAGACGAGAACGTCCAATATTGGACAATTCTGTAAAACTCTGGATTAGGTTGAATTATAAAGAATTTTATCCAATGCCAACATTTCTGACTTTCTACAATATCTGGGCATGGCAACTACAATATGGTTAAAGTTATTGCAAATACATAAATAAAAGGATACAGTATTGTTAAGGTTAGGCAACTAAAACACTTGGTAACGATCAGGAAAATATTGTGGTAATGGATACTACTGTAAAAGGACTGTCTTTAATTGAAGGTCTGTGATAAGATGCAGACCCCAGCATGAAAGTGATGCAAACATACTACAGGCCCATCCACCACACCAATCTCCACATCTTTTCTTTTCACTTTATTATACATAGGGACGTAAATTGTAAGGTGCAGAATCATCCGATATGGAAGTCATATCTAGGGCTCCTAGGTGGAGTTTCCTCATGTATATTATGGCCCAGGAGTCTCAATCATCCTCATCCTAAAAACTCTCTGCCATTGCTGTTGCAATATGAGAATATTGCAACAGCATTTTTGATGTCCAGAAGAAGGAGTGGCATTTTGATGGGGTCAAAAGGGGGCTTATGAGGTAACTTAAGGACTGAGGTGGTGAAAGGGTGACCATTTGGGGGAGGTGGGCTGAAATAAGAGGGCAGAGTCAGGTGTTGGGGGATGTGTGGAATTTTGGTGAAGTTGGCAAGGAATGCTGGGAATGCCAGTCATGAGGTAAACTATGGGAGGACGGGGTCGCTGCAGGTCTTGAGGTCAGCTGATGGCCCAAACACTAAATCTGGTCCGAGGTCCTGATGGCTTTAAAAGGACTGAAATGACAGGGCCATCCACTGCTGTGTGAAAGCATTTGAACCAAGGAGCTTTTAATGTGTGTGAGTACATGTGTGGGTGTAAACACTCCCAATATGCAATAATGATCTTGTCAGTATAATTTTTATTTCTTATAAAAACAAATCAGGGGCTCCTTTAACAAAAATGACTGCTTACATGCAGTTCGCAAACAGTGGCAGCATCACATTTAATCAAATTAAATAAACAAATAATCAAACGTGGTCAATTTCAGATACCTTTTTGAGTCCTGCATGCCTGCACATGGGTTGGAAAAACCAATCGTATCAGTCAGCTTTGAGTTGTTTTCTAATTTGACAGTTCAATGCAAGCTATGGGATTAGGTTATAATTTGTATTTCGTGATGGCATCCAGTATTTGTATTTTTTTCCCTTTCCTTTTGAATTGAGGAGGTAGGAGTCAGACAACTTATGTGCTAATGGGGCCGCTGCGTTGGCATGCACTTACCTACTTTAGTATTGTGGTCCTGGGTAGATCAAGCCTTTCAGTAAGGACAGCTGAATGGCACCATGAGCACTTAAGGAACCATATTGTTCCTTAAGACCTAACGACATTCTCAATTTCTGTTTGCTGGGTGGTAGCATTTGGAAGGGAGCAAACAGGCGTAAAGGGCTTAATTGTATTATGTTTTTGTAGTAAATGTATATGATTACATCTAAAACCAATTATGACCACAATATCTTTTAAGTTACCTCATTTCATCTGGTCTGGCAGATCAGAAGCCAATGCAAACAAAATCCAATGTTTGTGCATTAAAGAAATGACTGACGAAAGGTTGTTGGACTGAAATGTATTGACATAATGTGTCATTGGATGGTACTTAAATAGAAGTCTCGCTGAAGAGAAGGATTTGTTTCCACACTTATTGCCCTAACTAACCCGCAACACACTTCAACTTAAAAACTGTATGCTAAAACAAATAGAGTTGGACTTTGTTGTATTCCTCACAGTTACAACACCATGCAGAGGACAACCCTCCACTTGATAACTTGTCCCCCCAACCTGTCCCAAGCAGAGTGTCTCCTCTGTGGTGTCATTTTTTCAGGGCTTTCCTGGAGGAGTTTGGGCTGGTGGGAATGGAGCCTGAGTTGTCCATTAGTTAGATTAGCAGCTCTGTGGGGAGGCTCTGGTTCCCTCTCCACTGGCCAGGACAGACAAAGCTCTGGCCTGCCTGCCATTGTACGGCTGTCAGTCGGAGCCGGTCGCTACCAGAAAAAACTCTGTCAGGACCTAGATCCACTGATAGGGTGCTATGACCCAGCCTGTGTGTTGTTTACTTGTTAACACACTTGTATGTCCAAAATGAAAAACCTATTACTCCGTTTATTGCCAACTTGCAAGAGATTTGAACAAAATCAACTGACTAAACAACAAAATAATGATTTTAGTGAGGTGGTATGATGTGAATTGACATGATTTATAGTCTATAATGATGAATTTTACTGCCTTCTGGTAAAACTATTTAAGGATGTGTAACATAGTGGCAGCACACATGGCATTTAAGTATCTAACAGTGTCCTGGTAGGCTGATTCCCTGATCATAAAACATTATGGGTCATTATGGCATTTACTTGTTTGATTGCATTATTTGAAAACCATTACGAAGTGTATACATATATAAATATATATGGTGCTGAGTGGTGACAAGCAGTATTAGTGCTTTAGTGAAGGCTGTCCATTGTCTTGAATGCCTTGAATAAATAGTTTTGCATTTAAAAAAATGTCTCAATTTACTTTCTGAGAGTTTAACGAGAAGATTGATGTCTCATATCTGTGTCTTGAGTGTGGAGCAAGGACTCGCCCAAGTATCCCTGTACATGCTGATGTATTTTAATTTAATTGACTTGACTGATATTGTCTATTCTTCTTGTGCCTTTTTCAGCCTTTGCAGAAAAACGGGCAAATCTCCAGCATGACCAGTCTGAATGGAAACTCAGAGGACAACACGCTGGCAGAAGGTGTGTGTATATGTGTGTCTGTCTCGTCAATACTGTTTATTTACAGTGTGTGGCTTTGGGTGATCTTCCTGTGGTCGGTGGGGTGGGCTAAGTAGTGGCAATGTTTGTGTGTGTTTGTGTCTGGGATTTTGTACTGTTTCTTCAGCAGTGGCAGAAGGTAAGCTTGTTTGTGTAGGGTCAGTTTTCAGTGTGTGTGTGTGCGTGTGCGTGTGCGTGTGTGTGTGTGTGTGTGTGTGTGTGTGTGTGTGTGTGTGTGTGTGTGCAGATTCTTGTCAGCAGATGTCTTCATGGCTCTGCAAGATCTATTTGATCCCTAACGAATCCCTTTGTCAACACACAGGGGACACCTACATGGGCTTTCACATAGGACACACCCTCGCTCACTATTCCTTAACCCATCAAGTGATTGCATGTAAATGTTAACACATATATACATTTCTTAAATGTATACTTGGTATTAGTGTGTTGCTGCTCTTCAGGACAGATGCAAGAACAGTTTGAGCTCAGATCACATCCCTGCATGTATGCAGCTGCAGAAGTTTCACTTGAAATTGGTCAAAACATTTCAGAAATACCCCTTTTATTTTAAAAAGGTTTCTCTTGGAACAACCCAATGCCTTTGCATATAGTCTTAGAAATTCATCTTTTTGTAGTAGAAACTAATGAACACAGAAGTACACCTCATTTGTCTCATTGTTTAATGGACTAATCAAAACATTTTTCTTATAAAGTAGAAATATTTAAATAGGAATTTCTGCGGTCTTGTGGGTGATACACAAAACACACAATGAACATTTTCATATAAGTAGTCTGAGATAATCATTAACCAGGAATAAACTGGGCAAAATTGATTTCTGCCAGTTAAATTAATATGTGCACCAACCTGCTCTGTCCATCTCCTGCAGCGCCCTCCTAGCTCCAAAGCTGCGTTTGTTTATTTTCTTTGCCATTTCTATCGTGTCTCCCTCAAACTGGGAGGGCGGTAGGGGCCTGTACACCCTCCCCAAATATTTAGCAGGCCGTGACCCAGGCCCTGCACAAAGCAACCTGCGCACTTCATAATATGTTATGGCCCAGGGGAAGGGGTAACCCTATACTACTTAAAACACAGAGATATGTCACATACCACTCTGTCAAATAACCTATTTAATAAGATATTTAATGAAGCGATTCTGCCCGTTTATAGAGTAACCCAATACCCTCTTCAGAGCAGATATACAGAGTATATGAGTTGAAGCGTCATGTAGACTAGTGGAGAGTAATTTGGTTGTTGAAATCTTTGCTTTTGTGGACATTTAAATTAGGTTAATTAGAAACGTGGAAAGAAATGGAACAAAATGGAGTGGAACCACATATTTACCTTGCTGGGAATTTGCTTTCATGTACACAAAACCAAGCTGTATTGTATTCAGGTCAGTTTGATAAAAACTTTTGAACACAATACAGATTGAACTGACCCACAGATCAACCAACCAGCGGACTTATATTGCTCTCATAGAACTTGGAGCTCTCACTAGCAGGACTAAAGACAGACAAACAACAGAAAACAACTGAAGTTGTTTAAGAAATTCAAGGCTACAGATTAAAGGAGTGCTTGGGAGTGAAAGGAAGGGAGATGAAAAATGGGGAAAAAGATAGAAGATAGGGGAGTGGAAGGTATGAAGGGTTTTCACATCCCAGAACTTCTCTACCCTTTGTGCAGCCTGATAAAGACAGCAATGTATTGTGGGAGACAGGAAGAGGAGAGGAATCTCTCTGATAACAACGGAAAACAAGAAAAAGCAGGCTGCACATCAAAAGACTGACGCATGAGCAAACACACACGTGCAAGCAGACACATACACAAACACACAACCATAATCTCTCTCTATCAGGTATACCAGAGTGTTTACAGTATGATGACCAGCCCGGTGGTGAAACGCCACACCCCAAACACATCACACACCAACATGGATAACGTGACAACTCACAGTCTTGTTTAGAATGAGACACCTAACTCACTCTCTTCAAAAAAGCAATACATGTTGGTTCTGTGCCCATTTTTGATATCTCAATTGTAGACAGGAATTACAAGGTACTGGAAAAACTCACAATACTGTATCCCAGTGATTACTTTTATGGGCATTTTCAGTGGGGAAGTAAATTAGTCAAAGTATACTTTAGCAGGTTTATATGTTGCAGCAAAAATATTGTACTCTATCATCTGTCATGGAATGTTTAATTGAATTACCGACGGTATTTGTTTAAAATCGTATCAAAGTATGAGGATGGTGTGGAGTTACATTTTCCAGTGCTTCTGTCAGTAGTCGACCCCTTTGTGAATACAAACATTGAATCTGGTGGTTCACACAAGGTGACGGTGACTTGCAAAGGGGATTCTGCAGTTGCATTTTGGTTATTGAGAAATCCTAAAAAATGGCAGAAGATTCTTGTACATAAGAAATAAGCAGTCCATAAGTAAGTGAATCCAGGCTCAGAGTTGTTTGTGTTTATTGTTCTTGGTATGATATTGATCTTTTAAACAGAACATTTGTGGTTGTTGCTTCTTTCCTCTGATGCAATGACTTTGGGACTTCATCTTGGGAGGCCCTCAGTTTTGCATAAAACAAATTGGCTCAAATACTGTTTGAAAATCATTCTTAACGTTTGTTTTAACCTCCTTTGGGTGGTAGACGGGGTGGGAAAAGCCCAGGCAGGAGGGCTTAGGCTTAGGAATGCAGAGTTTACACCGGGTTATTAGACAGAAAGGAACTGAATAAATATTACATGGAAGAGCATTGAAGAGAGCACTCAAAAATGTTTCTTTGATAAAGAGAAGAGAGAGGCCTGCAAAGAGTGAGAGCTAGGAGGAGTATAGTTAAGGATCGAGAAAAAGACATTAACACACAGTCATCCATGAATGATGCAGCCGCCTATTGTGTTAGTCAATAGCAAAGTGCATCGTCCTCCAAATCTAATCAAAATGAGACATATTTTCACTTTCGTCTCTCTAACTAGATTTCTGTTTGTGTACAGCAGTCAATAATGTGTTTTTACAGTAACCATGCTGATCTTTTCACATGGTAATCTCATTAGTAACAGTAAGATTTGTTGTGTGTTGTGTTCTCCATGTAGACGTGCATTAAGCCTGCATGTGTGTTTGGGTTGCTAGTTACAGGGGTGTGGGCCCATGGGGTGCAGTGGGAGCCCAAAGACTGACATCATAGCTGATGTAATTCACTGGCCGGAGCGTTGACGGTCCCTCCCAGATGGCTCACAGGCTTTAAAAGAGGACAGATGAAGTTTTCTGGAAGGCTTTAAAGAGAGAGAGAATGCTGACTGTGTGAGTGTTCATAGCAGTTTTTGTTTATTTGTAGGAAAGCTGGACGTCATTCATAGGTCAAATACTGCATATGTGTTTGGTTCATCCTGCTCAAGGGGCCAGATGGGTGCGGTTAATCACATTAAATCAATTCATTGAATTAATTAATTGTGTACGATGTGTGCCTGATGTGTACGAAACCGGTGTTGGATATTGTACCTTGTCAGTCAAAGAGAACAACAGAGCATTGGTGTTCAAAACTTTCGATAACTAACTGTAATGTGTTACACTTCAACAATTAACCAATTGACAGAAAATGCATGCTGTAATTCATTTGTTTATCAAATAAAACTGCTCCACTGGGAGTTTTTGCAACAGTTCTGTGTGTCATAATATTAGAAACTGAATCCTTTTAGGCTTTTCAGCTGTTTTTACGACACTTAAGGTTGTGGAAACTTATGATATTTCGACATTTTATGGACTAAACAGTACATTTATTCACTGAAAAAGTAGTTGGTATATTAATCAATAATGGAAACAAGTAGAAGTCCAAGTATGTCAAAAAGTAAGACAGGTCCTAGGTGTTTCATGGATTGTCAGAAATTACTCACTAGAGCCTCTTTATGCCACATTTTTATGTCTTTTTTGGTTGCAGGTGTTAACTTTTAAGAGGTGACTGTATTGCAGTCTGTACATACTCTAGGGGTGTGTGTGTATTTTTGTGCGTGTGGCCATGATTTCATTCCAGGATGGACTTACTCAGGCTCTACTCGGGGGACCAACATAGTCGTGTTGCCAAAACGTTCATCATGCCTGTGGAAGGAACCTCTCCCTTCACTTAAGCTTTGTCTGATCTCTGCCAATAAGGCTTCATGTTGTACAGTCATCATAACACAATCCAGCCGCCAGATTGTTCCTTTTGGACTCTCGCCCATATTCCTTTCACATTCCAACTGACAACACTCATTACAGGCGACGTTTCCTATTAAGATGTTCTTGTGCATCTTTTTCTACTTAACAGGGAGAAATTCTTTTGTCCTTGGTTTGTAGGCCTACTGCATTTGTGCTGATGCGGATCCATCAACTTGCTGCACGACGTCACAGTGATTTCTTCCCCTCAGAGAAAGGAAGGGATCCCAGAGGAAAGTGTTAGGGAGGCAGAGTTTTAGATTGGAGTGCTTTAAAGGCCCTCAGCCCCTCAAGATCCATCATTGACCAGTCAACAGTTCAATTATGCTCATCTGTGCCACATGTTTTATTCAGTCATTATAAAGTATAAAGTGGGTGCAACAGGATACACTACAGGGTAAGAGTGGATAGCAGAAGTCTATTAGAAAGCTGTCATTTGTCAATTGCTCAAATGATTAGACAGAAGGCAACATCCAAATCCCCTCCACCATAACTGTTTGTCATGATTTAACCATTCCCTTGTGTTTTGTTTTATAGCTAATTATTGAAGCTTTATTTATCAACAGTGTAATGATAACATATCATTGTAGTAACAGATTCTATCATTTTTGAACAGAGCAAAACAAATGTTCTGGACTGTTAGATACAAAATACATTATATTCAAAACACCAGGTTAATAGTTTGTAGGTAGAGCATCCCTCTCGCCACCAAATAATTTACTAGTATTGAAAGGAGTATTAAAAGGAGTATCCCAAGTACACAAGGGCCTAAAATTACAGTACTAAGGTCAAACTCATTGTAGACTCCTACCAGGGCTCTCATACCCCCCAGGACCCACTCGTCTCCGCAGGCACTCCTCTCTCATCTTTCCCCGGCATCAGGGAACCTAATCTCCCTCCTCAACCCCTAACCTCCCCCAGGCACATGGAGGATTGAGAGAATGGTACAAGAATGCGACTGACCCCTCCTTCTCTTACTTCTTCAATAGCGTTATGGCCCCCGTTGCAATGCAGCAGGTAGGCTATCCATATACTATAATAAGTCATTTTTACCTTGCAATTAATGATAAAATCTTATTTAGATAAGTGCCAAGAATGTGTCAGTGAGGTGAGGTTTTTCACTTAACGCCAATGCAAGAATTAAGTGTAATCTTTTTGGTGCTGGATACTCAATACTTCAGCGTTTTGCCTGGTTCCACCTTTTCTTAAGTTACTATCATTTGTTTCTAGTCCCAAAACAAGTTAAATTGTTATGGAAACATGAGGAATTACTTACTCCGTTGGCTGTTTCAAGAACAATTCGATTTAATCACTCAGGGAGATTAAATGACTTTTCAAGATGAGCCATTTTTGGGTATAGATCAAGCACAAGTTATGGATCTTTGCCAAATCCTAATGTTAAGCAGATCTGTGCATGAGACTGAGGTAAGGAAGATGGATAGGCAGCCAGGAAGAGCAGGAAGGATAAGAGCAATTGTGAAGAAATTTTTGGCAGAAATTGCCATCAAGTACAAGTTTGTATTTATTTATTTATTGTTTATTAAGCAGGGACAATGCGTAATACATGTATTGTAGCAGATATAGCTAAAAACCAGTCTTCATTTGTAGTCTCTGGGCAGGTAGGGAGTAGGAACCCTCTTCCTTGACAAGATGAGCCACTTTTTGGGTTGAGCAAGATTTGGGCAAGGCATTTTTATCAACAACATATGATCACCCTCTTTCTAGTGTTTGGTTCAGGCTTCCATCTCAACCAACTTTGAATACACACAGTCATTTGAAACGCGCATTTCTGTGGATCAACACGCACATCAAAGACTTCCTCCCTGCCAAACCGGCAAGTTTACAAGCTAAAAAGTCTTTTTATTTCATCTCTTTACTGTTCACGTGTTTGGAAACATGAACCATTTTTAAGGCCTTTTCAAGCTGCAGGAGGGGCTTCTTTAGAGCTTGATTTTTCAGTCTGTACTGGAAGACAAGATGATGCATAACAACAACTGGAAGGCCAAATTGCTAGTCCAGATATTTCAGGAATGCAAGTATAACAGATGGCAAGACTGGCTAAACATGCCCCTCTTGCAAAAAATGCTGCTTTTCACCCAAATTTAAAAGCACAGTTTTTGTCCTAGGTCGTAGGGCTTTCACTAGGCCACTAGGAAGACCAACAGTTACAAAAGTACACATTCTTGATATCAAATTTAATTGTTTTCCAGTTTCGTGCAAGATAATATTGATTTCATGGAACCAACACCTTCTCTCTCATTGCTGAAAGCTGTAAACACAATCCTCCATTGTTTTACAGCAAAAATAAACAAAAGATGGTCGCAAAATACTTGAATCTGAGACGTCACAACTACAGTGTTCATCTCATCACGCTACATCACGTAATGTACAGACATAATCGCAGCAAGAAAAGGCGGAAAGGCCTTTGGACACACTGTGCAGAGTACAGAATTAAGTGTAACTCGAGGAAACGGGGAAAAGGAAGAGGAAACAGTGATGTCAATAAATGACTGCGTTTCCTGTCTGACATTCTTATCCATCCCTCCGGCCCACACACAAACAGGAGGAGGGCTGGGATGGAGGCTCAAGTGGATAGAAGAGACAGAAGGGAAAGTGGTGGAGGGGGAGAAGGATTAGAGTGGACTGCAGTGTGGATTCGGGAGATTAAAACAACGGTGTGAAAGCATGTAAGGAGAATTTTTTTAAAAATGGAGAAGAAAGGAGAGGTATTTAAAAAGAAAACTCTCTGATCTCGGGCAGTTTCACACACTCACGGCCCTCGTTTCCCTTTCCTCCAATTATTTCAACATCATCCTATCAAGTTCTTGGAGGAGTAAGAGGCGTTTTCTTCTGTGCTGTCCGATGATGTCATTCACTTATTTGCAAGCAACAAAAAGCCCCTCCGCCCAGTACCCCAACCCCCCATCCGCCAGACCATTCAAGACCACTCCTCAAACATTCCTGAACTCAGGCACGTTTTCTGATTTATCGAGATATGTGGGGCGTGTGTTATCCTGGTTTAAATACAAAGTACAGTACACTTCCATTCATTTAGTGTTGTGATGGCAGCTTATTTTGATTAAATTAGCATGTATCTAATGAAAGGAAAAGAAGGAGAAAAACAAATATTTAAAGTTATATATTAATATCCTGTCTTGCACTTTTATTTCCCCTTAAGTAGCTAAAATGTTGTTCAAATCATCTTACTCCACTCTGACAGTGTCAGTTAGTTTTGATATGGCTGCACCATTCCACGTGTCTTTTGCATCAACTAACTACTTTGATAATCGATCAAATTACATAATTGTTTTAACTGTTTGTCATTGTTTTAACCAAAAAGCAAAAAAACAGAGGTTCCAGCTTCTTACACGTGAATATTTTATGTCTTTCTTAGTCTCCTATGATAGTAAGCTGAATATCATTGGGTTTTGGACCGTTGTTCAGTCAAAACAAGACATTTTAGAATATCACAATGGGCTCTGGGGACGGTTTTCACTATTTGCTATTACATTTTACTGACCATTGAATGATTAATCCAAAAATGAGCAATAATGAAAATAATCTTTAGTTGCATCCCTTCTCGCAGGTGTAGGATAAATTCAGAGCTGGTCTTCTCAAAGGCTTTGTTGATAGTAATTTCTTAAAAGAAAAAAAAAAATGCCAGCCTTATCCTGTAATTTCAAGATGAACCATATGGATTCTTTGCCACAGTGTTTGCCACACAGTTCAGTGTAGCCTGAAGCTGTGCCTACATTAAATTCTTCCAGGATGTATGGACGTCCAGGAATGTGACTGATGTGAGTGAGTCATATCACGGAAGTCGGGAGGGAAAGGAAGGAGGAAGATGTGGGCTGATCCAACAGGGTTACTCTCATCAAACTCTAATTTCCCTTTGGTCTGACTCACTTTGTTCACTCAGCATAATATGCAGTACTGTCATAGTGGTCATTATGTAGTATAGTACAGATAGTGAAATACCTATGAGATGAGTCACTGCAATACCAGAAATCCTAACTGGTGTGTCAGAATGACGTTTTTAGTAAATGAATTAAGTAAATGAATAAATGGGTCTTTCATGATATACCCATAAGATTTCACTCTTAACTCGCTGCTACCTATTAATGCACATTTGGAATTAAATTATATGCTCAGACTTAAAACATGTAACTTAGTTACTAAGACTTGAAAAAAGAGCAAAAATGCCAGCCATGCATACCCTAATTTGTTCTTTGCAAAACGAAAACAAGTGTTTATCTGTAATGTTGTAAAGATTCATTTTATTATCCTTTCGAACTTTCTCCTGAGAAGATTATATCTCATTAGATTTGTGTCCCCCCCCCCCCCCCCCAAACTCCTCTTTTCTCGCTCCTGCTAACTCTGATAAAAACCATGAAGCCTTCTATTCATGGGCATATAGACTCTAGTATTCATGGTTCTCTCAATTCAGTGGACTTGAAGAAACTTACAGGAAGTGATGTCTGATAAAGACAAAATATGATTTGCTCGCCCTTATCTTGCCCAAGTGGTTTCCTTCGTTATCTTATTTTGGCCTGATTTGATTTTCAGTTGCCATGTTGGTTTTCACCATAGAAACTAAGAACATATCAAGTTTAAGTGCTTCAGTAAACACTTTAAGTTAGTAAAGCACACAAATTATTGCACATGCTGATGAGTTTCCTGTTGTATGCTAAATCATTACTGACGCTTTAATAATCAAGCACATATGGTTGGCCTCGCTTGAATGTTGCAACTAGGCTTGTTATCAATAGATTTCCCTCAGTGTATATACGGTACCCTTTGGGTGAGGGGGGCTTTCAGACGGTACTTCATTCCCACTGTTATCACCCATTTGGGAGCCTTCTGGAGGGAATTCACACATTCCTCTGGGACAATGCTGAAGTGTGACAGATCTGATTATGCAGGTATTTACCTGAGGATTTATCTGCATTCCTCCTAGTCTCTCTCCCCCCTCAAACAAAAGCTGAATTAAATGTGTCTATTGGAGTAATTGAGAGGGGCCTATTAACATTCACAGGGGGCAGGCAGCAACTCGATGGCACCCCCGTTCATGGTTTGTGTTTAGGCCTTTGGCAGGAACTTTGCCTCCAACAGGGAAATGTTTGGGGACATTTGATCAAATTTGCTTTAAAGAACTGGGATTGGGAAGCTGAAAAGGCTGATAGTTTCAATTAAATTAGGAACAAATTAAAAGTAAGAATGTGCCAAAGTAAAATCCTGAAGTTCCCCCTGGTTGGCTTCTGTCAACATTCCTCTACATGACTAGTGACATGAGCCATGAGATGCTGGGGAGAGCCTGGTTGCCTGAAAAAGGGGAGTAGATGGGAGAGAAGGTGGGGTGGGTGCTTAAGATGGTTTTTCAGTTGTTGTTTTTTTAAATCAGTGCAAATCTGGCTTTTGAGGACACATATGGGTATTAAGGTCAGAGAAGGAGACTGTAGAGCCCCCCCCTCCCCCCAAAAAAGCAACAGTGTGTATGGGATTTGTATAGAGTTTGAATATCAACAATAGTTGGTGTTTTTTTGGAGGGATGGGTGAACAAATACTTCCTTTAAAGATCACATGATGAGGTCCAGTTATCCCGGGTGGACGGTGAGGTCTGAGGGAGGGTGAGTGCATATGGAGGAGGAGGAGGAGGGAAGGAGGGGAGGAGGGGGCTCATTCAGAACAGCTGAAGAAAGGAGAGGGGGGTGGGAGGAAGAGGGAGGCAGGGGTGGTCCTAACATGACATGTGTGTCAGTCTGTTGAAATGTGTGTGGAGCCCTCTCTTTCTGTTCATACTGGCTGAGAAGCGCTTGAAGAGAGACACAGCTCCTGCCCTCAGATTGGGTTTACTAGTTAGGAAGGACTGAAAGAAGCAAATCTTATAGATTTTACTGAGTGTGCAGAGAAGGGAAGGAAAACAATAGAGAGACCAGATAGACATTCTTTTACAATATTTTTTTTAAATCAACCAAATTTGTTTGGTATCTTTTATATTTCTGTATTTTTTGGGAAAAAGGATTTTTGGACTTTTACCAATGCTTGGAACAATAACTCTAACAGGTAAGAACAATGTTTCAATAAGGTGTCATTGATTACATTTTAACAATTTACTGTAGGTTTCTCTTCAACTTTTGCGAGTAATGTGAAGTACCAATATAATTTTTCTATTTGTCAGCTTTTAGTCATTTAATAAGGATATGTGTAAAATCCAAAGCAGCGGTTTCTCCTTGCATGAGTGACTATAGCTGAAGGCATTGTTGTCCTGAGGGTGTGGTTAGGAGCATTGTGGTTTGTAGATGTCCCGGCACAGGGAGTGATTTAAGTTGGAGTTGCTTTGCTTTGGCCACTGCAGCCTCGGTGTGTAGAAAGTAAAATAATGTGTAAATGCTGTAGTTTTCTTATTTTAAAACATTTAAATTAAAATTGAAACTTGTTAATGAGCTTGAATTTAAAAGTGTATCAAGTGCTCATCATTCTTGCATCACTTGCACCTTTACAGAACGTGTATAAGAAAAAGTCCTACAAAACACCCTCCTTTTTCACTCCCCTACAAGCTCTGTAGTAAAACCTGTTTTTATACTATAAACAACAAATACCACTCATAGTACTGTAACTACCACAAAGCCAACTGCGGATTGCCCTGACCTCTGAAGTATATATCCTATACTACAGCCAAACTTCTTGGTGGGAAAAGAATTTCTCAGTGACAGCTGCCAGATAGAAATATATGAAGATGCATTCACAGAAATATTTTCAAAGACTGCTTTTAGCTCATGTCACTGTCCGGGCCAGCTCCCTGTGCCCCGTCATGTGAAGTGTTTCATTAGATTAGAGTGGGATCCTAATTCCCAGTGGGGTTGTTCAGTTTAGCCGCAGAGGGTAGGGAGGGAGGACAAAGGGGCGTATGGAATTAATTACATGCCATGGCTGATTCTTCTTCAGGCCTAATAACTGGGAGTGATGGTTCAAATGGAGCAGGTCTGGAATGTTTTGCTTCGTGGTGACGTCAGGCGTTTTTGGTCCCTGCACATAAATTGCTGTTATTAATACATAAACATTTGTGTTTTCTATATTATCCATATATAGTCAAATCAGACTAATATATCGGGGATGCAAGTGGTGCAACAGTGGGTGTCATTAGTGCTGTTGATGTGTAAGTTTCTCCTGGAGCCTTGGAGACACTTGACCACATCTTTGATTCAGAGAGGGGGCACTAGAAGGGTTTTTTTAGGGGATGGGCGTGGGGGGTGTCTCCTCGCCCTCTTTTTAACTGACTTCTTTTGTTTAAAGGGAGTCTGCTCCAGACAATAGTAATTACAACAAGGATTTGCATATATTTAGCAATGTTTGTAAATAATGTCTAGAAAGAATAGCAGCCATTCAGCTTCCCAACTGCCCCCTTACCCCCTTTCAACAACATACAACTCCATACTAGTGCTGAAAGAGCCACAACAGAAACATTATCTGATCTCACTGGAGACTGGAGTAGATTTACAACAATTGTTTTTTGGCTGCAGCGATGATATTTAATATGAGGGCATCGCCTTACCACATGCTCTCACACTCACACATAAACAAAGCCTGACTCCAGCAGAGAGACGCATTTCAACTATGAATGTGTGTGTGACAGAGATATGTAACACCCTCTAAAGTGAGTTAGGGCTGCGGCCCTAGGGCAGACCCCCCCCCCCCCCCCCCCCATCCCTTCATCTCTTAACTGTCCCCTCCTCACCCCCTGTAGCCTCACCCCTCACACTCACATTCTTTCTGGTACAGTCTTTATTCAAAACACCCACCCTCCTCCACCACGCACTAACCCCCCACCACCAAACCAAATCAATCTAGGGATGTTAGCACTTGTGTGCCTGTAAAAAAAAAAAAAGTCGGGCTGAAAACCATAGATCAAAAAGACGGGAGAGATGCCAGTAGTCTGTTAAATCAACATGGCTCCTGTTTTATTATACATGTAGACACACATGGCTTCGTCTGGCTTACTAACAGTCTGACCCCTCCTGCACACTCACTCAGACGTCTTCATTCAAAAACTCTTTACTGCACCGGAAGTCCATTGAAATCTACTACTTATCTACACTAACAGGGATTTGCTTTCTAGACATAGTTTACCTAAATTGTGTTTATGATCAGGTTTCTTTTAGATTAACATAATACAGGCTAGTTTTTATATGATGTTTGTGGTTCTTTTGCACTCTGCTTGCTTAATTAACAACTGTGTGATCAGACAAGTACCCTGAAAAATAACACCTATGTGAGAGAAAGCCCACTGCCATGTGATGCTGATGTATTTTATAAATCACCCAAGACCTTCTTTATTCGTGTTTGCATCAGTCTGGGAAAGTCAGCAAACTTCCTCCAAGTTGCAGTGTGTCTTGATAATAGAAAAGTTGACCAACCCCCTTCCTTTATTTTTCGGGGGCCAGAGAGGGTTAGGGGGCTATTGTGTTTGCATGAGTGTGTGCCTTGGGAAGGGGGTGGGTCCCCATCCATCCTGCTGTGGTGGAATTTGGGTCAAGGGGATTGGGACTTATTTTAAGGAGGGGTAGTAGTAAAGGCTTGTATTCTTTGGATTGAATCCTACATAGGCCCAGTCAAAATGCAGCTTGACTGAAAAACAAATAAACATTTCTGAAGTCCCCTGGCATTTAAATTCAGACTATGTTTAGAGCATCCTGACATATTTTTCCCACACAGACTTAACAGCATAGCTCACATTCCTCTCAAGTCAAATCTATACATAAAATATGGGCGTGCCTTCATTAACAACATGCGTATGTGAAAGTACACCTTTATTTTGTCATAGAAGTTTACAGTGAAACGCTGCAATGTTGAGATACAACATTATTTATTCTATTGGTCAGGTCAACTGTTGAATAATTTGTTTCTATGTTAAAGCCAAAATATTTTAGGAATGCAATGCTACTGGTTGAAGCCGCATGTCTATAATTTAGCAAAAGGATGTGGACAGATGTGGGCTCAAAGTTTTACATTTTTGTGTGAGACAACAATGCAGTCATCTTAAACACAGGAATCCAGTTTTCACAGCAGATAGCATTATAAAAATTAGAATTGGGATCAAATACCCTATTTTATTTACATTGTCCTCATATATTTTTTGTGTATTAGTTTTTAATTTAAAGATTGAGTTGTGCATTCATTTCATAGTTTAGAGATTTACAGCATTATAATATGGGATTTCCTAGTGACTGACAGGTAAAGAGAGGGGGTAGTTCCCACAGTGTGCAGGGTTTTGTGTGTCTTTGTGTTTCCCAGTGTGTGTAATCAGGTAAGCTGATAGCTAGGCATTAAAAGTCCTGGGAATTTGTTTAGAGAGTCCAGGGGTATCATATGTGAGGTTTTCCAGACTGTAGAGAGATCTGAGGAGAAAGGCAGAGAAAAAAAAGAAGAAAAGCTTCACACACTGGAAGGTTTTCATCCCCCTACACCTTCCTTCTGTCAAAACACAGATAGACATGGGAGGCAAACATCATGTGCATGTGTGTATTTGTCTTATCTCAGCTACTAATATGTCATTTGCCTTGCATTTGTATAACTACCAGGGAATTACGTAAAAAGGAATAAGTGATCCATTTTAACCATCAAAATAGCCAATAGCATTACAAATAATAAAAGCATCACTGTTTTATTTGTGCCAATGCTTAAACTCTTTGCTGTTTACATAACACAGGACTAGCTGGACCAAATTGCAATCTGATTGTAATTAAGTAGTCATATGCTTGATAAAATCAACTCAGGGGGTCAGGATCTCAGAAAATTCTTTTTGTACAACGTCCCTGATTATCTGCAGATGGCAATGAGACTTTCTTCAAAAATATAAAACTTGCATTTGTTTCTCCTTTGAGTAATGACATAGATATTTTAATGAATAAAGAGTGATTTGTAATGCGTGGGCCAAATATTTGATTTCATCATCATTACCTGGATTAGTTGATTTGTTTTATTTGATTATGGGAATGTCGTTAGTAATCCATCTGTAGCACAGTAGGAGCTGAAAAAAGGAAGAAGTAAAACCAAAACGAGAAAACTGATCAATATCTAATTGAAAGTTCTTGCTTTTCTTGTCATTTCAGTTGGTCAGCCGGATGGTGTGTCTGTGGCTCAGAAGGAGGAGGCTCCTGAGACTATGGACACCATCCAGGATGAAGTGGCTCCTCAAGTAAACGGCGAGAAAGTGGAGAAAGAGTCTCCTGATGCCAATGACATTTCCGCTATTGAGGAGAAAGCAGCAGAGGAAAAACCAGATGAGGCCAATGAGGTGGGCTTTAAGAAGATCTTCCGCTTTGTGGGCTTTAAGTTCACACTGAAGAAGGACAAAAGTGAGGAGAAAGACCCCGTGAAGCTACTGACAGTCAAAGATAAAGAAGGAGAGGAGGTTAGTGGTACTGATGAACCTCAGGAGGAGGCTGCCACTGCTGAGGAGAAAAGTACAGCTGAAGAAAAGGAGGCTGATGCAGAGGCATCTACTGCTGAGGCTGAAGTCATTAAAGATAGTGACAAAGCTGAATCCACTGAAGCCCCAGCTGAAGGCACTGCCACTGAAGCTACTGATGAGGCAGTCAAGGAGGAAGGAGCTGAGAAGGAAGGAGAAACCACCCTGTCACCCTTCAGGAAGCTCTTCAGTGGAGGACTTTTCTCTAACCTGAGAAAGAAAGCCAGCATCAAGAAAACAAAAGAGGAGGAAGACAAGGAGGCAGTTGTTGAGGAGGAGACAGCTAAGACAGAAGAAACTGCTGCTGTTGTTGGAGAAACGGAGGAGATGGTTGAGGTGGAGAAAGAAACCAAGGAGGCGGCACCAGCAACTCCTGAGGAAGAAAAAATTGAGGCCAAGGAGGAGGCACCAGCTACTCCAGAGGAAGTTAAATCAGACACTACCCCAGAGCCTGAAGTCACTGTTGAAACTCCTGTTCCTGCATCATCTACTACTGATGAGGCCAAACAAGAAGAGGACAAGGCTGAACCTAGTGGAGAAGAGAAGAAGGTTCCATCAGAGGTGACTTCTGAGGCTGAGCTGCTATCCTCACAGGAGAAGGCAAAGCCCCAGGGTAGCCCCCTAAAGAAGCTTTTCACTGGAGCTGGCTTGAAGAAACTCTCAACTAAGAAACAGAAAACCAAGAAGGATACTGAGACCAAGCTCACCGAGTCTGGGGAGCAGGCGGCTGAGCAGCTCCAGTCCTCCACTGATTCAGCAGAGACTCCAAAAGCCGACAGTGGGCCCTCATCTCCAGAGGAGTCAGGAGAGCATGTTATTGCTGTGGAGGTGACCCAGAATGAGTCCAGCCAAGAGACTGAAGGTGAAGTTTCCTCTGATGGAGAGAAGAAAAAAGAGGGTATCATTGCCTGGTCCTCCTTCAAGAAACTAGTAACACCCAAGAAGCGTGTGAAAAGGTCTTCTGAGAGTGAAGATGAAGCCACAGGTGAGAAGCCAGCAAAGTCCGCCACCCTGTCTTCATCTGAGAGTGCTGCATTAACAGATAAGAGTGTTGAAGAGGAGGCTAAAGAGGAAAAGCCAACTGAGGAAGAGCCAAAGACTGAAAACACTGAAAAACTGGTCAGCAGCACTGAGGAGCCCAAAAAGAAAATGGACACCTCTGTCTCCTGGGAGGCTCTAATGTGTATGGGAGGACCCAAAAAGAGGACTAGGAGGACCTCTGATTCTGACGACGAGGAGACCAAGATTGAAGAAGAAATACCAGCAGCAGCAGCAGCAGCAGTAGAAGGGGAACAGGAGGGCAAAGCAGAGGCTGCCATAGTCACTTCCATAACCACAGAGAGTGACGGAGAAGTTGCTTCCTCCCCTGAACCTTTAACCAGCCCCCCTGAGAGAGAGTCTGCCTGGGACACACTGAAACGCATAGTTATGCCAAAGAATAAGGCCAAAGTTGAAGAAAAACCTGAGGAGGCTGCCGAACAAGTCCAGTCAGACAGTGAAGCACCAAAAGATGAGTCACTGTTCTCTTTGAAGAAGTTCTTGCCTGGACGCAGAAAGAAGAAGGCTGAAAAACAAGCCTCCATTGAACAGGGCTCAGGTGAGGAGGACTCTGACACCCCAGCTGTGGTCCCTCTCTCAGAGTATGATGAGCAAGTTGAAGCAGAACAGGAAGCACCAGTAGAACCAGCTGCAGTCCAGATTAAAGTGTCCACTGAAGATAGATCCCCTTCATGGATCCCAGCCATCGTTGAAGACATTGATGATAAACATGATGAGCTGAGTGACATTCCAGAGGAGGCTGAGAATGCTGCCACGCCAAAGTCTGTTGACACTGACATTGCAGAGGAGGAAACTGAAGATGAGGCTACCTTTTCCCCTAAAGCTCCAGGACGCACAGGGCGCAGGCTGTCCACAGCTGAGATGAAACCTGTCGCTCTAGCTCCAGCTGCAGAAACCACTCCTGTTCCTCAGGGACCCAAGCCGGAGAACGCAGAGGAGGTCAAGGAGGGCATAGAGACCCAAATCAGTGAAACTCCACCTAAAACATCTGTGGCTGTTGAAGATGTACCAATAGAGGTAGCTTCTGAAAAAACAGAGTATGAACCACCAACTGAGAATGCAGAGTCCAATACAAATACCATCTTGGAGCCACACGCACGTGACGAGGCCATGGCTATCTGCACTGGCCTAGGAACTAAGGAGATTGCCAAAGTAGCTCTGGAGAAACCTGTAATGCCCATCATAGAGTGTGTGGCTGTGGTTCGTGATGCTCTAAGCACAGAGGTTTCAAAGGAAGAGACGTCACCAAGTACAGAGGAAGCCACTGTTGCAGAAAATGCAGTGCTCAAGGCCCAAGTGCAACAAGTAGAAACCACAGAGCTTGAGCCTCTTGTTGAAAATGTACTGAGTGAAGTGGTAGACACTCAAGCCGCCAGTGAGAGCTGTGAACCTGAGATTGAGAAGGTTGGAATTGTCAGCACTGTTCTGGAGGAGTCTGAAGTCATTCATCCTACCACTGTGAGCGAAAACTCCCCTAAAGCTGTTGTTGTCAGTCCCATTACACCAACATCTGAAGCAACTATTTGCACCCAGAGCGTAGAAGTCATTGAGCCAACTGTAGAAACCAAGGAGGAGAAAGTGGACATGGAGCAGCTTGCTGCCACTGAAGAAAATACCCCTGTAAAAGAGGTGGTTGAGGCCATATGTGAAACCACAATGACCACCATGACAAAGGAGACTGAGCCAGCCATCCCTGTGGTTGAACCAAGTGAGGAGGTTCCGGTTATCACCGAAACAGTGGTCCTTGTGGCCCCACCCAGTGCGAAATCTGACCAAGTGGCAACATCAGACGTGGGGACAATGGAAAATGCATCAACCTGCGCTGAACCAATCCAGGTGAAGGAAACCACAGAGGAGGGAGCAGTTGTAGAGACGGCCACTACCATTCAAACAGCAGTGTCAGATATCAGTGCAGTCGTCGAGCAGGCCAGCGAGAAGATGGAGGAAACCACGGAGGAGGTCCAGCAGGCCGGTGAAATTGAGGCTCAGAGCATGGTCATTGCCCAGGCTGTTGTTCAGGATGCCATGGATAAAATTTCAGAAGATGCGCCTGAACCCAAAAAGCCTGCCAGCCCAGCAGTCTCCATTCTAGCACCAGTCCAGGCTGTTGCAACAACAGAGAAAGAGATTGAGATAACAGAGACCCCTGTTGTCACTGAAGCCCCTGTTGTCTTGGAAAAACCAGCACCAAAGTCACCTCAGCCACTCCATGTTGCCCAAGAGGTCATTGAAACAATCCCAGTGGAGGTTACACAGAGCCTTGATGTCTCTGTAGAAGAGGAGAAAAAAACAGAAGAAGGGTTGAAGAAAGCTGTGGAGGTACAAGTAAGTGAAGAAACTGTTGTAGTGGAAGAATTGATGGATATGGAGGCAGAGAGTCAGACAGGTGAAGAGCTTGAACAGGTCAAGAAGGAACAGATTAAAGAAGATACAGAGGTCCAGGAACCAGATGTAAAAGAAGCAGATGAGGAAGTGAAACCACAATCAGACGAAGCAAAGGCTGAGGCCCCTTCAGAGGAGAACAAAGACAAAGGGCTTGAGATTCACATGCCAGTCCAAGTGGTCCTGCAGACAGCACAGGTTATTGAGGAACCGTCAGTGGAAGAAGAGGCTGTGGTAGAGATTGACAGCAACGGTCCTGTGGCTGAAGACGTAAAAGCTGAGAGCACTGCGAGTCAAAACAAACTTTCAACGCTGCTAGAAGAACCTCAAGTGGCAGCTCCAGCAGAGGTTTCCGCTCCCAGCCAAGACACAGAGGCAGCAGCCAGCGAACCAGAGACGGAGAAAACATCGTCGGGAAAGTGTGCGGAAGTAATGGCGCAGGTGATCGAGGTGATTGAGGAAGCTGTGAAGGAGATCGAGCCTGTGTCCACAGAGATCACAGCAGCATCATGAGCAGGTGAGACTGATCTTACAACATAAAATACACATAATATGTGTTTGAACTGTTTCATATGGTAACAAATCCAACTGCAGGTAATTAAAAATAATTTTAACAGTAGTAAAAGTAGTGTTTTTTAGTATTTCAGTATTGTAAAATGTGTAATGGAACAGTAAAGAATGAAAAAAGGTTGTTATTTTCAAAATTCCTTTGTTGGCCTATCAAACAATCTTTGCATAGTGGCTTTTTTGAAACATCAATGGGCCCTACATTTATTAGGGAGTAGGGGAGGGAATTAGCCCACTGGCCAGATGAAAAAGCTTTTGTTCGGGCTATGAGTAACCAGGGGACCTTTGATATCAAAGCAGGAATGCCGCTGTTGACCCCTTCTTTGTAGGCTGGGGTTTTAAAGGGAAGCGGTGTGTGAGGGGCAGATGAACTTGTGCTGAAAGACTGATTATGATTCCTCAGCTCCCTCCTCCTGTTTTCCTTCTATCACAGGCTCAGTATGGAGTCAAGAAACCATGTCGCAGTACGCATTTGTTAGATTCAATTACAAAGCCGCATAAAGTTCAAGTTCTTTTTTCGGTTGTTTTGACTGAATAATATCTTTAATATGTATAATATGTTTTAGTGACACTGTCTGATGTTATGTAATCTAAGCGTTGTGGAGGAGGGAGAAACTAGGCGTAGTTCACTTTCATATTTATTAAGCATGCAGCTTTGCAGCAGAGGATAGTCTGGAGAGGAATAGAAATGGGAAAGCATGGCAGGAAAAAGCTTGGTGAGTTACAGCAGCCCACTCACAGTAAGTGTCTGCTGACTCATGTAAACAAACCTTGAGAGACAGAAAAGGACAAATGAAAGAAAGACGCAGGATAGACAAACCAAACCGTAAAAGAGAAAATCGAAAAGTAACAGTATAAAGAATATTTTAGGCGATTAAAATGATTAGGGAGTCGTGGTTTATATGTATAGTATATAAATAACTTTTTGTGTTACATATTTATTTCTCTGGATTTATTAACAATGCCATATACAATAAACATAAAATCAATTACGGTATGAGCTGATAGTAGTCTGTCCCAATATTAATTTGGACCTGGTTGTTTCTAGCAGGTTAAGATAAATTCTTCTACATCGTGTATTATGCAAGGGTATTAGACCTCAATATCTTGTAAAAAAAAAAAAAAAAAAGCGACAGTTATTGTATCAGTACAGCAAACTTATGTACCACTAATGATCTGAATGAGTAAAAATATCAGGATAAAAACCAAGTACCCAGTGAAGAAACAATATACACTCACAATAACAATCTCAAAATGGGATATTCTACTTTTCTATCAAAAAAGTCCACATCAAAAACAACACATCAATTGATATTAAAGGCATATCACCAATGATATTCTTATACCGGTATTACTTAAAACCCTGCTATTTAAATATATTCTGGTCTTGCAACATAACATACCAAGGGACAAAGTTGTTTCTAAATGTAATGTTAATCTCAGATGTTTTGCTTTTTCCAGAGAAGAAAAGATGCAGTCTTCTCTTGTTCCTAAATCTCTGTTTTTGTGCCTCTCCACCACAGCTGAAGATACAAGACTGATGCCTGGGAGACACACTGTCTGGACCAGGAAGTGAGTGATAAGGGAGAGAGAGAGAAAGAGAGAGAGAGAGAGAAAGAGAGAAACAGGCTGC
This sequence comes from Lateolabrax maculatus, assembly GCA_031216445.1. Lineage (NCBI taxonomy): Eukaryota > Metazoa > Chordata > Actinopteri > Acropomatiformes > Lateolabracidae > Lateolabrax > Lateolabrax maculatus. The sequence continues at coordinate 9,734,528 of CM062212.1, read as the reverse complement.
TCTGTGGCAACACATTGAGACTGGGCTCCGCCCAGAGAGACTGAGTGACTGAGCAACAGCTCCGCCATTCTCTCCACCTCCCCTTCCACCTGTACTCCAACCCCATCCTGCAGCCCTGTCACCGCAATGTGACGTCCCACCGCCATATCCTCACCCACTCACTCACTCTCACACACACTAAAGCATGTCCTGTGCCTCAGGAGCATCCCATCTGGCTTGTAATCAGTGTGATGTATGTTCAGCGTCTCAGTGACTTTCCATTGTCCTTGCTGCAAAAGGCGAGTCTGCAACCTGAGTGCATATCTGGTCATATGTGTGTGTGCGCCTGTGTTTGTATGTGTATAGTAGCAAGAGTGAGATGGTGTCAGAAGGTGAAGAGATGGAGGCTTATTATCTTGTATATTGTATTTATATCTTGAGTATTCTTTCATTCACCCTTTATTTTTTTCAGTTTTTGCCATATTTTGTTTTTGTTTGGACATTGTTGCCTGTTTTTAAAATCCCCATCTAAGAGACTGTGATACATCAGGTATTTCTTTTGAGCAACATTATGACGATTAAACGGTTGATGCAGAGAAACATCTTAAAGGTATCTCGGAAAATTTACCCGAAACAAATGTGAGACTATTGCATAAAAGTGACTGGTGTATCACAGCGTTAATAGTCATATTCAGTGATTATTTCAAGACTCCATGGTACAAGTGTGATTCCACTGACAGTAAGTGATAATACTGACTGACAAGAGGGTAGAGAGCATGATGATGTATACCATAAATGCATCACGTTTGACTTTTGACACAATGCATTCTCACTCTGCACCCCAAAACAATCACTGCCTGATTTACTGTGAAAAAGACATTGTTACACATTGTTTCATGTAATAATACAATAAAATACTATTATAACACCCTCATTTGATCACGTGGCAGAGGTATTTCGTAAACAGAGTAAGTGTTAAGGGATACATATGTCAATTTTTGACACTGGAAGAGTCACACTGGGTAAACACTTGCATGTAAGAAACACTTACAAAGCATATCATGTTCACAGTGTTTAATGGCTATGTTTTCTGAGTTACCCTGTGATGTACTGTATGTATCATTTGTGTGTAGCAGTTTTAGGTTTAACACCTTCCCTCCTATACTATATTTATATTTCTTGATGAAAAGACAGTATGTCGAGGCCATCTGTTGCCTACAGAAGGTAGTGCACCCCTTAGTCTTCAGTCATTGGTGCCATTTTGACTCCGACTGTATGTTTTAACAATGGAGATAAAGACTCAAAATGATCTTTGTTCAGTCTAGTCTTATGGTACCTGCTCCTATGTTGTGTTCTCCACCCAGCATGACAGCTCAGGTTCATTAAACTGGCACCAGGGGAGGGAGGACGTAGACTCACCGGTTGTTGATTCAGAGAGGCAGTGACTGCATGGTACCAGAACTAAAAACAAAAGCTTGTTTTATGCTTCATTTAAAAACCAAATCGAGTTAGGATTAATCAGGGGAGAGTCATGGCCTTTCCGTTGCTCACAGGATAAGACATCAGTTGCATCCAATTAAATTCCTAAAGCATCTACTACTTTGAGTCGGGCTTCAAAACATTCTTAAGGTCAGGGTTTATCTTGCAAGTTAATTGGAAAAGTGGGATATTTTTTAGGATGGAGGAATACCAGAAACATTCCTTGGATCCAGTTTTACCACCAAAGGAAACATGTGACTATGGGTTACACTAGTACGTTTATTTCCTACCAAATTTGACAGACTTGCACTGCATCAATCATTCAGTTATCTTGATCATTAACAGTGAGTGCTTCTATCATCTATTGATTTTAATTTGGTGGCTGACACGAGCAGCTCTATTGGCTCACATTTCAATCAGCTTTATGACCAAATGAGAGAAGAATTAGGAAGTACAGACCCCTGTTAGGTCACCACTTCCCTTTACTTTGACACTTGAGGGTGTGTCACATCCATACTTGCTTTATGTGAAAACAAATGATTAAAAAAGACAGTGAACTTAAGACTTTTGCTATTGTTGCATAATGTAAAGCATTTAGCTGGGGCACCCGCCCACTTCAGTCCTCCCTGCTTTTTGTAACACACTTAACTGTGAACCTGTTAACATTTGTACAGATTGTTTACCTACTGTATGTACTTAAAAATCATATTGTTGTAATATTAACTAATAACTTGCAACCATTTAGCATAATGTTCATGTAGCATGGTCTTAGTTGTCTTTTATATTTTCCAAGCTGTTAATAGTAAGGATACAGAAACTTGTCTATATTTCATTCAATAAAGTTAGATAAAATTGGTGTGTGCTTTGTGTTCATCGCTGGTCCTTTTAATACGCGATCAATCATTAAAAAGACATTATTTACCGCTGAAGCAAAGATAAAACTTAAACAGTGAAAAATCTTTCTGGTGTATAAACAGATAATGAATGACAAAGTAAAACATAGTTTAGTAATATAACATATCTTCATAGCAGAAGTTTTAATTGTTGGCAAATATTGTACATTAACAAACACTTAAAATGTAATTTTGGTGTGTTATAAACTATGTATTACTTATTTAGTGTTTATTAAGGCTAAATTGATGTTTTGTTGAGGTAAAAACAAGACAAAGGTGATCCACAACTATAAAAAGACATGTTTTTATTGTTCATTTTTCACCGAATAAAACAGTTGCTTATACAGAAAATCACTCACATTCCTGAGAACACAGGTTGATCACAGTAGATGTCATATGGGCATTGGGGAGTAGGATCACAGGCTATAAATGAAATTATTGTTTTGATAAACAACAGTGGACAGAAAAGACAGTGTCAAAACTCTCGTGTTCCTGAGACACTGAGATGTTTTAACACACACATACACAACCATTTAGTTACAAGATGGTGTGGCAGAAATTACAACTGAGGAAGGAATTAGACATTTCATAAAGCTGTGCATATGTCTGTGTATCAACTGAGCTCTGAGAAATGAATGTCAGTAGTACAGCATTTCAATTCCCTAAAAAAAAAGCTTGAATCAAGACACAAATGAGAATCGTTCCCTGTTAGTCAATACTACACACTAGTTAAGATTAAATTCACAGATATGTTTTTTATGTGAACCATAATGTGATGAAATGTTGTATAATGGCAAAGATGGTCATATCATTGGCAACCACACCACAAAAACACTAGCAAAGATATTACTTAAAATTTGACAGCCTCCTCCCTCACTAGACCTGAGTAGAAAAATAAGAAAAACAGCTCCATCTAGCTAAACGCTGGGCTCATCGCATCAAAGCAGCAACTGCTTCTCAATATTTAATATAGAAGGATTTAAAGTGCAAAAATCCTACTTCAACCAAAACGTAACTAGGCCTCATCCTCACTGTTACAAACCTGTACTTGAGGCTGGGGGAAACGGACTCAAAAACAAAAAAATAATGCATATTAAATAACTTGGGATGGGCATTTTTTTTCCTGTTTTCTCCTACAAAGACTACATTTAAAATAATTTTCTACAATACACATTAATGAGCCTTTGTGCGTCTTAGTTAACAACTCTCCTGTCAGGCAGTAGCATAATAGGATACTGAAACTATAAGACTTGTTGCTTCGTAATAATTTGGAAAACAGAGAGAAGATTTTTTCGGTTTATGGGTTGGATAAAGTTGGGACAGATCACATAGTCTCCACCAAACAATGTATAGTTTTCGCAGCAAAAAAGGCAATGCTGTAGCAATAATACAATGTAAAATTTATTTTCCACTAGACGGAACAATAACAATATTAGGACAGTTTTACAAGCCTCTCTAAAATAACTTCATCTTAATATTCAAATATGTAAAGATTATGTATAGTTATCATGACAAGTTTACAATTACAATGAAATTTAGGTTAGCAACAGAGAAAAATGGAAGGAAGTGATGCTCTATGATATGTTTTAAATTTGCATAAACCCGACCATCTTGGTGTGAAGAGCGTAATTGAGAACTTTGTTACCAAACATCCTGTATAATGCTACTTGCGCTACTGTTACAATTTACATGTTTCAGCATGACAAATTATAGAACTGCTTTACATTAATTGGACGTCTTAGATTTTTCACAATTTCCAGTCATCAGTAGTACACAAACAGAAAGCGTTTGTTATCCCAAACAATTGATGTTGTGAGTTATAATAAATAGCATCTTTTATATTCCCAAACATATCCAGACAGTCAAATATCACCTTGTCATTTTATATTTCTTCAAAGAGCTTATTAAAACCAACTTTCCCTGTGTCGCTGTCATCCCTGCCTGAGTCTATATGACCTACACACTGACAGGTGGAACATTTAAACTCTACTACCTCTGTTTCATAAATTTCACCATGTTCATCATCATTTTTTCTATAATGACTGTTGCAACTACTACTTCTTTTTTAATTTGAACAAAGTTAATGAACAAATATAAATGTCAGAAGGCCTTAATGATAGAGAAAATGTTTCTCTTTGCACAAAATGTGTAAGAAAGTTAGCAATTAGCACAACTTTGGCAAGGGGACGAAACATAAAATCCCATACATCTTTTTTAATTATAACCTATTTTAACTGGTTTCTTGAAGAAATTAAAGATACATTTATCATGTCCATCCCTAATCCATTAACTTTTGCTAAACCAAATGTAATCTTATTGTGAATGTCTATTAATATACATACACCTTTGCAATATAAAGTAATCTTTGTAAATATAGCATTGTATATAAAATTAGAAAAGCATGTCAAACAAAAATGAAGGGCTTTCTAGAAGTAAATTCAAGCAAATTATATAAAGAAAAGATGTAGAGTATGTGACGGAACAGCCTCCCATCAAGGTACGTGTGTCTAAATGGAACATGTTGCTTCTTCAATTAGTAACCAAAGAGTTATACAACATACGTAAAAATGAGAAAATAAAAAATAATCAAATTGTCTCAACTGTTAACACAGTGACCACTCTTGCTTGTTGGGATAAACTTTGAGTGGCTAAACTCTTATAATGAAGAGCAATTGTGCTTTAATGTGGTGTAATGACATATGAATCATAATAACACTTCGCACAGTCATCAAAACACAGAGTCACACAACTCAGCAGTTGCTTAGATGGATGCAAATGATGGTCATTACGTTACATTTGAAGGCAGTCATTCTGCTAAACCAAATCACCAACCAAAATGGAAGTAGAGCTGCAACGATTAATCGATTAGTTGTCAACCATTACATTAATCGCCAACTATTTCGATAATCGATTAATAATTTTAAGTCATTTTTTAAAGAAATAATGTCCACGTTCTCCAATCTTTTTTAGTCTACGACAGTAAACTGAATATATTTGGGCTGTGAATAAAACAAGACATTTGAGAATGTCACCTTGGGCTTTGGGAAACAGTGATCATCATTTTTACCATTTTATGACATTTTATGGACCGAACGACTAATCAAGAAAATGTTTTGACAGAGTAATTGACAATGAAAATAATCTTTAGTTGCAGCCCTCAATGGAAGACGAATGCACTTTGCTGCATATCGGGCATCTACTCAAAGAGCAAAGATTGTCTCAGGTCTGAATATATTGTGTGCTTTTAGCAGGAATAATAATCTATCCCTGTTCTGCAGAATCAGTCTCCCATTAATGACCCAGAAGAAACAACTCTTCTGTCCAGAGGGATTGTTAGTAATTCACACATCTTTCTCCTCCTCAAATCTAGCACAGCCAACTCATTTCACAACCTGCTGTCTCCACTGGAACGGTCTTAGCCTCCTCTTCCTTTTATTCTGGAAGGCCGTCTGTGCAGCATTACCACAACTGTAGCTCTTAAAAAACCCAATGTGTTACAGCCTGTCATGTGAGAGTCTAATACCAATGTACGCCAACAATAAAATGATGAGATGAAACAAGGTAATATTTACTTTGTCTTTCTCGTTGGTATTCAACTAAGCCTTAAGTTAAAAGTTAGTATTTGCTTTGTACTGATGTTGGACTGAACTCCAGAGAGCTATGGGCTATTTACTTTACTTTTTAATATACTTTTTTGTCATTCTCAGGGCCAAAATTAAAAAAAATACTGTACCATAAAAAATAACACTAAAAATTCCCCCGGAAAAAACAAAAACAAAACAGTTTTAGTAGATTGAGAACCTCCATCATACATACCCTGACTAACTTCACCTTTAGATTACCTATTAACCATAATTTAAAAAATATACACACGTTAAAAAGGACAAATACACAGTTTTGGCACTACTCTACGAGGATTTCCTCAGTCTTTATGGGTTCCAGTGGGGTGCCAGAGTTGGACAAATCAGAGCCTTCATCTTTGGAGAACTCTTCACGGTGGAGCAGCATCCCTGCGCCCGTGTTTCCCTGCAGCCCCACTAATCCCCCTTGAGTGAAGCACAAGTGTTTGATCACCTCATTGGGACTGGAGAAGGTGGTTGCACAAATGTTACACTTGTAAGGCTTTGCCGAGCCCAAGAACATCGCCTCCATCTGGCTGCTGTCGTCGCCTGCTGCGCACAGCTCCATGCTTTGTCGGTCCACCATGGTGTAGGTGTCGGCCCCCTGGTTCAAGCACACGTGGCGGGCGGCCTGGTTGGCCCGGCAGAAGCTCTTGCCACAAGCGCTGCATTTGAACGGCTTGCCCGTGTGGATGTACATGTGCTCGCGCCAGTGGCTCTTCTGAATAAACTTGCGCCCACACGTGGAGCACTCGTACTTCCGCCGTTTCACTTCCCTGTCCAAGTCGGCGCTCTCCAGGTTGTCGATGTCCGCAATGTCTGACGGAGGTGGTGTGTCCGCCTGAGAATTTAATCCTCCCAACCCCCAGCTGGACGTGGACACCTCTGCTCGGGGAGAGTCCGAGTTGGTACCTGAAACAGGTGTTTGCTCGCTGTCGCTGATTATTTCTACTGCTGTAGTGGAAGCGGAGGCACTTGACCCTGCCTTGCTTCCCTTAAGGATGCCCTCCAACTCTAGCATGTTATGTTCTCCAGTCATGACAGGTGAGAGTGCATGGCTGGGCTCAGCGGGCACCTGCTGTAGAGCCTGGGTGTGTTGGAGGAGATGCTCTCTCAGCAGGCTTCTCTGGTTGAACCGGCTCCTGCACAGATGACAGGAGTAATGCTTCCTAAAGGAGGAGGTTCTCTTCATGATGCTGGGCTTTACATGGAGGATGGCACTGACTGAGGAACCATCTGCACTTAACAAGTCCATACCCGCCTCCTCAACTGTAGGCTTGATGCAGCTGGTTGAGGCCTCCATGTCTGGGGTTAAGGAAGCTAGCTTGGATGGCAAGGAATTCGTGTATGAAGCTGTGGCAGTTGGTGTGGACGGATACTTCCCCTCTGAGCTGAGCTGCTCCATGTCGAAAGGTGAGGAGAGCTGCCGCCGGGTGGGCACCCGAGCTGAGAGCGCTACCTGTTGGTCAGAGATCTGGATGCCGTAGAGGGAGGTGGAAAGGTTGATGCTGTGCTCAGGGTGTGAATACACAGACTGACTTGCCTCCTGCAAGAGTGGATAGGCATGCAGGAATCTGACCCCCTGCTCCAGTCGTGCAGGGTCTATCAACTGTGGTGCAAGCTTGCCTGTGTACATCAGGTTAAGGAGGTAGCTGAAGATATCTGGCTGTATGTCCGCGGCCTTCAGACGCACACAGTCACTGAAACACAAAGATATTACAGTTAACTAGTGACAAACGATGCCTGGGGTCTTGATAATATTAGGTCTTTTATATTATAAACAGCAGGAATAGAGATAAGTGATTGCTTCTTTTTTTTTTTTTTTTACTGTATGAGAAAAAATATGGTTATGTTGCTGGTCACAGCATGTGAATAATAATTTTCTAATGAGACAACTAGTCGGTCATCATACTAAAAAAATATTTAGATACAGTCCAGTGCTCAACTGCAGAGAAAAAAAAAGTCCTTCAATGTTCATCAACATGAGAACAAGTAAGTTATTTTGACTTGGTAGCTGTAGGTTCTAGCAGCAGAATTTGGTGTTTCGTTGATGTGATGGTGATGTGGCAGTAAAAAGTATCTTGCTTGTTACTGAGCTTGTGTCTGATACCACTATTAATACATTCCTCCTGTACCTGTCCTGGTGAATGAAGAGCATTCTGAAGTAGTTGGAGAAGGCAGCGAGGACAGCTTTGTGGGCTTTGAAGAAGACGTCTCCAATAGCCACAGTGCAGTCGCACAGGAAGCCAAACTCCCTCTGAGCGTTAAGCTGCTGCAGCAGGATAAGACCATGGTTGGCCAACTCCATTCTTCAACCTGCACAAAGGCACATAGATACACACACACACACACACAAGCAGCAATGAGTTTCCTGTCTGGAAGGAGACCAGAGTTTATTGTGACCACAAAGAGTCAGGCTGACAGCGGTGATCTAACGACTCTGTGAAGGCTAACTCAACACAACAGTGAAGAATAATTTTGTGACACTGCAGACAATTTGCTAAGCACCACTGTCACAGAAAATTCTGCCAATTAATGATACGGCTCAGCAAAACGAAAAGCTCTTGGTTTAATTTGTTCATTATATTGTACAAGTGTCTATTTGTACATGTTTTGCAATGGTAATTAACGGTAAAAACAGGAAATGTAAAATAGCCTTGTTTTAAATAAACTCTGGATAAATCAATGCCAATCAGAGTGCTCAGGCTGCTTCCTATACAGGCTGCCTTAAGAGTCTTTAAACCAGCTGTGTACACAGAGACGGTTCCCCGTTGACCTCTTATGACAATTTCAAGAACACCACTCTCACATAACCCCATCTTTTCGCATGACTTGGTTCTGATGGAGCCCAGGCCGTCCAAACAGAATCTCAAGGGACATTTCAGAGCTTGCACGCATTCTGCTGACCAATGAGATGGGTGTTGCTGACCCTAAAGGTCACCGAAGGACTACAAGGGCTTCAGGCCATCACATGATCAGGGTAATGGGTGTCGACACACATTCCTAAAGCAGAATGGGTTCTACCCCCTTCCAGTGGAGAAGGGAAACAACCTACGGGCAGGGTGAATCTCCTTTCTCCAACACTTTCTCCACACCACACAGAAGAAAGGTAAGAAAGGTATTGTACAAAGACGGAAAATGATGGGTACCTCATCAGCGAATTTAGCTCAGATAATCTGAAATGTAAAACTCTACATATCCCCAGCCGATTACAAAACACTGAAAAAAGGCCCTCTACACATATGTGCTTCATCATAGAGGTCAGAGTGCAAAGATGCTGGCACTGCAGCGCTCCAGGAAAAGGCTAGGTTTCCGTATCTTGTGCAAGGGGAGGTACATCAGGAGCAGGAACTAAAGATGTATAATACCCATCAACCAAGCTTTTGTCACACATAACTTTGATATGCACTCAGTTGCCAGTTTATTAGGTACACCTACCTACAAATAATGCAGTCTAATTCAACAGTCCTTGAATAAATCCTACCTTCATAAAATTTCAAAAAAGTCCAGTTTTGACTGGAATTATTTTAGAGAGATGTTGACTCAACTTTTTGAACAAACACGGGGTTTTGTTAATATTTTATCCACATCATTTATATCAGTGTAACCAAATGAGAGCTGTTAGTCAAATTAGTTAATCAGCCAATATTTTGTTTATCGCTTACTTTTTTCCCTGAGCTTTTCTTAGTCCTATGTGACAGCAAACCAAATATCTTTGGGTTTTGGATGGTTGGTCGGACAAAACAAGCTGTTTGAATACATCACCCTAGTCCCTTAGAAATTACAATGGGAATGTTTCACTATTTTCTGACAATTTATTGAAAATAATCAGCAAATACTCATGAGTTTTAGCCACATACTAAATATACTCATTATGATGCCATTTATGTCAATGAGGATGGACTAAATATTAGAAATATCTCTTAGTACAATTCAACGACACCACGGCCTCCAAAATTACCAGAAAGTTGAACCACCACGTCTCTAAAACACAAAACTGAATGTTATAACCTTCATGATGGATTTATTATAGAACTTTTAGTTTTATGGAAATGTACCTAAAAAAACTTGAAACTGAGTGTACTCATCTTGTCAGTGCGGTAGACTGAACATGCAGCTGCTCACCCTCCCTGCAGCATCCCAATACATCTAACAAACAACCCTTTAACTTACAGAAGATGGACAGATACATTTCCCCATTGAATACATTCCCACAACAGTATCAAGCCATTGCTCAGGATCAGATTTACACCAGTATATGTCTCTTTCATGTTTACTGAAAGACATATCCCATACCGTCTTTTATGTAAGGATTTATACTGTCCCAGATAGACCTCAGTAGTTTAACCGCAGAAAACATTGGTATTGTTTGCCTTCAGGTCAGCCACAGAGCCTCGGACATGGTTGTTTGGTGTCCGCACGGATCTTTCAGGTTCTCTGAAAAAGTATCATAAATATGTGGCCGATTGCGGCGATTTATCACGGCGCTACCGTTGACCAGCCACACGACTACCGATCATGTGAATTGGACGATCCGGCAAGATAGCCACACTACCATGTGTTGATCAATACTAACAAAAAAAAAGAGAAAAAAAGAAAGGAAAAAAGAAAAAGCACCGCCCCTGATGAGATGCAGACACGTGGAACAGTTAACGTTACTTCCGCGGTGATATCCCCCTGTTATTCGGAGAATACACCGTTAAAACCCCGCCGGCGGCGAGAGCATGTGGGGAAGGTAAACACGCTACGGCAACACAACAGTTCAATAACGCGAATAGAAAAAAAATAACAGCTGAAGTACATAAAGCAAAGAGCTACAGCGGCGAGCATGGAGGACGAGCGCGCCCAGACGGAGTCCTGCCGCGGGGCTGCTCTCGGTCGCTCCTGCTAGCGCGAGAGGAAACGGACATACACGCACGCACGCACACGAGGGCGGGCGCACGCACATACACACACACACACGCACTCACACGCACACAACACGCGTGCACGCGAGGAACGAGAGCGAGCCACGCAAGGGGGATGGGGTTGGTCACGAATGCGTTTCTTTTAACTTCCCCGTGACAATCGCGGATAGCGCCTACAAGTAGCCGAATCACGCAACGCTGCCGGTAAACGGACGGGCAGGAAGACACACACAACACACACACAACATAAAAACAAAAGCCAGCCGTACCTGCACTCCGGGTAAATTGGTGGAGTTTGCCGTGTCGCCGCTGTTTGTTTGTTACCGGGGGACTCGTCCGTCCGCTCTGGGCTCGCAGCAGCTTGTACTGTTCCTCGCAAACGCAGCATTCGTTGGCGGCGGAGAGGGTCGTCCGTCGCTGTTTTCCGGTTAGGGGTTTTACGTTACAATCACATGACTGTGGGTAAAAAAAAAAAAAAACAGCCGAAAAAAAAAAAAAAACCCCAGCCGTTGTAAAAATCCGTTGAGCAAGGGGGCGGTTGAGTTAACGTTAATTTCCCGCACAGTGTAACCGCCGTCGCACGAGCTTTGACAGCCGGTCGGTTCGAACATTAACGGCTGCGTCGAGTCGCCGCGTAGCGCAGCAGTTAACGGCTCTGTCGCCGCCGTTAACGACACGTTCAACGTTAAACCGAAGTGTGTGTGTGTGTGTGTGTGTCACCGAAATAACGTCGCTTTGGCCGCGGTCGGGTCACGTTTGCGTTCACGTTTTCGGTTGAAACCAGGATTTTCGACGAGTTAAACGGAAGTGTAGAAATATTTTAAGCTTAGCGTATATTTTACGTGGACATAATGTGGGTATCACAGCAAGGCTTCAGATTTAATAAGAGGAATATTAAAATATTTTCATTTACGGGCCATTTTAAAGTGACTTTTCCCCCTTTGAGTCCTACATAACTAGTGAGTTACAGACACAGTAGACGTAATAATATGATTCAAAGAGAGAAAACGAAATATGTGGTCACTACTTTAATACTACCATATATGTTTGATATCTTAAGAAATGTTTTATTGCTGTAAACTTCACATTTCAACAAGTTTTGGTATCAAAGTAAAGTTTGGATGTGAACTGTTTTTTGTCTTTAAGTATATTTATATGATTTATAAGATTATTGTCTTCTCTGAAGTTTTGAAAGACTTGTGTAAGTGACACAAAAACAGACACAAAGAAATGTAGTTGCCTATGAGTGTAGTACAGTGAGGGAGAGGGCCCACAGTCATTTACATCTGATTATAGATCATAATAGAAATTGTTATTCATCATAATATTAATATTAAACCTTCTTGGATTTTGAATTGTACTATATATTCAGAACAGTATTCCTGTCACTTTTTACTTCAATAATTGTATCTGTCTTTGAGACCACAATTTCACTAACAATGTAATATAAAAACTACAGTATGTAATCAGCATGGCAAGTTTATATACAACACAATTGATTCTTTGAGGCAGTTCTTTATATAAATTTGAAATTTAAAAGGATAAATCATTAAGCTTAAATTTGTTCTGTTTTAGGGGACAGTTTGGATTCACCCTACACAAGGCTTTTTTTTTTTTTTAACCTGTAGGTCTACTTCGGGAAGCAGTATGTTAATTATCTGTGCAACTAAGGTAAAACATGCACATTTCCTTCTGTCAGATTTTTTTTCACAAGTGTAGTACCTGGTTCCCGCACAACTGTAATTAAAAGTATGATGCAAGTTATTGAAAACAGGTTTAAATGCTCATACCGGACTATATGGGTCACTGATAGATACTGATTTTGTAAGAATTTTGTATGATTTTGTTGTGTTGTATGTTTATATATATATATATACATTGTATATATATTTATTTTTATATTGTTGATAGTAGTTAAACGTTTATGCTTGCCTTTGTTGTCCTTGTTTTTTGTTTATTTGTCTATTTCTGTGTCCGTTGAGAGCAACGGGAAAAGTCAAATTACTTGTATGTGTACGCATTCATGGCCAATAAAGCTGATTCTGATTCAGAATTTGTCACTGCAAGTAAAAGAATACTATGTTTTGATGTATTTTGGCTTTCTTTTCTTTAATTTGTGAAGTTACACCCGTTTCAACGCACCTGTGTAAAAGAGGGAGATCCATAAACTGATGACATATGTCTTTGGCTCAAAGGCTGCTGCGGCACAACAGCGCTTAACAAGTTTATTTGATCAAACCTGTGCATAATAACCTGTGTTCATACCATACTCATGCTTTAGCCAAGCAGTGTCAGCAGACGTGTAAATCTAGTTGTAAACAGTCTCATGGACCTATTGTAGGTTGAATTACCCAATCAAACCAACAGCAAACATTTTTTGTGACTTGTTGCTTTTGTGTGAATAGAGTAATTACCCCTGTTTGTTGTAAACCCTTAATGGGTTCTTAAGTTTCAGCTGTTATTTTCTGATCTCAAGAGAAACCAATTTTTCAATAGGAAGAAGTACCAGAAGAGGGGTGCAGTGGAGGTCTTGTAAATAGATTTCAACCGAACCACATATTGCATGTCTAGGGTTACAGGACGTGTAGGAGGACCTTTTCACAAACGCACTTTGGAGTCACATCAATATTTTGTCATCAGATGTTGTCATCAGTGAGTTGGTGGATGTTGTCCCAGTGTAAACACCAATTTTTGCCAGTGCTGTTATTACAGAGCTGCACTTCAGCCTGAGGACCGGGAGTCCACAGGAGGATCAGACTAAGCAAGTTGCAGCTCTGAAAACGCTTGCTGGGCAGGCAGAGAATGGGTGGAGAGTCTGTCTGTAAAAGGAGACGGGAGACATAGGAGGGGGCAGAAATGTCTGTAAAGCAGGGCCTGAGGACTTTAAAGTCTGTCCTGTCAACAAACAACAGACCTACATCTGATCCTGTCCACAACTTCACTGAAACTAATTACATAATAAAAATTTAGGCCTGTGGGGGTACAAAATGTTTCACAAACAAACACTGATTGAGACCACTGGCTGAGCAGTATATGGTAATGACAGCAGAACAAAAGCATGCTTACTTTAATGAAAGGGCCCCAGCAGGGGTTTATTGAAAGAAGCAGAATAACTGTTACCACACTGGCTCACTGTTCTTAATCATCAATACATTGTAATCAATAGATTTTAATGATAATGCTCTATGGGAAAGATGAAGTACTCCTGTCTGCCTCTGTTCATATGGCTTTTTTTTATGCCCTCTTAACCTTTCTCTTGTTTCTTTTTCTCAGGACAGTTTATGAAAAAAAAAAACAAGGTACAGGCTGGACTTTCACATGACTGTCTTGCAACGTGTTTACACTAAATTGATTTTCTTTCAATAATGCATTTGTCAAAACCAAGCGCTCAGCCTGCATGAAATCGCTTAAAACGTGAAAAAGTACGGTGAGATTTGCGTCTGTTTTTCGCCCCACCACCATGTCAGGCGACTTTGACACATGCAGTCGCTCAAATCAAACAGCCTACTTCATACTTCTTCATACTGTTGCATGAGACGACTGTGTGGTGAGCTGAAACACCTGTTTAAACAGTGCCTTTAACGTTAACTGCCGCCCTCCCCCCCACCGTTCATGGCCTGTTTTGAAACCGGAGTGGTGAGTCACTCCTCTCTCGGTTTAGAAAAACAGATCCGGCCAGGCTGGGGCCCGGCGGGGGGATGGGAGGCCGGCGGTGATGAACACCGGAGGTGGACGCAGCTGGACTCCCACTCCCGAGACCCCACATCCTGACAACGGCCCGCCGTGTTCCCATAGTGACCAAGGCTGATCTGAGAGAGGGGAAGAGGAGGAAAATAAAAAAAAAAACACCGCCAGAATCAATTGACATGCGTCTTTTTCCAGCCAAGTAATCTCGAGTGCAGCCAATTAATTTGTAATGTTCTTAAAAAGAGACCTAACTCAAAAATGGACCGTAAATCTTGTGTGATTACTTTGTTGCCCATGCTCATGTTTTTTCCAGGGGTGAGGGTGGGCCTACATGAAGTGGACTCGGCTACTAATGTGTTTTATCCTTTTATTAAAGGGCTTCATATTGGAGTGAAAACTGATAGGCAACAAAAAACACTCCTGAGAACACAGATCGTTTATTTCTTTGTAGGCCTATACTACACTCAGTGCTAAAAGGTTAAAGCAGCTTACCCAGACTTGACCATTTTGCAAAGAAAATAGGTGCTGGCAGCATCATTAATATATTTTGGCAGCCAACACACTGGCCGTGTCTCACCAAAAATATAGGTACTATAACCTACTACATAAATCTAGGTTATTTCCAGCTCACAAACGAGTTTACCACACTCTACACACTACACTGTAGGCCCATATATTTATATATATATTAGTATTTAATCATGGTCTCCCGCAGCAGAGACTCACCACTCACCAAAACCATACTCTACCCCCCCTCCTTAGTTTCCCGCCAAAACGCCTCAGGGGTCTGCCTCTTCCTGATAGGGCGAATCAATGTGTCCATGACAACCGTTGCCCCGGACAGCGGGAGACGCTCGGGGTGTTGCCGCAACAACAGGAAGCCAAGCGCAATGCGGCAGCGCGTACCACTCTCTGGTCCAACCCAGTAAAGAAAAAAGACTCCCTTTGAAGTGTTTAAAGCCGAAAGCAGCAGCGTGGTAAAAAAAAAAAAAAAAAAGCGAGTTCAACTGATTAAACACGACGCGATGCAGCGTCTTTAAAAATATAATTCGCAGCGTCGACACGCGTGGGGCGCAGAGCTGGCGCCAACGTTGCAGTTCAGACGCTAACCGCTAGATGGCAGCATCGTGTTTGAATAACAAAAAAAAAAGCGAAGTGTGCAAAGAACCAGGAAGGGAATATTAAAATGTAAAATATGTCTAACCTGGTACAGAGGACGCCAAGCTTCACACAGTCTGCGTCGCCGCGTAACATCCACGCGAAGATAAACGCTACACGTCTGGTTCAAGCCTCAAGCGGATCCCTCAACTTTGCTCCTGTCCGGGAAAATCGTGTCGATAAAGTTCGAGTTTGAACCGGGTCCTGCTGCGGAAATGATGGCGGCTGATCAACCTGTGCGCGGAGTTCCTCCTTCACTGTCCGCCAAAGTGGTCGGGTACGTTGACAGCCGATTTAACTTGTTTGTCGCCATGTCTGACAATGTGTGCGACCTCACTGCTGCTCCCGAGCGGCTTCACGACGCTGACACCGTCGTATTCAGACCAGCCGTAGCTTAGCTTATTGCTAACAGAAGCCCACTAAGTTGGTAATAACCTAGTGTCCATATTAAAGCACCCGATGTTGACGCAGCTTAAAACGTGTATGTTTATTCACGGTGCCGTTAAGTGTCATTTTCGCAGTCGAAATGTCTGCAAACTTTACATCTCGCCCGGTGACTTAGCTGTCTTGGCTTTCTAGTGAATACACCTGCTACAGCATCAAGATGTCTGTGTGGTTTCTCTGCAGGTCATTCGCTTATTTGACTGTGAGAGACAGGTTGCCGACCATCCTGACCAAAGTCATAGACACGATCCATCGCAACAAAAACAAGTTCTTTGAAGAATATGGAGAGGTAAGATTTTTTTTATTGATTAGCAGAAGTCAGCTTGCTTGCCCTCAACTACATCCGGCGTCATAAGGTTCATTGGAAATCCTCGTTATTTTCATACAGGTGGGCATCCAGGCGGAGAAGCAAACGATATCTCTGCTGTCTAAAATGAGGAATGAGCTGCAAACGGACAAGCCAGTGCTAGAACTCACGGACGGGCTGCAGGACATAGATTCCTGGAACCAGTACCTGCAGAGACAACAGAGACTGCAGGGGGACCAGGACTCCGTCAGCTGGTTTAAGTCTCCTTGGCTTTATATGGAGTGCTACATGTACCGCAGGATACAGGAGGCCCTCTGGCTCAAGTGAGAAGCGTTTACATCTTTTAGTGGGAAACTTTATTGCTGACCTATTTCCAAAATCATAGGACACGTTTTGTATGTGATATTAGTCATCTTGGACTGCAAAACAGTGGTAATTTAATATCATGTTCTAGTTCTCCTCCAGTCATGATTTTATTTCTGCTTTTATTTCAGTCCTCCCATCAGCGACTATGATGTCTTTAATGAGGGAAAGACTCAGAGCTTTTTTGAGTCTCAGCAGGCTGTGATGGCCTTATGTACATACTTGCAGGGCATCAAGAAGAACATGGAGGAATCCTCTAAGAACCAGCTGTTTGAGCATTTTAACAAACTGCTACAGGTCAGTATCTTCTATACCAGTTCAGCACGTGACATGTTTTTGTTCAGTCTCACCGGTCGCTGGCATTTTTCAATGAAAAAACTCTGACAAATGATTGAAGTCATACAAACTAATCTGTCCAGTCATCCATTTTTTGTATTATTTATCTTAGTCATGGTCATAAGTGAACACAGATTCAGGTTTAACTTTTTTTATTTGCCTCTTCCTAGGTGTCTCTATGGGGAAACAAGTGTGATCTGTCTATCTCCGCTGGCCAAGACAACTCACAGAAGACCAGTGCAATAGATTCCCTTGACAGCCTACAACCCTTCATCTTGGTGAATGACTCCAACATGGTATGGTCAACACTTATGTCTGCTCAGAGGCCAGGAAAACAAGGGAAAACCACTGTAGACAGAGTGGACATTGTTCTAGACAATGCTGGGTTTGAGTTAGTCACCGACTTGGTCTTAGCAGATTTCCTGGTTTCCTCTGGCCTTGTCCATGAGGTCCATTTTCACGGCAAATGCTTCCCGTGGTTTGTCTCTGATGTCACAGCTAACGATTTTCAGTGGACCATCCGGCAGACCATGGCGGCCAATCACAAGTGGATGTCCAAGAGTGGTGTCCAGTGGCAGAGCTACCTGAAGGAGGGTGTTTGGTCCTATCATGACCATCCTTTCTGGACACAGCCCCATGAGTTCTGTGACATGGCAGCCGATGCTCCTGACCTGTATGTGACCCTGCAGGGGGCAGACCTGGTGCTCTTTAAAGGTGATCTCAACTACAGAAAGCTGACGGGGGACAGGGAGTGGGATCACGCAGTGAGCTTCGATACTGCGCTACGAGGTTTTGGGCCTGCGCCACTGTGTAGCCTGAGGACTCTAAAGGCCAACATTCAGGTCGGTCTGCAGCCAGGCCAAGGGGAGAAGCTCACCTCCCAAGACCCAGACTGGATGACCAGCGGCAAGTACGCTGTCATTCAGTTCTACAGCCCAAAGTCGGAACAGTAAGACTGACTGCAGGATCCCCCTGGGAAGATGTGGATTCATAAGAACATTACAGTACAAATACCATAAGCAGGAGTTACCTTTAAGCCATAAAACTGTTACATTACACAAAGTTGTTAAAGGAATAACTTGCCGATTTTCAACCGACTTTGTATCATTACAAAGTGGGTAGTGTATATAAAATAGAAGAATGTTTAACTTTGTCTTTGCATCCAGAGCTCCCCGCTCATTTGCCAGCAAAAGTTTTCATTCAGCAGTCTTTTGCCGGCTCTTTATGCATACAGATTGCATATACAAAATGCAGAAATACAATCTGTAGTTCGAACAACAAAACGCGTCATCTGGCGGACTTCTGCTGGCAAATGAGCTCTGGATGCAATATGGAGGAAAGTTAAACATTGTTCGTTTGCATACACAACCCACATTGTAATTATACAAAGCCAGTTGAAAATCGGCAAAGTATTCCTTTAAATGGTGTCTTTGTTTCGCATCATTAATTAGTACTTCATCATGTTTGATACAGATATGCACAGTCACAGAAATATTTAATAATTATTTTCACAACAAATTTGTACCATGTCATACTTAAAATGTTAGCACTATTAGATCTCAATGTTTCTCCATGATTTGAACACAAATTGTTTATGGTAACAAATGTATCCTCCAAGGTAACAAATCAAGGTTGATTTTTATTGCAAATAGCTTATGTGTTGTGCATTTTATTGCAAATAGCTTATGTGTTGTGCACAATGTATTAAGTCAATGTTTACAGGTTAATGTAGATGATCTTGACAATTATTGAGTAAGGCTTTATTAATCTGAGTCCTAGAGCAGCAATACTTTTGGTTTTGCATGCAGTTGAGGAGAGCGATGATTAACATTATATATAGTTATTTTTATTTTAGTTCAGCTCAGGTTGTTTTACTGTTGCACTCAGTGTCGTTGATATGCATGCATCAAAACATGCAGACAGCCATTTAAATTCATCTAAGGCAGATCATAACATCATTTGATAACTGTTTTTGCTCAGTTTGAAAGATGGTAGACTGTTATTGGGGCAGTTAACAGTAACAATAAGTAATGATGTGTGCTTATTTTGTTTTTTTAGAATCACAACCCAAACTTCTGTATCTTCATAGATAAAAGTGGATGTCTCTGTGCACATTGTTATGTCATCTAAATCCTCATTGTCAGTGTCAGTACCTCAGAAGTGATGTTAACTGGATTCTTCTCAGTGCTGCTGAGGGAAATTATGTCATTTTCATGAATGGATTTGATTTAATAAAGAACTGCAACTGATTGGTCTTTTTCCCCCAACTGTCGTAATTTACAAGCATGAGAAATGGAAGATGTGGGTAATAATGACTTTCTTTGACAGCATTATTTTCTGATCAGTATCTTTATCCAGCGATTGGCATTTTTTATTAGACCGTATTTTATTTACATGCTTGTGCAGCCAAATATTGTGAATCAATTCACCTAAAATTGTGTACACATTCAAAACAATCCATTAGACAGCTTAAATATTCACGAGTAGTGTGACATTTTTCATTGTTATTTTACAACAGTTGTTCCCTGTTGACCTTTCATTTACTAAGGGTCAGGTTGGACTTAGAAAAGCAAAATGGCTGGAAATGCTTCAATATATGCATTACAATTCCACAATGAGCTGGGAAACTGAATGGCATCATTTAGGCTGTTGACATGCTTTGTGAATGTGGTCTGTCATGAAAATGAAGTCAATTACGGCAAGAAACAGCCTATCTTGAGCCATTTAGATGATTTGGCAGTTTCATTTCTCACCCTTCATTTTCCTGTTCTCTAATGTAAGTGTCTTCTTTTTATTCCAGGGGAAATGCAAAAAAAATATATATATATCCTCATCAGGGCTACTTGTTTTCCACTTGACCTGACATGTCCTGGAAATTGGGCTGTTTACTCAAGAAAGATGTTGCACAGAGGAGGGAAAATGAAGTTTCTGTGCCAAATGTTCAGGCTGTCCTGTTATACTTGTGATCATCTTTATGAATTTCTTGCATAATTAACAATGCGCGTTGATTGACAGTATCGTGAAAATGTGTATATTTTAAGTCGAGCTCCAAATTTATTGTTATTTCTATCAGAATTTTTATCAATGGAGCTGAAATTCAGAATTTCAAAATTACTTCTCGTAAATGTGTGCACTAAATAATTATTTTTAAATAAAACTCCTGTTTTATTTTATTTTTTACACCTGCCATGAATGTTTAGAAATAAGCTCTATTCATGGTTTGTGCATTTTACAGGGTGTTTCAGCTCAGAAGGTTGTTTTTTTTTTTACCTTGACGCTAGGTCCCAAAACATGCAAGGACTAAAAGGATATCTAACAATAACAAACCTGGAACTTTTGTGCTGTAAACATGAACACTGATTCTCTAAAATCTTTATTTGCATAAATACTCTGCCCCTTTGATTTGTTTATATATAGTGTTCTATTTTATCTGTGACTTGACTTGATAAAGTAATGATTAACTGGCCCAAATTGTGATTCTATAATATATACCATCCTCCTCCCAAGGAAATGTCACTAGGTAAGTTTGATTTTTATATTGTTTTTGGTCAATTTCTATGTAATGATTAATATAACTTTTTTTTTTCATGCATCATCCGATTAAAATAACCATAAATCCCCTGGTTTGGGATTGATTGTGTAATTATTGGCTGTTGGAATGAGATTTGACCTCCTGCTTGTTTGCTGTGTTATGGTGACCTGGCACTTAAACACACCGTGGTTATCGATTTGTCTGCATCTTTAACTTGTTTATCCTTTTCTTTAACCTTTCCACTGTTCCCATTGTGTGCAATGAGTCTAGCTGGACGTCAGAGAGTCAGAGAGATGAGAGAAGCAAGCAGAGAGGCAAAGAGAAGCCTCAATGAGGACGATGCATGTGTAAGAGGTGACTAGTGTATCCTGGTAGATTTAGACTTTTCCTTCAGCCCCTGTTGTTTAAAACCATTGTCCTAATGTTTCTCATTTCCACAGTGATTGGATTTCCTGTATAGTCTCAGGTGTATTCAATAAACTGGCTACAAATAGGCCGGTCATACGTCATGCTGGTAGGGTTCTGAAGATCACCTAAATGAAACCGCATAGTGTTAGTTTACAGTTGTTTTTTCCTCTGGATATCAGCCGCAGCCAATACAAACGCTTCAGTGTAAGAAAAAGGTGAAGTGTGAAGAGGACATTTCTTTGAAAGACAGGACAGGGAAGTTATTTGGCAATCACTGTTTGTCCGTCCATCCTCCTCTTTCTCTATCCGACCAGCCTTCCCTTCCTCCTACACATTAGCAGAGATGTATGAGAGGAATTGAGGGAAAGGCTCTGGTGACCAAGAAACCTTTAAGGAGGTTGGGAGGAGTCTTTTTGGATTGTGTTTTTTGTTTTTTTGAATATTTTTTTTTAAGCTTGGTGGGTGGAAGCTCAAAGCAGATAGGGCAAGGGGACTGGAAGAATTATTGACCCTCCGAGTTGCCTGACAGGCTTTATTGGACAAAAAAAAAGGCAAGAGAGACAGAGGGAGAGTGAGGAAAGAGTAAAGAGAGGGAGAGCAGCACTCGTCTCCACTCCCCCCTCCTAGCAAATGGGAGAGCAAGTCTAAATCATGTTGCATATCAGTGCTGTTGTGCTGTGATGTTGCTCAGGCAGAGCCCGGCGCAGAGCAGGCAGCCTTGCGGACCAGTAATCAGACCCAGGATCAGCGCAGCCTTCTCAGAACTGGAGACCCTCTCTCCACATCGGCCCTCGCCTCCCCTGCGTGTCCCCCTCAGTGACATGTACCCCGAAGAGAGCCGGGGGCCTGGAGGGGTAGCCACTGTGGACTTCCTTGAGGGGACTTTTGACTATGCCGCCCCCACCCCTGCCCCGACTCCTCTTTACAGCCACTCCACCCCTGGCTACTTCTCTGCTCCTTTGGATGCCCATGGACCACACTCAGATGGCAGCCTTCAGTCTCTGGGCAGCGGGCCCACAAGTCCTCTTGTGTTTGTGCCCTCCAGCCCCCGACTCAGCCCCTTTATGCACCCACCCAGCCACCACTATCTGGAAACCACTTCAACGCCCGTCTACAGGTGAGGCAATACAGTTTGTCTTCATCCCCGGATCACCAGAGTGGAGAAAAGTGTCTGTCGTGTGTTTGGGGGAAAAAAAAGTTAGTTTTTGTAAGACTCTGCATCAACAGGTATGAATCACTGCTTTCATGTGTGAAGTTGGTGAATTTCTGTCTGTTACTTCTATTTTAAGTAACGTATCTCAGGGTTGTTAAAGTTATTTGTGAGAGATGCCTCCTCCAGTGCTTGAATCTGATTGTTTCATCAGGTTTGTTTGTGCTCTGGTGATTATTTAACTGATAGAAACAGTGCAATCACAACATCAATAGACCCGACAGATGTGCTTCTCCAGTATGGTTCTTATTCCCACTCCATCAGGAATTGTATTAAAGAATCATATCCAAGTAGAAATAAACTCTACTTTATTTTGATCATGATAATTAATTTATCTATTTCTTAATTTTCTCTACTGACTTGGTGATTCCTATTGAGGGCTTGTAGGCAAAATATTACCACATAACTACATTTAATATATTTTACTTATGTAATATAGCACTGGCATTCTGTTCAGTCCTAACACTGCAGTTACAAACAAAACATAATTATATAACCGCATTGTTTTTTTAATCTTTTGCTTTATACAAAACATTGCCATTATCTCTATAGAAAGGATCAAGCTTTGCCCTGGTTTTTAATACCAGAGATTAAGGACTTTGTCAAGGACCTTGAGAAAGGAACAATACGTAAGAACAACAGAAGTGCACGAACAGATTGTTTCCTGGCTCAGGTGGAAAGTAGTACTCTGTTTTCAGTGCTTTTCCGGTAGTCAGTGTGATAAATGTTAGAAGTGATCTTTAACTAAGTTAATACCAGCTCTGACAATTTATGATAAAATACATTTAAGAGAGCAATTTCTGACAAAACGTCCACCTTTATTTTATGGAAATAAAAGCTTTGGTTTTATATTACTTAATCTGCATCGCAAATTATTGTAATTTATTGTTTATGAAAACACTTAAGCATAAAGTGAACATGTGAGATAATTTAACTGATCTGACATCCTGTGGCAGATCCAGTGTCCCATCCAGTCATCAGCCGGTTTCCAGAGAGGACCAGTGTGGCACCAGTGATGAGTCATACGGTGTGGGGGAGTTAGGGGCTGGACCCGGGGCCAGGGGCTTTGAAATGGCCAAAGAGATGCGGTTCTGTGCCGTTTGCAGTGACTATGCCTCTGGGTACCACTACGGGGTGTGGTCCTGTGAGGGCTGCAAGGCCTTCTTTAAGAGGAGCATCCAGGGTAGGTAATCCGTCTGCTTCATCCATTTGTGACCGATGGGTGTAATTCTGAAACCTGTTTGTGAAAATCTTGTCTTAATTTGTCTGAGTTTAGTGTTCAAATTTCTTCTTAAATTCCAGTTAATTAGACAAAGAAATACCAAAACTTAAATTGTTTTTTACTGTATCTGTAAAAAAATGTAAAAATAGGAGTCATGTGAAAAAACACAATTAACAGTACTATAGCCGACTTTGTAAATACAGAGAGAAATGGAGCATTGTGCACCATAAAAATGAGTTTTGCTGTCAGTCAACAAAAGAAAATGTGTGGTGTTTTAATTTGGCACTTCTGGGAATCTAAAAAACATCCACAACAGAGAAAATTATAGTTTGGATGTTACAGCATGTGAGGGTGACTTCGTGCCAGCTGTTTAGTAGGCACAAGGAATCAAAGTGAACGGCCTGTAACCACAGAGAAATTAGCAGTCAAACTGGAGGGAAAAAGGGAAAAAACATAAATTGTGATATTGTGAAACTGACAGATTTTCTAATCAAGGAAGTAGAATTTAAATTTTAACAAGTTTGTTTTTACTGTGTTACTATGTTCACTCACAAGTTTGAACCATTCTTCCTTTGAATCTCTGTCTTTCATAAGACATGGCGTACAACCTCCATGTACCGCTGCCTCTGCGTGCAGATAAAAGCTTCATCTGTGGTCGGCGGCTTAGTCATGTTTGCGATATGATGCTTTGGTGTATTGATAAGTCTTGCAATGGCAGACTGTTCATAAAGAAAACCAATAGTCTCCATGGCAATGACAAAGCCAAGATGCCACGTTTTAATTTTCTCCATCTCAGATTCATTTAAAATGGGAATAGCGTGTTCCTGTCTACTAAAAAGCCTAAATCTGAACTGAACCCTGGAGTGGGGGGCTTGAAGTAATAGATTTTCTTCCATTTCAGGTCACAATGACTACATGTGCCCAGCAACCAATCAGTGTACTATTGACAGAAATCGGCGGAAGAGCTGCCAGGCTTGCCGTCTTAGGAAGTGTTACGAAGTGGGCATGATGAAAGGAGGTGGGTAGAAACACCAGCAGACTTTCCATCTTTCCCAAGACTGATCATTTATTTGTTTTTTATTTGTGATATTTTATATAATGTTCTTTTTGGAAATATGCTATCTATTAGTAAATCCAGTTGCATTATTAATGGTTATCCTATTGTTTTTATTTACCTTTTTTGGTCTTCTATGATTTCTTTTTTCTTTTTGTGCAATTTAGATTTTCTGTATATTGTTTTAAGGTCAGCAAAATTAGTTAATTTGATTGCCCTTTTCTGAACAAATTTCAAAAACTAATTGCCATCTATCAGTCATGGCCTGATCTGAGAGGATTGGCACATAAACGTGTGCTGGTGGATGCAGATAAGCTTGAGATCTAACTTTAACATGACCTTGAAGTGATTTCCTCTCAAGGAGTACAACTACTGATTAACACACACCCACATTTTTTTTTTTGTTTTCATACTTCTTGAATCACACAGGCATCCATATAATCTACACTGCAGGACTTGATGGTGAGAACAGGATATGAAGTTATGTGTGCGTTAGGAAAACGCCTGATGGCTTTGTGTGTGACTGTGTGCACGCATGTCTGTGGCTTTCTGCTGTGTATCTCCACGTCATTTTGTATGAAATCCCTCCTGTGTGCTTAAGGTGTACGGAAGGACCGTGGCCGTGTTTTGCGCCGTGACAAGCGACGGACTAGCACCAGCGACAGAGACAAGGCCTCGAAGGACCTGGAGCATAGAACAGTGCCCCCTCAGGACAGGAGGAAACACAGCAGCAGCAGTGCTGGTGCTGGTGGTGGTGGTGGTGGAGGAAAATCATCAGTGATTGGCATGCCTCCTGACCAGGTGCTTATTCATGTGGAGACCGTGACATTTGTTTAGGAAATACCTTGTTCTGGTGCCAACTGTAAAAATATGAGGGATCATCCTCGGGCAACGATGCATATTCAAACCACGTTTCATGGGAATCTGGCTAGTGGATTTTGAAATATGTTTGTAGTCACTTTAAATCAGTTTGAAGCACGGCATCTTATATTTTTCTGGTGAAATGGACTGACAGCGTGACTGTGTATCTGCTGGTTCCCCAGGTGCTCCTCCTGCTCCAGGGTGCCGAGCCCCCGAATCTGTGCTCCCGTCAGAAGCTGAACCGACCCTACACCGAGGTCACCATGATGACCCTGCTCACCAGCATGGCCGATAAGGAGCTGGTCCACATGATCGCCTGGGCCAAGAAGCTTCCAGGTACTGATCAGGGTGGCACGGTAGCCGGGTGACAATTACTTTACCTGATGTTGAGATTTGGCTTTCACATTCATTTTCACTTTCTGGCCCAAACTACTACTAACTGGAAACTTTCACTGGAGTGTGCCAGGAGTCAGGCGATGTTCATGGGCCATTAACTTCAAACATGTCCTGCCTGTAATGTGTTCTGTAGGGAATTATTACAGTATGTACACCTTTAATCGCTGTCCAAAATGTACCAACTATCAATTCCACACCACACTTTTTTACTAATATGTAAGCAAATAACTTGTTAAACGTGATGTCTAAAGACTGTGTGTGTCAGTTTGGGTTAAGGGGAAGAAACAATTTAATACAACTGCCCTAAAACTGTATGTTACATAACATAGTGGATAATACAATTACATATGATCATCAAGTTGAATAATAAGCTCTAAAATTTTTTTTTAATTGTTTTATTTGGGGCGTCAAGCATGTTGTAATTTTGTGTTGACAGCTGTATTTTTTGGCTTAAGACTTTGGCCAGAGTAGCAGAAACTCTGCTGTAGATTGTGAATAGACTGAAACTGTGACTCATTCGCTTTCATGTATGTGTGATATTTTCTCAGGGCTGTTAGACCAAAAAAAAAAAGAGTAAATTTATCAATAAAACAGTGTATTTTTATTAAACACACTCAATGTTACATTGAATTCGGGAAAAAACATTCATAATATATATTTTATATTTTATTTAAACACATAAATAAAGTACTTTGTCCCAATACATCAAGCACTCCCACCCTCTAGATACACTGGCATCTACTGGCATCTAAAATAAAAACAAAATTATGAAAACATGAAAATTAACAAAAAGTTAATAAAAGTCTTCCCTTCACAACTTGTCAGGAAAGCTATTAAGATTATAAAAGTATTGGATCATAGGATTCCAAATGAAATAAAAGCCCCTGAGTGCAAACTTTATTTTCTCAAGGTTCATTAACATCATCTAGTCATGGATGGATATTCAAAAATACTTGACCTATGAGTACATAGGTGAGGGCAGGTGCAAAACATGTGAGTCCGGTCTGCTGGAGCACCATGACATCTATTGCATTTCTAGTCCAAATTAGGACATATTTTCAAAAGCTTGGAAACAGTGTGTTTCTTTAACATTCAGATGTACAGATGTACTGTGTGGCAGAGGCTGTGGCCCTTGATTGTTCTTCTTTTAGGTAACAGCAAGGTGATGGGAGACCTTTATAATGGAAGCACACATACACACACACACACACAAATGCAGAGCCATTACGGTGATGGTTATCACAGTAATCACCTTTGAGAGGATTGTTTGGCCAATCTGCTGGCACCCCACAGAGCTTAAATGCGGTATAGGACAGATCACCCTTTTGCATGCACACGTGCAAACACACACACACACACACACACACACGACAAGCACTCTTAGTGAGTAAGTATCATGATTTTTAGGTATTACAACCTTATGCGTCACTAAAAGCCCAAAGGCGCACAGTTTTAATTGCAAAGGGTCCCAAACAGTAGAGAGGTGGACAATGGGAATGAATTGTCTGTAATTACCTATGAATTGAGACAGCTGAGTGCCAGCAATAAGGCTTCTCATGAGAACAGAGAGATTGCAAAGGTTTCATTTAGGTAGCCATTCTGTGCCAGAAAACAAGGGCATGCTTACTTTTTTTGTTTTTGTGAGTGGGATTGAAGGTGCACAGGAAACATTTAACCCTGGGAGTGTTAATATCCCACCCCATACTGCACCCACCGCTCTGAACAATAAGCAACACTTATTGACATCAGAGTTATTTCTGTGTTTTGAATTTGGTCTAAAACACATATTGTCCAGTGTTTATGGATAACTGTTTTTAGTGACATTTATTTGGAGGCGGCTGGAGAGCTGATATGGCCTCCGGAGGCTGTCAAAACCATGAAAGTGTTAAATCTACTCTAATCAACTGGGTGTGGATCACCTTGGTCCTTTCACAAAAATGCTTGTTAATGTGCACTGTGTGTGTGTGTGCTTTTTTCTAGGTTTCCTGCAGCTGTCCCTCCATGATCAGGTGCAGCTGCTGGAGAGCTCATGGCTGGAGGTGCTGATGATTGGGCTCATCTGGAGGTCCATTCACTGCCCTGGAAAACTCATCTTCGCACAGGACCTCATACTGGACAGGTAGCGAGGAATACTTTTTTCACCTGTCACTTTCTTGTGACATGCACCTTTTCTATACTTTCTCATCTCTCGGCCCCTTGCTTTTCCTCCCTATTTCTCTCTCTTTCTCTCACTCTCACACAGATCTTAAGAGTGATAGATCAGCGTTGTAGATTTTCCATTTCACACCTTGTCAGCCATTATGCCATCCCAACACGCCCGTCATGGAGTGAAAGACTAATTACATGCTCCCCACTGAGAGGAGAGCAGCCTCTCTCTAACCTGAAATACCCCCTCATCATTACAGTGCTTAGCTGGCAACCAGGAGAGAGATTTAATCAAAGCCTCAATGCAAGGAATGATAGGGAAAGAAGAAGCACTGAGGGGAGAGGACGGGGAAGAAGGCGGAGGAGAGAGAGCCAAATGACGAACAGAGAAGACGAGAAAATAGAGATGCAAGGAGACATTGCTGTTTTTTTTTTGCTTTGCAGGCACAGCCTGTTCCCTCCACTTCCCCCCGTGTTCAAAGTAAACAAGCTCGCCAAACCACAGTACCTACCTCTGAGAGAAAAAAAGAGAGGGAGGTGGAGACAGAGACAGAGACAGAGAGAGGAATGAGGGAGACATGCAGACAGACAGATGAAGCTTTTACCCTCGGATGTGCCTGATGGTCCCATTTGATTTAAAAGTGTATTATAGAGTATTATCTCTAAAACCTGGTCTCCGTATGAGTGTCCTTGCCAATTGGACATGATGACTAAAATGCTCTGGGTCAGGGTTGACAAATTCCCTTGGCTATGTACTGTCCAAGTTTATCTTGCACTCCAACCACTGGATATTATCCATCTTTCCATCACTTTTCAACTGTGCCGACAAATAGAGCGTGCAGCGATTCGGTCCATTTTTTGTTTACCTGGCAGCTCTTTGGATATTTTCTTGGTCGCAGATGAAGTCAGGTTCTTTTTCCCCAGACGGTGCGCTGCAGCTCAGAACTTGGATTCTGTTTTTGTCAAATGCACTCTAACTTTTATGTTGTAAAAAAAAAAAGTAAACATTTATTCATGTGTGCCGTACAGAGAAAAAACACAAGAAAAGAGAAATCAAACTCTAAAATCTAAACCAAATTCACCGTGTTTTCTTTCGTTCTGTTCTCCAGGAACGAAGGAGACTGTGTGGAAGGCATGGCTGAGATCTTTGACATGCTGCTGGCCACCACCTCCCGCTTCCGCATGCTCAAGCTTAAACCTGAGGAATTTGTCTGCCTCAAAGCTATCATTTTGCTCAACTCTGGTGAGGCAATGTGTGTGTGTGTGTGTGTGTGTGTGCGTGCGCGTGTGTCTCAACAGTTTTGGTCACCGTCTTGTGAAACATTTTTAGAGAAACTGAGAGTAAACTGAAACGCAGGCAGTGGACAGCAGAGACGCTTCTCTAATAAAAACATAATCCTTCTGTCCCAGAGAGTAAATATTGAACAGTGTCAAACTACACCCACAGAGGTGTAGCTCTGAACACCGCTCAGACACATTAGGCGAACAGAGTGTTCTGGAAAGGCTTGTACCATCAATATGCCTGATAACTGTTCCCATGACAACACGAGACATCACAGAGGGCTGTGTTTGTCCCAGAGGTTGAGATATTCTATATGGGAAACTGAGGAGACTGAAATACCAGCAGGATGACTGGCACAGCTGCTAGAGCCGAATTAACTTTTGATTGCTGTGTGGGCAATGCTTCATCTGCACTTGAGGCTCTGCTCTTATACACATGAGTGAATTAGATTTTTTTTTTTATCAAGTAAAAGTTGTTTTTTTGTTTTTAACTTGAACCTGTTGCATTTGAGTGAGTTTCAGCTACACGGAGTGTGTTACACCTACTGAAGTCTCTGTGCAAGAAAAGAAAAGCCCATTATGTTTTTCCTCTGCCAGGTGCCTTCTCTTTCTGCACCGGAACAATGGAGCCCATCCACGACAGCGTGGCAGTGCAGAACATGCTGGACACCATCACAGATGCTCTCATACATCACATCAGCCAATCAGGATGTCCGGCTCAGCAGCAGTCGAGACGTCAGGCCCAGCTGCTCCTTCTGCTCTCCCACATCAGGCACACGAGGTGAAATTTTTACTATTTTGTGCTCTCCTTTGCTTTTACCATATTAAAAGTCTTTTGATTCCAACATGTTCTGCCGATAGTCGTGCTACAGTAATCCACAGTGAACATTCGAGGTGGTTCGAGCTTAAATAATAAATGCTTTAAAAAGGTTTGGGCTCTCTTTACATAATTGATTGTATAAACCACAAGGATACAATTGATCTAGTGAAAAGTGTAACCAGCGCTTAAAGGATAAAGCCTTAAAGAATAAAAAACAACAATAAATTGACTAACAAGTATTGTCTGTGTAGCCAAAGCCTGTATAGATTATCCATGTGTGCCGTAAATTGTTGTCAAAAACACATCAATGAGCCACACTGTTACACTGGGTGACATTTGTCTTTCTGAGCACTATAATTGTGTTCAGTCAATTCCACATACATCATCCTGATCTTTAAAAAAAAAGAAGGAAATATATTTGTGACCCATCTCCATCTTTAGTTGGTTCTGGGGCTGAGTGTAGCTGAACAGAATACAAGACATTGCTCAAGAACAATAGAAGTCAAAAGTTTTCCAGATATGAAATTGTAAAATTGTGCAGAGCCTTCAGGGACGTGGAAAGCAGTCTGACTCATGAGCCGATGCTTCCTCTTCTCCCTTTTGTTTATGCCCTGCAGCAACAAAGGCATGGAGCATCTCTACAGCATGAAGTGCAAGAACAAAGTGCCTCTGTACGACCTGCTGCTGGAGATGCTGGACGCTCACCGCGTCCACCGCCCAGACAGACCAGCTGACTCCTGGTCCCAGGAAGACCGAGAGCCTCCCCCCACCACCACCAACAACAACAACAGCTGCGGCGGCAGCGGCTCCTCTTTAGCCAGTTCCAGCTCAGGCCCCCGAGTCAGCCACGAGAGCCCGAGCAGAGGCCCCACATGTCCAGGTGTCCTGCAGTACGGAGGGTCCCGCTCTGAATGCACACACATCCTATGAGACAGAGCACAGCAAGCAACATCTGAAGGTCAAAAGTCATTTCATGGGTGATGTGCGCGGCACATCATCCCAAGGTTGTATTTGAATTCATTTCATGAGATAATTATTTATAAATTAAGTGATTTTATAGTTAGTAGCTGTTTAGGGAGACATTTTTCTTTTGCACTACTCCAATTCACCACAATATGAGCTTTAATGCAGTTCATTCTCTATGCTGCCTTTCTTAATATCTGTGATTTTGAGTCCGTCTCTAACAGCTTTACAGTACATCTTATAATTTCCAAAATGGCAGGTGTCATGTAGTGGCACTCTGTTAGCTACGGTGATTGCAAACGACGAGCAGCTAATTTTTATTTTTATTTGCCAAAGTGCACTTCCTCTTGGGTTTAAGGGGCTATTGGGCATTATTTTTTCATTTACATATTGAGGATGATTACACACTAAACTATGAAAAACTGGTTAAAACTTTTAAAATTGATGTGGAATTTATTTTGTGTTTGAATTTCAACATTGTTAAGGACTGAATGTCAGGTATCGTGCCTTATGTGCACACACAATTTTAAACTTTAGGAAAAAAATGATTTCAATGATGAAATTATGACATTAACTGTGGCTGAGGATGTTTTGAGCTTATTGTACAATCACATCCCAGAACACTGATTACATAAAGAAGGAAGACAGCTTTATTGTTGGGGTAACTTCACCCTATCAACAGCTTATTGTGTATTAGGTAGGTTCTTTATGCTTACTTGCAAGTTTTCTTTTCTGAATTTGTCATGTCTTAAATAGGTGTGGAAGTTTATGTGTAAGTGTATAAGTGTGTGTGTGTGTGTGTGTGTGTGTGAGAGAGAGAGAAATCTGAGGTAATGAGTGGCTCCTGGATTTGATGCATAGATTTTTGTCTTGATGCAGTTGTTTAACATTTCAACCACGTCAAAGCCACAACCGGTTACATTAATTTCCACTAATTCAGTGATTACATGTTTGGCTGGATTTACACATCTCCACAAACCTATTTATCATAATGTCTGTGCACATATGCGATTGTTTTTATTTTAAAACAAAATAGACTAAATTTGATCCTATTGGTGAGAAGATATTTCATATGGACATCAGTTGTTTTCTTTATTAGCTCTTATACACTTCTAAGTACTAATGTAAACATGTTGTTTAAATGTTGGCCTCAGAGCCCAAAGTGACATATTCAATCAGCTTTTTCAATCCAACCAAGAATCTAAATCCCAAATATATTCAATTTACTATCACAAAAAGTCCATTAACCGGCAGATCCATAAACGCTGGGCTTTGCACAAATTATTCGTTCAACTTGGGCGCACATCTCTTCACATCAACGTGGGGTGTCCCGGGCTAATTTGCGTCTAATCCCATATCTTCATTGACTTTATATGCAATCGCTCTGCTTCTTATAGTCTGAACACACAGTCACAATGAAGAAGCTGCAACCAGGGAATATTTGTTGTGGATTATTTGCCTGTCGGATCAATCGATTCATTGATTAATTGTTTCAGCTCTACTTTAAGTACTCAAAAAATGTGACCCAGCTGTTGCAAAAAAAAAGGAATCTCTTCATCTTTGGGGACATGTTTCATATTTACATTCTTGAAAAAAATAATCATAAAATAAGTATATAAAAGACATTTGTCCACATCCCATAGGTCTATATTTACAATTGAACTCAGGTCATGATCACTGAACCATTAAATTTAATCAAATTGGAATAACCTTGATGGACACATGCGGTGTTAGTGATACAGTGCTTGCAGCGAGCTATGACACCAGCTTTAAATATACTGAGAAAACAGTTGACTGGCGTGTAGAGAATGTAGAAAATTAAAATGTATGTTGCCACGATAGAAACGATAAACATAGAGATGCACTTACACTACTCTTAAATGGTCAAATCTGATGTCTGTGCCACTTAGAAACGAGTATGGAAAGATCCTCCACACAGGATCAGAAAACTGGATTTGGCACCTTGAGCTGTCAACTGTAAGTCCAGTCAAACCTGACCTGACTGTCATTTGTTTACTGTGCATAAAAATAAAAGCATTAATTGGGAAAGTATTGTCCATCACCGTGTTTCTCCTACTTTTGTATCCCAAAGTCAAGTCCAAGAATACACAGAAGTAAATATTTAATGTTTTATTATTTGCAAAGAGTATTCTTCATGAAGTTGGCATTAGCAAACTGTACATACATAAATAACCATTTTCATATTTCATCATTTTTTACAGATTCTGTTTTAACAACGCAGTGATTCTGATGTCTCATCACCGCAGAATAATTAACGCAGTTATTACAAAGCACACTATTTCATGTCACAGCCGTCTACTAAAACACTACCAGTGATTGTTTGGCTCTCTTAAAAGCAGGGGACTTTTAAGTGCATGCTCAAACAGAAATATAAAAAAATAACTGCCTGTGTTCAAAGGCTTTTCAACAATAATATACAAATCAGTTGAAGAAAAAACTCATATCTTTTTTTCATATTTGCCCCAGTTGATTAAATACTGAAATTAAAAACAGGAATACAAGCCTTGGCTTTAGGGAAAGACGTCGGCCATCATGGCTGGACGGCTTCAGTGCAGTACCTTCGACGGTGCTCATGTCAGTGCTATAGGTTCAGAATTTAGCTTTAACATCATATGAAGACTTCATTTGCAAATTCAAGCAGGTTCCTCTGAAATGTGTCAAGCAAAACACATCAAGTTACGTCTCATCCTTCAGAAAGTTCTCCTGTCGAGCTCATTTCTGTGCTGTTTCAGTCCTTGTCTTAGTAGTTCTTCAAATGTGTCTTCTGGAAACAAACTTCACATCTGTGATGATTGGTACTCAAACTGCAAGTCTATTGCACAATTTTCAGGTACAATATCCCATGGTGCTTGAGCTTCATCAATACTAACAATCTATTAACTGATTGAACACTAAATAAATAGTAGCAGCACTGGATATCATGGACAAAAAGCACAGTCGACTTTGGCTCCCAACATACAGTATATAAATAGTGCTTTGTTTTCATTGATTTCATAGGTCTCTTCAGAAACCTTAAAAAATAATATACACATTTAAGTTAAAACAACAAGAAATATTTGGACTGGGAGAGAGGGGTCTCCAGATGAAGGTCCATTAATTCTGGAGAGTGGGTTTAAAGGGTTGATGTGATTTCAGGAGAGTGGGTGTGCAATGTTAGTGAAAGAAGTCTTCATATCACCTCTGAATCCCTTCATCATGCTGCAGGGGAAGAGTTTGTTGCTTTAGGGCACTGGGTGAAGAGGAAACATTCACAGGAGTCAGTGGAGTCCTTGGCAAAGCGGTAGGTAGATATTCAGCTGCTTCTCATATGGGCGGAGGTCCGTTGGTGTAGCGCAGCATGGGATGGAAGGAGCGGGCGAAGTTGTTGGCGTGGTGGCAGCTGTAATCCTCCTCGGTCATGGGCACCAAGCAGGCCAGGCCGATGAGGAGCAAAAGGAGCAGATGGACGGGGAGCGCAGCCCTCAGGACCCGCAGCAGGAAGGACTGGCCCTTTGAGGAGGAGGAGGAGGAGGAGGAGGGGGAGGAGGTCGACGAGGAGACGCCGTCCGGAAGGTCAGAACGGGAGGAAACGCAGCCAGCGGCGCCTGGTGATACGCTCCGGCTGCAGGAACACACAGACACAAGTTAATCACAGCGGAGAACAGACCTGAGTTCAGTAGTATTTGCAAATCTCTGCTGCGTTTCTTTTTTTTTTTTTGTTAAAATTGTGCTCGTTTATATCGTGAAAAATGCTCCAACCTCATGGGCTTAAATCAGAAAGGCATGATGATCGAGCCAAGACTTTGTTTAAGTTGGAAACATTTTGGTTCATTTCAGGTCACAGTTTTCCTTTTGGTTTGCTGACCATAGTACCAGAAAGTCACCACAATCAATGGAAAGCAAGACAAATTCATCAGTTTTTTCTGATTGAGCTGCAAAATGTACAATTTCCTAAAGCTGAAATATTTAATCTATTGAGGAGTCAATCGACAGAAAATTAACAGTCAATTACTTTTTTAGCAAAATCTCCAATCATTCTCAGATGTTAAGAATGGCTGCGTTTTGTGTTTTATATCATTGTAAATAAAACATCTTTAGGTTTTGAACTGTTGGTTGGACAAAACAAGACATTTGAAATCATCTCTCTGAGCTTTGAGAATTGCTGTGGGCATTTTTCACCATTTTCAATCATTTGAGAAAATAATTGTCGGATTAATCGATAAGGATTATGTCATGAAATGACATTTTAAGTAGTTTAAAACAAACATGTTTGCAAATACTATTTTACCCAAGTCTGGCAAAAGAATGAATACTCAAACACTTGAGTGGAAGGAAAGCAAAAATACAAAAATGCAGCAAATAGACCCAGATCCAACAGGTGGAGATCAAGAGAGTCACACAGTTGAACACAGAGACACACGTACAGTAGACCTGCATACACACAAAATACAGGCACAAACACACTTAAAAAAAAGGAGGGCCACAAGCATTCGTAGATAACTGGCTGTTTCTCACTGGGGGGAACGCTCTGGCTTTAGAGCCGAGTGTGTGAGAGTTCAATGTCACGTCTCATTCCTAACAGATGCAGGAGAAATGCCAAATGCCTCTCTGGAGAGTTCCAGTGTCAGAGCCAAGACTCAAGGGGAGGAACAACATGTTCTTACTGAGACTCATCCTCACAGAGGCTGAAGGAGGGTCAGACATGCTGACACCCCTGCAGCCGCTCACTCTGCAGCCAATTTCATTAAGTCCTCCTCGATGCTACAATTACGGCTGCTGTGAGCACGCATGAGCACCATCGAGTGTGTGTTTATATGTGTGGCTCATGTTTTGAGACCAGGCAACCCCTCCTGCTTTGCTTGAGTTCATTTTCAACAGCCCATTAGTATGTAATAGAGAGTCCCTGCTCCTCATATAAAAGGTGGAAACAAACACATTATTCCTGCTACAACAAGGCAAGACTAGTTTAGGCTGAGTCTTCACCAGGCCTGTGTGTTGTTGTTGCCATTTATTGAAAATCATAGAGAGTTAAACCAGAAATGACAGAGTAAGAGGTGGGTGAGTTAAGAGGTCTGGAAAGGAAACACAGGAAAGAAAGTGGGAGTTAAGGAAGAAGGAAAAACCGCAGGAGTTATTATTGCATCATATCCTGCTATCAACTATGAGGAGAATGAAACAGGAAGGAAACATGAGAAAGAAAAACAGCTAAAGGAACGAGGACTGAGGGGGGTCGCTGGAATTCAGATAATGCCATCTAGTGGGCGAGGAGAGTGCTACAGTCACTCTGAGAGAGGAGAAGCAAAAAGTATGACAAGGCAATATTTCATGATGCCATTCAAAAAGCAGCAGGCGAAGAGAAGCAGTGAAATAAAACATTTAAAGGAGAAAGGGAGCGGCCTGATGTAGGCGATTCCCCACTCGTTTAAGAGCTGGTAACATGGTCTCTAGAATAAGGGATGATCATGGAACGCAGTGTTAAAGCCTTTAAACCAATCAATTTAAGAGGCTAAAAATCTAAATTATCTAATAATCCCATATTTTATTACAATGAGTAAAACATGGCTGATTGTGATTAATTGATTTTATCATGGTTGTATTAATAATAATCAAGTTTTATAATCAGGCGTAGCTTTGGTTCCATCATCATCCCGTGTTTCTAGAGTCCAGGAGAGAGGTACCTGTGGCGCGAGCCGCTCTCAGGGTGTCCTGGGTGGGCCTGACTACTTTTGCCTCGGGGCTGTATCACGCAATGAGCAGGGAGGGGTAAAAGAAAGAAAAGAATGTTTCAGTCAAGGGCAAATAAAGACAAAGCCTCAGATGAGAGAAAAAACAAACATAAAGAGCCATAACATCGCTCCACAAGGAATCATCAACAACCAAAGAGCAGCAACATAATCAATGACGGTGATTGACTTTCAGAACCAAGAAATCTGGCTTCTCAAGACCAAATCCTGAAAAGTCAAGTTAAAAGAAACTGTCAAAATAAGATATGTTTAACTGTTATTTATATAGTCAAAAAAAGGAAAAAAGATTTAATTTCTTTTTTAACAAAATGAATATGAACTAAACAATTACAGAATGGTTTTAACCTCTGAAACGAAAAGCCAGGTTTTCTTGTACATTTTTGGCAGATCAACATGGTGTGGGCAACATAAAACATCTCAAAAAGGGAGGGGTGGGGGGCAGCAACAAATCTTGTCATGTACATGTTAGCAGAGCAATTGAAATAGGGAAAACATTTATATTAACAATAAAAATAAAGGGGTGGGAGAGTGGGAATATCTATGAGATGTCTACTCGGGAACAAGAAGGTAGGTTGGCTGTGACGTTAGTTTGCTGTCTCTTATTGAGCACAGGGGCTAGCCCCCCCTACTGGACATCATGCTAGGGAAAACATTACCAATCGTTTGCGGTTTTGGACGGTCACTTCTGGCACAGGACCAGCTGATCCACAGATTTCTGACTTGCCAACAGGCAACAGTAAGCAATCCTGAAAAATAAATCAAAACGACAGTCAGTATAATATTTAGATAGAAATAAAACTGCTACTAAACGAGAGGAAGGTTTTGTTATTTCAACATAAAGCG
The DNA here is from genome assembly GCA_031216445.1 of Lateolabrax maculatus. NCBI lineage: Eukaryota > Metazoa > Chordata > Actinopteri > Acropomatiformes > Lateolabracidae > Lateolabrax > Lateolabrax maculatus. The sequence continues at coordinate 9,696,876 of CM062212.1, read as the reverse complement.
ACCCCTACTTCCTCCACTCTATATTCAGCCTTTTTCTGACCTGCCGTGCGTCCGTGGCCTCCAGTCGCCTCTCCAGCCCCTCCAGGTCTGAGCTGACCTCCCTCAGGAGCAGCCTCAGCCTGTTCAAGATCACGTGCACCTTCTCCTGGGCCTCCAGACACTCGCTGCCCTGAACCTGAATCTGCTCCGAGGCCTGCGACTGCAGCAGCAGAGTCTGAGGTTTAGTGTTGACCAGCAGCTGAGCTGACAGCTCCTGAAGAGACGACACCTTCTGCTGTGAGTCCAGCAGCTCACGCTTGATTTGCTGCGGGAAAATATCGGAGACGGAGGAGTCAGCAGTGAGTTCAACATCTTTGTATTTAAACTGTGGAATATTTGTCTCTTTATCTCTTTGTGGTATTTTTAAGAGAAAATAATCAACTATGTTTTTAAATCTGACTTTTAATTTGGGGTAATCAGACCTCCTCGGCTTTGATGTTTTTATTCTTTGTTATTTCTATATTTTATTTTTATAGTTCATTCATGTTTAAGATTTGTATTATTTATTTGTTATTAGGCATTTAAGTTGCTGTTTTAGTTTCTTGCTTATCTTTGTTTCCCTTTTTTAGTCCTGATTTGTGTAAAGTTAATAAACATTTGTTATCTTAAGAGTAGAGCTTCTCAAACAGTTTACAGTACATCAAGGACCACCAAACCAATCCACATGCACTAAGGGCATGGACTTTCCCAAAAGAATCCCATCTAATAAGATTTCTGTTGGCTCAGAAGAGAATCATATGATGGTCTATATTTTAGGGGCTAAAAACAGTACAAAAACCTTGCAATCACAACAGATTACAACAGGTATTGTTATCTTTTTCCACTTTACTCTCAAGACCTCTACTGAAACTATTGAGTGTGAATTACCCACTTACTTAAAGATGATTTATATTAAAAGGCATAACAGTGGAGAAACTTCATATTAGAGAGACATACTGTCAGTGTTTTGTGATGAGCTCGTAATGTTTCACGATCCAGTTTGGGAGGGATGGGCACCACCTCGTTCCTCCTGCGGTCGATGTTCTCCAGCCAGAGCAGCAGGCCGTGGCTCATCTCGTGGAATTCCTGAAAGGAAAGAGACATAATTGACATCAGATAAAATAAGGATGCCTATAACTTTTCCACTCTTCTGAAGTGTTTTTTTAGTACCTGGCACTGCATCAGCGCCCTCTGTAGCTCTTCCCTCCAGTCCTCCAGGGAGGTACCGAGCCGATCCCAGCATCCGTTCATTTCTTTCAGTCCATCCCTCAACTCCCACGCCTCCTCAGAGTCGGGCACTGATTGGAGGAAGTCTGCACTGCTCAGATTGATGGACAACACCTCTGACTTGTGGGTATCCATCCCCTTCAGCAGCTCCTGAGGGGAAAGAAGAAAGTATTCAAAACAGCAGCCACATGTGGAGCAACAGATCATTTATTTATAATGACCCTGAACATTAAACTAGGCCAGACTGTAGGTGGCTGATTCTGGTTCTGTTTCGGATAATGCTACTAGATAAAGGAAGCTAAGAATACATGAGGTGCCAACAGACAATAGCAGCAGGATTAGGCTGAGGTGGTGGGGACGCATTGGATGTTTGTTATTAGGCTTCAGAGGGGTGTATTTATAGGACAGCAATACCTTGCCTAATGCTTTACAGGCAGCAACAGCTGGACTATTGAAGCATGAGTGTGTGTGTTTGTATGTGTGTGTGTGAGTGGAAGGACAAAAATGTGCACCCTGCACGTAAAGTAGGACATTATAAACAAGGCCAGTGGGGTCAAATTCCTGCAGACAAACTGTATTTCATGTACAGTTCCTGAAAGTATACTCTAGAGGGTCTGAGAGAGATAGGAAGAAAGTGTGCACAAGCCAAGGATGACAGAAAAGTGACGCTGCAAAACTAATGGTTCCATTTTCTAAGTGTAAGAAAACCAAATCATCATTGGAAAAGGGGTTCATTACAGCTTCCTAGAAAGGATATTATTCTGCAATTTGTTTTGGTCAACAAATGAATCTACATTTTTTTCTAAATATATACTTTTCAACATTGTTGGACAAACTCTTGATGCTCTGATACAGCAACTGAAACAAGACACACAGATATGAAGAAAAACAAACCTTGAGCTTCTTGATTCTCTGTTGGATGGTGTGTATGTCTGTGCTAAGTTTGAGCCCTCGCAGTCGGCTGAGCTCAGCCTCAGACTGACCCAACCAGGCCCTCATGGTCTGCAGATCTGAGATCAGCTGCTGCCACTGCTGCAGGTTCTGCTTCTGCCGGTGCTTCTCACTCAGAGACTGAGCCTGGATCAGTTCCCAGCGCTCGATCACACCTGGAGGAGAACAACCAGATCAGTTTAATGCAGCTCTCAACGTAGTTACAGGAGGAGGTCATCTGTCTGTAGCGTCTGAGGATAATGTGTGTGTGTTTGTGGGTAACTGACCTGCACTCTGAGCGTCTGTGGTGGTGGGGTTGGTGAGTCCCGGCATGTCGTCCTCGTCTTCAGTCAGCTCTCCCTCTGCTCTCTTCACTGCATCTATGCTGCCTCGACACTCTCCCATCAGACGCATCTGGAGAGTTTTAAGAGTTACATGTATTTAGCACTTTAAAAAAAAAATGTTTGTTCTCTTTAAAATACAAATGAACAGGACTCACATATCCCATGTATGTGGAGTCGACGTCGGGGCTGGAGCGGTTGGCGGTGGCCTCTCTCTGCTGGAGGTGGTATCGTCCAGCATCCAGAGCCTGATCCAGCTGCCTGAGGCTGGCCTCCAGCTGGCCCGGCTCACCTGCACAGAGGCCACGACAGGGTCAAGAAAACTAACAAGACAAAGTTCTTTGTCAGCGTGCTGTTGGTTTTAGACTGATGCTGTGATGGCATGCATTAGTCTGAAATGTAAAATAAGTCATGGCAGAAAAGAACACAGAAGCCAGGTTTGAACATGTTAATGATATTATCTGTGAAACAAATGACAAAAAACAAACACAAATAAAAACGCAATGGTTGAGATTAGCATTTAGTCATCTGGACTCCAGCATGCGGTGATGTCCTCTTTGCATGTTTAATACACAAAAAATGTTCTGGGTGGTGGGACATGCAGCCTGAATGATGCTTCCTTGTGTGGTAGTAACATTCAGTTAAAAAGGCGTGTTTTAATTGTGGCTCATGGCATGCTCTCTATCACATGCTGTGGCACCAGGGGTCTGCTGTTTCCTACCAGAGGACGATTTCAATGTGTTCTCAGTCAGTTTTATATAGGCTTCCGGGCTCTCTGGGATAACTACATCTGGGAAAAAAGACATACAACATACACTACTTATAATGTGGGCATGATTGAATGTGATATCTGTGCTAATCTTAGATTTGGCACGGACGTCCTCGTGCCAGATCTGGATGTTCACCTCAGAGCTCTTTTCTTTTTTTTTTTCTTCTGTGCATCCACACCCGCAAGCAATCATCAAATATCCATTAAGCCAGTCAACCATTATACAGTCGAGACGTAAAGTGGGACCAACCTGACAGCACCACAGCAGCCGTCCTCAGATACTCATCCTCCTCCTCCTCCTCTTGCCCACGGCTCCTTTCCCCGTGTCCTCGTCCTCCAGGGCTCTCCAGATCTCTGCTCAGGTCGTAGTCGTGGTCCCACTCTAACGGGATGGAGTCCACGCTGGCCGGGGTGTCACGCCCCGAGCGGTCTGCCCGGATGAGGGCGGTCGTACCCGAGGCTGGGCGGCTGGATGTCCGAGGCACGGAAGAGTCGGCCCACTGCAGCTCAGAGAGGTCGCCACCTTCCTCCATGTCCAGCTCTCTGTCTGAACCATCAAGCTCATCATCGACCAGCTGGGAGAGAAGGACAGAAAAATGGTTCGTGGAAGGAAGGAAAGCAAGATGATACATCAAACATTGTAAGGTTATAGAATTTCAAAGTTTATGTACCTAAGAAGTGTGAGAGTGCAGTTTGTGAGGTACTGTGAGGTGAGCGTGTGTGCTGTTCGGACTGCAAATATAACACGTGTATTCTGTTTCTTACCAGCTGTCAGCGTGAAACTATGTTGGACATGTGTTTTCACCATGTCACGGGTGGTGAAGGAGGACAGCTGTAGTGTACATTTTGTGATGTGTTTACAGAGCACTTTGACTTCACCGAATCAATTGTTGGCTGCCACATTAATTCTCCACACTCCCACATTAAGCGGTAACTAGTATAACACCTGCTTGAACTTCTATTTGGGCTGTTTCATATGTACTTTTGATGCAAATCTGTTCTGTGAATTAGTAATTTGCATAATATATTTACAGAGCAAGCAGTCCTGCATATGTGTGAACTCTACTTTAGCAGGAAATCAGATCCCTTGCCTCTTTGCAAGCATCAGGCATAAATGTCTCTTATTAACTTACTCGTGTTTCAGCGTCTATTTCCACAGAAAGAATATTTATATGTTTTGTATTTCTGCATGCTATCTGCATCTGTGTCGTCAGTGTATCTTTACTCACAGGCAGTCGTGTGAGTTTCTTGTAGTATCTTTCGATTCGTCCGAAGACCTCCTGGCAGTATCTCTGCAGCTCCTCTAGCTCTTCCTCGATGACGGCTGCGTCTAGAGGTTCACTCTTCTCAATCAGAGAGTCACCCTGTCTGAACACCAGCTCAATCTTCCCCGTGTTCAGGTAGATCTCCTGCTGGAACGCCTGAGGAACACATAACATAGCAGAGGTCAGAGAAAAGGCGAACTGCATCTAACAATAAATGGAGATGATCTAATAATATATTGATCATTTTCGTTGTCAAGGGGTTAGGGAGTAGTTATAGTTCAGAGCTACAAGTATTTTGGCATATATATTGAAAAGGACCTTAATTTTGATCTGAACACTGCAACAATCTGTAATAAAGGTCAGCACAGACAGTATTTCCTACAGGGGCTTAATGTCTTTGATGTTGACCGTAAAATAATAGTGCTATTTTACAGATCCTTCATATACTCAGTTTTAACGTTTCACTAGGATCCTGGTTTTGGCAACCTGAATGTCCAAAGCAAAAAAAAGAAGGGGTAACAACAGCCCAGACCATCTCCTCTTTGAGGCATTTGATCTTCTCCCTTCAGGTCAGAGGTACAGGGCTTCCAGGGCAAAGTACAATAGATTTCACATTTTCCTTTGTTCCTAGTTCAATACGCATGCTTAACTTGCAAAAAAGGTAATTGCTACCTTGCACCTACAGTACTGTATGCACTTTTTACTCACACTGTTTTGTACTTCAACTATGATATATGCACTGAGATTGCGTCGGTCTGTCTTACCTTGAGCTGTTTTATCTTGGCCTGAACGTCACACTCAGAGAAGTGCTCGATGTTGGTCAGCTGGAGGTCCATCTCAGTCAGCCACACCAGGATGCTGTCTCGTGCTGTCTCAAACTCCTCTCGCTGGGTGATGAAGTGCTGAATAAACAGAAGGAGACATACAAACAACCATGTTTTATTGTTTTTCTTTCTTTCTTTTATTTCTAAAAACTAAATAAGGTTGTTCCTTTATGGATTAGACTACTGTATATTGTATATGGATATAATTTATGAATATTATCCGTGGACAAGGAAATGAAAAGGAAATAAGCTGTTATATTAAACACAAATGCCCTGACAAACCTCAGTCATTGAGCCAACAATCTAACATGATGTTACCTTGAGTCTACGTAGGATGGCGGCCACCCTCTTCTGCAGGTTATCCCACCGCCTGTTCCCATCATGCACCATTTCTCGGAGTCGGCAGGAGGAATCGGTGCGGTTCTCCCGGGCAAGGCGACGGTACTGTTTGTTGATGAGCTCCAGTTGGGTCAGGCACTCCTGCACCTGCCGCTGGAAGGCCTGCGACAAACACCCACAAATTAAAGCTCTGAATAGGACACACGTATTTGCAGTTATTTCACGCGCAATTTTATATTTTTCTTTCTCTAAGAAAACAAACAATCAACAAGTACTACATATGGCCCATAAAATCTGTAAACCTATTATCTGTTCTGCAGATATATGCAGAGTCAAATGAACTTTCCAATCAGGCACAAACAGTGCAGTGGCCCAGGCCAGACAGTCAGCTAACAGGACTGTGCACGTGCACAGTGACTGACTGCAGCAGCTGAGCACACCAGTGCAGACGAGTTTGAGCAACATGACACTCTTCTTTTCTCCCCCCATGTTTCCACTACCCTACAGTGACAGTCTGTGTCTAGAGATTTATTTTGCTCGCATGGAGAAATGACAGGAAACTTTAAAAACATCAAAGCATGCACATTTGAAAACCTTATATTTAAAACATTTAAAACAAACCATGCATTTGTCTCTGTGTTTATTTTCTTCAGTTATTTACTTTGCACACTCACAGTGCAACTGCATGTTGTCTTTTACTTCACATTCTGATAATAAAAGTGAAAGAGACGCACCTCAAACTTTTTAAGTTCCTCTTTGGCGACAGTATACAGAACTCCAGAGGAGTTAGGCAGAGCGGCCGTCCTTTCTGAGGTCTTCAGCCAATCCTCAAACCTTAAGTAATCATCCAGAAACTTCTGCCACAACCTCCACGTCTCTTCAATCCTGAACAGGAAAATTAGACAGTAATGTCATGGCCACATTTTCTTAAATATAAACACATGGTTGTATGATTGGTAGTAGTATTATCAGCAGTATTATAGTATACTGTAGAAGGCAAAGAGGCTTGGTTGAATCTTATCACCAGTGCATGCATATGAATGCAGTATTTGAGAAATTATTTATCCAATAGGCACTGACTTGAGCCTCCTCTCCATTGACATGGCACAGATGTTCCTCCAGCGTCTGTCCAGCCCTCGGGTGGCCTGCTGGATGGAGTCACACTCAGTCTCTGTGGAGCAGGCGTCGCAGTCGTGCAGCAGGACTTCACACAGGTTCAACACTGATGCCACACCAGTGCTGTGTTTCTCTATGTCCCTCTGCAGCTCCTACAAATGATTCAGAATAATTGCTTTATTTTTTTGCAGCACTTAAAGGTTATATGTGCGGCCCCGCACGTCCCTCCTGGCTTTGCTCCCCATGGTCTTGTCATTTCGTCTCCCAACAGTGTACAAAAGGAACACAGCCAGCCTGCTAAACTACAGTAAATGCATGTGTTAGCTAACTCTGCAGCTCTGGAAAGGAAGGAGGTCAGTGGGGTCTCAGAATCCAGTCCACATTTAGAGCGGCATCTTGGCCACAGGAATGATACTGATACTGACTGTAGTTTAGCTTTAAACAAACAGCCAGAGATGTATGCATGAGTCATGCTGTGATTTCCACATGTGGTTCAGTGTCAGTCATTTTCCAGCAACTCAGTTTGAGTCATAGTGTTCTGCTATTGTTTAGTATTTACAAAAAAAGTACATACTCATAAAGAACATGTGTTCTTGTTTGTGTCTGTGGAGGTGCACATTTGTCTTGTAGTATGTGTGTTGGATGTTACTGTTGGTCAAATGCTGCAAAATGTTTTAACTCTTAAACATAGAATGTGCTGGTTAGTTTTGCATTCCTCAACGGCCTGTAATCACAACACTAATTCACATTTTTGTAGCCCAGGACAGTTTGTGTGTGGTCCCACTTGCCTGCTGCTGGTTGAGTTTCCTCTGAATCTCCTGGTCGTCACAGGTGTCGTAGACGATGGGCCTGGACAGCTCCGTCTCGATGTGTGACAGCCATGAACGCAGGCTACTCATGTTTTTTTCTAACTGCTGCACCGCCACCAGGGTCTCCCTCAACTTCTTCACCCTGGCAGAAAAACAGAGTCGGAGTCAACACATGGGAGAAGTGTAAACACTGATGCAGGCAGTGTGGTAAGGGAGAAATGTGTGGTTAACACATTATTGTACAACTTGCTCGTTTAATATAACAACAAACAAATATAGATGGCAAATCACTAATTTGAGTCATAATCAAGTTGTTGAAATGCATGAAAGTATCAAAAGACATTTTCTTCCTAATATTGTTAATTTCTGTTTATTTTTGCAGAGTTGCAGATAACATAAACAATATGCAACAAAAAAAAAAGATGCAGAACAGGACAAATGTTTTATTTAACCAAGTAAGAATGAATGATCTACAATGTAGACACAAAATATCAAAGAGTTGAGCTGTGTGCCAGATAAACCGAGCAGCAGCAGTAATATGAGTATAAGGAGTATTATTTCAGATCTGCACAGATATTTCTGTTGGGAAGTGATGAATCCTTACTTGACCCTTCACAACAACTGGGAACCATTTGGGATCTGCAAACGACTGACATTTCCAAACCCTTCCCACTGCAATGTTTAAATTAGCCAACATCCAACTCTTGCAACAGTTTGTCTAGCCAGCTTAACATTCAACACCCCACCCTGCAGAGCAATGCAACTCTCACTGTCTCAACACAGACTTGATAAGAATGAATGTGGCAGCGATTCACTATTACATAAACAAACTACATACCATAATCTGATAACAATAGGCACATTTAGTGGGTCACCTCTACTATCCCTCGTCATCCTGCAGCTTAGTGATGAAGGGGTATCAGCTGCACACCGCATTTTAAAATTCCTAAATCTGCTATTAGGAATCTCATAATGCAACATACGGTGGGATACAGTAGTTTGACTGTTTTCATTACAGGGCAATATATTGCATAGCCTCACACATAATCACTGCACACATACCAGTCCTTGGTCAAATACAAACTGCAAATAATTAAGATTTGTAAGCTTGTTGTTGTACAAGGTTGCACAGCTTCAAACATCAACTCCTGCTATTGTCTTAACTCTCTGGAACGTATTTTACTGTCTTGTGACAGAATCTCCACTCTATGCTGGAAACCCAGACTGGTTAAAACAACACCTTTAAATTATTTTGACACACTTGTTAAACCAGACCTGCACTTAACCATGAAGCTAAAACAAAATAGATAAAGTAAACATTTTGGAAAGAAGATAGAGCCCTCTTAAACACTACGAAGAGGAGAAACATACATAAAACATTCTTATCTTAACGCTGTAACACTCCAAATAAATAATCATAGAAAAGATTAGAAATGTGCCCTAATTCATTTTCATTCAACTCTTATTCACAGAATGTGTTATTCTACGAATGAGTCTGATTCACTCTTTTGTGCAGTCTTAAAAAACATCAACATAAATTCTCAATTTTGTCCTGCCTGTTGACATCGCAGTCGCAATCCGGCAGATCCTCGCTCGGGCATCCTGCCATATCATCCGTCCCTAAGTCCAAAACCATGGGGGTGCGGAATTCCCAAAGACAACGTTAACGTCAAGAAGCGTTATGTTGTCAATCCAAACACTCTTCTCTTTCGTCTGCGTGCTCCACATGGGACTCTCTCTAAACTCTCTCTGTGCAGAAGGGGAGGGCAAGCAGGTAGTTGTGGGGTGGCACAACTGTGACTTATCAACTGTTGCTCTCCAAGGTTAAAAAAAAAAAGAGAACCCCAAACAGGCATGAGTGTATTTGTATATATATATGTGTGTGTGTGTGTGTGTGTGTGTGTGTGTGTGTGTGTGGGAGTGAGTGAGAGAGTGTGAGTGCCTGAGTGACAAGTGCTGCTGTTTCTAAAAACAGACTTACAGTCAGAGGCATGTGCCACAGAGCTGGCCAGTGTCGGAGTATCATACACCAAATGCACACCAAGGGAGTGTGAACAGAAGCAAAGGCTTGAAAGCTCCATGCATGAAAGCAAACGATGAATAGTGCACCACAAGAAGAAAACTTTTCCAATAAAACATGTTTGCAGGACAAAAATAATAGATCCTTGTTTCCTCAGAAAATATAAACTCCAGAAAGTGTCGATATAAATTAATCCACAAGATAAAAATTCTAAATAAAACACTAGATTGTAAATTATTCTACTCCCTGTGACAGCTACAAACCCTATCTTGTTGTTTTTTAGGATAGTTATAAGCAACAAAGTGAGTGCAGCTGTCTGTATCAGGTCAGACACTGGCCTCCCGTTCTTCCCTCATCTAGTACAGTCCCGGAGGGCAACAGCTGAAAGACAGCTGGAGGGGGGTGGGGCAGCGGGGCAGCAGGGGTAATTAGAGTCAAAGTTTGGGTCAGGTCACTTTCAATTCACAACATACAGAAAAAGCTGTTTATGTTTTCCACATTAAATCGACACAAAAACGAGAAAGGAACTACTCCATACCAGCTTCAAAGTGCAATTTGGATTCTCTCAGTCAGTACAAGACTGGTTCCAACTCTGGTAAGCAGAAGTGTACAGATCCAAAAAGGTAGATGGAGACAAAAGAAGAGAGTCGGGGAGGGATGAGGAATGTGACTTCTCCCTGCTTGGTTTACAGCTCCACTGACACTGGGGAAATGCCTCGGCAGCATTGTGGGAAAATTAATTCCCCATCACGTGTGCTGGAGTTTCATGAAGAATACCATGGTAACGAACGGTGGCCAAGGCATGCCTTCGCTAATAAAAACCTTCTCCACTAGGAGTGATGCAGCGTGGGATGTGTAGGGTGGAGAGCAAGAATAGTGACAAAGTTACTTTTCTCTTTTCAACCAAATAATGACACTGTGAAGACTGGGTGTCTCTACTGGTTTAAGTACACATATTTTGACACTTTTTAAATGTTACTTGTGTCCTTACAACTGATGTTGTCTACGATCTGTGCTATTATAGACTTTCTTTTCATGAGCCTGAATTGTTATTTCAATTACAATACAATACAATTGTTGAAACTATATTTCTGAAGCACTTGAGAGAGATTTGAAGTACTTCAGAGGTTTCCTCTTCACCTTCATAGAACCCACTCAAACTCTACTATCAAGTACAACCCTCTCCACCTGTTCTCTAGAGTACACCTACCTGGCAGCGATCAGATCCAGCAGGTGCTGCCAGCGCTCGCTGACTTTGTTGAGTTTTTGCTGGATCTCGGCCGCCTTGCTGTCTTGGCTGGCCCTGGCCAGGCGCTCACCCATAACCTGCAGCTGCTGCTTGTTCTCCTGACCTCCACTGATCTCCTCCTGGTAGTCCTGGGAGAGAGACACCGAGCAGGTTAACACAGAAAGGTATGAGAGGGATGTATAGTGTATGTGTGTGTGCTGGGCTCTAATTCACAGTTGCATGAGATCATTTCCAGGGCAATGCGCTCACTACATACTTCTTATGAAGAAGCTACTTTCAAATGATACTACTTTGTAAAATGTGTTTTTAAGCAAGCAGTCTTCATTGTTCCAACCATGCCACTGAGAAACAACTCTTAACTATTACTCAAACTAATTTCAAGGAAACTTTTAAAAAGGAAATGCTTAAGTCAAAACAATCTGGAGTAAACTTAGCACTGTGACCTTGGTTGTTCATTCCTTTCTACATATGTGCATTTCAGGTATATTTTTTGTTAGACTGTGTGCTGAAATCACCTTGCGCAGCTTTTCGATCATCTCTTCAATGCTGATGTCTCCATTCTGAGAGACCTTGCTCTCCATCTGTGTGAGCCACTCACACAGCTCCTTGTTCTTCTCATTGAACACTGCCCACTCATTCAACTTTTCGCTCACCTGCTGCCTGCGCAGGGAAAGCTGAGGGGGCAAAGGGGAGGACGGAGTGGGGGTTTATGGGACAGAGGACAAGAGAAAGGGAGAAGGGAGGATATGAGAAAAAATATGTGGAAAGGAATGTAGATCGATGATGAGAAAATAGTCAAAACATGAAAAGCTGTGACAATTTGGTGGTTTAGTAACAGGAAAGATTGAGGGAACAAACAGGATTTGTGGAATATGTCCAGTCCTGTTCATTTAACTAATCCTCTTTACAGTAATACGCAGCTCACAATAACACTGTTGGTCCTGTGACACCTGAACCGTTAACCGTGGATATGGAAAGTTAGTCACAGCTGAACTCTTGCTCTGTCAAATGTACCACAGTTGTTAACACTGCTATGTATCTTCAGCAGGGATATTTACTGCATGAGAATATGCATTGTGTACAGGCCAACACTATTTAATTTAGATAAAGTCTTTCTATTTTACCTCTTTATTTTCATACCCTCTGAATTATAACTAACTGGGTTACGCTGAGGGCTTAAGTTAAATCCATTAAGTGAGGAGACACTCCAGGATGTAACAAAACCACAAATTAGTCAAATTCATCAGAGATTATACAGAGAAAATACTTTGAGCACTTTAAAACACCCAAGAAAAAGCCATGTGTACTGTGTGAATCTACCTGGTGGCAGATCTCCTCCCACTGGCACTGCAGCAGCTGGAGGCGTTCCTGCAGGACTGTAATGTCATCTGCACTGACCACGCCCTCCAAGGAGTCCCTCAGCAGGAACAAGGAAGTGAGGTCATCCGTCCAGCCCTCTACGCTGCTCTCCAACTCCTGCATCCACATGACATGACAAGAAATGATATGCAACACAACCAGATGTGATTCATGGTCTTAAATGCAAAGATAATCTCAGACTAGGCTGTTAGGTTTTTTTCTCCTCTTAGCCAACAGCCCAAGAAGAGCAGGACTACTGAAGCTCAACTGCAGCTCCTGCATCCTCAGAAATAGTGTTGAGGAAAAGCAAAACAGCAAACTGACAATGAGTATTACAGCAAGGCATGTTGTAAAAAGACACTAAGTTTCTTTTGAGTTTGATTTCTGAAAATAACATAAAAGTAGCAGTAACATGTTACATTAAATGAAGATAGAACAGCTACATTCAAGGATAAAGGCAGAATAAGGTAACAGACCAATCTAACCTTGCATCTCCTCCTCCTCCATCACTGTGACGGTTTTGCTGCATTGTAATAATTTCTGGACCCGGAGAATGTCTCCATTACTCAACACACACAAAAGGAAGCACACACACATACAGAAATACACCCCCACTGCGAACGGGGATGCTCTCTCTCTCTCTCTCTCTCACTCTCACTCTATTGCGCATGCACCCTCTGTTTCTCTCTCTCCCCACCCCCTCTCTCTCCTCAGCTGATGCTAACTATGTGCAGCTACTCTCCCAGCCCTCCTCCTCCCGGAGGAGGACGTCATGCATGAAAAATGATTGCATACAGTGTCCAGTGGTTAACATTAACTGCAAATGATGTGAATTTTCACACAGAAATTGGATGATTGCTGTGGGAACAAACAAGGAAAATAAGAGCATCCCTGTTTGCTCGTTTCAGCAGCACCCTGGCATCATTTTAGGCCATATTAATAATAATTATTCTTAACTACAAAAATAACAAGCATCATTCTTTACATTAGCTAGAGACTGGAGATGTAATGCCCCTGCAGGATAATAAACAAAATTTATACAACAGTCTGAAAACCAAACATTCAAGGTCACCAATGAGACAGCAGCTGATAGATAAAGAGGTTGTTTTTTTATGCTGCTTGTCTGTCTGTTTATCTGTTTGTCCCCATAGCCAGATTAAGGGGTAGAGGGAGGACAAGTCTGTATCTGTGTGTGTGTGTGTGTGTGTGTAAAAGGGTGATACAGACCAAGAGAGACAGAGAGAGTAAGCATGTCTGTGTGTGTACATAATGCATATAAGAAAAAAAAACAGTGGGATATTGCATAGATACAAAAAAATTCTCCTGGAAGGAAGAAACAATGTGAATGTCTGTGTGTGTGTGTGTGTGACAACTATTACAATATGTCTTAGATTTTCCTCACCTTGCATCTGATTTGCTCTGAGTGTAGCTCCTCGTGGTGGTCCGGCAGTGGCACAGACAGCTTCCTCTTGAAGGCCCTCAGCTTCTCCAGTGATGCATTTATGCCTTTTTCACATCGCTCCCAGTTCTACATACAGACACAAACACACACGGTAAGAATTAGAGCATAAAACACACACATGTACACTCAAACACACGCACAGACTGCAGATCTTCTTGTACTCGGGGAAGTTTCTATAAATTCTCCCTGCAGCTGGAGCTGTAGCATCAGTACGGGTACGCTGTAGAATACATAATCATAAACTGACAGGTACACACACACCAACCCGAGGCTGAAGTCAGGCCACATCAATCATCATGCTACAGCCCACTCAGCTCTAAACCTCCCAAGCAACACCATGATACAGCAAAAATCCAACAGCATGACAAAAGAGGGAGGTTCTGCTCCAAAGGGCATGGATTACAGCTATTTTTAGAATCCAAGAATAACAGTCCAATTCAGGATAAAACAGGGTAACATTTGGTGCTGCGGCAAAGTTGCATACCTGAAGCAAGAGTCATGATAAATGAACAGCCAGGGTATGACTAGAATAGCTACAGAGCTGCTCTCTAAGTGCAAACAAAGGAGAACAGAGAGAGAGAGAGAGAGAGCGAGAGAGAGACTAAGATTGTAGGAGAATAAGATTAAGAGGAGAGAACCATGTTCAACAAAAAATCCAAATTCCCAGATGCATCTTTTAAACTGCGTCACTCAGTCCCATTCAAAACAGGTCACACTGCACACACACTGCACACACAGAGTGTGGACTCTATGTGTGTGTGTTTATGTGGATGGGAGCCCTGGGGACAAAAGTGAGTGTGCTCCATCTCTGTCCTTCACCTCTTTTCAGGACTTTAAGTGCAGCGTTGCATAATTCACGCGATAACCTGGTTTCCCTGTCCTGTATGTACAACCGGACAGCCTCATTAAGGGCTCAGATGCCCTTCAGCACCCTTCACAGCACCTTTACACTGCAGCATGGTAGAGACACAGCTTCCAGCTTATCTTCAAACACGGATTGTGATCAAAAGAGGCTTTACATACCAGCAATAGTACAGGATGAATAGATCAGCCTTTCAGCCTTAAAATCATCATGATGTATGTTTAATGGTAAGAAAAATCAACTTTTCTAATGTATTGTGCCTTGGAAAAATCAGGGTAAAAAAATTTTCAGGGTAAAATTAAATATTAAAGACACTAATAAATAAAAAGACACTACAGCCTGTATATTATGTTGTCACATGATTTTACTGTAGCTTAGACAATAAAGGGCCAAGAGAGAAAAAAAACTAAAAAAAAGAATGAATAAATGTACACTATGATTCTGACCTTGAGCAAGCCGTGCAGCTCCCTCCTTTGTTGGTCTAGTCGGTGGTGGGCGTGCCTCCACCTCTCCTGAATCTCCATCAGCTCTGTCTGCAGGGTGGACTCGGCCCTGGCGTCGGCTGACAGCAGCAGGCTCCTGCCGGCCTCCACCGTCAGGATGTAGCCTCCCTGCTGCCTCTGGAGCATTCGCTCCCTCAGCTGGAGGAGCAGAGACAGGGCCAGTGGGAAGAGGGGGTACATGTTAACTAAGGGAGTCTAAAGGTTGGAGGAGGGGTGAGGGTTTATCGGTCGGTTTAGATTTAGTTAAGTCAATGTTGTGTTTAATTAAAATGTGAAATTTAAATAGAGACACTGAGTTGGAGGAGTAGTTTTAAAATAGGATATACGGTATGTTTGCAAAGATTGAACGAGGTAGATTTGAATAAAATGAAGCTCTGTGTTATTTAAATGAGCTTAAGTCTTCTTCCAGTGACCTCATAAATTATGCAAACCTTTTAAACAAGCTTTATGAGAAAGTAATTAGTTGAAGGTGAAGTGGGAGTGTTAGTGACTGAACCCATTACCAACCTCATCCACCTGCTATATATTTGAAATTAATCTGAATTACAATTGTGACTTGTAGAGATAATAAGCATAAATATTTCAGATGATTTGAATAAGGTAATGACTGAAATGAAAGACTTTAAAAGCTCCTCCATACTGTTGTAACATACCTGTATCTGATCTAACAGGTTTCTGGCCTGCTGCAGGGCGACTGGCTCTCCTGGCTGATGTACATCTGGATCACGGGTCACTTCTTGAAGCCACTGTAGCAGCTTCTCTGACATCTCCCGGTAGTTCTGCCACTGGCGGACCAGACTGTCAATAATGCCCCTTCGCTGCTGGGCCCGCCTCACTACACCCTGCCACTGATTGCTTAGCAAGGCCAGCTTCACACTGAAGTCATCTCTGTTAGGGGGACAAGAGTGAGAACTGAATAAAAAAAAAATGTATGAGACAGGTAAAATTGTTATATAGGATTGTGTGTTTACCTGTCATCCACTTGTCCCTGGTCCAACATACGATGGCCATCACTGATGATGGAGTACAGAATCTGTTGCCTGCTGAACATCTCTGCCTGGAACAACTGCAAGTACACATACATATATTAATAACACTACTGTACATTAGTACCATTAGTACACATGTGCTTTTAAAGCTTCTCTGACCTCATGGTCTCTCTGCTGCTCCAGCAAACTCTGGTAGTTGCCTGAGATCTCAGCAGCCAGCTTCTGTTCAGTCTGAGACAGAAAGTCCATCCACGCCTCACACTTCTGCAGGAAACTCTGCTGCTGGAGCAACACTGCCTGCAGTTTACTGGAGAAGGGCAGAGGAAAAGATGTTTTGAACATAGACATTCAAGAACGAGACATAAATAACATAGAAGAAGACTAGTACCACTTTATAATAAGAATTTTACATGTTGGCACCACTAACTTTATGTTTTCATATTCTACAGATCAGTAATGAACAATTATACTGCATATATAACAATTCTGTATGATTTGCCAGGTTGTGAGCTCATATTTAAGTGAAGGACACTTCTTGCTTAGTCTTGTTGGCGACTTCATTATTAATCAGTAAAGTAATCGTTTAGTCACCTGTCTATGGGGTTATCATACAATGTCACAGAATTATACTCATACAGAGTTACAGCATTTTTTTCTGCCACACAGCGGAATCTTTTCTTTAACTACATGCCATTTTGCAACACAGTAATCCAGGAGAGACCTAATTTACAGATATATTTCAACATCAATCTAGTTTACCATGATGTGCTACTATGACAAGTGGCTCATGCCAGCCACCAAGCAAATGCGTATGGTAACGTTATAACGTTACAACAACATTCAACACGCTTATAATGTTATTTTTAGTATGTTTGTTTTGACTACAGATAACAGCACTGGGTTACCACAATATTAAAACATGATTTCTCCCTGAGTCACATCAGATTCAATTCCCATGATCCCACATTATTTCATGACCTCATCAAACGACGTCTTTTGTTATTGTTTTGACTGAAAGACCCCTGGTGGCAGAAATGATATACTGTCCATTTAATTAATTTCTTACTAAATATTATTGATGTTTTTAGTGTAAAGCTCTTTCTTAAGTACGTCATTGTAAAGTTCTACAATAAAAAAAGAGAAGTAGTCTGAACACTGAATTTCATGAGCTCCCAAGCATGTAAACAGACTGTTCACCTACTTTTGTTACACTGGAAAGTTTAATGATTTTTTTAATGTTCTTTTATTCATGCGATTTCAAAAATGTTTGAAACATTGTTTCTTATATTTATTTTGGTGGGTATTTGACTTACAGTATGGTGGTTACTGTCTGCTCAGTGCTACAAACAAGTAAAAATTGAAGGTTTTAGGTACCTGAACCTCTCAGAGAGGTGAGCGGAGTGAGTGGCCCAGGCTCTGTTGAGACTTTGCAGCCGTTTAACATCTCTGTCACTGACAGGCAGTCTGTACACCAACTCGTTCACACGTTCCAGGTCTGGAGACAGACTGCTCAGCTTCAACAGGTGAACCTGGAAACACATTATTACACATTTTCAGTCTAAGGAAAAAACATGCTTTGTACGTAAAATTAAAGCCAAGAGAAAGAAAAATATCAATCTAACTAATTTAATTTACTGCAAAGCTTTTTGGTGACATAGTGACATATATTACATGATCAATTTAGGCGGACGCCCAGTCTTTCTGGTGATTATATGTTCAAACACAGATGACCCAACAATCATTTTTTTTATACCTTCAGTTTTTCCATACGTGTCTTGACCACAGTGAGCTCTGGTGAGCCGACTGAGTCGGACTCCTTCAGCACCTCCTCAGCCTCCTCAGCCTTACAGATCAGTGTGTCCAACTGCTCTCTGAAACCCTCACAGGCCAGAGATCCAGACTACAAACAGTGAGACAGACACAGTGAGAATACAGAAGTGATGGCCCACCAATAATATCCCCTTATTCCTATATTGGGGTTATATATAGGACACAGTGATGTGTATGTCATTCTGCCCATGCCCGCCAATCCCTGCTATCCTACCTGCAGTACGTCCTGCTGCCTGTGTAGGGCGTGCTCCAGTGTTGCTAGGCGATGTGTGAGTGACAGGTGGTCAGACTGGAGAGCTGCTGAGGAGGAGGCGTCAACTTGGCTCTTCAGCTGTTCCCCTAAACCCTGCAGCTGCTGGAGGGACTGCTGCACTGAGGCCTGGTCACCAAGGCACGTCTGCAACATTAATGTCATCACAGAGACGAGGGTTAGAGTTAGAGAAAGTCATGGTATTTACATGTATACTAATGGCACAGGTACAACAATAGTGCATATTCAATGCAAAGGCAATGAAAGACATAGTGGGCAAAGAAGATTTTGTAGGGGAACCAAAAATGTCAGAATTTAAGAGAAACTGTCACACATTTTTATATGTTGGTGTTCATCCAGTGGGTTTTGAAATGGCTGCATTTAACAAAGAGTGGTACATTTTTTCCAACCAAAGAGAGCCATGTGATCTTTTTGCTGAAGTCATGAAAATACAATTTCCATAAATACATTCATGACGAGTAAAACAACGGTTCTGTGTAAAGCTTTTGTAAAAAGCTTTCAAAAAGAACAGCCCATGCACCAACAACAATTACAGTTCTCAACCACCTAGTGTCTAGCAACTTTACATAAGTGATCCTCGTCTAAATAACGGTCTGCTTACAGTATTAGGACAGCGTGTCTCTAGACATCACCCAGCATGGCCCTACAAGCCCAGCATGACACCGGGGGACCCCTGTAGTGTAAATCAGGGGCCTGTCTTTCCCTTAGCTGTCTCCTTTTCAAAAGGCTTTTGTTGGATTGTGCTGTGAATCTACATTCAAGCAGACAAAAGGGGCAGGGTGCAATTTGGTATTCTGCAGAGGGGATAGAGGCTTTGTGACAGGCCGTTTCGGAGTTTATTCACAAGATCTTAAAAACCGAAAGAGACTGAGGGTAGGCACGAAAAAGTCTCCTGGTATATTTTAAGCCACAAAAAATGGGGATGTAGTATCAATCTAACACTACACCCGGGTCCTGGAAGTTAACAACGACAGAAGAAAATGTTTAAAGCATTAACTATGACCTATTAACTAACTGTTGACTAATACAATGTTCACATAACCATATACTGGACTTTTTTGTTAGATTGTCCCATCTCAACTCACATTGCAGTCCGTTATCCATGCGCTGCTTTCCTCCTCTGTGATCTCCCTGTCGGTGGCGCTCTTCAGCAGGCGATCAGCATGTTCCTCTTGTTTCTGAACTGCTGTCACACACTGGCCATACAATGACTTGTAGCGCTGCCACAAACCCTGCAGGCCTTTACTGCTCCTCAGCTGCTCTGAGATCTGCTCTAGTAGATGGTTCCACCTATCACAGAGGAGGAGATACATATTGTTGCATATTAGCTAGATGATGGTAAGGATAATAGCTGCAATTTGATTTAAAGTCACTCAGACATGTTTTGTATCCCTACCTGATGTTGACATCCCGTAGGGCTCTGTTGAGTGTTTCAGCTACAGATGAGTGGCACTCTGTCAGTAGCTGGTGTGTTACAGAGCCAAACTTCCTCAGGCTGCTCTCCTGTTTATCCATCTCTTCTTGCAGGTTCTTAAAAACATCGACACCCACTAAAAGTTAATTTTCGCTCAATGTTGAATTCAAACACATGCTGTTTATGAAAAAATCTCAAGAAGACGTAATTGACAATTGTCTTGTGAACACTGTGGAGATTTCCTATTTACATTGGCCTTCAATAGTTGATGCAGTAAAACAACTTAACAATGACTTTATGCATCAACTTTAAAAAAGATTTTTCCTCCTCACCTCCAGACTCTCCACCTGCTGCTGCACTGCCTCCAGAGACCCATTAAGGAGGCACAGCCTGGACAGAGAGTACCTCCCTTCCATCAAGTAACCATTAATCTCCTCTGAAGCTCGCCGGTACAGAGTCCACTGCTCCAGCACCGACCGCAGGCTCACTTTCATCTGACTTATCTGATGGTAAGGGTGGGAGACAAAACGTGTAAATGTCTTAAATCACAATGGGAAAATGTAGGTAATAACCATTAGGGGAGGGAATCCAAAAAGCTCACCATGTGGTCCAAATGAGCCCAGGACTGGTTCAGTCCTTTAAGGGTCTCCTTGACAGCAGAGCACGCTGCTCCTTTTTTATCCTGGACCAGAGCATTTCCTCGTTCCTCTACTTTCTCTAGATCCTTCTCTTTTTCCTTCACTAATTCCTCCAACTCCTGCAACAACAAAATCAATTGTTTTTATTTTCAGAAATATAGACATAAAAACTCAAATTAAGTGTGGCATGCATATAAGTGCTGTATGTATGTGTACCTGACAGTCTTTAAGTGCATTCTGCACTGATGCTACATCCTCTATCCTGTGTATCTTCTTCAGTTTCTCCTCCTGTAGTGTGAGCCATGTTTTGAAGGCCTGAACTCCATTTTCATGCTCCAACCACCCTTCCAAAACCCCTTCCAAAAGCTGAATCTAAAATACAAACAAATTTCAGAATCATTTCAGCTCAGAAACAGCAAATTAAAAATATAAGAAAACAGTCAAACATTTCAGGTCTAATTCTTGACTGTACTGTGACTGAAACATTACCTTTTCAGTGATGAGCCCCTGTAATATCTGCCATCGTTTGTTCATAGCTCCCAGCTTCTCAGCAAAGTCTGTTTTGTCACTGCGCTTTCCCTCCACATCCTGACTGCTGATCTGCAGCACTGACTGGTTTACAAAGTCCACAGTCAACTGCTTGCAGGTCAGATCTATGCGGAAACCCTGTTAGATACAATGAGACATGATCAGACTGTGATAAGGAAGCTCCTTTGCAGATCGACCAGAATGGTACAACTACTGTTTTGTACCTTATACTTCTGCAAGAAGTTCTGGACCACCTCTGAGCCTACAGCTCCCATGATTCTGTCCTGGTCTTCCTCTATGATGCTCTCCATGAGAGAGATCCAGCTCATGAGCTCTGTGATGGCGTGCCGTGATGCCAGCTTCTCCATCTGCAACTAAGGGATGAGAGCAGACGGGTTACGATGTTACAAAAAGCCAAAATACAGTACCAGCTATGTCATGGTAATGCTGCTACCAATTAGTACCATAAGAAATCACTTTAATCATTATAACAACTATTTTCATTTCTACAAAACCTTTTGAGAGGTAAAATTGGGTGACAATTGACAACCATTAAAGTGCAACAGCTGCTGTTCTCACACCTGGTGTAGCTTCTCTTGTACTACAGGAATACGAGTCAATAGCTCAGCCCACTGAGTGTCGATTTGGCCCAGCGCTGTCCTGAGACCAGCTGTATCCACTCTTTTCAATCGCAGAAGCTGATTGCCTGTGCTTAGCACAGATGAACGCAAAGACGACTTTGCATCCACCTCTTTGGAAAACTCCTATCAGAAACAAAAGTGACAGTGACAGAAATTGGAATCTAACCATTTATTAATAATATTGATATTATTATTAGCTGTGTGGTACATTTTCTGCTGCTCATGTGATAGCCAAACTAACCAGGAATGCATAGAGGTGGTCTCTGACAGTCTCCAGCTCCTGAGGCACT
This sequence comes from Lateolabrax maculatus, assembly GCA_031216445.1. Classification (NCBI taxonomy): domain Eukaryota; kingdom Metazoa; phylum Chordata; class Actinopteri; order Acropomatiformes; family Lateolabracidae; genus Lateolabrax; species Lateolabrax maculatus. The sequence goes on along the minus strand of CM062212.1, from coordinate 9,675,182 downwards.
GTTACTGACTGGGTGGTCCAGAACTCCAGCCGGTCCAGAGCCGACTGCAACCAGTGGCTCAACTCTGCTGACTCGCTCTGGTATCTGAAATTTATACACAAGACAAAATATGATATTTCCATTTAGTTCTGACGGCTTCTGAAAGATTTAGGAGATCATTTTTCTTTGTATTCAGCCTCCAATTATCACAAAACAATCTGGCTGGCTCACATAGCTACATAATCGATTTGAGATTTGATTTTTGACACACTGGGAAACAAAACAAACTCAGGCCACTGTTAGACCCTTACCTGCTCCAGTGTTTTAGCGTGGAATCAAGGCGGTGCAGCTCCTTGTTGACCTTTGTGGTGGAGGAGAGCCAGTGTTCTCCCAGCTGGGTCAGTTGGTTTTCCAAGTCTGAACAGCCAACAGACAAAAGTAGCCTTTTGCCCTCCTCCAGGACCTGGTACAGCTGGGGCTGATGCTCTGTCAGGCTGCCCTTCAGACGCTAGAGGACAGAGAAGAGGACAGATGGATAATTGATTAAGTAAATATTCAATATTCCAACAAGCATGCTTGACTCCAGTCAGATGAATGCATGAATGCATTTATTTGTGCATCAATGTGTGTGCAGTTTGTATAAAGTTTCTTGCCTGGTAGAGACTGATACGTTCAACAAGTCTTTCCTCTGTCTCCTCTACCAGGCCTACAGTAGGGATGCTACACTCCACAGCCTCCAGCTGTCTGCACAGAGCCTGGTAGTCTTCCACAAGCCTGCTCCATGACTAAGGACGGAGAGGAAAAAAGAAGACATTGATTAAGTTATTGTATTCTACATGTTGTTTCATTCAACTTAACTGTACTGTTCTTATTTGCTGTCATTTTATTATTCACTCATGCCCACCTCGAGTATGCCCTCCAGCTCCACCCCCCTCCGGTGGGCCTGTTTGAGCACACTGTGAGCTAAGGCCATGGTCTCCTCCAGGGCCTGGCTTTCCCTCTGCGCCACCAGACCAGACACTTTACTGTAAAACGTCTGGGTGAGGATCATATGGCATTCCAGACCCTGGAAAAACTCCTGTTTTCAAGGAAAACATGTTTAGAATGGCGTTAGAGAAGAAATAAATGAGTCTATAAATTAACAACAATTATATTGCATTTCAGTGAAATGTTTCTCCTCCTTACTTTGTGTTTGTCCAGTAACATCTGGACCTCTATGACGGAAGCGACTGTCATCTTCTGATCGGCAGCCATCTTGTCCTGGGCGGTGTCCACCAGGTCTGTGAGGTCATGCAGTGCAGCTTCATACTGAGCCTTGAGAGACAAGCCGTGGTTCAGGCTGCTACGTCTGGAGCCCACCATCAGCACCAGCTCCTCATATGCATCCTACACAAAACCATCAACACGTCAGTCATTAAGTATTATATTGCTGGGAGGTTATGACCCTAGGGGCACAGTGGAAGAGAAAAAGAAATGAGCTCCACAGAGAATTTAATATTACCTGTAGTTTGAGAAGTTCCTGGTTGGAGATTTGGTCGGCTTGGCGTCCCTCTGCTTTTGTTTTCAGCTCAGTCACTCTCTGCTCAAACTCTCTCAGACTGTCCTCCACCTCTGATAATGTCTACAAAAGATGCAAAATATTTGATGGAAATGTTTTCTCAGGAGCTACTGCAAATTCATTCATTTTGTATCTTTTTTGTATCTGGACGGTAGATAGCTCATACTTCTATCTGTTTGGATGCAGGTCTGTCCACAGTTCCAGCCATCTTCTGTAGCAATTGGTGTTTACTTTCACTCAGAGCTGTGAACAGCATCCTCAGTTCATTCTGGCAAGAACAACCAAAACAATGTTCACACTCAGTGGGGCAAACTTCCTAATCACTAAAAAGATGCTCAAAAGTTTGATCAAAATCAGGCTGGTGGTTCGACAGTGTTGCCATTGTACCTGGAAGGTTGAGTGTTCCTGCAGCTTGTCCCTCATGCTGTCACAGTGTTGTTCCAGGGTGGAGTCCAGCAGCCCCATCCTCTCCTGTAGGCCCTCCAGTGTGTCCTCCATCAGGGCTCGCTCCTCTCCCCCACACAGCCGGCCCGCTCCTCCACCCAGATGGTCTCTGCACTGGTTTACCTCCCTGGTCATCGATTTCAGCTGTTTATTCAGACCCTAAATAGAAGAGCTGAGGTCAGTAACATAGCTAGTATAGTCCATCCAGTAGAGTGTCAATTGTGTTGTCTGTTTATGTCAACCTATTCTGTCTATTAACAACCCCTGTTGGCAGTGTTACTACAATACAAGTGTCTTTAGTACCTCTAGATTTGTAAGTTGTGTCTCTGTATCTTCAGACAACAGCACAGGACCAGAGAGCAGCTGATTCTCAGCAGCATCCAACCATGAGGAGGCTGCAGAAACTGCAGCGTACAGGTCCTGCTGGACTGCTGTCCCTGCTAAAGACCCTAATACTTTCCTGTCACCACTTGCTGCCTGTGAGGAAGAACAAAGTATAAATATTTACTCAGTACATTGAAAGCTGTCATTAATAATGGTTTTGTTCTTTATTTATTATCAAAATTAGGCAGAAAATCTGTGCTTCACCTCTTGGCTGATTCTTTCCAGAGTCTGACTGCAGGCCTCAAACAAAGCGCTGGGAGAGCGAGAGCCCTGGCTGGCAGACTCGCCTCGAAACACCATACTGGGACTAGACAGACGGGATCGGTGCAGGACCTGCACACAAAACGGGCAAATGAGATGTAAGAAACATATTAAGGTCAGACTGGCAGCAAACATATCAATGAAAGTTTTAAATTAGAGGAAGAAAAAGTGCACATCAGCCTTAAGTAATGAGTTTAAGACAACTCAAAACATACGACAAATTAAATAATAAAAAAAAAAGCAGCAAAAAAATCCCAAATCCACAATATATAGCATGTGTACCGGGCTAAGCTGGTCCTGTTCCAGGGAATTGAGGGAGAGCTGCAGCTTTGTGCTCTGATCTTTATTCAGGTTTTCCCAGCGCTGTCTCAGCTGGTCCAAAGTAGACAAGGTCTCGGGCTCTAGTAACACTCCTCCAGGGATGGACATCTCACTGTGGGAGGGAGGGGGGTGTATTGTCATATGAGACTAATATCTGGTTCCTGCAGTGTTGTTTTACCAGTAAGTTCCAATGTTATTAAATGTTTACCAAGTTTTTTCAAATAAACAATAATGTAAATATAAATAAAATCACAAAGTGCAAAAAAGTGCCTCATTACAGAATTGATGTGTTACATAGAAATGTTTGTTAATTCTGTGGAAAAAAGTAGGTGTTAACAGAATAGAGAGAGGAGAAAAAGTACCTGTCCCCATTGGGTGTGGTTTGTTGGCTGAGTAACTCTTCTCCGACACTGGCTACAGACTGGAGCAGCCTCCTCTGTTCAGCTACTTGTTCCTGCAGCTCCTAGGAAGTCCCAATGAAATGCAGGAGGCATATTATATTTAATGAGAAGTATTTGAAATGGATTTAGGGAAAATTTGGCACTTAAGGCAGTCAAAAGAATGGTCAAAGGAGAGAGTGGTCAAAATAGGCTCAGCCCTAAGGCCTGTTCAATATAAAAAAAAAATGTGCAAAAGTTCAGCTTCCTCTTACCCTCTGTCTAAGAAGGTTGTCATGGTGTTGCTGTGTACGTGTGGATCTGGCCTGGGAAAGCCAATCCTGGACATTAGGACTCTGGGACAAAGATGAGTCTGGCTCACTGTCGTCCTGCTCCTGCAGTGAACCCTGGAAGAAAGACAGAGGGATAAGAAAATGTATTTTCTTTCTGAGGAAGAAAGGAATGATTTACATACAGAACATAAACGTAAGTGACATCTACTTCATGATGTCCAGTGCAGTTAACTGTCCACCTGAGAATAAATGTATCTTTTGAAGTCCTATTAAAAAAAATAATAAATAAATAAATATATATATATATATATATATATATATATATTTTAGCTACTGCTGCCACCATTTCTAAAATACTTGGATAACTGAACTGTTGTAGCTCCTATGTGTTGTAGAATGATTTTGTGAATCAATGAATGCCATTATTTACTAAAACCGTATATTGAGGAGGCTGATGAAAAAAAGGGATTTTGTTTAAGGGAAAATAAATTTAAGTGGAAATTTAGATATTGAAGAAGACAGTTGAGTTGATTTTCCCAAATGGGACAAAACCACAAAGCAAAAAGGCCAAAATGTTGTGTCATCAGAAACACACCTGATGCAGTACATTTAGTGTTAGCATGTGATGAGGTAGCATCCTTTTGTCTGTTGTTTGAGGCCCATTGTGAGACACACAGGCTCTTGTTGTTCCATCATGGAAAACAGTGGACTTTTATGAAGGAGCATGACACGACCTTTAGTATCTGCACAATACTACCATTGATACTGTAACACAGTGTCACATAATGCAGCACACAGTACAACTAAAATGACACAGAGGCAGGGAGGAAGGAAAAGCTGGAAAATGGAAAAATATGTGGGAATGCGGAGGGGTAGGGAACTGAAGGCATAGAACAGTAGAGGACGAGAGCATAGATGGTTTGGGAAACAAAACACACATGACCTCTCTCACCTGTATGCCAACTTGTTTGTCTTGCAACATCTGCTGCAGCTCCATCAGGCTGTCTTTGAGGGAGCGCAGTTTGAGGGTGAGTTGCTCTGCCTCTCCTTTGGTCTCGGCCCGTCCCTCCAACAGCAAGCTCTCGCTGTGGACGGACAGCTCTGACAGATAGGACACCTTCTGCTCGATCTCAAACAGCATATTCTAGAAAGGCAGGAGTTACAGTTGATGACGCCTCTGTATATTTCAGGGAGAGCCTGACAAAATATATTATCTCTGCCCCAAGATGTGGAATCACACAATGTACGGTGAAAACTCATGTATTTCTGCTTCTATTGGATGTTTAAATCAGTGGTTCCCAACTTTTTCGCTTGTGAGCCATTTGGTTTTTTTGGTCACTACTGGTGATGAGGGGTCAAAAATAAACATAAAGGGTGATGTTTTTCTTTTTCTAGATTTTCAAAAAGGTAAAATCATACAGTAATTCACTAGAAACACCCGTAGGTTTGGAACTACTGGTTTAAGTGAGGTAGAGCTTCCACTAAACATAATGAATGGGACTTAGTTCAGCATCATTCAGTTGCAGGCTCATTGTTTCTGCCGCTCCTTGTCTCACTCCTCTTAAGATCCATTTATTATTTTGTCAATTCTCATGTTTTTTTGCAAGCTTATTCGGTTTCCCTTCAAATCCTTTTCAACTTATCTCATTCATTCTCCTCTTACATTTCTTAACAAGAGAAACAACAGAAAAAGGGTCTCCCTCTGTTTCCAGACTGTGTGTGAAAAGTGGTATAATTGTTTGGAGGTGGAATAGAGGAGGATTAAGGTTGTATCCCTTCCTTCCATACAAGGATACAAGGGCCCTTGGCAGAAATGGAGAGGTAATTCTCTACAGAGCATTTTTTCCCCGACAATACAGAGTGCCGGCATGTAAGTATTTTCCTTTCATCCAGAGCTGCCGCTGTGTCATTCACTGGGAAGGTGGAGAACTTTTGTTCTCTCTACACTTTCCTACCAGAAAAAGCCTCCTTATGGTATTCTATAATTCCGAAAATGTCACTTCCTCTCTTTTGGCCCAGGATCAAATAGCAATTGCTAACCTTTTTTCTGTTTGCTTTAAATGACACAGCTAGGTGGACTTTTTTTTATATAGTGCGATACATTGTGTGCCAGAAAGTTTAGATCCAGTAAAGTATTTGATTGATGCTCTGACCCATGAGAGGCTTCGCTTGAGTGTTTTTTGAGCTGCTTACAGAAACAAAATTGAGGTACAAATTAACTAAAGAAATACCTAACTATCCTAATGCAGAAACCTGATTCATCTCATACAACATTTAAAAGACAAATTACCTTTAACCATTACCTAACCAAAGCCTTTTGTATTTCATATTCTTTCTCTTCTCTCTTCTGCTCCCTCCCTGCCTGTGTTGCTCCACTTCTTCCCTTTCTCTCGCCACTATTCCACACTTCATCTCTCTAACCTCATATACTTTCTCACACCTTGCTCAAACCATTGGATTTATACTGTAATAAGGTCAGCTTGCAGACAGTTTTTAACCCCTGGAGATGAGGATCCGGATGGGCCGGCCCTTTAGACCTGCGAGCCATATGTGAGCTATAATCAGCTTACTGTCTCTCAGTTGCTACAAACACACACACTTTAAACACTGATTTCCTTTGACTGAGTAATAGAACTACCATTATTACTGCTGAGAAGTCAATTATGCTGCATGATAGGATGAATGTTAAAACATTTATTTATATCAGTATATTTATATCTGTCAAAACAGCACATTTGCTTTTTGGGCAGTGTAAGACCTTCACTAATTTAAAATTAATACTTCAGTGCCATATCAGTCAAAGTACATACAAATAAAAGCCTTTCTTTTCTGTTAACTAGTATCAGGAAAGGTAAGTTAGGCACATCAATGAAAAGCGGTGGTTATGGTTTAGAAAGTCCTGAACTAAAAATTGAGAAAAAAGAAACTTCTTTTTTATATATTTTCAGAAGTGTATTTGTGATCAAAATCACTGAAACTGATATATTATTTCCTAATTCAAAGACCTGAATAAAATGACTCGGTTGTGGCTTGGTGACCACTGCTACCATGGGTGCTAATTACCCCACAGATAAAGATGATGTTACCATAGAAACGGGATGAGTTGGGGAACAACACTTAGGCTGGTGGAAGAATGTTTGAGGACTGGTGAGGAGGGTAATCAGAGAGAGATAAAGGGTCAGACCTTAATCCTAATGCCAAAATCCTAATCCTAAAAAAAGTGTCAACAATGGAGGGTAGCTGTTCTGTTCGGTTTTAAAATAGTCTCACATTCAGAGTTGGTTCTGTAAATTTCTTCTGGTTTTTGAGGGTGAACTGAACAGTTTATGCGTGACTAAAATAGTAACAGTAATATAACACCATGGGAATTAATCCAAGGATAGGGACTATTTTTGGAACAGTGAAGCAGCCAAATATTTTACTTTAGCCTTTGATAGTCCCCTCTTAATAAATCAGTAGCATGCAGACTTTCATACTGCGCCTAGGGCAATAGTAGGAAAACTTAAAAAAATCAGAAAAATTTGTCATCCTTGGGAGTTTTAATAAACCAAGCTCAAAATCTTTTTGTACTCAGTCAACCAGTCAGTCCAGCCTTTGATGATAGCGGAAGTGTAAATCTCACCTGACAGTCGATGAGCTGCTCCTCCATGTCCAAGTCTTCGTTTTGGGGCTGCAGGGCAGAGCTTAGAGTGGCGCGAGTGCTGAGCAACCAGTGGTCGAGCTCCTCTGCCTCGCTGTGGTAACGCTGCAGCGCCTGTTCCTGTCGCTGCTCTTCTAGCTGTTCACTTAGCCTCTCCTGTAGTGGTCAATGTGACAGACACGGTGAGACTCGGTATAAACAAGAATGAAAGTATTCAAATTTGGGAGATGTAAATGAATATTGAGCTCCCACCTCCAGCAGCTGCCGTTTCCCAGAAGCCTTCATTCGAATGGTGGCCATCCTCTCTCCCAGCACAGTCAGAGTAGACTGGAGAGCCAGTTGGTCACCAGGCTCCCCGTCGCTGTCGCTGTCTGCCAGCTCTTCAGAAAAACATGTCTGTAACTCACCAATCTCTTCCTGCAGCATCAGGATCTCATCCATCAGAGCCTAGACAGACCGAGATCAGAAAAATGTTAGAGGTGAGATAAAGAGAACAGTCTTAAATAAAAAGAGAGATTTGAAGGAAGATAAAATTGCTGAAGAAAACGAAGTAGAAACTGAAAAGAAGATGGCGAGAGACGGCAGTGTCCAAATTGCCTGACAGTAACGTAACAAAAAGGAACTGGTTCGGCTGTGGCTGTGAAGTTGGCATAGCAACCAAGTGTAGTGCCATGCAGTTGGTGCAACCATTGCACAGGCTAGTGCAATATTAAACCCCTCAATCATTCTCTGTTTTCTCGGAGCAGGTTCGTCTTTCGCCAGCTTTCCCCAAGAGACTTCTTCTGTTTGCCTTTCACTTACTCTTAACATGTACTACTACTTTCGATGTTAATTATATCTGTACTCCACTCCTCTCCTCTCTATTTCTCCATTGCAAACACAACTTCCCCAATATCTTCAGACCTCTCTGTCCCCCTTCCCTCTCACCTGGTGTGCAGCCATCTGGCTCTCAGGGCTCTTATTAGGCTCAAGGCCCTCATTGAGTGCTCCCTCGATGGACTCCATCTTTGTGGAAATGGACTGCAGTGACTCCTGATAATGCTGCTGCCTCTCCAGAGCCTCATACAGACTCTTCTGCTTCTCGCTGATCTGTGGAAGGAGAGAAGTGGTGGAAAGCAAAATAAATAAATTAATGAAGGAAAAATCTAGAAGCTGGGGAAAGAAGTTCCAATTGTCTTATGATTTGTGATAGCAGAGGTGGTTTGAGGTTTATTTAGATTTCAATTTATTATCAGTTCAAGTTTCAGTCCCAATTTTGGTACTTATGTAGTCTTGCTAAACATACCCTGCTCTCAGATTTTGTGAAAACTGCCACATCCCAATCTGAGTTTTAAAACATAAACAGTAAGCCATGAGGATTTCTCAATATCTCTATACCTGTTTTCTACTGGCCCAGTCATACCATTAGTTTATTTGTTGAAGGACATTTTCTGGCAGTGGCATATGGGAAAAAAACTTTTTATATGTGAATGTGTTGTTCATGTTATATGTAAATGTATTTAATTCATTGTAACCGATGATATGACGTACCACATTCTTGAGTGTTTCCCAGGATCTCTGCAGGTCATCCAGGTTAGCAGCACTGGTCTCCATAGACGGGTCATACAGCTCCTGGAGGGGCGCTCTGCTTAGGGTACCTCGACCCTGTGGCACATCAACACAGTAAGTGTAGGTTTCAATAGTATATGAGGGTGATGGAAAATATTTGCTTGCTACAGTGTTTCTGACGTTCAGTGGACAGGGTGTGATGGCACTGATACGTCCTTATGTCCTCAAACATACTGTCAGCAATGAATATGAATTGCCACATTTGGGGGAAATGTGACGTGTACACACAGTACTGACCATATGTGCTACTTAGTAATGCATTAAGATATAAACTAATATAGACAGTTGAAATAATCAGGTCTTCAATCTGTTCCAGTTTTCTTATTGAAAATACAGAGGGACGAACATTTTCCTTAGACTTTAAACTGAAATGGTAACTCAGTATGCCATGGGTTAATCGTTATGCTAAACCTTGATTATGGTAAATCAGGCCACCCACAAGCTCACATACAAGGTCTGGACCAGAATTTAACCCTAACCCACAACGGTATTTATAACCTGAGTTAGATCTGTTTTGTTCACTGTGGGATGTTTTCACTTCAGCAGCATCTCGATGAGGTCCCATGAGATTCAAAATCTCTACTGGGATAATTTCCTTTGTTCATTTTGCAGCTGCCTTTGAACTTTTTGATTTTAGTATTCTTTCAACAGGAAGGGCCACTGACATGTCAACAGATAGAAATACTGTATTTACATTTTACATTAAACTAAAAAAATAACTATGACCTTTGCTGTTTCTCCCAGAACCCCAAAACTGCTGTCATACTGCTGCATCATTCTAATTCATAAATTACACAAAAAAGCTATTTTGTGCTAACTTCACTATGTTTACAAAAAGTCACCTTCTCATTTTTTATCTCAGCAATAAAGCAAGAGGCAAACAAATGTTCTTCAGCAAAGTAAATCTGCAAACATAATGCTGATAAATGGGGAAAGCAGGGGCAGCAGAGCAACTCTTCAGCAGTTTCAAACATCCATTGTGTTGATAGTGGTGATGATGAGGAGGTCGTTGTTTGGTGGTGGGAATCGGGTGGTGTCGAGGGAATGGGATGAGGTGCAGAGTCAGCATGTCCATCTTAACAAGTCATTTTTTCACAAGTTCAATATTCAGTCTTAAAATCTTAATTAATTAATTTAAATGAAAAACTCTGACAACAGGGTATCATTATTCCAATGCAAGATCACTTGCTGCAATAATCTTCCAAATTAAATGCATGACAAAAAACTGCACTTGTATCCGGCAAAGTCATTTGGTACAAAAACATCTTGAAGACATGTTCATCTGCATTGGAAAACAGAAACAGATAATCTCACCCCAGCGGAATGAATAAATATTTGGTTTGTGACTCATTAAGATGGAAATGCTTTGCTGCACAAATTAAGGTGGCGGTTTCTTATGACGTTAGACTGATAATTTGGTAGTATGGAAGCTGGGCAGGTCAGGTAATGCTGGAAGGCTCTGGAGGTAACCAGGGTGGGGTTTGCAGTACCTGGTTAAGAGGAGTGTCAGCGTTAACCCCCGGGGAGGGGGAGCGGCAGGCAGGGGGAGAAGAGACCTCGCTGTTGGTGCCCTCCTCCCCTGACTCCTCCGTCACAGGGGAGAGGAGTGTGTGGCAGCGGCCGGCTGTCATCTGACCACCCAGACACACCGCACATCAAACACACACATCGTAAGAAGCAGGTGGAGGAAAAGGGAGGGGGACCAAACAGAAAACGCCCAGATCAAAGGAGTGAGGAGACAGAGAGAGAAAAATGAAGAGAGAGAAGAAGAGAGAGAATCAAAATTAATGGGGGAGTGCAGGTTAGGCAGATTGCAGTGAGCACATTGCTGATTAATTAGACAGTGAGTAATCAAATAACACTCAGAGGAGGCCAGTTAGATCACATTACTGCTGTTGACATCAAACACTGCAGCGCTTTCGCCACAGCACAGCATTAAAGAGACATAATTTACTGAAGCATTGCTCTGTGCTAGTAGAAAGACAAACACTAGATTCCACTGGCTATGAATGAGCCACTAGGATTTTTTACAGGAAACATTATGGGAAAGGAATGGCCATTACCAGGAAGTTAAAAATCACATTTACAGTAAGTGCACACAAAAACACAGACTGACACTGCTCACGCCACACACACATACTCATACATTCTGTCGAGTTGCAGTTTCAGAACCACAGTGATTTCCTTTCCATCACAGACACATTTCCCTTGTAAGTGGCATCCAGAAATGATCCATATCACAAACAAGTTTTAAAGTTTTCTTAGTTTTCTAGTACTCTTTAAGTGCTAGAAAAGAACCGCTCGTACAATCGGATGCATAAGAACAATTAAAAATGACATTACAGGTATGTAATAACTGTATGTAAAACACTATATTAATAGTAAGAAGAAGCTGCCTGAAAAAATCCACCCGAAGATCAAAGCCCAACGTTAAACAAAGCATAGCTAAAGCATTGCTTACTGTAGCTAACAGAGGCTGGACTTGTGAATAAAGCAGCAGAAGCAGCTGTCCTAGAAGTAGCACAGTTGTCTGTGTGTCTGCATGCTTCAGTAGAGAGGCAGAGCTGAAATGTGAGCCAAACCCTACTGGGCTGCTTTTTGGCAGTTAATGCAGAACTTGGCCGACTGACTCAGGACCTTGTTATATTTGGAGGACTTTTTCCCGGGCTTTATGATGCAATGAAACGCAACGAAGAGCATCAGCACACCGGCATGTGTGGGAAACTCAGCGGTTGTACATAGTGAGATTAGTTTTTAACTGAGCAGCACCACACAGCACAGCACTCTGGTAACAATGACACAGTACTAAATATGTTAAACAATGAGAAATCAAGAACATCAGCAGCCCTAGCAACCTGCCATACACACAAACTTATCATGCTGTGCTCACACAAGAACACACACTCATGCAGTAATATCCTGTTTCCTGGCCTGCTGAGACTGAACACACCACAAACAGCAGTAACGGAGCAAGGAAGCAAAAATCTGAATCAGAAAGAAAGACGCAGAGGAAGTGATGGTAGTGAGGCAGTTTCTTATGTGTGAACGCATAAGAAAAATGAATGATCAAGCCGAGGATGACATAGTACTGTAGTAGCGGGCAGACAGATTCAGGCTAATAAGAAGCAAAGTGAAGTGACACAGCACAATATCAGTGCAGTAACAGACAAGAGGAGACAGTCAGAATAGTAAAACTTGAGGTGTAGGGGAGATGAGGTAAAAAAGCTTGGGTTATTTCTGTACAATACAAAAATGGAACACAGAAAGAAACAGAAGCAGGACAGGATAATAATAGAGAGAAAAAGCCTCTTCTGAACCTCGAGTTCTTTTATATTTACCTGTCATGGACCACTGAATAGATGCACATGATACCATGCAGCCCAATTTAAGATTAAATGCAATTTGGGAGACTTGAATTGCACAGTGCACAACTTTGTACACTGTTCCTGGGAAAATGAGAACGTTGGAGTTAAACCTCTAAATATATCTGTCATCCTTAGGCATCCTCTAATTTGGGATAACTTTAAGCGAATTATATTATTGTGTAGTGAACTGTTAAGAACCTCTAGAAACCCCAAAGGACCCCTGGGGTTCCTTGTATTCCACTTTGAGAACCAAGGAGAAGGGACAGCGGCTACACATGCAAACAGACGCACAAACATAGGCCAGATAAGCATACAGCCTTGCAGCATGTACATGTGTGAGTCTCTGGGAGATTGTGTATGTGTCCAAAAAAGGCTCTGCCACTCACCATGACGACAGAGGGGTGTGCTGGAAGCTGCTTGGCGGCGGCGGCGGCGGTGGCTGTCACAGCACTGGGCAGCTCCTCATCACTCAGCTCGTCCATGCCGTCAGAGAGGCCCTCCACCTCGTTGACCGTCAGTAGCATGGTGGCGTGTTTGGCCTTCACTGTCAGCATCTTACACTTGGAGTGGAGCGAGGCAATCTGCTCCTGATAGCCACGGATCTTCTGGGCCAGCTCCTGTCAAAACATCCCCCCAAAACACAGAACACCGGCACCCCCAGGGTCAGGAGAGTGTGGTTCAGTCCACAATGGAAGATCAATAGTTCCTGGTTAAACAGGATCCTGAAAAAAGAGGCTGGTTGAGTTGGTTCAGTGTTGAATGTGCCGGTGCGAGAGGAGTAAGTGGAGTGGAAGCATTCTCTTCTCTCCCCGGTCTCTCGCCTATGGTTTGTAAGCCTAGGAAGAGAAAAGCTCTGCCTGACTCTCTCTCTCTTTTTTTCTGTGTCTCTCTCTCTTCTATATCTCTGAGCCAATCAGAGCAGCACAGAGGCGGGTGACTCAGAGCAGTGGTGAAGCCAATGGACAGGATGTTTGGTTGAGAGAGAGATCCTCGCAGAAATAGTTCAAAATCCCTCAGACACATACACAAATGGCAAGGGAAAACAGGAAGTGATCTCTCCCCCCTTCCTCTGCCTGCCGCTCTCCTCCTCCACCAATCCTAGGCGCAGATTCCTTTCAACAAAAGAGAGCCGTAAGGAGAGAGGGAGTGTTTAGGGAGGAAGAATGACATAGATGGTGTCAAATTACACCTATAGTATGAGCCGGTAGGCCGGGTCCAGCTCCTCCTTCCCTCCACCTCCTCCTCCTTCTACTCCCCCTGTCCCGCAGATGGTCAATGCACTGATAATCAGGTCATGTGACTAACTGGGCCAGTGGAATTGCAGCTATCTGCTCAGCTTAGAGATCAAACTCAGACATAAACACACTGCCATGCCAAGCCACTCTGCAGCACTGGAGAGACTGCAGTAACAATATCTGCATAAACCTGGGTTCATTTATTCCCTGTCAAGTATTGGAAGCACACGCAATCTGCCAGAACCGCACTGGGAAAGTTAAAATGTATAAAAAATGTGTTGCCTCTGGGGAGATTTTATCTGTTTTTCTGCGGGTCTTTGCCTCTCTCTGTCTGCCACCTCCCTCCTTCTCGGTCTCCCTCTCCGCAAGGGAGATCAAACACACTGACTCAGCAAAGTAAAACTGCAACTGAAAGCACAGGGCTTAAATAACGCAGGTGAAAACCAACTAACCATCTACACTGCATCAAACAGGAATGTATGCAGATTATATTTACATGCACCATCAGATAAAGGGGGAATGTGCGTGACTAGGGTTTGTACACAATATTCTCCCAGAATTCCTCTACTGTATGTGTTGGCACTGCTCTGATATCACAATGTTTAAGGGGGATTAAATCAGCAGTATTTATTCTGGGGTGTTTGGTAGTTTTATAGAAAAAACAAAAATAATTGGCTGTTGTTTCATTAGATATTAGGAAAAAAAATCCACATTGAGCAATGATAGCAAACAGAATTAATGCTGTTTTCAGTTGTAATAATAGCTCAATAACTAAATTACTAATACACAGTCTAATTCCGTCGTACGGGCTGCCCACAAATAATCTAAGATATGCAGTATGTTTCCTGCTGCCTCAACTTCTCTTTTCATGCGTTTTTACACTGTCACAAAGTACAGGAAATACTCAGACTCTCCTTGTCTCTCTTGCTTTAGGCTCTGTGATGTTGAAAAAAGTTAGAAAAGTTATTTTTAGACATCAGCGTATTCATTTCTTTAAATGTCAAATGAAGTGCCCTATGAGGTAAGTGTTTTCCTGGTTTGTTAAAGATTTTTGATGTGTCGTGCTCATTTTCAGTCTCTCAAAGCGCTTTACGTCCTTGTTTCTTTGCTGTTATTTCACAGGCTATTTTACCATGACAAGCTGTGCATTCAATGAATAAAGACTAAATCTAAAAGTGCACCATATTGCAAAAAGTGTACTTTTGGTCTGGGGCTGCTTTTCATAGTTCAGGCTAGACATCTTAGCTTCCATTAAAAGAAATCTTCATGCTACAGCATAGGGTTATATTTTAGACAATAGTATGCTTCCAGCTTTGTGGCAACAGTTTAGGGAAGGCCCTTTTCCTTCCAACACAAAGTTAGGTCTATAAAGAAATGGTTTTCTGAATTTGGTGTGGAGGAACATGACTGGCCTGCACAAAGCCCTGACCTCAACCCACCTTTGGGATGAACTGCAACGGCGACTGCGAGCCAGGCCTTATCGCCCATCATAAGTGCCAGAATTCACTAATACTATTCATGGCTGAATGGGAGAAAATCCCTGCAGTGAGGTCGCAAAATTGAAAAAGCCTTCTCAGAAGAATGAAGGCTGTTACAGCAGCAAATTATTGCACATAGTTTTGGAATGATGTGTCCACATACTTAAATTTTAATAAATATATGAGAAACATAGTGTGTGTCCTCTCTCACCTCATGGTGGTGTATTTGAGCCTGAAGTTCCTGTATGTTATTGGTGGAGACAGGCCGGTCCTGAATGATGCGGTGAGCCTCTTCTATTAATCTCTGGAGGTTCTTCACTTCCTGTTCATACTGTTCGTACTGCACTACAGCCTCCTGGGAAAGAGGAAACATAACAGGGTAAGGTTGAAACTGCATCTTTTAAAAAAACAACCATGAAATCTGATCTCTGAAAGGAAATGATAAATTCTCTGGCCTTCCCCTCCAGGGAAGTTGAGTGTCACCTATAGATTCCTATTTTTATGAGTCTGTGAAAAGTTAAATTTCCATGATAACATTAGTAATATGGTGGTTATTGTGTTTAAGATATGAATATATATAATAATATATGTATATAAGCAGTTAATGTCAAATATGACCCTAAGCCAGATCATACAGATATATTCAGTTTTGTCAAATCTTGGTTTGTTTGCTTAAAATGGTGTGTGTCCTCCAGACAGTCTCAGAAGGTCACTTGCTCCTTCCTCTAAAGGCTAATCTTCACTACAATGAGCTTAAAAGCAAAATCAGCCCAGAATCAAAGGATTGGAGGATAATACTGGTCTGATAGGGGCTCATAGAAAACACAGACATTCCTGAGAAAGCCCGTTAGGACACTTCAGAGCAATTCCAGCAAGTAACAATTCAATGTATAACTACATAAATATTTAAAGAGGCAAAAAATGACCCACTACGCACCTCAACTGCTTTGAGGCATGAGGATTTTCAGTTCTACAGTACGTAACTTGACAGATAAGTTGGTAGATTCAAGGGAAAAAACAAATAAAACTAAATATTACACAAACAAATTCTTGTCTAGGGTGTATGATTTTTTATCACATTGCGATAATAGCTCTCTGTTATTTGTTGTCAAATTTGGCCTAACATACGACAGCTGTTCAACAGCAGTTGCAATATGAGGACTGCCCTCTACCTGCAGGATGTTGCACTGCTGGATGGTGGTATGCTGCAGTTGGCTGGCCTCTTGCTGCAGAGTCTGAGCTGTGCGGCAAATGGACAAGCTGGCAACTACCTCCTCTGGAAGCCGGAGGGCACTCTGACACTGCTGTACTGCTGCCACCTGCTGCTTGAAGCCCTCCATTTCTACCAACAGACGCTTGTGAAGGAATGAAGGGGGATGTTTTAAGTTAGTCTGCATGTAGAAATATTCAGATTGTTTGTGGATGTCATATTGCAACTGTAGGCATGCATAGCGTGTATGTACAGTATTCTGTCTTTGTGAATCGCTAATACTTGAATCATGTTTAAATTCTGATTACAAACAAAACATTTTAAATGTGTTTGTTTACTTGTCTTTGTGTGAGCTGCTCTCTGAGGCTGAGCCTGTTGAGGTCTGGGGAGGCAAGTGTAACCTGGATCTGGTCTACAGCAGCATGGAGGTTCTTCACCTCTGCCTCCAAACGCAACATGTCCTGAGGAGAAACACAAACAAACATACAATATAGCTTTCATACACGGGGTAAAAATGGAAAAACAATTTGCTATAGCTGCTGCAGACCTGACTGCAGTTATTGCAATATTTAAATCACACCAGTCTGCAAAGGTGGTTTTTCAGTTCAGTTTGAGCTATAAACAAAAAAGGCATCTCTTTAAAACATAACTCTTCATTTGCTATTTCTAATTGACCTAAATATATTTTATGTGGCAGGAAGTTAAATTACCAGTCACTACAAATAAAGGTTGTGCTGTGTCTACACTAGACCCAGAAAGCATCAAAACTCACAGGAGGAATAAGTAAACAGATTTCCAAATACACAATGTTATTAGCAACAATCAGCAACAGACTGTCGTCTGAGTACCAGCTGTATGGCAATCAGATTAGTGTAACAGATTGCTGCTGCACAAGCTCAAACAGTGCATTCCATTATGATGGTGTAATACTTAAGTATGACCATAAGGGGGCACTGTTGGGTTGTAGCTCTGGTGTATTTGACTCACTCCAAAGGGATGTTATGTGCACCTCTTGTTGTGCACCAAAAGGTTTGTATTAATGAAAATGAATTAGCCACATTGTCGTTTACCTTTGCTGCATCCTGCAGACTCTGGAGGCGAGTCTTGGCAGTTTGCTGCAACTCCTCTGTGCGTCTGCTGAGGTTTTTCACCTGCTGGATCCACCTCTCCGTCTGTAACACCTCCCCCAGCTGCCCCTCCCTCTCCCCCATGGCCTCCAAGTCACCATGGAGACCCCGACACTCCCGTAGCAATGCCTGTAACCATAGGAACATAAATTATAAGTCAAAGAGAAGAGCCTTTTACGTTGTGCAATTATACTAATTAAAGCTGGCCAACACACTGTACAGTACGTGACATTTACTGGAAATCAAGTGTTCAATTAGCTGTAAATATGTGGGATGTCTACAGATTAAGTAGGAAATGTTAGTGTTTATTTTTGTGGAAAAATAAATATACAAAGTATCAGAATGCAGTATTTTTGTGGCAGCCATTTTTTCTTTGACATCTTAAAGCCATTACCACTCCCTGCTGTGTGACCCATCAAAACTCACCTGGTGTGCTCGAATTTGCTCCTGCAGCTGGGACGCAGAGCTCCAGATGATACTACAGGTGACCAGAGCTTCTGCCTTTTCTGTCCAGCCCAAAATGAACGCCTTCATCCCCTGATATTCCTCCACCTGTCTCTCCGCCTGTTCACAAGAGACCAAGACCGGAAAGACAGACGAATTAATGCAGACTAAAATAACTGAAACACCATACATTCACAAACAGAATCACAGGAAATAATATATATATATTTGTTGTTCATTCATGCAAGCAATGTTGAGAACTTGTCTTTGCCTTTAGGGAGGTTTACATGACATGGTGAACTGAATGGACCTCTCACCTTCTTCAGTCTGGTGGCTCTGTCCTGGACCTGCTGTGTGGTGTGGCGCTGCACCTCTGTCAGTTTGGCCACAGCATCGCCCAGCTGCTTACACAGCAGAGGGTTCTGCTCCCCAAACTCCTGCACCGCTACTCCTAACTCTGCCAGAGAGCGACCACAACATTCACATTCTTCACAAAGAGCCTGTAAGAGAGGAAAGGAGGGTAAGAAAGAGAGGCAAAAGGAGAGGGAGCAGAAGTCAAGTGGAGAAAGATCAAAGAGTATCAGTAAACCTTACGTCCAAGGTGGTTATCGCCATCTGTTTTAACCAGACTATATAAAAGAAGGTTTTAACCAAAGAACTTAATTTTAAAGGAACAGTCAATATGAGAAAATACAAATATATTATACTGCATATGAAGTTGGCTACTTTTAGCAATGACGATGAGGCACGCTCCTCTCCCCAACACCCTCTTGCAAAGATATATATACATAAAATGTGTATGTATGTATATACAGTATCTCTATGCAAGAGAGCATTGAGGAGTGGAGTGTGCTGCATCACTGTATATGTACATTGTTACGATATATGTCTAATCTCTTTCCTGGACTTGTCCTCCAGCAGTCGTCAGGCAGTGTACGTTCATGTGTTTTGGGGGAGTGGCTTTGGAGGGCGGTCTGAAGGGAGGGGTGGGATTTGTTGCGGTTGGATACTTTCAAAATCTAGCTTCTCTTGTTGGTTTCTCCAAAGTTACCTACCTCAGCTTTAATTTATACAAAAAACTAGTGTTAAGTGTAAAGAGAACAAGTTGTGGTTTTACAGGAGAGCAGTGATTAATTAGTGAGCTTCAGAGGGGCTGGTAAGCGAAATAGTTAAAAGAATGACAAATGATTCCTTTAACTACACACACTCCAGGCTTTGTGGGTTTACAGATGGACAGAGGAGTGAGGGAAGAAAAAAGTTGGGGCACCAAGACGGAGAACAGGTGGGAAGGTGCTCAGACTCCCATCTGGAATACTCCTCTCAGAAGTGGGTCACTGTTGAATGCAGAATTCAGTTCATGCCATTCCAACTCTCACACACTCATTAACCTTAACATCTGCAAAATGAATAGCCAATTTAACAGGGGTTAATTGCTTGTTAATTAGTCAATCTGTCTGGTTGATTACTTTGGTCTCTTCTTTGGCCTCCTCCAGGTCGGCACCCTTGTCTTCCAATTTCAGAGCGATGGTCTTCAGCTTCGCCTCGATGTCCTGAAGTCTGGAGCTGAAGTCCTCTTTCACATCTCTGGTCTGCTGCACCTCCCTTTCCCTCGCCTGGACCTTAAGTAGATGGCAGAAATAAACACATTTCACTATACAGTCAAAAACTAATTAACATACGCCTTTTAACAGTGCTACATGGCTATGGATATTTCAGCATACACTGGACACACTGAAGCAGGAAAATACAGTCAAACACCAGACCACACAGTGGAACTCATACAAGTGGGTGCCAGCTTTCCACTGCTACATACTGTATATAATACATTTATATAACAGAAAATAGTTTGATTATTTAAAATGTATGCAATAGTGCTTAACACAAAACACAAGCCATACAATTTGATAATAATCCTACTAAACACCAATTTGTACACAACGCAACACAACACAACATTTAATAAACTGTAGACTGTGCCAAGAGAGGTCACCTGGTCTTCAGCGGAGCCCAGAGCCAGAGACACCTCAGCCAGCTGCATGCTGAGCTCAGAGGGCAGACCAGCCTGGAGGTCCTGGTACTTGGACTGCTGTAGCTCTGTCATGCGCTCCACACTCTGACGCCTGCTGATCACCTCACCATGTGCAGTCTACAACACAAACAACATCACATGACGGACTGCCAATGTCTTGTCTGTTATGATATAATACTGCGTTTATGTTCAAACAAGCCAGAGAAGCCAGAGCTCTGTACATAGTTGACACGGGAATGTCGGTTTGTGTACGGTATGTGTGTACATAGAGTGGCCTACTGTACCTCTAGCTCTTGCAGCAGTGAGTCCAGGTCTGCAGTGGGACTCAGCAGTAAGCCCCGAGTATCTTGGATCCAGCCTTTGACCAAGCCCAGCTCCTTTTCAACCTCCTCTCTCTCCCTCAACTCCTGGTGTACCTGAGCCCTGCTGGCTCGCACCCGCAACACAAGGCTAGACACAGCGGTAAAAAATCAATCATAAAAACATTTTCTAAATGGTATATGTTTATTTTATTTTTTGGTCCCCGTTCTTACAAAATTATATGTAACTTGCATGAAGAATAAACACAAAAGGACTTGAAGTCACAATATACATTCTTAGGTCACTCACCTGTCATACTGCTCCTGCATGCTTCTGATCTCTTGTAGGCAAGGTGTCTCATCATGGCCGTTCTCTGTCTTCTTCTCCATCGCTTCCTCCTCTCCTCTGAGGCTGCGAGTGTGTTGCCCCAGCAGGGCCAGGATGGACTGCTCCCGCTCTACCTCCAGGCTGAAGGAGTCATGGTACTCCAGAAGGCTCTGAAGTGCCGCCCTGGTGGCAGCTTTCTCAACTGTGCTGTCTGGGACACGACTGTGGAGGTCTTGGGACACAGAGCGCACCTTCTCCATCTGAGGGAGGTTTATGTTCAAAGATTCAGGTTCAGTTGATGCAGCAGATTTAGGGTTAACATTAGATCTATCATGTTGTGTTCACAGTCCATTTTGTTTCTGTAGACTTTGGTTTAATGGTGGGCATTTAGAGAAGTAGTTCCAAACATTTTGGCCAGGACACATGAATCTAAAGGTCCACAAGATAGTTAAAGGCATAAGAAAAATAAAATGTATTATTTGGTTTTTAGGTCTAGTCTCTAATTAAGCTTTATCTACAGCATACAATATAACTGTTCATGTGGTAGTCAAAGGCAGTAACTACAGTCTAGAGATTCAAGTACAGAGAATGACATCATGTCCAGTAGAACAAAGGGGCCATAGAAAACCAGTGGACAACAGGAAATGTGCCACATATGAGGAAGTAACCACCATTCCTTACAGTTTGACCTAATTTCCCCTTTAGGAGCAATGCTTTGTGGGAATTCTTTGGAGCTGACAGTGTTCACACTTTAAATAGGTCGAAAGGCGGGAAAATGACACAGTGTTTTGGCAGGAGGAAACGACTGGCCTGAAGCCTGGAGTTACATCATTGCACACCAACTGGTATTCAGTTGTCGTTATGTTTGACCTAAATCTGTAGAAGCAAGAACAATTTTATAGATTGGTGTGTTTTTTGGCTTCAAGTTTCATGTAAGTATAAACAGCTTCTGTGGACTGTATGTAAGTGAAACATGATAAGTTTTACACTGTACATGTGTATTATTACAGCACACTAACCACACATACAGTATGCACTATAGCATACAGAGCACACACACTAACACAGGAAACCATGCACAGCATAATATCACCAACAAATGCACAGTATCTTTTCTTACCTTCCCAGTGAAGTTCCTCCACTCCCTCGCAGTATCCTCCAGTGCCCTCTCCTGGGCTCGGGCCACACTGCGGAGCCTGGTCCACCGTTGCCACAGAGACGACACAGAATGGCTGATGACAGCTTTGCTGGACTCAGAGATGATCTGCTCGAGCTCGGCTGCATTCTCTTTCAAAGCATTCAGAGGCAACTCTAGCAGGTCGATGTGAGCCACCAGAGACTGCAGCCAAAAGAGGACAGCAGATACACACAAGTCATTTCATGAATGCAGTCTTCTGAAACATTTACACTATCGGAAACTAAAACTCTCCAGTCTCTGTTTTATGAGTCTACGGTAGTGTCCCACCTTATATCTCTGACACTTATCCTCTGCCTGCTGGATACTGATGGCTTTAGCTGTAGTGAACATGGCCATCTTGGTCTCTGCATCATTCATCTGTTCAACTAGTGTTTCTTTCTCATGTTGAAAAGCGATCCATAGAGCTGCACAACTGAGAAAATTATACAAATTACAGATACTATTGAGGGAGATTTATTGCTGAAATATGCATCATATGGACAGGACATGCCAGCTGTGTCTACATATATTACTTGGCTCCATATTAACACTAATACACACCTCTGAAGCACCTTCCTGTATGCATCCAGTTGCTGTTTGACTTCTGTGTTTCTCAGCTGCATTGCCTCAACGTTTTCTTTAAGTTCATTCATTGCTCCTGCTTTCATAATATTCTCCAGCAGAGGATCTAAAGTCTTCAACTCCTCTAAACCAGCTGTGAAGTTCTTTTCCTGGGCTGAAATTTCTTCCAGGTCCTGCACACACTCTGTGTGGTTCTCAAGCTCCAGCCCTGATCTAGCCCTCTGGAGAACAGCCGCAGCAGAGTCCAGCCATTTCTGCATGGACTGCAGAGATAAATGGTGCCTCTGGGCCAGGGAAAGAGCTTGATCCAAAGCCAGCTAGAAATTGCAGAAGGTGATTTAATTAACTTTGCTGTTTTTTTTTTCTTCATGAATTTCTTCACACAAATTAAGTCAGAAATGCATGGCTAAGTCATTACAGCAAGCATGGTCATTTCAACAAAAAATATTGATTCACAGAGCATTACTTCAGCTTAAAATTTTAACTGTAGTAATATGTACAGTAAAAGTGATTGTTACATGTTGGGAAATTTAATCTTAGAATGTAAGTTTTGAAACAGCGTCCTCTCGAAATGGCAAAGGTCAAAATTCTCCTAAAAGGGGAATGAAGTGAGTGGTATTATTAACACATTTTCTCTTTAAAACTTTGCTGAGGCTCTGCTACAGTTTATCATTTAAACTTTTACTCATTATTCAACATAATGGAGTCTTTGGGATATGGTAATTAAATACATTAAAGCTCCACAACAGTTATAAATTATTAATAACTTAAGTATTTATTAAAACTTCATGGAATCTCTTGAACTGTCTTTTAAATGTTTTAGCTTCCCTAGGCTTATTAATATTGATGGTATGGTCGAACAGGAGACAGAAAATAATATTCAGTAGGTTCGAGCCATGAATGATGGATCAGATTCCTGATAAATTCAGGATGTGAACTTGACTGGGGCCATAATTTCCATTTAGTCTTAATCAGATTTGTATCAATTAGAAAAATAAAAGGATAGAAATGTCTCTATGATTAGAATTTCTGAATAATATATACACAAACCTGTTTTTTACTTATTCCTTGTTGAACTTCAGCTCCCAGCTTTGCCAGCTCCTGTAGTTTCTCTTCTATGTGAGCAGGAACAGTTTCTTTTCTACTATTATACCTTTCTTTTTCTCTGCTACCTAAGGCATCTCCTATCCTCAATCTACTTTTCACTTCCTCTTCCACAATCTTTAGTTTGCGCATTTCCTCATACACCCTCTCAATTTTGACCTCTGAAAGGGTCAATGACTCTTCCAATTTGTCCATGATAGTCCTCAGCCATTTCAACGTTTCCTCAGTCTCTTTTGTGAAATCTTCATTCTTCGTGATCCTTGTTTCACTTTCTTCAACAAAACATTTTACTTCAAACCGTAAAGACTGCAATGATTCAAGCTGCAGTGTAGTTTCCTGAAAGGCAGCGGGATCAAACTTCAGACCAAGGCCTTTAGTTTGTTGGTTACATTCTTCAGCCTGAGTGCTCAAACAATCCAGACTTTTAAGCAGCGAATACAGACTTGTGATTTTATCCATGGCACCTAGTTCTGTGTCTGACTTAAGTCTGACCAGCTTCTCTTTCATAGACTTTAACTCCAAGTCCAACTTGGTGGATACTCTGTTGTGTTCAACTACTGTTTTCAAGCATTCATCTAAGTATTTCACTTTCTGATCATTTGTCCTTTTCAGTGTGTTGTGGAGACTGACTAGCTGCTGTGTCTCTTCAGCTCTGTATTGCTGACCCTTACTGAGAAACCCCTCATTTTTTCCATCAAGTTCTCTCACAGCAGGGCTAATATGGTATAAACTTTCATTAATATTTCTGTATTCATTAATTAGACGAACAAAATCCTCATCTCTAATACTGATAGTCTGCTTCTCCAGATTGTCAAACTGCTCCTGAAGCTCCTCCAGTGCATTACGAGTAATATCAAAGAAAGTGCTGAACTCTTTTCGCTCTAAGATTATTTGTTGAACTCTGTCTTTTTTCTCTTTGGCTAGAGCTAGGATGGCATTGTACTGCTGAGGCAGGGCATTGAGCCTCTCATCTAGGTAGCAATGATCAATCTCGTTCAGAGTAGGGAGGATCTCCTGGCCTATTCTTTGGACAATAAGAAGAAGGTTCTCGTACTCTGAAGCTTGTTCTAGGACATTCTGAAAGTTAGACAGTTGTGTCTGCAACTCTGAACTATCATCAATGTTGCTTAAATTGATTTCAGGGAAGGTGATGGCATCCGCTCGTCTCAACCAGTGGCAAGTCTTATCCAGGTCAACCTGGAAGTACTTCCTGGAGGTCAAGGCTTTCTCTAAGTCTGTGAGATGCTGGGTGGTCCTCTGGAGGGCAGTTTCAAACGCTGCCTGTAGCTTCTCAAGTCTCGTAAGGGTTTCTGCTCTCTCTTTGTCCGTGGCATCTCTTTCTAGCTCTCGCCCTTGTACCCAGAGAGATGCCAGCTCTCTCTGGTATGCTCGTAAACCACTCTGGACAACCCGACAAGCAGCAACCTGTTTGGCTAGGTCCTCAGGGAGAAGCGCTATGTGGTCATCTATCAAGGCCTTCCTCTCCTGTTGCTGTACCCAACACAGAGCTCTCCCCAGGCCTTGAAGGAACTGTGTCCTCTCTGTGAATGCCTAGAGAGGAAGAATTAAACATTACAAATAATTTACAAAGTTTTCACAGGTTTACATAGCCTATATTTCTGGCAACACAAAGTGTAATTAGTAACAGCATGGAGCTATTTTGTTTCTTGGACTACCTGGTTTCTTGTTTTCACCAGATGTTGTCAGCATATCAGAAAAAAGTTAGGTCCTTTAGGACATAATTAAAATTCTGCTTGCATCCAATCCGGAAATGCAGCTATTTACCTTACTGAGGTACTTTCTCCTTTGGGCCACCCGAGCCCCAAGAGCATCCACCTCAGTCTGGGCTTGTTCAACGAGCTCCTGAAGGCATCTCTTCTCACTCAGCCCCAGTCTGGAAGCCACAGCCTGGGCCTCGCTCACTGCCTGACCCAGCAGCTGCTGACGGGCCTCCAGTTCTACACACACACTCAGGTGGTCGAACAGGAAACTCTGGGCCAGATCGGGGGGCGGGCTGGTTTTCAGCGCAGAGGTAAGCGCAGGCCGCTGCTCCTCTACCCACTCCCGGGCATCCCTCAGCTGGCTTTCAACCCGGGCAAGATCCTCTAGCGTCTGTGCAGAGTCCTGGATCTTCTGTTGAATCAAAGTTTCAAGCTGGGACCAGCGTTGCTCCAGATGACCCACCTAGTGAAAGGCAAAACACGGTATAAAACTGGAGCCACTACTAATATTCTACATTTTTATAAGTTGCCAGCCATCTGGAGAACTACGAGAATGGAGCTCCACCTGTTGCTTGACCAGCTCCTTGTCTAACAGGCTAAGTCGAGGCAGGATAGCTTGTTTCTGGTCTCTGAGGTCTTCTAGAGTTGCTTTCTGCTCCTCCAGGTCACTGGAAAGCTTCCTCAGAGCCTCTAGATGCTCACTTGTACTCTCTGTGTCAGCCCTAGGTATGCACATAGACTTGTCAATAAATAATCCACATAGAAATTAATGTACAGTATGTTTAAAAATCTACACAAAAATGTGAAACATCAAAGCCTCGACAGAAAAGGCTAATACCTGGCGAGGTAGTCCCATTCCCTGGATACTTGGTGGAAGAGTTCCTCCACAGCAACAACAATCTCCTGGTACTCTCCACTTCGCTGCATGTCCTCCCCCCGCTGGGCCTCCAGTTCTTCTGCCTGCTGGCCCAGGTTCATCCAGCTTCTCCTCAGTCTCCTTATCTCCTCCAGGGCAGGAGAGCCCTGTCCATCTGTCAGCCTACTAATGGCTTCATTCAAATGGGTTACCTCAGACTGTTTCTCCCTAATCTGCTGAAGGAATTCCTGCAGGAAAGATAGCAGATATCCAGAGTCACACTGTACTTGAGTTTAAGTTGATTCACTTGATTACTCTAAATTTTACAATACAGTGTTGTTGTAGAACAAACCTATAAAAAACAAAAATCATTTATCAGCATACAAACCAAACACAGACCTGTGCTTTGTCCAGCTGGTTCTGTGCAATCTTAGGCTCCAGCTCTGCAGGTCTCCTGATGAGGTTCTGAAGTTGATGCTCTGTCTCTCTCAGTTGGCCCTCCAGATCTGCCTTCTGCTCCTCAATGTCTCTCCAGCTGTCTGCTACCTCCTCACAAAGCAGCATACGCTCCTCAATCTAGACACAAGTATTTTTCAAAGAAAGCATTCAATTTTAAAAGCCGAACAGCTGACTGATACAGCTGAAAACACTGACCATGAAACTGAAAACCGAAACTTCTGTTTAAAGGCTTGCTAAAAGTAACCAACCTGCATTTTGACCTGCTGGATAGATGTTGCTGTCTCCCTGACCCTCAGCTCAGACAAGTCACATGCTGAGCACACAAGCTGGAGGTAAGTGCTGGCCTGTTCCTGGAGAGCCCGCTCCTGCTTCACCTGCCAAAACAATAGTCAATTAATGCTCCAATGGTTTTATTGGCTGATTATATTATCCCTTCAGGACAATCTGCAAAACTACATGTACTTTGTCTATATTTCAGTATCCGTCTGTGGGATTGCAATTTGACAGTCATGCACAATATATTAATATTATTAACAAAAAGATCTGTAACAATATGTTTAAAAGAAATCACAGCAAGCTTTGGTTTTGATGTCCATTAAGTCCTTGCAAAATATCAAACTCTTTGTTAAACCACATGGGTAGTGGCTTACTGACCTGCTGTAGCGCCTCTTCCAGGCTGAGAGGAGGATGTGCAGGAGGCTCTGGTTCATCTGAGACAGAAGTCAACCAGTTCTGGCACTGCTGAAGTGTGTCTTGAAGACTCACATGTCTCTGTAACTCATGGTCCAGACTCTGATATACCTGTAAAATGTGGACAGATACCTTTCAGTGCTATATGTCTGGAGTGAGCACTTGTACTTACAGTAACTAGTTATAGTAAGCCCATAAGAAAATCAAGCCAAAAATGATATTGAAGAGACTTTCAATATTGGGTCCTAAAACTCTTACACATCAACTCAAGAAAGAAACTGAAGTGAGGACAAAATGTTTTCTACTAACAACAGCAAAACACACACATGCAATAACAAAACTATAAAATTAAAGAAACCATAAACACAATAGGTAGAGACTTGAATCCAGTATAGCATGGCCAAACACAAAGACACATTCAATGATAACACCTGAACAAGTAGGCAGTTATGCAGTGTTGTATTTGACAGGTGTTGAATGTGGAGGCGTCCATGCCCTCCAGGAGAGAGTGAAACAGCAAGGTCTGATTGACAGTGTTAATATGAGAGCCCGAAAGAGGGAAGGAGGGGGGAGGGGGGCATGTATTGGCAAACTGCCCAGTGTATTTGGCAAAGGCTAGAAGGTTGGCATGGTGGCAAATGGCAGGCAGGATATTAGAGCTGTGTTGTGCTGGGACACAGTTGGCAGCCATCGTAACACTGGAGGCGCAGTTGTAGAGAAGCCAGCAGCGTAGTGGTAAAGTGTGGCTGGATCACACAATGCCAGATTGTATGTGCGAGTGCTGGTGGAGGTGGTGTCTGGGGAGGTGAGCTATGATGACAGAGTAGAGGTTGCCAAAATGACAGAGTGGGGCTGGATTAGAGGGCTCGCCAGATCTACTGAATAGTGGCGTGTGACCATTTTTGGCTAAGGCATGAAAAAGTGGAGTTGACAGGGGATATGCAGAGATTAATATGGGGAGATTGAGTTAGTGATTTTGGCTGGTGGGGTCTGTCTGAGTATGGCTGCTGTTGAGCTCCACTTTGGCAGCCTTAATTGGTCGTGCCCTCCACACTGGCAGTGAAGGGCTGTCTTGAGAGAGGGGTTTAAGTGTCAGAATGGGTTAGGATTAAGTGGATGCCTAGGCTGTTGGAATATTAACAGCATTGATATGTAGAGTGTGTGCCTGTGCATGCATGTTTGTTCACATCCACATTTGCACATGCACCCAACACACCAAAACCCTTTCACTACTTCAAATACAGATACATGTCTTCTCAGCTTCTCATCACTCCCTCCTCCTCCTTTGTGTTCCCCCTCCCTTCCCCTCTTTCCATCTCCTCCTCCTCACTCACTCTTTGTGCTGTGCTACAGATGGCAGAGTAGCTGTCTCTGGTGCCTTGCTGGTGAGCCTGGACCTGCTGTCTCAGCCTGCTCTGCACACGGTCACTGCAGCCTTGGACCAGGTGGGCTCCTTGCTCCTTCAGGCCTGCCAAGCGATCCTCAAAGCCCGCAATTTCTTCCATGATGGCCTGTGGAGGACAAAGTACAAGTAGGATCATGTTAGAAAGAGTCGCCAGCGGAGCCGTTATTACAGAATGAGTCTGTCCAGTCAATGACACAGGAGGTCAGAGCAGACTGATACCACACAGTATGGTATTAGACAGGCCTGAATGGGTGAGCATGAAAGAAGACTGAAAGAGCAGTAGCAGTATCAAGTAGCTTTATCAATAAGGACTCAGCCCCTTTGGTTTTCTAAATACAAAATCTGTATAGATTTGGATTTAAACTATTTTTTTATCTATAGATTATTATTATTAATGAATCACTACTTAATATATTACGTTTTTATCCAAAGCAGAAGAAATTAATTGGAGCTTCTTGAACAAGAACCAACTGAAATTGAACTTTGTCTACAAGCAATATAAACACGTGCACACACACACGTAGAAACAGTCTTAATCCTTCGTTATGGATTAAACTGTTACGTTAATCAACATAACTTTTCCACAAATGTATTTTGTCACACATTTGATCAAAATAATGACTTCCTAAAACTTTGGACATCAGGTAATGTGTGTGCAACTTATGTGACTCTTATGACAAAATCACATTAACAGCAAGTCGATTATTTTAGTCAACAGCAGAACTGATGATTATTAACCATTACAACCATACTGATGATTTAAGCTCCCCAGGGTTTATTGAGCAAAACAGCAACCACAGCATGCTAACAGCTGAAGTTAAATCTTCACCAATTTTGCTAAAACATGCAGTTACGGAAACATAAATACCGCCTAAAGAGAGTTAAGTTTTACTTGATGTAAGAGGTGTTCATTCATTATGATAACACCAACAACTGGATAACACTTTGATCCTCAAGGAAAATCCAAATATCCAGACTTCAGCTTCTTGGCATTTGTTGTGCTGTCAGATTTAAGTGAGCACTATTTGCTCTCTGATCGAGGCTCACTGCTTGAGCTGCATCATGCGCTACAAACTCGGTTAACAACAGCGAAAAAAATCCAGTCATGTGTTTGGTCACCTTGTGCCTGGCCAGCTGTTGGGTGGCTGCCTCCAGGCTGCCGCCCACAGCAGGATCAGGAGTCACCATCCTGCTGGACATCTGGAGCAGCCAGCGCTCCACTTCCTGGAGCTCGTTGTGGTAAGCTTCCTGTTCCTTCACCTGGCCTTCCAGATTCTCCACATGAGCCTGGACCACATAATCCACGCAAATGTGAGCACACAAATTATTACCAACAGCCTATGCAACAAAACCATTACAACCACCATATCCTTTGCCTAAATTCATCTGCTAAGTCTTCTGCTTCGAAAGAGCATTTACTTTATTTCTCTCTGCACTGTATATCATAACTACTGTCACCTGAGCACAGGTGGTTCTCACCATAGCGGTATTACAAAGTTCACTGTAGTCCTTTTTCAGTCTGTTCATTTTGTCTCTGATGGACGGGTAGTGGACAGAGGCCAGCAGAGCGTCTCCTTTTTCCAGCACTGACCTGATGGATCCATCATGGGACTGAACCATCTGCAGCAGAGCCTGTGGACACGGACAGACAATGTGAATCTTTAGTGTCCTCTAATAAAGAGTAAAGACCAGACACCATCAGTGCAGGTGAGTAAGCTATTACTTTATACTAAATTTACAGCCAGTGGGTTCTACACATGATAGGCATTTATCAATATAAAAAGTAATGGCATACTCTGGAAAATGATCAGCAGTTATGTAAAGTATATTCAATTTTGGAACTAATGGGCTAAGTCATGCAAGGACACTCATGTGGTCCATTAAGCTAATAATGTTCTGTAAGGTCTTGTTGCCATTTGGACCCACCGGAGCGCAAAATTACTGAACACAGCATTAATGCAATGCTCTGTAGGCCTTTTCAGTCGTGATTTTAATTTAAACACAGCGCAGCCAGATAGAAAATGTTGAAAAATGACCAAGTTGCTGATATACCTTATACTTAGCCAGCAGTGCTCTCCGTTGGTACAGTTCAGCCTTGGGCTCCACAGGGGTGCTGAGCAAAGCCCTCGTCTCCACCAGCCACTGGGCCTGAGCCTTATACCGGTCCTGGAACTCCTTAGCCAGCAGTATCGCCCGCTGTAGAAAGCTGTGCTCCTGCCTCAACCCACCTGCGAGCTCCTCCAGCTGGGCAAGGCGAGCTTCTACCTCCCCTCCTAAACTCTCAGCTCCAGCCTCGGTCAGGAAGCCCGCTGCCTGCTCTGCCCGCTCCCTCAGTGATTTCAGGAAGCTGTGACCACGTTGGAGCTCAGACTGGAGAGTCTGGGTGAAAGAGAGAGCAGAGATACAACTCAGTATGAGTGCTGCTACAGTGTTATCACCATTACTTGAACCAGGAAATTTTACACACCGCTAAGAGGAAAAAAAAAGAGTTAAAGACGGTTTTTCTTGTAACAAAATTGTAGCATATATGCTCTAGGATGAGGAAATCCTAGTATCATAGATTCCATGACTTTGAGGTTAACATTCAAACACAATATCACTGATTTCTTTGTCCTTCACCTTCAGTGCTGCCCTAGCCACCCAGACCAGCCTGGCGGCGTGTTTGAAAGGCTTTGAACCCATCAGGTAGGCTGACACCTGCATGGTGAGATGTGGAGAAGACTTGGAGGTCATGGTGTGGAGAACCCACAGTGAATAATATGAAAGGAGGACCCAATTATAAGGACCCTTAACAGGCAGAAGTAGCTGCAGGGGTTTCCAGGGCAACCACAAACACACACAGACCACCACTCGATGGGACGCCATCAAGCTTTCATCATCAGTCTATTATTGCCCGAGTAGAGATTGGCTTCACACTGCAACAACCCCAGACCTCCGGCTACTGCTGTTGATAATATAAGATAACAAGACCTGTGTCTGTATGCACACGTCCATGTTTGCTGCTTAATGAGAAGCTCCAGGCATGTTCATCTTTCCAGTGACAATGCCAATGTTCCTGCCTTATGACCTTAATAGGAGACATAAGCTATATCTCAATTCCATACAATTCTGCGGGGTTAACATATGAGCCAAAATAAGGAAGTCTGTGGTAATTGACATTTGCAGTAGATTTAGTCCCGCATGACTCATTATATCCACTTCATTTTGAAACATCTACTCTCATCTCACACCTGACATTGAGTATCCCTTCTTGGCAACACAACTGGTTGTCCACATGTAGAATTAAACCTCCAAGATTTTGTTGAAACTAGTGGTTAGTAAGCATTGAATAGATAGCCAGAATCTGATTTGTGCATTTTAGACCCAAGAATATTTGAGGAACCACCAAAACCTCTTGAAAAAATGCTCACAGTTCAATTCAGCACAAAATAATAATTTAGTAGTCTGGTCTTAACAGAACGTTCACAGTTTAGTCTCACAATCTCTCACCTCGGTGGATGAAATCAGGCATTGCAGGAAGGCTGGAAAGCTGCTTAGTCTCATATCACTGAATAGGGCTATTACTATGATACAGTAGTAGACATTACAGTCCGGCGAACATTATATATGAGGTCCTGAACACAGTGTGCCCTTTATGCTTTACACTGTCTTGTACCATGTTGGCTCCAATTATCCATGTCAAGTATCTTGTGCACTGGCTGTAAATGATGAGAGTTAGTGGCCCTTTTCGTATTCTGCATCAGTTCCCAGGCTCCATTATCTACACATTATCTACTCTAATACATCTACTGTGGTGCTGACAACCATGTTCATCAGTTACATTATCTACTAACAGAGGTAAGACATTACTATGGTGACCGTGCTAGCAGCAGTTAGGCGTGCGGTCATTGTCTCTCTGCTTTGAACGTATGGACTCCAGCAATCTGCAGCACAGATGCATGATGTTGTATTCTGCACATGAATTCTTATAAAAAAAAAAACACGACTGAGCCGGAACTGTAAAATAGCTCAATTTGTTGTTGTAGTGCCATTCGAAATGCCAAAAACATGTATCATTTCTGAAATTTGAACATGGACATTTACTTTAAGCTTCTGGAAAGAAACCCTGACTGTGTGTATGGGAAAGCAACAGTGTCTTGGGGGGAAAAATACCCTTGAACATTTACAAAATGCCAGTGAAATTAAAAATATGAAGAGAGGGGGGCTTAATTAGGAGATGGAGAACCCTTTTCTTTTTAGCATCTTTTTTGCATTTTGCCCTGTATACAATTTTTGTAGGGGCCAGTGAGTGGAGGATGCTTTTTGGAGCACCCTAAGGGAGAGCCTACTGTATAAAACAAACAAATATAACAATTAATGTGGAATGAAAAGGTTTAGATGCACTGGATAAATACACAAAGCTACCAAAATTGCGGTGACAAATTATGCCTTCTGAAAAACCATTGTACATTATGATTATTATAAATACTTTTCAGAGCTCTTAATTAACTTAAAGTACACTTCCAGCTAACAGGGGCCAATGTAACTGTATGATTCATGCTTTTACAGTCACAACTCAGTTTCAAATGAAGTCTAAATCCAACTAATGGCCCTTGACGCAGCTATTGACTACTGGTCTTTGTGTCAATGCATAATCATCGCAGCTCACTGAAAAGCCCTGTAGCTCTCACAACAGGAGAATGGGTAAGTGATGGAGCACTCGTGTGTTATCTGCAGTGCTGTCACGTGGTGACAGCATGTCTTCAGTCCTTATGCAGAGACAGAGCATCGATCCCAGACAGGGATTATGGCAAAGCCCACACCAGATGATGTATTGTAAAATGTGTGTGTCTGTAAATGCATTTCTGGATATGTGTGTGAGGAAGATAAACAAAAATGAGATGTAGTGATACATAAAGAAAGGGTGTGGAAAAAAAAGTGAAATCACAGAGGATTCATGGGTTTGAGAGTTTTCTGCAGCTTGTTAGTACTTTGGATGGGTTTTGTGATATGAAGTGAGTGTTAGAGGAGAGATATGTGTGTGTGTGTGTGTGTGTGTGTGTGTGTGTGTGTGTGTGTGTGAGTGTGTGATGTGAAGCAGTAAGGGCACTGCATCAATTACAGTGTCTGTGCCAGCAGGCTCCTGACACCGGCGCTTCTTCATCCTCTGCTTCACAGTGGGAGGTCTCTCCCTGCTACCACGCTTCCTCTAAAGCAGCACCCGCTTTGTCTTCATAAAGAGCCGATCGATACACACATACTCATCCAATCCTCTACACACTCGATATGAACTGTGCCAAGCAAACGATAGTGGTGATTTTCTTTTTATTGCAGTCTGAGCTATTTCCCTCAAATGGCCATTTGACAAAAATAGCACACAGAGAAACTGTTACAATTACGCTACTACAGTGATTTATTTTAGCCTATAGTGCTATCCAAATATTATAGGCACACTGAATGTTTTGCAAGCTTTGCAGGTATCCATGCATATTTTACTGGCCAGGCATATTGTAGCTGCCAAAGAAATCTGTACGCTTGATGTTACTAACAGGTACCGTATGTTGCTTGGCGCAAAATGAGATTGCACAAGGACATTTTTGCTGGCTTGGATATTAGACTCATATGAGTTTTGCTCAAATTCTCTACTGCAAACTGAATTTTTGCTAACTCATCAATTTGCCATGGTAATACCCAATGTCTGTGCTGATTTATTGCAACCTGTTCAGGGAAGTGCATTAAGTGCTGCCGTGCACCTTGAATCCAAATGCCTCACTGACAAATTGAGGTTCAGAACTGTGACTGTGAAATTTAAACATTCTAACCCACCAATTAAATGCAGTACAGATTAAGGTAAATAGATCAATACCTCTAGCTTTTTCATCTTCTTCTCCATGGCGCCCCGGTCCAGAGGTTCAGAACTGTCAGTTAAGGCTGTGAAGCTTTTCTGAGTGGAGCTGAGCCAGTCAGTAAAGGCCATGCAAAGGTTCTCGGTCTCTTTGATGCTTTTCAGCTCCTCCTGTAGCTGTTTGATGGTGTCCTAAAAAAATGAATGCATTAGTCAGAAGAATTTTTTAAGGATGATACCAATACAATTTTTAAAAATAATTACTGTACATCGCTGATTAGAATTGTTAGTAAGACTTTGACTGTATTTGGTCAGGTGAAAATCCAAGAAAAATAGTCTGATTCTCTTTCTTTCAAGCTTTGAGATGTTCCTCAGCAGTCTTAGCTTGGCCACCAAGGACCCAAAGCTCTCTGATCAACCATCAAAACAGAAAATACCTGGTTCTCTCCTCCTCATTCATCTATAGAATGTCAACAGCTTCAATACAAGGTTGAGAGGTTTTATGTTTTTGACGCATTATCCACTTGACTGAGATTTTAAAGTCAATAACACCATGAGGATGGAGAGGGTTTCTTGCAGGTTTGACACATTATTCACTCAACTTGCAAATCCTGTGGTGAGAAGCTCCAATTAGCTGATAGTGCTGAGTGCACACCTTTTCTGACTAGACAGAGGTAACAGCTTCCCACCTCAAGCACATATGGCCCCCACTTCACACAGTATAATTACAGGCATCCATGATATGAGAGGGATGTTATGTGTCTGCATACATATGCATTGGCACGACTGTAAGTATATGCATGCTTGAGTAAATTTTGAGAGGGGAAGGAAGGGGTGTGAGTACAGACAAAGAAAAAAAGTGAGGGAGTGAGGGGGATACAAACACGCACACACAAACTTAGATGTGTTACTGAAGGTGTAAAAATCAATGTAGTGCAGGCAGAGCTTTTCCACTCCTGGAGCTGGGTGTGAGATTGCCTTCTGTAGCGTTTAATTACAGCCTTAGCCCCAGACCAGAGGAGCCCCATTGATTTTCCTTTAGTCCCCCCCAGAGGAGCAGACAAATAGAGAGGCTGGATCTGAGTATACAGAGCAACACAGACTGGGCTCACAGGCATAACTCTCAAAGCTACTTCAGCGGGGTGTTACAGATACAAAGTCCAAACTCTCACTGGAGCAAATTCCATGGTGGGAGAGCATAATCATGTGTGAAAAGCCCACTGTGGGCAGAGACCCCAGTGGCAAGGAACACTACTTACTTTTTTTTTTTAATCTATCATTGAGACAGTATAACACAAAAGTGGTTGAATATAGGTCCAACCCATTAAGGCTTAATGTTTTGCATAACTCACAATGACAGCTTTGCTGGTGGACGAGAAATTAAATATTGCATGTACGGACTTCCTGACCACCAAAGGCATTCATTAACGTAATACACAGTCATAATAAAAATAGTATTGTTCTGAATAGTACTAGAAGGGTTAAGTGTTGATGAAACAGGTCACAGTGACCTCTACAGTACATGCTGTACATGTTCAAGAAGTCATACAAGTAAATTTACACTGGTAAGTAATTATTCTGTAATAATAATAATTTCTAACTTAGTAGTTTTAAAATAATTAAAGAAGAACTGGTATGTCAGCATAGAAGAGATGGCTGAATAAGATAAGGTAAGATAAGATAAGATAAGATAAGATAAGATAAGA
This sequence comes from Lateolabrax maculatus, assembly GCA_031216445.1. Classification (NCBI taxonomy): domain Eukaryota; kingdom Metazoa; phylum Chordata; class Actinopteri; order Acropomatiformes; family Lateolabracidae; genus Lateolabrax; species Lateolabrax maculatus. The sequence continues at coordinate 9,639,278 of CM062212.1, read as the reverse complement.
GATAATCAAAAGATTTATCTACAGAAAATCAGACTTCTAAGGAAAAAGATGTGCCATGTCTGGCTACACTGTGTAATAGCCAAATAATCTCTGAAAATGCAACATCCATCAGTAACAGCTATTAACACGAGTTGATAGAATGGACTAAAAATATCACCAGAATGAAAATAATTGCGTAATGACGTTTGAAGTTGCTGTCAGACAAATTTATTTTTAGTCTGTACCTCTCTATCATAAAGTGATTTAACAGATAAAGTAGGTCTTCCTTACACATGAACATTTAAAACCTCTACATACAAATTTGGATCCTTCTGTAAACCAACACACATACGGAGACATTGATTACAAAACATGATATCCATATTTTGGAAGAACTGAATCTTTCTGAGAATAACCACAAAATAGGTATGTTTTTAAAAAGTGGAAGCATCTGTGAAACTCAACAGAGTAAAGATATGGTATAGAGTATGAATCATTGAACAGCAGACAGTAGAGAGCGCCTAACCTGTATGTTGAGCAGCAGGGAATGGTAGCGGGCAGTGAGCTGGGTGGCAGTCACACTGACACGACTACTAATGTAGGTTTCCTCCAGAACCTGCTGGGCCAGAGAGGAGAGGCCATCGACTTCTCCCTGCCGTGCAAGCACTGCATCAAGACACCCCTGCTCAGAAGGGACAGAAAAATGTATAATTAGCATCATTGTAGTCAAATCAAGTCAAAAATATTCATGATTTAAATGCAAATTATGTTATTTTATGAAATAAAAGGGAAAACTTGGGTGGAAAGGAAAACAATAAATAACAGCTCACATCACAAACAAGATATGGGGCCAAAGGGGCCTGTATCTGTGTGTGTGTGTGTGTGTGTGTCCCTCTAAAGGCAAGGAAGGAAAATACTGAGACTGTCTGACATCCTGACACTGGCAGGAAGCATGCTCCAAAGGGAGGAGATCCAAGAGGGAAATACTTTGTCCCCTGCTGTTTTCTTTCAAATCCATGCTGTGAATGGAGTGTATGCAAAAGTGAGAAAATGTATGTATGCAGTGCGGAGCCCTGAGATGCTTCATAAATAACTTTTAATTTTGTAAGGCAAAATCTTATTTTTGGCTTGGATATTGTTATGGCTGAGTAAATTGGTGCACTGTTTTGGGAACTGAGTTGATGTGACTGACAGTCAAAGGAGTCTGAATCATCACAAGACATCACAAACATTTCTGACAAGATTCATTTAAAGCTCTTTTAAAGGATTCATTGGGACCTAAAATTAGTACTGAGAAATGCTGAACTGCTTGTTATTCTTCTTCTTGTCCAAAATATTGAATTAAAGTAACTGCGTGGTCGACAGCATGACTAAAATATCACAGAAGAGGGTAATATTAATAAGAAAAGCAGTTAAAGTTAAATTAAGACTTCAGAGTTATCATGAAAATTAAAACAATATTATCTTGAGTTTCAAATACAGTACATTGCTGTTATTAATAAAAGGTGTTCCTTTTACTGACACAAAATATTAAGAGCCCTGTCTCTCTCTGACCTGGAGCTTCTTCAGCTGAGTCTCCTTGGTGGCTCTCTCTGACCTCCGATGACGTCTGATGTTTGCCACCTTCTCCATCTCCTCCAGCCACTGGGCCAGGCTCAGGAACCTTTGGCCCATCTGGCTCAGTCTGGTCAGTGTGGAGTTCAGCTGGGTATGCGTCTCCTCCAGGCGGCCCTGGTAGGTCCCCCACTCTCGCTGAGCGGTGTCGAGAGCTCGGTCCTCAATCTGAGGTATACCCCAGGGGATTACTCTCTCTCTGCTGGTCAGCACAGAGGAGAGCAAAGACTGGCCATTTGAGCAGCGTTCCTGCAGGAGCTATAAAGGAAATAAAAAGATTAAAGAGTTTAAAGTGGTTTAGTTACCATAAGTCCAGGGTGTCCAAGGCCTTGTGAGAAAATTCAGTTTTAGCTTTGAGCCAGGTGTTTATAAGAGTGCACACTGATACTAGGAAGCTTTCCCTGGTTGTTGTTGTACACTCCCTGTTCATAACAATTACATAATGCACAACACCCCACAGTAATAATACCTGTAGCTGTTGCAGTGTTCTCTCTAGTGTATCCACGTTTCCCTCTGGATGGGACAGCGAGGCCAGAGTGGCCTGTTCCTGCTCCAGCCAGTCCTCAAACACATGTAGCCCCCTCTGATATTCCTGATGGACCAGCACCAGCCCTTTGGCCTTACTGACTGCATTCTGCAAAACAGGTTGGAGACATTACAGGAAAGAAAATAGTGGAATTTTTTTAATAAAATATAATATATAATATATTTTGCTCATTTTGATGATTTAAAATGTATAAAACATTAAGGACAAGTGTGATTGAAAAGCATGACGCTATGTTATAACAAAACACAATTGCCTGAGTACTGAATTAAGTTGTTTGAAACTGAAGAGAACATAATATGTGAACAGCAAAAACATATGTAATGCACTCTAAAGCTGTACATCATTATTCAAATATGTAAACAAAGCAGTGAAACATGTGTAATTAATTAAAAATGATTATTAGAGAAGTTACTAAAATGTTCAACATACAGGTCACAGTCTCTAATAATTGGGGGAATATAATTAAGATTTATGAAACAAAATGAAGTAAGTGTTCAGAGAAATATTTTTCAAAGAAATCATTTATTATTCAAATGGCTGCAGAGGAAAAAATAAAACTGTATACTGTTTGTACTGTAAGTACCTTGGCCTTTTCTTTGAGGGAGTTGTATCTACACTGCAGCTGCTGCACCTCCTGCTGGGTAGTGTAGTGTTCAGCCATATTGGACCCCTTTGTGGCAATGGTCTCCAGAGGACTGCTGTGACTCAATACTTCTTCATAGAGAAGCTGAAAAGAAATAAGAACACAAGCACACACTCAGTGTAGTACATTTAACAACACTAGAAGGCTCTGGGATATAATTGAGTATAAGTGCATGAGTCTAAAGTAGGGCCTTCCATAACAAAAGGTGATATTCAAAAATTTGGGAGTAGATTAAAAAAAAAGAAAAACAAAAAAAAGTGTAGAAACTTCTCCTAAAAATAGCAAGAAACAGGCCACACTGAATTTGATCTTAATGCAAAAACAACATACAAAATCTTGTCATGCTTTTTAAGACAAGCCGTTATTAGCAAGATGTGATACCTTGGTCTTTCCTAGGTTAGCGGTCTTGTCTCTCATTTCTGAGTACTGTCTGTCTGAGCAGCTTAGTGTCTCCTCAACCCGGTCCATCCACAGCACAAACTGGCCCACGTCCTCCTGATAGCTGGTCCATTGCGACAAAGCGCCCTCCAGCTGACTGTGACATCAACATAACAATTTTAACACACAGGGAACAAACAACACAAAAATACAGACATATAACGTACATATGCATTTAAATGTAATTATCCCTGTAACCTTTCAACCAACTTAAATCCATCAAGTTAAACTAGACAGTTCCCAGCCCATTTATCAACTAACTGACAGATTGATTGTTTTATGATCACAACCTTTTACACTGAATAGAGGCAGAAAGCAAGGAGTCCCATGAGTCTTTGAGGTCCTGGATCTGTTTGCGAATCACAGGGACCCCCTCAGCTGAAGTATTCCTCTGGACCGCTTCTCCCCGCGTCAGAAGCATCTTTAGCTGGATCTCCCTCTCCTGACGAGCAGCCAGTAAGGCCTACAGACAGAGGTGAATGAACAGACATGAAATAACCATCTTCATTTTGCTTTATACAGACATTACAGAAATGCAACTTGTTTTCCAGATGGTCACAAAAAAATCTTCCTAGCATGGTTCCTAGGACATTATTCCATCTGGTGCACCATCCTAAAACTTAGCTGAATTATTCCTCTGTGTCAAGATACTGCTATAGTGATAACCTTGGTATCAAGTGTAAAATCTGGTGAACCGGTATGGTTACACTTTTTTCAAATTACTTTTACTGACTTTTTACTTACTTTTTGCATTTGTATTTGGGTTTAAGATCGGACACAAAACTGCCAGACTTGGCTATTTACCTTCCACTGTAAGTGAAGCTGCTACAACACCTGATTTTCTCACAATGCTAGTTTCCTTGAAATGAATCACTGAAAATGTCAGCATAACACACTGGAGGGTATTGCTGTGGAAACCAAACAGCCCAATCTCTGAAAATTGTGGTGTACTCCTTTAAGCGATCCCACATCCGTCTTGTCCCTCCTTACCTCCAGCTGTAACATCCTGTCCTCTAACACGCCCTTATCAGTGGTGGTGGAGATGCAGGTGTTGAGGACCCTCTGAGCTTCACACACCCAATCCTGGAGCTCTTTAAGGCCCTGAGAGAAGAGGCGGTGCTCCCCTACAATACGTTCAATCCTGGAGGCCTTGTCCTTTAGAGATCAGAGCACAGTACTGTAAATTAAACACACAATTGTTTCTGGTGCACAACAACAGCGTCTTCATATATTTCTGTTTGTATTTGAAATTACAGTCTTGTTTTTCATCACAGACATCTCCAGAGACTTTTCCACCCACACATTACAGCACAAACACAATGTATTTTGTTTGCAGTCATCACTGGTACATCTTGAACATCTGTGTAACTGTAGAGCAGAGAAACGCAGAGCTACAATAACAATCTACAAGTGGCGACTTTCAATGATTTCATTCCTGTTTCCATGTCTGGCAGGGAAGAAGACCTAAAAATAGCACTGCACTAGCTAGCCGGCAAAGAAAATAAATCTCATTCATCATTGTTGGGGCACTTTCATCGTCCTGAGGTAAAAGACTTGTGCTTTGTGGTCAGTGTAATGTTTTGTTCTACACTGTATCAAATTAATCACAAGAGCGTGACCAATGTAATGAGAGCTTCAAAAAGGTCAGAATCTCAAGCACTGACACATTTCAGCTCTGGCATTTTAGAAGTGCTTCAGTGGATAAAAGGTAAGCTACAGCCTGGGCCTTTTTTATGTTGATGAGGCTGCAACAGCAAGGACCTTTTGGAGGTGAAAGATTGATTATTGTGCTCAGGTAAATTACTACAGATACCGAGGCTTTCTTGGGGTGCAATATTTTTACCCAAGGCAAGCTGAATTTCAGGAACCATGACTGATGTGCGCCTGGGGAATAATTCATGACACAGCAAAGAACAGAGAACAACAGAAAACAACATAGCTGGAGAGAAGGCTCCATAGTTTTTAGCTCAAACAATACATGAATCAAGCAAGGGACATTTCAGCATGCCGCAGCATTTTTCAGGCAGAAGCACAGAAACAGTAAGGGGGCGAGAAAGGGAGGGACAGGGTTACAGGGTGGGAGCAGTGTTACCTTGGTTAAGTTGCTGAGGGCGAGGTACTGCGCTGACAGCTGCGAGACACGGTGGACGAAGCCCTTGCCGGCTGCCTGTCCCTCCCAGAGACGATGAGCTCTTTCCCTTAGCCTGCCCAGCTCTGATTCCCGACTGGCCATCTCCTCCAGTACACACTGGGCCAGAATGAAGGAGGAGGAGGAGACGGAGAAGGAGAAGATGAAGGAGCAATAGGATGTGGGTTAGCACAGTTGGGAGGGCAAGGTTAAGAGTAACACAAGAAACGGAGCACATTGCGGAGAGGTTGTGTATAAGCACCATAACATTTTGAGTTATGAGGAAAATATAAAGGACAATAGATATGAAATCCAGGACAGACAAGGTAGGCGTGAGAGGCACGTAGGTGGGATACAAGGTTGGGTTAACATGTCACAAGAACAGACAGAGCAACAGAAACACATCAAAATACATGGATGACAGGGGAAGAGCATCTTAAAAAAACAGCATCAGCAGTATTTCTCTTGATGTTAATTTTTAAATACGGTTATTCAGTTAGACAGCACAAAATGGGGAGAAGAGACAAGCCTGATAAAATACTGCAAAGGTAGGGGGTATGTATGTGAAAAGGTAAGGAGGATTTTGCCAACACAGGTTCAGACACTGAAGCCTGCATGTATTGTGTGGTACTTGAAGTGCTGAGGGAAGAAATGTAATTGCTTGCAGGGCCAGACAAAAGGCAAAGAGGAGAAGTGCTACAGCGGGAGACAGAGTAAATACAAAAATAGCAACAATGATAAGGGCAGAGCTTTGAGATGGGCTTGATATTTTTTTCTCTTTTGTCAGTTTTATCTTTTTAACGCTCCGTGCCTCTCTTTCTTTTTTGTCTCTGCCAGACATGGCAGAGGCTGTTATCACATCCTGAAAAGGGCCTTTTAGCCACGCAGCGCTTCAGCTGTGACAGAAGGAGAATTAATTAGATTTCTGGACTTTAACTCAGACTATTGTGTCAAGACGCTGCTCTATTTTGATCCAGTGGTGCTCAACAAATGTAATTAGGTCCTTGTCTTTTCCCAGCTGATTTGAGATTGTACTTTGGGGAAGCATATCTGATGGAGAGCTACAACTATTTAGTATCCTTGGAAAATCTACTTAATATTCAATTTATGGTGTAATGACAGGGTTTACATGAGTGAAGAAAAGGAAATGAGAAAAAGTCAGTGATAGCAGCTGAGAAGAGAGCTGTAAAAGGTATGCTCTCAATATGACATAATACAATTTAACAGAAAATAGATCCTACAGTGAATTACAATGCTGATGTATTGCAAAATGCATTTCTTAAGAAGTGGCTATACAAAACCATAAACTAGGAGACAGCCCTATGAATAACCACAATATTTGTAGGAGTAAAGTCATTTTTAGAGAGCTGTGATGTTCAACTGAGAGGAGTACTGTGAAGAATCAGAGATCCTCTGGTTAAAGAACCCCAGACAGAGTGCAGTCAGGTGTTACTGTGTATGGAAGAAAGACTTTGGGCTCAACAATACCTGTAGTTTGCTGAGCTCCTGTTTCTTGGCTGGCAGGTCGTGTAGCCGAGCACTGCTCTCCTGAACTCTGACCTCTGTGCTGTTCAGGAAGTCCTGCAGAGGCTCAGCACTGGCCTCAAACTCTGTCATCTGGGATTGTAGGTTCTGGAAATGTGACACTTAACTAGTCAATACAACTATAGACGTTCTCATATAAACTGATTCATCTCAGTTTGTAACATGCAAATGAAATCCAGATCGATATCTCTAAGAGTATACCCTTTGAAGTACTTTATACTCACAGTCAGTCAAATTAAACTAAATCAGTCCTTATACCATAAAACATCTGTTAATAAACATAAAGAGGTAGACAACAGGAAAACAGATACAAACATGGACACACTGTTTACAAATACTAAGTCTGCATTCATTTAAACATCTAAACCACACAGTTAACCTTTATGTAACCATACAGTCCCTCTGAGATCCAGATTTTCTTTTCTTAGGGGAGACCTTAGCCAGGAAAAGATCATCCAAACAGAAGTAAATGTAAACCAACCTTAAGTGCATCCTCCCTCATCTGCAGGTTGTTCATGAGGCTTTTCCAGTCTTCCCTGGCGTTTGCCACCTTGGCCTTGATTCCCTCCACCCTGTCTTTGGACACCACAGCCATCAGCAGCTCCCCACTGGCTCCTACTGTACTCAGCCTGGCCTGGCCATGCTCCCTGTCACTCAAAAACTCCTGTGGGGATACAAAGACAAAGACAAAGGAACTGTGACTATTTAACACAAACACACACACAAAGGGAGGAGAGTGTGAAAGTGAAAAGAGGAGAAAAAAAAGGATGGACTGAATGACAACTTCTTTTTGTCTTCCACTTCTGATGCAATGGCTGATGGGTAACTGAAATCAATATGGCCATTCTCTACATGGCCGACAGATTTTTTTCCCTGTCGCAGAATCTCACTTTACACTGTCAAAAGCAGTAATTACACCGAGTCATTACTAATTCCATATGCGTGGGCAGAAGGAGGCGTCTGACCCAGGGAGGCAATCACAGATAAGGAAAGTCAGTGAGCCTGAAATGTGTTGGTTTTTACATAGCTCCTCCGTACCTACCCGCAGAAAATGTACACACACACACACACCCACACACCCACACACACACACCCACACACACACACACACCCACACACCCCTCCCTCAGAGCTGAGCCGATGACAGTAGCGCAGCAGGGACCACTCCACCATCTGTGCAGTCAGCACATCACTTACACACACTACAGCTTCAGTCTCCACACACACTACACACACACACACACACACACACACACGTTTGGTACAGTACAGCCACACATGAGCATAGTAAGTCTGTGTCTGTTTCTCTTCATCTCTGTCTCTCTTCATCTCTGTGTCTCTTTATTTTATCTCTCTATTCATTCACTGTCTATTTCACATTTACTACCATCCTCCCCCTGCCAATGAAACTGTATACCACCAATTAAGCGTGACACAATGGATGCCCCCGCCCCTCCCATGCTGGCCCTCCTGGAGGTCAGCCATGTGGAAACATTGTTCCACATTCCTCACCAAGTCAATAATAAATAAAAGATGACCGCCTCTGTATTACTCCCTCCTTCACCGCCATATATTATATGACATTCCCTCTCATCCTCAAAGCTACACTAGAAAGTTCTGAAAGAGCACACACAAAACCTCCTGCAAAGCACTTCCCTTTTCTGAAATCCTTTCGGACATCTCTCGGATCTCTTCAAATAGCCTGTTTCTTCTTTTGATACTCTGAACTTCCTCTTCATGTGACTGTTGATTAAATACCTTCAGTTCCATGTGTACAACCTGTTATGAATAAAAACCTCAAATGTTGGAGTTAAATCAGAGTTACTCTTACTATGTAAGATCAGCTCCAAGCAATAATATCAATTCCTTGGTGATAATGTACAGGTGGACGTGGTCAGGTGTCTGAGAAGTAATTAAGTGTCTCGTGCAGGGATGTGGGGACGTCTACCTTAACCGACAAGCACCCGAGTCTTAGCCAGAGCCCTGGGGTGCTCTAAAGAGGATGCCAGACTGTTACACCTGCCAGCTTCTCAGAGAAAGACAGACTTCTCAGAAAGAGAGACGCAGATATTTTAAAGAGAATGGCACAGAGACCCTGCTGTGGGGCTTTCTCTCATCCCCCTTGGCTATGTGCCCACTTTCAGCTTATCCAGTCTATGGCAAGTCCCGCCACTCTGACAAGCCCACCAGAGGACACTTAACAGTGGGCATGTCAATACAGGCATCCCCTTGAGCAATCTCCCATTGAAAGTGGATTGATTCTTCAATTATTACATAATTTCACTTTCAGCAATTTCCTTTGTGGTGGCAATCTTTGCTTAGCCTGCCAAATCCATGCAAATAAACGCAACTGTGGATTTAGAGTGGACCCAAACCTATGAGGATTAAAAGCTTCTCCAGCAGCAGTGGGAGCCCAAAGGTGGAAGAACATAAAAAGACTTTTATGACAAGAATATTGTTGATTTAATTCCCTCAACAGGCTGAGTAACTCTGGTTTATGTAAGTGAATAAATTACATTCCTTTGACTCCACTATCAACAGCTACTTGCTATGAAATCATCACTGCTTCACTTGAGCTAGTTAATGGCCAATAGTGTGACTTCATGGCCATTTTGGGTAGCAGGCCCAGACATGAGAGTGTGAATGAATATTATTATTAGTATTATTATTTATCCTGCAACCAGAGCACGTTATTAAAAATTCAGGCCTTTCTCAAGAGGCTGGATTAAAGTAATATTCAGTGACATTCAAATAAATATCAATTTGACTACTTTCTATCCCTGAATAATAACAAAATGTGATTCAATCTGTATATTTGCTGTTTTGTGTCTGGTAGGTCTGTCCTGGGAAAACTCTCTGGTTCACAAGAGGTAATGCACTTTATATTTCCAGCAGCAATAAACAAAATCCAAACTGGGTAAGGGCAGTTAGGTCTGAACGGACTGAACAAACATGTAATTTCCAAGTGATATCAGCAATGTGCAGTGCAAAAACACCATAGTAGGGACTGCACATGCCCACTTTTTTATGTCACCAATGTTTTAAGAACAGAAGTCCACTGTAAATAAGAGCTGCGAAAAAGATATCTCTTACTTGGATCCTCTGCAGAGCCGTGGAGGCCTCGGCGACGCTCTGTGGCACATCAAAGCATTTGGCGGTGCTGATTTTGGCGTTGACCAACCACTGCTGGAAGTCTCTCAGGGCTGCACGGAACCTCTGCTCCAACAAACGCTCCTTATTTTGACACTCCCTGGATGCACGGAGACTGAGACTAGGGGACAAGAGAGACACCAAGCACTCATTTGTTGTTCTTCACAGGAATGAAATCCACTTTGAGAAATTAACAAAGAAAGAAAGGGGTTCCAACCAGGGGGAGTGTTTTTTGTCTACTGCCCATGTGCTCATCAAAAGAAAGAGGATACATGTGCAGATGCTCAGATACTGTACATACTGCCCTCACATTATGGAGGAGGAGGAGAAAGAGAAGCCTGGGAGATGACCAGGAGTGAGAAACAGGCAGGTGGAGAAATGGCAAAGTGGGTGAAGTGGAAGGAATGAGCGTTGGGGCAAAGAGGGAGAGTGGGGGATGGTGGTAAGGGGTACTGCGTAGGTGGGGGTTGAGAGGCAACATACGAGCGGGGCAAGAGTTCACAGGGGTGACAAGATGGAGAGAACGAGGCATGACAGATTGATGCTGTAAGAAAAACGGTGAGATGGAAAGGATATGGCAGGGATACAATATGTGAGAAAGGGGTTACAGTGAAGGGTGATGATATACTAAAGGCATACTTTGACATTTAAGTGGGTTGTATAGCATAGGTTATATATCCTCCACAACCATGGAGTACATCAACAATACAGACTGATTATAACAGGCACTTGAAGCAAACTAAATGACATTTAGTATATAAAAGGATTTCAACAGACATGATGAATAAAACTGTCTTGACTATTTAAGTCAAAGCTAAGATTTCTAAAATAAAGACAGGAAGGAAGTAAGACCATATATCATCATTCAATAAATAAAAAAATGGCACATTTTGAGGTCAATACCAGTAAAGCAACCCTACTGGCAGACAAGTCAATATTGGACGATTGTGCAAAACATAGAACTAAGTTCAACGACAATATTTGTTTATGTCTAATGACAATCATCACAATCACTTTCTACACTATCTGCACATGGCAACTACAGTATGGTTAAGGTTAGAGAAAGATTGTGGTAACACTGACAAACATGAATTGCAAGTCTGTGATGGAAAACTGGATCCTGTCTCCTGTATGAAAGTCAAAATTGTTACAAGCCCACCCACCACCTCAACCTCCATATTCTTTCTTTTCGCCTCACAACATACTGTATAAGGTATATTATCCCTGCATTGATGTGAATTCTAAGGATACGGGTCCGTGTAATGTATGTATAAGTTGCATGATATCACATGACACAACTGGTAAAATTACTTTTTTTATACTCCAGACAAAAAGGAACCTTAAATGCAAACTATATATTTATAGTTAATATCAGAAAATGAGAAAGAGGTAGGACAACAAAAGAAAAGAGCCATTGGGTTTCATACATATTGGGCAGTGGGCGAAGGTTAAAGGGGCGAGAGTGGAAGAAGTGATAGAAAGGATGACAGCAGGGAAACAAGGTGCGCAGCTGTTTAAGAAAGAGGTACTGTCCGAAGGGAGGCATGAAAAAACAAGCCAAAAAACCACACACAACCTTCTACCGACACATACAGAGACACCCTTGAGTTTTAATGATGTGATGAGGGCATGAAAGGGTAGCACAGTGGGGATAGCATGAGTGTGGAAGAAGCACTTTTTTCTGCTGTGACAGACAAAATCTGGCATGTGCTATGAAGAGGACGGGGGAGGTACTGGCTTTTCCTCGTACTCTTTTTTTTTTTCACCCGTCGTTCTGCAGTGCTTAATGCAGGACAGGTGCAAAGAGCACGCAGGCCAAGTGTGTTACAGACTAAAAAGCCAAGTGAATGAGGAAGGGTGCAGTTTTTGCCAATCAGCAGCCAAAGCCAATTACCCGCCAAAGCATCTCCAACAAGTTGGCCTCACTCAGGTTGTCTGCCAATAAATGTAAGTCACAGTGCTTTAACACACTACCCTGCAATATCTAAGAATGAGTTAATATTATATCCATGCAAATTCAGTAGATAATTTGTGCTACTGTAGAAGTCCATACTTGTGTATGCATGTGTTGAATATGTATGGTTGTGTGAATGCATGTTCTTTCGTATGCTCTGCTGTTCTTTTGAAAAGGCATTGCATGGTGTGTTCACAAACAAGCGCTAAATGAACACAGACTCACTTGTGAGCTCAAAAGCAGGCAATTAGAGCTCAGTAAACTGACTAAGGCATGCAACGTAAAAACATGAAAATCATCCAAATGTATTCGATTTAAAATCACACTTGCATAAAATGAAACCAGAGAAGGACACAAACCAAAACAAACACAGTGAACAAGTGGAGGTGAAGGGAAGGTAGTTAAATGTCGCGTAGCAACTGGTGGCTCTTGTGCTCTCTGTCATCCTTCACTTTTGTCTGGCTGACACACATCAAGACTCTGAGCACTAATCCTGCCCACTCAAACATGTGAGGGGTGTATTGGGAGAGAACTCTGCCCTCCTTCTATTGTGGTTCTTGGATTCATTTGCTGTGTTATGGAATGAATAAGTGTGTTATGCATGGTCTGTTTTTCAATCTTATTATGTTCGATACACCTTCCCCATTTGGCTTATAACAGGGTTCGGCAATATGGCTGAAATCTTTATCCCAATATTATTAAAAATATATTCCAAGTCCCATATTATGGCACAGAAAATATATGAAACAATCAAAGAAATTATGCAATTATGCAAATCAGCTACGTTCCACTGTTATGCATTGCTTGAGACCAAATTATTACATGTGTAAAAAAAAAAACATTGTTAATTCCATTTTCTTTATCAAAATTGATTGATGTAAAGCCCCCTGAAGCAAACTGTGATTTGTGATTTTGAGCTATATAAATAAAATTTTACTTGACATGACATCTGAACAAAAATCTATAGAACAATAACATGGTAAAATCATATCATCATTACATAAATCCACTGAAAGCCCATAAATGACAATATTAAGTCACCCAGCCTTAGCCAATAAATCTCAGTTTCATTTCAAATCCAGATAAACACACAGAGAAGTATTTTCCACCACACACTGTTTACTTAAGCAGAAAAACTCTTCTCACCTGTTGTGCTGTTTGATGAGCGCAGTGACTCGGTCTGACTGTGAGCCCAGGTCTCTGGAGTATCGCACCAGGTCGTTCAGTTGGCCTTTCAACTTCTCTGCCATCGGCTCGGCGCTCTGCAAGCCCTCCAGTATATCCTAAACAACACAAAACAGACACCAGCTGGCTCAGTGTGTGTGTGTGTGTGTGTCAAGCACCCTAACGGATCTGCAGGACACCCTTCAATAAGTGCTCTCGCATTCCTATTCACACCCTGACTTGGTCGTTTTCACTCTTCTCACATTCACACACACACACACACACACACCAACACATACTCACAGTGCTGCTTGTACAATAGCATTTCTGTTCTTCGCGAAGTGTGGCAGGAAGGAGCTGTGGATACCGTTCTCCCGCTCTCCTCAGCGTGCCTCACATTCTGCACTCACACAGTCATGAAATCCTGTCCCATGAAATATGTACAAGCTCTATCTCTGACTCTCTGATTCTCACCCGCTCTTTTTCTTTCTGACGTATGACCAATAAACAACCCCCCCTCCCTCCTTCCCCGTTCTCCTGGACTCGTTGCTCTCTTCTCCCTCTTCTCCTTCCCTCCTCCTATCGTTCTACTACTTTCTCTTCCCTCCCCTCTCCTCCCACTCCTTGCACTCATTCCCTCTCGCACATTTTTTCCTCCCTCTCACTCTCTCACGCTCACTCCCGGTGGAATTCAGCTGTCAGCCCTCACAGATGCAGGATTGGTTCAAACGGACACAAACGAGCGCGTAACGAAAACAAGGCTAGATACAGGAAACAGGCTGGAGGAGGAGAGAGAGAAGCGGAGGAGGGGGAAGACTCCTCCTCTGTTCTTTGACAGCCCCAAATTGAGGAAAACCGGAGAAAGGCATGGCCGAAGAAGCCCAGGGACGAGTTTGAGGGTGTACATGCTGGCATGGCTTTGACAATACAGAGAAAATGTCACACTGTAAACATCCTGTGGAGGTTAGAAACAGAGCCGCAGGGGAGGGAAGGAGGAAGGGCATCTAAGAAACAACCCCTGCAGCTGAGAAAGACATCACTGTACACTTCAGTTCAAACAAGTCAGAGTACAGAAAGGGGAAAGGGGAATGAATTGAAAGGGGGAATGTTTGGAGGGGAGAGATAATGAAAAATAATGGCAAAAAAACAAAGGGGTGGGGTAGAGGGGAGAGAAGGGGAAGACAGAATGAGGAGAAAACAAGGGAAACTGATGGGATTGTAGCTGTCACTCCTTCGTCATCCCAGTAAAGCTGATTTACAAACTAATCTGTTCTTAGGATTTACAAATAGAATGGATAATTACTGACAGAGAAAGCATAGCTGAATGCAGAGGATGCATGTCTGCACAGGGTGTGTGTGTGTGTGTGTGTGTGTGTGTGTGTGTGGGTACTTTTCATTAAACAATGCTAATCACCTTCTCTAAAATGAACATTGTATACAGCACTGCACAGTAGCCACTGTCAGCTTTTTACTAATCACAGTTTGCCAACCCAAATCCCAGATGAATGGAAGAGTTTTTATAATTGTTTTTTTTAATTTTTTTAAATAAACAATTGTGAGCAGATGAACAGTGAATAATTTAGACATTATGCTGCCATTTATTTAAATCTCACGCTACTACACCTTAGCCAGCTGCCATCCCTCCACTGCTTCCTCGCCATTGCTCCGCCCTTCAGCTTTAATCAACTCCTGGCTCCACCCTCTCAGCCGTCCGTCCAGCTCTTTCAACTCGACCTCCAGCCGGGCGTTCAGACGGTCGTATTCCTCCTCTGAGGCTGCAGCAGCGGCCAGGGCCCCCTCCAGTCCGTCCCTGGCCCTCAAGGCGGCCCCCTCCCACTGCTCCAGAGCCTGGGAGAGCGCCCCCAGCTGTCGGTCCATGGCCTCGCAGCCACCCGCTGCTGTGTGCTCGGCTGTGGACGCTGCACTCCGACGCACCCGGCTGAGGCGCTCTCGACCCTCCAGTAGCCGACACTCCACGCGCTCCTGAAGAGATAGGGAGGGTAGACAGGAGACAAAGTTGCTACGGAAACTGCAACCTACGGATGTGCAGTCGATTCTATTTAAAGCTGCCTACATAGATTTCCTTCTCCTGCTCCATCACTTTGCGCCATTAGTTTTGATGTCCTGTATTTTCATTTGCTATCTCAGTATTCTCTCACTATTATTAATTTCATCCTCCATCTCCATCCCTCTTCCGCCTGCATGTCTCATTCTGTGTGGAAAGGTAGCACTTGGAAGGCAGAGGGTGTGAAAAGCAAACACTTGAATGTGATGTGATAGCAGCGAGCTGAAAAAAGGCATCTGATCATTTTAGTGTGCGTGAGTAGAAAGATATCAACATTAACCTTGAGACCATGAATATGAATGTGAAATTGTGAAACTAGCTTGTGTATACAACAAATTATGTTTCCTCATCTACTGAAATGCCTCACACCATGGCTCTACAAACACACATTTATAATGTGATAATTAGGACCCATGTGTGAAATTTAAATGCAAATCAATATCTCCTCACATATTTTCTCTCCTCTGTAATTACCAAATTATTGAACAGGGAAAAGCTTCGGCATTAATTCCACTGCTGCTCTCTTTTACCTTTTTTACACAGTAATAGACCAACTTACTGGCAGTAAAATGTGCCAGGAGATATAGAGATATTTGGCTGTGATATGGGAACAAACTGAGAACCAATTTTAATTCCCCACATAGTTTGCTCTCTTTCACAGCAGGAGCTCATTAAGATTAGATAGTTTCAGATAATTTAGCAGTTACCTTAGCAAACGACAACATATTATACACCATTTAACTGGGTGTAGTTTTACAAACACACAATACATCCTTAAGGCATGCCTATATGGCTTACACTGACAGTGGTGTTAGTGAAACAGCGCTTACTGTTACACTTAAATATATATATCTATATATTTATATACACACACACACTGTACCACCTTTCAACGACACTGGGTTGAATTGTTATTCTGAAGTACTCTTATAGTGTGGAAAATTGATGTACATAGAAGTAATACTATTTCAATACACATGCAGTTGCAATAGTTACAGTTTTAAGCTTATAAACTTTGAACTTCGGCAGAACCTCTGTGCTGCTAAATCGACATTGGGATGACACAGTTTATACACACATTTATAAATGTAAAATAAGTTTGCTTTGACGATAATGTCAAATTAATACAATATCGGCACACCTATGCCCACTCTACGGCACAATGGGCTTGTCAGTTGTCAGATGTGGTACACTATTATCTGTCAATGTATGGATCAGGCACTGATCAGGACTTTTTTTTGAGTATTGTCAAATTGTCAAATCTTGACAAGAGTGACAAAAGTGTATACAAAGAAAACAAAAGGAGTGTCAGCCAACATCAAATAGGGGATTTTTTTGCATGCTGACACCCTGCCTTACCCTCACTTCTGACAGTTTCTTTCTGATGGAAGAAGAGTCTCCTGATGTATCAGACCAATGCTGTAGCTCCTCTCCAGCAGTCATCAGCCAATCTGTGAGCTCCCTAACAGCCTCCAGGTATTCTTGGTGTTCCAACACCACAGCCTGCGCTAGACGTACTCTCTCCTAAAGACACAAACAGTCAACAACTCTAAAATAACAGTTTACTAATTAGTAGTAGTTCGTAATATTACTAAAATGGATAGGTAAGCTCAGGAGTTTCCAGTTTATTTATTAAATATACTGAAAGATAAAGTAACATCGTACCTCAACCAAGGCTGTGAGGTCATCAAACTGCACTTGCAGTTGGGTGCGGGCACCATGGTTAAAGCTGGCATCGCCAGTCTTCTTGAACAGTTCTCTGGCTTTTTCTTCCAGGCTGGACAGCGCCACCTGGTGGTCTTCCAGGTCAGCCAGTAGGGCTCGAAGTCTCTCTAGCTGGGAGGCCTTTTCTCTGGGCCCTGGCTGAGGGGTGAGAGGGGCACACACCTCCCGCTCTACAGCCTCCATCCAGCGCCGCAGCTGGGCAGCACTCTCCAGGTATCCTCCCCACTGTGACACGGTCCACTCTAATCGACTGGATAGAAGATAGTAGATCTCTGTGTTAGTCTGTGACTGGAACATTTGGGAAACATACGAACAGAAACAATCTTACACTAAAATATGTTGAGTATCCAACATGAGGGCAGGATTTTTAAAACCAGCTAAAAAATGTCTTGTCAAGCAGACATATTGGTTGAATACTTAAATAAAAATGTGTAAAGTGTAAGTAAAAAATAATAAGAGTATTTCGTTTTCTGAGTAATAAGAGTAATAGTAATAAGTAAATACTAAAAATGTTTTATACAAATTTGTAACTAATCTGGTTAAACATTTTGGTACAAACAATCTATAATGCTTAAGACAAAACACACTTTGTACCTTTTCACTGTGATATACAGGTGTGGTTTTTATTTCATACCCAAGAAATATAAATTTTAATGCTGGCTTAGTGCCTTACCCCCTCCTATCGAGTGGTTCAAACACACATGGTCACAGATACACACCCACAATTTTCCTTGCCATCTGTTACCCCTGCATGTACAAATAATGCCAATATCCAGACACACACACACACGCTTTTATTTCACCTGCTACCCCTCGCCTCCTGTTATCCCTTTCCCCTTAAAACACAAACACACCCCATGTGTGACCCACTGTTTGCCATCCACCATTTAGTCCCTAATGAGATCAATTTTTTCTAGGAGGGGCCATAATTGCTCAATTAAACACATGCACGCACACACACACACACACACACACATACTGATGCATGTGTATGCTGTCATGCACGCATACACACAAAAAAGAACACACTAAATCAGATACATAAATCAGAGTTACAAAATGACAAATACTTCTCATTATGTATTTAACCTAATGGTAATTAATGGCATTGAGACATCAATCTATCATGATGAAAATACCACAGAGACCGTTCCCAAGAGAGAAGATTTTTTGGCACACAGGTAAACGGCCTCTAAAATGTCCAGGGGTAAATGTTTTAATAGCACATTAAAAAGCACAAATCAAGAAAAGGTTCAATGAATGTTTGTTTACAGTTCACTGAAGTTTGTACAGTTTCTGTGAATGAAATACTACAATGAAATGATGACAGAATATTAAGATAAAGGCAGGACCACTTATTCTTTACTATTACGGTGTATAAATGGCTCTAATTGTACATATGGGGACTAAGACATTATATTCCTGGGGATGGAACAAGGTACGCAGTCTACCTGTGGCAGCTCATGGCAGTCACAAGCAGCGTGGCCCACGCATCCTCCACTTCCTGTAGCTGAGACCGGACCACTTCCTGTCCGGCGGCTCCATAGCTCCGCAGGGCCAACTCACCCTTACCCATCGCCATATTCAGCTTGACCTCCCCCTCCCCCTTCAAAAGCAGGATGTCCTGTACAAACGAAGGGGTCAGAGTGAACTGGATTTAGACTTTAGAATTATGGATGAATACTTTCTCAAGCAAACAGCCCCCTCTTGTGTTCACTAGAACAACCGTAGAGAGTAATAGTAGTCTGTCCAAAAAAGCTCTATTAGAGTAATGAAGTAACAAATAATATAAATGTCTGCATTCTGAAGGATTAAAACAACAATCACTTATTACTATATAATATTACATGGAAATTACTGATGTATAGTCTACTTGCCAAAATCCCCTCTCACCTGCACAGTCTCCAGCCTCTGCTCTAACTGCTCTTTAGTCCCCATGGTGCTGTCTACGGTACCCAGTCTCTCCTGGATCTCCTCCAGCCAGGCCCAGACCCCCTGGAGGGTTTCTCCAAAGGCCTGGCTCTCTTGACAGCCTCGCAGCCTCTCTCTGGCTGCCTTCAGCAGGGCCTGGTGGTCCATCTGGAGCTGGCCTGTTACTTTGACCTCTTCTCCTGACCCCCGGCCTGCTTCAGACAGTGACTGGGCCTCCTGGCAGAGACGCTTGATAGAGTCCCTTGCAGGAGACAATGATATGCTAGTGTTTAGAATATTTAACAGCCCATGTTGTGGAATCTATAACATATGGCCTCCCAAACCCACATATACACACCTTCTTTCAAGCAGCTCCTTATGGAGGTTTTCCATCCTCTCCAGGTCTTCTGTGGTGTCTGAGGCTTCTTGCTGGCTCTCTGCCCCAAGAAGAGGCTCGCTCTTGAGGCTGAGATCCATCTGCTTCAGCCAGTCTCTTATACCTTCCACACAGCCATTAAAACTGGGGAGGAGAGGGGAGGGGGAAGGGGGCGATGAGGCATATTTAAATTTAATTCAAATTCCTTTGCATAACTACATGACACAACAAGACTGATGACTTACGTTTTCAGAAGGTCAATACTCTCTTCCAAGTCTTGTTGGATCTGAGAGCAGCTGTCCAGGTAGTTCCTCCACTCTCTCTGACAGGAGGAGAGATGCTCTTGGACCTGTGCTGCTCCAGCTTTAGGCAGGTGTAGCTGGAGCCTCTCGGCTTCCTCACAAACCTGAGAGAGACGCTCCTCACCCTCTGACGTCTGCTCGACTGACACCTGTGGATGTAGGAGGAGGAACATGTTGCTAATAAAAACTGGTATGTCCCTGCTAATTTAAAGGGATAGAGAGCCACAACCCACAGATCTAGAATTAGACAGTATTTCATGATGACCTTTTTCTAGAGGATAATATTGTAAATTACGGGGAAGGTATGAAATAATTGTTAAATATTTACTTTAATATTTCATATGATATAATTATTACCTGCCTTAGCATACTTTATTTATTCAATTTAAAATAATTTAGGTGTGTCAGAGTTTGATAATATGCCAGTATCAACGAGTAAAGCCCTGAAAATGCTTTAGCCTTAACCACGATTCCCCAACAACTGCACCATGAGACATATAGTACATAAGTATGACATATAACAGTACCTTTAGCCGTTGAAACTTGGTTCCAAGGATGGCAACATCTCCTGATTGATTAGAACATTTTTTCAGCTCCAACTTCAGTTCTGCAAGCCAGGAGTGGAAGTCTTGGACGAGCTCTGCTTCGAGGAACAGAAAGAACAGATATGGTAACAAGTTGAAGAAATCGGTGTGTGGTAAAATGAAGACAAAAAAGATTTAAGAGTGAAGAAACCAGAAAGAGGAGAGTGAGAAGAGGCGATGTGTAGAAGCAGATGGGAAGTGTGGGTGTGTCCATGCTGTGCAGCACTGGGTTGCCTTGCCAACAAGCCCAAAATGACTCCCTCGAGAGCAGATGTGACGAGAGCGACATTACTCTCCGAGGCACAGGTGTGTGTCTGAGCAATGAGAGCGCACCGGTGTACCAGACAGTGTGTGTCAATGTGTGTGGATTGTAGTGGGCGGACTGAGTGTGCTCTGGGGAAAAATGTAGAATAATCAACACTAAATCTGTTGCACCACTAACATGAACAAATGACATTGCATCATGTAGTTGTGCACTGTTTGATTAGATGATATTGAGATTTTAAGTGCTATTCAAATGTTTATTTCTCCTTATAAGGCAAAAAGTTATAGTGGATACCTGAGTGCTGTTAGTGTTACTTCACAGCATTTGATGTATTTGAGGGAGTAAAGGACAATAAAGACCTCTAGGAAAGAATTTAATAAACAGACTATCCAGACTAAATTTAACAGCACAGGATCCAAACTAAAGTACACAGTCATATCTGTTACCGTTGAAGTGGAGCTGTAGCCCATCCTGCAGGCTGCCCCTGGTCTTGGCACAGCGCTGGGCTACAGCCTCTGTTCGCTTGGCAATGGAGGTGAGGTCAGTGGAGAGGCATGACAGCTCCTTAGAAGGGTGAGACCTGCACAGGGCACTCAGAGCCTCTCTAGCCGAGTCCATGTCTGCCCTCTGTTGCTGCACAATGCTCTGCAAGTCCTGTTAATGGAAAGTAGTGGGTATAAGAAGACAAGACTTCATGTTTATTCATAATTAGGGCAACAGGGTGGGGGAAAGAGTAGACAGTGACATGTACTGTATCAACCTTGCAGATGTGTCCTACAGCTAGAAATACTGCCAGCTCAAAGGATGCTGTGATGTAGCTGAGACTGACCTCTGACCTCCAGAATAATGTCAAAAGCTGCTCATTATTATGCCTCTCAGTATGGAGTACTATACCCAAGGTCAGTACTCAGAATTTAATTAGAAAAGAGTGTCCTTCTATGATCACCATAATAATTAATCTATTCTATTGTATTTCTTAACTAACTGTATTCTATTTTAATTGATTATTCCCATAAAAATACAATTAATTGTGTTTTTAAATGTGTTCCAAAGCATTTCTTTACCTTATGTAAAGTTCTTTGAATTGCCTCTGTGTTTAAAAGGTGCGAGTTTATACAAATAAACTCGCCTTGCATAGTTATGGTCATGAGGGCAGTAATTCAATTAATAAAGGCATCACCGATAAAATATTGTATTGCATTGTATTGTACCATTGTATGTTTCCTAAAATAGTGCGTGGTTTGTAGTAATATGAAGCAGCAGGGATAATCTATTGCTTCTAGGCAACTGAAAACAGAAAAATGTGTGTGAGGTATCACCTTTCTATATACTGTATAATATGTTTAGTTCTTGATTTATTGTGTTCTTGCATCACACTGAAGGAAATAATAGTGTCACACCTTGACTGTACCAATGTCTTCAGGAGAAGTAGCTTGTGTAAGGTCAGACAAGGAACCCTCAACCGTCATCAGCCGCTCGGCCATCTGGGAAATGAGGTCCTCCAGTCGCTGCTTCTGGAAACTGAAGTAGGTCAGAGTGTGTTTGGCCTGGTTGTACACCTCCTGCGCATGGGCCATTTTCTTCCTCAGGTCTGACTCCAGGACCTGGTTCATTAAAGACATTTACCAAACATTATAAAACCAAAATCCCATACAAACAACATCCGAACAGTGTGATTTCATGTCGTTTTCATGTTCCTTTTAAGTATGTCGATATCTATTTATCTTGTAATATAATTAAATATTACAAACACCTGAACACATTCAGTGCTTAACCTACACAGAGCCTAAAACATACTATCTGGGTGAATCATATCAGATACTTAACGTAACATTACTCCTGGCCAAAATGACAATTTCAGCAACCTGTCTTTGTTCCCCACCATACTCACCTGCATTTGTAACGGGGTTTCCTGCAGTTTGGCTCGCTCCTTCACCTCTGTCACTCTCTCCTGCAGGGCATCCAGCCTCTGCTCCCTCTTCTCAACATCAGCCTATAGATTAAAGTGCAGGACATTTCAATTAAATTACACCCACTATGAACTGACTGTTACACCGCCATCATCATTTATACACTCTTTCATCAAGACTGTGCACTGACCTGAAAGGTGGCAAGGTGGGCCTCTGTCTTCTCTTTATCACTGAAATTGGTGACACTGTCAGTAAGATCAGCGATGGAGTTGGCGGTCCATTGGTTAATGTCCTGCTCCATGGACTTGAGGTCATCCCACAGGGTTACACAATAGCCCAGTCTCTCTGTGTTGGTTTGTATTCTCTCTGAGACCTGAAAGAACAGACACCAGCAGTCTATCTGAGTACAATAAGGAATAGACCTAAATCAACAGGAGATGTAGGATCTCTCCCTCTTTGTGGTTAGTTCTCTCTCTCTGTCTCTCTGTAATGAGGGACAGTTTGCTTTACTGGGAAACAGAAGGAAAACAAGACTTAATTGGTTTGACAGATGTGGGGAAGAGAAGTGAGAGAGAGAGACAGACAGAAAGGCAGATAACGTGTCTAGACTTGTTTATATTTCTGTCTCATTTATGACAGCTGAGCAGCCAACTAAATCCCAAAAGAGGAGAAAATGGAAAAAAAGGGAAAAACAGACAGAAATAAATATCATTAAAAGAGGAACAGTGCAAGTGAGCTGAGCTGTGGACATCATAATTGATTTTTGACAGGAAACAACATCACAAATCTCATCATACTCTTCCTAGTCATTATCATATTTCAGTTCCAGACCTGGGTATAACATTATTGATTTTTTGGAAAATTCCAATTGTACCATTTGTCAGGATGAGAACATTTCATTAATGTCACAAAACTCAAGAAAGATATTATGATTTTACCACGTAGCTTTAGGGTGTGAATGTATCATGAATTTGTCTAAATAAAAAACAGCCAAGTGATTTCAGCTGTCAAGGCCTCTTTACCAAAACAGGTGCATGGCACAGCATGTGGTTAGAGTACCACTCACCTCAAGCCACTGATCTCTTAACCTCTCCATGTCTCTCTGGATGGCGCACGCATCAGAGTTGGGAACCTTCTCCAGCTCTCTCTGCAGGTCCTCTACTGTGCTGATGAGCTGGTCCATGTCTCCCTGTTTTTCTCTCAGCTCAGACTGGACCGTCTCATGCTAGAGGGACAGAGAAGGAATGACAACATATCACCACTAGAGGGAGAGATTCTGCACAATCTGAGAAGGGAAGAGGGGGTTTGTTGTTGAAATGCAGTTTTATTTCTGAGAGTTTTGTTCACTGACTGATACAAAGGAAAAATCATGCACATTATAGTGTGATACTTGTAAATCAATGACTGCAGAATTACATTTATTATTTATGATTTTAAGAAAGGAAAACAAATTGTTGCTGCCCAGTGAAAGCTACCAATCTTCAACCTTGGTGACTTTTAGTTTTTTTCGGACAAATTAAGTGTTCCTTAATAGATCGAGAAAAGATTCTTCTGCTTCTTAAGCCAAATAAAATAAATAAAACCCAGTGAATTATCACCAATAAAGCATGAGCTTAGCTCATGAAAAGATGATGTTTTGGATATACATGCTTTTCATAGGAGAGTGACAAAATCAGTTATCAGGGAAGTTATGTACAACTTATATACAATAATTTGGACAAGGGATGTTCTGTCCTGACTGTCCTGATAATATATAACTCAGTGGACTTTGCCATATGGCTCATTTGAAAAGAAAAAGCAGAAAATTCAACAATAAATCATTTTTGGGATTGAATGAAAAGGTACTGACTCGTGTCAAAGTCCTTTTGGCCTCCTGAGCACTATGGTTGTGGTCTGGCATATTATGAGCAACAGCCTGAGCACCCTCCACAACAGTGGTGAGGATCAACTTCAGGTGGTGGAACTGGCGGAGAAGATCTACCACCACTCCACTTTGTTCCTGACTGCATGAGAAAAGAGAGGAAAAAGGTCAAAGCTATTACTTGGAATATCATTTGATAGTGGATACTAAATGATACAAATACAACAGATTCTGCAACTGCTGTTTAACTTTTGTGTTTCCAAATTAAAATGATAAAAAAAAGTCCCATTCTACTTTGTCTACTTCTACTTCATCTGCCTCTCTAAACTCTGCATATTAGGACCAAAAACAAATACAGCAAAGGAATTTAAATGAGATGAATAAGTCAAAATCCCTATCTGTTGCCCCCCCCTCCTTACCCATTGCTGATTACAGCCCTGACGTTCTCCCAGGCTGTCTTCACCAGTGCTACCTCCCTGAGAGCCTCCCCAGCCAGCTCACTGTCTCTCTGGGCCAGCTGGCTTCCCTTCTCCTCTAACCACCGTTGGGAGTGCTGCAGGGACTGGAACTCATCCTCCAGCTGGACGAAGAAACGCAGCCTGGGAGAAATAGATGCAGAAGAACAATGGGGATTACTAACCTGACTCCAACATAATATATCTCATTTTTCAGGGGATCAAATTTAAATGGATTTGTCCATCTATAGTGGGGCTTTATTCATGTATATTCTTGAGGAGTTGGGTATTCAGTAGGTCTCTGAATCAAAAGCTCACAGGATGCATTTGAAAGTGACAATATATTTCAAGAGCAACAAATCTGTTAAAGCAGAAACAAAGGTGATTCCACTGTGGGGTCGAACTGCAGTTACACAACAACAATGATTGTCTTTTATATTTCTAAGTCAAATTAATTCATTAAAATCTGGATTTTAATTTCAAATGAGATGCAGAGCTATTTAAGATTAGTCAAATACAAGAGTCTCAAAAAGATTTTCCCAATTGCATGTTTCTAATTTATTTCTCATCTAACAACAAAAAATGTGATTTGTTTGCCTAATAAAAGATATACATGTCTGGGATGCTTAGCTCAGTTTACAAAGGATTCATACCAATATTGCTATTGAGTTCATACAGTATCAGCTGATACCAACTATGCTGATACTAAGTATCCTAACATATCCAGTGGCTTTAGGTTTCTTGGTTACCATATACATACCTGTTTTGAAAGGCCTGCACGGAGCTCTCTCTCGCCCCTTCTTGCCTTGCTTCATCCTCCAGTTTTTTCAAATTCTTCATCACCTCCTCCCTCTTCTCCCTGAAGGAGCTCCATAATGCCCCTAAAGCATCTGCTTCACTTTGCCTCCAACCAACATCCCTCTGAACCTCCTCCAAGGCCATTGTGAGAGCCACTGCCTGTGCCCTGCAAGATGTCCTTCCATGAGGATGGCTCACATCTTTGGAGCCCCGCCACTCTGCCCCACACAGGTGAAGGTGTGCTTTGCTTCGCTGGCCATCCAACCCGACAGCCTCAGCCTCAAGCCGGGCGCAGCCTTTAGCTACTTCCCCTATCCCGCGATGCAGCTCTTCAGCTTTGGAGCGGTCCCAGCTCCCCCTGCCCTCCACTGCCTCGTGAAGGCGGCGCACAGCCTTAGCTGCCGCTCCATGCTTCTCAAGAAAAGTCTTTAACTCAGTCAGACACTCTTTACGGAGGAGAAGTAGACGCTGAGATTCACTGAGGGGCTGTAGGCAGTCTTCCCTCCAGCCCTGGAGCTGTTGTTGGGCCTCCGGGGTGGAACAGCAAAGCAGTGAGGACTCTCTTTTCAGGAGAGTCTCTCTCAGTGATGCATGTGTTTGTAGTTGCACCTCATGCTCCTACAACAAGATGGTTCAATTAGACAAATTTGAATGAGCTCCACCAGCAATCAATACAAACGTGTTTACTGTAGTTGCTCTACTTTAACAGCCTATAAAGGACATCACTGTTGACAGCAAATTATAGATTTCGCACCTTCAGCTTAGAAATTGCAGCCTCAAGATCGGAAATATCAACCTCAGAAGAGCTTCTCAAGCCAGACAGGAAGTTTTCACTCCTCTGGGTCAGAGTCAGCAGTGCCTGATCAAACTGCTCTAACTGCTCCAACTGATGTTTCAGCAACTCAAGTCTAAAGGAGCAGTGGAAGATAGTGTGGATGAAGAATATGAGATTACAGCTTCGACAGGTAAATATTTCAACAAAACAAATAACTTTGGAAAGAAGTTGATAAAAATGCTTGAATCCATTAATTCAGAGGTAAACAAATGTAAATGATCTCTATAATAATGTATAAAAAGTCAATTGCCTGTGTGATATGCTGTTCTTCAAAGAAGCGAATCTCTCCTGTATTTGTGTGAGGTCATCACTGAGCTCTTGGATACGAGCTTCAGGCGCTGTAGGGTACAGACACAGCCCGAGATTCACAAGACCCTGGAGGAGAGCGTCATAGGACGGTGTCTCCCTCTGCATTTCCTGTATGGGTGATTAATATTTAATTATTATGCAACACAACATTAGCAGAAGAAACACTATATAATAGGTGAGGTAAAAACAAAACTGAAAAGGGCAGATAAACACTCCACATGAAACAATAAATCAAAATGTAAATGGATGGTTAGTGAGAAACACACACATGAAGTAGTAAAATGGTTTACCTGTACATTTAGTAGTTCATTTCTAAGCTTTACTTTGTCTGCAGAAAGCAGGTCGGAGTCTGGACAGCAAACAGACTCACACCTGCCCAGCCAGCTTTTCATGGATGAACTCTCTTTTTCAAATCTGAAGATACAAAGATGAAACTAAGAAAAATGTATTCAAATGAAATACAATTCATGCAGCATATTATGAAAATGAATTGAATTAATATTGATCTAACAATAGATTGATTGTAGCATCCTGTGATCTTAGAGTATAC
The DNA here is from genome assembly GCA_031216445.1 of Lateolabrax maculatus. Lineage (NCBI taxonomy): Eukaryota > Metazoa > Chordata > Actinopteri > Acropomatiformes > Lateolabracidae > Lateolabrax > Lateolabrax maculatus. The sequence goes on along the minus strand of CM062212.1, from coordinate 9,612,170 downwards.
ACACACTCTCTCTCTCACACACACACACACACACACACACACAGTGATACTGTCTGTGTTATATTTAATCTGACCATGCCTCAGTATCAGTGACAGGGTCATAATGGGGCAACCATATCTTGCCAGAGCACCCAGTGCTGTAAGTAATCCCTCATACATACACCTGCGGGGGAAGAGATGAGGTTGACTACAGCAAAACACACAACCATACAGACACACATAAGCTGAAGTTTAACAGCAGAAATATAATTGAGTTACTGGGTGGGCAAATACTAAAAAAGCGACAAAGCTTTAGCACTTTAAACAGCTACTATGTGACTGGATCATTATTTTTTCCTCCTGAATAATACAAAGAATAAGAAACAATTGCTCCAGTGAAGATCTATTGTGTGATCAAAGAACGTGATAATAAAAGCATGCTATTAGAATAGAAAGGCGATGGCTGACTGGGGGACAGACAGATTGAGTCAAAGACAAGATCTCGCTCCTCTACATCACACTGCAATGAGGGAATGACTTAGGGAATAGAAGAGGAAATTGGTATAGAGAACAGAATTCAGCAGAAAGAGCACATGCACAATAAAAGAGGAAATAGCAGTGTTTACACAATCAGAATAATATACGTGTGTGAGCGTGGACCAAAGGTAACGGGAATAACAGTCAGCAAAAAACTAAAAAGAGTACAGGACAGTAAACTGACTCCTTCAGCAGTTTGTACTCAAAATGTTTCATATAAAACATTTTCATGTTTGTGAAATGTGACAAACTCAAATATTCAAACAGACCTCTTGTACGTGCTAGAGGGACATGGCTACACACAAGGTACAGAGCAACACTGTCAGCCCAGCAAGGCATCACAGCAGCTGGCAATACAAAAATAATGCACGGCCTAGGCACACATTGTTTACTTTACCTTTGCCACAGTGCCAGAAGGCTCTCTAATGCAGATTGCTTTTCAGTGGCTTTTGCCATAAACTCTCCTTGTTGCTTCTGGAGTTTAGCCACCTCTTCCTCCAGCTGGCTGCCCTCTCCAAGCCTCTTCATGGCCGAACACAAAGCCATCAGCCTGGTGTTCAGCTGCTCAACAGCCTGGCAAACCTCCTGGAGGAAACGGAAAGGTATTTGTCATCAGCTCTGCAGAGGGTGTTGAACCACAATGGCTGCAAAGTGTTAAACACAGTGTAGATCATACTAACATGATAATTAACACTGTGCTAAATTACACATTACAGTATTAGACAGGATAATACAGACTAACAAGAAAAATGATCAGGAAATGTAATGGCTTAGGTTTGAAACCACAATAATAAAAAAATAAACAAAATGTATACCCTCCAGATTTCTAAGGATTTAGTAAAGTCAACCACAAATTTTCAAACAAATAATTACATATAGCCATAGTGACTTAACATTAAGATGTTCTTTGTGTTTTCTCTTACCATATGGTCCTGGAGGCTTTTGTAGGTCTCGGATGATGATGTACAGTATGTGATTGGACAGTCAAGCTTCTCTTCTAGGTCACTCATTGTTTTCTTAACCTGGCAATGACAAAAATGTCACTTATTCAAAAAAAGAACACACTGGCAGTGAAAAGTCTTAATTACAATTTCTGCACCAAAGTATTCCATTACGTGTTGCTGTGTACCTGTTCAAGGTTATCGTTGTATCTCTGCCTGTACGAGGCACTCTGGTTGAGCTGTCCTCCCAGCTGCTCTACTCTCCCCTTCAACTCTTCCCAGTAGCGCCTCATCTGTGTAAGTCGTGTTCGAAAACGTCCAGCCTCTCCAGCGGTCACAAACCTTGACAGGGCCTCACAATCCGCCTCCATGTGCGTCAGGGCTGCCATTCTCTCCTCTAAAGCTTCTCCTATAGCCTGTAGGGATGTAACAGCGTAGGGATGTTAGTCAGGAAAAAGTATGGGAGTCATGGGTTGGGAAAAATACAATAATCAAGACTAAATGAAAAGTGCCACAAGAAAAAGACAAAGATAATGTTATGTTTTATCTTCAATAACTGAACTGAACAACTGACTGAATAAATGACCATTGATAAAAGGTTGTGTCTCATCAGGTTCATAGAGGTCTAGAAAAATTCAGGCATAAAAAGCAAAAGTTGGGATAAGAAAACTGATTGTGCTGTTTCTGGAGGCAACTCACAACTAATCAAATGGCTGCCGCAGGATTTCTCAAGTCCTGCTATCCCCAATTTTGTTTGACATTATTTTCCTCGAGACCTCCGTGAGATTGACATGGCTGAGGTCTGGCAGGCCAAGATTATATTTTCTTCAATATCATCAATTTATTTTCTATATTCTGGTCTTTGCAGCAGCTCTGACCCAATTTACTTTTGGGTTTAGATTAAAATGTGATGTTATTACATCTTAATCTTAATAACTCTCAGGCCACACTGATACTGTACACTACAGACACAAAGCCAGATAGCAATTTTGACTCATCTTACTTGGAGCTACTACAAAATGTGTGGATGATGCATATTTATTTGTGATTATCAGAAGACTATTGAAGGAGTTGTGTAAAAAATGTAGCTATATAGTGTGCAGTCAGTATTATGGTAGGGAACTGGTAGGAAAATTATAAAAACCACCATGGGATGAAAAAACAAGGTTAAGAATTACATTTTAAGAAAAAATGAGATACATGACATACCTCCACTGTGCTGATGTGTTTGTCCAGAGGATCTAAGGAGGAGGTGAAGTTGACAGCTTCCAGCTCCTTCTCCTTTTCATTGATCCACAGAGAGAATGCCTGCGATTCACTGCTGAAGCGCTCCCACCACATACACATCATCTCCAGCTGGACAACACTTGAAGACACAAGATTAGGCAAAATCCATTTAGTAAATTATACTGTATTTATATCTAGGTTGACTATAGGAATGAGAACAAACAAACACACTGACACGTGTGCAAACTGTGGGTCAAACAGACAGACACTACAGGTCGGTAAAATATAATCTTACTCTAATTATGTGCTTCACTTTTTTTTCCAGACTCCTGTCAAAGTCTGTACTGGCACTTCCACTTACATACAATGGTTTATCAAAGCAATAAATACGATTTTTGCTGTCACATTGTATGAAATTACTATGACAGATCTGCAATTATGCTGTTTACGTAAAAACCCTGTTCACAAGACACAAATATCATTTTGCATGGTGAAAATAGCCTCTTTACTTGATTTTACCTCATCAAACTTATAATTCAATTCAAGGGGAGTGAGGGCTTAGGATGAGGATGGGACATACTTCTTGTTGAGGTGCTCTTGAAGTTGCGTGACTGCTTCTCTGGTGGACTGGGCCTGCTGTAGAAGAAGAGTCTGATTCTTCGGACCGAGCTGAATATCTGCTGGCTTCTCGAGGAGGAGATCTGCTCGCACAGAACACTCTTCAACCTTTGTGAAGAGCTCCTACAGGCAAGAAAGAGGCCAATATATTGTATGAGCAAATACAGAGCATACACTAGATGCATGTACACACAGACAGACACACTGCACATACACACCTTGTTATGCTCCAGTTCAGTTTTCAGGCTGTCCAGGTTGTTGAAAATAAGTTCCTTGTGCAGCTCATTGTTGGTATTACTGATAAACCTCCAAACTGTTTCTCTTTCTGCTTCAAAATTCTGCCAGGAGCTCAAAGTTGCCTTGAGATGATGAAGAAACAGCAGGATAATGTCAGTGAGTAAAGTTTCAGAAAGAACATACTACACATTCAGAGGGATTTATCCCTGATGTTTAGGGTGTTGTTGAGGTGTTTTATGGTGGTTTTCCAACTGAAAATTAACTTGTGCACTCCAGGCATCTTAGACATTTATATGCAGAAGTTGATTTTCTGATCAATTCGAGGACAGTGATAGAAGTGTATGAACAAATCCCAAGACAAATAAAACAAACAAAAATTAACATACCACAAAACAATCGATATCTGGTTAAGGTTCAACATGGACCAATCAATGATGACCGCAGGGGCAATGTGGACACTCACACACGCAAACATTAGCACACTGACATGTGAGTCTACCTGCAGGTTGTGCTCCTTTGGCCCCGATTTACGGTCGACCTCTTTGAAAGCTCCCTCCAGCTCCCGCAGAGACTGACTGAGGCCCTCCCCTTTCTGCAGCTGGCGGCAGTGGGACACCAGAAGCTCCGCCTCTCTCCTGTTAGCATGCAGGCGCTTCAGGTGTTGCTATAACAAACACATAGACAACATAACAATACGTCAGATGATACCAAATTTGCTCTTTGCAGCAAAATGAGAACATAATATCCATTACTTGAAGCGGGTGCTTAAAGAGTAACAGTGAGTAAGTCACAGGGTCCTGGAGTACACCTGAACATCACTTTAACAAGGTAAGCCACTTAAACCACTGGAGGTGGACTTTCAGGGGCTGTTAGTTACTCTTTAAGTTGTGAGAAGGATCAATCCAACATATTTTGTGATTTTTCTTTATATCACTCCAGGTCAGTGCCTGTACCTGTGTTCAGTTGACGTCACCACTCTCCTGCCTCTGCACTACACACACCTGGTGAATAAGGTAAAGATGTTTGGCCTCCTCCAGGCCCTCAGCATCCAGGATCCTGCTGGTCTGCTCCTCAGCTTCCCTTCTCGCTCTCAGAACCTCCTCTAGTGCGCCACGCACCTCCTCCCCCAGCTCATCGTGTTGGAATATAGAAGAGCCCTCCTCACCCCACTGTGAATGAGGGAGGCGAAAGATCAGATTTTATTGCGAAAATACAAGAGAAAGACACAGTTTTAGCTTTTAGAATAGCTTCAAATACCTGACAGAGTGAAGAAAAGAGTGCCCGCAGGTCAGTTGAGAGTTTGGCCAGGGCGGTTCTCTGTCTCTGGACCTCCAGGTCAGAGCTAACCTCAGACAGACCAGCAAGACGGCTCTTCAGCCACAACAGGCTCTCCTCACGGGCATCTATTGCTTCCTGCAGTGCCTGAAAATGGTGGAAGCACAAAAAAGGGAACACAGGTTTACTGAGGTTGAGCAGTATTGAATCATAACTTAATCTCTGCACTTACAGCAGCATGTGCTAACTCACCTGAACAGCAGCATCAACTTGATCCTGATGGCTGGAATTCCTTGCTGTCTCTCTCAAAAGCCTCACCTGTCTCCTCTGAGATGAGAGCCAATCAGAAAGCTCACAGAACCTAGAAAAAGGAAGTACTTTGAATCCCCTTCAGTGATGAAAAAGTCAGACTTTAAGATGTTGGAAATACTGTAAGGACTTTTAGTTTTTTCGTCTTTCTTTACCTCTCGTTCCATTCTTTCCATTTATCATGGTGCTGCTCCAGTTTCAGGTGGGTGCTCTTGATTTGCTCTGTAACCTCTTCTACAACCATTCTGGTGGAGTCTAGCGTTCGATAAGCCGGGTCGTTGTCAGGCAACTTATGACACAGATCCTCCATGTTTCTAATCCTCTTCTCACACAACATCAGAGGTTTGCGTTCTCTGAAAAAAGTCTGGAGATAAGAGAGAAGGAAATGTTGTACTAAGGCCGCTTTAGAATGATGATGAAGATGACGGTAGGTGATATTATCTTTCTTTTACTCTCACTCTTGGTTTAATCTGTTTTAAGTTTCTACCAAATCTGGGGCTCACTCTGTGCTCTTTGATCACTCGCTCACTGGTGCAGGTGCCAGACAAGGCTCGCATTTCTCTGTCCAACTCGGCTCTGCAGTCTTGTATGATCACAGCCACTCGACTTTGCTCCACCTCCACCTTTAGACGGAGCAGGTGTGATGGTACCTCGCCCTGGATGTCCTGTGTAAAAGAGAGAGAAGACACAGAGTAAAGGAGACATCGTAGATAAGATATGCTGTATAATACAGGAGTTTCAGTCTCAAATTGTTTCATCCCTGAAACTTTCAAAGACAAAATATCCTCAGGAGAGACTGCGAGTAAACACTGAGAAGGTTACAGTTAAATCGAACTAGTACAGGTTAATTGGAAACAGACTGGAAGGAACACTGTCAAAGCCCTAGTTGTTCCTGGTTAAGTTAATGAAGTATCGGCTATGCGCCTCCAGAGATGTACAGTAATTAGTGAGATTGTTAAAGCATGGTGACCCCTGACCTTCCAGTGTTTGTGCAGCCTGCGGACGGTTTCTTGCAGCCCCTGTTGCTCTTCCTGTGGTAGGATGTCAGTGAGCTCATCACACGCTTTCAAGAAAACGCTCAGCAACCGCTGGTCCAGTTGGCCAAAAAAATCCTGTGCAGAAAAGAATACAAGTGATTAGAGAAAAAAGCAATTCTTATGTGTACATTGATAAATATCTTTTGTTTGAAGACCAAACAAACAGCAAGACCAAACAAATTAAAAAGCAATTAATGCAGGCTGTATGGGGATTTGGCAATCTCTGAGACTCTGAAATCAGCAGGCATTTTACAGTCAAATGTTTGATATCCAGGTGGACAAACATAAAGCAAAACTCTATTTACACACAAAGTGGGAGCTGGGCAGAGGAGGTATATTTTGAGTTCTGCTTTGCCACTGTATTATACACCATACCTGTTCTTTGTAGTTAGCCTTGTGAAACTGGCTGAGAGCCCAGTATCTTTTCTACAGATGAGCTCTAGTTAAAGCAGAAGGTTACAGGTTTGCTCTTACACTGTGTTTCTTCAGTAATTCATCAGCGTCTCCAGTCTCTCTCAAGTAGCCCTGAGCTTTCTTCAACACTCTCTCCAGCTCCTGTCTTGATTCCTCAAACCTCCTCCTCAAGCAGTTGTTGGCCTCTTCCTGCCTTCTCCACTCCCCAACCTCCTTCAGCAAAGCCTGGGAGGACAGACAGAAGGTAGTGGTGACTGTAGTTGGTCTCTCCGGTAATATTAGTGTAATTACATTATTTGTCTTACATCAAGCAAATTAATAGAGACTTAATCTGCACTGTTGCCTCCTGGGTGTTTTGATGTTCTTGTAATCTCATTAATATAATCAGCGTTGTGGGTAATGCGGTGTCGGTGTGGCATTCTGTGTATGTTTACATTTATGTTTAACACTAACCTGTGCTGAGCCCTGTATTTCAGCCACTCTCTTTTGCAGCAGGGACAGGTCGAAGTTTCGGAACACCTTACTGGTGGAGAGTGCCTTCTGCACAGTGTGGTGATTCCTCTCAATCACTGACAGACATCGTTTACAGCTTTGCTGCTGGTTTAACAAATCCTGAGCAAATTGTGGAAATAACGCAGACAAATATGAAAGTGTGTTGATAATGATGCATCCAAACATTTTAACACTTTTATTATATATCACAATCCCTTCCCATTAGACAAAAAAGTTATAATAAAAGCAGGTTGTAAAGACTATATGATTAATATGATTTAAATGATCTGGGAATGGTAGTGATAGAGATAGAAAAGACATACAAGAGCAGATATGATTATATTTGACCTTAGGTCAACAGGGGGCATACATTATATGTGTGTGTGTGTGTGTGTGTGTGTGTGTATATATATATATAAAGAATATTGCAATGATCAACATTTTTGTAGATTTTACCTTTTGATTTCATTCCTTTTGATTATGATAACATATTACTTTCCAATTTAGTCACAATTCACATGAATGATCAGTCAAACAAATCCACAGTTTATTTAAATAATCTAAACCAGTAACTGGATAGTAAAAATGAATGTGAATGTACCTCAAATATCCATGATATATGACAGTTGCACTGTAAAGCTTATTGTGTGCACAACTGCAGAATGATGACCAAAACTACTTAAATAAGACCTTTGCTGTAAAGGGAATTCCTTTCACCGGCACGCTTCTACTTGGTTAACATTTAAATTAAATCTGTTCATTGTCATCATATCTTACCTGCCACTTTTGCTTTTGCTGGGTCTGCGTCTGGGTCTGTGTGTCTGGGTCTCTGGCAGCAGACGTGATGCGACTAGCCCGCTCCAGAGCTTGGTAAAAAGCAGTGATGTGTTTCTCCATCTCCTCCAAGAGTGGCAAAAGGACATGACACTCCCTCACAAGGGAGGGACACCGCTCTCTAACCTGGAAACAATTAATAAAGGCCATTAAACAGTGACATGGAAGGGGACAACAATGTATGATTAGGATATTAAAAAAGCTGCACCAAAGATGCAAGGTAAGTGCAATACTTTCAAACAGAAAACTGAAATGGTTTTGATGCTACTTCTCATGTTTCGGACTTAATGATACCTACCTTACTCAGCTGACTTTTGGCTGTTGCCATAGTTGCCATGACCCTGGCAGCCTCATCCTGTGGCGCATCTTTGGCGAGGAGCTGAGCACTGCGGGCAGCCAACTTGAATTGTGTCTCCATGGCAACAACCTTTTGCTTGGTATTCTGAGATGAGACATGGACACAAAGGGTCATCTTAGACATTCTTAAAGTGAATGTACTTTCATCAAAACGGCTTTTGGCAATAAAAAACTATATGTAACATGGTTGTCTGCAGCTTTGCCTTCATAAAGTGCAGTGATATAAAGCTTTTAATAACTCTTTAACAAAAGTTTAAAAGTGTAAGTTCAATGGGATGTAAAACAACTGGGAAAGATTATGAAATTATTTTCTATTATATGTTTCTGTCTGGAGAGATGCCAAAATCATTCTAAATGATAAAATGTTTTGTTTTGCACCTTGGCATTGAGTATCAAGCTTCTGTCTCATTACAGTCCAAATGTAAATCAGTGATCTAATTGGTGCCTTAAATCCTGCTTTTAATTCACTACCTACTGATTTGAACACACAGAGCTGCTAACACGGTTGCTGTAATCTGGACCATCTCAATTGTCTCAGAGCTAAAATGCTGACTAGATTTAGATGGTACAAAATAATCAATGTTAAGAGACAATAAGATGGACACTTATTTTGATATTGTAATGCTACCAACCTAAAAGAACACTTGCAGAAAATGTATTAGTGACAATGTAATATGTCTGGTATCAGCTGAATCAACAACAATCCCTGGTAATAAGTGTTTATTGTGCTGTGCTTGTATTATTGTGCTATTCAGATTTTAAGGTATGATAGAAAAACTGGTGGTTTGCTTTTCTCACCTCCACGTCCTGCAGAAAGGCTCTAACGCTGAGGAAAGACACTGGGACAGGAGCATTGAGCTTAGCCTCTGCAGTGTCCAACAGCTCTTTAAGGGCCGCCACAGCCTTGAGATGGTCTTTTCTCCACTTCTCCAGCTCATCTGCACGGACATACTGCAGCAAAGGAAAGATCATACAACCTTTAGGATTCATGTCATTGAGAGATGTATTTTCCTCAGGCCTAGGTCAAATAGTACCAAACATTCAAAATAAAAATAAAACCTTTCTTAAAACCTAATTTGTTCTTGGCATCTTGTGACAAAATCAGCAAAAACATATATCCAATACACACACACACACATATATTCTTAGGGTTTGTTACTTGTTTGACTTTGAGGAAGAGTTCTCTCCATCGTCCATTCAAAAGAAGTAGCTGCTGCTTCAGATCAAGCGACACGGTCTCATCACATGTTTCAATTAGAAAATTCCCTGCGTCGTTCATGGCTGTATGCTGATCCATCCAGTGGCTAAGATTCCTGAAAAACTCCTGAAAAAGAGACAGACTCATTAAAAAGACAAAAAAAACTGTACAGACACAAGCAAATTAAGAGAAACAAAGAACAACACAAAGACTGAGTGTCAAAGAAAGAAACAAAGAAAGCTACTCTAAAAAGAAACAAAGGAAGGTATTCAAAGAAAGAAACAAAGGGAGGACAATAAAAAAACTGGGGTAATTAGCTGTCTAATCCTTGGTGGGGATGTGAATCTGAGGTAACCATGGCAATGCGACAACTGGAATATCCTTAGTGGCTTGTTGTAAGTCAAGGAGATCATTTGATACTTGAGTGGAGACTGCTAATAGGATTCCACTTAGAAGACCAAATGCTTGAAATTGGGCTGACGTAGATTTGATTGGTACTACTCCAAGGCATTTGAGTCCATGAAATAAATGCATGTATGAGTGGACGCTTAATCTGTGCGCAAAGAAAAAACTTTAAGTATATGATGGGGTTTCCTACGCTATTAAGAGTCAATCTCATACCCGTTTGGTGTTTTCTGGCTGGCTCAAGGCTTCCTCTGCATCCTCCAGCCAGGCCTGTAAGGAGGCCACAGTGGAGCTGTACCTCTCCCAGTTGGACAGCACCTCTTCCAGCATGCTCCTCACACTGCGCACTTCCATGGACAGACTCCTCCACTGGGTCACCACCTCCCGCATGAACCTGCGCACTCCCATCTCACCCTCATCCACTGGAGGAGAGATACATCCACTTTAACAACAACAACAACAACAACTACTACTTCAACAATGCCAGCAACAGTCATAGTTCTACTACCAGTACTACTGCTAGCACTAACCCTAACCTCTAGTACTTTTATTATTGCTGCAGTTGCTGCTTACAACCCTAGTCAATAAAACAATGCACACAGGAGACATCATAAGCATGTATACACAGTATACAGTACATCCTCAATATTTAAACAATACTTGAATAGTTTGTCGATTTATATGGATTATGTCTAGGGCTTAAGGGCAAAACAACAAAAAAACAAAATCTTTCTCTTACAAATAAAATGTTTAATTCATGAAAAATAAAACACACTTGCTCAATTCAATACACTCAGGGGTTTTGCAGCCACAGCCTTAATTGGTCAATTATGGAGTTCATGGAGGCTAATGTCAACTAATGTTAGAAAACTTCTGATGGAAGTTGCTGTGTTACTGTTAAGTCAGTTTGCGTCACATGTGGACTCCTCTATACTAGATTTACATTTAGAATTGTCACTTGTGACCGCTGTTCAGCAACAGTTACCAAGCCTGGCTTTAAGGCACAGGACATTTGGTACACATATTCATAGAAACACCAGACGAAGAGCACATAAAGGCTGATGGAGCTACAAGCCTTTGCAGACAAATCTCTGACCTCAAAAACTCTCACTACAGGGAGATGGAGTATCTTTGCTTGTGTGCTCCACTTCATTGGTAAAAACACTCCGGTCTCAGAAGTCCTGTACCACATCTATTGTCAGCCAGCGTGGGGCTGATAGACGACTCCACCGAGTACAAATATCCAGTACACAAATACACATTAATCAGATAGTTCCACACCTTTTAGACAGTAGATAATTACATATCAATCCCCTTATCCTCCTCTCCTTCCTCACACTGGGCCTTTAAAGATCCAAATGATCTCTCATCCAGCCAGTCAGAGCTGAGGGTGCTAACTACCCCCTTTTGTGGGGTTGACCAAATTACTCAAATGTCCTGATTTCTTGCTACACCTCACTTCTCTGCTCTGCATACACTAAAGCAGAACGACCCTGAAACGTAATGAAACCAACAAGCCAGCTCAGTTTGCGCCTAGAGACCTGCGGAAGTGGAGCAGCCCCTAACTAGCAAATGGGGTCGTATTCCCCACTGAGAGCTGGCAGTGGAGGAACCTCATTTAGCTGTAGCCTGCAGACTCTCCCCCTCTACCAAGCAGTGAAAACCAGACAGGGGGCAGGCAGACTGAGCTGCTGGAAGAGAAAGCTTCATTGGTTATTGAGTTGTTGACAGGGGAGAATATGAGGTATGTTGAGGTAGGTTGAGGTATGTGTACAATGTTGAGATATTTAGTGCCACTCAGTTTCAGATAAACAACAACAACATTCAACGGACAGGAATGCAATTAGGTTTCGGGGGGATATGACATCCGGGAGATGATACACATTTATGAACATTTAGAGAGAGCAATAGAATTTATACGGACATATCTATTAGACTATTGTAGGCAATGTTGCAAATCACTGAGCAGCCCTGCCTTTTGGCAATATTGGATTTTTATGTAATTTTGGCATTCAAATTACTACGTACCTTAATTTGTCATGTATTTAATTTGCTTGAACAGCCAAAAACAGACACTCCTGTCAGTTTATGCATTATAAGGTGTTTGGTTGTTCCTTTCTGCCGCATTCAAGGTTAAAATTGGACCTTCAAGCCTATTTTTATAAAATCATTTATCAAAAAAATAACTATATCGATATTGTGATATAAAATTACTTGGACCATCACAAAGGATTTTATCAGCATCAGCCATTCTTCAATGCCATTATTTATTTAGTTATCAGTAGGGTCTTAACTAGGACATTTAGTTGATAATCAGAAAACATATGTACAAACACAAATCATGCACCTCAAGAAGGTTAATTCTGTATATTTAAGAATTAACCTTTAATGAAGCTCACCTGAGCTGTCAGCATTGACATAGGCCTCAGCAGATTGTTTTAGGGACTGGAACAATGCCTCGTAATTTTCAAAGAAATGTTGCTTCTCCACAAATGACTGATAAAGACAGAATCAAACAGGAATATGTCATCACATGTGATGTGACAATGATGACAGTAATAATGGATAAACAGCAATACAACTACTAGTTTACTAAGTAGCAGGAATTATGACTTTTATCCAATAATTTAAAGTAAAAAGAGTGAAGAAAAAACATTCCATACTTTTCTTAACTTTCAAGATCTGCATAAGAACCCAAAATATTTAATTATCATTTCAGGACATCATGTACAGAGTGAATCAAAGCCTGAGCTTACAACATAGCTGTTGAGCATCAGTTCCACAGACTCCTGTCGGCCGTATTTTATGATCCAGGATTTGAGCTTGGACTCAGCTAGAGTGAGGAAGGCCTGCATGTGATGTTTGTTCTCCAAAAATTCCATTCTAGCCAAGTGGATGCTGGAAGACGTAGAGACAAAGTTCATCCTAAAAAAGACAAAGTTTACAAAAGATATCAGACATACAGCTTGACCCTCACATTCTGCTAATCCTCTAGAATGCAAAATCAAGCCAAACGAGGCACTTAATATAATTCAAATACTGGTATCTGTCAACAAACATTACTATTGTTTTAAATAAAAAGACAACAAATTGTCTCCATTTTTATATTTTTGGCTATATTTTTCAGACATCAAAGAGATGTTGCCAGGTGTCTTTACTACCTCTCAGCCATGTCTTGGAGCTGGTCTGGGGGAACTGGGACTCCATCGACACTTCTGTCTCTATGGATCCTCTGAAAGACCTGCTGGTGACTTTCCAGGCTCTTCAATACCTCCTGCCCAGTGTAAATACATACAGCACACGAACACAGAAAAACAACCAAATACTTTACTAGTCTGAACAAAAAATAGGTTTCTGATCAGGAAATGTTAGAACAAACACCCACAGATCCTTCCAGTGCCTTTAAAGTTATTTGAATTTGCACAGTCTAGTTGTCCTTTAGTTTTTTCTGCCATTTGCCTCTTCGGTCTATGGCTCCATGCTAACCTTGTGCTGCTCCAGAGCTCTGTGGAGAGTGTTAGCTGTCACGTCGTGTGCCTGCTGGATGACGATCTCTTGTCGCAGGGCTGCTTCAGCCTCATGCAGCCACGCCCCCACCCTATCCAGAGGAGCCGGCAGAGACCTGTCCAGCTGCAGATGCCAGTCCAGGAGCTGAAATGAGGAAGACAGTTTAGGAGTTAAACAGAGACACACTATGAGCAGATTGTGTCCATCTCATAGCATGGCACAAAAAGAGAAATTGCCTTACCAACAAATTATTGCTCAAAAATTACACTGACTGCAGATAAAACAATTACAGTGAAAACTGGTAATCAAATGTCGAAAATAAATAGATTCTAAAGCAAATTGAAATGGATTTCTTTTGCTTCATCAGTTTGTGTCTGGCTGGAAACCTTTGAGGAGTTTGAAGGTGCCTCCTGCTTCTCTCACCCTATTAGAGACCCTTTCCCAGGCCTGTTTGACCAGAGCCTGATCCACAGTCAGTATCCCATCCTTCTGAGAGGACTGCAAATCTCCCTCCACCTGCTTCCTCCTCATCTCCAACTGTACACGCAGACTCTTGAACAGCTGAAAAGAAGGAAGAAGTGAAATGTGTTCACAACTCTCTGTCACTTGTGAAAATATGTCCAAAAATATTCAAGTTACTGTATAGAGACATCAGAGCAAGTGTCCTCTCAGGGGTCACACCCTCTTCCCATTGGTATCTAATCAGACCCTCCTAAAATCTGTGGCTAATTGCCTCTGAATGGTGTCTCTCTTTCAGCCTTTAGATTCTCAGACTCTTCTGAATAATGTGCATAGTAAATGGGGATATCCCACATGCTGCTGAATATGGAAAGTATCCTGAGGCTTGGTGGAATAAGCCAGATTGACTGAAAATATGACGGCTGCCGTCTGATCCCCACAGTGTAATGCCACTTATTAAGCTAATAATAGGAGCGTGTGCCCAGTGTGCCCAGTTTAAGCTGCGCACACACCCAGACACACCCACATATACACCCCCCCCCCACACACACACACACACACACACACTAACCTGGTACTGCTGAGTGAGATTGCCCTCAGTCTCCTGAGCCTGTATTGCGTCTCTCTCCAGCTGGTCGAGCCACATTTTGAGCTCCCTCAGGCTCTTTCGCTGCTCTCTCTAGGAGGCCGGGATGGTGGGGGGAACAACGGGTGGAAAGATGGACATGGAAATTGGGAAGTGCAAAGGGGAAATGAAAAAAACAAATGAAAGAGAGGACGGAAGAATGTAACGGAAAGGGGGAAAGAGAAGGATGGAGAGAAAAAAGGTGATTAACCAGAGGAAGAGGGTGAAAGAGAGGGCATGTACTGTTAAACATGTGTTCTCCTAATCCTCTGTGTCTCCCTGTAGGACAAAACGTCAAAAACCCACAGCTGCCAAAAACACTCAGCTTAAACAGGGTACTTTGTCTAAGACCCCCTACTAACATTTCATTGGATTTTAAGTAACCATGACGACAAAACTATGCTGCTCAAAAGCTTGTGAGATAGTCTATTCAGTTTGAGAGCTGTTCACTCTCAGTCTATTCAGTTTTATCACTTCAAGTTAGCTCCTGCAGGGATATCAAACTTTATTCTTTATGACAGCCTAAGAAGTGAAAACAGATTGAGCTGATTAGGAGGAAGGGAAGCAGAATTTTTATCTGCTATCCTGTACTCACTACAACTTTTGCAAATCATTTTATAACCAGCGTTTCAGTTGCTATTATTTTTTATAAAATAACAAATTTGTTTTTTTTTTTTATGTGAAAACACAAGGGCCAATTTACCTTCACCCAATAAATGAGAATATACACGAAAAACATTTGTGTGTGAGCAAGAACTGTCAACAAAGAACAAAGCAGGTGTGAAACTCAACAGCCACCGAAAGCGTAATCAGCGTTGTAAGACAACAAAACACTGTGTAACACAGAAAGCGAGTGGTTAGCGGGCTTTACAAGCACATCACAGCTCCTGACACTGTTAACCTTAAAAACAGGCAACCTCTTTTCACAAGCTTTCCATCAAATACGCTGTATCAATGCACACTGCCGATGCCAGAGGCTTCCATTGTCATGCTAATGGCCCCAGGAGCCATAGCACTAGGTGGTAACATTAATAAATGGTAATATCACATCTTATTATACTGGACTTCCTTTTGTTATCATGGCCCAGAAACCCTGCGGCAGGAGTATCACATCAGGTAAGATAAAGAGCCAATATTAGCATATACTGTAGGCTATATTTTGACATGGAAAAACAATGTTTAATCTCACCCATACACTGTACAGTAGGCAGTGATACTGTAATCCAATAAAAAAAGCCAGAAAAATAAGCATTAATTAAATTTATATGGAAACCATGAATGTACATGGGTGCTAATTGCATTGAGCTGCGGAAAATGATGGAAAACCTGCCCCTGGGACCTTTAAGTTACTATATAACCTACCTCCAACATTTCCACTATATCGCGAGGAGCAAGACCATGCTGTAGGACAGAGGCCAGCACAACAACCACAGGAAAGCAGCCATCACACAAAAACAGCACAGAAAGAGAAAGACAAGGAGAGATACGAAGGGAGAGATGTGCAACAAGGAAAGACATAAAATTGGCAAAACACTGCCAGACCTGAGGGACATGATAAGTGAAATTACTGTTTGTTTTAACCTACTTTGAACAGCACAAAGATGGTGGTTACTGCATCAGAGCATCCTAGAAAGCATTTGGTACATTTCAAAATAAGGAAATTCAATTTCCTGTCATTGCTCTGACCTTTATTGTCCTGCATTTACATAGGTCATAAGAGGCATCAGTATTTAGAAAGCCCCAGCTGTGCACACTTCACTTCAACACTAACTAAACGCCAACTATATATATATATATGTCGTGGCTGAAGTTTGACACACAAACTCTGACATGTGAAGAGAAAGACAAAACACATAGGATGCAGAAAAAGAGGAGACAATGAATGGCGTGTCCAGACTGAGATAAATCTGACAGCTGGTTACCTCTTCTTCTGGCTGTCCGTCTGAGTCGCTCTGCTTTCGGTGGGGGTGATGCTTGATGAACTGGGCTACGTATGTCATAATGGATTTCTCATCTGGCTTGTCTACATCGACATCTGAGGAGGGAACCAAATTAATGTAATCATTTTATCAGCTGATAATTCTTCATTAATTTCTCTCATACAGGAAAATAACTGTGTCTGAATAGATGTCAGTCAAATGTATTGTCATCAATTCCAGACAACAGGCACCTTAAATGAAAACAACCTTCAAGACTTCAGATCAGTGTCCAAGTTTTGTTTGAAGGTTCCACCATGCTGAATCTCATGGCCTAATGGTCCTTGATTATACTGATGTCAAGCTTGATTTGTCAGGGTTCATTGTGAAGGGCAGGCGTGAAGGGGCACAGATGGTGTTTGAAAGTGACACTAAAGTGCACATCTGATGCTGTGAAAGATGCCCACAATTGTATTTCAGTATTCTGAAAAACCCCCAGCGCTATACAATGAAAAGCTACTATTACTATTATTTGCGTGAGTCACATTAAGGTTCCCTTGTTTTATATTAAAGACTATATAGCAGAGAGATTCATTTGATCTCATTAAGTTATATATATATGTGGTTAATTGTTATCTCAACCAAGAGTCTCTGTGAAATGTGATCGCACATGTCATTTACCCTCTGGGTCAAGAAGTTGTGGAATGCCCAGCTCTGTTTCAGCCAATAAGAAGGCTTCCTGCAGATTTTGTCGATTGGGCCTCCTCCATACACGCTCCATGTCAACTAGATTGGGCCGAAGGGCATGGATAACTGCAAAGAATGCCAACCCGGTGCGCCAACTGGGGCCAAAGTCCTTCACCTCAATCCCCAGACGCCTAGAGAGAATAGAACATTACAATGTCAAAGCAGATGGAAACAGCACATTAGGTTTAAGAGAAGAAAATGTTTTTTTTAACTCTCAACATTTCACTGATAATGGTGTGGTGCATTTTGCATATTTAGTTTTGAAAAGCAAGACAATTAACCAGTAAGGGAGTCTACGTACTTGGTGGCTGCCTGCTGGACCCATCTCAGTAGGGCCTTTCTGGCTCCCCCCTGCACAGGTGGGAGGGGTTTTCTTTTGACAGGTGGGCTGGTGGTCTCAGTGCTGCTGGTGGAGCTGTCCAGTGAGGAAGTGCTGCTGGACAAGGCCTGAAGTGCTGGTAGGCTACTGGTCAGCTCTTCAATCTGAAAAGAACAGGAAACCGGGAATAAAAAGAAATCGGGCCACCACACCAACATATTTACACAATAATTCTTTTTTAATCTTGTTTATTAATAATAATAATAATACCTGCCTAAAGAGCACAGCGCTTAATCATTGTAATTGCTAGTACTTAATAATTGTCTTTTGTGTTTGGTTTTTCCAACTGATCCTTCAGCGATACATAGCACTTATGACGGTATAAATATGTAACTTTGTCATCAAGTGGCTTTCAATATGCTTTATTATTGAACTTTATGGATCTGCATGAGTTTCCCACTGCTCATAATTAACCTTTATTCATCACAAGTGGTGATAAAATATGCAGCTTAACACAGGAGCACTTGGGAGTTCAAAGTCTTGTTTAAGGGGAACTTAATAATGGGTTGGAGAGGAGATAATTCGCTCTTCCCTTTCCATTTTACTGACTTTACCTTTAGGCTACTATGATTGTACACAACTGCAATTAAGTTGACAAATGATGACATGATATTTAACAACCCAGAGCACAAAATTTATTATTAGACTTCAGCCTAGCCAGCTGGTCAGTTGTTGAAGATGTATGTACGCATAATCTACTCCTCAGTTTCTCTTCTCTACTGCCAGCAAACTGAGGCTTCTCACAACTCACTGTGAAATGAAATATATCAATATGTCAGTAAGTGAATAAGTACATTTCCCACTGTTGTACATTTCCTTTATTTAATATCCTTTTGTTGCTGATATAGCATACATCTGCGTGTGCTGATGTTGCTTAGAGACTGTAATATTGTGATTAAGTTCTTGTTGGTCTGAAATGCCTGAGGTAGCAACTGCTCATTTTCAGTGGAGATGTTTTGGAAGATTAATTTTTCCACCTTCAATCTGTCTATAGTTCAAACTGCTTACCTTTTTACTAGATAACCAAACATATGTTTCAAGCCTCCTGCTTCCCTAATAAGTATTGCCAGTTTACAAAACTAAACTGATTTAGGCTTTTGCATATTTCTTTTTGGATTGTATATGTGCCATTAATATGTAGGACCATGCTGATTGCACAGTTTATTGGCAGCCATGTAGTTGTTGTTGTTCACAGCACAAAATCTATTTAGCATCAACTTTCTTCTTCTTGTTTTGTCTCATTGTTTCATTTTAAACATTTTATATCCTGAATTATGTATATTGCATTTGCTGACCTAATTAACGTGCCTATGCCCTTATGTAAATTAACTAAAGGTAATGTTACCTGGAAATAGAGGATGATGGTCCACATCAACCCCAATACAATTGATGGCCGTCCATCAACAATGTCTGTGGAATTGATGTTCACTAGCTTGATCTGTGTCAAAACACAATATCCAATATTTCAATATCTCATAACAGGACATAATAATTCCAGACTGCAATCAACTCCAGTTTTTCCCGCTTACACTTCACTATAATTTTATACATATGGATTCTGTACATACAATCTGGTAACCCTGTCTCATACATATGTTTACACAAAAAAAAAATATATATACAGTGTGAGCCTAATCCTCAAAACTACTGGATGCAGATAATCCTGACTCCATCTAGTCCATGTCCTAAACAAACCAGTGCAGTAACGTAATGAATACTGACCGGAGATCCTCTGTAGGCAGACTGGAGGGCAGATAAGAAAAGAAGAAGAGGGTGAGAGAGACAGAGAGAGAGAGAGCACATTTAGAGTTACTCTAGATGTGTATGATTGAAGGGGGATGCCTCATTGACTGTGAGATAGCAGATACTGTAGCATCTCTGAGGTGAGATAACTTGAGTGGTTGGCTGAGAGGAGAGATCTATCACCACTACTCAGGCAACCGGGATTATATCCAGCAGAGATAGACAGAGAGTGGGTGATACAAGGAGCGAGAGAGGCAAAGAGAAGACCAAGAAAAGGGGGAATGAGAGGGCTGTATATAACGATATGATGAAGTATTGTATATTATCACACAGAGGGTAATATTACAGAGGCACTGCAGCACAACAGGTCATCATATGGTAATACATGCCACTCCATATAGGTGAACAAGCATGGAGGAAGAGATTGGGGGCAGGCGAGGGCCGCATGGGGAAGCGTTAGATAGTGGCTGATAAAAAATACATGCAATACACGGTTTCATATTAGAAAACACAGCAGGTTATCCTGGCAACTGAGCACAGCAGTGTAAAGCTGGAATGGTTAATGGAAGGGTTTTGTGGCATGACCATACACAAAAGCAAAAAATAAATAAATAAAAAAACACAGGTAACCATACTGTAGTAGTTGGATTGATACCAACTGTGTGTAGGTAAACAGTGTAGTTGACATTATTCAACTGACTGAAAATTATTAGCAAACTTTTTTGATAGTTTGACATTTAATGATAGTTTAGTCCTTTATAAAAATAATAAAAAATAAAAATGCCAACCATTTGCTGGTTCGAGCTTTTCTTTGTTTAAATCATTAGAAAGTGAATACATTTAGATTTTGGCCATTAGTCATAAAAAACAAATAATTTGAAGATATCACATTGGGCTACAGGAAATTTTTATAAGTATTTTTCACCATTATCTGCCATTTTATGGTGAATAGATTAATAAAAGAAAAATCTACAGATTCATCAATGAAAATAATTGTTAGTTGGAGACCTAGTTGACATTATAGCTAGAAATTCCTGGTTAAATACATATAATACGAGGTTTCCACAGTTTGCAAATATGATTTATGAAATGGTAAACATCATAACGCCATTGCACACTCAACAATGTTTTCAATGATACAGACACAATAGAGGAACATGTATCAGACATTAAGTGATTGGGCCTCTAAAGCAAAATGTAAATATGGTCTATACATACATCAGATTTACACACAGAGCATGTTTACATTTAATTTTCTACACACATAGATTTACGCAGTCACATACACTTACACACACACACACACACACACACACACACACACACACCACACACACACCACACACACACACACACACACACACAGACATATACATCAGAGTGCCCACTGATGTCTCATCTCCAGACTGCAGATTACTGGTGCAGGATTTACAGTTTTAACCCTGTCACACTTGAGGAAGACAAATCAATGTCCCTGCAGACACCAGCTCATACTTATGGCTTTATTTATGTATATCCAAGGACGAGCTGGGTGAAGCTTTGAGAATGTTTTACTAATCTCACGGAGGGGCAGTTGATGCAGTTCGATGATTACATCCAAAAATGCGGTTTTGGATGTAATTCTGTCATTGACGCTGGGAAAAGGAATTGTTGTGTTATTGTAAGTGAAAACAAATGATGGGAGAAAGAAAACTGGAGAGTATTAATGTGATAAAGTGCAAGAGGTGTGGTGTACTATATTTTCATAGAATTCTTTATTGTGTAGAGGCAGCCAAACAAATGAATGACAATCTGACAAAAACTAAATGTGAATGTCGTGTGTGTATATATATATATATATATATATATATATATATATATATATATATATATATATATATATATATGTGTGTGTGTGTGTGTGTGTGTGTGTGTGTATATGTTCACACATATCAAAGCCTGTGTTTGAATTGTGAAAATCAGTTTTGGGAAAAATGAGGGATGTGGGAAGGCGAGAGTAAGAGGCGGGGATAAAGGGGAAACAGGTCACACAAGGTCAGGATTCAATGTTTGTACCCACGAGGCACCAGCTGAGCAGGGAGAGCAAAAGGAGGGGTAAATCAGAGACGAAAAAAAAAACATAAAAAGAAGGTGCTGAACTCTTACCTTCCTACCCTCAAGGAAGTTGAGAGCTGTACCGATGTTGGCGACCCAGTGGATCCTCTTTAGCTTCTTGCCCTGCTCACATGGCTGGAAGGAAAAAGGCAAACAATGGAGATGGAAAGAAAAAAATAAAGAAACAGAGAGGGACAGAAATAGTGTGGATACAATACAACAGCACAACTGAAAAGAAGATATATTTTTTTAAATGCGATAGTGTAAGTATGGGAATAACACTGGGAGAGCACACATAGTGCAATATAGACACTATCAGCAAAAACAAATACTGTTAAAAAGAATAAATTAGAAAATCAGGAATAATGTGAAAAAGACAGTGAGGTCCAATCAGAGATGTGTTTGACTATAAACAGCCAGATCAATAGGACAGGCTTAGACCTAAGGCAATATTGGCCAAGTAAAATCCTCAAGATGTGTGTGTATGTCTTTGTCTGCGTTGTGCGTGTGTTTTTGAACTATGATCTGTCCTTGTTAATCTGGGCTTTTCTATTCAATTCAAACATACTAATAAAAGACAATCAATGAGTATTTCCATGTACTTGTGCCTCATTTCACATGCACTGCATTAAGTCTGTTGCTGTTTTTCAGATTTCAAAAACACTGACTGTTATTATATAAATAAATACTAAAAAGTGACTGAATCTTTCTGTTATTTGACGAGTCTGATCCTTGTTATATCAGATCAAGTTAAAATTTAATCCAGAGAGATCAGAGGATATGAAGAGTTTGAAGTCTGCGGCCAAATCACATGCTGTAGAAATGACCATGAGACTCACCAGTTTTTGTCCAGAGAGGACTTCCAGCAAGGCCAGCAGCATCACACCATCCTTAATGTCCTCAAACAGGTCTGTCACCACTAAAGGCGGGACACGCTATATGAGAAAACAAGCATACCCATTAGCCTTTATTATAAAAATGTTTTTTCAGTATTTTCAAACAATACGTTTAAACTTATATATTGAAATACTATATTATATTGAAAACTGAATGAGAACCGTGACCACAAGGTGGGTAAAATAATTAAAAGCGCCCCAATTTTTCAAGGAACTTATTATATGGTGTGCAAGAGACATTTGTAAATAGGGCATAATTAGTGACATAGTGTAAATTCACTGTTTACATAAACGTTGCATGCCATAAACTCGAACAAAGCTTTCTCAGTTTTCTTGGAATTCAAAAACATCGGATTTAAGCCTTAATAGCTCTTGCAATGTACATGAAACTATGAAGCAAGAAGGGCTTTTTCTGAATATTTTTCAACTCTAAGTAGCACAGCGCATAAATAAACCAAAATACAATAAATACTGCATATTACACAGTAAGACGTTAATTTCAACTTGTGAAACATGGATAAAGAAAATCCTCGTACAAAATGTACTTGAAGCCCCAAAAGAGTTTGGCTGTGCCAAATATTACTGACAGCTAGAGTCAGCCATAAGCAGAGGCTCAGCAGGCTCTGAATGGGGTCTTCAAATCCTAAAATATGCTGATGATTTCAAACTGTATCCTTCTCATTGACTTCCCTTCCTGACCTGACACAGACTTGTAGACTTGGGGAAATCCACATATCTCTGTTTCTTGCCGGCGCCACATCAAGGATTTCTCTTAAAGCACAGTCACATGCTGGGGCTGAGGAGAGGTTTAAAGGGGGTAAAGCGTGCAGACGAGCGAGCCATTCACAGGGAGATTAGTGGCAAAGAGAGTGAGGGAGCAGCGAGGAGAGGCGGAAGCGGAGATGTGTGCACGAGTGTGTCTGTGTGTAAGCACGTGCAAGAGGAGTCTGTGTGTGTGGTGAAAAACATACAACCCCCAACATCGTGGATACGCAAAAGGGGTATAATTGAGTAGAAAGAGTGGCAGCGAGAAAAATGATAGAAGGCAAAGAGAGAAGGGACACTAACCTCACGTCTTTCAAAATTAATTAGCAAATACAGAAGCCCTTCTCACTAATTCCTCTTCTAATGTAATTTCATGGCTTTGGATATTAGAATATCCAGACAGCACTTGTGTCCCTATCATAAAGTGACAGAAGAAACACTTTTAAAGACCCCTTCAAATGGATAAATTATCCCATGAGCTAATTTAAGTTAAATTTACCTATTTGTTCATTATAATCCCAAAGCTAATGAGGAAATTTCTGACTAATTACAAAATAAGAAAGTAATATCCATTTCTTCTGCTCAGCCACATGAGCTAAAAAAATAAATCAAGGGCTTAATGAGCTAATTACATATGAGTGTCTGGGCCATAATTGATTGTGAGCAGAGGAGTTTCAGGATGTGCCTCTGTCTGTGCTCTCATGTTATTCCCCTGGTACACTTGACTCAGTGGATTCCAAAAGATCAACAGCATGAAAGACAGAGGGAGGGGCAGAAACAAAGGGGAGGCTGAAGGGTTTCATTTTGAATTGCAATACGTTCATTTTGAAGGAACAAATGACACCAGATGCCTATGGTCAAAATCTTTTCAAGGTATAGTTATTTGCAAGGTTCTGAAATGGCATCAAAAATGTCAACCCTCTTGTTTGCTTGAAAATATCAATAAAAAAAGCTGCAAAAAGACTTCCTAATATTCAACAATTCCTCCAACCATTGTGGGGCCTAAGTCATATTTTGGATAAATTTATTATTTTTTGATGGAGAATAAAATAACAAACAAGAGTTATTATAATTTATCATGATGGGAACATGAATGTCTGTACCAAAGTTTGTGCCAATTCATCCAGTAGATTTTCAGATATGTTACTGGATAAGTGAAAACTTTGACATGCTGGCGGCGCTAGAGGAAAAGTCAGGGGATCACCAAAGTCGTTAGGATCTATTGTCTGGGGACCATGAATGTCTGTATAAGATTTTATGGAAATCATTCCAATAGTGGTGGATTGACCGATTGACAGACAAACTGACATTGCCATCCAAAAGAGAAAGTTATTTACTGCACCCACGGAAGGATGGAAAAGGAAAACTAAGAGAGCACAAGGATGGTTAGCAGCTTTGCACCACGATGTGCAGGGTTTGAATTCAGTGTGCATGGACTATGTCATCCACTCAATCCCCCTCTTCCCCCAGCACAGAAAGAAGGGGGTGGGTGAGAGCAGGGAAGTAAACACTGATTGAGGAGTGGGGAGCATCACTTTACTTCTGCTGTAATCTCTAAGAACACTTGGTTCACTGATTACTGTGCTAAAGCAGTTTGCCTGGAAAACGCCTGAGTGACGATGAGACCTCTACTGCTCATACCGGCCGCTTCGTAATTAAGCTTTAACCTTCTCAGAAAGGATTTGTCAAAATGGAAACTTCGGGTCTGCGCACTGAATTCTCCCCCCTTGTCACTCCACTACAGTGCAGGGTGCAACTTTAAAGCCTGATACTTGCTTCAGAACCAAATTTAATTATACCAGTCTAAGCTAAATTCACAGACAAGCAATATCATATGTGTGTATATATATATATATATATACACACACACACACATACACATACACATACACACACAGACACACATATATAAACTGTGGGGTTTAAACAAGATCACCCTCTATTTAAATGAAAGAAACAACCTGCAAAAAGTACTGCCCTGCTGCTCTCTTACAGTTTGGTTTATAACTGGTGACTTAATCTGGTGAACTACTTCCGAGTAATGAGAGTCATTAATCTTCTGTATAAATTACCAGCTCCAATACGTACTCTCATAGAAACTCTTTGTCAGAGCTCATAAGACTTCTTTTGTTATACCTGTGGAGTGGAAAAGTAAGGGGGAGGGGAGTGATAGTGAAAAGAAGCCCTCACGCCATGTCTCAGCTCACCTGACAATTAATCACATACCTTTAGGCGGTGAATTAAAGACCTGTGATAACTGGAGTGGCCTAATCATTTGCATAGCCAAGGGCATGATCCATTCTTCTGAGAGCAAAGCTAAACCAACTGTTAAAGCTTCTTCCCTCTCTCCATCCTTCTGTCTGTCTCCCACACATTTTTTTTGCCTCATGTGTCTTTTAATGGTTCTTTGTATTTATAGATGTGAGACAAGACCATAAGATGTTATTTTCATATATTATTACAACAGATCCTCTATATCAGCTGAATTTACTTTTAGCCCTTACTCATCACAAAGCTCTCCGAACATTTACCAAGCTGCCATGACGACCAAGACATTGTTGAAGACAAACAGGGGCCAATCAGTGTCACTATGGCAACGTCAGGCATCAGGTGAAAGGGTAAGCAGTCTTATGATGGGCGAGGAGGAGAACAGCAACTAATTTGATCAGAAGAGAGCAGCTTGGGCAACAAACACTCTTATCTGTTCTGATAGAACTGTGATTGTACAGCTAATCTATTGATTAACTGAATCAGTTAATTAAAGTGAGTTCAAACGGAATTTAAATTACATTTCCAGGATCTTTGTCAAACCAGTTTATTGGTGTTTTTGTTGCAAGAACTGGGCTCCGGTCTCAGGGCTACTGGTCCAGCAGACCCAATGTTGCTGCACTTCAAATTAAAAGGATACCTAGACATTTGGGTAATATGCTTATTTGCTTTCTTGCCGAGACTGAGACGAGGAGATCTATGCCACTCTCACATCTCTGTGGTAAATATGTAGCCAGAACCTGCATATGGTTGGGTAAGCTTAGCATAAACACTAGAAACAGTTAGTCTGGCCCAGTCTGAAGGTAAAGCGTTTCTACAACTCACTAATCAACACGTCATATCTTGTTTGTTTCATCCTTACAAAATCTGAAGTGCACAATTGACATATTGGGCTGGAGTGTTACTCAGCTTGGAGCAGTTGCCAGGCAACCAGTGGAAACTCCAGGAAAAGTTGTCGCTCCGGGCCAAGAAATAGTTCCACACATTTGTTTTTCACACTTTTTTTGGGAGTATAAAACAAGAGGTATTGTGTTAATTAGTAAGCATAAGAGGACTTTCTCCCCTGTTTTCAGTCTTGATGCTAAGCTAAGCTGCTGGATCCATCGACATAAGTATCATGCAGATGTAATCTTCTCATCTCAAGACAGCGAATAAGAGCATTTCCCAAAATGCTGAATGTTCCTTTCCATTTTTTAATCCAGACTTTTTGGGGATCCATCCCCTTGGTAACCCTCTGAATCCTCATCATCCTTCAAACCCCAGCATTTTCAATGACCATGAAATAGCAAAAGGGCCGTGGCTCTACTCTATTGCATCTAAATGACTTAATAAATAAACTATGTGCTTACCTTAAACGTTATCAAAAATTCAAGTCATTTAAGTATTGGGCTGTGTGTAATTTTCTGCTGGCACGGTCCTGAGACGTGATATTTAATATTACGTCAAGGTTTATTCCCTCTAGAGTGCTTTTCAAATGAATTTTCTGCTCCACGTCACTGCGGTTCAAGGCTCCCACAGCTGTCGTAATCAAATAGGAAACCTTGAGAGAAGCGTTGCAGATTGAAATAACACTTAATTGTGTTGCGCTATGCCATATTTACCTTGTCCACCCGTTCCTGACACACTGTCCAAGCAGTAATGGGTTAAATTGAGGAGCCTAATGCAGTATAATACAATAATTACACACATACGATGGCCACTCAGCATGCAGCTGCATCAAGTGTAATTATTTAGTATAAGTTACAGATATACTTCCATTTAGGAGGCAAATGAAGGGGAGTCTTTAAATAAAAACTCCTATCCTGAACAATCTAAATTGGCCCATATTGAGATAGAGAGCTTATAGGTTACTAAGATTTAAATTACTGACAGTAGCTTGCAGGAAAACAGATAAACAGTGTATTAAATGCTGTAATGTGAAAGCGATAATTAGACTGAGAGTAAATCCTTGCTACAAGCTATATGAGATTGGAGGAATGAAAAGGAATATGAAAGGCATGCAAGTAAGAATGTGTGTGCGGTCTTAGCTGACACAGTCAGTCCCATGACCAGCTCCACAGTGTGTTGTCGAAATGGAGCAAATGCCACAGAGAACATAGTGGATAGAGAACAGAAGAGCAAAGTGATTTGAAGTGGAAAAGCAATGAGATGGGGAAGTTTTTCAATTCACAAACACCAGCACCTGTGTTTGTGTAAAGGGACAACACAATGCTGGCAGTAGCAGTGGGAATCAACCAGACTCTCTTACCTTTGCCAAGTGGGAATTGATCCATTTTGTGAATGTCCTTTTCTGCACTGCCTCCTGCTCATCTGTAAATCAGAGCCCAAAGCGTCACTATCAGTCACATGCTATAATAAACAAAGAGGGGATTAAAACACAATCTTCTCATTGTCTATTGTTTTGAGAGTTGATTGGGTTTGCAGAGCTGGATGCTGACTCTAATTAACTTTAATATAATTACTTTGTTATTATTACAGTCTTATATGTCTGAACACAGTCACACCAAATCATACCTTACACTGAGAAGGCAGAGACGGCATTTGACATTTAAAGATGGCATTTTCATTAGCTGGACTCTTGGTGTGGACAGAAAATCCTGCTTTCAAAAATGCCCTTTAGATGATAGAAGGGCAGTGGTTCTTCCTATACGATGACATGTACCTCTGTCATGATCTATAACAGGGATTTATTCATTTCTGACCACAGTTCAAGGATGCAATCTGCTGCTACAATACTTTACAGGGTAATAATAACCCCACTTAAAGCCAACCTAAACCTAAATGTACAGACTTACCTACATATAGGAAAGGACATGTTTGTGGTGGCTATAGCGATAAAGCCCATTTAGCAAAGGCACAATCAATAGCATAGATGTCTGCTGACGATGTCCCCTAAAAGCCACTTAACTTAAATGAGGACAACACATAAATCAAGCCTTGTCTCTCACATGTGCACAAGCAAACATATATTACATATGGACACTTGCACACACAGGCAAACATAGTAAAGAGAAGTACAGAGATAGTTTTAGGATTGTATATGTTCTGCAGGCTTTTGAGAACCAACTAATTAATTCCTGCTGTAATTTTCCAATTCCCTTTTGACAGCAAAATGTATTGTTAGCTGCATTTCATGCAATAACTATGTATGTGCAAGCCTCACATACTTCCCATTGTAATGCACACAAAACGGATCTATAGTCCGCCAGGGACTCTAAGGATCCAATCATGTACAGTGACTGGCACATGTGACAATGTTTTTTTTTCGTCCCGTCTGCGGCACAGAGCAATATCCTTGAGATAAGCATGTTATCAGTGAGAGAGGACGTCTGACACAGTGCTTTCCTCTACCTTAATGAAATATGCTGACGGTCTGATTACACTCAAGTTGGTTAGTGTGTCACTAGGTATTGTGGGCAGATGGGAACAGAAAGGGGTGTGTGTGAATCAGAGAGGTGGTGGTGCGGGGGGGGGAGTTGTTCATACATAATGCAGATACATTCACGCATAGTCATACGTGCCACTGAGCAGGTCCCCGTTCTATGAATTAATCTTTCGATTGGGTCCAGGAGTAATCAAATATTGATGGCCAGTAATATTGGATGAGAATGAGAAAGATTTAGGCCCCGCATCCTTGAGCAGGAACATGTGTGACGGAGAACATGTCTGCACAAGCGTGGTGCCAGCCTCTCAGTCTCAGGGACGGGGTGACTTTGAACTATGCGCACACATAATCACACTTAAGCACACACACACACACACATTCTTTCAATATCACAAAGGGAAACAGCCGTCCTCAGCAACCAAGCCTTGCAGCAGCTTTTTAACACACTTGATTACCTTCTCGGCTAGTTTTGGCCTGTACAATCATTAGTGTCGTCCGCTGCCCCTGAGTTCCCACTTTGACCCCCCACAGTGAAGATGACTTTAATGACATATCATCAAAATCTAGTTTATTGTCTCAGAGGCTGTGTCTACTGATGAATTGTGATAACTGGATCGAAAACAGAAGAAAAAGAAGTACATGTAAAAACTCATCGCATCACCCGTTCTGACGGATTCTGTTTTGCTTATTTCCCCATAGGATAGATAGCTAATGTGACAGGAAACAAATCCAAAAAAACATTATGGTAATGTATCTTCCAATCTAATCTAATCTATCAGATAGTGAGACAGTCAAACAGAAAGCTGAATGCGTGGTATCCAAATACAGAGGAGCAGACAGGCAGACCGCCACAGGGTCAAACAGAGAGATAAGAAATCAAACACTTTGACAGTCTGCCCGCTGTGCTGTGACACATGCAGTGAGCTGGTACTTGTCTGCTGGGTATGCTTGCTTCACCTGCTGTAGGCTCAGAGCTCAGCGACCTCCACAGACACACACTCTGCCAAGGTGGAAACGCCCCCTTCTAATTTCTGCCGATTTCGCACCACACCACAGCCCAAAAAATCTTCCCTGCAGGGAACACTTGGTAAGGAAATTACACTGCAAAATGCACACACTCACATACAGTAGGCACATACAGTTCATACTGCAGTGCCACGCTAAATCACACACACACACACACAGCATACCCTACCACACATGCACAATATACACACACTATGTACTTGCTTCTTTTTTTTCACACTATCCATTTCAGTAAGGGACAAACATTCATGCACACACTGTCCCACTTACCGCGGAGGTAGTGGTAGAACCCTGTCACCAGGTTGAGGGATGTGTTCTTTTTCGGGGAGCCTTCGCCCCCTGCTCGTCGAGCCATCTTGTACCCCACACTACGCCTCGATTCCCGCCTGTTTTCATGGGGACGTTGAGAGGACATTCACGGCAACCTCTGAAAGACGTTACACTTGCCCTTGCTCCTGCCCTTGCTGCCTCTCCCCCGTTTTTGGGGAGGTGTCTTTAAAGAGCTCCCTGGAGCACTGGACCTCCCGAGATGACAGCGGAGGAACTGTTGCTCTGAGGCAAAGCAGAGAGGTTCTCCTTTCGTCTTTTACGTCTTGCTGTCCTCTGTCCTGTCCTGCAGTAACGGGCTGCAGACTCAGTCAGACTCAGTGTTTTTCCTGCCTGTTAAGCAGCTTGGGAGTGTGATGTGAGTGTACCCGTGATGCAAAGACTGTTTGTGTGTGTGTGTGTGTGTGTGTGTGTGTGTGTGTGTGTGTGTGTGTGAGAGAGAGCGAGTGAGAGCGAGCGAGAGCAGTGTAGTGTCAGCTTGCCTCAGCATCAATCTGTCTTGCTTAGTCCTTTTCTCTCTCTTTCCCCTCTCACTCACTCTCTGCCTCGGTCTTTCCCTCCCACATTCTCTCTCTCTCTCGCTCTCTTAATTTCTCACTGTAGGCTGCGGGAACAATCCACTTCCCTTCACTGGCCAGCCAATCGGAGTTCGTGGGAATGAGTGACGTCACAGCAGCCCCGTCCTGATGTGGAGAGGGAGAACTGAGTGGAGAGGAGGGTGGTGGGTGGGTTGAAGGGGACCGTTTAGCCAGTTAGGAGGGGGGTAGTGGGAGCTCTACTCTGACAGCATCACACACACAGACACACACAGGCTCTAACAGAGCATCGGGACAGACGTGCAGGAATTCCCTATGTGTTGCTGGCACTCTAATACCCCTCCTCTCTCTCTCTGATCCACACAGATACCATGCGGTGCTCTGGGGCTTGCAGATTTTCTACTCTATAGAGCCTGCAGGGGAGCACACTATCACTGGCAGACGTCTCTGATCTGCTACTGTACTCTCTTCAAAAGGGATCCGCTTTCATCTCAACCACAGTCACATATAGTACATCTGTCTGTCTGTTTGTTTTCTCCGGGGGAACGAGTACTGAATAGAACAGAATACAATAGAGGTGAATACAATATCTGAGGTTAGGTTTGGTATACACAGCAAGATCAGAGTTTAAAGTGTCTATAGATAATATAGGCAAGTCCAGAACAAAGGAGACAATGTTAAGTGTGTTTTAACCTTCATTCACTCTGAATGTGTGATCTGTATTGCAGTGGAAATTGTAATACTGCTTGTAAAACGTAAGTGTCAAACCAGGCGAAAAACAAACAACCCTGCAGACAATGGTAGTATTGTTCATCCAACTACTTCAGCATCTAAAGAGACCCTCTCCAACTGCAAGGGCTACAAGAGCTGACAGACGGAACTGCATCAGAAGCAAACCTGTGTTATAGAGCCAAATTTTACCCCAATCCCCTCCACTGCTGCAGTAAAATTATAGCAGAAAATACTAGTGCTGCAGTACGTTGACATCTTCTTCTTTTCACTATCTGATCTGTACATCTGTTTCTGTCAGACCTATGCTCTCTCTTTGTCAGCCTGTCTATTTTCCTAATATTTTGTCCTTCATATTCTCTAACACACACACACACACACACACACACACACACACAAACAAACAAGTATTGGCAATATTAAAAGCACGGGGCTCTTCTTTGAAACCATATTCAGAGAGTTTCCAGGAAAGCAATATTCATGCAGAATAGCCTGGTGGGTCTTATATCAGCCTTAAAGATGAAAGGACCATTCATCATTTGTGTGATTTTCCCTTTTGTTCTTTGGGTTCCCCCCATAAGGGATTTTAATTATGAAAGTCATCAATAACCAATGGCAGCTGTCATCCGCTATCTGTCTGCTGATAATCACACTGCTGACACTCCTCCCTTTAACTGCCCTGAAACTGGCCGTCGTGGTCCCATCATTAGCCTATTCCACGGACCTGTCTTTGAAACGGGTGTCAGTGTCAGTTTTACATTTCTGAATATACAGTATGATGTCTGTGTATGTGCCGGAGTGTGTGTACGTGTGTACAGGTATTATAGATAGCCTGAGAGTAAGAGTTCAAAGAAATATTCATGCAGTCCTGTTTTTCGTATTTACATATACATTGCCTTTACTTGTGCACTCCAGACTATAAAAAACATCATTTTACGCCAGTGGAAAGCAGAATCCAGTGGGACATTCACACTGCACACACTCACAATCCAAACTCAATAATATTACTGAAAGAAAATCCTTTGGCTCAAACTACAGCCAGACAAAAAGACAAAAATCTATTGTTCTTTGTGTACTGCCCACACAATATCCATGACGTAAATAATGGAACAGACTATATTGACTGATGAGCCAATGCACAATTTGTTTCTATTTATAACAGTCTGTGTGCCAAATTAAAGGTGTTGTCTAATTAATTATTCCTGGAGAGCTACACTTCAATTCAGAAGTGTGAAGGAACTATCCAAGGTGCTGAACTCGTCAATAAGGATCCTTTTAGCCTGACAATGGATTTGGTTCAATACAGTAAATTTCAGTCCAAATAGTCTATTAAAAAATAATATTCCTGTTTTTGTCGTTATGTTTTCTAGAATTCTTCCAGTTAGCAGCCATACAGCAGAAAGTAGGAAAGCCAAACTACCCCCGAGAGCTTAACTGTTTAGAAAAACAACCCCGGGACAAAATCAAAACAAGATGGTGAGGATTCATGGGACTTATTAGATTTCACCATGGGAGTTTAAAGCAATGCTGGATGAGCAGGTGCATACAGTCTGTCTCACACACACACAGACACAATAAAAGAAACTAAATGGAGACAGAATCATTTTCACATCTACTGTATGTGCAAGAATAAACCAACAGACTCCTTTAGGCTGCAGACCTCAAGAGTGTTCCAACAGAGAAAGGGGGTGGGGTGGGGAGGTAAAACAGACTGAACCTCAGCTGGTCTGGATCCGTAATGGAGCCCCTGGCAGCCCTACAAAACACCAGATCCCTCTCTGAGGTTGTAGAGGTTGGACGTGGGTCAGCACCCGGCGTTCACACAGGTATGTCTGCGGGCTGCGAAGCTTCCTGAGGAGTCGAGGAACACCCTCTTTTCAGCCATTAAAGGAAAAACAAACGGCCTCCTGGAGGGTGGAGTAATGCTGCTTCTGCTCATATTGTAATCTGTTCACCCTAAGGATATTTGGGTTTGCTTTCTGAGCAGCCAAGACTTCTTATTCAGCCTTACAAGGAGTGTATAGAGACACAGCCCCACCTAGTGGATAAGTGAATCTTTACTTATGAAGAGTTGTCTGGTCTGAAGACGTTCTGAGCAGAGAGAAGAGAGGACAAGGCAGGACATGTCAGGACAGGAAAAATGAACAAGCTCAGCATAGGCTCAGCTTTTAAATTGCAGCCTCCCAGATGACCCTGCCCGACACTTGAGCATCTCTGATCTCTCTTAATCTATTAATGACTCCACAACTCACCAGCCGTGATTATGTTCGGTCAGATATGGACAGGCACTCCACTCATACTGTACAAGGTTACACACTCTCCTGCCGAGTATTAATTTAGTAATGCATTTATTCAATTATATCATCTTAATATTATTCAGGCTGGTAGCTTATTTAAATAAAACAGGAGCCCCAGTGAGAGTCACTATGGCAGTGTTGATACCATGCTGCTACACCGGAGACTTTTAGATTTCTCCAGCAATACTGCATTTTCTTCCATAGCACAACATTAATGGAACATGCCTGTTAAAGCTATCATGCACTAAATGGATGGCTTTGTTGTGTACTAGAGAGGTACCCGGTAATTGCTCCGTACTCACATACAGCACGTTCACAAGCACACACTCAACACGCGCACACACACACACATTTGTAATCCACCACACTGACACACAAAGTCATTTAACAGATTTCGGAGGCTTTTCTGCTCCTCTACTCCTCCCAATAGCTTCTGTATCCACTTCCTGATTCTGCCTCTCCTCTTTCACCCCAACAATTCCTAATTTAAAAAACCCTTCTCTGCACTTCCGCCAGAGTACTTTAGCCCTAACACTCAATAACACCCTCTATCACACCCTCAGCACATCCACTCA
The DNA here is from genome assembly GCA_031216445.1 of Lateolabrax maculatus. NCBI lineage: Eukaryota > Metazoa > Chordata > Actinopteri > Acropomatiformes > Lateolabracidae > Lateolabrax > Lateolabrax maculatus. The sequence goes on along the minus strand of CM062212.1, from coordinate 9,578,036 downwards.
ACCCTCACATGCCCATTCAGGCTCTCCATTCGCCATCCCACTTCATTTACAGCACATTTTTACCAGTCCCAACATAAGTGCTGAGACGGAAGTCCAAATGCCAGCCCATTAGCATAGCTAATTACATTTCAGTAATAATGACACCACATTAAAGAGAGTAAGAAGGGGGGAACAAGTCAAAGTGATTATCAAAACAACCCCTTCCTCTTTCAAGCACCATCACTCCCTTTTCAGTACCAGATGTGCAGAGAAGGCACTTTGTCGTTAACAAAAATGTCCAAATATCACAGTGTTCATTAAAGCCAGGCCACTGATACAGTAATTTCAGCAATTTCAGCACCTGCAGTGCTCCCACAGACACAGACACACAAAAAAGCATTAAAGCAGATGAGCTTGCCAATGAATTTAAGTGACTCTATATATATACACACACACACACACACATATATATAAATATAAATAAGGGAAAACTTTAGTATTTGTAGCTAAAATGGAATAAAAAAAATATAACATTAAGTTGAAACAAATAAATTTGAAATAGCTGAAAAAAAATATATAGTAATTTCAACTACTAATTTGATTCATTTCTGACAGGGATGCTGCAGAAAATCAAATACTATCTGCCTTATTGGGTCTGATCTACAATATTCTTCCTGCTTTTCAAGGGTTCCTTCATCAGGTATCGTGTACATTCAGCTAAACAAAACCACATTTTAACACCATACACATACAGACTGAACATGCAACTAATACAAAGCATCTATTCCACTGGAGGCACCAGGGGTCATATCAAAACACCACTCAGTGGCACTAAGAGCATTAGAAAGACTCAATTTGGCTTTGAAAAAATATTTTCAGCTTGATGTTTCTCTGTTGCTCTCTCTATGATGATTGTGTGTGTGTGTGTGTGTGTGTGTGTGCGCGCGCGTGTGTGTGCTGCTTTGTGTGTGTGGGAGTGCAGGAGTGGGTCAGACAGTCTAAGCTCTTTATCCAGGTTCAGTGGCCCGCCACACATTACAGGGACAAGTAAAGTGAAAGGACTGGCGTCAGCACACTAAATAAATCACTGTGGCCAGAGCAGTAAATTCAGTTATAAGTCTCATCTTTGCTGTGAAATAAAAACACTGACTGGAACAAAGCCAGAATCATCTACAAAATCCTGTCGCACACAACCACTTGAGTGTATTCATGCTTATCCAGCTGGGGCCATTTCTGTCTTACTGAGAGTGAATCTAAACCAATTCTTTGTGCAAACCAGCAGATGTATGCCTTTTGTTTTACTCTGTGTACAACCACCTGTCCAGTTAGTGATGCCATTCTATAAAGGCAATCTTAATTTCCTTCAAATTCCCTAAACGTTGCCTAAATGCTCACTCTTCTTCACTGAACATTCTTAAATTATTAAAAGAAGGAAAACAGGGTTTGTTATGTCAGGTGGCAGGTTATGTTTTTGTCTGGAGTGAGAAACGGCCAAGGGGACAGATGTCAGCATGCAACACAACAGGAAATAACATTTCAGAGATACAGCACGTGCATGCCTTGATTTCCATTGAAGACAAACGAAAAAGGATGATGGACCCCCCTTCCCTCCAGGAACATGGTAATTGAATACAGGAGGAGTAAAAAATGACACTGTGAAAAGTCCTAATTTTGCATAGATAAGTACAAGATAAGTCGGCTTTTAACTGGATAATAAAATAAGTTATGAAAGGTTCAGACAAGCTCAGGTGTGCTTTGAATGTCAACGCTGTTTTTGTGAGAGACAGATTATTTGAAAATATCTACTGCTGTGATAAACCCAACCCATTTGGTGCTGCAAACCGATCAAAATAAAAACTGGTAATTACTAATTTCACTGCTAACTCACGTATGCTGAGATCATCCCATTATCTGGCCAGTTGACCTCTCAGAAGTCAGGGCATCCCAATCTGACCTCTGTTTAAAAACCTTCAAGCGCTAAATAGACTGCCAGAGGCAGAATTTTCCACTCTCCAATCACATTGTGACAGGTGAAAAAAAGGGACAGAGGTGTCTGTGGGTGAAAGATAAGAGCATGCATGAGACTCAAAGTATTACAGACAGAGGCAGAATGTGTCTTCGGGTCACAAGCTGAGGTGTCAGGATTTTATCGGTGAGGACATTGTTCTGTACGTCCATCAAAACTATCTGATGCCTCAATCTGACAGACAGAATCAGAGATGTTATAGAAATGCTGAAGGAACTCTATCATGGAATCAGTGTGACTTGAGGCAGTCATTTTGCTCCATGTTGAATGTAATGGTCAATACTGGGTCAACAGTACCTTGTGTTAATAGATCCTGTAAATACTCAACACCGGCAGAGAGTCTTTGTACTGTCAGTTTTATTAAATGCTGCTGGTGTTGCATAACATTTTAGGCAATCTGCCTGGTGAAGTTCAGCTAAATCAACACATCCAACTTGGCAGAAAGGCTAACACAGAAATGCCAAAAGCAGGTGTAATTTCTTCAGAGAAAAAAAGGAATCAATAGTCCTCTTTTTTCTCAATTTCTTCCCTCCTGGTTTGAACTACTTTAAATAAAGACGCCTATGTTTGACATTTTGCTTCACTTAACTAATGTTTGAATACACTTTGACCTTCACGAAGGAGTGATCTTTGAAAGAGAGTTTAGAGTAGAAGAAGGCTGGCCCACTCTCCATATTGTATGGGTGGGATCCCCAGTGACCTAATCTAGTGATATGTCACTCAAACCCTCACTGACTGTCAGGTTGAAAGAGATTATAATCGGATCTGCAGTAGAAGCTGCCACTGAAAAAACTAGCATGGACTAAACTCAAATGCTTCTTGGTATACAGACACACATACAGACATACCGTTTTATCAAACATAATGTTCTGTAACAAAAGCAGGAGCTGAATCAGACACGGCCAATAAGCCCACAGGGCGAAGAAAGCCTGGGCTGGCTGTCATGCGACTGCCGCTATGGCAACGAGTCATAAACACAATGAGGGAAGACAAAGAGAAGAAGCAGCAGAATTAAGAAGAACTCATGCTGCAGCTCTGTCCCACACTGACCCCACTGCCACAGTTCTGACGATACAACAGAGTAATGGCTTCATGTTAATGGTCTGGCCTTGAATACTCGTTCTGGGTCTGTTTAACCACTCAGCTAAACTGCTGACTCCCAGTGGTATGATGGGGTGGGGGGGAAAGATGCATCGCAGCTATTTTTAACACAAAGTGTTTGTTTCGGTGTCTGTGTGTGAGTGTGGGCACATGTTTGTGTGAAGCCGTGGTATCCAGAGTCGCAGACGATAAATGGTGGTGTCAGAACTAAACAGGAGGCTGGCATGGCTCAAGGTGACCGTCTGCTTGGGCCTTCCTTGGCTGCGGCCGAACCACAATGTCGCCCCTGGCAACAGGATGTCACCCTGGCCCTGTGCCAGCCTGAGGATCTGTGCCAGTCCCACTAGCAATCAGGAGCTTAAAAACTGGTGTGTGGGCTCTCTCTCTCTCTCCCCCCCCCGCCTGTCCTGTCTCATTTTCTTGCTTTTCCCGCTGCCTCTCTCATCCCTATTACATCCATCCAATACTCTCAGTGTGGCACTCATGTCTTCCAGATGGGCTGACCGCGGTTGCCCTTGCCCTTTACCCTCTTCCTCAACTTTCTTCCTGCTCAACATCCTCCTCGACCAAAATGACATTAGTATTCTGCAGAATTGCCTTAAATGCAGTAACTATGCTTTGCATAACACAACCTGCACCTGAACTGATAACTGTGGCAATCTCCTTCTGAATTATCTGATCACAAGTACAATTGCCACCGCAGGATGACACACAGAAAACTCAAGCAGGTGGTGCCAACACCATGAGACTTAGCAAACTTGTCCGCCTGATAGGCAAGCAGACGGCGAGACCCAGAGGCGTAGGAGGGAATGTGTGCCTCTGCCGCCCATGACGAAAACAGAAAACAGGTGAGAAATTGAAATAGGAAAAACAGTGCATCGCTTTTTCTCATTAATGAGAGACAACAAACAGGCAAATTCCACAGCATATGGAGGAGTTCAGGCTGGGAGGTGTTCAAAGTGGCCTCGCCGTTCTCTGCCATATGGTGTCACTAATTGCTGTTTTTTCACTGTGACAGAGAGGTACACCAAAAGAGATGGTTGAAAGGAGAAAAACACAGACCCAAAACTGGGGCAAAAGTTTTGATTGTTTTGATGTTGCATTGAGTGGTTACTAACAGCTTCCAAATGCAGCCTGAAGGGAGTAGAGTTCATTTCATGGTATCTGGCAATTTGTGTAACGTGGCTAATTTGAGAACACTGTCCTCTGTTGAGAGGGGGAATAAAATACATTAATCTATTCAGGCTTTAAAAGATATTACATTACCTATATCCAGCTCTCAAGACGTAAGAAATTAGATTGCAATCAAGTTTTCCCCCAAAACATGTGAACATAACATATGAATATAACACATTTCTGAACAATTATCCCACTGGAAAGACACGATCACTGCAACCCTGAGAAATGAAAAGCAAGCTACCGAGAACAAAGGCAACACTGATTTAATTTACAGCTGTCATTTGGGACCAAGCTCGTGACTACCTATAGAAACACTGCATGATACCAAAGACAAGGAACAAATGTTTATGTTATGTTATGTTCCACTTATGATATGAGCTGTTTCATGTTCAGACTAATGAAAACATAAGTGTTCCTCTTTGATTCTTAGAAAAACATCTTGATGATATAATCACAGGTTCAGCTCTAGTCTCCCAGGAGAAGGATGGCAACCAGAACACATCAAATAAAATGTTGTGTCAAATTAGATTCCAGGTCCCCCCTGTAAATAAGCTAGTGTGATCACGTACTCAGAGGAGAACATGTATAGCACGAAGAGTAATTCATGAAAAAAACATTTAGCTGATTTCCAAGCCAATCCATTCACACCACAGGCAGCATGTCAGATTTATAGTAATTCAGTAGCAATTAACATTGTCTATGTGTCTCTGTGGTTAGGGCAAATGTGGCTATATTAAGGCAGCATTGTTTCCAAAAACCCTCAGTCCATCCTTCTATGGGGATAACCACGGCAACAAGACCCATCTTATCTGTAATGCTTACATGCCACGAGACATAAACAATGAAGAAACTGTTGGTAAGGGGACTGTTTGGTGTAATAGTTAAAGGTTTCACCAGCCAGCGTAGACACACCCCCCAACCGCAGGACCCAGTCAGATGAGTATTTTTGGAACAAGCCACACTTGGGACAAGCCTGCATTATTTACTGTTCATGCCATACACAGCCTCGTAGTGTTAAATGAGACTCCTGAATGTAGCTACAAGCAGTGGACACACTTATGGCTGCATATTATGTACACGTTCACCCTGTTCGTTTGAAAAAGATATACGGAAATGCCAACATTTTTAGTGTAGATAAAATCTAATGCAGCTTCCCAAAACAGGGATGTCTCCTTGTGGATGTTTTCTTTTCTTTTTTTTTTTTTAATGGTGAATTATATCCTCCTACATACATAACACCACTGCAATGTGATAAATTGTTTCGTTCTCACAGAATATGTATTAGTACATCAACCTGTCCTTGCACTGGAGAGACAGCGTGAGGGGAGGCTTCTAAAATTAGATCAATCGGAGAGCAATCGGGATTCAAAGTGTGCACCCACACCTGCACACAGTGATGCAGAGGAGCCACGTGGCTGGTGATGCTGTTCTCAGCATTCACAGAAACTGCCACCTCAGAAGCCACACAGGGAGCTGCCATATTGGATCCCAGCTCTGGTGTCACCTGACTTTCCTGCTACTTTGCAAGTCTCACCAATTTGATCCTTTCAGTCAGGGATCTGTGACTGCCATACAAGAGACGCACTGTTTTACAGTGGATGCTTGCAAAATACTTACAGTACAAATAAGATATATCCACATTATTTCCCATGTAGTAAGGGGAAAATACTGAATAAATGTTGATATCTGCTGCAAACGCAGTGTGCAAATGAAAGAGAAAAGTTGGAGCAGAAGTTAGATAAGAAAACCATAATACATAATCATTTGAGTGTGCCAAAGGTAAAAAAGAATAAACATCATTGTGGTAATTCATGCCAGTGTTACAGCCAAAGTAAGTTATATGTACAGTAGGCTGAGGACATGATTGTCCACATTAAGACAGTCCTGCTGCTACTGCAGAGTTAAGAAGGAGGAATAGACGTCAGCTTCTCGGGGGATTAGCTTTGCTATTGTCTGCTTCCCTGTCTATCATCATAAAGAAACACATACGGACACACACATGCACGTAGTTAACTGCGCTGTATGTGTGCACACGCGTGCAGGTACACACAGACACACACCGAGCAAACACACAGCCGGCACGTGCATACATAAACACAGACAGAAAATACATAAAAGAACAATGCAATAATTCAATGTCTCACATTGTCCCACTTAATGTCATCTCCTCTGGTTGTTTCTTTCCCACAAAAAATAAAATAAAAATCCGCCATACTGCATAATTCTCAACTGCATGCATCTCAATCTCTATTCTCAATCATGAGGAAAAAACTCCACAGAAAGAAAAGCAAACTAAAGCACTGATAGGAACTGAATGTTAAACAAAACACAACTGATTATTGCCCAAAAATGTCCAGTGTACTGGAGTACTGCATACTGTGACATTGCATACCTCATTTAGTTATGTCCTTCCCATACCACACATTAATAAGCCATTTGAACTTGAATTCCAACACTCTACAGATAATACTTACAGGGTCACGTGCAGAAAGGATAACATGCATGTAAGACATTTTTACAGTAACAGTAAGTGTCTTTACCTGATACTGTTCTGCTGTGTCATGCCAAGCACTGGGTCACCTCTAAAACGCTGCAAACCAAGGTGGAGCAGTGTGAGTGAGTAAGCATTTTACACCTACCTTGCAGCTTCTGCATCACATTGGCAATATCCCGAGCACAGTGTCCAAAATGCCTGGGTGATGCCATGCCGCTGTCCTGAGGTCACCAAAGTCACGTCCAGAACTCCCGTCAGTCACCCTGGCGAGGCTCTCATGCTGTGATCAGGACTCAGATTGGGCTACAGTAGTTTTGTGTTTTCACACTGACTGCAGGCGATCAATACTGAATCATGTCCATGTTGCTGTGTTTCTCTTCTCAAGTCATCCCTGTTGCAGTAGCAGTCCGCAATCCTCACACTCAGTGAAGCTCCTCCCCTGAGGATGATGATGTAAGTGCATACTGTATGTGTATAGTGTATGTGTATGCTCGCCTCGCCAGAGCCTTTTACTTCTGCAGACAAGACAGCTTCCTGGTCTGCATGCACTGCCATCTGCTGTCCAACCAAAAGGGATGGCTGTTCTTTGTCACTGAGACATAGGGACCAATAGGGTACAGTATCTTCTCACGCCTAATGGTTCCACAGTAAGATGTGTGTGTGTATGTGTGTGTGTGTGTGTGTGTGTGTGTGTGTGTGAGTGTGGGAGAGAAAGCGTCAGTATGTCTGCAAGTGAGAAAGTGACAGAGGGACACCAAGAGGGAAGAAGAGAGAACAGAATTAGCTGCAGCAAACCGCACCTGGCAACAACACATTTCTTACATGGTGTGAATTTAGGAAAAACAGATATACGAACTATGTTAAAGGTAAAATCGACCCTAAAACAGAATTGACATTGTAAAGTTCCTGTGATTTTGGACAGTTAAGTCAACATCTACAAACACAGATAATTGTTTGAAATATTACATCAACTGTAAATTAGTTTTATTTCATTTGGTGGATGTGAAGCAAAACATGAAAATCTCTATGGACCTAGAATTAATTTTTTATTTTATTAGACGTAATGCCTCCTGAAATAATCGACAAAAACATTTGAATTTGTACTTAGAATATTGAAAATAACTGCTTTAAAAGTCATGATAAGACACTGGAGGCAAAAGGGATGTCTAAGTATAAACAAGTGGAAAGAACTAGTTGAGCACTTATAAAATTCAGTCAGTGTTGAGTGGTTTAAAACATGGTGGGCTAAATGGCTGTGTTATGTATGTGATATTGAAATCACGGAAGCAACTGAGGACATTAATGTGTACAGGTACATGAAGACTGGGGGATGTGTATAGGTATATATGTATATATATATGTATATATATACATATACATATACACACATATGTGTGTGTCTGAATATGTATGGTAATTTAGGTACTATGTATACATGTATATGTATGTATATGTATATACAGTACGTATATAAGTACACATACACTTATCTTAATGAATTAATGAAAACGCTAAAGTTCTTATTTATAAGAAGTAGGGGTAAAAAAATACAGTTTTAGTTAGATGCAGGGCTTCTAGCTGTGACGTAGAAAATACCATTTAGAGAAGTCACCATGTGTGTTTTTATAGTGTACTATGGGTTGCTCCATTATTTACTGCTTATTGAGCAGCTCCAGGATTTATCTCATGACATCACCATTTCCAAATGCCCTACTACTGCTCAGGTTAAGACGGGATTTGTTCCAATTCAAAAATCAAAACCTGGACAACCTGGACAAAATGTGGATTTTATACAAGAGTGGATTTTATTCTTTAAAATAAAATGTGTAAGACACATAGAAATATTTGCAGCTAGAAAAAAAATCTGTGATGTGGGTAAACAAACAATCAAAATACACCCCTGCCAATAGAAAAATCTCTCTAAAACTCTATAGCCAAGATATGCTACAGCACAGTGGATCAATGCCACTCTTTGAAATGCAGGAGGGAGGTGTGATGAACCACTAGGCTGTGAGCACTTATCACGATGTGTAATCCCATTAGACAAGTCCTTTCATCATCATCTCAGGAGAGCTCTTAGAGGAGCTGGAAGGCGAGCTACACTGCTCTGGCCACAGCCATATTCAATAAAGTGAGAGATAAAGGAGTGGGCATGAAAAATATAAAAGCTGATAAATGATCATTGATTGCAGATCTTCAGCTCAATTTTGGTATACACATGACACTGAATGAATGCATGTTGGTTGTGTTAAATTGGTTGTGATGACAGCGTTGTACAATCTGCTTCTGAGATTAATTAATGGAATGGCTTTATGTTAATAAACTGGTGGCATTGGGAGCAGGTGAATGAGGGGGATTTTTTGTGTGTGAATCGACAGAAGGACTAAACAACCCTCCACAATCTATTTGGGAGTCCAGATTTCTATTTCTTTGAAATGTCTAGGCTCCCTTTTGAAACTCTGCTGTTTACCGTTTGTCTACAGTGACTGAGTACACATGATGTTTACCTGGGAAATAACACTCTTGGCCAAAGTGATATGGGGGGAGTGGTGATTAGGAATAGATTTAGGAATTGTTGAACATAAAAAAATTTTTATTCACAAATGCAGGCCACTGTTTTTATAGGGTATTATTGTCCACCACCAAATATATTTTTTTCTCACCTTTCTCCATATGTCAATAATAAATGACGTATACAGGACACAAATAAATATAATCCGCCCAAATTAGATGCCTACCCAATCTTAACTGCCATAGCAAAGCCAGGAGCAAATCAATTACCTTGGTAGTTTAACCTCAACCCACTCAGTAACAACTAAATCAGCACTTCATCCTAATAAATGAATGTATGAATCCATTTAGTTTGTTGTCAGAATCAGCTGTTTGACTTGCCAGTGTGATACATTGTAGGATTTAGCTGGATTGGCCGGCTCCTCTGCAGCAGAAAGACTGCTGATTCCTACATTTTTACGCAGCTCGGCTCGGGGTGACCTCTACCGCCCAGAGCCCTTCAGGACCAAACACATTCAGCAAAAGGGAGCGCAGCCACTGCTGCAGCAGAGGGGAGCAGAGAGCAGAACAAAGCACAGGGGGTCAATAGGAAATCTTCTTCAGTAGCCAAACCCTTCCCTGTTAAGATCCGTTTTCTTATCTAATCATTGCACAGGCAGAGAGCTGGGACTAAGACTGCCAGTGTGGTAATCTCTTTCATACATAGTCAGCAGTTTCCTAAAATCTCATTAGAAAGTTTGTTGTCAACCTGCATGTCAAAATCAACATAATGCCTAAGAGAGAAATACTATTCTGCAACTCTATTTGATGTACTGCAAAATGATCTGTCTAAACAATATGATGTAATGTTGACCCTGATTTTTCACAAAGGGAACAAATCCTTATAGTTAAAAATGATGTTCAATAAGTTACATTGATGTGCTAAAAATATGTGGAGGATGATGTATTATATATATGCAATATAATAAACAGTGTGTGTAGCCCCGAAAACATATTTTACTCCAGAGCAACGAGAATCTTGAATTTTAAATATGTAGTGTTACCTACATTATTTCTGTGGAAAAACACAGGTTGATTAGCTAACCTTGACGTGTTTTTAATTTAGTCATGTTTAGGCATGTTGAATGGACAGGTTGGGAATGTGCTGTGAAGTTATCCTGGAGTATTACTCCATCTACTGGTCAAGGAGGGAATAGAAGGAACACACAGTGGAGACTCGCACTCTCTTGTTTTTCTGACCAACTCAGACTCTCTACATCCAAACATTACTCACCAAAGTGGTATCAATTTATATGTTGAAAACCCATACCATATCACTTTTCCCTCCAATAATATCTTAGTTTTTACATAAATGCTGGCCCGGAATGGCACATTCATACAAGCTACTGTTTAGGAGATTGTTGAGATATTGATAAATCAACTCTACAAATGTATAAACTCCTCAATGTCCTGTATTATTTCTAAAACACAGAAATACTATAGTATATCCTTCCTTGTTGCCTACGTCCTTTAAGTCCTTATAGAAAGATAATTTACTTATTAAGATATTAAGGGCTGCTCACTGTAATTTCCCACCACTTTGCCCAATGACATTTCAACAAAGCCATGAACTTAAGCTATAAAGCTCAAAGAATGTCACCTCCACCTTCGAGCAGAATGGCTCCTTACACTCCAATTACTCTATCACGGAACACAATGGCCACACATACTATTTCACAGTGCTATGGGTGTTTGTTGGTTATTTTGGACAGGTTTTACAGCAGGGCCAACAATTAAAGGAAGTTCAAGCTTTGGTCGGGCTATTTTCTCTCTCTCTCGCTCTCTCTCTCTCTCTCTCTTTGTATCATACACAAACAAAGACTTTGTCATAAAATCTAAAAGGTTGACTTGATTAATGTTGAATGAAGGTGAAGGATGGTTTGTGATCAACTTGGGAAAGTAAAATCAAAAGCTGATGGGGCAAATGGGCTAGTCTACATTAGAAGCATACCAATATGACTACTTGCATCCTTCCTTCAGACTGTATTGATGACCTTGCAGATTTGGCTTGGAGTGGATTAAAACAATGCTGACTGTGGGATAAAGAACGGTTAACATGAAGATTTTCACTCACTGTATCCTGATTTGTCAAATTAAAAAAACCTCAAAGTACAAAGGGTTGGTGCAAAGAAGGAGTAGCTGTGCTCCTTTTCTATCTTATCAAACTACAATGTTTTTACTGGATCTCTCCAACTGAGAAAGGACCAGACGTCCAATCCAGGCACCACTGACCTGGCAGACACTGTGGAAAGACTGAGCTTACTAACAAAGACACTGAAAATCAGAACCGGCAGATATCCACATGCTCACAGTCTGTTAAAAAACGCACCATAGTAGTATATATATATATATATATATATATATATATATATATATATATATATATATTATTTTGCATCATTACAACTGAGTAGTACAAGCACTTACAGCACTGCCACCATCAATTCCAGCTGCGGTTTTGCCTTTAACACCCATTTCAGACCTGGGGCTGTAACTGCTGGTGCAGCCTATGCCAATACTGTCTCCTGTGGTCTCTGTGGTGGAAGGAAGGGATATGAGAGAGATTGAGATATTTATCACTTCTGAAACGGACAAAGATTTTGGTGAGTGTGGTGGACTTTCCTACGGTTAAAGCTGAAGCACTGAGTCTTGTGGCGTTAGGGTGACACTGTTTTACATTAATCAACCTGAAGGAAATGATGGGAGAGGAAGTGATTACAGCAACACCCCGTCTCCCCACCTCCAGGATCTCTGTCCTGGATAGATAAGCCACTCCTGTTGCTAATTTCAAGCAGAAAAGCAGGAAATGTGACAGTGTAGTTTTCCGTTTCCATAAACAAGACGACTGCCAGAGTTAGCCGCCAGTCCTGTGTGCCTCTGGGCTGAGTCTCCCTCTGAGGGAGACAGACATTACTGACAGAGAAAGTGAGCAAGGGACAGGAGAGGGAGAAAGTGAGAGAACAGGAAAGAGGGGAGGCAGAAAGAAAGAAAGACGGGAAAATCCATCAGGAGAAAAAAAGAGAGACAGGCAGGGATTGACAGAAGGCGAGGGGAAGGGAGAAGAAGAGAGAGTAAAAGACAGACTGAATTGAGGATCAGTCTGTCTGCTTCTCTTCTAACAGAACAAAGTCATGGCCGAGAACAACACAAATCTCTTTCTGGAAATACTTCAGTCTTTTGATGCTGGTGAGTTGTTTCTAACTTCCCTTCTCTTTTAGCTGGTCTTTTTCATGTGGTCTCTCTGATTGGCACTGTTGTCCTCTCAGGAATTCGAGCTTCAATCGCCTCTCTTACAATATGTGGTCCTGATTCCTGTTGAAGGTTACTTTATCCAACAAATTGTAATATTCATAGAAACCCTTTGTGTTTTTTTACGAATGCTCACTCCGAATCTATAAGGTATTGACATGTTTTCTTAGTGTGTCTTTTCCTCCGTTTTCCCAAATGTCATTTCCAGATGACTTTTGACCAGTGTCTCCTTTCCCTTTCGCCAAAGTTAGAGAAAAAATACTGCTGTGGAAATATGGGCTGGTAGCAAAGTAGGTTCAGTCTTTTTAACGCTTAACTGTATTGAAAGGAAATTGATTTGTTTTCCCTGGCAGCAGTCCAAGGGGATTTGTCTTAGCCGCTGCATTCTCTCCCTTCTCTCAAGCACGCTTATGTTCCAAGGCAAAGAAGCAATGAGCAAAAAATCAGGGCCTTCTTTGTGGGAATGAAATGTAATCAGTTTGTTGTCTGCAAAAAACTTGCTCTGGTAAACATGAAAGAAGAAAGCCTATTATTATTTTGTCAAGGGGCACCATCTTGCAAGACACTGTTGGCAATCCTCCATTTGTTACAGATGGTTTTCGTAATCTTGGTATGGGCATAGATTCTAATTAAAATTCCTTCCATTCCCAGGGGATGAGAAAAAGAGACACACTTAATAAGAAAAAAGGTTATTAAGGATAATGTGCATTGAGATGTATTACATGTACATTAACTTTTTTTACACCCTCGCAGTGGACTTGAAGAGTAAATAAGTTAAAGGGGCAGAAGAGATAAAAAATAAATCACATAGAAACTGATAATATGGAGGAGTATTGTGAACGATCTATCAAAAATACATACTGAAGCACAGATCATTAAATATCCTTTTTGATATGTATTTCTCTATTCACAGTCCCTCTGATCATAGCTTTCTGTGTGTCCATGGGCGTGGGCCTGGTCTTGGGGGCCCTCGTTTACGTGATCTTGACCTGGATGTCCCGACGCAGAGCAGGCTCTGCCAGCATCACCCGCCGCCCTCCTCGCCAATCACGCACATCGTCCCGCAACCGCCCAGGCTTTAACCGCAACAGCAGCTACGACCGGCGCAGCAACAACAGTTTGGTCAGTGCGGCTTTCAGTTTCCACCGCCAGACTTCTTCCCCAGATCACCTCGACCCACTGGGGCACAAATCCAGCTTCAGGGCCTCCACCTTCCACCCTCTCATCCAGTGCAGCCAAATTGCAAGGGAGGCGGAGGAGGGGAGCCAGACCACGCTGCCTCGTACACCAACTCTGACCACGTCAACTGGATCAGCTCAAACAGCAGCCCAGCCAGCTGCCACCCCACCCAGACCTGAGTCATTTTGGGGGAACAATGGCCTGAGAGGTTTCCATGCAACACAGACCCCACCTCCAGCTTACGAGAGCATTATTAGGGCTTATCAGGAAACATGCACCTGAGAGGACTGAGACCACCAGGCTGACTCTAACTAAATGAGCCCAGAGTTATAAATGGATTTACAAATTATATTGGACTAAATTTGTATTGATTTATATGACCAAATGGAGCTGAGTGGAGCAAACAAGGACATCAAGGTCAATCGTGTATCCATAACACTCTGAAACAACGATCAGTTTCGTATGTCTTTTGTTTTGTTAATATATATATATATATCTGGTGTTGACATAAGCATACTTGCCTTTCATCATTCAATACTGATGTAAAATATTTAAAAACAGTCTGACACTCTCAGCAATGTGCCAATGACTGCTTATAAACAGAAATTCTTCTTCTTAGCAGTCTGTATTTAGTGGTGATTGACACTTATGTATGCTTGCACAGAATCTTTGTTTAATTTAGACATGGCAAAACTCTAAAAATACATACTGGTGACTGGGCATTTATGCTGCAAAGAAAGACTTCTCCTTTGTCCCTGCTGATCATATAATAACTATGAAAAAGAGAGAATGACTATGTGTAAACTAATGTGTACCCCAAAGGAAGGCGAGTGTTTGTGTGGTAAACTGCAATTAATAAATTGTAGATGTGTCCTTGACATTTCTCTGCAAAACCTGGTGAAGACAACTTTAAACTCATTTGATGTTTTGAGTGCTCCCTCACACGTTTTTTACAGAGCTGTGGTATGTGGGTGTGTTCGGCATTCAATTTAGTGTATCTGTGTGTGTGTGTGTGTGTGTGTGTGTGTGTTTGCATGTACAGTATGTGTGAGCGTGATCAAGAGAGAGAGAGACACACACAGGAAGTTGGGCATTATGCGTCAGATGTTTTTGTATTTTATATTTGTATGTAAATTGACAGAATTTTGCTCATAACTTAATGCAATAAAAGCAAGAATCAAAAGCATGACAACTGATTTTTCCATTCAAAGCTTGTGGTCTGCAAAGCAGTGCCCTACACAAGATAATGGACATAACATAACACCTGTAAAACATTGCAACCCAATACAGTAGTCATCCAAATGAATACCCCCTTAGACATGTTTGAAGTTCCAGAAGAAGAAATACCCAATTGAATGCAATCTAAACACCGCCACACAACAACTACAGCCTCAGATCAACCAGTCAGTACCTACAGCACTTCTGTCTGCGGACATTATAATATTTACAGTACTTTGTATTAATCGCATGCTGGCTGTATTGGACTGCAGGTGTTGTCACAGTAAAGTTGGCACACCAGGACAACAGGGAGACCCGCCCTCCTGACATGCAAAACCACATCATCATATATCCTCATATTTTACTGCTACTACAGTCACTTGTGTTATAATAACGCATCACACAAATGATCCCACATCATAAAGGACGTGTTCAGTCTTTCTGAAGTGTTTGTCTGCTGCTTGATGACGTGTTATTTGTGAGACACGCTCACGTTATGTTTACGAACACCGGCGGAGGACGTGACGGTATTCCTCTTGAAACTGGTCAGGCGATAAACAAGGTAATGTCCCCGTTCAACGATGAATAAAAAAAATTAAAAAAAACACACGACAAGGTAAACTTAATCAGTCGGCTGGACAGATTTAAGTCTGTTCTCCGGGAGTAAGTTTAAAAGTGAAACGTGAGCTAAAGGCTAATCCTGAGTGAGTTCGTGTTATCTAACGGTTCATTTAACCCGTTACAGTTTCACTTTAGTCTTTATATTATGTTTATTTTGACGTTGTGAGTGTCCCGAGGCTTGTTTTTGATGTAACGAGGAGCTGAAAGATGAGCTAGTTAACTGCAGCTGAGTTAGCTGACGTTAGCTGCAGGACTGATTTGATGCCTTTTGTTTATCGGTTGACTGTAATCGGCATTAATTACTGTCACAAGTTGGTTAAATGTCGGTCGCTGTCCCTTCTTTCCTACAGTCCGCGGTGCTGTGGCTTGTTTGGACGCTAGGAGTCTTTTATCTGTGCAATCACATACGTGCTTTACATTGAACTAGCTCCAGCAAAATTGTCACCTGACGCTATGAAATCCAGGTTTTGAGTGCAGCACAGGCCCCGGGTTGGAAGAAGTGGTTCCTCCTTGGTGCTGAGACTAACTTGTCCCTGACCTGCTGGCTCCCGGGCAGGAGGAGGATGTCTGTCGCGGCTCTGCGTCTGATCCGGTGTCGGAGGCTGAGTACAGCTGGGCCGTCCGGAGTCAGGAGAGCACTGCAGTGGAAACATGTTGGTAAGTTGTTCAGACGTCGTGTTCAACCCTTTTATGGTTTTGTGTGAACGGCTACAAACCCTGATCTGATGTCGATTTCTGCTGACATTTAGGGAAGGTTGCTAAAGTCACTGGTGCAGTTGTCATGGGGTAAGTTACAGTATTTACATACAGATCAATTCTTGACTTCAGTGGCCAAATTTGAGCGCTGCAGATTTGTGTGATTTATATCATTTATATCAATGTGCCCCAGTTTATTCATTACCTTTCGACAGGGGCTGTCTTTTTATCACTTATGAAGTGGTGGCCCTGGACAAGGCTGTGACCATTGACACTCGTGCAATTCTTCAGGAGAAGTACAAGTCTTACATCTATCTGAGAGCCACTCCCTCAGATGAAAAGGAGAACCTTGCTGCAGGTACTAAATGTCATTCACCTCGGCTAAAACTAGAAACTGAAAAGACCATTTTGAGATTTCCTTTTAGTTCAGATGTGTTGTTTTTTTGGAAATGGCCCTATGTCCCAGACCAGCTGCATGACATCTGGAAATTATGCTGAGTGGCTTTATTTATTTCTTGTATGAGTTTGCCATCTCCAGTGACATCTGTTATCATTACTTCCTCTTGTTCCTTCCTTAGCTTCTCTACTATCTTCCTGCCTACGTATTTTGGCCATTCTGTTGAATGATCTCACTTCCACTGGCCAAGGTTCACTTATTTAATGGAAACGATCACCCACCAACCCATACTGAGATACCAACTAGCAATCATTACTAGATAGCTTCTGTTATCTTGGTAGTGTTTTTATAGAAATTAAACTCAGATTTTCTATGTCATTGTAGTTACACTGCTTCTTTTCCAGGGCTCACACACAAAGCAAGGAGGGAACTTCATAAAGCAGCAAGGCGGTTTATGGAAATATCATCTAGGCTTTTTCTTCAATCACTAGACGGTAAGAAACCAAAAGTTGTCATTATACTGCACATCTGAAAATCATACTCCGAGTGCACAGTGTGAAATCACAGTACTGCCCCTCACGGTTCCAGGAAGCAAGAAAGCAGAAGTTGTTGCTAATAAAAAGAGTTTACTCTCAGACGACTGCAGTTGCCCAGTCATTTTGATGTGAAGTCCGTACAAAGGAAACACCTGCCTTGTACATGCATATCCTGTTTTGAATGTCACATGACTGTTTGTTTTGTTCACCTTATATTAACTCTGTATGATTCACTCATAATTTTTACTTGTAAATGCACAGGTTTTTTTGAAGATTATAGAAATATGTAACAGCATTTCCATTACATTACACTCCTGTACGACATCTAATAAATTAACTTTTGACTTTTGACAAATGAATAGCTGCCAAGTTGATGACACAAAGTTTGAAACCAAAAGGTTTGTTAATTTACTGTCCTGTTGTAATAATCCGAAAGTAGTACCGTAGATCCTACTGTAGTGAGTCACAGTAGATGCAGTTTAAATGCAATTCTGCAGTGCCTTTAGGAATATTTGTAGAACCCTTTATCCACTTTGTTCTTTAAGTGTTCAGCCTGTCAGTTTGTCCTCTATTTGTATGTTTTAGAGCACTTTAGCCATGTGGATGCAGACCCACATGAGGTGGCATTATGGGTCTTACTGAAGAGGACACAGTCAGCCAATAAAGCCATCAGACTACAGGCTGTACAGGAGCTTGCAGACAATCACCACTGGCAGGGTAAAATGCACAAAAGTTCCTCCACATAACCTCAGGTTTACCATATATACAACAAGTGAAGTGAGTGGGATTAGTTCACACCTGTTGCTAATAATGCAGACTACCAGTACCAGACAGCAGCCCAGATTATAGACCAGAGAACAGCAGTGGGCCTGGCCCGGACTCCTCAGGTAGACCTCAGATTCTTCCTGCGCTCACCTGCACTGCCTGGCCTGGAGGACGTAAGTATCTCTCTAGAATAGTCTTATGTAGAATTCTCTATATCTATATTACTTGAAAACCTTGACATACTGGGCAACAGTTTTTGATTATTGTGTATTATTATTATTAAGAGTTTTCTGAAGAAATCAGATTTATGACATTGGGTCTTGTTGGAATAGGCTATTGCATGTGTAGCCGTCAATCTGCAATGGACACTATTGATCCTTTACCTTAGCTTTACATCACACAGGTATATAAGATGATAACTACAATGTGTTTCTTCACAGGGTTTGTCTGCAGAGGATGGACTGAGGCAGCTGCTGGGGTCTCTGCCTCAGTCTGAAGTGGACAAATGTGTTCAGTACTTCACCTCACTGGCCCTCAGAGAGAGCACACAGTCATTGGCAGCACAACGGGTAATTGAGACAGAAAGATGGACTCACACATGCACTACTACATACAGTCTTTTTAGAAAGGGACTACCTAGAACACAAAGCGTCGGAAGAACAACTCTTTGTTTGATCAAAAAGGTTGAAAATTTAAATATTCTTCCTAACGCCTACACCCTACTATGTTGCAGGGTGGTTTGTGGTGTTTTGGCGGTAATGGACTGACTTACGCCCAGAGCCTCACCTCTGTTCCCTCTGAGAAGGTGGAATCCTTTTGCCTACAAGCACTGGTACAGCACTCAAAGGTAATGATGGCCATTATGCATTTAAACATGATCTAGTCTTGGGAGAAGTTCAATGATTCCTTTTCTTAAACTGATCATAATTACTGGTTAAATGCAACACAGAAGTGCACATATTGTTAACATTTAAACATTTAAAAGTAAAAATCAAATTCAAAAACACAAAGCACCTTTTGTTTTAGTTCAATTAATTCAGTGGATTCTTATTTTTCATGGTTAGTGAGATTCTTGTCAGCATGTAAGTATTTATAGAACAGTGCTTTAATTGTATACACTTATTTGAATTGTATTGTTTTCTGAATAGAAACAACTAATAACCTCATTGTCTAATCTGTTAATTTGGTCCATAGCTGAACAACAATCGAGTTGGACTAACTCCTGTGGAGACTGTGATTACTATATAAGGTGAATAAATGTTCTGAACTTGATGAAACACATTTTGTTTGCAGGTCCAGAGCCACTGTGACCACATAGTTGCCAATGGGGGTCTGCAGCTTCTCCAGAGGGTTTATCAGCTTCGTAGAGACTCCTTGAAGATTCAGAGGAACATTGTTCGTATCATAGGAAATTTGGCACTCAATGAGAGTGTTCACCAGGCCATAGCCCAGTCTGGTAAATCTGCAACTCATCTGATTATTCCATAATGGGTTCTGGTTATGTGTCGTCTTGACTGTGTATATTGAGGTGTTGGCCAACCCAGCCATGCTTTATATTATTTATTTTTGTCTATATGTTTGTTTTCTGTTTTTAATAATTTATGTCCCAATTTTATTAACTGAACAACAGATTATAATGGATCCAATCCCCCCCCCCCCCCACCCCTCTTCCTTACTTATACCTTCAGGCTGGGTATCTGTCTTGGCTGAGATGATGCAGTCTCCTCATGTCATGCAGGCATCTCATGCAGCCCGCGCGCTGGCCAACCTGGACAGAGAAGCGGTGAAAGAGAAATACCAAGATGGCGTCTATATACTCCACCCACAAACACGTGGCAAGTAGGAAAACAGTTTATTCCATTGTTAAGTATTTTTTATAATTTATATGTTTTATTTTACATGTAAACCAACATTATCTTTGTCAATTTGTTCATTTCCAGCCAGCCAATCAAAGCAGACGTGCTCTTCATTCATGGGATTCTAGGGGCAGCTTTTAAGACGTGGAGGCAGAAGGACCGCAGTATGATAGATGAAGAGAAGGAGGCAGAGAGCAGGGACGACTACACAGAGTGCTGGCCAAAGGTGAAAAATCCTCTAATTACTGTGGCGTATTATGGATCACCATAAAGTTTTTATCCATGTTTTTCCTCCTACAATTAAATAAAATCTTTGGAACAGCTGTCGATTGGGCTTTGTCGCTATACAGGAGACTCAATAGTCTTTGGTTGGCTCAGTGAAATTGGAGGTCTCATGCAGATTTGGATTAATCTTGAGGAAAATGAATCATCTCTCACTGTTGTGGTATTTTATTTTATTTACAGTCATGGTTGGCTGCTGACTGTCCAAATCTGCGAGTGCTATCAGTGGAGTATGACAGTCACCTCAGTGACTGGATGGCACAGTGTCCTGCTGAGAATCAGAGGTGAGGAATCTGTAGGTTGTATCTGTAGTAAATATGTCCACAGGTGTCTAGTGTAAAATGGGAAATGTATGTTGTTTTTTTTTTTGTTATTTGAGAGAGATTATTTATTTTGCTTAACACAATAATAACTTACAACTTATCCAACAACATGACTATTTAAATCTAACCACTCCATTCTTAGTAAAATTAAATGTTTTATTATCACAAATATTCCAGTATTTATTATGCACAACTGCAACGGACTCTCAATGAGTGACTGTGACAAGTGACAATGACTGGCTCATTGTTTGCTTTTGTCTCTTCAGGAAGTCTTTGGCCTACAGAAGTCGAGAGCTGCTGAAGAAGTTAAAGCTGGCAGGAGTTGGAGAAAGGCCTGTGGTCTGGGTAGCCCACAGTATGGGAGGTATTTTGTCAGAACTTTCCTTCCACAAGCATGTCAGAAATTGACTCAAATCCCTTGAACGCAACATGAAACACAAATGGCTTGGTCTTATTTCACACTTGTATCTAGATGTGATTGTATTTATCTGATTTAAAAGTTAGCATTGTCCCTCTGTATCCTCTCGTGTTTGGTTTTTCCATCAGGATTGCTTGTTAAGAAAATGCTGCTTGATGCCTCAGAGGACCCAGATATGCATGGACTGTTAAAGAACACCAAGGGCATTATGTTCTATAGTGTTCCTCATCATGGCACCTTTATGGCAGAATACTCTGTCAATGTCAGATATCTCCTCTTTCCCTCTATAGAAGTCAGAGAACTTTGTAAAGGTAAGTCAATAAAACGAAATCTGAGGTTCAAGACGGTATGTGTTTCATAGAAATTGTTCAATATCTACTGTAAGTCGTTGTTCCTGTGTTTTTTAAGACTCACCAGCACTGCGCAACCTGAATGAGAACTTCCTAAACATGGCAAAAGAAAAGGAATTCAAGGTGCTGAGCTTTGCAGAGACGCTGCCAACAAACATTGGTCCCATGATCAAAATATTGGTGGTACCGCCACAGTCAGCAAGTATGTAACCATATATGTAACACTAGTGCACATGGGATATAAACAAACATGAGCAAGGGCAAAAAGAGCATGATCTTGAAAACAATATGTCTGTAATGTTGTTCCTTTAGCTCTTACCTTGAGCATTCTGTGGTTTGGTTTCAGATCTCGGCATTGGGGAGCTCATTGAGGTGGACGTAGATCATCTCAACATCTGCAAGCCAGAGAAGAAGGACTCGTTTCTATACAATCGCAGTCTCAAGTTCATCCAGGAAGCACTGCAGAGCTACATCAGCCACTAACTGAAATATATGAACACAAACACTTGATACAACGTACTGTTTACTTGAATCACTAACCCCCAGCACCAAACTGAAACAAAACTGCCTCTCCTTGTTGTATAATAAACCACTAATGTGATACTAGTATGATTAGGGAAATTAAAATAATTTTACATATTGAGTTCTGTGAAGTTGTCAGTTGTGATGTAAGAAACGTGGGTGCTTATTTTGTTCTCCTAGTCATCCTCCTAGATTGGCCTCTCTAACTAGTAAGTCGGAATACATAATTATGACATTTTAAGTAAATTCAGATCATTAAAATGTATTCTAGATTTTATTTTTCTGGCACTTCATCATATGGCACACAATGTTCATACTATATTTACTTAAAGGTGCCCTGATATTTCATTCATGCTCCTCAGTATTTTTGACCAGAGAGATGGTTTAAGATTTTATTTTTATATTTATGTATTTTATTCTAACTACAGTATGACAGTCATATTGTCTGCCAAAACATATTCCTCCCGGAAATGTACCTCAAATGGACCTGTATTAATCTTAGTTCAGGTTGCTTTATTTATTTTAATGGGACTAATCAAGCATTTTGTTTTTAATCTCTGTTTGTAGTCCAAATTGCCACTATCAGTGTGTACAATGAATAAACGCATTAAGTTGGAGGCTTTATTTGACTTTTCTGTGCACTGGATTATATTCACTGGATTGGCTAGAAGCAGACATTCTTAATTGGTCATTTATTCCATCAACTTCACAATATATTTAAGAAATATCAATTTATATAACAATATATTGATATAAAACTACACAATTGTGGTAAAGGATTAACCTGTTTCATCATTGATGAATACAGTGTAACCATTTCTAATGAATCATACCAGTGGGCTATAAAATACAAGCATACAGCTTCCTCCAGTCAGGAGGGAACCACAGAAATAACTTATGTCGTAATATTTCAGCGACATGCGCAGTTTGTCCCTCGCTGCGCACCGTACGGATCTGCTGCTTTGAGAAGGTAGCACAAGGAAACAACCGCAGCTATCAGGTTGGTAAAAGTCCGTCTCTCGTCCTTCTCTTTAAGTAGGTATGTAAATATTTATTGGTAGTTTGTTCTGATCAATATTGGGAAATCGCGGTACGTAGCAGAATATCACCGAGGTTCCTGTTGAACTATCGTTAGCGCTAACCAGCTAACCAGGCTCTGATCAACGGCTTGCAGTTTTCTTTAAACATTGACATCTTATTGTTTTCTGAGGTAACATTAACTTATGTTAAGAACATTGTTTAATTACAAAAAAAAGCCTAACTTTTAGATTCTTGGTTTACGTTTCTTTACTTGAATTTACTGTCCTGATCTTACTGGTAAGTCAGTTACTCATATTTACTTTAGGGAAGTCACACATCTTTGTTTATTGTGCTGCAGGTTTTGAGCATTTTAATTCTCATCGACTGATTTCTCTACAACTGTCAACATGGTCAACGTACACAAAGGTGTCCTGGTTGAGTGGTAAGGAACACAATAACTCCTACAGTAACAGTAATCGTTGTATCTAAAGTACATTATTTCTCACATTTGTGCAAAAGGTAATGTCTTAAATAGTCGTTTCCTCTTGCTCCCTCTCTGCTCACCAGTGATCCTGCCATGAAACAGTTCCTCCTCTACCTGGATGAGACGATGGCCCTGGGAAAGAAGTTCATCCTCAAGGACCTCGATGATACACACGTCTTCATCCTGGCCGAGGTGGTCCACACCCTCCAGGAGAGAGTTGGCGAGTTAATGGACCAGAATTCATTTCCTGTCACGCAGAAATAAACACTCAGCTCTGTCAAAGAACTGTTTCTTCTTGGACTTTGGACTGTTTAAGAGTTTGTCTTCAAATGAACATGGTTTGCAGTGTTTTAACTGCAGACTGAAATTAAGCAATTGCTCCTTTTTGTGTTACATTAATGTGAAAAAATGTTAGTATTAAAATAAAATGTAAAAAATGTGTGTGCATTGTGTCCATTATGAAATACATTTCATTGTTTGTTTCTTGATCTTAGTTTAACTTGTTGAGTTGAGTCGCCGTTTCTCCATCCACATATGTTGTTTATTGAGGGTTGATGAAAGCAGTCTGAGTCAAAATCAAGAGCTATAAAGAGAAAAGGGTACTTGGGAATGGGTGTTATATTTCAATGGGTTTGGCACCAATAGCAGCCTTTTCACATTTTAACAGTCACTTTGTTCAGCGTTTAACCCAGAACCATCACTTATTGCAGGTTTGATTAACAGCATTATGTTTGTAACCTTTTGTCCAGGGCCATAGATAATATTAGAAATACTGACATGAGTAAAAACATCTTGATGAAAATCTCTTATTTATATATATATAGTTTTAATTTAGCAGATCAGTTACATTATCTACCTACATGATTATCTAAATGCAATTTCAAATAATTCTCCACACTGCAAGGTAAATACAGTCAGTCATTCTGGTGGAGAAGCCCTTCTGTTTCATGTTAATTTAACTTATTTGCCTGCAACATCAACATTAAAAGATACTGTCTCTGACAAACATATAAGTCAACCTTAAAAAAACCCCACTGCTGATGGTTCTGTCAGTGACCAATGTTGGCCAAGTAAGGAAATTATCTCCACTTCATTTTTTATTATTGCACAAATTATCAGGGGAGAGCGCGAACGCAGTCCCCCACTACCAGAAATTATGCAGTCGAGATTCCCACATTTGGGGAATTCGCAGAGGTCAGCTCAACCGGAGTGCAATGGCCAAGCCTCGCCCTGGGTGAACCACCTTCTTGATCATGGTATCTCCCCTGCCAGGTAAGTATGAGTTGTACACGTCGGGGACAGGGAAGTCTTTCGCAGACATGCCATGCTGACTGATGGTGCAGAAAACCCGTAATTTCCTCAAACCAGAGGCTAAAGGGCAGTATGTGAAATGCAAGTATTTCATACAGAATAAACAGTTTAGTTCTGAGGCTGACAAAGATTATTTACTTTTTATTTGAAAAATAATGGTTATATTTCCCATCATGCAATGGTGCATTTCCACATCAAAAGATAGAGAGACGGCCCACTCACCAATCACCCAATCAGAGTGAGTTTCCTGTTTCTGTGTCTCCTGTGTTTGGTCACTGTCCCGTCCCTTCAGGAGACCAGCAGCAGGTCTGAGTCTGTCCTGCCCAGCGGGAGAAGTGGACGTGAGTTCAATTTATGACTGATTTTTCTCCCCTTAGTCACCGAAGTAAATATTGGACCCATTTTTTTTTTTTAACAAGCTACATAACTTCTGAAAATTTTGACACTAAAAAGGCATTTTTCAGACACATAAATAAGGTGCAAAGTAACTTTGTTCGAGAACAAAATAGGATTTTATCATGCTGTAAAACACAGTACAGTTCAACAGCAACAGAAACTGCAGCCTCCAAATTGATTATTTAGTTGAATCAACACCTCTCAAAAACTGAACATTATAATCTTCATGAAGGTAAGATTTATTGGAGGACTGTTGTAGGACTGCATTACTTTAAGCTAATAAACTGTCAAATGGTTGTAGAGCTATGTACACTGTGTTTATCTGTGTATAGATAACAGCAAGAAAACACTGAAATAAGGTGCACACTTCACGTATACAGTGTTTCTCAGGCGGTCACATCACATTAGAGAAAACTATACTGACAGGATTTTCACTGTTGGGAAAGAAAAGAACTAGAGAGCAATCAAACCAAACTACAGATTCAATCCATTCAATAAACATGGGTTTTGCATATTGTTTGCAAGGACAGCGAACCTCATTTCACTCATAAATTACTGGTTTCATTCGTGCGTAAAATAGTTGGCTCAACTCAGATAAAAGGGACAATGTGACCAGTGTTAATGTTGTTTTTTTATTTTAACATGTAGAGGGGGGGTGCACCGTTCCTGGAGGTACTGCAATACCAGGTCGATGCGTGGAGTGGACGGAGCAAGCCCCTATTCCATCTCCCTGTTCCAAAAATCAATTTAATATATGGTCCCCGGGTAGGGGACGTATCAGATATTAAACTGATAAGAACAGATACTACACTTGATCTTAGCCAAAAGGCCGAGAAGCGATGCCGAGTGCTCAGCGAGGAGGGGACCAGCTTCTCCTCACTGTACCTCTCACTCACGGTTTCACATCATTAAACTACAAAAATAAAAAACACCAACAAAGTGTAAAAGTGTAGTTTGATGTTTTGTAACTAATCGGCACCAAAAAGGCACGAAAGACTGCACACTTTGGTTACGAAAGTCACGATAGTTAATGCGGGTTAAGGCTGTTTCTGTCACGTGATGTGCTACTGACCAACAAGCTGTCAGTACGAAGGAGCACCCGAATAATCCCTTTTATAACTTTAATGGCGGTAGAATAGTTTGTTTATTCAGTTAAACTATATGAGTGAGATTAAACGTATCCATTTCTGATCGTGTGTGTGGATGACGATGAACAAAATCCACAAATTTACCTTTGATAGCAAACGCTTTCACAAAGATAACAGGAGCTCTGAAGGAAACCGTCTGAAACTTCACCCGCTCATCATCAAGCCATAAACATTTGCATTGTACTCATGTACACATTTCAATATTGGCAACTGAGAGCCCGTGATTGTATGAGCAAATACGTAAAATCAATCAAAATATAGATATAACTATGTGGACATATGGGACAAGCTGGAAGCAGAACGGTTTCACTTCCGGTATTTGTTTTCAAAATAAAAGTTGTAATGGCAGTAGCACATCACGTGTCAGAAACAGCATTCACTATCGTGACTTTCGTAACCAAAGTGTGCAGTCTTTCGAGCCGATTACTTACAAAACATCAACTATGCTTTTAGACTTTGTTGGTATTTTTTTGGTACTTTATTATTTTTCATTTTGTGTAGTTATTGAAACGATGTGAAACCGTGAGTGAGAGGTACAGTGAGGAGAAGCTGGTCCCCTCCTCGCTGAGCACTCGGCATCGCTTCTCGGCCTTTTGGCTAAGATCAAGTGTAGTATCTGTTCTTATCAGTTTAATATCTGATACGTCCCCTACCCGGGGACCATATATTAAATTGATTTTTGGAACAGGGAGATGGAATAGGGGCTTGCTCCGTCCACTCCACGCATCGACCTGGTATTGCAGTACCTCCAGGAACGGTGCACCCCCCCTCTATATGTTAAAATCAAGAATCAATGAGAAAATTTATGGATTTTCCGTCCATATATTGACTACCACAGCGTTTAGTAGATGTGACATTCTAATGCAATGAAACTAGTAATATATGAGTGAGATGAGGTTCGCTGTCCTTGCAATCAAAATGCAAAACCCATGTTTCTGATTGATTGGATTGAATCTAGTTTGGTTTGATTGCTCTCTAGTTCTTTTCATTCCCAACAGTGAAAGACTGCAATAAATCTTACCTTCATGAAGATTATAATGTTCACTTTTGTAGAGTTGTTTATTCAACTGCACTATCGTTTTGGAGGCTCCAGTTTATGGTGCTGTTGAACTGTATTGTGTTTTACTATACAGCATGTTAAAATCCTATTTTGTTCAATTTTTGGCCGGTCCTCCAGTCCTGTATGTGAGTTTTGTGAACGTCATGCGGATTTCATCAAGCAAATAAGTTTTGTATCAGTTTTAACTTTTAAATCATGGTTTCGTGTGTAAATCCCTTTTTAAAGCTCTCTTTGGAAAGCAACGTCGGCAGCACTGCAGGCCATTTTTTTTGTATGTGAAAACCTACATGACAATAAACCTGATTCTGAAAACAGACCGACCGACAGAGAGAGAGTGTGTTGTTGAGACGGGGAAAAAAATGGGTCCAATATTTACTTCTGTGTCTAGGGGCGAAATAATCGGATATAATCTGAACTCATATCCACTTCTCCCGTTGCAGCTCAACAATGTCGATTTTGAAGCTCACGGCAGAAATAAATTTAACGTTTTTTAAGCGATTGTTCAAACGTGTTTCTGGGTATGAAACTATCTATAATCGTGAGAGTAAACGTAAAGCTAAACTACGCAAATTACAACTGATTCTGACTTTTCGCGCGAACTTCAAGACTTCCTAGCTAACTTCTAATTAAAGCGAACTGTACTTCAGGAGAAGTAACACGCTTCACAGATTAGTTAACTGTATATTTAACTTTCTGCGAAGGACTGTTATCTTACAATAAACGACAAACAGACAGAATTTAACTTAATACCTGAAATATAACGAGAATACATTTCTACCTGTAATTGTAACTAGCCTATCAGTTAGCCTAGCACTGCGGTTCACACGAAACATTTCAGCTCAATAAAATGTCAGACGAGCAAAAGTTGTAACGTTTCCGTGAACATGAGAAGTAAAGCGAAAAGACTGAGAGGAAAAACAAATAAAGACGCGACCCTAAAAGCTTTAACCTACCTGAAACCGTCCTCTGCATGTCGAGCATTAGCTGACGTTGGTCAGCAGGTGTGAGATCTGCGTCACTTCACGTTGTTTATCTTATTTTATAAAACGTTTCTACTAACGGCCAGCAGAGGAACTGTTCTCCTGGTTTAGCTTTATTTATTTATTTGTGATAACTTTACATACCAGGGCTAATAATACAGTGTACGGCTGAGATTCGACAGTAATAACTTTGGTGAATGAAAACTAATTAATGACCAATTTGTAAACCTGCCTAGGTAATTTAACAAGTAAAAATACCAAATAACAAAAGGCTGCTGTATGAGTATGATCATTTTTTGAACAAAACACTCTGAATTCATTATCTTTTTCTGAATTATTTGGTTACTTTGGTTCAGACAGTTGGGATTTCAGTCGGTCCCCCGAGTGGATTTGTCAAAACGACACCTTAATCTGAAGAAACACGACCGGAAGTCGTGTTCCGGTGTAACCGGGGTCGCTTGACGCCGGAGGCAGTCGCCATGGACGAGTATCAGACAGAAGAGGAGGTGCGTTTGATACTGAAAACTACTTTTTGCAAATATTCTTGATCACACACAAACAGCACTCAGATAATACCTCACCACTCTGTCTTTTCTAAGTTTTTCTAAGGTTGTAACTGACCTATAGTCGCTTGGTTATGTCGGCGGGCTATCCTAAACTGCACTGTTTTGTCTCTCACCAAACAGACTGTGTTCGTAGTTGAAGAAGTGAGCAAAATAATTAAAGAGGTAAGCCAAAGGACAGTGTTGACAGTGCCTTGCGTTTTGTTCAGAAAGTTTAACGTTAGACTTCATCGGCTCATTGCTACCGCTAACTAGCAACCCTGTGGTTGCTAAGGACACTGTAACGGTTGCTAGGCACCGTCCTTAGTTACAGCTATATCATTTATAGCATACAACAGATTTGTTATAACGCGTTTCAGTATAATTATAAACATCACATTTTGCTGGTTGAGTTTTTTTATATAATGCGGATTACAAAGAAATTGATTTGTAACATATACCAGCTGTATGACAGAATAATTGTGAGGTTATGAGAAGGTGTGACATTGTGTGTGTTGATTAGTTCTCAGTTGAACACCGTTTTGTTTGAATGGTCTCTGTAGTCAGTGGAAGCAGCCATTGGAGGAAATGCCTACCAGCACAGCAGAGTGAACCAGTGGACCACCAGTGTAGTGGAGCAGTGCCTCAGTCAACTCAGCAAGCTGGGAAAGCCTTTCAAATACATTGGTACATGCACTGCTGCCTCAGCAATATTAAGAAGTGAAACAATACTATGCAGATGGTTTTTGGGCTCTGAAGTTGGTATTAAAAGATTGAAAGTGTGTGTTTGTGTTTTCCCACAGTAACTTGTATCATCATGCAGAAGAATGGAGCAGGTCTGCAAACAGCCAGCTCATGCTTCTGGGACAACTCTACTGATGGTAAATTAAAACACCTGTTTTTCATATATGCAGCTTTTGAATGATCTTGAATGTGCTGTATGAGTGGTATTTGCATGACAATCTTGTAAATGGATGTATAGAGCAAGTGGCCAAAGCAGTAGAGACGTGAATTTGTGAAGTTACTGACAGCTCTCAAGTTACGTAGCTGTCTCAAAAATGCTTCAGTCAAGCATTTGAGTGGTCAGCTTTTAGAACCTGGTAGTATTGTATCACTGGCTTTAAATGTATAAATGTGGAGGTGATACTGTCACTGAATTTATTGTGTTTACACCCATTAGGAAGCTGTGCAGTGAGATGGGAGAACAAGTCAATGTACTGTATCGTCAATGTTTTTGGGCTGGCCATCTGAATAAACTACAATGTATCTGAAGTGCTTTTGTGTATTTTTGAGGATTTTGTGTAACCAGAATGTCATGTTTGGTCATGTTGGCTATACTTGAATAGATTGTTATGTTTTTATATTAAGAGAAATTAATTAAAACAATACTATACTGTATATACTTTGCTTTATTTACACATGACATGACAGATTGCTACATGTACAGCTTTTATCTCATAAAGCAACAAAAATGACAAGAAGTTCCAACATTTCAGGACCCACAGAATCCTCATTTACTACCTTAAATAATCATAAACTACATTCACACTTAAAGATTCAAAAAAGTACATTTATAACAAAGAATTTACAAATTTGAGACCACTACCCATTTAGAAAAAAAACAGAGTGATGTAAAGGCAAGGCACCATGTTGATTAGAATATATGTTACGATATAATTTGTAAAGAACAGAAACACATTTCTTTTGGTTGTTTTTGTCCATAAGCTTAAGTCTAATATAATACCAAAGGAAAGGGCAGCAGGTCTCACGTTGTCGGCGGTATAAGGAAAGTTACAGGAGAAAAAAATGATTACTTCAAACAATATAGTTCTACATAAGGCAAAATATATTTGGCCAATGGTATAACTAATGTATGAGCTGGGATAAGAAATGTTTAACATGATAAATCAGCAGTTAATTTACATAAAGTTGTGTAAAACCCCGCAATTCATCAAAATCCATTCATCCAAGTAGTCAGATAATACAATATCAAATGTTGTCACTTTTGGGCAAAATAAATACAAATTCTTAAGTGCAATTACAAAGCTTCTTTCCAAGGGAAGAATTGTTAAGAGATCAGTGGTACCTACTTCAGTTAAGGCTCTCTGTATTATTTGTTTTTTTTAAACATGTCTGAGTACAAAGTGAATTTGTCAACAGCCAACACTGCTATGGCACTTGAATTCCCCCATAATCCATCAGGTAAGAGCGCACTTACGGCTGTTGCAGCACAAGCTTCTTTTACTTTCTACCACCAGCATAGTGTTACACTAGCCTGGCATCGCCTGACTAATTTGCTAATGGTGGTATCTGCCAGAGCAAATGAAACATGAGCTCGCAGATTCGTCTGGAGAGCTGAAAGGAATGGCAAAAACAACACAGTGCAAGTATAGAGAGACAGTGGTTCAAAGCAAAACATTTAAAAAAAAAATTGATTTCACACCCAAAAAAATCCCAAAATTAATATTAGCACTTTTCCCGATCACTTTAAACTATCACTATAAACTACTGTAAAGGATTGCTGGTTATGAGGAAAAAAATGTACAAATTGATAAAAATTGTATTGTTTTACATCAGTGTTTGTTTCCTTTGTGGTCAATGAGACTGTAAGCATAAACAATGAAGTTTCAGTGGCCACATGCCTCCACTTTCAGTAAAAGTACAGTACATTCAGCAGACATGGAACTTATCCTTTTTTAAAAATATAGTTATGTACACTTGTACACACAGTATATCATTTCCTATTACCTTTACTCCTTATTTACACATATGCATGATAGTTTGTGTTCTCATAGTTTCCAACAGGGACGCAGAGATCCCATCAGTCACTGTCACTCTCATCCTGGTACTTGGCGGTTGCTTTGATGGCGCGTCCGTTCTGTAAAGGCATGTCTTCGTAATCACTCCTTTACAAAGACAAAGAAAACATCAGTTGGTTTATGCAAGTTCACACTGAACACATCCACTCAAGTGGTAAGGAGTAAGAATTCACTAAAGCTTACCCGTATATTACTTCGTCATCGGAGTCATTTAGCATGGAGAAAGCAGGATTATCCTTCAACTGGGAGTCTGGGAAATTAAAAAAACAAACAAACAAACAAAAAAAAACTGTTAAGTTGATACATTAGGTTCATTATCTACTGCATCGAAACTATGTTGTATTACCTACCATAAAGGGCATTTTTGGAGGGGGAATACACAAAGGCTAATGTGTAGAGGTAAAAGTTCAGTAGGCCATAGAATGATAAAAATTCAGCTGGTATGTCTGGAGTTAAGGAATCATTTTAAAACATTATTATTTAAAACATCAACATGCCATCTCACGTGCTATATTTAAGTGAAATTATGGTTTAAATAAAAAAAAATCTTTTGAAAGGATATAGTTCTGGTAATGAGTAGACAGTTCGGCGACAAAATTGTCTTGGAGAGCCTTGGCACCAAACCTCAGGTAGAGAATGACCATGCTGGAGGAGAAAGAGCAACAAGAACAACAGGACCACATTAAACCAAATTAATCACAAAGGGCCTTATCGAACTCTTAAAAAACAAACAAATATATATATGTGTATGGCCCTATAAAAGAGGGTCCTTTTAGGTTTTGTATTTTCCTTTGAACACACCTTATAACAAGGACCACAAATGTCAGCGCTGTCAAAAACCTGAGCCGGATATCTAGTGATGGAAAACACAGCGCTCATTAATGTTATCATAGTAAGAGGAATTGACTTGAGTCAAATACAAAGAGATGTGGTATGCTGAGATACCTGAGTATGGCATGTTCTTGAGTTCAGAACAAGCTCTGACGATCAGGAAGATCAGGTAGAGGATGTAGAGAACGACTACAATCAGGAAGAAGACCTTCATGCCCTGGAGAAATAACATGGGAAATGATTAAATAAACAGTGGTAAACATTGTTTAAAGTTCCATTAAAAGGTAACAGTCTCACCTGAAAGTTCACTATGTCCACTTTATACTGATAGGTAGGGTCCTGGAGTTCATTCACTCTGCAAATTCAGAAAAGAAGAGTAGATCTTTTCAGTCCTGTTGTAATTCACAGTTTGAATCAGGCTGCCAGTGAGGTCTCACTTACGTTTGCCATATGCCCAGTGTAACCGCGGAGAGCCACAGAAGACCGACAATGATCAGCTTAGGCAGGTAGAACGTCAGACATTTCCTCTCACCCTGTGGAAACGACATAAAACACATGTAATGACATTCACAATACGCCAAAAAGGAGAGGGAACCATCAAGGTACAGGTTTAGTAGTGGACCCACCTGAACCCTGATCCCATGATAAACACAGAGCCAGAAGAGCAGCAGGGCACACAGGAACAGAGCCTGAAAGAAAGCGTCCAACGTGCCAGGAAACCAGCTGTTCACCAGGAATGACAGCGGGAAAAATGGATCTGAAAAGCAACAAAACACAACAAGCAACACTGTGACCTAAAAGTTGGACTTTTAAATTGAACAGGACACATGTAACATTTGCAGGTGACACATAAAACCACAGTAACATAATGGGGTGCCAGACTGTACAGGTGTGTTACCTGATGGGTAAATTAAGGGTAAAATATGACTTGAGTAGGGATAATACCGAAACTCACCATTGTAGAGTAGCAGCAAAGGGAGCAGGACAGACATCCACTTCTGTTCTATGCCCCAATCCCTCATAGAAAACTTCCTCAGTGAGTGTGCAAACAAACACTGGGACATGCAGAGAAAAAATGTTAGTCATGCATTTGGTAAAAGTCAGTTTTAAGTCTCAGATTTAAACTTGTTTTGTTTCGTTGACTGCCACATAATCTGTGCTCTTACCGTCACCATAAAGGTCAACACCACAAAGACAAACCGGAACCAGATCTCCACTTGTGAGAAGGTAGAATTGTAGGTTTTCCACTGAGGAGGATTTTTTTTTTTTTTTTTTTTTAAAAGGAGAACAAGAGGGAGAGAAACAAAACGAGTAAAAAGGCTGTGCTGACCTGTGAGCTTAAGCTCAAGTCCAATGCAGCAATAAGAAGACAAATATCAAATATGAGCTTGAAGAAAAAATCCTGCCAGTGTTTATCACTTACCACAAACTTGACCTTAAGGTCATATGTGATATTTTCAAGGCCTTTGAAGCTGACCGCAACCTGGAACTGGGTGTAGTTCAGGTAGCCCAGATGGAGCACAATGATCTCATCACATTTCTGTAAGGAGACGAAAAAACGCTGCGTCACTGTCGGTTCAGTCAGCGGTCCAACCGTACCGCACACGAATGAACTGCTCTGAGCACGGCTCCATCTGTCTAACATCGTGATCAAATTCAATTTTGCACTCAGCGCTACACTGGAGCCTGATTTCATATCATAAATGACATTTAATAAACTCAAGACTGTGCTGGCTGCTGCTGTCTGGCTATATGATTAATGACAACCCAGCACACTGCAAGAGAGCACTGTG
Organism: Lateolabrax maculatus; assembly: GCA_031216445.1. Lineage (NCBI taxonomy): Eukaryota > Metazoa > Chordata > Actinopteri > Acropomatiformes > Lateolabracidae > Lateolabrax > Lateolabrax maculatus. The sequence continues at coordinate 9,543,911 of CM062212.1, read as the reverse complement.
GCTGGGTTGCTGACGGACACTTACAGCCCCGCAGTGTAGCGTTCGTGATTTCTGGTGCACGTTGTTGATGTGCATCACGCTGGCGTCCTGCGTCACTCCCTTTAGCTCGACATTGATCTCGAAAGGCTGCTGGAAGTCTCCCACTGACACGGAAAGCAGTAGAAACGGGTTATTAAAGCCAAGTATGTTCACAAAATAAGAAAAAAGAGAAAGCTATTTGAGGTCCGTCACAGTTCTGTGGTCTTACTATTGATGTGGTTGGCCTGCATCACACAGGTGAGCCATAGCTGCTGGTTGTAGGGGGTGAGGGGAGGAGAAACTACATTGAAGGGTCCCGTCTGAAAACATACAAGGAATGACATAATTCATTTGCTAATCATAAGGGACACCTGTTCACGCAAACACGCACAATTTCATTCCAGTAAGAGGGCATCATAGCACAGAAACCCAACACTTTCTTCACAACACGAGACGATTCATTTAATTAAGAGTGAAGGGGTAAGGGTTGGAATCGCAAGGTAAAGAAGAATGTGATACTAACAAAATATTAACATTACAACTACATTACATTTTACTGTGCATCTGTGTCCGCAAGGTGTTGCGAGACCGCCCTCTTCCATACACGCATCATTATATCTGTAACTTCACAGAAATACGTACCCTTGAAATGTCAAAACACTTTTTGTAACAGTCGTATACTATTCCTTCACCCCAGTAAGAAATGGCTTTAGTTTTCCAGATTTTACGCATTAAAGTAGCACCGATGCGCACTGCTTGGTATTACAGCAGAGCACACCTTTTCATCTTACCTTAATTGAGCTGTTTTTGAGAAGTAACTGATCACCGTTGTGCTCTTGCTCAGAAATAATCCTAGGACCTACAGAAATGAAGAAAACACAATGAACAGCCTCCATTTTTCCCAAAGCAATGCCCCAAAAGTAGGCTTTTGTTTCTATGAAACAGAAGCCATACTGGATTAAAAATAAACATCTCTCTGACACTAAATTAAATTAACACTGTAACAGCAAAGAAATGTGAATGCTTTCATATTAGCAAGGTTATCAAGATGCAGATAAGCGGCATTTATCTAGACATGAAAATGACATGTGTGGTACAAGAACAGATTTGACAGGGACGGGGGGAAACACAGGTGATTCTCAACAAGCAAAAAAACTGTCTTGCTCTTGCTTTTACTATCTGTAAACTTAGGCCGTGACCTTTGTGTTCTTGATAACATTATCTCGACACAACAACATTAAACTTGGCACAGTTGGTTCGTAATTTCCACAATATTGTTAGTGGTTGAATCCAAAGGAGGTACATCGCAAAAAAAGTTGGAGAACCACTGGACTGTCCGGAAGGAGCAGACTAACAGTGAGAAGCAGTTCATGTTCTTCAACTGTTCCCTCATCAGCGCTCCAACAGAAGAAGGTGATGGAGTCAAGAACTCACTTTATCTACACCTCAGAACCTAAACTATGTGTTAAAATGACTTCCGCCCACTACAACCCAGCTTGGGCCAGTGGCGCAGAAATGCTTATAAACCATACCTGCAATCCCAATGAAGACTGTGAGGCCAAAGCAGATCAGGAACAACACGAAGACCAAGACAAAATGTCTTTTGGACAGGGTGTAGAGCCGCATGGGGGCCAATCTGTCACAGAGAGACATACATTAGAGCTAACACACACACACAAGCCGAAGGCGAGACAAAAGAGGAACCCGCCGCGCTGAGAGTTAGTTTCGTGGTGAACGCTGTGAGCCCGGAGGACATGTCAACACTGCTAGCTCCTATACATCCTAGCCGCTAGCTTCCGCTAGCGGTAACAGATGGCAGGAAAGAGCAGCCCGCTGGCTTTTTAACACCCGTCCTGACCCAGTCACACAGCAGAGACATGTCTCAAGGGGTGCCGCCGGCCAGACCTCACACTTACCGCTCCATTTCTTTCGGATCGCCGTCTCGGTGCCGAGAAAAAACGTTAAAATTTCGCAGCGGCTCCACATCCGTGTGTCAACATCAGTCTGCGACCGCTGGACTGCAACGTCATCGAACGAAGTGAACTGTGGGAGGGTGACGTCAGCAGGGAGGAAGGGGACTCCAAAGGGTGCTTGAATGAGTGTGTAGGGCACGAAGTGCAAGGATTCCCTCCGACCTACCTCCTTTTTCTTTTCTTTTTTTTTTTTTTAGATATGAATGTACTTGTTTAGTATATGAAGCGGACTTTTAATGGCAGACATTAGGTCGATATATTTTATTTGTGACAGTTTTAGTATTGAAGGTAACGGCTGAACGTCCTTTACGTGAGAGGATGATTAGCGCATGCGTAGCACGTCCACGTCGCCTCTACACGTCAAACGTTGATGATTAATTTCTAATGAGTTTTTAAAAAAAAAAAATAATAATAATAATAATCTAATCAGCTATTTAAGCGATCTTGGTCAATTTATTTCATTTTAAACTTCATTTAGATTTTATGTTAAAGGTAATATGGCGTTTCACCAGCATTTAATCCAGGCTATGGTTAAACCCCCGTCGACAAAACAACACTTGTTGCCTTTGATGGGAATCAAGAGGCCTCTACCTCGTTATCTAACATTTTAGTGCATGTTGAGAATATGTGTCAAAACATAAATGAATCAATGTATCACTGGATGCACTATTTTTCGTTTGAAACTATTATTTTCTTAAATGAATCTATTTTAGGACTGCTCTACCCCTTTAATCTGGCATCATCTAAATTATAAAGCGACAAAATATGACACAATTAACGAGTAAAACTCCACATAAATCTCAGGGATGAGCACCTCACGTTTGCATCTGCCATCGCAACACAACGGGCCCATAATACACAACAAATACGCTGCACTGCTCGGTGCAGATTGTTCAATTATAATTCACAGCATACAAAGGCAAAACAGCCATGACAGGATGTGCAACGCAGAGGGGGGGGACAGGAGACCCACCTGTAAAAACGATCATCTCGGTAAGGAGTCAGGTCCTCCTTCAGCTCGTTGTAGGCCTCCTGTATCTTCCTGCAGAAGCATTTCAGCTCGCTGTACAGAGGGTTTTCCAAGCCGGACGAGTAGTCGTTGTCCATCATGACACCGGGCCGGCTGGCGGCTGAAAATGGCGATGGGGGAAAACAATCCAGGGCCCTCACACAGCGGCGCGGTGATCCGTCCGTATTGTCCCGTCGTTTGGCTGAAAGTGCAGCCGAAGCTGTTTTGTTTGTGTGGGTTAAAAGAGAAAAAAAAGGGGGAGGGGGGGAGGGGGGGAGAGAAAAAAAAAAAAAGCCGTAAAAATACCACGAAGAGGGAGCGGAAGCACACGGGCGACACACGGGAGGAGAGCCACGTGATCCGAGTTCAGCACCACGGACAGAGACTGACGGCGGCGATCACAACATCAGCACATGCACCGCTGTCTCTGAATACCTGCACCCGGGTTACAGTGCAGTCGGGATGTTCCCGGTTGAGTCATACCTGCTCAAAAGCACTGAACGTAATTGTAATCATACATACATGTTATTATCGTGTGGCAAATGATGAGAGATGCTCCCAAAAAGAAACCCAAACTTGTATTGCAATAAAATGGAATTTTATGGCAAAGACGCCATTTCAGTTTGAGTCACAGACACACATGACAAAAAAGGTTTTACCACGATTCTTATATTTATGAGTTACTAAATCATAATTAGCTTATATTTATGAGAAAACAAATACCATAAAGTAAAAGTCAAAATTGTGAGATACACATGGTAAACACATAGGAAATATTCTTATAACTATGACCTAGACAGAGCATTTTAAAATGATGTAAGTCATAACTGAGTTTCTGGTATTGTGGTGCCCACTCACTGGTCTGGCTTACTGGGACACTTACATGGAACTGGGTCAGTGTTAAAAGTATTAATTCCATCTGTGCTTTTTCTGCTTTAACAAGTCAAAATATCTGCTGTCTGAGACTTTAGAGACATCTCGTGACTGACTAGGTTTGAACAACCTACTCTGAATTCAACAATAAAAAAATGGTATATTTAGGAGACAAGACACAGCCTTTTTTTCCGAAACAATGACGTTTTATTCAAAAGATGCGTGACATATACAATTATAAAATAATTTACATGGCATGCCTTACTATCCATTCACTATAAACGTTCAGTCACCAAATCAGACTCAGGTTCTTTTCAAGTGTTTTTGTCATTTAAGTCTACATCTACAAATACAAAGCACATACCTTTTCTAAAGAAAAGCCAAATCCTACAATATCTACAAACAGGTCAATCTCATGAAATCAGTTTAAAGTGAATCCTTAACCTAAGTCCATAGGCAATTCTGAACATGAACTCAGTGGCTTACACTTGTGAACTTATGTGAACGATGTGTGTGTTTGTGTGTGTACGTGTAAGAAGCCATGACCACACACGTTTAAAGATAATAGATTTAACACTGATGGGATTGGTAGACTGCACAGTTGAATACAGACACACCATGACTTGACAGTTACACTCTACATAACTAGTCTACCGACTACACTAAACTGGGCACTTACTCATTCACATCTTTTCCATCCAATGCAAACTTCACAAAACACAGAAAACTTGCCCGTTCCCAACCACCCCGACCCCACTTTCCCCATCTCACTATTTGGGCAACACTTGTAACAAATTTTTATCAACACAAAGACATGTTCAGAAAACTCCACAATATACAGTATGTATAGCTACTATATCTCCTTCAGGAAATAATCTCATAAATAAAATGTACAGACCAGCAACTGAGATGCTGAACTAAAAGAACGGGATCAAACTGTGGTCAAAAGTGATGACAAAGGACTTTGTTTTCCCTAAGAAAATATTGCACAACTAACACAAAAAGATGGATATTTTCTTTATGACATGCTCATTTTCATTTTTCAGTAGAGACTTAAAAAATTATATATTTTTTTAAATCCCCTGCCCTACAACCCCCCCTCTGACAGACATGCATCTCGTGATATGGAAAGATCACACTAAAGAATGTAATAATTTCATCAATTCAGAGACCAAAACAGACACGGTCCAAAGAGAGCTTTCTTAATATCAAGTTACACGGCCCATTTTTTTTTTTCCAACTATAAATTTTAGCAAATGCATATTTTGGCACAAATGTTAGAGGTGACCTTAATCACACTTGCCTAAGGTTATTAAGCCTAAATATTACTGCCCTTTTTACTGATTTTGGCTACCATGTTATACAAATAAAACCTAATGCAGATATTTGCAATGTGCCTAAGAATTTACTCCTGCCCAGGCTCCTATCAGCTGGCCCTGCTCTGTTTCTTTAGTTCAACATGAACACTTGCTTGACTGCCTGAAAGAAAAAGAAAAACAGCTTTTCAGATTTCAGTGTCAGCTTACTAAATAAACAGATTTCAATAGCTTCATCCTTCACTGGAGTTCTGACTTCAAAGATTCAGTGACAATGTTTTCAGCTTAACTGTTAACTTTTTTTTTGTGGTTGTAGCTGTTGAGTTAAACAGTACTACAGCTTCGCTCCACACCTGAAATTACACTTAAAACACAGTGGAGACAGGTGTAAACAGACATCTGTCAAAGTCACCCAAGTCTCTTTACAACATTTACATATGACTGATATGTATTTACATGACTTCTGAAGAGAGTATGAAATGGCATAGGTGAAATATACAAAAATATTTCCTGTACCTTGCTTACATGTTTAGTGTGGTCTTAAAGAGCAGGGACAGCCCCCCCACCCAACTACATACTCACTTCACAGAAGTGACACCAGGTGACAAATCACTTCATGCCAGAGTTGTTCAATCCAGGCGGTAACAACGTATTTTGCACACAGGTCACCATATGTAGATATAGGTACAGGATATGTCAGTCAAAGCTATTCGGTACACCCCTCCCAACTGCATTACTCCAGACTACACAACAATATTCAAATTCAGCCACCGGTCTCCCAAATAAAGCAGGTAAGTTGAAAACCATGTTGACAGGGTATGAAGATTGTATTTCACAAACAATGACAATAATGTTAAAATTCATATCTGAATAGATAAACAACAAAATGTACATATAAATTAATCCATGTAGCAGAGTAACATTTCTTCTTCCTTCAAAGTCCCAGGAAACCATGTGGAAAAGACTGCGGTTCACCTTATCTATATTTACTCCTTGACATTCCCAAGTTTTTAACAGTGACACACCTTTCACGACAGTGAGAAGTGTGAACTCTTCGTAGTGCTCCTAAATGATGCATATATCTAAGCCTCAATTCCAGCCAAGATAGACTGAGATAGTAACAAAAGGAATGGCAGAGAGCAAAAACAAAAAGACCCTCCTACCCTCCACCATGTTTAGTCATTTAATAAAATCCTAAAAGCAAAAGCAGTATAATAAAGTGGTAACTGTTTCACTGAAGTTTTGTACAGCAATGGATTTCAGTGCCCAGTAGTACCTGTGCGCTCTGGGGAAAAAAAAAAACTTTGATCTCCAGAGTGTGGTTTTCAAGTATTACTGCTGCTTCTTTTGAAAACTGCACTTTGACAATTCCTCTCTCAGTTAACCGATCGGTTATCATGTCTATAAGCTTCTTCTAGCTAAAGCAGCATTTATTTGCATGACAATTACCAAAGCTCAGCTCTTTGGCCCTACATGCACTGCAAGGTGCCACTGACTGCCAAACGGAGCAAATCTGAGGGCATCCTTGGCAAATGCAGCCAATGCTTATTGCACCAACTCTAGTGGCAGCATTGTGTAGTGCAGCGTGATTGTATCTCTCTCTATGACCAGGGCTGATTTTAGTCTTCTCTCCAAAATCAAAGTTTATTAATCTCAAATGAAACAACTGTGCCCCTTCAACAGATTGCATTAAAATCCCAGATATAACTCAGGGTAAGTAGGGAGGGGACATATCATTTGAGGCGTTGAGTAACATTGGCTAAAGCCACAGCAAAGGCCTGCACAGCAGAGAAGGGATACTGGAAGTCCAGGATGTAGGCATTGCCATCAATCCTGCCAAACTGCATCACCTGTGTTGAAAAAAAAAAAAAAAGTTAATATAGACTGTAGGCAAGGGTGGTACTATCATTAACATCACGTCCTTGTACACACTGTATTTCAAATCAATAATACTAGAGTACTTCTAATAACAACTTCAGGATGATGATAACATGCAGTGAGTAATACTTATTGAACTAACTTACCTGTCTGCCCTCCAGTTCAATTTGAAAGTTCTTGGCAGACTCCTGTGTGACGCGCCCGCCAAAGTCCAGCTGGTAGACCTGCGTGGCTTCATTCCACAGTGGCTGCTTGTTAGCCATGACATACACAAAGCCCTGGCTGCCAAGCCCCCGGTCCTCCTTCTCGTTGGCCTTTCGACACTTGATCTCATCCAGTTCACTGGCAGCCCTCAGGTTCCTCTTACTCTTCCAGCCCTTCTTACCGCTCTGGCATTGATTGAGCAGCTCATCTCCACTGATGAACAGCTCCGGCTCACTTTCTGAACTGTCTTGGAATTCACTATTGGCAGTGGCCTTACTCAGCTTCTTGGCCTTCAACTGCTGCTCTTTCTGTCCCTTTAGCTTCTTCTTGTCCCTCCCTCCCAGCCGTGGACTCGAGATAAGTGAGTTGAAATCTCCCAAAGCTCTACCCTCCTTTTTTGACTTGCTCCCTTCAGCCAACTGTGGCACATTAACCTCCTCAGCGCGCCCATCCGGCCGCTTGCGGTTCTTCTTGCTGAACTTTTCAGACCGCTGTGGCACAGGGCTCTCAGTCAATGACAGCACCTCCTGAAAACCTTCTCCAGCCTCCGCCATGGCCTCTTGTAATCCTCCATGGCTCTGCAGCTCTGCTGGTGGTGGGGGAGGCGGGGGTGGAGGAGGAGGAGGAGGCGAGAGAACATTTTTGTCCACTGCCATGTGGGAGGCTTTGGGTGGTAGTGGCACTGCAGGACTGGGCATAGGCGGGCAAGAGTTATAGGTACCCCAAGGAGTATGAAGGGCAATGGGGGGAATGGGAAGCCCGGCACAAGCACTTCCTCCTGGATACAGGGGTGGGAGAGGGCAGCAGGCTAGGTTTGCCAGGTTTGCAGAGTAACCTGGCGGTAAGACAAGGGTTGTATCCTGCTGTGAGAAGGGTAATGGTGCCACCACCTCCTTTGGAGAGGAACAGGGGCGTGGTGACCCTGGGATGGGCTGGAGCTGGGCTCCAGCATAGGCAGTAGCTGGAGGGTACTGGAGAGAGATTTGGTAGCCTGCAGCTGCTGCTGCAGCTTGAAATGATGCAGCACTGGGGCTGGTGGGGGACTTTGGAGAAAGGACAAAAGGCAGCCTAGACACATCCAAGTGCTGAGCTGGGCTAAGAATAAGCGGGGGTGGTTTGTGGGGTCCGGGGGGGCCAGTGGGATTCAGCGTTGCTGTCCGTTCCTGAGGAACCCACACCTCCTCTGTGGCAGCTGGGTCCCACTGATAGGGAGGCGGGCGTTTGACAACCAGTCCTGATGCATCATTTCCTCCTAGAGCCAGATGCCTAAGTGACTGGTTAAGTGTTTCATCCTCAGTAAATGCTGAATTAACATAATCAGCCCTGTCTCTGTTACTTCCTCCTCCTGCTGCAGTCCCAGATCCTTCAAGAGAGCTCAGCAGGTTGTAAGAAGACTGGGAGGCCAGTGGAGTAGTGCTGTTGGAGTGAACAATAACTGTGCTGTGTGGTGCCCCATTCCCTGGAGGGAAATCCTGTCTGATAATAGTTCCTCCTGCTATTCCATTAGTGCTCCCTGGGGCAGTGCCTCCAACACTGGATCCACTGCTACACTGACTGCAGGTGTATAAGGCTGTTGGCACCCTCTGCTGGAACGATGCTGCTAGTGCACTACTATTTTTAGCCTTGGGAGGCAGTGGTCTGGGCGGTTCCAGCATCTGGGAAACTTTGAGAGCGGCCTCTCGGCTGTTCCTCCTGAGAGTGGCATGAATCAGACTGCTGTCAAGCCTCTGTCCAGGGTTCCTGCCAACAGCATTGTTCTGATTGGCAGGGTCAGGGTACGGCGGCGGGTCTCCGCTGGGTATGGAATAGCGTGGTGCAGTGAGTCTGTTGAGAGTGGCAGAGGTGTAGGGCAGCTGGATCTTCTTGTCAGCTGAGGAGGAGGATGACGAGGAGGTGACCCTGAGAGTGGCAGAGCTGCCAGGTCCCTGGAGTGTGTAGACATTCTGATTGCAGACAAGGCGCGTCCGAGGACGACATACTTCCTCCACATTCCCACTGCTGTCAAATGTTGTTATTCTCTCATATCCCAGTGGTGTGGGGTACTGCGCTTGTTGCTGACTTGAAGGATAAAGTGGGAACTCGCCCTTCTTCAGACAAAGGTCACCAGGGGGAGGAGTCCCACCGGTGCCCCCTCCTGTTCCAGATGCAGCATTGGAGGCTCCAGCAGAGGCGGAGGCTGATGCTGAGGCAGCAGCTGCTGCTGCAGCAGCCACAGCGGCAGCCACTGTCCCGGGGTAGGGGGGCGGGGGGTTCATCTTGCTGAGCTCTAGAGGGGCACTGAATACCACTGTATCCCCCTCAGCCAACTGTGGAGTTGACCGAGTGGTTTTGATTTTCAGTAGGTGTTCATGTTCACCCCCCACTACTCTCTCAACCACTAAATCAGGAGGATGAGGGATCTGTATTTGCAGTGTCCCCGGTTGGAGCTGGTGCACAGCTGCACCTGAAGGCTGTCCTGATGACATAGAGGATACAGGAATTTGAATTTGGAGCTGCTGTTGATGTTGAAGTTGATGATGGTGCTGCTGTTGTTGTTGCATCTGATGCTGCTGCTGTGATTGCTGTTGATGGTGTATTTGTTGCTGTTGCTGCAGGTGCTGCTGAATTTGTTGATGCTGCTGTTGTAGCTGTTGCTGTTGCTGTATGTGCTGCTGGAGTTGATGTTGATGCTGCTGTTGCTGTATGTGTTGGAGTTGCTGCTGAAAGTGCTGCTGCTGAAGCTGCTGCTGCTGTAGCTGCTGCTGCTGCTGCAGGTGTTGGTGCTGGAGCATCTGCTGCTGCTGCTGCTGGAGTTGCTGCTGCTGCTGTTGGAGCTGTTGTTGGTGTTGGTGGAGTTGCTGTTGCTGCTGAAGCTGTTGTTGGTGGTGCTGTAGTTGTTGTTGTTGGTGTTGAAGTTGTTGTTGGTGGTGCTGCTGCTGCTGCTGTTGTTGTTGATGGTGGGTTGGTTGTTGCTGCTGTTGCTGTGAAGGATGATGCGAAGGTGGGGGTCCCACCATTAGGCGACCCATTTCTAGTCCCCCAAAGATGACCTGACCAGGACTGGAGTACCTGGTGGGAACTGTGTACTGGGCTGTCAGGATGGTGTCCTGGCTTTGGTCTGACCCACTGGCAGCAGCCCCAGCAGGGGGCGCCGTGGGATTTGTTAGAACATCCAGCTGAACATTTTGATTGGCTAGGAGTGACTGGACCAGACCAATGTTTTGTGCGGGGGACATGGCCTGGGCGGGACTATGGATGGGGGCAATAGGGATGTTGACAGTGCAGGGCGGGTTGTCGTCAGCGCCACCAGCAGGGCCTGTGACAGGCAGGTCATCTTCATCCTCACTGAAGACGTTGGGGCTGAAGACAGGCAGGTTGATGTAGTCCATAGAGATCTTACGCACCTCTGGTAGGTAGATGGTCATCTGTCTCGGCTGCAGATGAAGGAGGCTTGTCTTATAGATGACTAAGCGGAGAGGGACAGGGTAAGAATGATAAAAATAAAAAGTAATTGAGAAATGGGACTTATTAAAATGACCATCACATATTTATTCATTCAGTGTTACATGCTAAAGTAAAACTTGTTGATTGATTACCTGCACCAAGATTGGTTGGCAAGAATGTGGCCAGCCCCACAATCTTGAACTTTGTTCCCCAAATATTGGATGTGACCTGAGCAAGGTAATTTTGCTGTAAGACAGGTACAAAGAGAATCATTATTTTCTATGAAAACATAAATAAATTCATAAGAGTAAAATGTGTGAGCTTATCATCAAACAAAACACTGCCCCCACTCCTGGACATACATGTGACCTGACGAATCCATAGGTGACAGAAGTGTAGCAACAAGGGCATGGATCCCACACAGGTTTCCCAGCCAACCAACACTTTGATGGTAGTGTGCATGTTTGATGTAATAATTATGATTATTATGCACCAACACATGGGAAAATTATTAAAATTGCCTCTGATAATTTGACTTTTACCTGAGTGATGTCATCTAGAGGAAATTCCCTCCGTGCTAGACTGGGTGACCCAATCGAGGGTTTCCGTATAGGTAACCGCGGAGACCTGGAGATCTCTTGTGTAGCACGGGAGAGTTTTGGCGATTTTCTGGGATCAATGTTGATCCTGTTGGTAAAGGGACAAACTAAGTCTCTACAGAGAAGGTAGCAAATAAAAAAAGAAGGTTTAGGCATGCAGTGAACCAAAAAATAAGTGTAGAACATTTCATTAGAATCGGACATTTATGTAAAGGGTTAATATAGGAAAGAAGGAATGTTAAGATTTCAATAACTGCTGGGTTGCCACACTAATTACGAAATTCATTTCTATGGTACAATGTATAATTGAACTCAATCACACTGAAGGAGTAAATTCTGGTCTTGCAGTGTATTTGACACAAATCTAAATCAAAATAATTAATACACATTTATTCAAATGTTAATTCTTATGCTTTCATGCTGTTGGAAGATGGAGTGACAGCAATCAAAGACATCTGAATGCATCCTTTGGTTCTCTGCTGTCTCAAAAGCATCCAAACTAAACTGAATAATTATGTATATATGTAAACAATATGTAAACCAAACCACCTTGACTTGATTTATTTAATATGTGTGGAGAGAACCATCCATTTCACATGGCCGGTTGCAGATGGGTCACAGAACCAAGTGTTACACAAACAAAACAGGAAATATTAGTTAAAGATGACCTGCTGCAGTACACACAGGTCAGGTATCTGGTTACCTGGGCAGTTTGGGGGATTTGCTGCCCCTGGATATCTTTGGAGATTTCTTGCCAACCCAGTCATCACTCAGCTCAATGTCACTGGAATCTGAGCAGTTACAGCTGTCAATCATGGCAGATATTAGGCTGTTGCCGTATATCTCATCTGAGGAGAGAAAATAAGATGGAGAATGGGAAGAATGGAGTCAATTTTGAACCAATATGTAACGTTATTTGTTTGTTATTATGATGCAGCACAAAATCATAATAAATTATAATTTTATTCTAGCTAAAATGTTCATATTCTTGCCATTTCAAAGGTTATAACCTTGTTGACAAAAATAGGGAGGAAAGAAGGGAGTACAAAGATGAGGTGTTCCACAAAATGGCAGTCATTGGAAATTATTAGAATAAAGTTGACATTGCAGGAAATCTACTTAAACAACCTGGAGGCAGGAAGCTTCATCATTTTTACAAAACATGATGGCAGCAGCAATGTTCCACCATTTCTACAGATAAACATTTAGACCCATTCAGTCCAAAACATTGTTTCAGTGGTTTCACTTCTTCTCTTTTTCCTCAGTCATATGGAGTCTGTGAGCCACTGCTGCTCCAGTTTAGGTCAAGCTAATTTATTTGATGGACATTAAAGTGTGGATGGGCTGGAACCATTTCATGGCTGGCTTCATTTATCACTGCGTGGGGAGGGTGCAGGTTGATTTATGAGGAACCCAGGGGCCATCAGAGCCCCCATTAAGCAGCTTTTAATTAACATGGGCCCAGCTTGCCCTATGTGACTAAAACACACTCACTCTGAGTGCCAACTAACTGGAAAAGGTGCAGGAATACATGTCGCAGTTCTATTTGAATGTTTGCAACCAGTAAAGATACATGTACAGAATGTATATTATGATTAAAACAATCATATTCAAAAAAATAAAGATGGTTCAGCTATCCAAATCCAGGGTAGTAACAGCTCATTGAACAAGGACATGGGAGTAACGGATTCTAATATACTTAACTTTTCAACCATTTAAGTGGAATGTATGTCAAAAATCAGATTAAAAAAAAAATCTTACACTGGATGTAATGTAACTCCATCATTCCGACACACTCTTCTTAAACATATTCGATAATTAAAGAGCTCAATTTTAATCTTACATTTCTAAGCACCTACTGTAAATACAAATGTTGTATTTTTGTTTAACAGCTGACATGAATGTTCCATGTCTTATTGTTTAGATTGTACACTTGATTAAGTAAAACATGTTAATTGGTTTTTTTTATTATGTTCTGTTAGGTTGCCAATATGAAAGAAGCTCAGTTTTACCTGATTTCCCATCTGTCTTGGGGTCCATAATGACAAACTCTGGACGCAGTTTACTTATTCGTCGGCCTTTGAGGATAGGCACCAGACCTCCTAGGTACTCCAGGTACAGAGTGTAGCAGGGTCCCCCCACCTCAGGGTTATCCTCCGTACGCTTCATGGTGCAGTGCAGACGCTCGTTTCCAGCTGTTGGGTAGCTCACAAAATCACGCATGTTGTTGGGATCTGGGATGGGGGGCTGAAAGAGAAAGCATGGCGTTGTGGTGTTGTTCAGAAACTCATGTCACTGCTACAACAATTTCATTTTTTTTTAGTGTATTGCCATTAGGGTTTGTTATTCTAAGCTACACTTCGCCTGGGCTCATCTCAGTCAAATTGTGACTTGCTGTCTCAGAAGGTGACATCTATGATATCACTGGTATGAATCAAGTACATTTCCAGGAAGCGCTTCACATTTATTTTTATGGTTTTAATGGATCCAGCGCATCCTGCTGTGTGTTACCTTGATGGTGGGGACAAAAGCAGTAGTGACGTAAGAACAGAGGCGGGAAGGCATGGTGAGCTTGGCAACATCTTTTTCCTCCTTCACTGCTGTGGCAATGCCCTGCTGGCAGAGAAGCTGCAGGATGGCAACGCGGTGCTCCACTCGCACAACGTAGAGCGCCGGGCCACATGCCAAGAACAGACGAGAGTCCCGGTGACCCCAGCACAGTGTAGTGATGGGGCGCTGCAGGGTGGTGGAGAAGATGCATTGGAGAGAGGACAAGATTGTTTTGGCACATTTATTACTTACTGCCCTACATCCTTTCAAACGGTTAATGTTGAGCATGAAAGATGGGTGAATGTTTAGGTTTCTGGCGGTGATAAAATTCTTTCTTGAACTTTGCAGGCATATCTTAAAATAATTTACAAACTTTTAAATTTTCTTGGAAGATTTGACACATAGCCAGGTTTGGCCCAGTTAAAGTTAATCACCTGTGCTGGTGTGTCCAGTGTGTAGATGTGTTCACCCCGCACATTGTAGAACTTGACAATGGCGTTCCTGGTGGGGGGAGGACAGGAGGGGTCGGGGGAGATGAGGGTCCTCTCCATTCCTGCCACTGCAAGAAGGTCCCCCTGCGAGCACCACTGGACCACCACATCTACAGCACAAGTCACAGAAGAAAAAGTAACCATAATGTGATGCACATTAACATATGCAGCCAATTTTGAGAAAATATATATATTTTTTAAAACACAAAACTCCTTAAAGCAAAATAGGTATAAACAAATGAGCATGCATAAATGAGAAGACACCCACACACCTTTCAGACCAGTGCGGATGATGGTGGGAGAGAGGTCATCGTAGTTGTTCATCAGGCTGATGTCTCCAGAGGTGAAGCTGACTGTCAGCAGTGGTTTCTGGCTGTGCACTGAGAAGAGACAAAGGACAAAACCAACATCTTAGACTGGCAGTGTGAGAGAAACACGAGGTGAGACAGTTCAACATACTTGGCAGCTGTAAATCACTTTCAGTGAGTTTCCGCTGTGTCCCATTCATGAGAATACATAATAGCACTAAAAACAAACTCAACGCATCTCACTGTTGCATTTGTAGCTGAAAACAAGTGGCTTTCCCAGTCAAACTGCTATAAATAAAACACCTTCTGACAACCGCCCATGCGTTTTCCATTAAAACATCCTTGAGCCTGTCCTTTCACATAGCCCTGCAATGACCCAAATACCAACACAAATTAAATATCCACCTCTACTTTTGACTTTCAGCCCAAAACAGTTATTACTTCCCTAAAGTAATCAGTTTACAATGGGTGTAAACTGAAACTAGACTAAATCAGATATATGCTGTTGCTGTAAATGCAGTGTGTTGTGCTGTGCATTGCAGTGATAATGGGTCATCATCATATATCATGACAGAGAGATCTGGCAGGCAGAGGAAGCGGCGGCCTGGTGTCTCAGTCAGGTTGTCGACTTGAAAGATAATTTCTATCGGGGCCAATCAATTACTATTGACTGGTTTAATTAGTGAGTTAGAGCATAATCAGTGTTCCAGCTAAGGCAAGCACTTTTCAGCTTAACCACTTGGCCCACAGTGAAGTGAGGGGGAAAAAAATAGCACAGCAGGAGGAGGACAGACCCTCGCCAATACAGCCATAGCAACTGGGACTAATTAAGCTCAAGAGAAAAAAGGAGGCAAAAAGACAAACCAGGAACCAATAAAAATGAGGTCATTACGTGGGCTGATGTACACAGTGAAAGCAGAAGGAGGGTGGGGAAAGCTAATCGCACGCAACTCTTCCCTTGTGTGATTGCTCACGTCCCAGTGCACCAGATACACACTGGCCACGTATGGGAAGCCAATTCTAGAAAAGCTGACACCATTAAGAGGATTTACAAAATGTGAATCATGACAATCTGAAAATAAGTTTGTGGAAGAGCAATCTACAAGTGGGGAGTAAGTGTTTGTCTTTTTTCCATTTTTTTTTCTCCAAGCTGTACAATCTGGTAATGAGGGCTGCTGTGGCAAAACCAGGTCGTAATCCTACCAATATATGCAGGCAACTACAGGGCTATATCCTTATCATTAGAGGTGAGTATTTTCTAGGGGAGTCCTGGGGGATTTAGTTAAAGAAATGAAAAAATACAGTCAGAATAAATCAACACATTATTAACACATATTTCCACTGAGGTGACTTTTTTTGTTCCACTACTGTACAAATGGCCAGCATCGTTTTTGGACATTTCAAAGAGATGCTTACTGCATCTTCCTTTTCCAATTTTTCCAGTTAGAGGCTGTGATTGGCTACTTGAGTACACTGTAAGTGTGTCACACATTAGGAGTCTAGTGACGCACACCTTTGCACTGTGACAGCTGTTGCTGTTATGACAACAGCCACTGCACCATTAAGAGCGAACAGGAGGTCCAGTGGCAAAGTCAGCCCTACGTCAGGAGAGCTCTGTTCCACCTTGCTCCTCCTTCACCGCCTGCCCTCCATCTTTCACCGCAGCCCCCCGCCCATCTTCTTTTTGGTCACACTCTTTTGTTTTAATGCTTCTCTCCCTCCCGGTCTTCATAACTGGCAAAGAAGTGGAAAATAGTCACCTTCCCAATTCTGAAGCTTCATTAAATGGCTTGCACTGCCTGTGAGATCAGCATCACAAATGATGTATCTTTCTAGCTATAAGCTTCGATTAACAAATTTTGAAACCAAGGGTATACACCAAACAAAATTAAATTGTTTTTCCACAGGCAAAATGGTATGACAAAAAAGCAAAGCTTATAGTTTTGATCGCCACAGTGTGCACAGCTTGATAAAACAACTTACACTACTGCATATAGCAAATAAAAAAGTGATTTGATTGTTTCAGGTCATAGGTAGAAAAACTTTCCTTCCTTTTAAATTTTTGGAAACTTTGGTGGTGTGACTGTTTGTATCATTAAGCTCCTTGATCTGCCATAGCCTTTATTATTATTATTATTCATGTTATTTTATTTAGAGTATAGTAACCCATGTACTTAGCCTGGCATCGCCAGACTAATTTGCAAATGCGTATTATTCTCGAACCTCTCAGTTCATTTTCAATTTGAAACCAATCAGAGCAACAAAATGCCGTCCTGTCGTACAGTACGTCCTGTCAGAACTACGGCAAATGCATATTTCTTATCAACATAAAGTTTAAGTGCAGTGATTTGTTCTTCTTTTAGAGAAAATTTACCGTCTAGTCGTTTAATACCAACTTGGTTATTTAGGAAGATGCCTCAGCAGCGCTCCTCTCTGTCAGTCATCGCATTAAACCCGCTTCATACAAGACAAACAGTTGTGATTGGTTCGCAAAATACTAGTACAGAGGAAATATGTCTGAATGGGAGAGGGGCCAGAAGTATCTGCCAGACTAAATAAAACATGATTCGTCTGGTTCCCAGGCTACCGTGTACTACTAAAACAGGGCAATCCAGGTATCTCATGATAAGAATTTAAACATGACAGTAAAAAGCACAGAGGGGGTTAATGGCTGGCTCAATTTGTAGTTCAGAAACACACCGCTGAACATGCTTCGTGATCTGATCAGTTGCTTTTCATTACTTGTTAATTTTTCAATTATTATTTCTATCTTTTACATCTCATTCATAGATAATATGATCCGCATATTAAACTAATGACTTGACAGAGGACCCAGGCACAGTTTATGTCCACCTTTACACCTGAGTCTAAAATATTCATGAGAATACCAGGGGGACTGATGATATTAATGATAATAGAGGGCACAAGAACAGCCATAACTTGTGTCCCAACCTGGTGCCCCCAGTTGGAAATCTTTCCCCTTGGACTATGAGCATGAGGAAGAATTAATGAAGCAGTAAAAGATGGAGGAAAAAGGGGGGAGGAGTTAGACGCTCAGAGATGGTCCCACATCGACTTTCTTTGCACGGAGGTACCAAGGTATGAAACAGCTGGACCTACCTCTGCACTATACTCCTTATAAGCACTTAACACTATAAACACCTTGCTAGGGAAACCTATATTGCCCACCAATTCTACATCAGATTATATTCTTAGATCATGTCTATACTGGACTTATTTCAGTTGTGCGCCTGAAGAAGCCACAAAGAACCTTCTATTAAAATCAAAGCCTGAGAAGCTTACCTTGCGGTGGGGAGTAGTCATCTGAGTCTGTGTCGCTCTCACTGCTGTCCTCCACCAGGAAACTGGGATAGTTCCAAGACATGCTGACGATGCCATCCGACTCATGCAGCAGAATGTGGGCCAGCATGCGCCCATGGCAGTCCATCACTATCACCTGTCCATCGGCAGTACCAAACAACACCTAGAGAGGAATAGTAAAGGGTTATTAGGGAGAACAAGAAAGAGAAAAAAATTACAGAGATTTAACTTTGACACAAAGCCAAAAGAACAATAAATGATGAAGATGAATAGGGAGGCATACTTAGAAATAGAAAAGGAGATGACAGACAGAGAGCAAAAGAAGCCAAGAGAAATGCATATCAAGAGGAAAACAACTTAGAAAAATAGACATAATTGGGATGAAGGCGATGAACAAAGACAGAGACACATATACAGACTGAAAGTTTTATGATGTCCAACCTGAGCTGACACTTTAACAGCATGAAAGCAAAAACATAGCCTAACAAAACTACAACACATTCTAGACAGAGGATGTCTGCTGTCACTCAGATGATCCCCCCTCAGGGTCCGTTTCTTCCTTCTGAATGACAAGTCCACATACTAAAAGTGGCAAATGAAAACCTCAAACTTCTACATCTATAAGCATTCAACGGCTGGCACAGTGCTAGGCGGAAAAAGTCGTACCCATCACAAATCTGTGGGCTGTGTGTGTGTGTGTGTGTGTGTGTGTGTGTTTGTATTACCTGCTGGTCATCGGGGGTCCAGATACCACAGGTAATCTGGCTTTCCAGGTTGATCTCGGAGGACCAGTGTCTCTGCCCGCTGACTGATCCCACCAGGACAAAGCCATCACGGTAGGAGATAAGAGCCTGGGTGCCATCATGGGACCAGGTGAAGTCACTCACCTGTAGGGCACCAGACACATTAGGTAAGGATGAAACAACAATGATGACAGGATGCTAGTTTGATTATTAATTTTTCAAGCAAAAATGCCAAACATTATCTGATTTTAAATGTGAGGATTTGCTGTGTATCTTTGTCATACATCATGATTATTTTGGGTTTTGGACTGTTGGGCTCTGGGGAGTTATAACAGGCATTTTCCCCACTGTTTTCTAGCATTTTAGAGACAAAATGATTAACTATAAGTCTAATCATTGGCACCAGCCCTAAAGTGAACACCGTAAAATGCAAAATCTGTCAAATTCCTAGCAAGAATGAGAAACTGGTCTTTATTAACGATTTTCAAGTGTTTTAGGTGCCCCGGTACTCTCACTAGCAGGGCTCGAATGATGGCAAAGATAAGTCATTTCAAAACACTTAAAGATGTAGAGAGGAGCACGGCCTCTAGGAGCCACTAGCGAGGCATTTACACTTGCCAGTCTTGTTACCTTGACATTTCTATGTTTCATCCCAGCAAGTGAACAGTACTAAGAGCAGAGGTGCAATGTCAAACTTTATAGACCATATATTTAAAGAGAGAGCTTGTTGTTTAGACTGTCATCTACTAACTAAACTGATCACAAAAATAAGATGCTGTCAGGATGTGTCGGACTCAGCTCGGCAGATGACAGTGATTGATGGATCAGGCCTACCCATCATATGTTTGCTTGGCAGCTTTTATTTAAAATCAGCACGTGCAATTTAAGGGAGTTTTTTTTCCAGTTGGGAAACGTTGGAGGCAAATGGTTCAGTCAGTCACAATATGGTGGGAATATGTAAGAACTAAGTGTCATCTTAACTCTCCGTGCAGGTTAATGTGATATACTTATCACTAATCACTGTGTATGTATACACACATTTGTATATATTACATTTAATCCATGTCACATTTCTGTGTAATGTATTTTACCTGCGCTCCACGGTCATTGACCAGCTCCACGGACCAGCGGCCCTCATACTGGATCCAAACAAAGATCCCTCCATCTGTATCACAGGTGGCCAGTTTCTGGAAGGGCTCATTCCATCGCACCAAGACCACCTTAAAGACACAAAGAAAAATAAATGAAAGGGGAAAAACAAAGATTAAACAGACTGTCCTGTGTCCTTGTGCGACAAATGTTCTTTGTAATGTGTTTTATGATGGCCTTGATGAAGGCCACACGTTGAAACACACTGGTCTGACAATAAAGTTGTTCTTTATACTGTAACTGTTGCTGGAGTTTTGACCTCTTCAGACTTTTCCCCTTGGAAGTAGTTGAAGGTGTGGCCCAAAACCTCTATTTCTCTCTACTCTGCTTCTATAGACCCTTGTCTGTGACACTGTCAGTGTTCTCTAGTGAAATAAGTTATTCCAGATTGTTTTGTGTAGCATGGCTGTCAAATAATTAAGCAGTGGCCTTCCTGTGACACAGCTTTGCCCCCTTAACTACAACAGATAATGTAAGATGATCAACAACACAGTGTCTTGTCAGAACGCCCTTGATCAACACTCTGAACCCTTGGTTGCACACTCACTGCGAGTCACTTTATATTAGAGTGTCAGCTGAATTACTAAAATGTAGAAAGTGAAATCCAAGTTCCCACATTTCAATGGGCTAAATTTAGCATCGAACCAGATGAAAATATATCACAAAGTGGGTTAACCTCATTTTGAAAAAGTGGCAAAGGAGCTGCTAAATATCTTGAATATTACAGACAATGCGATTTAATTATTCCATCTCTTATCGGAGTGTTGTCTAACCATACCACACTTCTCTTCAAGCATGGAAATGTCTTTGTGTTCCTTCTTTTTTGTAACTTGATACAGTAAACACTGGATAGCTGATGATGTAAATGTTTTAATGTACAGGTTATGTTTTTATTTCATGGAAAGCATTTAGTTTGTCCAAATATGAATTTCGGAATTACTGGGAAATCTAAAAGAGAAAATGAAAAGAAGGAGCATGTGAAGTGAGAGAATGGATCCACTGATGCTTAACATCAGTAACTCACTGCATTGGTTTCTGTTTTTGCCCAGAGGTCAGCGGCTATAAAGATAGATCATCATTAGCCTAAGGAATGACTTGCAGAGGAGGAAGGTGTCAATCACTGGCAGAGAACAGTATACAGTAGATCAAACTGTTCATTACCTCTTTCTTTGTCAGTGTCACCCATCTTGAAAGGCACCCATTGCAATCTCCACCCAGCCCCCTCCTGTCTCTTACTCTCTATCTGTCTGGTCTTCTGTAGCGTGACTCATTCTATTCCCAACAGAATAATCCTGAACAGGGAGCAGCTCTGCTCTTGGTGAGTGAAGCACGTGGGCTGTACACGCTCAAACACACAACACAGGGCTGGTTTTAGCGGGGCTTACGCTCTCTGAGTGCAAGTCCACAGATCAGTGGCTAAGAGTTGGATAAGCCAGCCAGTCTTGCTCTTTTTCCCCCAAACAACACCATCCTCTCCTCATCCCCCACAACAAACACACAGTCTAATCTATCCGTGGTCCAGTGGAACAGGTGTCATTAACCGTGTGTTCAAACAATTCTCTGTAGAGCTGTATACCACACACCAATGTCACTTTATTGGTTACAGCTATATTAACAAATCAATCTCAGTTAACAATTACTTAAGAAAAAGAGAACATTTTGTACAAATAATAGTTGAGCACAAAACTAAGTATAAAGTTTTCTAAAACATGTAATTATTTCAGTTTCCTACAGAGTTGTATTGTGGATGCCCCCCCACATTGCCTGGAATAAAGAGTGCCTCTGCTAATCAGAATTAAATGATTTTCTTTTTAATTAAATATAATAAAATTAGGGTTCTTAAGCTTCAGGGAAAATTAGCAGTGGAGCTACATCACACAGTCAAGGCCATGCATTTAATGAGTAAGGCAACTGTTTAAACCGTTGACTGTTACAACAGTGATAACAATTTCAGCTCAGCAGGTGATTGATCAATCATCACACTTAAAAACATTTCCGAGCTGAGTTCTTACAAGCTTGGGAAAACAGGAGACAAACAGCCTAATAAGTCACCATTGGGGTGATTTGTGGGGAGAGAAAAAAATAATCTTCTAAGGCAAGTTATTTAATAGTCATTTTCTAGTACGCAGTACATGAGTAATGCTCCTATAAATAAATAAGTAGTAATAAGTCCAAACAGAAAAGAAAATAATTTGAAAATGTCCGGGAGAAGATGCAATTAAAGCTGCAATGCTGATGTATCTCCAGTTACCAGTCAAATTTGTTCTGCAGGGTTTCCCCAATAATTCCCTCATCATTGTCTTGTGTATTTTTAAAGGGTGTATTGACAGGGTTATCCTAGGTGAACTTGGAGTGATCTCTCTCTCTCACAAACATGTTTATATGAATACACCATGTGCAGCCTTCCAGCGTCATGAGAGTACAGTAGGATTCATAGCTCTCCGGGCCCTGCTCCCTCTGCAATAAGATGTCCTGTGAGCCAGATTTACCATGTTTTCACTCCCACTCCCAGTGGTATTAATCCTAATGTTACTCTATAAGTGTGTCTTAGCTGGCACAGAAAATAGGACACACTGAGACTTGGCCTGTTGCAGGTCTGCAGCTAAGGTCTCTATGCCATTCTCACTGAGTTGACCATATTCACGGACCATTAAAGACGGCCTGCAATCAATCATTCAGCGGTCACGTGATGCAGCAGTGCTCACCGGGCATAAAGCTGACAAGCTTTGGCAGTAGTATTGTCAAAGATAACAAGTTTCCATGCTAAAGGATCTCATTGGGGGAATATAAATTTCACTGTTGTTACTCCAATCATGCATTGTCTGATACCTCTGGTGAGCAAAATGGATTTTCCGGATGGTATTATACAACATAATTCAGCTCCAGCCAGTGTAGACATGAGGCTTTAGATTAGGTAGGAGCTTTAGTTTGCGTAACATCATTCAAACACGGTACATACACTAAAAAAGAAGGGCCAAAACATAGGGGTTTATACATGCTGTCTTGCATGTGTGCACACTTATTTGCAGCCCCATAGAGGTGAGAATAATCTGTGTATGTGTGTGTAAATTTAGCCCAATGTGGAGATTAGTGTGAGCTGGTCAGGCATCCCGCGAGGGGGACAGCTGAGCACCTCGCTGTGACGCAGCAATCTGGGAGATCAGACGTCACATGGCGAAGGGATAAGAGTGAGAAGCCACAGGACAGCGAGGGGCCAGAGGGATCACAGGCAAAAAGGCACATGTACATATTCAAACATAATTATTATGTACTGCATGGTCAAAGACAAGTACTGACAAAAATGAACCAATATAAAGTAGGTGATTATTGTACTAAATGTATATGTACTCAAAGTACCTTAGAGTGAAATACAACACAATTTGACATTTTAAAAATTACACAGAGTTGTAGGAGGACTGCAGCACGACTGACAAAGCGTAAAGCCACGTGTTGGCAACCTTGTCTTCATCCCATCCCAACCAATACCTACTAAGAGAGGATAAGACTACATGCTTCCGATCCCTTTAATTCTGCACTCTGGCCAGTGCGTGGCCATTGACAACTTCAGCTTGGGAAGCTGGCACTGTCTTCACTCCTGCAGTGCCTTGTTGTTGTCATTGCAGCCCTGGTGTCTGGTACTGGGACTTAGAGACTGGGAGCTGAGCTGAGCTGAGCTGAGCTGACCCTAGCAACTTAACTGAGAAAACCAAATCAAATCAAGGGACAGCTTTGGGTTGCATTGGAGTCAGCAGAAGTGAGAGGACACTGTGACAGTGCAGTGTCACCGTGGTGCAGTCGTGAGCACATGGGTCCATGGCAACACTGGTCTGCAAGAAGGTTACAAATAAGCAGGCTGGACTGGTAGAACGAGAACTTGTTTCAAAGGTATAGCTGAATATTTCTTTGTCAGATTTTTAAAAACCCACTTTTTACACTTCTATACATGCATGTACCTAAATGACACTGCATGCACGATGAAACTGAAGTACACATGAACTTGTTTTAAGTAAAGCAAGAGTTTATATCCTAAATAAGATATAAAAATAGTTACACCTATGAAAAAAACATTTAATTCAGTTGAGTTCAGTTTAGTCTTTATTGTCCTGTCTGGGAAATTTGGATGCAGCATCATGGCAATAACAGACACATCAAAACAGACTTATCCATCAGTAAACCAGAATACAAAATTAAAAAAAAAAAAAAAGATGTTTAAAACATAAATAGCAGTTATATAAACTAAAAATAATATTTAAAAAAAATGTTGGTCCCATGCTACCCGGAGTATGTGAAGCTGCTGGAATTTCTTGACTAATGAGTGAGGATTCACTGGAAAGTCAAGACCACAAGACAGATAATAAAATAAGATACAGTACAAGCAAGAGAGAAGGAGAGACTCTCCCTTTTACAACCCCCCTCTACCCTCTCTGATTCTGGGTCTGACATGATATTAAATCAGACACAAAACTCAATTAATGAAAAGCGCTTTGCTGTGCTGATACAAAAGCAAGGAAGCCAGAATGGAGAAAGTAGGGCTGGAGTGATTTGCTGCGTGACAGAAAGGGCAATGGGAAAGGACCTTCAGGGGAGGTAGAATCTGAGATGTTTACGAGTAGAACAAGAATGTGATTAAAACCATAGTCAATTTTAATATCTGATAATAGCATTTACATTGGTTATTACTGGGAGTGATGCAAAGCTCGAGGAAGGTAGCCATGGGCAAACTGTGTACACTGGGTGTTGGCATGGTGGACACACTGACTTGTCTGTGCAGTTTAATGTTTGTAAAACAGTGTGTTTGTGATAATCTTAATTCATTATTTAGGCTATGTATGCAGATAATTTGGTTAGGCTATATTTTCTCCCTACCACGCTGGTCTTTGACAGTTGTTGAGGACATGGCTGATATGGCACAGATTGTTAAGATTCATTCCCAAAAAGATTAATGAAATGATAACTTTATGCTAAAATTTAGATTATGTGTAGTTTAGCAGCACTTAAATTTGATGTGATCAAAAAATGTTAGGGTCTGGTTGCTCAGACTGTTTGCCCCTGTCCCCTGTACACTACTTACATGGTGCATGCGTAAAAACTTAATAATACAATACTTAAGAAAACAATAATGCGGCAAGGATGTTAGTGATATTGAATCGGCTCTTTATACCAAATTGTGCAATACAATTTTTCCAAACTGCCCCCCAGCAGTAATGCAATAGGATATTGTGGGAAAGAATCATGACATGCATAAATAAATCTGTAGCACCACAAGACAGCTTGTCGACAGTTTTCTACATTGTATTGAATATCTTTTGTCATTCCTTAGATGTGTTTCTGGACTGTATTAATCTATCAAACTGTCAATGTAATGGGTTTAGCTGAATCAAACAGACGAGGAGGGAAATGTGTCAGCTTATGTTAGGCAAATACTGAACCTCTCTGAAGCATAAACAGCAAACAAAGTAGCATACACTAGACAAAAAGACATGCATAAGTGGAGCAGCCGGGTATTTAAATTTTTTATTTTTTGTCCTCACAGTCCTTTGCTGTATAGGCTGGAATGAGGAGCTTTTATCCTGCAAATAGCACAACTCAAAAACAAAGTGAACCCAAGTGTGCAGATATGTCTGTCTGATTCCTGACTACAAGCACTGCTCATAGCAAAAATAACGTGCACTATACAGGCCACAATGTCTCTCCTGGAATATTTCTAGTGAGCAGACAAGTACACCTGGATCTGTGAAAACAGGGGACCTGAGTGTTATGCAACATGTCCTCTCCAGGGATGGATTACCATACAAAGCCATTTCCACTAAGCACATTTGGTGAGACCATTTTAATGCAATGAAAGGTAGTCTTCAATCCTGAGCAGGGACTCTAATGTCAAGAGGTCAGATAAGGAGGGAGCAGAAGAAGGCACTCCAGAGAAAGATGTGTAAAGGCACAGGAGAGAAGATCATGATAGAATGAAGAGGATGATGTAGGGCTGTAGTGTAGAGGAAGGAACTACTGAGACAATATAACAAAAGCAGGGAACACATATTAGTGTCTGGACACAGGTGGTGAGGTGAGTGACAGTGAGGAAAACTCTGAGGCACAGCCCATTAAAAATGATGACTTTACCCCAACTTTCCTCAGCTTGTAAAGGAGCAAAAATGATGCTGCATTTTGTCTGTCTTGCAATCCATTATTATGGTCCCCATTGATTGTGAACAGAGGAGTCAGTTGCACTGCACCACAGAAGTCACCCAGTATCCTTTCCTCCCCTCTGCCCATTTAAAAGAGCTGTGCAGGTCTCAAATCAGTGCTGGTTCTTGCACAGGCCCTCTACCAGAGCTATAAACTAATTTATTTATGAGGCTTTTCAACTAAACAACTTTTAACGCATGAAAACGTCACACAGCACGAGTGGAAAATGAGAGAGGGACACGGCGATGGGGTTCAACTAAGAGAGTGTTTCATTGCCTCTAAACTGTCACCATCGACAGCCTTCACAGAAAGTCAAACATTTTCAGAGACTGACATTTGGCACAACAAACTCATATGGCAACTCTTGAGTGCTTTTTACAGAAATTGCAGCTTAAGTCACATTATTTACTCAACTGAAACTTAAACTTAGTTAATAAAGCTCTACAGTGAGTTCAACCTACATGGTGTGGTGGTAAACATGAGCTGGTGCCCTGGGGTCACCTGTCTCTGTTGGATTAGGGCCTTAGGACATTTGTCCCTTTTGCATTAGCAAAGAGCCTGGATTTGGCCTCAAAGGGAAAAACCAACTTGTGGTACTCCACCCAAGAGTCATGGGAATGGCAGCAAGGTGTGTATCAACTGTTTCAGCAGTCACACAAAACTTCTCATCCATCATTAAAAAGGGGTTTCAGCTACAATAATTCATAAACACAATGACATTGTGCTGAGGATTTTATCAGGATGTATATTTTTAGCAACTAAAGGGAAAAACATCCCCCTTGAGATTGTCACTTAATGTTCTACTTTCTCCTACAGCGTCCTTGCTCAAGTAATAAGAGTCGCACTGTGCTTTCTGACTGTGAGCAACTTCTACTTACTGTGTGTTTACATCAATGATTGATGCTTGCTTGCTTTCATTGTACTTATGAGCTACTGCCTGATTTACTTAAGGAAAAGCAAGTTTTCCTTTAAAAATACACATTTGGCATTGAGGTAATCCAAAAGTAATGGGAAGATACATTACTTTAACATTGTGATACTTGGATTAGGTTATGGACTAATATATATATATTTATATTAAAAAGGTAATCAGTAATATTATCGGAATATATTTTTAAAGTAACCCTCCCAGCTCTGCCAACGTTTACTCCCTTTTAATATTCAACACCAATATATTCAGATTTTATAATTGTGCAACCACCTGACTGCAACACACTAAATCTACAATGGAATATTACAGAAGCAATGGATATTTTCACTCAAATAAAAGTACTTCCCTCACATAGTAAAGCATGTATGTATGGTTCAATTGTAAGACAAATAGCACAGCTAGCAGCTGACAGGATTCTGACAGACAATTTGCCCAAAACTTGTACTGCAGCAACATTTCCTTGTCAACATACTGACAGTCATTGTCAGGCCTGCCTCAGATGTTCAGCTCTCGTGGAGAATGAATGGACTCCTAGTGACTAGCTGTTCAGTCTGTTCAGCATCTGACTATAATAGGGAGGAAAAAAAGCACCTGATTGTCAAAGGAGGCACTGATCTATTCTGATGCATGTCCCTGAAGGATTATTCTGCAGCATCAGAAGGACTGTCACATAAAAAGACACAAAACGTATTGCTTTCATCTATTTTCAATTTTATTTAACATGTCTGCTGCTAAAGGTCAACAGCTCTGTTTAGATAACGATATAAAAATAGTACCAGGAAATCTGAGGCCAAATTTTCTTTCGATACAACTTTTTCACTTGTCTGGTTGATTTATTTTTAGCCTAAAAAGAGTTACTGGAACAAAAATACCTGTTATAATACAACTTTCTTGTGTGCCAAAAGATGATGATGTGAATAAACTAAGTAATAAAAGCCCCTTTCACACATGCACTGCTACCCTGAAATATACGGACCCGCTGCAAATGTCCGAATCAGACAGACTTTAACCAGCCAGCTCCGTAGTACAAAGTCTGCGTAATGTCCGAGTGAGCCGATGTGTGAATACAGCAGATAATTGTCCGAACAATTTGCGGCGAGGGAGTGGGCATGTTGAATTCCAGAAGTCTCTGATTTCTCATAAAATAAAAGCCGTTTTACTTTGGGTGAAAATCTTAAAAACACTGAATTACAAACTGCAGCGACTTTTGTGTCACATCCTGCCTCCTCGCACCCCTCATCCAAACCAAACGTACTATTTCCAGAAGCCTATGTGTGAACATGTCTGACAACGACATCTACTGCTGCGTGCTACATGTGAAAGGGTAACTCAGCACATAGTCCGGACTTCATATGTGAAAACGGCTTAAGTTACAACAAATAAAGTTAACATCAGAGTGAACATCAATCCCATCAACTCAATGATCAATCACCTTAAATCAGGTTGAAACACAACCCAACAAAGTAGTCATGTTAACCATTGTTGAAATGATTAGTCGATCTAGAGAAATCTAATCAGCAACTATTTTGATAATTGATTAATAATTTCAGTCAATTTTTCAAGCAAAAATGCCAAACATTCACTGGTTTCAGCTACTCCAGCTGACAGGTTTGCTGCTAATTTAAGTTTTACATCATTGGAAACTGAATATCTGTGGGTTTTGGACTGCTGGTCGGACAAAATCTCTATTGAGCACAGAGCTCAGATATTGTAATGAGCATTTTGACGTGACGTTTCAAAGACTAAATGATTAAGCAACAAATCAAAAAATGTATCGGCAGGTTAATTGATAAATGAAAATAATAGTTGCAGATAAGACCAATTAGTTCAGACAAATATTTGATGGGACTCTGAGTGCACTTAAACCACACTCCAATTAACAATGTGAAATCTAATAGGCCTCCATCTATAATAGTAATAATAATAATAATAATAATAATAATAATAATAATAATAATAATAATAAAGCGTTACAATTAGGCCTAATGTTCGACACTGTATAATTATAGGTATGCACACAAAAACACACAAATTTTGTTTATAGATATGGAAAATTTTAACAATAGCATGCTGACTTGATGTGGGTCTGAGCATTTCTGCTAAGCAACCAAGCTCCATGAAAAACAGAAAGCATAGAATACAGAGTAATTTGCTCCCAACACCCACTGTGGAAAGATGGTGGTGGGAGACAGAACAAAAGGAGCATGGCACCACACACATACACCTTGTTCCCTTTGAAGCCGTTACCTTGTAATTATCTCTCACCCTGGATGAAGGGGAATTAGACAGAGAAGGAAGGATGAACCTTCAGAGATTTACTACAGGCCTTGGACCCACAAAACCTTTTCATTATCTGAAGAAGATCATTAGAGACTTCAGAATACATGCTAGACCAGGACAACAGCTGAGCTTCAACACAAGATGCTTTTATCAAAAGTATGCTCCGGTGCCATGGTTGCCAACCTTTTCTGTCATGGGTGGACTCAAGTATAAATAAAACCCTTTATCAAGGCAGAGGCAGTGCTACAGTCTAAAGGAATACAGTCCTCTACCAGTCTGCTGTCTCCTTAACAGATGTCTGACAGCTTAAGATCCGCCCTTTACTTTACTACATTGCCCGTATTGGGCCAAGTCCAAAAGACACATCAATTCAGACGCTCGCTTACATTAGAATGATCACAGGACACTCTGGTCTATACATCAACAGGAATAATGACCAAACTTAAGGATGCTGGCATAAGTATTGATTTTGGCAACTGGACTGACTCCGACAGGATGAATTCATGTTGCATTTTTTGTGTGTGCTCATTCATAACATGACTTGAGCTAATTTACCTGAAAGGACACTTGTCACCAACGACGACAAGTGCTCAATGACAGTGCTGACGTTTAAAGGACAGGACTGTCAGGGGACGTCACTGCTTTTACTGCTGAGCGTGCAGCTTTTGAAGACAAAGAAAGGTTAACCAAATGTATTGGCATAGCTCAAAGAAATAATCTTGGCTTGAGAGTTTTAGCCTGTTCTAAAACATATTTTAATACCTATCTATCCAGGACTGGAGTCTGTATACCAAGCTCTTAGGGTCAATTTTCCATGGTGTTGGACTGTATACTGCAAACAGCATTCACTCTTCTCCTCAACAGAACTGGGATGGAAAATGACGCAAGTGAGTGAACAGATCTATCATAACTTGACAGAATTCATTAGGCAGTGTGATTTCCACCACTGTCAGAAACCCCAAATTATGCATAGAGTGGACGAGTGATGGATTTTGAATTTCCCAAAGCATTTATTTATTGCTTAATATCAAATCCAGAGTGGAAGTGGAGAGGACATTACTATTTTCATTACTGGCACTGCGATGAGGTTAGAGGGCAGTGGGGAAATCTGCCTAAGAAAATCTGCATCTGCGTTTAAAGTGACAAGCATCTCGAGAGATGCAAATAAATTAAAAAAAATTAGCAAAAATATTTATTTTTTTTATCCAAAAAAAAAAAAAAAACTTAAATTCTGACACATAAAACTGTATGGGGTAAATTATGGATCCAAATTCTAACTTTGCAAATGCACAAAAAGCAAGGTGCAGACCAGTGTGAGCTTTGATGCAAGTCCATCAAAATTAAAACATTTCTCCTTCAGTACATCATGGTTTATTCAACAAACAACAATGATGAAAGCAAGACAGTCATAAACATTTGGTGAATAAAGCATGGTGCGCTGGAGAAGAGTACAGTTATGTAGTTTTAACCTCCTCCACACTGCATGCACCAAAACAACAAAAGGGAAATTTCAGTTCTTGGACCACATTCAAGTGGGCAGAGTTTAATGACATTTCTGCTGCGCTTCAGTCACTCTCTGTAGGGATTCATCCACTCTCCCCTCAGCTGCCTTATGGAATGCTGACACAGCACCTTGCTCCATCTGACCAACAGCTACACCCGCTAAAAGAGAAAACGCAACCTGTGTGCAATCTCCACTTGTGCCAGCACTGCCATATACTGACTGGAATATTCATATACAAGGCGAGCATTACACCCAGACATCATTCAGCTGATCCTACCAATAGCAAAATAAATGGCCTCATTGCACTAGTGGTGGAAAACTTTGGTAGGTATAATGGTGAGAGATAGGTGTGATGCAAGAGAGTGAAGCACAGACATTTTTTGACTAGAAGCAGCAGGGATATCTAATGCAAGGCTATCAAACCATGAGCCACTGACAGTATACAGGTCTTATTTCAAACCAAACACTACAATTTGAAATTTACCAATTAATCCCCCTGCACCCCTTGTTCTAGTTAAAACAGCAAAACCATCTGCTACACAAAAGACTCAGCCTGCCATGGCACAGGGTCTGCCACCCTTCAACTAAAGTGAAACATCTTTGTGCTAGACAAGACACTTGTTGCCAAACACCTGCCCTAAATAAGTACAATACTGGCAACTTCAAGGACACTGTTCTGCACCTGACCCTGCAGCTGGGAGAAAGAAGAAGTGACATGAAAACTGCCAAGGCTGTACTCTTCAATCATATTTTTTTTCAATCCAGAGTGCTACTATTAATAAAAAGATAATAATTTGCATCCCAGGTGTAAAGGATTGAGGAGGTTTGAGAAGCGTCTTTGAAGGGGATCAATAATCTATCATCATAAGAATAAATGTAGGGAAACTGATGTTGTATTTCATGACAGAGGTGAGAACGATTTAAGTTAGAAGAGAGGTGGATGTGTAAAGTAACTAATTACAGGTGCTCCACCATTGTATTATTGAGAAAGCTTCTCAATAACTGTATTGTTTTATATCTTTAATAGTTTAAATGCTTAATTAGTACTTCTAAACTACCTTCAGACAGTCAGAGTAGCCTTCAGTTATAGCAACTAGGAGAATAATTAATTTAATGATAATAAAAAAAGGATTCTTGTAAACAAAATATGATCAGTCTCAAGAGCATCAGTGAAATAGACAAGGACTGGTTGAAGGAGCATATTTATATTGAAATAACTATTACTACTAGTACTGTTGCCACATTGCAACTTCTACAATTATTTTTTAGTCGTGTGTTCTTTACTTGATTAGGAACAATCGAATACGCATTTTGCCATGAAACTCCTCTTACCTCGCTGTTGTGCCCTCTGAGGTTGAAGTTCACTCTCTGCGGGGTGGGCCGGTCCCGTCTGCAGTGGCTGGACGTGAACGTGACCCCGACCACTCCTCGACCGTTCCCAGTGGCGAGCCAGCCCTCCTCGTAGTAGCGCTTCCTGCACACCGGCTTCTCCTTCTCGCTCTTGGGCACCCGGCCCTTCCAGGACAGGCACAGGATGTTGGAGTCGCTGCAAAGGACCGGACCATGCTCCACGGCAGCGAACATCCCTGCGGCTCTCTACACCCACCGTGGACAAAAATATATATATATATTTATATATATATATATTTAAATACCCAGAGGGAGGCCGGGGAGTTGTTCGAAGAGGTCGGTACCGTTATGAGCGCCTCTCCTCCGCTGAGGTTACTGGTTTGGTGTCGGGTGTGAGACAGCGACAACGGTGCATAGTACTTGCGCTTTGTCTCGGCTATCTCGGTGATTTGCAATACTGATTATAGGTGATCAGTAAAAACTGAGGGGGAAAAAAGTGTGGACTTGAGAATTGCTGGGTTGAAGAGATCACAAAGCCGAATGGGCTGCACACACAACAAAAGGCACTCATTCAAGTCATTTCGAAGTGTTTGATCAGTGGGCTGCCTTGCTGAGGCTGTTCCGTTGACAAGGAAACAGATGAGTACCGGAAAACTATTTGGAAATCCAACGTGGCAGACTCCAGACTCGTATCAGCTGGTCAAAAACAAACACACACACACACACAATCACAAAAAAAAGCCTTTTCTTGTAAACTCATCAACAGGCGAAGCATCCATCCCCGTCCGACACGTCCCAGTGCTTCCAGTAACGTTTCTGTCCAGCTCAGTCTCTCATCTCTGGGTTCCGTGTCCTCCTCATGCGACCCCGGCCGTGCGTGTGAGAGGAGGAGCAGGGACTCCTCTCCATCAGCTGTCAGCCTGCAGGAGAGCCGCTGCTCCCGGTAACGTCATCACGTCAGCCAGTCTGCCTTTTCAACACGCCTCGGGGATCCCATGGAGGACCGCTGGATGATATATTAAAAAAAAGAACAACAAAAAAAAAAAAAAACGTCACCATCACACGGAAATTGTCGCTACCGAATAAACAGGCGATTGCCACGGAAAGGGGGTTTATATCGGTTCATCAAGCGGACGCGGTGCCACGGTACAAGCAGCGCAACGTGCCGCCCACAGCCGTTCATTTAAATATTAATGCGCCAGCCTAAAATTACCCCCCCACTTACCGCTCCCCGAGCAATCACTTTACTTCCAGGACTATCCTCAGCGGAAGGATATTTAACAAAATGCTGAATTATTTAAAAAGAGCCCGAGTGTAATTGTAGCTTTTGTCCGTTTTTACGAGGCTACACCGACGAACCGAAGCGGCCTCTCGTGGCTCAACGGTTAAATAAACAGTAACAGAAGAAAACAGACTCGACGGAAACAACAAAAACAATGTGATTTTAAAAAAGAAAAAAAGGGGGGAGAGAAAGAAAAATAAGACACTTGTTAAAAAGGTAGACAAGACAGAGAGCAGCGGGCATTAATACAGACGTTGAGATTCGTGATGCTTTTTACCGTTAACGATAAAAAAAAAAAAAATGACACCCGATGGACAACTGTTGTATAAAAAAAAAAACACAATCGATATTTGGATTATTAAGTCAACTGTCATCATGAGAAAACACAACACCCACACCACTAACACGACGGTACTGGAGCATCCCGCACACCTCCAGCAGGAGAAATAACGTTACATCAAAACATGTCAGTGTGCCGTCCGGTAACGTTGAAGTGACACCGACGTTACGGACGGACGGACACACACAAACGCCGCCGGAGCCCGGGAGGTGAAGCCGGAGGAGCCCGGACACCCAGCACCGCCGGCTAGCCGCAGCTAGCCGGACCCTGGACGATGGGGTCGAGACGGGAGAGCCAGCGGCGGGATGAACCTGCCCTCTCCAACGATTCTCCTTTGTGCGGTAACGCTACACCAACACCGACATGCGGCTGCCTGTGTCGCCGTCGTCCCCCACCTTCCCCCACCTCCACCTCCGGAGAGGACAGCCGGCGGCGGCGGCGGACCGGCGGGACCGAGCCGCGGAGCCTCGCTCCGTCCCTCCGCCGACCGCACCGCTCGCTAACGGGCTGCGGCTAACGCGTTAGCCCACTGCTTATTCTGCCCTTATCCTTAATTATATGCACTCTATATCAGCAGGGAAGCTGCTCGGAGACAACCGCGGGTCGTCGGCGCGACGGGCCGAGTGTCGGAGCGATACCAGACCTGTCGTCAACGGAGCCGGAGAGACATCAATGGCCGGTGAAGCGCTCCCCTGTGCTGCTGCTCTTCCTCCGCCTGCAGCCCGCTGCTGGACGACTGGCAGGGCCCGAGCGCTGCCTCACGTGACCGCCACGTGATCCTCAGACCAATTCAATTATCAGGGTTCACGTCGATAACTGGGGAGTTTATTTTATTTATTTATTTATTTTTTAAAACTCCAGTCTGATCTTCTTTCCAACGAGGGGGAAACAATGTGTTCTTCATTGGCAAACTGGAGACGGTTTAGTTTTTTTTTTAACATTGGTCTCCCTCAACAAAAAGAAATGTGTATCTCTGTCATCACTGTAAAGAAAAGCTCTATTACAAGCAAAGATCCTGCAAAGTCTCAAACATTAAGCACCATTATTCACTCTCTTTTTTCTCATATTTACTTGCATTGATGTCTGCATTAGATAGCTTGTATACCTGTGAAGTCTGTTTTCTCTATATTAAGTTTTATATCAACTACAAACAAGTCAGATGCTGAATAGGGTTATTTACCCAGATTTGTACAATAGCGTATAAAATGCACATATAGATATTTAAGGAAAAAAATCTGTTTATAACAATGAGGCCACAATAGTAGTTTACCCTCCAGGACACACGAGGGCAGCACTGAAGAGTCGTTTTAACTTTTGTCCCACCTTCTCCAAAAACATGGCTGCTCCCATGGCTCTCAGACGAGAATTGTGTTCCTTGGCAAGGATATTTAGTGGAATCTCACGTCTGGTACAGTAACTTAACATATCTCTTGTTTTGCGCAACATCTGCGAACAGTTAAGCAACGTGACAGTTCATGTTTAAAGGAGTAAACGTGCTGGTTAGAAAATGTCACTACTCGGCAGTTGTAGCATGGTGGTTCAGCGGTGAATGTCATCTGTAAATGTTTACTAATGTGAGTTTATTTACAGGGACCGAGAGCTTTGGGCGCCTGTTCAGGTCACAGGAAATGTAATATAATCAGGTAGGCTGTAGTTTTTATCCTCCGCTCGTTTGAAGTCTGAAGGCTGCAACATGGGTGTCTGACATCTTAATTAACAGAGTGTATGTGGCTCTAACTGATCCCTAAACAAGTTCAAAGATCCTAAAATCTGCTCTGAAACTCAAGGAAGGCACATGTGTTTGCATTATCAACTCTTACAATATATTCAATGGACTTGAAACAGGATTGAGTGTGAAGCCAAAACCAAAAACAACAACTGTATAAGCAGTTATCTCACAGTAAAGTTACAGAGTTACAGAGTAATGTGTAAACTTGGTATTTTAATACCAAATGTTAATATGCCAGAGATGATTTACTGTTCTGTCTCTGCAGGTCCCATCTCCCTTTGACATCCAGCACTTCCTTCCACACAGCAACAGTGTTTTCATCATCACTTTCATCAGTGAGTTATCAGGACAATTCTTTTTATTCAACTTCAGACTGTTTTTTTTTAACAGCCCAGGATTAAAATAATACAAAAAGTGATTCTTTCACTCATGTCCATGTATCTTGTTTCCTGCGTGCATTTGTGCGCTTGCAGGTCACTGTCACAGAAGAGCCCGACACACTGTTTCAGAAGGTGTCAGTGTTGGTCAAAGCTCATGACAGGGCCGTGTTGGACAGCTATGAGTTATTTGCCACCATGGCAGCTAAAGAGCTGGGCATCACCATCAACAAAGTGTGAGTACTAATAGAGTTAAGCAGTAGCAATGTTAGCCATACATCATAGTATATCTTTCATCACTGACTTTGTTTTGATGATTTCCTTTCATCTGCCACAGTTATGAACCGCACAAGGACATGGAGAGGTTTACGCTCCTGAAGTCAGTTCACATCTTCAAGAAACACAGGGTCCAGTATGAGATGAGGACACACTACCGGTGCATTGAGGTGATGAGCCCAAATTTACATTTGTTTAATTCAATTAGTCACTCAGAAGTGTTTTTCAAAAAAAAAAAGTAGGCTCCCTCCAAGCAACCAGGGTTTTTAAACTGGGGACTTTGTACTATCCTTGCAACTCAACCCATTAGTTTCATAAGAACGTATTTGCTATTTAAGCCTCCCAGTTGTTTGTGATGATTACATCATGAGTCTAAGATATCTCTTCTCTTGTTTTGTAGCTGTCTCGTATAACAGGCTGCACAGCACAGGTATACCTAGAATACATTCAGAGGAACCTCCCTGAAGGTGTAGCCATGGAGGTGACGAAGGTAAGTTACTGCAGAGTCAGTCGTACACCAGCAACGATCCCACTTGCTCCATCGAACTGCGTGTGAATGAATGGAATTAACCCCCCCTCCCCTTTCTTTTGTTCATGTTATCAGACTGCCATGGAGAAAGTTCCAGATCACATCCTTGAACCCATGTGGAAAGACCACCCCATTGACGACAAGCCCAGCCAGTAAATTCAGTGATGAGCAACAGATAGATTTCCAACATCATCAATACAGAGTTGAACACAGCAGAAAAAGGGTCAGCTATAAAACTTGCATTCATTATGTCAACATGTAACGATGTTTAACAGTCTTCGTTTACTGGCTGTTGTCTTCATTGTCTTTTCTTCAGAAAAAGTGTGTGGGATCAATTGTATGTTGTACATTTTCTTAAATAAATTCTTCTGCATTTAATGACAACTTTAACTCACCTTTTTGTGCTCTTTAGTCAGAATTGTAATATTAATGATTATTCTACATGTACGATTATTTTTTAACTATCAGCAGTAATAGTGGATTGTTATTCTGTATGAACACATTATATAAAGACACAAGACCAGCACACAAGACATTTATCTTATTTTCATTTATTGAACAATTAGTACACACAAATCTTTGAGGCACAATATAGCACAACATAAATCTTCTGTTCAACAGTGAAAACAACCTGGCATACTTATGCTCAATGCTGTAGGCTAATACTTCCTGTCATTTAAGGACATTTCCGGGTAAAAGTCCTTGTATTTATCATCATATACTTTTCTCCATTGCTCTATTTACTAAACCCACTCCTCCCCATATTCAATGAGCTTATCATACAGAGGTGACACCCAGACATATATCATATAGTGCGTCATCTCCACAAAAGGAAAGGTGCTTTAACCTTTTTTGCTGCAAAGAGACTGTTAACATTTTTCAGCTATACAACACAAATCACATTATTAAAATAAGTCAAAGCCCCTGCTCATGTTTGTGTAAACCTGGTGGTGGGACTTTTTTCAGGGATGGTTGCAGATTCTAAATATTGTTGGCCTCATATATAATTAAATTATTTCTTCCGTAATGGCCATCAATTCTGTGTCTACTTGACCATGGTTACGTAGTTATTTATAACACCTTACTGTGACAGAAATTACCTTACCACAATTCTAAGTATTCTTTTCTCTTTTTTTTGGATACTGCAGGTTTGAAAACCTCAGCTCATTCAAGAAATCACACAAAAACGTTTGTTGTCCACGCTTGCGTAGTTATGCCCCAACACTTACAACTTTCTGTCCACAAGACAAAGTTGTTATAAAGCTTGTCCACATCAACTTAAGTTAATTTGAGATTCAAACATCATTATGTAAGATACAACTATACCTCCTAAAATAAGGTTGTAACTATTGTTATTCAGTATTTTTACTAATCGTACAAAAGTGTTCCATGGGAATCTTAATACTTCTAAATATAAATCTAACATAACAAAACAATGAGCATTTGTGTCTTTTGTCAGTGATGTGTTGATACGTTGTAAGTCTATGTCCACCAGCAGAAACAGACAACAGTGAAGTGTCTTACTGCTATAGATCCCAGGTTGAGCTTGTGAACTTTCCTGTTGGCTTTCAAACCTCACAATGAATATTTACCCCGATACTTACAGTTTTATTCAATAAAACCTGCTTTATAATAGACCTTTTGATAGCAGACATATTGGCCTCTCATTAGGAAAAGCACAGACACCAAGTAATGGGCTAATTCAAAGAATATCACATTGCGATGTCACTGTGCTTGCTGTGTTTGAAGCCCTAAAGCTTCTAATCTGCTTTTCCAGCACAAATAGAATAAAATAAATCACTACTAATAACATTAACGATGGCTCTGTTCTATTCAAGTGACAGTTTGACAGTGAACCAGCATGCACAATACCAGAACCCTGAAACTGAAGCAACTAAGTGACTTGTGCTTTTTCCTACTGTGACGTATCAAAGTTGGTTCATGCCAGTTATCAGTACGATAATACTGGTTTCTAGACCTGTCTTTCCCTGCATATACCTACATGATCCTTGCATTACCACAAGGTGTACTTACTGTCTGTACTTCCATGTAGGTCGAACAAAAACCTTTGGTTTGGAGCCATTAATAAAAGATTAAGTACCATAACCTATTAACCCATAGTCCTCTGTCTCACTGACTCCAACTTCCATCCTGAAAGAGAGAATCTCCAGGCATCAGTGAGGGGAGGGTTTAGGGATTAAGACACAAGAGGAGGCTCACCTTTTCAAGTGAAGTGCTGGACCTCAGGTGTGACGCCGCTGGTGAAGGAGGGGAGAGATGTGAGGGAGGGCCTGGGTTCCTGGGGCCTGGGAGGTTAAATGTACTGTGTGCCCCCCTTCAGGAGACAACAACAGTCAGTCTGTTATAATCAACCAAAGGGAGAAACAAGAAGGGACTGCAGAGACTGAAGAGGCAGCAAGATTTACTGAAAGTGCTGAAGAGATGGAAAAAGACAGATAGAGTAGGGGGAGAGAGCCGACTGTGTCTGTGGCTAAATTTATGAAACAGACTAGCTATGATGAAGGTCTGCAGCCATATTTGAGTGTTCTGCAGTGCTTTAGTTGCTCAGAGAATAAAATGCTCTTTCATCCAGAAATAATGCCAAATCCTTGGTTGTGCCAGCTGTACAAACAACATACAGTAATAATAATAAATGCCTCTTCATGTGACTGTTCAGCAGGGGTTTGTAATATATTTATACATCCAGTAAGCCTAAATTAGCACCACATGCATTCACAAAGCTTGCAAAACCAGAAGAGCTAAAATATTTTTTAATTGGTTTCCACTTTATTAAGTGTCCCATCAGATGGTGCCATTACTGAATATAACTGCACTTTGCAAAATCATTCATGTGATCAATCTGTTACTACTCTTTTCTATAAAAACATACAGAAATTTCATGTGCAACTACATGCATGGCAACAAACTTGTATTTATATAAGTATACGAATTATAAGTATAGAAAAATGCATTTGTCAAAATAAACAATAGAGAGTTTCTGTGAACCCCTTTGTCCCATTTGAGTAATTGAAATTGAATGAAAAGTCCTTGGTCATATCAGAGTGTTTATCCTTTGCAGATGATGTCCTCCTTTTAGACATGCTACCACTGAATTGAAACTGTGACATGATGTCCGACATTTCAATTGCTAAATGGGGTTTAACGTTACTCCCTCAGAATTAAGATAAATGGTAATGCACTTGAATGAGTGAAATTCATCTTTAAAATTCTCAGCTACTGAAAGTGCAATTCATGGATTACTTTACCAAGCCTTTTATTATAAACGTCTGCTTTCAGTGAGCCTATAGAAATGATTCATTAAGATCCACTGAATATTACTTTCATTAAGAGCTCTCGGTCCTCCACACTTATCCAAAAATGTCTATACAATTATGTGCATCTTTGCAGTGGTCTTTAAATGGATCAAACATTCACTTTCAAATATGAAACACTGTTACTGTGCCACTGCGTTCAGTACTTGTTTTGACATTGCAGTTCATTCTCTTTCATAATTACATAATTAGTGTAAATTGTAATGACAACTCTCAGACTTGTTTGTGAATAAACAAAAAAAGAGAAGTTGAGTTTCTTTTTAGTTTTATTTTTTTTGTCCACGGCTAAGTCATATGTCTTGACGGTTTTCATAAAACACATTCACAGATTCACAAAAGTTATGTTAATTACAGGGAATAAAGTTTTTATAACACTTCAAAAAACACAATAGAGAGTAATTTCTTGATTAATGTAATTTGCTTTCATTTATAAAAGCTACTAGATATATATTTCAGTATACTATTCAATTATAATGCCTTTTCCTTCCTTGTCATTACACAATAGATTGCTGAAGACAAACATGAATGTTCCAAACAGCAATACTCATAACTTAAATAGCTGCACATTAACGATATAAAATATAAAATTAAATACTCATGAATACTTGAAAAGTGGAATATTGTCTTTTCTCTTGAAAAATGTGTAAGTGTTAAACAATATTTGCTGCATTGCTTGGTGAGGTTATAATATATAACTATTTCCATGTAACAAAAGGAAAGGTTAGGGAGGTCCAAGGTGTACTAAACTAGTAACAGTGGTAATTGAGGGCTGTTGTGCATTCTTTCATTAATTTCTCCCCACTTTCAAATATGCAATGTCACCCATTTTTTATTCTTTATTAAAAAGGGTCAAGAAAACTTTCTTAAGGCTCACAGGGTGACTGTAACAAGAACCACAGAACATTTAATGAACTTTGACAAGAATTTTCTTCCCTCTGAGAACAGCGGCTTCAAACTTGTTTTTAACAGCTTGTTTCTCAACAATGTCAAATAGTTCCTACAGTACCAACAGTATTTCTTTAACATATATAACAGAATGCGAGGATGCCTTTACATTGTTAAAGGTTGTGAGGCATTCTACGTGTCCTCGGTTGTCATTAGTCATTTTCACATTATTTCTTTTCCAGAAGACAATATCAACAACCAGACATTTGGTCACAGAGTATGTCATGAAGCTACTCAGAGACTTTGTATAACACATAATTGAGGGGCATTTCATTGACTGCACCACTTTAAGCCCCTTCTACATTAACACGTGGTTGGTTATTATTTTTAGGGCAGGCTGTGTTAAAAGCGTCGGCCACCAGGGGGCCCTGGCCACCTCTGGCCTCTGCCAGGTGGGGGGTGAGGAGGAGGAGAGACAGGTCCATTGTGGTAGCTGTGTAAAAGGATAAAATCACACATTGGATTCTTGGCTTTGGCCAATAGGGGGCACACTCTGATAAGAGCAGCCATCTGCACTATTCCAGTCGGGGATGTCATCCCCTTTCAGTTACTGTGTACCTTTGAAAGGCAAAATACAGTGTAATGTCTATTGCAATTTCATTTTTCCATGCACTATTTAAGAGTCTGGCTTCAAATAGTTGAGCAGTAAGTGTATTTTTTATTTATTTATTTATAAGTTCAAATTATTTTACTCAACATTTGTTGTAGTAAGACAAACTATTTGGGTAAAAGGCTATATTATTTATTATATTTGATAGACAAACTGAGCAAGAAATGTGATAATTAGAGGATGAGTTAAAGTGAGGGAAATTAAGCAATAACGAGGCTTAAGAGAAAAGGGACAGAGAGGACTGTGCATTGTGTCACAAATCCCAGTCTTTTGGTTAGCAGTTTACTGCATATTTGCATCACAGATTCAAAGGAATATAACTGGTGTGAGCACATATCAAATGCTTACCTGATGTATTTTAAATATATTAGGAATCTTAAAATTGTGCAAGCAAAGTGGCGGTTATTGTGACTTGCAAAGCTTAAGCATGATATCAACATTCAAACTGCTCTTACCCTCTCGGGCCGCGGGGGTGGAAATGGCGTGGAGGTCCAGGGGGCGGCATGCCACGGCCTCGAGGGTGTGGTGGACGCCCTCTGAAACCAGGATGACCTGGGGGAGGAGGTGGGGGGGGTCCGTGCCTACAGACAGGGACAAGCGTAACACCGATACACTTTTTTGCAGATTTTGTCTGTAGTAACACACATCAGCCAGTGTTGCAAAAAAGTGCAAATGTAAGGTCAGTTGATTCAAAAAGTCACAAGTGACCCTTAAAAAGGTATGGCTTAAATGTGTGGTTAATTGGTCTACAGTACCCACACATAACAACCTACTTTTTAGGAGAAACCAAAGCTTTTAAACTCAGGAGGATCATTCTTGACAACTTAAGACAAACAGTCCTGTATGCAGTCTAACTGGCTGCCATGCATATCTGTGCATATGTTTATGTGTTTGTGTGACGTGGTTACCTGGGCATGGGTGGGAAGGGGCCTCTGAGGTGCATGGGAAGTGGTGGGGGAGGAGGAGGAGGGCCCATGCCCATTGGTCCACCCCTACCTCGATGACCTCTTAGGTCTGGGTAAGGTCGCATCCTCCTCATTCCTCTTGGATGAGGAAAGGGAAGGAAGTGCAATTTACCCATAAAAGTCAAGCAATTTCATTTTAAATACAGCACATATTAAGAGTAGTTGTTTAACTTTGGGTGTAAACCCCTTAAGAAAAAGTAAAACATTTTTTAAACATAAAATGCATTTCTCACACTATTTTGCATACTAACCGATTAATAAAAACATTTTGTCATTTGTACTTAAAAACTTAAACTTTGCCGATATTCAACCAGCTTTGTATCATTACAAGGTGCAGTAGGTGAGATTAAGAAGAGAGTGGACTTTGTACAGCTTCCAGGTCCCTCCCCCTCCCTCCCCTGAGCTTCAGCTCTGCCTCCAAAGCCCTTTGCTGCAGACGAGGCTGTCAGGCACGCACAGGCCAGTAGACTAGGCTAGCAGGTTAGCATATGTTCCACAGCGGACTGTACTGCAGAGATTGTCCGCTCGGCAGCACTCCCTGTACGGGTCACACTGTGACGGAGCAGCACCGCTGCCCAGCGGAAGTGAGCCTGCTGCTGATGAATCCACTTTTTTCTGACCAAGGTGCTGCCGCCGGGCTGCGGTGCCCCTCTGTCCCGGTGTGACCCGGAGAAGGAGCACTGTGGAGCGGACAATCTACAGTGTATATTCCGTGGTGGAACACATGGTCTGATAAACAGTAAATTCATCAATTTTAGTGACCCATATCGCTATTTTCCAAGCCACACATAATACAGCCTCTGTGCTTGACTCAAACTGTTAACTGATAACATCACTCCCTCAGAATTATTGCTCCACATAGCTAGAAATGTTGTTTGTCAACTATTGTGTTTGCACAATTCGTCCTGAAGCTCTGCGCTGAAATTGTGATTGATTGAGCATGCGCGGGGGAGGGGGGCTGAGCAGCGTGTGCACAAGCAGTGATTGACGCTGTGTTAGAGACTCCTCCTGCTCTGATCGGTTGTTTTTGTTCAAGCACGGTGGATTTTTGCAAATGCCATTAGGAAAACTTTGAGGAGCCAGAAGAACCAGATTTTTTCACAATTATCTGTCTCATGTATTCCCTCATCTCATCCCACAGATTTTTGCCAGCTCTATATGCATACAGAATGCATATACAAAATGCAAAAGTACAATCTGTCGTTGAAACAACAGCCATAGCGGACTACTGTTGGCAAATGAGTGTGGCACTCAGGGTACAAGGCAACATGGAGGAGAGTTAAACATTGTTCATTTGCATATACTACCCACATTGTAATGATACAAGCCCTTTAGAAAATCGGCAAAGTTTACCTTTAACACAATGCTTATTTCAAATATGAGTACCTCATGGGTGCAAATCCATTCATGGTTCCATCTCTCAGTCGACCCCTCCCATGTCCAGGTGGACCAAACCCTTTCATCATGCCACGCCCACCACGCATGCCGCCTCGACTCATCCGACCCCCTCGACCACGGCCTTTAAACCCACGACCCCTGAGGAGAAGAGATATGAGGAAAACTGCCACTATGTCACTTGTCCAAGTTCAATCATGTAAAGCCTTAATAGGCAACTCTAAACATTGACGAAAACCAACAGCTGTGAGGTAAGTTTCACTTAAATTTACAACATTCAGTTTAAAAACCATTATGTATCCATGAATAAAGTATTAAGCTGTAAGGAACCTTAAGACTGACCTAGCTTTGTTGTCCATTAGGGGTCTTTCAGATTCATCCTTGGAAGTTTTTGAAGTTTCTCTCATCTTTTCTTCTGTGTCTGCATCCATCTGAAGGGATGCAGGTCAATATATACACAGTACTATTTCACAATGACAACATCTTCTGAAATTAGTATTTAATAAAAAACAAACATCCTCATGTTTCCTTAAACATAAAAGAAATATGCAACACCTGCCATGACATGAAAAAGATTTCTACATGGAAAAATGCATTTTGCTTCCACCTACGTAATGTATTATTCAGCTGTAGAGAGAAAAAATAGGACAATTTAAAAATAAATTCAGGCAGCAATAAGTT
Source organism: Lateolabrax maculatus (assembly GCA_031216445.1). NCBI lineage: Eukaryota > Metazoa > Chordata > Actinopteri > Acropomatiformes > Lateolabracidae > Lateolabrax > Lateolabrax maculatus. The sequence continues at coordinate 9,499,347 of CM062212.1, read as the reverse complement.
GCAAGTTCCCTGCAGCTATATGGTAATGAAGCACATTGTAAACCAATGAAAGAACAAATCCCAAAGATTTATCTTAGATGTAGAAAAAAACATTCATGAGTAGATCCTCTAGCAAAAGACTTGAAATGTGTCAATATCTTCCTTTCCTGCAATAACTCTTTGATGTTGTATGAGATGATTTTTGATTCTAATACTCACTCATGAGCTACATATTTAGGTATGTGTTTTTACAGTGTGACACAAGACTGTTAAAATATCACTCAACAGGTCTTGGAAACATGAAACCTCAGTGTTGCATTCACTGCATTGCCCAATCACTGGGTGTGACAGTCTGTGCCTGCCTCATACTGAAGCAGGTGACAAGTTTGCGAGTTAGCACGGACAACTGCAAGTCAATGCTGATAGCGGGAAAATTATTAATAGTCCAAAAGCCACTCTGTAGAATCACTAGTGTAAAACGCAGCATCTGTGACACAGCTACACAGTGGAGAGTTAATTTTTAAGATATAAAGGAAAGGTAAAGGAACGAGGGTGGAGCTAAGCATGAAACTGCCACTTAACATATTTGGGGAATATGCTTTTTCTTTTTAAATGACTTTCAAAATTTGCCCTGAAGGAGGAACCGCTCCCGAGGGAAAATAAACTGAACGAGGTGCCCGTAACTTGTTTTTCTTCAACTGCGTCTGATACTTTGGCTGAAGATCCAACAATTCCCATGAGCTTTAGGAGGTTCACACTTTGGCCAAACGCCCTTTAAAAAAAGAACCATATTCTAACATAAATTCTGCAGGGACACATTAAACATACAGAACAACTGTTGAGTCCCTGTAGGAATAGCAATTTTATTTTTAAAAACACTGCAAATGCAATGTATAATAAAAATGCAACAAGATATATGAGGATTTGCATTTGTTGTCCTCTCAAAGACAGATGAACTGTGAGTTTCAGCCCCTTTATAGACTGCAGCTACTGCTATAGTTATGTCGAGGTTATGTATGTCGTTTGTCCCATACTTTCTCTGATCTGTATACAAAGTACGTATACACGTAGCTCAGAAGGTATTAAGTCTAAAACAGAAGCCCTGCAATTAATCCTACCATCATAAAGGGTCAGGCCTGAATTGTTCAGTTATTTCTTGTTGTCATGTCACAGGAGCATTAAACCGCCTCTAATGTACATGACAATGACAACAAACACGAAACTTTAAAGACTGTGAACACGCCACGGAGGACCACACACAGACGCGATCACAGTGTTGTTTTAAAGTAAACGATGAGCCTGCGGAGTCAAAGGCACGTCGAGCGTCACGGAAACATCTTATCCTGATCCTGAGAGGCGGCTGGAGCTGTGCGAGCTCTTCAACATTAAACCCGGGACCACCAGAGGGGCTCCTGCACAACAAACACACGCCCAGGTCTCTAATAATCCCATAACAATGCTGCTTCACATGTAGGTGCTAGTGTCGCGCACAGCTGGTTAAATTATAACGCAGAAGTGCAGCAAGGGGGCCCTGTCTAATTCCTGGGGTTAACATCGCAGAGCTGTCCTGACCAGCAATATGTTGCGTGCAAAACAGTCGCTTTGTTGTAAATATATTCCAGCAGGCATTCAACGCTTGACAGACGCTTTCCTAATAGAATACAGCGAAAAAAATAAGGGTTATAACAAGTGTTTGTGTAAATTTTAGTCATGCACAAAAGGGGCGTTCCTGTGATCTCCAAACGCTTCGGTGAAATGCAGAGGACGGACGACTTACTTCAGCTGGTGATGCAGGCGAGGTAGATTTCCGAAAAGTAATGTGATTTTTCCTATTTGCTAAGAAAAATAAAAATATGTTAGAAAAATAAAAAAAAAAAATGTACAAAACTTCCCACAACCTCTGCAGCCTCTACGCGCTTTGAAATGGCGGCTTGGTCGGACCAGACTACATCCCAGGTTGAGATTTCTTTGTGAGGAACGCACTATGTGGAAGGTACGCCCACCGCGAAGAATGCTGGCGTCCCATTGGCTACTTGTTGCTGTCATTTAGCCGGAGTTCGGATTTCCGGCATTCTGATTGGAGGAACAGTCTGACGCGCGTTCAAATGGCAAGTGCGCATCCTGAAGACGGTTCATTAATTAATTGGGCCACAAGCTCGACGCGTAAAACTGATTTATTGTAGAAAGCATGTTTGTGAATATAACCTGGATCTGACACACGGGAAATTCAGTGGATGTGTTTAACAGTGTTAAAAAGAGCACGTTAAAAAAGCCTGATATACTTCACAAGTGGGAAACATATGAAGAATTTGACAATTTAACAGGACTAATTATTAGTAACTTTCAGACACAACAAAACTTTTTAAGTTCTACAATATTCCAGAAACAAAAAACAAAAAACAAAACAGTATCAACAAGTATGATGAAGTTTCTCTAAATTCTCTGTCAACACAAACATATGAATATTGGAGAGATTCTTCATTTCATACCTATCAAGATACCATGAGCAAAAAAAAACATATACATATCAACAAACAGCAAACTCTATTTCCAAACATTGAATTCATAATTCCAACAAAGGCAGCCTCATATACAAAAAAAAATGCCAAGTGCCCGCTGAACAATATTTACATCAAGAGAAGGGCACAAAAAGAGAAGGGAAAACATGAAATGACAACGAATGGTTAAGTTATTCTAGAGATGTTGCCTTACTCGTCAGAGAAAGCCCATTAAACTAACTCGATCAAATGTCCAGAGCAGAGTAAACCTGGTGCGTAAAAGTGGTCCATGTGCGTCCGTTACGCGCGGCTCAGGGTGTCGGAGAGCTTGTTGATGTACTCGATCGTGTATTTGAGGGTCTGTATCTTGGTCAGGGGCTGGCCTCTCTTGCTGTAGTCCGGCGGCAGGTAGTCGCGGAGGTGGTGCAGGGCCTCGGCGAGGCTCCTCATCCGCATCTTCTCCCTCTCGCTGGCCTTCATGCGCCTCTTGGTGGACATCTTGGGCTTGCTCAGCCTCGGCGCCGCTGGAGCCGCCCCGCGGCCCGCGAAGCCGAAGGAGAAGTCCTCCATCCCCTGATGCCCGCCGGAGAAGCACGTCTCCGGCGAGGAGCACACGGAGCCCGCGGAGGACACCGGGGACGTGGACTGGCACGAGTCCCGGTCCTCCCCGAAAGCGCTCCCGTGGCTCTTCCACTCGGACAGCATGGTGGCGCGAACGACCTCCAGGTCCATGTTAGAGATGTCCCGACGCTTGCAGACGTCCGTGCGGCGAGGCCGACATTAAAAAGGGGGGGGGAACGGCGGGCGGGTTATGGGGGAGGCTTTTTTTTTTTTTTTGCCCACGCGTTTTTATAAAGAAGCAGATCTCCGGAGGTTTATGGGTTCACAGCTCAGGCGAAAAAAAAAAAAAAAAAGTTCAAAGAAAACCCTCAAGTGCCAAAATGCGACCTTCCCGAGGGACGTCGTCCGTTATCACGGGGGTGTGAATAAGGCTAAATAGACGGATAATGTGATGGAAAGAAAAATAATTAGATTCCTTTTGTGGGAAATTACTCTTTAAAGTCTGCACGACGACAATTATCAGTTTGATGTGATGTGTCTAATGAAGGACTGAGAGGATGCTGTTTCACCTGAGACCTTCACACCTCTGACCTCAGGCCTGCGTGTGTCCTCTGTCTGGAAGTTAGTAGTCAAACAGAACATAAGTCAGTACTATGTATAGTACTACTTTAACTTACTGAGGGTACAGCCTTACAGAGACAAGCTGTTTAAACATTGATCAGAGCATCTAAAGGTTCATAATCAGCCAGATTCATCCTCCTGTCTGGAAAGAGTGTGATTAAAGTAAAATATAATTGAATATTACTGTCCTTGTATTGATTATCCTGTCATGCCTTTAAATGTGCTCACATTTTGCCACTTGCCACCTAAAATAATGCTGTTTGAGGAGTTTATAAATATGATTAACAAGACACACCCCTGTTTTCACATGCCTCAATATACTTTTGGAGACAAGTTGAGCTTCCCTGGAACACCACCTGAAATATCTTTACAAACTGTTAAGATTTTCAGCGCTTTCCTTAAGAAAAATAAGATTTAAGGGCCCGTACTAGGACGGAGTTGTTATTTGGGCAGAGGATGCAGCTGTCACCAAGCTCCCGCCAGACCTTTCATGTCTGAAAAGGTGTGTAAGGCCTCACTCATGATCAAGGGGACCAACACTGGCAGGTTGTAAAACCAATGGCTCAGCGTCCTCTGTGTCCCCCTCAGCTGCAGTGTCTTCTCTCTCTGGCTATGTTAAGTGACATGTAGCTTGTCAAACAGCAGTGGGAGAAAAGAAGCACATGTGGTGCTGTTAAATGGCATTTGATACCGAAAACTGTGCTAATCCACAACCTTTCCCACTGATTTACATAAACTGTCCCCCCCGGGATCAGAGCAACAGGTAAACTTTGGTGCAACAAAACATTCTTAAAAAGCTTATTTATTTGAACAATGTCATATTTGTGCATTAGACACGCATTCAGTCAAGCTTTTCAATCTCACAACATATATTACAACACACATCGAATGGACACAAAAACAAACCTATACAAAAAATGTTTCACTCAAGGTCCAATTACCGTAGTAGCTTTTTCTAGAGCTTTCAAACCACATCTCACTAATAATTGCCATTTAATAGTTAAAATGTGTTTATGCACAACTTTTCCCCATTTTACAGAAACAGTTCCATTTAGGTTGTGGCAAAGCTTAGACTAACTTTTATTTTTACGATTAACAGTTTGGTATATAAAACACAAGAAAACGTCAAAAATGTCGTCAAATCTCTTGTTTCGTCTGATCAACAGTCAACAGTTTATTACAATTTTAAGATGAGAAAAGGCAGTAATATCTCATATTTGAGGAGCTGGAAGCATGAAAACTTGGACTTGGACTCACTTCAGGAATTTCAGTCTCAGTCTCTCTGCCAGTGGCAGTGGACTATCACTACAAAGCACTGAATCATCACTATCTAACACAGAGACGGGTGATGCTGGAGTCTGAGGGTGCACATCACCATCCACACTAGCTGGTGAGACATCCTGGCTCTTAGTTGGTACAGGTACGCTGCTTATCTGAATATCACCACTGTAGCTCTGAGGTTTTGGCCGTAATAACTGGACGGTATGAGCTGTTTTGGCTGTTGGTTTGGTCGTTTTACGTCTAGGAACAGGTTTCAGGGGGAAGTCTGTAAGGGAGCCGCCCTTGTTGATGGGCTTGATCGTAGCTTTTCTTTGAGGTCCAAACTGCTGGTTCTCTGCATCGCTCTCCTCGCTGGATGAACACGTGCTCATACACACAGTTTTCTTAGTGGTCTGCGGCACGTTCCTGTCCTTGTCACTTTCACCTGGGTCAGAGTGGGACCGCAGTGGTGGGACAGCCGATGATGAAATGGCTGTTCTGACAAATTTATATTTCTGAGGAGGTCTTTGGGAGCCATTGGATTTGTTTTTGGTCTTACTTTGAGCTTGTACTGCAGGCCTCAACTGCTGTTTTGAAGTGCGAGTTTCTGCCTTATTTGTTGCACACTGCCCTTTGTCAGTGAGTGGTTCTTTTTTGTTCACAGCAGATTCCTTTCCTGACAATTTATTGTCACTGCTACCTTTACTGGGAACCTGTATATTTGGTTTTGAGTTATGAGAAGGAATGTGTTTGAGAGAGGCTGACTCATAGTTTAGTTGTTTTGAGACCACGTCATTGTGCATCTCCAGCTGGTCTAGAGCTTTAGCTGTGTTCCTCATGAGCACCCTGTCCCTGAGAGGACACTCTGTGTAGCACAACTCTGGAGCAGATCTGAAGTCTGCTTCTTTGACGTCATTTGAAGTTTTCTGCTTGGTGTTTTCGCCCTCTGTTTCCTTGACGTCACTGTCTGTGGTTGCGCTAAGCTTGGGCTCAGTGGTGTGATTTGTAGCCGATTGTGTAGTTGGAGAGGATGTGAAGGACAGGGCATCCCAGTCGATATCACTCAGGTGTAGAGCGTCGATAACAGCAGAGACAGAAGGCGAAGCAACAGCCTCTGATTCTGCATGAGACAGAGGAGTTCTGGGGCAATCACCCAGATGGCTGTGTTCTTCTTTTGACCTCCGCTGCTGTTTATGGTTCACTGGAGTGTCCAAAACCACAACTTCTGGTTCCTCTGTGTTTGAAATGGCAGGGAGCAGCGTTTGCGGTTGAGCATTAGAGGAACACTGAAGGCTCATCTGTGCCAAGAGGTCTGAAATACCATCGGATAAATCAGATGGCTTCTCCTTTTTACTCGTTGGCTTCTTCTCTGTAAAGAAAATTGAGACTGGATGTCAAACACATTTTGAATGAGCTACTGTGAACATTTCACATTTTTCAACATTTGTCAACAGTTTTCCTACACATTAGGAAGTGAAGCTCTACCGCGGGGGGGAGGGGAGGGTACAACCTGCATAAATTGACAGCCAAGCCTGTGAGACAGACACCTCTCGGCTGCATCAAAGCCTTTGGTGTGAACTACACGAACTGCCAAACTCTACATTTTCAGGTGTCAGAGCTCCTGTAATAGACAGCCTTGAAAAACAAGTCAAAGCTCCAGGTGCCTTTGATCAGGACACCCTTGTCAGCACAGTGTGGGAAGACTTAGAGCTTGTCAAGTCTGTGGGGGGGCTCCCATTTTTGTTGTGAAAAATTTAGCTACTGTATATTTACTGTCAGACATGGTTAAAAAAAGAATTCACAGAAAAATATTATACTGTGCTTAATATTGTATGTTTATGTACTAATATGCATTTATTTAAAGTGAATATTATAAATTATCATCTTACTCCTGGTCTTGTTCTCTTTTGCCAGAGCCATGTCTCTCAGGTAGCACTCCACCACCTCTGGGTAGGCCACACGGAAGAGAGACTCTTCCTCCACCGTCCTCACCTCATGTTGATCCTCTGCAGGCCGATCCTCAGGAAACACATAATGTTCTGCAGAAAAGAAAAAGTCAAGGTCAGGTCCAAACTGGTCTCAATAAGTGTCTCATTTACCTGATAAAAGCAAAAATGTGATTAACTACTAGTTTTTAATGAGGATGGACACAGAGCTGAGGTGTTAAAATGGGGTAAAAAAACAATCATAAATTCAAAATTTCCTGAAGCCCCAAAGTGACGTCATTAAATGTCTGGTTTTGTCAGACCAACTGTCAGAAAAAAACCCAAAACATTTGATTTACTATTATACTAGGACAAGGAAAATCCGCAAACTCTCACATTTGATAACCTAAAACATTGAAATGTTTTGCATTAATACTTGAAAAATGACCTGAATGATTAATCAGTTATTAATCATGTATTGCAGCAGCTCGACTTTCCGTATGGCATGATTTGCAGATGCACTGCTCTTAACACAAGCAGACAAGAACTTATATACAGTCTATGCAAATACAGCACCTTTTTATACAAAGTGTTAATATTATAAATTATAATTGCAGTCATAACATTACAACCACTTTCTCCATACAGGGATTTTTGTTTAATTCATGTGTCAGAGTATAATGAGATAATTTAGCTTTTGCATTCTGCAGGTATCACAAATAAACCTCTATTTCCACCTATTTCAGCAATATGGCCTGTTTGGACCAAATACAGGATGATCAGGCATATTTAACCAGGGGACTACATTTTGTAGTATCACTCATTAAACTGCAACAGACACTATGTTTCCATTCTAAAACCATACATTTGTAATCACTGATGTCTGGTATTGTTGTTGTAGTACTGTTGAATATTCAGTAATGTATGGTTTTTATAAATAAGCATCCATGATGTAATAATTTAGTCGCAAAAAAAATACTTATTTTGCATGATAAAATACAACAAATGAGGAACCACATTCTGAATTAGTTGAGTGAGACTTTCTCAGGCTCAGGTGGGCTTGTTAGTGAAGTGGACTTTGATATGACAGATTTCCCAGCCTGGGGAGGAAGCCAGTTTAGCACCTTGTGGCTGTTGTGACTGATCTGTCACCTCTGAACCCCACCTCACAGCAAGTCACTAACAGACAAGCCGGTGACGAGCGCCCCGCACCCCAACCTCCGCTTAATGCAGCAGTCATGTCACTCAACCCAGAGGAAGTTTTCTTAAATCTAACATTTTCCTCTAATCTTCTTATCTGAGAAAAAGAAGACTGCAGGAAAACAGAGCATTACTGACGTGAATGTGAACAGCATCCTTTGTTGAATTATTTAACTGACCTGGTGTGCTCCAGACGATTTCCAAGCAAGCAACGGCGTTCCTCACCCTTGGTTTCAATATTCTTTTGTAGGAAAAAAAAAGTGTTGATCATTAAGCATGAACTGAAATAATGTTGTTAAAATTTGAAATTGAACTTGTAGGACTACCTGAGGGGCTTGATTTGGGAGGACATTTCTCTTCCATATTTTCTGTTCATCAACTCCGCATAGGTCATCAAAACTAAAACCTTTTCACTGGTGTAGTGCTTCTGCCACTCCATCTTGTCATAGGCAAATTTCTGGAAAACACAGATTTTAACATGCAACTCACTAAAGAAATAACTAAGTGAACAAGTCATTTAAATAAACCCATTACCTGCATCAACAGTATATTTGGCTGTCTCCTCTTGAAATGTGATACAGGCTTATCCTTGGAAATCAGGAACTCACGAATGATCTGCAAAATGCCATTTAAGTATGAAAAACCATATACTGTAGAGGATTATACCACTTATAAAACAATAAGTAGATGAAAACAGCTGTACCTCTGTAAAAGGGAACTGTTGGTTTGCCAGTGTTTTCCTAAAAATGAAATGAAACAAAATACTTAATACTTAGAATACTTAAATATGAAAGGCTTAAATATGCCATAATGAACAGGCAAACTTACTTTTGTACTTAAGAAACATTATGATGATCATTGATAGACTTACAATAATGCTATTGTCTTGATCGTCCTTTTAATATGTTGCCTCATGTTCTTGCTTTCTCATCTCATTCCACTTAGAATTAACATTTACTAGTTTTATAAACTACAGTCTATTTACAGAAAATCACATACTTCCTGACGTTTGCCTCACAAGACAAGGCCTGGCGGGTCTGTTCAAAGCGGTGCCAGTCACAGGGACACTGGTAGTCAAAGTCCTGAGGTTGACAGAAACGTTTACTGTCGCAAAGCACACAGCCCCCACGTTCATGTGCCTTCGCTGAGCCTGAAAAGGGGACAAGATGAATCACAACAAGTATTTAATTAAACAAAAGTAGCAGGTAAAAAGCCAAGGTAAACAAACAACTTTACAGTCCAACACATTACTACAACTAACCCATCTCTCACATACGTGTATGTTTTAACATTACAGGGTAAATGGCTTTAAATGCCATGTGTGATACACGTTTTCTCAGGGACACCCCACCCACCCCCTTTGCTTTCCACCTCTTATCAGGACAGGGGTCAGAGTTCAAAGCAGGGCAACACTCACCAGGATGTCGACAAACGTGGCAGTGAGCAACCTTCTTTACAACTCCCTCAGACACACCTGCGTTCTCCTCCTTCCACTGGATGAACCTGAGGTGATCAGAGAAAGGTTACAAGTGCACAAAAACAGAACTTTATTCACTCTTTATGTGAGAAAAGGTATACAGACAGAAAAGAAAAAGATGCTCGTCTGCAATCAAAAGGCAAGAACCTGGGTGTGTTTCCTACCTCTGCAGAAGTGTTTGTCCTTTCAGCGTCTGGATAAGCCTCAGAGCTTGCTCTTTACCAACGCCCGGTATGCCCTTATGGACGAAGGACAATGTACAGTTAACATAAGTCATTCATATCGGTGATTTTGATGTTGCAAATGTCAGTTTAAAAGGTGCCCTCCTTACTTTAGGAATATAATCACAGCCAAGGAGGATGGCAAGACCGACAAGATTCTCTCTGGAGAGATGTAACTCTGTTTGTACCCTGGAGGTCCTGTAACAGTCCACCTGAGGGTCCTGGGGGGAAACGTGAGAAACAATACTATGAAGATTTGATGGTTTTTACAATCAAGGCATCAGTAGAATAATAAACAGAACAAATAGATAGGGACATAAATTAAATACTGGCTTGCTAACAATAATTTCAATTACTGATTGTTTGACTGATAAAAGTAAAATGCTGATCAAAAGTTACCATAACATGTTCCTTAAAGTTTACATTTTGTTTTTTTACAGCACCCAAAACAATATGGAAGAGAAAAAGCATTTACTGTCATAATCAGTAAATCTCTTGTATTTATACTTGATAAATACTATAACTAAATATGAATCGAAATGCATTAATTAGCTGTTTGTTAGTTAATTACTTGACTAATGATTTAGCCTATAAATTAACAAATATTATGTCTGTGACTAGAACCAGATGGAACAATCCTCCTTCACAAGCTAAATGAAAATAGTTTAACTTGTACTTAAAATAGTATCAGCAAATCAAGAGCAAAAACAAGGAATACAGTATTTCCTTATGTAAATCTAAAGGGAATTTGTATTTAAACACAACTGTGGAAATATCACAGCTCTGACAGGGGTCCAGGTGTTTCTTTAGTGTTCTGGAGAAAGTTGAATCCAAATCACTTCGACTGAGTTTTGATCACAGGAATAAATTCAGAACGAATCCCCAGAACGGTTGGAACTGAAGAAGCCTTTTGAGCCAGCAGTGAACTCCAGTCCTGTCGTTTGGGATTTTGTACACTGTGGATGCTTGCGGACTGTGGATGAACCCTCACAGACATACTTTACTGTTCATGTTGAAGTTCCTGTAGACAGTCCTGGCCCCATACAGGAACGCGTCCCCGTCGTTAGTGATGCAGCCGTCCACCAGGCCCCGGGAGTCCAGGTGGGCGCACATGGCCTCAGCCTCCCCAGCAGCCGTCACCCACGGCACACCCAGATAGTCCAACATCTGTGCACACTACAGAGGCCAGAGAAGGACAACAACATGAACTCAATGTGACTGACACTAGTGAGAGATGCAGGAGAGAGGAGGACCAGCCCACCTCTGCAAGTACAGCTTTGAAGCGCCCTCTGCTGGTGTTTGTCGTAGACTTAGGGGCAGAAGCCTTCTTGAATCCTCCATATCTTGTTTCCGTCCTCTTCTTCATGGTTTCTGCTTTAAGTTTGGGGGCTTCTCCCTCCATCACAAAGACGAGCTTCACCCCCATAAGCGTCAGAGATGACACCCTGAAAAATAAATTCCTGCACACACAAAACACCATCGCCTTGGGGTGATCGACGACCAGCAGGCGCACGAGAAGGCAATGTTTTAAATACTAGAATATAGGAATGAATTAAAAGAGACAGTGTGCGACACTTACCTGAGGTGGGGCTTGGTAACTCTGCCCATCATTGCCTGGACGTGCTGGGCCTCGCACACCCATAAACTCAGGTCCACTGCCAGCGTCTTTCCGCTCAAACTGTAGAGCGGCACCGACTCACGAACCGGCTCGACGATAGACCACAGATCCTGAACACCCATGACTACCCCCAAAATGGCTCTTTAACTGATTTAACGTGAAGGGAAGTGTTGAGAAAACGCCAATGCTACACAACACAAGACAGAACAACGACACACGGAGATTTCAAACAGTGGCGCCATTGGGCCGTGTTCCACTTCCCTGTACGTCTGTGTACTACGCTGCCTTGCTGCTGTATTAATTGTCACGACGTTGATAAGAAAGTGAATCCAACGTTTAAAATGATTTAAGATCTTCTCTACACTTTTTAAGTTGTAAACATGGCACTTACATGTTCAAGTATCATGATTATAAAACGACAAGGTGTTAAGAAAGGAAACACTCTCACGAATTGGATCGACGCCTGATAATTTAACACGAACGTCACATTAATGCGCCTGAAAACGCTTGTTGCCATGGATACGAGCGTTTTGTTTACAGGCTGAGGACTTTCTTTGACTTTTTGTGTGTTTTTCTTTTCAGTCATGGACTCGAAAATGCAACTAGAAATCGTCGGTTTAATTAAAGACCGTAACTTCCATGTTGCCAAAAGCATTGCCGAGGTAAACCGTTGATTTTGTCAGTGTTTAAATTTTGTATAATTTATATTTTTCACCTGAGCTTTAACGACACTTGTATCTTATTGACTAACTTTATGCACAACAGGGACTTAAACAGAAGTTTCCTGAGACGTTTCTGGATCCAAAAATTCAACCACTGCTCGAATTTGACTGGCACACATATCTGTGCAACAAGAAAAGGGTCAGTCGTCTGATTATATTACAAGTAAAACTCAGTTTCTTTGCCACATAGAGGCCCATCACACCCACACACGTGTTTTAAATCCCAGAGCTATGCTGGGAAACACATGATGGCAACACTCTTTATGTACAACTAAAGATGATGATATGGAGGTGTAAAAGTAAAAGTAGAATAGTAATATTAACAGGAAAATACACTTAAAGTATCAAGTAAAATAACGAATTAGGCAGCAGTGTGGCTCATGTCAGTTTTACATTACTACTGAGTTACTATTATTATAAAATCAGATTATTATTAATGATGCATTACCGTGTAGACAGCATTTAAATGTGGTAACTGGTGGAAGAGGAGCTCTTTTTAGTTAACTTGTATACTGCTGGGGATTGTATTTTGTCAACAATCACGTATGTATAATCTATCACAAGTACCTTGTGATAGAAGCTCTCAAATGAACACAGTGAAGTAAAGAGTACAATATTTGCCTCTGAAATACAGTGTAGTAATGTAAAGTATGAAATACAACAAAATTGTACAGGACCTGAGTAAATATACTTGTTAGTTTCCACTTGCTCTACATTGATGACCTCATCTGATGTGAGTGATGATAACGCGGTTATAATAATAGAAGCAAATGTTTGAACTGCAGCAGCTTGCTGAGGGTTGTGATGCTATACTATACAGCTAAACACACCTACACAACTCAGTGACTGCTGCAGTTTGACGTTATAGTTATTCTGAAATGCTGAATCACAACACGTTTGTTGTTCAACACTTGTGATTCAAGGAGCTGCGTGGTGAAGTGTGGCAGTACTCCAGCAGCCTGATGTGCTTTCTGAACGGTCTTCTCCTCGGTAACGACAAGGATCTTGCCAGCTGGGCCAAGACTCAGTGGAGTTTCACTTTCACTCGGCCGCAGGCTTTCTGTATGGCTCTCTCTGTGGACGGCTACACCAAACACCTCCAGAAAACTGGGGCAAGTCAACACCCCAGTCACATAAGTAACAAATATACGTCAAAAATATGGATGTATGGAAAGTTTTTCCGTTTTGGGTGGTTTCAGGAGGCATGTCCTATTTTTTAATGTTTGCAAACTGTCAGTCTCCACGGCCATCAGTGGCTCTTATAGCTGAATATTACTCTGTAAAAACTGTGCATTAATTATATTTGTTTGACCTGAAAAGTATACATATCTCTGTCCTTTCACTATAGCATCAGTTTGTCTTTATGGACATTGAGATAGCAGGAGAGGCAGTGGGGAGGTTATTGTTTGAGGTGAGGCAACTCTGACGTGCGAAGCACACATTCACGTATTTTCACGTTGTTTGCCTGTACTACCTGTGTTATCTCAACCCATCTTTACATCTGTCACATTTGACAGAACATTAATAGATATTGTTGAAATTTCTGATATAAGAAATTAGATGACCATAACAGAATAGCAGCATGTAAATGAGGCACATCGTTCTCCCCCTCCTCAGCTGTTCTCAGATGTTTGTCCAAAGACATCAAAGAACTTCGAGGCTCTGTGCACAGGAGAGCGAGGCCTGTCACAGAGCGGCCTACCACTGTTCTACAAGGGCTCCGTGTTTCATCGCGTGGTGCCCAACGGCTGGGTGCAAGGTGGAGGTATGGTCCACACTAGTCCTGTAACAATGTTAATAACACTGTGTTGGTTTTCACATACAAATTAAATACATAATCTCTCATCCTACTTAAGCATCAGTGCAGCTAATTTGATATACATCTCGCACATGGGATACATACATGTCACCTGTAGAGTTGGGATATAGATCAATAAATTGGATTTAAATGTTCTCTTTTCCTGCTCTTAAAGGCTGCATTACAGCTGGGCGATATCATTTTTGAAGTGAAATAAGCAGTCAACACCTCTAACTTCCCATCCACATTACTCATTCTTTTTTTACCGTACAGCCCAACCCCTTTTTTAGATTATGACATACTTAAAGTAATCAACACAATATTGTGCAATTGAGGAAGTGAATCCAAACTATCTAGACATTTCTTTTTGTAGGATCACTGTGATCTAGTCATATGGTAACTGTATCTTTCTATTTTGCAGATATTTCTCCAGAAAGGAAAGGTAATGGTGGGGAGTCAATCTATGGTCCTACTTTTGAAGGTAAAAAAGATATAAACAGTCCAAGACATCTTCAGTATTACCATCAGAACACACTGTGTATATTAGTATTCACTTGTACTGTCTGTAACATGTGTCTCCTTTTAGATGAGAGTTTTGCCGTGTCCCACAATAAACGAGGCACTCTAGGAATGGCCAATAAGGGTCCCCACAGCAATGGATCCCAGTTCTACATCACCCTGCAGCCAACACCCTGGATGGACAGGACCTACGTTGCCTTTGGGTTTGTGTCACTAAATTGATTTAAGAGACAATTCTGCATAATCTCATATCTCTTATACAGTTTTGCACAAGCTTAATCTCTTTATTTTCCATTCTAGTCAAGTGGTCGAGGGTGTCGACGTCCTCAGGAGATTAGAAGAGGCTCTGACTTGCAATGAAAGACCCAAGTATGAATGTAAAGTTACAGATTGTGGATTGTTCAAGTTTTAGCACCTACACATTAATTGTTGATAACTTTTTAAAATATGTTTCAATGTTTTTCTTGTAGTAAAATAAAAAACCTTTGTATTTCTTTGTAATTTTGTGTTTACACTGTGCATGACTCAGATAAAATAAACTTTTTGTCTTTGTCAATTTATATTTCATCATTATCCAGGGGTTCCACATCAATTAATCTGTGTATGTGAGAGAAATAGTATTGCATTATACTTTTATAATGGTTTGTTTGTATTTTTGAGATTACATTTAATGTGTTTATTCACAACATACTTACTGGTAGAACCAACAATATTCATATTATTCACTAATGTCATCCTATATAATAGTATAGGTGCAGCAGCCCAGAATAAACCTGTGCTGGCACTGACAAAAACGCTGAAAATAAGGTAGGAGGAACTGAAAATATTTCCCTTTCACATATGTAATGTATAGCTTTGCCTCTCAGGTTTCTTCTCTGTCATCCCAGTAGTTGAAAGTTAATGGCTGAATACAGTTTCAGCTGTCCAGAAATGAAAAGTATGACCTATAACCAGAAGTCACATAGAGATACTTAATTTATTCCACATTAGGAGACAGTTCAGAGAGCTTTTCATTTGGTACTGTGCAAATTACATCCCCCTTAAAAATGAGGGAGTTTTTTTGGATGTGAAATGTTATTTTCAGCCTCTTAACATTCAGTGTCTGGTGTCACAGGTGTTTTTATATCAGGTGCTTCTGAGCGGCAGAAGTGAAACAGCTGGGTGGATGACAACGTGAAGAAACCCCCCCCCTCCTCTCTCTCCCTCCTTTTCGCTTTTGAGGCGTTAGCAGCTCACGTACACTTTCTTTTTTTCTTTTTTTCCTCCCTCTCCCTCCCTCCCTCCCTCCCTCCCTCTCTCTCTCTCTCTCTCGTCCTCACCCCTCCCAGTGAAAAAGTGCCACATGACCTGTCAAATAGGAAGTAGGCGAGCGAGCAGCGACCAGAAGAGCAACACGGCGAGAGGAAGCAGCGAAATCTCCCAAGTCTCTCTCTCTCTCTCTCTCTCTCTGTCTCTCTGTCTCTCTCGACGTTTCTTCCCAGCAGATTTATCTCCCCCCTCCCTCCCTCTCCCCCCCCAGCAGCGAGCCGAGCCGAGCGCACCGAGTCGCCCGCAGTCATGTACGTGCAGGCGGTGTTTTTCGCCGTGGTCGCGGCTCTGATCGGCGCCTCCGCGGCGACGGGCTCAGGTAAGTTTTGCGAGCGTCTTCATCGCAGAGCTAGCGGCTAGCCCAGCTTCTCTCCCCCCTTCTTCCTCCTCTTCCTCCTCCTCCTCCTCCCCCCCCCCCCGGGTGAGCTGATTTCATGTGTCTCTGCCTCCATGTTTGGTCCCTGCAGGGCCTGCCTGACAGTTGTCACTCGTCCTTGTTTTGGTGCAAAATATCCCCCCCCCCCCCCTCTTTATTTATTTATTTATATTATTTATATTATTTGTTTTAAGTGGCAACTTGTCAGCTTTATTCCCACTCCGGTGAGTTCACCGTCTTGTCCTGAGAGCGAGCCGTGTGGAGCTGAAATCTAATTTAGTGTCTGCAACATTTCTCTCATAATGTGAGTTGTGCGCGGACACGGGCGGGTTGTGAAATCAGACACTAGACTGGTGTCGGATCCAGTCGATCAGGTAGCAGATCGGCTTATGTAACAGCCTGCCATGACATGCCCTGCTGTGTTTATTTGTGCTAAAAGATTGGACATTGATATCATATCAAGTTACACCATTTTTTTTTTTTTTTTTGTTTGTTTGTTTTTTTGTTTTGTTCTTGTTTTAGCAGCCTCTGGATCACTGGGGGTTTAATTTTCTATCACATGCAGGAAGTTACCTTCATTTACAACCACCGTAACTAAATCTGATTTATAACCTTTTTCTTTGCAGATGAATGTGCCCTTTTGTCATGTGATTCGTGTGGAAACACCAGTGACTGCCAGTGGGTTAACTGCACACCATGTGAGTATCTATCGGTCCTAAATGTGTGGCAGGTTGTGAGGCACAGGTTGGTCCTTGTTTCTCTGAAATTGTCCACACAGCTGAACTGATTGGACACATGATTCCTGGGTATGGGGAGAATGTATGGCAGAAGATGCTGACTTTTAGATGATGTCATCCCAATTTCCCTGAAGTCGAGCTGTATCGTAATTGTCTGGCAACTCTAACCGACGCTGTGGATCTGGACAGGCTGGTTTGGTAGTAAATTACTGGCTAAATGTTGTGTGATTGCATAGACTGCACTATTTCTTATCACAGTATATGTGTTGTAGAGGATTGAGCTGGTTGTTTCCTTTTAAAAAATTGAGTCTGAGTCTCACTTTAGTTCTGAATTTGGTTCTGCTGCCCTTTGCCTACTTCTCTGTGAAGCAGTTTTGTCATTTCATTATGTTAATGGCATATCTGTCTTAACATGAGTGCTCCAAATATGAGAAATCTGTCTGACTTCTGCGCTACGGCGGGGACGTTGAGAAATAAGCTGCAGTGGTATTTTTCAACCTAATTTGGAAGCCTGCTGCTTTGTGATTTAGAAATATGCATCATTAAGTAAAAAAAAAAGGAGTTTCCATAACAAAACTGCATGACAGATTGCTTCCTGAGTCAACCAAGGGGTTTTTCATTCACTGTGTGCTTGCCTTGTGGCTTGTGTTTTTAGTAGGTCATCTATGTCAGGAAATAGGTTTACATGTTTCATGGGTAAAGCAGAGATCCGTCGACATAATCTTGTATCTTAAAATCGTAGGTTTGTCGCACAGTTTCATTCGGCTGGTATGAATAAAATTGTGTGATACACCCTTACGATTGTTGGCTTGATAGCACACTTTTGGCTGAGTGTTTGGTGAAGTCGAGGCTTCGGAAGACCCGAGTTCAGCGCGCGTTGTCAGACAGACACGGGTCTCTAGTGATTGTGAATAAGATGAACAGGAGAGGAAGCGAGGGGATGTGTGGCAGGAAGCCTGCAATATCCTCACGCTGGGCAACAGAAGGAAGGAGAGGATAACAGCACGAGCGAGAGGAAAGAGTGTGCAGATAGGCTAAAAGATAAGTCCCATGTGACTTGTCGCTGTCGCAATTGAAGCCTCGGTTGCAGTTCAGGACGAGAGTATACTGTGATCTTACATTTCAGTTGTCATTAGGCTCAAAAGATGGAAGATACTGGAACTTGAGTGTAATCTTATCTGCATTTCTCGTTGGTCTATCTTATACAAAATCAGTAAGCTTTGCTCCTACAACAGTTAACTTTAGTAGGACAAGCACGGGGATTTCATCTCTCATAGGAGCTGACCTGTTTGACAACTTCACCAATGAGAAGCTTTGACTCTCTCCAGGAGAGGCTTTATTGAGATTAGGTGATCCCACACCCTCTTTCTGCTTTGTCTCTGGATGATAAATGGCCTTATAATGTTACATTACTTAATGATGTATTAAGTGGTTGAACGGGACAGTTGAGATGACAATTATGTCCCTCTTCTGGGAGTCTAGGGAGACAGGTTCGCTCCCCAAGGAACAGTGACACTAAAAGCCGACGAGCCCAACAACCACAGGCACAAAATAAACTAAATTAAAAACAAGTATATCTAGATCCGTTCTCTAATTGAGTTTGTAGTCTTTTTTTTTTTTTCAAGTTTTAGTCTACAATAAACAAGCTACGGGCTCATTACTAAATGTTTCAGGGAGGTTTGGCTGTTTTTTATCTTGATCTTGTTGGAAAATGTGTCTCTTCTGCCCTGACTACCCAAAGGCTTCTCTCAGTGTTACATGCCAGCCCACTGCGCAGGATACGAGCAGGCACAACTGTTCTGAATAATACTCCCTGCTTACCACAAAAACACACATACACACACACACCAAGTAAGCCTAGAGCTAAAGCCTTTCACAAATTCAAGAATGGATC
Organism: Lateolabrax maculatus; assembly: GCA_031216445.1. NCBI lineage: Eukaryota > Metazoa > Chordata > Actinopteri > Acropomatiformes > Lateolabracidae > Lateolabrax > Lateolabrax maculatus. The sequence goes on along the minus strand of CM062212.1, from coordinate 9,480,633 downwards.
ATCTATTTGACATGAACTCAGCGAAAACCGGAAAGGTCAGCTCTCGCCAGTCGAGGTGGCCTCGCTGGAGCACAGCATAACCACACTGCTGCAGCAGCTAACGCCTACCACATTGTCATTACCAGATTTATCTTTGCTTAAGGGATTTTGTGTAAACAAGTGTTTGGCGTCAGAGGCGCATTTCCCAGCAGCCCAGTGTTTAAAACCTTCAAAAACTTTACACGTGTACACGGAAGCTCTGTTGCGCCTTTAACTACAGGCCTAGTCCGTCACAGAGCTTGTTGAGCGCTCTTAACCCAAGCTGTGGATGGACCTCGTGGTGGTGATGATGTCACCAAAAAGGGTGAGAGCCAGCCCTACCTTTCACAGCTGCCTGTGAGATAACAGCCCTCTGACCTACTGGAGAGTGGAGAAAAAAAAAATAAAAAACACCTCCTCCCACATGGTTTGACATACATAGACGGCAGTGTCGGATCACACAAAGACTGTGAAAAATAATGCAGCCACACTTTCAACATGACTGGATCTTTGATCTAACCAAACGGGCAGAAAGGCAGTGAGTCATTAAGTTTCCAGAAGATACACAGGACAACTTTTTAGTGCTCATTTTCCTTCCTGGTCTGTCATAACAGAACTGCTAAATCCTGTAAATGGAGCAGGATGAGCAGTCTGGATAAAGGTGAACAGATACACAGAAGTGCAGCCATACAGATTGCCAGCTTCATTGGCAGAGAGAAACAGTGGTAGCAAGGCAGTGCTCAGTGAACCACAAAACCCTGGCTTTAATGTTAAACACACAATTGAACCAACAGCCAAGTGGCAGAGTCTCAACAGAATCTTTACATCATGCTCCACAAACTAATAACTTTGACAGGACAGCCATTTGGTAGTTGCTTGTATCTGAGGCTAGTGCACAAAGATGCACATCCTGATACAAGGACCACAGAAAACCGCCCTATGAGCTGTGGAAAATGTAACGCAGACTCGTGAGTCATTTGTGACCCTATTTGGAGAAATCCAAAAGATGCTTCCAACAATGGCTGCAGCCTTACTGTTAAAAATCGGTGCATCTGTAATTTATGGGCAGCCATCTGGTGGGAGTCATTAAGGTTGGTTGCTGTGGATTATAGTATAACATGCAAGGAAGGTATAGGGAAGCATTTTACAGCACCAGGTGCACTGCGCTGAGTAGACACAGTTCCTTTTATGAAGTTCCTGTATTTCAGTATGATAATGTTCCCATATGCTTGTAGAAACAAAGTCGGGAGCGATTTTTATCAAGACAAAGACGAGGTCAAAGGCTTTTTATTGGCCTCCCGTGTCAATATATGTACCCATTATTGAAGCTTTATGGGAAATCTATTTTCTGCTTCCTTATTACTTGAGACGTAATAAGGACCAGGACCGGCATTCCAGAGAGAAGACTGAGACAAGTGAAGGCAAAATGTGGCCATGCTGAGTTGTATACTGTTACTGTATTCTCATTACTGTGTCCAATACCAGTAAGTGGATCCTGATATATCAAAGCATTGTTCAGCTAGTAGGCTTTGTCATGGAATAAGTACGTTTTTTACATTACATTTCATTCATTCATTCTGGGGTTACAAAGTAAAGCACGATGTCTTCACATTTGAGAAGCAGGAACCAGCATTTTGGTGGATTTTTGCTTGAAAAATAATTGTATTAATCAGAGACCAAAATAGTTAAAATCAAACAATCATTTCGTCTCTAATACATGATTATCAAAACTTCACACATATTCTGAATCCCTAATTTGCAGTTAAACATTGTTTTTTTTTTTTTGTTGAAGGAAGTTTAAAAACGAATGTCCTTGTTATGTGTGGATGTTTGTACTAAAGCTTAAACAACAGCAGTAAAGTGAATATCGTATAACTAGGTGTGAAAAGAATCCATAGTCACAAGGTGCTGTGTCAGACGTGACTCATGGTTTCCTCATTGTGACACAGTTATACATTGAAGAAACACAGATTGAAAGACATCTCTGTGTTGTTTAACACTTGGAATTCCCTCTTGCTATAGTTCAATTATGTCTGTACATTCTTAAATTGAGGTAATCTTAGGTAACTGAATAACTCCCTATATCAGTGCTGTGCTACGTCTGTATCTTCTCTTCTTGTCCAGTATTTAGGACAGGCAATTCTTCATGGCGGGGGCAAAGTCCCTTTCTGTCGTGGTTAATTAGTAATCTCATTTTACAATAAAAGAGAATACACCAAGATGATCAAACTATGACTCAGCAGATTGAACATACAAAAAACAAATACAAATGTATATTAAGGTACCTTATACTTCTATCGCACTATATGTCATGGGGAAAAACATTTTTAGTTACTAGTTATTGCAGATAAACATTTTACATACAACATATTTGATTAGTTAATGAAATATAATACATTTGACCGATTAAACTACCTAACAGTGTATAAAGTTGTTAAAATGAGCTCTTCCTCAACCAGCAACAACATGAAAATACTTTTTACGTGTTTATACATTAGTGACATAAGCCTATAGTAATAAAACTCTAACAGGGGCCCCTTCTTATGCATAACAAATACTTTTACTTTTGATGCTTTACGTACATTTGCTGATAATGTTTCTTTACTTTTACTTAAGTAAAACTTGCTGGATTTTTACTTTTTCTTAAGTGTACGATCTGAATACTTGTTCAACCACTGGTCTTAAGTTACTTTTTCTTCTATTATCAGTGACTATTTTAGCTCTAAATAAATGATGCGCCGAGTCATGATCTTATACTGCCCGACACAGTGCTGATGTGGTAAAAATTCAAAGCAAACGCATACAGAACAGGTTTCAGATATGCCCAACTTCAAATAATCAAGTGTTATGATGAGGGCAGCAGGGTGGAAGCAATGCCACCCTCCCATCTGCAGGATGTGAGCTTGTGTGAGAAATGGCTCCGACATTACTGTGGAGGAGATAAGAAAAGAGAATTCCCCCACTGCATATTATGTAGCTTAACTATTTGTACACACAGAACAAGTGAGAGACAGATCATCAGATGCAGCTGTGTGTGTGCTCTAATTGAACACGAATTACAAAAGACGTCAAGTTCAAGACTGTAGCCCATTATGTTTTGGACACACACAGCAATGTTGGTGATCATTTGGCTTGTTGGTGAACTATATAAAGAGGGTGTTATGAGACTTGCCCTGTCGTCAGCTCAAAATAACAGGCTCAGGATTGAACCGAAATGAATAAAAGGAAGTGCTCTCGCACACTACTTTGACCTGTTGGGTAAACTTAGTTGATATAAAGCGTGAATCAGGCGTTTCACCCATGATCCTTTTTGTCTCTTTCAGCATTTACTGGCTGCCGCAACATGACTGTTCCAGATGAAAGTGGGACCTGCAGCAATGCTAGCTGCTCAGGTAAGTCTAACAGCATAGTGGTTGTAAATTAATTGGAAATTAACAGTTATATTACCATGTTCTTTCAGGCCTTAAGAGAATCAGCAGACTCCATATTGCCATACACAAAAAAAATTCTTAAATTTAGGGGTATAAAGTTCCTGCTGATTCTGTTAGGGTCTAACAACGCACTAACTAAGGTGTCAGCTAATGGTCAGTTTCAGGACTTGAGTCCATCTCTCCTCTGTCTTCTTTTGTTTGTGTCCAAAAGACGTGGCGAGGTGTAGAAAATTAGTTTTACCTGCCAGCTGACGAGGGAGCGTTGTGTAACCTTGTTGTTTGGGTGGTGTCTCTTGCGTTTCCCCTTTCTCCCTGTCTCGGTGTTGGTTCCCCGTCCAGCCGCTCTGTCCACAACAGTCCAGGCTTCAGCTGTCCCCGCTACTGCGAATACTCCCCCTCCCACTACAGCCTCCCCTACCCCTGCTGTTACCACCAGCGCTAACAGCAGCGCCACAGGTAAACCAGTCCCTAAACCCTCTGCAACTCCCTGCTTTGAAGTCTGTGTTGTCCAGTATCTAAAATTGAAGTTGTCTTTGTAATAGTTATATCGAGAACTCTTAAAGTTTTAATCCTTAAGAATTTCATGAAATCCAACCTCCATTTTTGTAATATTTCGGTCTGCATTAGCCATTCACTGTATTTACTGCTGTAATTACAATAGAATATAATATACAATACAATACAATATAGTATTTCTCATGGTGAGTAAACATTCCCGAGCTAGATTCAAATTGTATTCACATGCACAAGGGATTCACAAGAAATGGTGCAGCGTGTAATCCAGTGTTCATGTTTTAATTTCATCTCACTGATAACAGCCTCACTGTTTTACTGTTCACCCTCTTCAAATCTTATCAGAGCTGTATTAAGTTACTGCTAATGCAAACCCAACATTTCCAGCTGCTGCTTCAAATTATAAAACTTCAACCGGCGAAACAGAAGATGGGTTTCATTGTGAAGCGGCCACAGGAAAGGCAGTGTATTTGTCACAAAGGTTGGCACTAACTGCGATTGTTCATCATCAATGCGTCTACGAAAAAAGATGACTGTAGTTTTCAGCATTTTTTGTAAGTGGATCATCTTTCCTTTTGGGACAAGAGGGGCCAACCACAGTGAGCTGTTAGACGAAGAGCTATCTTACAGGCGACAGAGTAGCTGCTCCAGGAGTGTTTGCTTTAGTATTAAACTGCACTTCCTGGTACCATGAGTAAGCACAGGTGTCTGCAAATCAACCAGAACTGAAATGTTAAGGATTACAACTTTAAACAAGTCCGGTGGTTTACCTGTGTAAAGGACAATGGATGTGTTCTTGCTGTGACCCCTACTACAGGCAACGCAACCGTTATTCCCACCGCTGCCCCGACTCACGGTGGTAACAGCTCCAACCCTACGACTGCGTCCTCTGCTTCAAGTAAGTGGCAAAGCCTGACATCGTGATAGAACGAGAAACGCTTTTGAAATCTGTCCTGTAATTTACATAAAACAAGAGGGACTTATCTCTTCATTTATCACAGCTGCAACCAGCACAAGCACCACAACGAGTGCCCCCTCTCCTGACCCTCACAAGAATACCTTTGACGCCGCGAGCTTCATCGGTGGAATAGTGCTGGTCCTGGGCCTTCAGGCCGTGATCTTCTTCCTCTACAAATTCTGCAAGTCCAAGGACCGCAACTACCACACCCTCTGAAGCGACCGCACTTTTGGATCCTCATCACTCAACCGCACCAACTAGAACCTTCCGGAGAAGACTCGACACGCACTCGTCACGACGGACTCAAACAGTGTTTTCACGCAGGTTTTTCTAGATCTTTAATGTTTGTGCCACTTGTGGTTTAGGCCCGCATTAGCGCTGCCGCTGTAGTCTGTATTAAGGCACCCACGTAGGCCTGTAGGTATGATAAATCACATCACGCTAACTTGTACAACTAAACAGACATCCGGTGATACGGCATTTAGGCCTTGAGCATATGGATTACATAATGCGGTTGCAACTCCCACCTCCATCATGCCGTTAGTCATTCTGCGAAGACCGTTTTCCAGCGAACTGAGGGGGTTTGTGTTATTTACAGCCCCTCTCCTCATGATTATCTCAATTAAATTCACCACATGAGAATTTCTCATGTATACAAAGTAGCTTTCCTGTTGATGCTTGGGAGTAATACAGCTGCAAACTGGATTTACATCACTTTTGATCAGGAAACACTGTTTGAGTTCACAGCTATGTTTAAACGTGACGACTGTGATGATTCAGTGTTGCTTTTAGCCTGTTGAATCGTGGGCCGGTTTCCTCTCCCCCATGCAGCTGTATCTCATACACATATGTGTGTGTGTGTGTGTGTGTGTGTGTGTGTGTGTGTGTGTGTGTTCATAGATGTTGTAAAAGAGGTGGGGTTACTTAAAGTACGAGGGAATAAAAGCAACACCCAATCATCTGATGTCAGACTGAAAAAATAGGGATCCCTCTGGTAAACAGTCTTATTTTGGGTGTCTTGGCATTTAGGAGTGCTGTGAGTTTTCTGCTGTCGACTTCCCTGGGAAAATCTTTCACCCAATACTAGTTGTAAAAAAAAATATGTCAAAAACCAACTGCCAGTAGAGCAGCTCAATGCAATAAATCATACATCAAGTTCATCTCCCATCCTTTAATCTCCCAATTGCTATTTCTAATCTTTACAGACATCAAAACTTACCCTCTCGAGTTGCTAACATTGAGCTGGCCGTTTGGCCCCATTTCTGTGGAGTAGTCAAAAAAGGGCATGAGGGGCAGAATGAAAGATTATTGAATCTTTCAGAAATATGAATAATTCAGTTGTTTTAATGTGTAATATAGCGAATGAGGAGATAGACAATGGCATGCACCTTCTTGAAGTGGACAGTGATAGCAGTGAAGTGCCTTTAATGTCCAGTATGACTAAAAGAGAGAAATAGAAGAGGATGAGTGTTTTATTCCTGGTTGAGGCCTGAGTGTTATCATTAGTTTGTGTTTCTAAGAAAGAGACTGTATCGCGGTGCTGATATTGGTGAGAACCGTAGTTTCCCAGCTGGACTGAAGAGCCTTTTATTATTGGAAAAATACAGTAGATAGTCGTCACTTGAAGGCCTTGATCAGTCAAGATTGAAGTTTTTTCCCTATAAGCAGAAGACTATATTCAGTGCATGAAACCCATGGTTTTCTCACTGGTGACCTTGTATAAATGAATAATTAAAAGGCGTTCTCCCTTTTGCAGTGCCCAATACTGTTCCCAAATTTCCTCCCAGCTCACTATTTATGTTTCAGACTCAGTTGTAAATTGTGTGTAATCTCCAAACATGAGCAATGAGCTGGCAGGACATTTTGGACCGCTGTTAGGTGCTTTAAATCTGGGAGTCTACCTTTTTAAAGAAGCAAAAATATTGGGCTTAATTTAAAAACATGAGTATTGTAGAGAGTGTATCGAGGCAAAAATGTTTGAGTGAGGTTTTAGTTAAATGAGCATTGCGCCTCTGATTTCTGACTTTGCCATGTAAATGAGAGTTTTGTGAATGAAGTGCAGAACTGCAACAACTAAGTGGCTGTGCTAGAGCTCATGTCAAGTTCTCCAATTAGCTTGCTGCTAACTGTGATTTTTTTTTTTTTTTTCTCCTGTACATAGCCGTGTCCTGCTTCTGTTCATCTTCTAGGTTTCAACTTGAGGAAAGGCTAAATGAAGGAGTGTTTATCAGTACATTTTGCTTACAGCAGCTTGTCAGTGTCATGAATGTTTTGTTAAATGCCTTTTTCATTATTGCATGCTGGATGCTTGGAGTTGTGATTTTTCTTTTTTTCTCCCATTGCATATGCTCTTAAGGATTTAGACAATAAAAACCACTTGATTATTTGTGATTAACCATTAATGCTAGTTGAAAGAATGCCTTGAAACGGTGTGCGTTAAGCCAAAGTCCTCAGTTTTGGCATGGAAATTGAGCATTGCACTGACAAGCTTTGTTTTGTAACTTTGTCTTTGTGAATGTTTTCATGGTTCAGCCAAAAAGTTCTGATGCTTGTATTGATACTAAGTCTTGAATATTAACTAGATAATGGATGAATAATCACCTTGTTTTATATGACCAGGAACAGTAAGAAATTGAGTGCAGATGTTTTATTTGGAATTTTTCTTTTCCTTTTTCTTGGCTTTCAGGATTACATGTTTTCTGCTGCTCACCATTAACACGCCTTTAAACTTAGTCACCTGGTGGCGTTAGGCTACAGCCCAAAGACCCAACTATGGCGAGTAGGCTAGGAGTTTTGCCTTAGCTGCAGTCATTTGTACACTCTCTGCATGTGGAGAGCCTTCGCCCCAAATTTAGAGAAATATTTGAGTTTTATTCACAGCTGTCGAGCGGTAAGCAGTGTAACCATTGAATCCAGTCTCTCTGGATCGACATGGTAGCTGCATTCCTTAAGAACACAGCATCACATGTTGACTTTGCGGTGTGTCACAACACCTCTGGTATCCATGGATACCAATAGATGTCCATTGTGTTGCCTCTCTGCAGCTTCTCCTACAAGTTACTAACTCAGTCTGTGCACCTCTTAAAGAAAAGTGCCTTATTCAGTTAATATCCATACATAGTTGTAGTTTGTGAAATTATATTCCACACGTATTAAATATCAACGGGACTCCGCACTTTCAGACCCCTGTGAAGTGTTTTTTTTTGTGATGTAATCTGCTTAAATATCTGTTTTGTCACGTCCGGCCTTAACTTCTCGATCAAACCCACAGACCATTTCCTAGTGACAAGATGTCCAGGCAATTACCATGCAGCTTTGGTTAGAAACGCTTGTTTGATAGATGTATCTTGTACGTATTAATGGCTTGCATTTGATTAGTATTTAAGTGCCTACATTTCGCCCAATCACACAACAGAATTATAGGTGTTTAAATGCTGCTGAAACGGCTATAACCATCAAATGAATGGCATAGTTTTCCACTAAATGAAGCCTGGTTTGCAGCCTGGACAACTTCTCACCAGCACATTGTAATAAAATAACTGGTAACTGGTACATTACTGGTAATGTTGTAACCACAGCTACAGACCTGTAGTGTTCTTTACTGCAACAGTTCCTCCATATTGCACACAGTCCCGTGATGACTTCCAAGTCCACATTGGTTGTAATTTTCACTTGTTGCTTTGAATGACTTGTTTTCTGTCCAGTAGGATTTTCAAATTCAAAATCCAAATTTGCTTGGTCATGGAGGGCCCTCCTATCAGATTTCAGCCATGCAGTGTTGAATGCCAATAGCAACAAGTAAAAAGCTTTTTGACCCCCTCCTTTTGCCTTGTGGCTTTATTGCTTTGTGCACACACTGTAGTGCCATATATTCTACCTTTTGTGTTTGAGGCCATCATTCTTGTAGGTACGATTTTTTTGGCTTTGCTCTCACCCCCCTTTGACACACACAAATATTCACACACAGCCATATGTAGACACATGCAGGTGCCACAATGCCTCCTTAAATGTTTTGTGCTTATTTTGTGCCCTTTTTCTTTTTTCTCTCAAACCTTTTATTTTGTGCCTTTTTTTTTCTAGTGTTGTCTTTAGTTTCACAATGTAAAACCAATAAAGTTTGAATATTGTTAAACAGATCACTGTATTTACCTTCATTTGACAACAGTGTCAACTTTCTTGGAGCTTGTAATTTACATGACAAATCACAAGTGGGACGATGATACATAGCCAGGTCTCTGTGTAAGGCTCCCTCACCATGGTTACAATTGAAAGGCTTGTTGCCTGGACAACAAAAGGTATCAAATTCAGGCTTTGCTCTGTCGTGCCCTGTGTGAGTGTGTGAGTGTGTGTGTGTGTGTGTGTGTGTGTGTGTGTGTGTGTGGCTAAAACTAGGTCAACAAGTTGTCTTGTGAAAGAAGAAGTTTACAGCAAACCATTTACTCAAATCACATTTACAGCATTTAGGTATCTGCAAATTCAGCTTTCTTTACCTATGGAAAAAAAAAAAAATTTCTAAATGGATTTTGTTACCTTTGGACAAAGGCTAGATGTTTCAAGACTTTATGCTCAGCTAAGCAGCCCCTGGCGTTAGCCTCATACGTACAGTACAGACATTAGTGTGGGTGGTATCTCATCTAACTCTTTCACAAAATGACAAACTATCGTCTCATTTGGGTGATAAACTGACCGTATTCATAACTGGCCAATGGACTTTGTTTCAACCCATTGTCAGCTTGACCTGCTCCTCCGTCAGAGTGTGTTGGTCAATACGCTCGGAGTCTATCGGGAACAACACCGATATGATATACAAGCATAATCAGATTCCTATTGACATACATTTCTGATGTTGTACATGCTGGATCCAGCCCAAACCATCAATGCCCTCCTCCATTCTCTACCTGATAATCTACAGTAGTGGTTCCTAACCTTGGGTTTGGGACCCTCCATGGGCTCCTAACATAAATCTTAGGGGTCACCAGATAATTGAAGGGATAAGAAAGAAAAAATATATTTGTTTTTCACATTTTTCTAGAGAAATATTTAATACTTTCACCTCTTCAGACCTCTAAAAAAATCCCTCAAAAGAAAAAATCCTAAAGGGAACTACTCACAACTCATGCCCAAAGCCATAACCTGTGATGAAGGGTTTAAAGTAGACATTGCTTCATTTTAAAGGGCTCAAAAATCCCCAAAAGGTTGGGAACCACTGCCCTATATGATAATATAAAAGGTTTATTGGTGACACTAGTGCCCCCCTTTGGTCAAACACCAACTAATAGTCCTACAATCGTCTACTGTGTGGTCACCAAGGATATTATAGTTAACTAAAACTAATCTAAAAGCTAAAACTAGGTGGGAAAAAACTTTTAGTGAACTGAAATAAAAATAAATATATTGTAAAAAAAAGCAACAACTAACTGAAATGATATTGTATACTTAACTTAGAGCAAACTAAAGTGTAAACTAAATAAATAATCTTTGTTTGTCAAATTTGTCATACTTATTGAGACTGGGATGTCTACATGACTGTGAGTCAACTGCCTTCACAAAGTCTAAATTTTCAACCTGACAAAAATTAACAAACAAAATCTAACATGAAACGAGCAAGCCCACTCTGTAAACTAACTAAAAAAAAAAATAGTTAATTAAACATACATTATCCTGTGTATAATTAAACTGGGCTAACAAGATGTGATGAGTGGGCTAACACTTGAACTGGTGCTCACCCAGCTTGGTGATGATAATTACTTTACACAACATAGCAGTATCTTGAAGCATTATCTTGCTGTTTACTACTGCCTGTGATCGATAGAGATCCACGTGCTTTTGGAATGGAAACTAGGTATAGAGTTTATTGCAGCCTTGTGCAAACATCATTGCCACCTGTCATTTTCTATGTTGTACCTTTAATATGCCTTTAATATGTGTCAATCACAGCCAAAACCAAAAGAAACCCTCCCTCTGCTCAAAACAGCCGGTTTGTTTTTCACACACCGGACACACGGTCACTTTCCAAGGTCACAGCAAGGTTCTGCTTACGTAGCACAAACTGTTAGCTCTAAAGGAAATGTTGGTGTGCACTGGTGTCTGTGTGTGGACACTCAAGAATCACAGTACGTACAGTTGACTACATTCTTGGACGAGGTGTGCGCGTCCAAAATGTGTTTGTGCTGAGTAGACTGTTGTTCTTCCAGTCGCCCAGAGTCCCCAGCTGGCACGGTTTCCCAGAACCAAAGAGGTTTTAAGGGTAAAGTGTTTCTTTGGAAAAACACACCGCAGTTTCTCTCTTATGTGTCCATTAAAAACAATCTGTAACCCTGCACTTATCTGCATCTGCTGTTACTGGACAGAGATAGAAATGCTTGTGCTGCTCTATGAAGAACATCTCTTATGAGCCTTTCATTAAGAAGTGGAAAATCCTACAGTCAGCCAACCTTTTAATAACCAGTAACCTTGTATTCCCACACTGGGGATAGTACTTTTCAATTTTTCTACATGCAAAGTTGACTGTATGTAAATGTGCTCTTGTTTGAATGTTTCACTGGAGCCATATATTTATCTTCATAAGATGATGGACTGGTAGCTGTTTATAGGCAATCCTTTCACACACCCACAACAAAATGCCTCATATCTACTCAGCCCTCCTACATACACTGCTCTCTCAACACACCACTCCTATTCAACACCAGACAAAAAGAGGGGTATGCAGTCACAAGGTATCGGAGCTGCAGGGTCAGGAGTGGATAGCAGGGGATGGAGATGTCTGTGGGCATGGAGCGGTCTTGACTCGCCTCGGCTAACCTGATTGCTGTGTCCAGGCATGCTCTGTAATCTAATATGGGAGCACAGAGAAACAATGCATTCGGTTTAGTCTCCCTCTCAGACACCAGCTCAGTCCATTTAACCATGCAGTGAACTCCCGAGTCATGCCAAGAATACCAGGACCAAGCAATGTGCAGCTCGATAATGAACCGAAAAGGCTGAATGCAGAGAGCAACAATAACAATCAGCTGTTTTCTGCTCCCATGACCCAGAACCTCAAACAGGGCAGTTGCACTGTTTTCATTTTAGTTGGTGTCATAGGGAGTGACTGAGATTAACTTTAAGGTCAAAAATACTTCTTGTGTGTCAAAAATGTGACCTGATGAGACAGTAAAAATGTTGACTGAGGCCTGATAATGAGGAGATGTTACGAGGCACCTTTACATGTGGTTATTCATCCCATAAAGGTGGCTGACTCAAATAAACAGAGACCAAATATAAAAGCTTCAGCCATGCCAGAAATGGGTCCTGTCATCTGACCAGGCTACAATTATGATGAGTAATAGCTATCATAGTTGAATTGGATAAAAAACGTGCTGTTTTGCCTGTGTGAACTTGCAAAATCCTGTGTCAAAAAGCAGTTTCTCCACAGACACAGCGACAGAAACCACATCCGTTTGTCCTGTGGTCAGGGCTACATTTACTCAGCTGTCCAGCCTGCTGCTGGAACTGAGTTCACAAAGCATTCGGTCTATCTCTATTATAGACTGCTCGAGACAGTAGGAGCTCCATGCATGCATGCAACATTATAAAATGATGTGTTATTATATGCAACTGTATGGTGTGTCAGGAGTAAAAAGCCTTCCCGTTTGTAAGATAAACATAGGTGGAGCAGTGCCACCTAGTGGTTCTCAATGTGAAGTCCGAACAATGGTGCAGAATGAGAGAAAAACATTTGTGTTGGCAGAAGTGAAACATGTGCAAAAATGTATTTACAATATGTACAGAGAATAAGCTTTATTACATTTTTAAATATTAAAAGGAGATAATTCCAGCTTCATTTGAGATAAGATATAAGGTCATGGTTCATAAACTATACACCCTGTACCTATGAAGGCAAGATCTTAATTAAATCAACCACCCATTGCTTTATAGGTTTTATGAGTAACACATTATCAAGTCCTGTGTAAAGCACAAAAACGCTTTATTCCCTCTTTTCATTTGTTACTAAAAATGTCCCGGAGGCCATGGGAAGAGAGGGGAAAGCAGCCAGCAAAGAACTAAGGGGCGTCTTGTGGTTCAACCAGCTGTAGCATCAAAGCCCACACACAGAAAGGTCTTTCAGGGAACCTCATGTTTCCCAGGAGAGATCGTCTTGTTTGAGGCTGTTTCTGAACTTCTGGGTCTCTCTGAGAAGCTTCAGGTTTTTGTGAGTGGTCCCACCTTTTTTTCCTTTGTGCTTAGCCTTAACAGGAGAAGGAACAGGTGGCTTGACCCCACTCAACTTATTGGCCGTGTGTTCCTCAGCGCATGGCTGGCTCTGGGTCAATTTATGAACCTGTGCAGGAGCCAAAGACAGAAAACATTACACTAGCTACACAATTAGGGATGGAGATCAGCTGACACTACAAAATCAAGTTCCTTAATGAGGTAGGAAATTGTGCAATTGACCATCTTTACAAACGTGCCTATTGACTGTACTGAGTGATGGTTCACATACCGTCCGCTGGTGTTTGCGGAGCTTAGTGATCTGAGCTCCCTTCTCCTCCATCCTGGCCACCAACCTCTCCAGTTCTCTCTGCAGATCCTGCCTCTGCTCGCGATGCTGTGTTGCATCTATCTGACCCACCAACTCCTGATGCTCACTGCAATAAAACACACAGACACAGATTATTAAATGTGTGAAAGTAAAACAAAAGAATACAAATAAAAAACGTTTACTCACAAGCTCATTTGCCCTAGCTCGTCCTGCAGAGCCAAGAGCAGGTCAGACAGTGAGCCCAGCGGCTGGTCTGCCTTCTTAGGCTCCCTGTCAGGCTTGTGAAAAGTGGTGGAAGATGGCGAAAAGTCCTTTTGGAGGCTTTTCTTGGCTCCACAACCAGACCTGTGCAGAGAGCTCACTCGTTCACACAGCTGGGGCTGATGGTGCTTCATCATGTGAAGTATACTTTGTATGTTGGCGTGGACTGAATGGCTTGGACTTGTCGACTGTGACAGGCAGAGAAATCAAAATGCATCAAAAAGGGGAAACAGTTTATGATACCTGTTTTTTAGTCTTAGTGCCGTGTATCAGGCATGACTTACTGTTCCTGCAACAAAGGGCATTCTTTTGTGCCGTGGATCACTTGGTGATGCCAGCTCATCTTGTCTGGAGGTTTTCTGAGGCAGAGGACAGCTGTTATCTTTACTATGTGCAAACAAATATTTTCCTCATCAACTAAATACAGGTAGTTAATTAGCTTCATCAGTGAGTACCTTGATGGTCTTTTTGGTTTTCTTCTTTGGCTTTGTCTCAACAGACGTTTGCACAGATAATCGAAGGTTGATGTCCAAATCCCTCTGCAGCTGTGGACATGGTTAATGTCAGGAAAAACTAATTTCTCTTTTTTCTTTTTCAAGATTAAAACACATTTTTAAAGTGAAAATGTGGATTTTTGTGTTTTGTTACTTCTAAGAGCTGAAATGTGAAGTGTGTGTGGACTGACCTTGTCTGCTTTCTCCTGCACAAGTTGACGCTCATGCTCTTCTTTCAGTAGTTTTTGCTCCAGAATACCAAGCTTAGTCTGAAAGCAAAATTGCATTGAAATAATGAGCTTGTGATGAAAATTGTTTAGACGAATCACTTGGAAAACCGGGAATTACCTCTGCCAGAGTTTGGGTCCTACTCAGTTTGAGACAATCTGATTCAAGTTTTTCCAGCTTCTCTCGCTGTAACTGGGTGTTTGAGCTGCTTGGCTGCTGGTTCTGCAGTGAAGCCTAGTGGGGAGGTAAACAGAGATTATGTGGCAGTTTAGTAATATGCATTATGCCACTTACAGCACATCCAGAAATGCAAGGAAGTAATGGAACACATTCTGATGATGAAAGAGGTTTGGATATAAATATCACTTGTTACCTCTTTTGTGAATTTTATTTAAATTAAGCCTGTTTTCCAGACTACACTTTCTCTATATCATATTATGCTTGGTCTTTTTAAAAGAAAGATTTAATGATGAATTTCGTTTCTTTCAGTTTGTATCCTTTTGAACTACCTGATTCTCCATGAGAGCATTCCTCTCCTTCTTAGCATTTTCCACCATCTTCCTCATGTAGTCCAGCTGCTTCTCAAGAACCTTACACCGAGCCTCTGCAGACTGCAGCTTTGAGTCCAGCTCTGTTATCACAAACACAGACACAAGTATTTTACGGAAGCATCTACAGAAAAAGACTATGCATTTTCACAATAACAACAAGAGAATAGCAGGGGCCTCTGCCTTTGCACCCTCCATCACTAACCTTTCCTGCCAGTGTTATCTCTCTCAGGCACGCTGGCTGCCGGTTGCCTGGGCCCCACGTACTGCGACGTGTCCTGCTGGTGCGTCTGAGCATCATGGGAGAACTGCCGGTAGCTCTTCTCTGCTTGTTTCCTTTCCAGCTCCAAGCGCCTGATTTTTTCCTGAAGGGTCTTCAGTGCGTCGATGACAGCTAAAGAGCCGTTAAAAACAACAGAAATTCAGAATCAAGCCGAATGTGGCCTAGACAAAAAAAAACACTGTATGAGACAAGAAGCTTGACATCACGGCTGTGCCTTACCTCTGCTGTCCATATTAGGTTTGGCGTGAGACAGCCGGTGGGTGGACATCAGTGGGTCCATGCTGATGGAGGAGTGCGCGGGCAGCTCCAGCTGTCTGGGTATCGGCAGTACCCTGTCTGGAGGCTGGTAATAGCTCCCTATGTAACTGTTTTTGGAGGGGGAGTCTAAAATCTACACACAAGAGGAGGTGGAGGTTGCTTTTGAAACAGTAAGACGGTTGCAACTGCAATATAATGATTATTTACACGGTCAATTCATTGTTTAGTCTATGTCCCATAGTGCACCAGCTTTCTGCAACAAGAAGACACCTAAACGCTCCCGGCATTTCTAAATAAACGTGAACATTACGGAAGCGAAAAACAAACCTATATATATATATATATATATATATATATATATTTTTTTCACAAACAGCCTTAATATAATGTGTGGCATTAAGAAGTAACAAACCTCCCTTTGCAACCGTGCTCGTGTAAGTTACGGAAGATAAACGTGGCAACAAAAACATCACGTAGCGACAACTTCGCGAAAGTAAACAATGCTACGGCTAACGGCTGGTTACCGGCCCTCACCTGGTCGTAGTGAGCCTCCATCCCGTCACTCGAGGGCCGAAACCTTATTCCAAACCGATCATGTGTTTATATTTAATATTCTCACACTGCTCGCGGAAGTGGTGAAGGGTTTCATGCAGCTAACTGACTTCTTCCAGAGACTCAGTTGCGGGTGTCACCAACAAGGCGGTCCGGACTTTTTAAATTTCCCTCCTCTTTGCCGCCTTCATCTCTTTGGTTCCGCCTGCGCGGCGTTTCCGCCTCCTCTTCCCCAATGCGCAGTGTCCCTGACTTCTCTGTGTTTTTCCAGAGAAAATATATGTATCTGATAAATATTTAGTCCAGGAGACACGAACTGACTCTTATAAAGTGAACGTGAGTTGTCTAGTCTAACCCTCCCATTCTGCTTCCCCATGAAAACAATTTAGGCCTACAGCCACTCCACACTGGAGGACACATGACAAGATAAAATTAAAATGTCTAAACAGGAATCATATCCAGGTCACATGCTCAACATGTTTAATACAAACTAAGGCCTGCATGCTGGCAAGTTGGCTACTTCTCGTGATGATGTTTACAAAAGTGATCCATGCTTAGTGGATATGCTTACCCTTCAAAAAATCAAAAGGTAATCAAAAATCTAAAACCGTGCAAAACCTTTCGCACATATTTAAAGAAGGGTTGTAGCCAAGGATTTGAGAAATACTAATGGTCATAAGTCATGCATGCAACTTTGTCTCGGTTAGAATAATGGCTAACCAGTAGGCTAAAACTTATAGTATTTGATCATTTCTAAAATGCATTGCTGAAAAAGTAACTAAAGGCCATATTTTTAAATTAATTTTATTATACGCTGTTTATGTTCTTTTTAGTTTTATTTTATCAGTCAAACATGGCAAATGTTTCAATTTTTCTTTATCCATGCAAACACACACACACACACACACACATACACACAACCCAAACCGCAGAGGACGTGACTTCAGTGTGTCCAGTCTAACTAAGGCCCTGATTAATGTGATTTAGAAAAGGGCCCCTCGTGGTCTGCTAAATGGTTAGTTGGAGTACATGTGGAGACATGCCCACTTTCAACTGAAAAAAACAATAGTTTAAGCCATTTTTCTGATCACTTGGGTTATTGTCGGTTAGTGAAGTGTCTTTAGCAAGTAAATCAATCAACCACCCTGTGACCATTTGCACAGCAGTATGCAAATAGTGTTGCAGCAAAAGGCAACAAGGTTGCAGTGTGGCAGGTGTGCTGCCCTTTGATAAAGACTGTATTTTCTGTAAAGCTTGTAATGGCGTTTGTTTTTCCTCTGCAGACTTGTGCACTTTCTATAGATTTACGTATTTTATTAGGGACAGCACCTCTGTTCCTAACACAGACTTGCATTACATGGCACATCAGAATCCAATACATTGACATTTGTGTGCTGATTGTTTCAACGTGCACTTTGTCACTTTATTTAAACACAAATGAGGTTAAATACAAAACGAATCAAAACAGAAAATGAACAACAACTCCCTCTTTTTGTCTCTCCTCTGCCTGTCTTTCATTTATTTCTGATAAACAAGAAAAGGGGGGGCTGCTGCCGGCGAAATGCATGACGGGAAACACAGTTCCGAAGCGCTGCCGTCCAAAACACCCACAGGACAAAAAGCATCCAACTCCCATAAAACCTTCCCCCGCGAGCTTGGCAACTGGCCCGCAGCCAATCATTTGTCAGAATCCGCGCGGGCACCGCCCTAGAATGTCCACAGCCTTTCTCTCATTGGCCAGCCCGGCCTGCCAGTCAAACGCGTACCCTCAAGTTGTTGGCTCCTCGGGGACTAACGCTGCTGGTCAGTCCTGTGTGAAGGCGTCCCGGAGCACAAGACCCGCACCGAAGAATGTGGATAAAGTGAGTATTTGAGCGTGACACTTTTAGTTTTTTGGTCCACAGTGAAGTGCCGGTGTGCAGGAGTGGGGTTTCCGTCGCGGTTGTGTTGTACTTCGCTGGTGTCTTTGTTAACGGGGCAAGCTTGAAAGCCTTGGCACGAGAAGGGGGGAAGGCAGGGAGAGATTGAATGGACCTCACTGACTGACAAGTTGCGTATTTGCTCGTTTCTAATCGCGATGTGTCTGCTATTTAAACAAAAAGTCATTCACCGCAAGCCAACGTCGGTTCATTGTCGTTTGCAAAAGCAATAGGATTATGATCAGTGAGTAGTCTGTACTTTAATCAGGCTTTTTTTGTAGCTGCACAAATATCAGTATGGTGCAATAAATAAAATACCAGTAAACAATCTTCGGCATGATCTGACCGATAAGCCTGTATGAGAATTAAAAAAATAAAATCAGAGAACCGATACATATGATGTGATATATAAAACCTCTTCCATAAATGCATAACATTTGAATATATATATATTTGAATACATAAATCTGTCAACCCTGTCAGAGATTTGTCCATACCATTTATACCGTGGTATCTATACCTTTGATATCAATGGGATATCAACATCAAACTGTTTTCTCATGTGATTTTCAAGAAAATTGACTTTATCACAATATACATTGCGCCATAAAAACCCGTTTATAGAAAGGGTGTTTATTCATATTGCTCAACCCTTTTTTTTTTTTTTTTTTTTTGATTGGACATATTACAGTTGAAAGATAAACTTGTATGTGCTCCCTGGTGTACAAAGTACATAATTGCAATTTGCTACTCAGTTTCTAAATGACAGCAAACACATTTTTGACATTTTTGTACATCAATTTATTGTTACTTATTGGCTGACATATGTGCTGATACCATTACATCTGTGATAATATAAGGCAATAGTATCGACTGGCTTATTTATCAGCAGGCCCTTACATCTGTTTGACACTGAATTACATTATAGGTGCGTGCCCACCGGCATTCCAACAACAAAGGTTGTTAAAGGTTGTTTTCGTGTTTTGATGTAAACATAGACTGTTTTTATGTGTTATTTGTTGTGTAGGCTGTTGTATTACAGCACAAACGTTAGCCCCACATCAAAAGATGGAAGTGCAGGACCAGGAGTCTCTGGGGAGGTGGGACAGGCTGGGCAGCCGGGATGCCATCTCCAGAACTGAAGCCATGGAGAACATCCACCAGGAGGTCATGAGGAAAGTGGAGGCCATCAGGCCCATACCGTCATCTGCCCTGTCCCCCCCAGCCTTGGGATGCCCTCTGAGCAGTGACCTGAATGACATCCTGGCTCACCTTCTCATGCTCTCCAAACGGTGTCCCTTTGAAGACGTCAAGGACCGATGCATTCGGCTTCTACAGGCTGTCCAGGTAGGAGAGTCATACAGCTTTTGAAGAGACACCGGTGCTCTTTTTGTTCATATTGCATTAAGCTGCACCAGGCTGTTATATGTCTTCCCAGACTAGTGCTTATGTGGTATTGTTCTGCTGCCATCTGCTCCTCTCTTCACCTCTTCATAAGCATTGCAAACATTGTGTTTGAGTCAGAAAGGTGTCACGACCCGATGCATGTTTCGTCAATTGGATTACATTCAGTGACACAATGAACTCCTAAACACTTAAAGTGTTTAAGATCCAAGGATTTACCAAACCAGCCTTTCAGCCACATGCATGCAAGTCGAGAATTTGTATAAACAGTTTTACTGGTATCAAGAAAAATGACAGTTCTCTTCAATAAATTATACTGTATTGTTTAGAGCACACACATTTTCAAAGAATATGAATTGTGAAAAACACTGCTTTCATCATTAGACTCTGATTGTCATCAGAGTTTGGCATAATAAAGGTGAGTGAAAGAAAGTATAGTAAATTATAATATACTATAATAATAATAATAATAATAATAATAATAATAATAATAATAATAATAATAGTTAGATTAGGAACAATTGTCTGTAATATAGACATACAGTGTATAACATTGATTAAAAGTACAGCAATAGATTATTTCTGAAAAATATGATAAAAAAGAAATATACTTCATAACTTCATTATATTTTTGTTTTTATTTGATTTACACAAAGGATTCTATTCACAACCACACAATGAGTTATACTAATAGAAACATCTACGCTGCACCTATGTGGATATTCTCAGTGACCGTCAACATGTTTACTGAAAATATTCAGAAATGCCCTCTTTCATCAACATCATGCCAATATGATTTATGACAACAGCTTATTTAACACAAACAGTTTGCTCTGTCATTTCATTTGGTAACTTAATTGTTTTTTGCACACTGCTGTTGATGTGGTTGACTTGCCATGTGACCAGTATGGTTGTTGACAGGTCTGCTATTAATTAAATGAAAATGGGGGCAATATTCTAAGGAATGGGGCTGGTGAAGAGGGAGAAATCACACCATCCATCATGTCCTTCTATCAGCCAAAATCAATGCCAGCACCATCAGTATGCCATGTAGTTTTGATGTTATTGCAGATGTGGTGGGGTGTAATTTGGATTCAGGTCACAGCACATACCTGAATTTGATTCTGTAGCTTTGTTGTTTTTCGATTCTGTCTGAACAAACCTTATTAACACTAATAAATCCTTAAGAAGTGGACCGGACTTAAAGTAAGCGTATATTCCCCTTCAATGTTTTTGGATGATTAATGGCGGTGCTAAAGTATTTGGGATTTGTTATATTTTGTCAGCTAAAAATGTCATTATTTACTTTCAGAGAACAAAATATTGGTTTTATCCCGGCTTACGCATGGTGTTAGCTGTGGCCTGTTCCACTTAATGAGTCCTCTAATAACAAACAAAACTAAGCCTGACAACTTTTGACGGCCCGGCACGTTGTTATTCTGAGGAAATAGACTGTTTGGCAGTGGCATTAATTCCAGTTTTGAGCGGAAGTGTTTTTGGAAGATGGAGGAGAGGGGCAGAGAGAGATGAGAGAGGGAGAAAGCTGCTTTGTGGATTTAGCAGTGTACCACAGTACACACCGTCTGGTATTTTTGAATTATGCTAAGCTGCATTTGCCGTGGGCTTGCCAAGGGGTGCATTTATGAGCCCAATGTGGCAGCTCATGTCGTTCTGGTCCCACGGTTAAAATCTCCCCTGACCAACACACACACACACACACCTTTCTCACATTGTAAGGGATTCGGGGGGGGGGGGGGGTTGGGCTCAGACAGACCTCTAATTCCAGCAGATCCGCTGATTAAAGACAAAATCTTTGAAAGCACAGACAGTCCTTTCCTCACGGCAACCCCCTCTCTAGAAGAGGAAGGCCTCCTGCTTGGTGAGAATAATGTCCCATAATACCCTCATGGCTTGGTTTCGCCTGGAACAGTTTTTTGCTAGTTTGTTACCCCAGTGTGCATATCCACAGTATATTTTGTACATTTTATCAACCGTAAAAGTAAATTCAATAATGATTTTAATAAGGAAGAAATATGCCCTTATCCATGGGTAGGGTGTGGCATGAATATATCCCATTTTTATCATCCAATTAACATGTTTCTGTTTTCTTTTTTGTCTGCTTCCAGTCTTTGTGCTTAGCTACGGTAAAATGGCTTCTGGCCGTACCTTTATTTTTATTGTCCAAATATAAGAGTGGCAGGCAACCATTGACCATTTTGATAAATTGACAACCAATTCTTCACCACAGCAAAATGTGCACCCCAAAATAAATAAGTTTTTAATATTTGTTGCATTAGTGATATTTAAGTATTGCTCTTACAGTTGGAACCAAAACCACCAGACAATGCTGCACTTGCGTTGGTGCGTTTACTCGCGTGCGCAATGGCATCTGTTTTAGAGACCATGGCAAAGCAAATTAAGTTGTTTCAATGTGGGGTGAAAAGTTGACTAATCCATCAACATCACAAACGAATGTCAGTTGAATCAATTTGCACAAAGAACCAGATGAACCTGAACGAAAAACCAAAAGGAAATTTGATCCCCTCTGATGACTCAAACACAAACTACAAAGAATTTTGTTCGGTTACTGTAATAAAGCTTTAAAAGATAATTTTATGTAACATTTTCATTATTGAGCTGACGTATAACTAAATATATTACTCAAATATAGGATGACTAAGAATGGCCACCGTATTTATTTTTCTGCGCACTACTCATGAATAACCAAAAACCTCTTAACATTCTTTTTTTTAGATCGAGTAATAGTTGAGGAACCCACATGATAAAATAGGATTCAAAAGTATCTCTCAGCTGAGGCCATAGACCCTTCTCTGGTCCTAACAGTGGCCTCACTTGCCTTTTCAATGCAATCTGAATCGTGGCTTGTTTTTCGAGGCACCCTGTGAATATGCAAGTCAAGCTGTGATCACAATTGGGCTTGTGGGCTCAAATGTTTGCTGTGATATGTTGCCCAAATATTCCTGAGCCCCAGGGGTTAAGGGTTACAGGGTCACGGCAGAAAATAGGGTTTTATGTGCGCAGGGAGGGGGTCAGATTCCCATAAGCACTTGTTGTGTAAGGATCTGCTGGGTTGAACATACGTGGGTCAAAATCACTTGACTGTGCAATCCTGTGAGTATGGTCAACATATGCAGAGGCTGTCAGAGGGTGGTCCTGGGGCTTGCTTGTCAAGGCGGTTGACCTTGCTGAGCTGTATTGATTGAATGCATATAGGAACACGGGATGACGATGGGTGAAGACAAATGTACTACATGCAAACACACACACATATAGGCATATGCACACAAATCAAGAGAGACAATAGTAAGTGTTTGTTCCGAGTCTATGAAAGGGGTGGGCAGACTCCATCGTCCCGCTCCCTCTGCGGTCACCATGTTCCCTCGCTGGATGAAAGGAGCCCAGTCTTGGGCGGGTGGACAGAGACAGAGAGGGGTTTCTTTGTGTTATGTAATTACACCATTGTGTTAGCCCTCTACCATAACTTGAATTAAGAGCTGCTCTTTTGAAGATCAACCTGTTCTTGTGATGCAGGCTGTTGCTGTTGCCTGTTCCACAGCTAAGCCTTTCGTTTTCTAATGTCCTAATGCACAATTCAGCATTGTACAGAAGTGCAGAGCCCCAGTTTATGCTTGTGTTTGTGTATTATCATAACACTCAAGTCACAGAGCCAAGTGTCTCTGTTTTTCTGAAAGATAATACCACATTTATATTTTTCTGGCCTCTCCTTCTACAACACGAGCAACCATCTTGTTTTGGATTAGGAAATGGAGTTGCAACTTGGGAAATGTTCTAAAAATGTTTTTCACTGTGCAGCAGACAGAATATTTTGCAGCTTTCACTGCTTAAAAGAAATGAGAGATTACTTATAAAGAGATTTTACAAACCATTAATTTTGTTGGCAACTTTTTTGGAGTTGACTTTAACCTACCTGTTTATCTATGAGGACGGCAAAGACTGTGGATGTTTTAAAGCTTATGCTGCTCCTCATTTTTTTACACATACTCATTTAGCTAGTTATGGACATTTAGGATGACTCAGCAGCCCCTGTAATAAACACGTACGTGTGATTAATTAAGTGGAATGGCTTCCTGGATCTGGCCTCCTCCTAGAATAACCCAGAACACATTTTTGTCTCCACGTGGAAAGCTCGGTAGTGTCTCCAGGCCCTCCTGAGATGACATCAGATATCGATCACATTTTTTCAGGATTGATTTATTAATGGCAGGTGCACATGGTCTCTGTCACACAAGTTTTAAAGGGTGTGCAGTTCTGGTAAATTTGCATGTCAAGACTTAAATATGTATGGTTGGACTACACTATACTGCTATCATAAATGTGAAAATATAAGTACATAAAAGTATATGAAGCTATTGCACCAACTGCGTGCAATTCGGATGGCTTGAGGTTGGTGTTGTGTGGTAGCTTGTGCAGTGATTTAGTTCTATGAGATATTGATTAATATTCATGTTCATTTGCGATCGATCGTGAGTTTGGTTTGTTCTCAAAAAAAGCCTGTTGTCTTGTCAAAGCCTCTCTCAAAGGTGGCATGCTTGTGGTAGGGCTATATAAACAGATATGTCAACTTTGACAGACAGGCAGGAGTGTGGACAGTTACAATATTGGTTTTCTGAGAGTGCAGAGTCAAAGTCCACTTGACATTAGTGTAGAGATTGTTTAAGTTTTTGCTCACTGTCACAGTGATAGGAAGTTATCTACTTTTTAGATGCTTGTGTGTGGGTGTGTGTGCATGTGCCTGTTGGTTTCTTGATCTGCTGGATTATGGACGATCTCAGCTCGAACCAGGTCAGACAAATTACATATTGAGGGGGGAGAGAAAGCAGCAGCAGCAGCAGCAGCAGCAGCAGCAGGCAGTGACCTTTGGCACAGTAACTGTACAGAGAAATGCTCCATGGATATGAAGGAAGTGATAGATAAATAAAGCTGTGGATTTACAGCTGCTAGCCAGCTGGGCAGAGCGATGGGACAATGTTGATAGGAGCTGGGGTGGGTGTTTGTGCACTGGTACTGTGTCTGCGTACAGTCTGTGGGATGTTCAGTCTTACTAAGCTACATTAAGCTTTATGTTTCAATCACACTGCGGCCACTTAAGGCTTTTCTGCACTCTTTCAAGCCTCTTACAGTTTTCATCCCTGGTGATGCTGATACTGACAATGATAGCTGCACAATGATGTAGACTAGCACTTCTCTGATGCATTTTAGCTTTTTCGCATTTAAAACCACCAATGATTAATACAATCTACTAATAAATAAAACAGAATTTCGTAAGTGGTGATGTGCACATGGAAATTAACCGTACAAGAATCTGAGGATTTATACAATATCGTGAACTTCTAGCACCAACCCCTGTTTTGCCAGGATATTGGAGACCATTTCTAACATGCTAGGAATACTAGGCATACTAACACCTAAGCTCCCACTTTGATCCTACAACACAGACAGACCCCCACCTTCCAGCCAGTGCAGCATGCTGTCTGCTGCAGATTCAGGAAGACTAAAGGGGAGGGGGCATGTGGGAAGTGTGCAACTAGGTCACTGTCAATCCTGTTGTAAGCCTGAATAACTCATAAAAAAAAAAAAAAGCACAATTCTCCTTTTTTGGAAAATATTTTTTTGGTAGAAAGGGACAAAAAAAAGAATCTTTAATGTTTTCCCTGTAAGCATGATCAGTCTTCATTGTAACGGCTGTTCCACTAAAAACCTGTAAAGGCTGTGTTATGCTGGCACAGAAAGAGTGATAGGCTAGTGTTGGGTATTGGCTTTTTGCAGAGCCTAAGCAGTCGTCTTGGTACGAGTGGCATGATGTGCAATGATGGGGTGGGTTGGTTGACACCATTACATGGGTGGGGGTGCTGGCCTGTCTAAGATTATTTCTGGCCGTGCTATTCAGGAATTGAGAGGGAGAAAGAGAAGGAGAAAGATGGAGGAGTGGGGGAAAAAAGTGGAAATGCGAATGTTGCAAAACATGTCTAAACCCTGAAGGTCGAACAAGAGGTGGGGGGAAAGTAACAGCGATTGAATAGATTATGTAGTCATGAGAGGTGAGGGGGTGAAACGATGGAGGAGGTGGAACAAACACAGTCTGTCTCTGTATTCAGTCAGCAACATCCAGTGGAAAACTACTAGCACCCCGAGTCTAAGAGCCCCGCTCTCCTGAGTCTGAACCCAGCCTGGCTCAAGAACTGAATAATTTCTGTCCAGATCCAAACTCAACGTGTAATAGCTTTAAAAGTCCCTAAATCAGAGTAAAGCCCCTGAATAGATCATAAAAAGTTGATTTATTAGGTAATTTTTTTCAAGAACACTGTCACCAGAGCGCACATTCATGTAATCCACCCTGGCTTGCAATTGTCAGATCAAGCATACATACATGGCAAGGTTCAGCTTGTCTTACCCACACATCCCGAGACTGGAAGGAGGAGGAGGAGGGGGGCTGTGGAGAGAGGAGGCGAGGCGCTGGACAACAGTAACAAAGTGCTGCAGCAGGAGGTGGGAAAGAAATAACAAACTGGAGGGAAACACATAGAAAAAAGGTACATGAATAAAAGAACTATAGGCCCAGGCTATCAGTTATGTGTGTGAAAGTAATAACACATTCTTCTGGTCTGCTTGCATGTTTCAATCTCAGGCAGGGCAGGATTTACTGTGTTGCTCCTATCAGGAGCTTTAGGAATAGAGATAGGGGGATCACATGGTACTGTTGAATAAACAAGGCTTTCTCTCACTGCCATAATGTGATATTTATAACTTGCATATGGAATTAAAGTTTGCAAATTATTCATGAAGTAAAGCCTTCTGCTGCTTCGTTAGCTCCTATTTTTATTTATTTTCCCAGCCCATCTCTCACAAGATTGTGTTCCTCTCCCTTTCTGTTGGTTTAACGTTGCCAGTAGAAACTGAAGCCATTCTCATTCTGGATAAATGCCTACATTTCTGAGAAATCATGTTGTCTTAGCAGTTTAACACTTATCCTAAACAGGTTCATCTACAGGGGCAACTTTAATGATGTTTCACAGTAGACACTAAAACTTTTAACAGCATTTAAAGCACAGAAGTTAATCAATAACATAACTGATGGCTGACTTTCATGTAGGGGCTCGTCTTGCAGAGACCTGGTAATTGTGTATGTTGGCTTACTGACATGCTTTACTCGGACACTAATGGAATGGAACTACTTACACCTGTGCTTGTCTTGGTATGGTACATTATATTTAGCCTGTAATTTTGTGACAGCATTACATTATCCTGTAGCAATCAGCCTTTATTCACAACGTACTCTTTGATATGTCACAGTCAATACAAAGGTCTATATAATAAAATGAATGATTTCCGTTTAGCTGCTTCATCTTCAGGGTTAACTGGGACAATTTAATAGAAAGGGGCCATCCTTAATGTTATTAATAACACCTGTGCTTTCCAAAATGCCATGTATATTTCGAAAGGTGTATTTTCCATTTGGGATGGACTGAAACATTTATAGTTTTAGTTTGATTGTCTTCGTAGAATTTCTCTGAACATTGTCCTCTTATTGTCCAGCTACCGTAATTCAAATGAGAGAATAGACAAGTTGATCACGCGCACACACACACACACACACACACAGACCTTTCTGATGTTGGAATTGGGACGGGCTGTGTCCATAACCCTCTGACTTTATTGCGTCCTCCCCCCCCCACCTCTGAAACCAAACCTACGCCCCTTGTATATTTCTGTAGGCCTTTGGATATCCTGAGGAGTATTCAAGCAGCTACACACACACACACACACACACACACACACTCATACAATCTGACAAAATAAATCTTGCTGATATTCAAGTGGCTGCATATTGCATCACCTGCTTCATACACTTAGCCCCTGGTCTCGGACACTTTCATCTATTGACTTGCATGCCATCTGTTCAGGATTAATTTGATTGAATTCATAAATTAATGATGAAGGTTATTGTCCAGTGGATGCAGTATATGAAAAAATCAATATATGCCTTTTATCCTCCACCGCCTTACTCTTTAATGCTCCGCCTTTTACTTGATGAAACAGAAGGGCCCATTGAGTGGTTTCATCACTCACACAGCATATTGAGGGACTGAACCAGCTGCAGTTCACCCGTGTGGACACAAGATGGCGCTCTGTACCAGTCTGTAGCCTGCTTTTGCTCTTACCTTTAAATTGCTGGATGGGGATTTTCCACGCACTGGTCTGAATGTGAGCAATGCTGTGCATGATTTTAATTTTTTCCTTTTGCCCTGGTCACTGGGCGTTCATCCATAATGTGTGTGTGTGTGTGTGTGTGTGTGTGTGTGTGTGTGTGTGTTTACATGTCTCGAGAGATTTATAGCAGTGAGCATGCAGGATTTAAAGGCATCTGCGGATCCGGTCACAAAGCATGAATAGCCCTGTGGCTGCAGTCCAGGCCTTAGTCTGAGGTAGCCCCTATTAGGATACAAACCACACAGGCTCAACACCAGGCTTAACCGGTTGCAATACACCAACAAAATATTAGACACTCGCTCCTGCCCAGACCAGGAAATATTGTGTAACCACTGAAATAGTTAAATCTGAATCCAGGTGAAAAGCTGTAATTGTTTATTGATTGAACTTAATATAATCACTTTTGAGGTGAGCAGAAAATTATTGAAATCCTTTATCAAGAAAAATGTCAAACATTTACTGGTTCCAGCCAGTAAATGTTTGTCTCTGTTGTATATCATTAAAAACTAAATAGCTTCTGGTTTTGGACCATTGATTGGATAAAATAAACAATTTGTGAGGGACATTTTCCATTGTACTGACTTTTTATAGACCCAAAAATAATTCATTGACTATCAAAAAAATTGTTAACAGATTAGATTGTTGCGCCTCACAAAAAGGTTTAGGATTTTGAGAGTTGGACCGCCATAATGGGTGCGTCAGAAATAATGGGGCAAAATGTAACTGCCTTTAGTCTTGAAGGAATAACATTAAACATGCAGCAGTACAAGCTCACAAGTGCTCGTTCACCTCTGTGCATCCGATCCAATCTTGCAAAGACCCCACACTCTGAGACGCAAACTTAGCTGTGTCAGCACAGTCTGATGGATCGTTTCCCATTGCAGGCATTGTGTGGTGCTGCTCACCGAATGGTGTTGCTTCAAGCTTTGCCCAGTGCCATGTTGGCTTAGACCTGGCCATACTGTTGTTTCAGCATGTGTGGTATTGTTTCAGACCCAGTGTGAAGTGGTGGAGGGTATTGTGCGCTCCCCTCCGAGGTATTGTCCCGGGCTGATGTATGTGTGCTTGTTTATGTTACAGGCCAGTTTGTCAGGACGGTGACAGTTTCGTGCTATGGGACCTCTGCGTTCCCACAGTCGTTCACCTCTGACCTCTGCTCTTTGGCCAGGCTGAGGTGTGAGTGTGTGTGGTAGAGACACTGAGGAAGAGAGTGTCTGTCTGTCTGTCTGTCTGTGTGACTGACACGCACATGTGTGAAAACTGCACGAGTGGGTTTGCTTCACAGTGTTTACTTAGGGCAGGAAAACACACTCCCTCACATGGTCTGCCCTAAATCTGGACATGCACATTTATGTTGGAGGTTATTTGGTGTATCAACAAGTTAATATACACTTAAAGTCACATTCAATATTCGATGTCACATAGACATCAGCAGAAACATGGTATCTTTGCTGATGATGGTCCGCCAGCTGTGTACTGCAGCCATCTTGACTTCTTGCTCGTTCTGTAGCCTTTTCTGCCCCCAGTCTGGTTCCTTAAATGAAACACATACTCTTTTGGATTGAGGTCAGGTGACCGACTTTGCCAGCCAAGAATAATCTAGCATTTTGCAATAAAGAAACTGTCTTCGGTTCAGTGCAATGCAGACTTCTTTATTCGTCCCTCTAAGGTGCAATTTTAGGGAAGCAAATTTTTAAACACAAATACACACAAAACCTTTCGTTCACACACATAAAAAAACAACAGCTTGCCACTCTCCAAAGTCAGTTTCTTAAAATTGTCCTAAAATGGGGGGGCTAAAAGTACATATTCATGATTACATATTTAGATACACCTACAAGACGATACCTGCTATATTTGCCACATACACCGTAATGGTATTTATGGTTGTAGGTTGCAACCAGCAGTCAAGAAGCTTCTGGTTTTGTAAGTGTAACCAGATACTGTGAGATCGATCCACCACACAGGCAACCCAGACACTTTGAAGATTAATTGCTGGTGATACATTTCCTACAGTTGACTGACTGAAGAGTGTGGCTGGGTGATATTGACAAAACATTTTTTACCAAATACCTGATAATGATGTGGGTATAATTTGATGATATTTTAGAGGATGACTAGTGGTGCTGTGAGAAAATAATTTTCCAAACTAAATAGGACATTCATTGCTCATTTGTATTCAACAAAGACACAATAATATATTACATACAACAACAAAAAAAAAAAAGATATGTGGATATTGCACATACCTGGTGCGTAATATCACATGAAAACAATATGACTATGTAAAATAGGTTGCTTGTAATGATGCACCTAAGGAGAATTATCACCTGAATCTGCAGCTCCCCTCGGCTTTACGGAGATTTTATAGTGAGTTCCAGCTCATTGTTTAGCTGTCAGACTTGCATCTTTCCGCTGCCCCCAAGTGAACAAAAAATCTACTATTGCAAGTTTAGCTGTTAAGTTAGCTTTTAAAACTAGATAAACGCATGTTTTAGCTACTTCACCATATAACAATGACCCAAATCCACCTTATAAGAATAATACATCACCCCTTTCAACAGCAGGCATAGCCGAATACTGTGTGTAAAAGTCGATAAGGACAAAGTGATGGGCTGTCAGAAATGCAAATAAGATTGGCATATTTTTAGATAATAAGGGAACCAATGTGTTAAAGATGATCATCTATAATTGGGGGCTGAATGCCGCCTGTTAGCATGTTTTTCACACTCTGCCCCTCTTCTCTCTGTGTATTTGTCACACTTGTCTATATCTGCCTGTCTATTTGTTTCTGTTGGCTTGTCTGTCTGTATTAAGTGAAACTTTGTGTGTGTGTGTGTGTGTGTGTGTGTGTGTGTGTGTGTGTGTGTGTGTGTGTGTGTGTGTGTGTGTGTGTGTGTGTGCTCACTGTGAGACCAGTATGGTTGATTTGGTCACTTCAGATGATTGTGTCTAACTAAAAGAAGACTCACGTGTCAAAGAGGAAATGCTGATGTTCCCTTTTTATTTAACAGTTCAACGGTTTTTAAAGTTCATGACTGAATAAAGAACGGAAACTTCAGCTCAAAGGTGCAAAGCAAGTGCAGAGTTGTTTATCCTCCTTACGCTCTCCGACTTGTACTACATGTCCCAACATAGTAATTGGAAGAGATACCATTACATGTTGTCATCCATCACATCATCTGGCTTCATTAGACAAGCCACCCACACACACACACACACACACACACACATTCCCCCTACACTAAACACTCCTGAAATGTTCTGATAGCACATTACCCAACGACTCCACACGTTAATAGCATCTTCCGTCAGTGTAGTACATGTAAGCATTTTTGACATACTGACTGACTTGTTTTGCAGGAATCGGGTTGCATATAAACTGGACGCTGGTCACTGAATACATCATGTAACCTGCAAAGTAGCTGTATTGACCTTTTTGTAAGCTGAGCCTTTCTGACTCATGGGCCTTGTAGGAAAGAAATAAGTGTTTTGTTGTTTGCACCAATAATTTAGGTTGTCCCATCAATTTAAATGATTCCAGATGTTTGCTTTTGCCACCTTGATAATATTACAAACATACATTATAGACATCAGTGAAGTGGATGTCTCGTGGTTCTATCAGCTGAACTGAGATAAGTGAGTTTTAGTAATCTGCAAAAAGAAGTAGGCTTTATGGTTAACTATACTTTTTACTAATGCTTTGCTCTCAGATTTTTCACTCAGAATCACAAACTTGTTTCTTCAACCAGTTTTCATAAAACAAGAACCATAAAGTGTGGTTAAGCTCCTTTCAACTCCTGTGAAGCCAAACTTTCCATCAGGCCTTTGTCTTGTGTTATGTTATTAACATTTTCATGCTTTAGGAAAAATGTGTTTTTTAACTTTGCTTTTAGTTAGTGGCTGTTTTTAATAGCTGTTTCTCTTTTCTTAAAGTGTGGTTACATTTTTGTCTAACTTTTATTTTTCTTATTTAATTTGATTCATTTATTTAATGGTGTTTCCTTTTATCTGTTTCCTGAAATGTACTGTAACCTGTTCTTCATGGTTTTATCTTTATGACTTACACTAGTCAAGGATATTGCATTCTTTTAAATACATGTAATGTCCTATATAATTGATGCATTTTGCCTTATTTGGAGAAATCAGAGCTAATTGAAATCTGCACCCATTTTTTCTTGTAAAGTATAAAATAACAACAGATGTGTGAAGTAGTCACTTTGAACTAACATTCCCCATTTATTTTTTTTCTATTTGTTGTTTTTTTTCCTTGATTCCTTTTTCAGCTTGGTGAAGATGAAGTTCATATAAATGTTTTTATACTTGCTTTTGTTGGACTGTAAAAACATTTCAGGCTCTTTTGATATGGATGGGTGTGGCTGCACATTGTACCTGTCACACTGGTGGCATTGAATGTTGTATTTTTACATATATGCAATCCTTAGTGTTCACTTCATAGATATAATATATATAATATAGTTCATCAAGGCAGATGGCTGAATTATGGTATAGTATTTGAGAGTACTGCAACGGGTCTCCAGCAAAACAGGAACACTTAACTGTAATTCAGAAGAAATTAGCCCAATTACAGGATGATTACAATGAACTGCTGGACTTGTGTGTCAACAACAGGGAAAAAGACCAGTGTGGACTTTTTTTTTTTTTTTTTTAGATTATTCTTTAACTTATGTGGGTCTGTTGCACTGCTGAAGTCTATTTGGAGGCCCAGTAAACAAAATATAGGCATCTAGAAACCAGGTCCCTTTATCTCCTTTATCTGGTCTTTCAGGTTCTCAAACATCATTTAATGCATAGCAGGGCAAAAAGCCATCATGAGAGCATTTCAACCAGGATGTGTATGGCTTACTGTGAGCTTGCAGTATGCCCCTGCCAGTGGTAATTAAATGTAAGCATGAGCCCCTCTGAGAAAATACCAAGTTTAATCTCTGAGGCAAAGAGCGCATTAGACAGAGATCTAAACGAGTAGAAATATTTGGAAACAATGCAATCCATTGTTTAATAAGCAGTAGACAGAAAATGAAGGCTGGAGTGGAGGTGAATGAACGAGCACAGTGAGGTATTGCAGAAGAATACAGAAAAAAACAGTGAATAGGAAAAAGGAATGAGGTATGAAATGAGACAGCAAAGAAAGAGATGTCTTGCTGTAAAACAGAATCTTGACAAAACGCATGTCTTACACAAGTGGGAAAACAAGGCCTGTAGTAGAGAGAAATTTGGGGAAGAAAAGACCAGCACTAGATATTTTGAAAGATTTTGACTGGCTGTTTTTTTTTTTTTTTTTTTTAATGTACTTAGAAGTACAAGAATAGTAGGGGCCAAGCTTGGCTAAACTCTTGAGAGAACAGAAGTATCTAGGCCATAGGGAGATTGATGGTGAGAGAGACAAAAACAACTTCTCCATCTGGTTCCTGAATAGTTTTTGCTGGCAGGTTGCCACACCTTGTCTGTTCCTCTGTAGGTTTCTAGTCATGTCGCAGTAAACACTCTGAGGCGACCCTCTGGAAACCAGGCATGTAAAGTTTGGCAACCAACCAACGCCCAAGATACACAAACCCTTGAGTCACTTAAGTCAGCAAATTTTTTCTCTCTCCCTCTTTTTCACCCCAGTGGATAACATCCTGGTTAATATCTCTAAGCCCCGAACTAACATCAGCTTTCCCTAACATCAAACCATAATTTCCATACCAATATCCATATGACCATATCTGCTGTAAGAACAGGTCCCCTCACGACCCACATGAGCTTATTCGGACAAGAGCTCCCCTCGGGATATCAATCAGCAACATGCTCTAAGTCGTTCATTGGCTTGTTTTAAGGGCGTGTCAGTGGCCCATTGGCTCACTTATCGTCACTTGACGTCAAGTCGAAAGAAGGGGGGGGGGGCGGGAAGGAACTCTATAAGCACCCTTTGTCATAAATTTTACACAGCACGGGGCATGATGTGATGTCAGGGGAGAAAGCAAACAAGTGATGTTCGGTAACTTATGTAACACATTTACTCAGTCCAGCTTGTGTCCACCCAGTGAGCAAGGGATCAGTTCGCAAGTCAAGGCATTGCCACTTTAGTCTGAAGCAGCAGCAGCAGATTTTTATCTTAAAATCAGTCAGACTCCGATTTATTGAGGTTAAAGGTGCAGCTGGTCTCTGATGTTGCAGTCCATCTAAATTGGTCTTCAAAAGTAGGCCAGTAGTGTATAGATAATGCCATGCTTCCCATTCTTTACATATCATTTACTGTATTTAACAGCTAATCAAACATGTCAACACCAAAACAGTGTGTGTTTGCTTATCTTCGTCTGGACGCTTTGCTTATTTGTCTTTGCAGCATGCCTTTCTGTTTGTTGATCATTAAAGCTTGTGTGCTTTGCTAGATACACTAAGCCAATTGCTGTCTGGTGGTCATGTGTTGTTTCACATGTCTGCATGTGTTTTTAATGTATGCTTCTAATTCGGTGGAGCAGGTTATGTTGCAGATATGTTCTTTTTAGTCAAAAAATGTCATTAGTGAAGCTTATTAATAAGTATTGTTTCTGACAAAAAAAACCCCCAATAAGCTCAAGTCTAAAAACCAGGCTGAAAAGAGAATTGGTGTGTTTTAGCTGTTGATTTTAAGAGTCTGAAAAGCTGTGCATCCAAACAAGAAGACCTATCTAGATATGTGGTGAAAAATTGTCCTGAAATTATTAGTTGATCAATCGGTTAACTTTGTGGCACTTTGTGGCTTTAGGTGTGCAATTAGGTAATTGTCTTGATTGTCTTTTTATATAAATAAACTCATGCTATTAGGAAAGGTTCAGCCTGAACAGTTGCCAGCAATTATATTTTGATAGAATATGAAGCTGCACAAACATTTAATTATTTAGATGGTGTGCCACTTTTTTCT
Organism: Lateolabrax maculatus; assembly: GCA_031216445.1. Classification (NCBI taxonomy): domain Eukaryota; kingdom Metazoa; phylum Chordata; class Actinopteri; order Acropomatiformes; family Lateolabracidae; genus Lateolabrax; species Lateolabrax maculatus. Next base: position 9,446,091 of record CM062212.1, on the reverse strand, counting down.
ACACTGATAACATAATACCAGAGATATGTTGGTGGTAATGTAAAAACAGCTTTGTGAGAGAGAGAAAAGTGACAAGTTTATTTTCAACTTTAAAATAATATGCCACTCAGTACATATCCGGGTCACAATTCCTGCATAACCAAATTTAAGGGATCATTGTAAAAAACAAAACAAATCCACAACTTATGTTTATGAATATAGGCCTATAAAGCATACATAACAAATGTTAACCCTTAAATATCAATCTAGCATCGCCAGACCAATAAGTCTGTACTACTTCCTGTCGGATGTAATAGTAGTTACCTGGATGTAACTCCAGTCCTGTAAGTATGTGTGTAGCTCTCTACTGAGCACGTATGAAATAGAATGAAATAGAACACATCTTTCCTGTCAACAGAAGCAGCCATCTTGGTTGTCTACAAAAATGATCCTCTGTACAGTACCAGTTGAGCTTTAGTTAATCATCTAATTAAAAAAGAAAAAATCAATGCATTAATCAGTTAGTAAAATAATCAATTGGGTTCATTCAAGCTTTAACACAAATTTGTAAAGTGAACCAATCTAAACTTATTAAGTGTATAGTGTAGTTTGTGGTTGGCTGGGCGCTGCTCATTAATCTCTTTTGTGTGATGATTGTGCTGACAAGCTGCTTTGCAGAGAAGAACACAGACCGGGTCCCACAGCCAACTCCTCTCTGGTAAAATCAGGCCTTCTATGAAAAACAACAAATGAAAAATGTATCATTAACATCTTGTGCATCAGTCTTGATTCTTATTTTGTGGTTGAAAACTTGTTCTCCTTCTGTGCTTCAAAGCTTGTTCTGTGTGGAGCACTGTTAGCAGAGACTTAGCCTGTCTTTCCTCACATAGGAATATGGGTCAGCAGGGCATGGTTATACACTGGTGAAGAAGGAGAAAAGATCAGTGGGGGTTGGGTAACCAAGGAACCTCTGTGAAATACCACGAGTGTCCGTGTGTTTCTGAATGCAGGTGAGTGAAGGTGACCATCCAGCCAAGACGTTCGTTCGAACATGCTGTCATCACTCCCGTGTCTCTGAAGTTTTCCCTCCTGATAGGGGAGCGTTCAGGCCAGATCTTAAAGCTCATGAGCTTGTTTTCACATCTGATTTGATGTGGTCCTTTGCAGTCGCAGCCACACAAAGATACGTTTTGTTAACCAGTCGCACTTTTTATCACTTGCTGGCATCACAGGAGGTCTGAGCGGTTACACTTCTCTTGATAAGGGCTGTGTTTGCTCAAGATTTTTCTTTTGAGATGTTACAGGTTAGCAGTTGCAAACAACACTCTGGTTGCTTCATTGTGCAATACAGTCCCATTGCATAAATCTGACTATAAGAGGAAAGAGTGAGAAAAACAAGTCACAAATCTTTTCCTTCTACAGATTGTTTGTGACTTTCTGCATAAAGCCTGTTGCACTTTTTTCTTTTTAATTACTTGTACTGTTGATATAATGAGATTGTTTGCAAATATTCTTATAAAAATGAGAATTATTTTCCACTCAGTTTATTTTGAACTTCTATTTTGTTCTTATGTTGATATGAGAAGTGCAGAATTATCTGTTTGTGCCTGTTGTTGACTGGTTTGACAGGTGTCCTGTTTGTACTGGGCACACAGTCTTTCTCCCATTGCCAGCTCTCCACACCCTCTGACCAGATATAACCAACAACTGTGGGCTGTGTGGGTGTGGGTCTGTGTGTGGGTCTGTGTGTGTGGGTGTGTGTGTGTGTGTGTGTGTGTGTGTGTGGGAGGGATAGAAAGGGAGAGAGAGGATGTGAATGATGTTTATGTGCAAGAAACAAAGTCTGGTCTGTGTGTGTTTGAGGGAGGGAGTGGGAGGGAAAGAGATAGAGATAAAGAGCATGTGAATGTTCTTGGTTAAAACAAAGTGTGTGTGTGTGTGTGTGTGTGTGTGTGTGTGTGTGTGTGTGTGTGTGTACGTGTGCGTGCACGTGCACTGTGCACACACACATACACTTGTGAATTTGAGATTAGCCCCCACCCTAATTGTGGGCAAGCACTCAAAGCTTATTAATGCCTGACCTGACCTCCTCTTTATTCCCTCCATCCATCAATGTGAAGACTCGCAAAAAACACAGAGCAGCAAAACAACAACTGCCGTTAACAGAAGGAGAGACGGCTGCTCCCACCGGCATCTGTGATTGGCTCACATGCACAGCTTGAGGGGGCTGCTATTGGCTGAGAGGCGACACACCTCTAGAATCTGTTTATGTGCAGCCAGAAAGCAAGGAGGGGGTGGCTGGAGGAAGGGGATATTGGGGTAGGAGTGTGATTGCGATGGTGTTGGCAGGGGTGTGGGGTAGAGTTTGATTGTGCAGAAACAGAAGGGAAGAGATTTGGGACGAGGCAGGGAGTTGCATGTACATTCTGGAAAACATCCATTGGAGCTTGTTCAGAACTTCTAGGAAACTAGGATGTTTGTTTGCTTCCGTGTGTGTGTGTGTGTGTGAGTGTGTGTGTGTGTGTTTGGGTGTTTGTTTGTGCTGAGCCCCCTTAAAATCACAACCAGGCTAACCTAATTCAGTAGGCGCCATTTATGAGCCAGCAGCCCTTTCCAGAAAGTTGACCGACAACTGCAAGTAAGCGTTGTTGTGATAAAGGGAAATCGACATCTTTATCTCTGTTAATCACATCAACATGTTTCTGCGGTCAGGCCTGCCCGCGCATGCTATAAAGGATCCGATTTATTACCATCAACAGCTAAGTCACTCGTGTTTTTCATATTCGACATTCATGAGTGCTTTCTCGTGGGTGAAGCATACATGTCATTCATCACATGTGACATGCTGTGTGTGACACAGAGCTAGCGGGGAGCGTACAGGATCACTCAGAGGTTAAAGCAAACCAGCCAGTCTGTGTCAGGAGAGGAGTTGTTGTTGTTTTCTAATCACAGATGTCAAGGATGTAGGAGGAGCTCACAATGTTTGTGTCTCAGTTTAGATGTACAAAAAGTTCTGTGTAGTTTATGGAGGTCAAAGGTCAGTCATTGTGTCATCAGGCGAGCTCACAGGTTCACTGATTTTAGGGAGAAGCCGTTGCTCTTCAGGACATTGATATTAACCAAGATTAGGTAACCTTACACGAGAAAATATACAACGTAAGGGCCGACATCTTGTTAAAGTTCTATTAGTGGTGACCAAGAAAGAAATGGTAAGGAAATGACACCAAGTAGATCCCCCTACCTGAGGCCAGTGGCTGGACATTGTTGAAGAGATATACTGTATGATATGGAAAGGCTAAAACATGTTCTGAGAATTTACCAATCTGCATTCAATAAAAAAAATTGGGAAGAATGGACTGCTTATAATGTGTGGAGTTTTTGCTTTTGTGCACACACACTCTAAACTGTTGAGCAGGCAAATATTTGACAAAAAAAGTAATTCTCCTCCCTTGAGTACAGTTGGGTCATTCACTGCCGGCTATGAAGATTACTGCTCTTTGAGCGCATTTCCCAGGGCTGACAGGGTTCAAAGGTATTGTAGATGTCATAGAAATAATATAGATGTGTGCGTGTGTGTGTGTGTGTGTGTGTGTGTGTGTTTGGGGAAGAGTGACTTGGTGTGCTCAGAGGCAACAGTGACCCTGAGGAAAAGGCTAGGGTTACTTTCGTACATACACTCCTCTGGGCATCATATGACAAAAGCGGGGGGGGCGTCCAGGAACCAGTACTTATAAAATGCATGTTGTTGCATCACCAGACCTCCCCTTTATCCCACCACGCCCCTCTCCTCATGTCCCATTTCTTTGTCTTCACTTTTCAGGTCGGTGTACCTCTATCATCTGCTCTCTTGTTGATGTTCAGGCTGCCAGAACAGAGCTCTCCTTGTTCGCCTGCTCTCTGCACAAACAAAGCGAGAGTTAGAGAGAAAAAGACTGATGTTTAAAATAAATAGGCTCATGCTTAGGCTTGAACTGCAGTAATAGGCGCTAATAGTTTTGAACATGCAAGCCATGCAATGGCCTAAGCTTATGGTATTTCAGTGTGTTTATGTGCTTGCACCAGGGTTGGATATAAAACAGATTACTTGTAATGCTGTTACATATTTAAAATAAAGAAATTAAAACCGTATTCTGTAGTAATACCTAAAAGGTAAGGATAAAGTTTAAATCTGCCTCTTCCACAGTAGGGCGCTTTGATAAGTCCCCTCCTCAGTAAATGCAGTCAAGCTTTGCATTCTGGCTTGGTGCATACTCATTTTACAATAATTGTGACAAAATTACTGTTTGAAAGTTGTAGTATTTTTTTTTTTTTTTTTTACTTCAGACAGAAATAGGCAGGAGCAGCTTCTTATTTTTAGCTAGAGACTGTAAATTTTTGCAGTTGAAATAACAACCCTCTGGCAGATTTTATCAGCTGTAGCAAGGTGTCTAATTCCATGAGTTGGTTTGAAACTTTGTCTCTGGCTGACGTTGAATGTTTCTGGCTCATTCCTTTTTGAAAATGAGGATCCTGCAAAGGGGATAAGTATAAAAATCAGTTTAATTAAAGTCAGGTAAACCAAATCCAAGAGCAGGATAAAGCCAAAATGTCATAGTTACTTGTAACCCCAGAAAACAATGTAGTTAGCTAATGTAATGATATCCCTTGGCTTTGGAAGCAACGTTAGGCTTGTGTTGGTAGCAGGTTGCATTACAGCCGATGGACACACTGTGTAATCCACTTGATACACTTTAACTCTTGTGTTATGTGTGTCATGGAAAAGCCACCAAAAAAAAAAGACAACCATCTGAACTTGTTGTTTACTAAGAATTGCTCTTACTATTGCCCCATGCACACTGCTTCAGCATGTTGAGAAAACACCAAAGCTCAACAGACCTGCCGTATGTAGTTACCGTTGCAATGTTATGACATTCGGCTGTTCGGAGGTTTAGTGAACGGCCTATTTCCAATCAATTACATGTCACCTTGTTGTCATCTTTAATTGTAGTTTCCCCCTTGGAATAATTTGTAATCTTGACGTGTAAGATTTGGGGGAGATTCTTTTCCCCCAGTTTTGTCAAAGTCATGGCAGTCACATCTGAGATGTTGCGCAATACCCAACAGACAGATGAGTAAACAAGTGTTATAATGTGTGTGTTTGGGCATGCACATGTGATATTACATTCAACTGTTCGTCACCCCCTGCAGGAGACTACTGAAGGCTGTTTTTGCTGAGAGTTACTTGGCATGTTGTGCCAAGATACAGGACATCCCCATATGTCTCTTTTGCCTTTCTGGACATATTCTCATTCGCAACAAAGCCAATACAAACAAATAATTGAGTTTATAGATGTTTTTTTTATGTCTGTGTGCAGGGGTATCAGGACTCAGCTTGTATGTCCCTTCCATAAAATTAGTTATACAGTCACTATGTACCTGCATATGCATATATATATGTGTGTGTGTGTGTGTGTGTGTGTGTGTGTGTATAAAGCATCTGCTGAACACAAAACACCCTTCTTTTTTTTTTTTGTACATTGAACATACACCGTTTTTATGTGGGTACAGAAAGTACATGAGCACTCCTGCTCTCTGTACTGAATGTTCTTCCTGCCTCTGGTTCAGTTTAATCAGAGTTGAATGGTTACAGCACTTAACAGAGTGGTGCATACCTAAGTCACCGTTTTACTTACATACATACATACATACATACATACATACATACATACATACATACATACATACATACATACATAAAAGTGTGTATGCAAACAGACACAGAGCTGTACATTGCCATTCATGTAGCTGTTGTGTAGCAAGCAAGTGTGAAATGTGCAATCTTTTGGCCAAATTGCTCCCACATGTGTATGTCTGTGAATGTGCAACTGACTTTGCAATAGATAAAAGTTATTTAAAACACAGCAACAACAATCATATTCATGCGTGAGCATGTACTCATGAGTGTGTACGACCTGGGGTGCATAATAGACGGTATATATGTGGGATTGTGCATGTCAGTGTGTGAGGAGATTTGTGTGTACTGTATGAGGTCTGTGGTCTGTGTTTGTGTGGAGCCCACAGTCCTTACTGGTTCAAACTAGTTCATCTGTCATTGTGGGGTATATGGCTGTGGCCTCGCTGCACAAAGCAACTTGTAATAACAGAGGGGTTTTGCCCAGCAATGAAGGATGGTGGTTGATGAAGTGAGGTGCTGTGTTTGGGCAGATTTGCACAAACCAGTTTGGTGCCAAACTTTCCAGTGTCACTACTTCACAGAGCGCACAGAGGGTGAGGCAGGGAGAGAATACACAACCGTGAACGAGAGGCTAGACAATTACACAAATAAACAGAAGCAATAGCTGTGTTAGATGGAGAGAAGAGGAAGGTACATTGACTTAAAGAGGAAGATTGATGCTGAAAAAGCTGCGAGGGAAAGTTTGTGTCTTTCACAGGAAGTTAGGCTCAGAGTGTGATACCCTGTACAGGAAGTAGAAAGTGTGGGTAAGAGGTCGCCTGAGCCCACAGGGGGAAGTTCCTCTCAGGTTTCAACAGCTGTGTTTGATGTCTACTGTAGCTTACATTTACGTTACATTTTATGTCGGACATTTAGCTGAATGCAAAAACTTAATTCACAGATCATCCGTGAATGTACCAAATGGAAAGAGATTTCAGGGCCTCAAGATACAGTTACACCAAGCGTTGGAGCATCTAATTTGGTTTGTTAGGGCTCGTCAAAAAACAATCCATTTTATACTATACTTCGAATGGCCAGATGTAGATAACAAGTTGCATTATGGGACTTGTAGCATCCACTGTTTGTGCTGCATTAATTTTACCACTCTTATTTAAATCTGTCCCCCATTAAATTGTTGGGATAGTACTTTAAGGTGCACCTTATAATAACACTGAGACACTAGAAGATTACATTTGTTTTACTCTTCCTTAACACCAAAGACTCTTTGTTTACTTGCAACTGGGACACTGTGACCTAAATAAACCACATACAACAATCATACACAAGTCTGCTTTTACGGTTTAGACCAAAGAGAACTAACCATAAGTGTGATTGAACTCTTAGTTGTCTGCCTGTGGTGAAAGATGTGGACACAGTTTGCTGTCCTGACTGGGGATGGGGTTTAGGTGATTCCTCACTAGGGAGCTGAGGTGTAGAAGAGTGAGGACCTGCGATCGAGCCCTCTCTGACAGACACGCACATCATCCTTGAGATATTAACTGTATTATTTTCTGCCTAATATCCCACGACAATCACAACGTCTCATTTTCTTCACTCATCAATCTTATGTTCAGTCTTACTTCATCTTTTTCACACCCAGCTCTCCCTCTCCCCCACAGATACTGTTTTTTTTTTTTTTTTTCTTCACACATGCACACTTTGAGAGCCACACACTCACTGACAGTGACTAAGGTCGACTTGTTATTGTAGGCAGCTGGCGGAGGGCTTTCCTGTCCAAACAGCCCAAACGCTGAGGTGGCAGAGCTGTGAGGGACAGGGAGAGACACACAGAGGAGAGAGAATAGGCCGAGTGGGGTGACCACCAGCTAATCCTCGGGCTGGCCGGGTGGGGTGGAGCAGGAAACAGGGGCCATGGGAGATGGACGAAGGCCAACGAGTTCTTCCTCTCTCACCCCAAATGGCTGATATGGCTGGGCATACATTCACACGCATACATGAGGTTGGATGGATAGCCACGTGCAGAGAAATACTGTATGCATGAACACATAAATACACGATTGCTGGGAGTTAATTTACAGTATGGAGGGCAAGCCTGACATGCTGCTCCACCTACTATGTTTGTCAGAGGAGAGTTGTGGTGCTGCTCACCTCTGACCTTCATCCTCATACTTTTTCTCCATTGTTGACAGGGGCTGAAGACTATTTAAAGTCACAGGACTGCCTCTCTATTTACTCTGAACAGATCCTGAGGAATGTAGACTTGATTAAAGGAAATGCTAAGTCACTCTGTATTGTGATTTAAGCCAGCATAAAGCAGTTCCACAGAGCCACTAAGATGGATCCTGACACACCGTACTTAAACAAACTGTACAGAAGCCAAAAAAATTCAATCAGTCCCCAGGTAATACTAGCCTAGATGAGTCATACCACTCAATGAGTCCAACTCCCTGCTGTTGTGTACTGTAGGTGTCCACAGAAAAATATTCAGCAACTATTTTGACACTTTTTGACATTTAATAAACCAATAGATAATCTAGAAAGCAGTTGGCAGATGAAATAAATGATAATAGTAATCTTTAGTTGCACCCCTGGTGCAATATCTTAAATTGTTTGCTTTGAAGCACTTTATGGAGAAGAAATAAAGTTTAATTACATTTAATCATTTTGGTTTTCATGGAAAAAACTGTGATTTGATGCATTCTTTTGGGGGGGATTGGCTTTTGGAAAATATGTCTCGTTTCTGACATTTTGCAAAACTTTGGCATTAAGATTGTGATTATGAAAATGATTGCCTACCCTTGTATCAACTACAGTTTGGAAGATTTTCATGCTGATCATTATATCGTTGCAACAAAATTGGTATAGGCTTGGAACAATCAGCCCAATAAGTGGTTTACTGTTTCAGTGTAACAGTTAAAACTTGAGGTTGAACAGTTTGAAGATTTTTAGAAATGTGAAACCAACTCTTCCTCTATGATACAAAATATAAATGCTTTTCTGTCTTTATGTGAAACCATAAATGCTGTGACTATTAACTGTAAACACCAAAAAAGAAAATAATTTCATGACCGGGGGCAATGCAATGCAATTTGATTTATATTCATTACTTCTGATGATGTAAAGTGAATGTATAGGACTGAAATCAGTGCCAACACTTTGTCAATGTTTGATACAGATTACAGCTAACAATTAAATTGATTTGAAAATCTAAATACTACCTCAGTCGGCCAGCAGACGTTAAAAGCTGTGTTCATGTGACCGACACCCCGACACCTCCTCAGCCCCTCAGCACTATGTAACCCTTGGGTAAGGGTGACGGCTGCAGGGGGTTTATTTCTGTACTCTGACGCTCCTGTGTGACATTCTGCACCGGCCTAAACAGATATGCCTCTAGTTTATGTTCTTGCATTTCCTTTTGACGCACACATTTGGGGCAGGAAAATACACACATGCACAGTGAAGAACCTAGAGTCATGAACACACACTGGACACTGATATTGCAGTGAAACAAAACAAAGAGTAGCCCCGCCCAGGAGAAATACTGGGCAGTGAGAACTGTGTGCCTCTTCTCTTATTAGCAGATGGGTCTGCTTCGTTGTAGTTTTTTCCTCCTCCTCAGTGTCAGTGGCTTCGGTCTGCGTAGCCTCCATAAGGAAGAGAAGAGGGAGAGAGGAAGAATGGGCAAACAGGGAGTTTGGGAGATGACTGAGGTGAGATAATACAGGGAATTAGAGAAGAAGAAGAAGAAAAACATGCGCACATATGGAGATGCTGAAAAGACAATGAAAAGACCAGAGAGGATAGAGTGGGAGTGGCTATTCTGGCAGGTAGCCCGTGCAGCTGCTTTAGACAAGGCCCCTACACAGCAAAGATCAGGAAAATATTAGCCACACAGATACACACTTTCTCTCTCATACAGACAGACAGACACACACACACACACACACGTGCATGTCGTTTTAAAGACCTTCATCGTTGGCATCTGCTGGTTGTTTTTGTCTTCTGTGCTCAGAGTGGTTTTCGAACACTGATTTAAATCCAACTCAAAAATTTTTAAGCTTTGAGGCTCCTGCTGTCACAATTTGATGATGTAATCAAATGGCTGCTGTTGATGAGTTATCGAGGAGTAAACAAGCGGCAACCTCCAGGTCTTAAAACATTATGGGACTGCCTTTAAACCTGCATTCTTTCTAAAGGCCTGCACGGCCGACTCCACTGGCTCAAAAAGAAGTCTGATTGTATAGAAGTCTATAAGAAAATTACTAGTTGTTTGAAGAAATAAAAAACAAAAACTTGAGGGAGAAGTTCAAACCCTGCAATTGCCAACTGGATTGTTGGTTTGCCCCAATTCCGACATTGGAAAGGTGTGAGGGGAGGGGGGCTTCAGATGCTGTTTGACCATCCGACAACCGCTTTGGCTTGAGGCCACCACTGCAACCACTCCAACCAGATATGTCTTACAATGTCAAACTAGTATGTACAAGGTTAGGAAGGAACTTTCATGATCAAAGATGTTTTTTTAGGTGCCACTGATTCACAAGAACATCTACATCTGTTCACTCTGAGTAATATCCATTACATTTATGGTGACACAGTAAAAAAGCTTCTTGACCAAGAGCAAATCTGCAAAAAAAAGTCAGTAAAACAGCATGTACTTTACCTTTTCATGACATAATATGCAATTTAAAGCAGTTTATAAACAAGTTCTTTCAGTCTAAGGTCCTGAAGTTTAGAACCGTTGCATAACTACACGAGTGAACGATCATTCACACATCAGATAGATACCTCCAGCTCCCTTTGCTCAGCAACTCCAGTACATTTGACATGGAGGTGTAAAACACTCCTGCTGCTCTCTAGAATTAATGAGCCACATGTTTGGGTGTTTGTTTGTTTATGTCTGATGAAACTAACTCCTCATCACTGACCGTGCAGCACAGAAGGGCCTCAGAAGTACATACAAACACACGTTCACACACAAAGACAAGGCCCTGTCCTGAGGGGACACGATGTTCTGTTGACCCTGCAGTCGGAGGACAGCGGAGAAATATTGGGAGCAGCTATGGTGACATGTCCATTAACATGCTTGTGAGACACAGCAACCTCCATACACCCCAGGAAACCCATCTCTTACTCTGCTTATTTAACTGCTGTGTGTGTGTGTGTGTGTGTGTGTGTGTGTGTGTGTGTGTGTGTGTGTGTGTGTGTTGTCTGTCTCGTCAGGCTTTGAGTTCTTCTGAAAAAAAAGAGAGACTTTTATAAATCCAGTTTTACTTAAACTCATACATGCATATCACAAAAAAAGTAAATATAATAAACTCTATTCATTGATTCTCAACTTGTCATCTATTGCAGTTATTCATCATCCCCTATAAATCCATAACATATCCAGATCTATATGTCATCTTGACTTTAATATATTTAACTCTCTTTGCTGTCAAGACCCTGTGAAGACTGTGATAACCACAAAGAAATTGGTTGTTATGCTAACCAACATAAATAGACTGCACTGTGTAAATAGACGATCATTTTTCAACAAGAAGTGGTAAAAACAAAGAATAAACACATAAAAAAAGTGTTTTAGCTCTTTTGAATGTAGTACCAACAGACTAGTCCTATTTAGAAAGTTTCCCAGTGTTATTATTAGTCCAGGGTTAAGATGAAGATCGTCCATGAAGCTTTTTCTCTCGTAAAATGAAATGTTAAATCCTTGAAGCAGAATTTAAATCCCATTTTTATGTAGCTTGTTTATCAGTTACATATTCGCACATTCTCCTGTCAGACTGAGAAACCATTGTAATAACTTTATCTGCATCTAAGCATCTTTCTGACCGTCGATTTCAATTTCTTTTTACTTCTCAGGAGATCAACAAGATCAACTTTTTTTCTCAGATCTCTAATCTTAATTGACAATCTAATGGGAATGACTAAGCTAATGAAGGACACAGCTGTAAGTTCACGTGCTGCCTTTCTATGAAGGCACTTCATAAATTTATGTCATGGTCCGTGTTCAAGTTCATAACCATGGAGCTGTAACTCTTTGAGTGTGTGTGTGTGTGTGTGTGTGTGTGTGTGTGTGTGTGTGTCCTGTCAGAGTCCTCTTTTCCTGGCTGCTTCCTGTTCAGCTCCAGGGGTGTGTTCCACTTCCTTCCTGCGCTACCACAATCTCGCTCAGGCTTCCTTCATGTCTTCCACTTTTATGAAATCTACTGTGTATGACTGTGTATGTTGGCGTTTGCCTCTGTATGCGTGAAACATGTGTCACATGCAGGTGTTGATGGAGGGTGCACAGGGAAAAACGGGACACACAGCTTCTCTGCTGCGTTTTGATGTGACCTTTGCTCTGAGCGCACAAACATCGTCCGACACCTCTGAGGTCAGAGACCGATAAGAAAAGACATAAAATAACTTTCCCACGCAGTGATGTCACTGCTTGTGAAAATCCTGTCACTAACCAGCCTGTTTCTGGTCACTTCAAATTTTTGTCTTTTTTCTTTGGTTCTTTTGCTCTGCCAACTCTTTCATCAGACCCACCTGAACTTTGTCCTGCGTCACCGATACCTGCCGAGAGGTGACTGGGTCTACACTGCTGACTCAGACAGAAAGGGAAAAAAAAAAAGAGCAAAAGCAAAAAAAACTTTGCTCTTGTTTATGTGGTTAGCACTTCTCCATCCTTGATGAAACAACAATTTTCTTGCAACACAAAGGAATGTTTCTGCTTCCCGTCTGGGTGCTGTTTTGACATCTGTTTGTCTGTCCATCGGATGTTTTTGTGCTCCGCTTTTTCCTGTATACAATATTTATATGTTAGTCTTTGTTTAGTTGTACGTCTGTATTGTATCTTTCTACAATAGGAGTAAATTTACTTGTATCTGTCAACTAACATGGACAAAAAAAGTAGTTTTCTGATACTCAGTCATTTGTCACAGTGATCATGCAGGGGACAGAAAACAAAGCCTAACCTGTAATCAAGAGTTCATGGTCAATGTGAACAGAGGCGTGGCAACCTGCAGTTATTATTCTCTGAATTTCTGAAATTGCTTTATATGTATATGATGTAGGTCAGCATCAGCTCCCCTTTATTTATATGCCCGTATACTCACTCTTGATTGATTATAATTTCCGTGCTGCTTTAAGAAACCAGTTTCTGAAATATAATTAGTAAGTGGAGTACATCCAACACTTGCGCTGCAGTTGTTCTCCCTGAGCACTGAACATCAGATTGATGATGTCAGTGTAACCATATCAGAGAGTGGACTTCTTTATTTAAGGTGGATACTGCAGGTGAGGTGTAGTTTATAGGCAGACAGGATCAGGCTCACATTTTTAAAGCTTGTGGTCAGTGTCACCGTATCTTGACCCTCTCTGTCTGAGGTCATGAGACTGTTTCCATGTGTGTATGTGGCCACCATAGAAACAATGTCCAATGGGAGGACCTGTCCTCAATCTCGCCCTGCGGTGGAGTCTACTCTTATGAGGCACTTTGGGAAATATGCACTTTAACACACTCCCAGTGTTCCACACAATCACACACGAGATAGCTGTTAAATTTAGGGCCCGACTGATGTCCTGCATGCCTGAGCTGACCAAGCAGCAGCAGTTCCTTTAAGGTTCACTGTTAAAGTTCGTTATTTGTCTCTAAATAGAAAATCCAGTGCATAAAAACCAGACCGAGGCGACACAAAACAGGAAGAATTCAGGAGCATATCTAAAAGCAGATGCCGTGAGAGCAAACAGTAGAAAAAAACGGAAAGACAATTGTCATGTGCCCTGTAAGATGCAGACAAACTATGCCATGCTTGGCTGATGTGTTTTAAATAACACTCTTTCCATGACAGTGTCTGTCTAGTCCGATAGACAGTCTGACTTTTGGACTGATTTTGAGACGATAGGCCCCTGCACCCAGACGCCCTCCCCACATATCACACTAAAGAAGGTGCTGATTGCAGGAACGCCCATATTCAAACACCTCATTCGCACCTCGCAACCCTAACTTTATCCTTAAATATCTCACCCACTGCTTGTCTCTTTAATTTTCTTTCAAACAAAACAACTTGCACAACCCCACTTTAGAGCAAACGTTCTCCTACACAGCCCACAAAACACCAAACATTCTGCCAAAGAAAGGCCCCTGTCTGGCTTTAAAGAGAGAACGCAATCTGTCTTCAGAGAGAAAAGCACTTTTCAAGAAGCCTGTGTTTTACAGCATTCACAGAAAAACAGTGTGGAAAACATATTTTCCTATTTCTTTCACAATTGTTTCCATGCTGTATAACCATTTCAGCTGTAGGAGTGTCAGTGTGGGGAGATGCCTGGACGTCACAGGGGGAATGTTTGTAACTAGGACCATTAGATTAAGAAAAGTAGCAATGATTGCGGTGTCAAACCACAGATACGAAGAAGGGAAAAAAAATGGTGTTAAAAGCCTTGAGATTGACCAGAAAGTTGGGAGGGCAGTGAGCTGGGCAAGGAGTCACTGTTTTGGAAGTGCCTCCCCAGCAAAGTCTGGGGACTTGAGGGCCTACTATAACGGGGTTGTCTTTGCGGCGGGGGGGGGCTGCAGAGCGGTATAGAAGGGGCCCTGTTTTCTATGTGTGCTGTTCATACTCGCAGTGTTCCTCTTCAGGCTGGCTGTCAGTATGTAGAACAGTCGTGGAGGGCCTTGGCTCAGGGCTTTCTGTTTTTTTTTTTTTGTTTTTTTTCTTCTTTCATAGAGCTGATGAATTTGCTGGGGTTTGAGCCGTAGCATCTGTTGCTTTGAGGGGGCCTGCTATTTATCAAACTGAAGCTGAGTCTGCTGGGAGCCCAAAGAGAAAGAAACATGGCTTACTATATAGGTTAACCCCCCCTTCTCCCTTCCTACTCTCCCATTTTTACCCATAGCCCTCTGTTGCCTCACTCCCTCAGTCTGAAGACATGTTATTCAGAGCTGTGTTTGTGTGAAGGGAATATGTGGGAGGGGGTATGGGGAGGGGGGATACTAAAGGAGGGAGGGGGGTAAGGAGGGGAAAAAAGAGGGATTGGATATGGCTTACAGTATTGTCTATGACTCCCTATAGTGTCATAGTTACATGTATGAAAAAATCCATTTCTTCACCCAAACATTTGGCAACTGATGTTGTTTTTCAAAACTTTGCTGAAATAGTTGTGTACTAAAATGCCAGGGGGCCCCCGGCTTTTCAGGAATCCGCCAACCTGTTCTTAGAAAGACTGCTTTTGAGGGAAAAAAACTTTGGGGTAATAACAGGCACCTTGAAAAACAGTAGTGTTATTTGTTTTTGTGTACTTTTAGTAAACTACCAGGCCCTCTGAAACACACTTGCATTACTAGATATGTCACATCAGGCACCTACTACAGTTATTTCTCACCTTTTGAACATTGTAAGTATTTGCTTACATACATTCTCACATAAACACACGCCGACGTGACCCGACCTCAGGCGTGCTGTGAATCCTGCTTTGACCACATTCTTCTTAGCTGTCTCATTGACAAAAACAACGATTGCTTCAAGGCAGTGATGAAAGACTGCAGGGAAAAAGTTAACAGTGGAAAGGAGGAACAAGGGAAGGCGGGCGGAAGGTGAATAGAAATGGGGAAAAAAAGAAGAGTATTGATTGACAGGAGAGACGTAAACAGCTTGACTGAACAGTCCGGAGGGTGGACTTGAACTAGGCAAGCTACTGTGTCAGAAAAAAAAGAGGTTATGTATATAATCACTACATATAAACATACGTGTACAGTATTTCCTCCATGCATAATGACCCACTTCCACTTCCACTGGTCACCTTTCTCTGCTTCTCTTTCCATTTCTCCCGTGTCCCACTTTCCCTGTCACTTTCTCTTCCCCCTTGCTTTTCTTTGACCCCTCTCCCGCTCTCTCCCTCCTCTCTTTCTGACTCTCCCCTCTCTCATACCTCCACTGTGATGTAACTCTCTCCAACAAACATGTTTTCTTGAAGGCACACTCTGCTGCACGCACAGAGCCTCCATTCATGCAAAGTTATTTTACTGCGCTTTACATCTTTTTACACAAGAGCATGAATCTCTCACATGTCTTTCCCGCATCTGCCGGCCTTCCGCAGCCAGTAAGTCCTTTATTTATGTAAGATGACTCTTGTTATGGGTTTAGCTGCCCCAAAACATGCCTCTTGACACGCTACAGAAAATAGAGGAGGTAAAAAATGCAGAGCTGTTGTTTTTTCCGCCATTAATATAGGCCGAGACGAGCAAAGAAAATAAACTATTTTTTTACAGGGCGCACACAGTAGGCTAGCCCAGCTCTCTCTCTCGCTCTCGCTCTCTCTCTCTCTCTCTTGCTCTCGCTCTCTCTTTCTCTCTCTCTCTTTCTGCGCACACACACACACACACACACACACTTCTGTATACACACACCAACACATGTTCTCCAATCAAAACTTTCATATTTGGAGGCAGCAACTGGTTAACAGGATATGAAACCTTCCTCTCTGCTTTTTTTTTTCTTTTCTTCTTCATGTCAGAATTGACCTTTCCCCTACTTTAGCCATTTCTCCACTCTCTCGTGTGAGTGTTTCTGCCCTGTTTGTGGTTTACCGGCGTTGGTTGGGTTGACTTTTTGAGCCTGTGGCCTTCATTCCAAACACCACCGAAAGCAATACCCACCCTCGGGCAAACTGTGAGTTTCACATCTGGGTCTAGGAAACTTTCCATTTCTGCTCTGTAACGCCGTGCAGACTTGCAGATAATCAGTATCCAGCTCATTTGCTTTATGGGTTATGGCTGAGTCATTCCCATGTACTTGGTGAAAGGTGTTCGCTTGGAGACGGAGACCACTCTGCCGGGCCTCACCCCTCAACCACCCCCTCCCTCCTTGCTGGTGTTAGTGGAAGGGAAGATGACCATCTGCTGCCCCAGTTGCCCAGTGACTGGACAACAGCCTTCCCTTATGGCACAGTTCCACTGTCCATTGTCTGCTTGAGACTCTGTGTGTGTGTGTGTGTGTGTGTGTGTGTGTGTGTCTGTGCAAGCCAGTGCATTGCATTTAACGTGTGTGAGAGGGATTGTGTACTTGCCTTTTATGTGTGTCGAAGTGTGTCTCAATCTGTCTCAGTGTCTACCTCAAGGAGAGCCAAGTATTGTGTGTCGCTTTCCTGTGGGAGTCCCGTAGAGAACGCACCCTCACCCAGCAGGACGGTCCTCTGTGCGGTGTGAGCTGCCTTCCAGCCGGGTTAGTGGAGGGTCAGAGATTTATAAGGCTATAGGCCAAAACTTTGCTCCGGTGCATCAAGAGAATAGATTTCCTCTCCAGACATGTGTGGATGATCTCACACACACACAGACACAGATCCATGCACACTATTGTTATGGATCAAACAGGCTCATCATTAGCCGCCGTGGACTGTTTGGGAAAACTGGTGTGTAGAAGCTGGGGGACAGGTCAATTCTGAGACGTTCACACGAAAAACAAACAAATGTTAGTTTGACACAATTAACCCATTCAGATGTGTAATTTTTTTGTTGAAATGGTGTATCATATTTTATTCATTAAAATGTTTACGGTGATTCAAGCTACAGGCTGTGATTAGTAGCTCAAAACACATTTATTAATAAAAGAAGTCAGAAAATGGTTAATGTCTGAATATTGATAATATTACCCTGTCAAAGATCCAAAGTGAATATCTGCAAGTACTTATTAGTGACTGATTGGTGACCATCTTTACTCATAAGCCAATCTTGGCCATGCTGGTACAACACAGGTCTTTTTTTCTGTGCCATTTGGAGTCTCGGCAGGATGTGGACAGACAGACAGACAGACAGACGGCGCCCCAGGTGAGCATGCTCTGTCAGGACAAGAGGAGGTTGTCATGTTAGCTCACTGTTCGTGCTTCGTTTTACCGGCCCAAAACCAATACTGAAAGATCTGCTGTGGCTAACCACATGTTTTGTTCCCCACAAGAGAAATATACAGTACTGTATATGATAATGAAACCCAATCCAGTCTGTGTAGAAAAGCACACCCACTCAGCAAATGCGTCTTTATCTTCGTCACCTCAGGAAGTTAACACACTGTGCTCAGTGTTTTTTATTCTCTTGGCTGCATTTGAATTTGAGAGCAAGAGTCAGTTTTTATCTTTCCTGATCACACATTTCTCTCTGGCTGTATTTAGTTTGTGTGATTTGAAACCGTGTGGTTTGATATATTTCTCACCTCTGTTTCCATTTTTGACTTGTCTCTTCGCTTTCCTGTTGCACACTCTGCCTCTCTGTCACACACATACAGGTGATGGGGAGCTGTGCTGCGCTCAGTTACTCATTATCCCGCATCCAGTCCTGTCAGTTAGCTGCCTGCACTTCCACTGCTCGCCTTGGCAGGAGAACAGCAGCAATCTGAGAGCCATGCTCATAAAGCTGAACTTTTCCTCCCAGACATCGAGTGAGAAAAACAAGCCTGGAGCGACACATTTTTTTTTCTTCTTCTGCTTAGCTGAATGAATCTTGTGAGCACATCCAGTTACAGTGTTGTCAATGGTGCTTAAACCACATACAAGACATTCGTTTATGGGCGACAAAATTTACTAGGAGCTCTTTGAGTAATGCCAAATTCCTGTGTTGATCAAAATGTTGTTAGGCTCCACTTATTCAATTGCATTACCTTTTCACCCTAACCTCAGTCTTTTATTGCATAATAATATCCTGTAGATTGAGCAAAAAAACTGGCAGGGCGAAGAGAGGTTGACAAATCCTCCCGAGGAGAGCAGGGGGATCTGGGAGATTTGCGGATTGGTGCTGAGCCATGGCTGCTTTGGTTTTTAGGTATGTGTGTTTGTGTGGGAAACCTGATAGAAATCTGATTTGGCAGAGCCGTTATCCCCTTTAGACTTCAACAGTAGGCCTACACTGCGCTGTGGCCGCCACTAATCCCATAATGGGCTGACTCTGCACTGAAGCCGCACAAATAGTGTTCCCTTTGGGGAAAACTGTGACAGTGGGTTTGTTTCTGTTAATGCTCCCCATGTATGTGCTCTGCATTACAGTGTGTGCATTAGCTGTGTGTAGTGTGGGTGATTGTGTGTGCCTCCTCAGGTGAGTGGGCACAGATAGGTAATCTAGTGTACGGAGTCATCGATTTTCCTGCTGCACAGGAAGTGGCTGGTTATTGATTCTCAGGGACAATGATGTCACTCCAGACGGTGTGGGGTGTTTACTTATCCATGATAAGGTCTGAGGCGCTTTCTCTCCGCACACTGATCAAATAATCCTCTGCCTCTGTCCTCTTACCTTTTATCACTCTTCTCTCATCACTCTTTCCACCTTCCATTTTTTCATTCCTTGTGAATGACCTCTTTAACCCCCACACCCATTAGTGTGAAAATCACTGATCAAAGTCATGCATCTGAGTAGATTGGTAGTCTTTAAGAGTGTGATTACAGCGTTGATTACATTTCTCGTCAAATATGACCCACACAAATGTCTTCTTTGCTAGTAAGTATAATGCATTTAAATTTAGGTAACTTTCCCTGTGTTTAATACATTCGCACATTTATTTAGTCAAAGTATCAAATTTAATGTTTGGCTATGAAACAAAATCAGCAACATTAAAGCTCCACAGTGTTGTAAGACTTTCCATCTCTTTGTAGTTTAAAAGTCGTTTATCACAAACCTGTTGTGTTGCTTTACTTTTCCAGCATATACCTGGTTATCTGTGTGCCTGTAAATCTAGAATTCAAATTAAAACAATCAGAAAAGTACCAACTTTTGGATTTCAATCAGGCTGTTACTACTTTCAACTGTTATTTATCACCACAGTATAATCAGTGAATGCTATACTGGCCAGAAGCCAACTTATCACCTAATTATATCTGACACTTGAAAGTTGGAGGCATATTTGAATCGGACTTGAGTCCACAGGGGGAATGATACGTAAGAGTTTCAGTCGGTGGTTTGTTCTTATTTGGGTCCCAAAGGCCTGTAATTGATTAACCACAGAGCAAATATGTCTAACACTACCTGTGGCAGTCAGACACACACACACACACACACACACACACACACACACACACACACAGATACAGACACAGACACACTCAGGGTTATTAGGTCCATGGTGAGTTTGTAGTGAAGAACCAGCATACACACAAAAGGGAGAGTCAAAAACGTTTAAGCTAGATAAATAACCCCAAAGCACAGATATTGTCTTATGAGAATATATTGTTTGAATTTTTGATAAAAATGTAATTAGAAATAATATTTTTTCTCCCCCTGCAGCTTTTGCTTAAATCAAGCAAACGCCGTATTTAAGTATGGAAATTGCAAGCTTGTACATGATTCTAAATGTAAACGGTATATTGTGCTAATAAATAAAATGAAGAAAGAAAACAGGGGATAGTTTGCAAAAGCTGCTTTACTTACATTTGATTATTATAATGATTTCATTATTTTACAGTTTTTAAATAGTTATTATAATTTAACTTACTGTGAGACATGTGAATGACTCCAGCACTGTTTGTGTGACTGGTCAGATGTATGGATATAATTTAGGCCCAAAAGATAATGTGCCTAGGTAAGCATGCTGCTACATTTTTCAAGTGTTGATTTGGACAGTATGTACTCATGATCTCATGTCATGTGCTTGTGTTTTTATATTTGAGGAACTCACTGGTTATAGTCTTCCTGAGGGCAACGTGCACACACATGTACTATGAGTTTGTGTATGTTGGTACTTGTCCCTCTTGTGTTTGCACACATTGAGTCTGCTGGCTTCAGTGTATATTTTCTGTACCTCACTTTGGAGCACTGTTTGAAGTTGAACTAGTGCAAGAAAAAAAGTCCAAAGCTTTAATCTGTACACCTCAGTCTATTAGAAGGCACATATGTTGTTATTCAGACATTAGGTATGTAGCCATCAAGTGCATATTTAAGACCCATTCACAGGCCTCTTGTTTTAAAACAAATCTGATTTGAAACTTTTATAAAAACAGCCAGAGAGGGCATGTTCAACAAACTTATAGAGCTGACTTGATTTTAATTGGCAATCTACTGTAGCTACAGCTGATTAAATCGGCTAACAAGAGGGTCTGTTCAGTCGAAAAATTGATGGGCGTAAAATAGGGATAAGAGGCCTGCTTTTGTCTACAGCTGTCTGGACCTGTTGTTTCAAAAATTAGCACGAATTTCGAGTGTTAAATCTGGCTCTATTATAATTTTAAACAGCGAATGTGCAAAACTGCGTATATCTTCTGTCTTGGCTGTTCAATGTCATATATAAGCATCAACGGCTTAAAATAATCTCTAAAATTACTGGAACTGTTGAGTCAGTGACAGCAGGCGAAGAGGACAGAGAACAAGGTGATCGAGTTTCCACCTAATCAAACAGACATTTCATAAACGATTAAACATTAATGGGGCAGTCGCCGTGACGTCCCATCCAAATGAGGTTCTGCCAGCTATTTTGTTCTGCCATTCAGTACCGGGGCTCATTGCCTATTAATGAAGTAATAGGACACGGTCAAAATGGTTCTGAGGGAACGATTGGGCCATATCACTTCCTCCCCCCTTAAAGTGCAGAAGTATCACGTCCACTCTTCAACTTCTCAATCAGAATACATACCGGCGAAGGTTACAGATTGAGAGAATAGATAGTGGAAAAAGAGAAGGGCCGGAGTGAAACCGGCATCACTCAACAGTCATCAGTAAAGATTAATGCAAAGTGCAGTAGTTTCTAATCTTTGCTGTAGCCTCTATGATGTGTTACATCAGACTTTATCAGTGTCTGTTTTTGTCTGCTGTCTAAGCTGGTATACTTCACACTGGATCGCTGCTCTCAGGATTGTCAACATTTCTTGTTCTGTTATATAAAAAGAGTTCATTGACTCGCTTGTTTTGTATGAGCAACTAGATGGAGATGATAAAACTGTTTGTTAGGCTCGACGGATCATCAAGTGGCTCATCAGCCACTGGATCCAACCAGCCTTTTTTTTTGTTTTTTTTGTTTGACTGCTAGTGTGAGCGTCGTCTGCTGTAAGCCTCTGTTATGAACTTGTCGTTTATTGGTGTTTTTGGGAATGAATCATCTCCTTTCTGTCTTCTCACAGAAACAGGTGAAGGGTCTGATCCCTTTGTGCTGGGTTTACAGTGCCCATTAAGAATTATAGGGTGATGATCAACAACTTTTTGGCCAGGTTCCCGGTGACATGAGTCATTTTTTTTGCTCAGTCAGCAGAGCCGAGGTCTTGTCAGAGAGAGAGAGAGAAAAAAAAACAGCTGTGCATGCCAGGACGCACACAGCAGCGTCAGACCAGAGGGGCTGTTTTCTTTTGGGCTGTTAGAGTCCCAGTGCTGGTATAAGGTCAGCTTTGTTAGTCCCATGTTTTTAGATAACGTGAGTAATAGAGATAAGCTTGCTCTAGATTTCACCGCGCATATCTGCAGTATCTGGTACATTTGCTACAATACTTACAAGTTTTACCTTTTTGAAGTTTTTCGCAGCACCTCTGGACTCGCCCCGCAGTGTTGTCTCCCATGTTTCCCATCAGTAAGCTTTATGAAGAGGGGGAGTTGAAGGACTGCTGGGGTTGTTATTATAAAAATAGAGAGAAGTTGGAGAGAAAAGAGGAAAGGCGAAGCAAAACTGAGGGTTTTTCATTGATTTGTGTTGGTTGTGTCATATCAGGCTAAAGATAGCAGGGGAGGTTTTGATATATTTTTTTTTTTTCATGTTTTTCTATGGGATCTCTTCTCTTGGAGCCTCTTGTATTGTGACAGCTGCCCTCTCCCTGTTAGAATAACATCCCCGGGAACTCACTCTTCCTCACGTGCACACAGGGGTTGCAGGCCAACGCCTTTTCCCCTAGCCCACAGTACGTAAACTGTAGATGATATAGGGAATTGTGTATGTGCAATATTGAGTCATAAAAGAGAGGTTATCTTTTGTCCCAGATACCTCTTCCCCCTCGATCTGTAGTTTTTTTTTTTTTTTTTTTTTTTTCCCTTCTCTTTTCTGTGTTCTCCCCGAGGTCTCTGCAGTTCCTCTGCGTTTCATGGAATCCAGGGAACGCTGCTTCCTCCCAGTGTTGGTGTGCGCGGGTCCTGGACCCGCTGGTCTGGGGGGGCACGCCTCTCCTCTCAGGAAAGCCGGCGCTTGGCGAGACCGCTCCACTCTGATAGCCTGCCAGAATACACACAGATCAGAGAAGAGGCGACTGGGGGAAAAAGTAGAAGAAAGGGGACCAGGAGCAGCTCAAAGAGGGCCAAACTGCAACGCTGGTCCAGTTAATTCCCACATTGATTCAACTCGGGCTCATAAGTCCTAACATCAAATTAAAATTATGGTTAAAATGACAATACATGTAACCCTCACTTCTTACTTTGAAGCTTATGATCAACAGGTTGTAACAACTTGGCACCAGTTTTAGAGGCTGGTTTCGCTCTGTAAGATGAGGGAAAAGTCTGTAGGTTGTTGCCTGCTGGTCAGGTAAGGGTTAACCCTCCGGTCTGCCGTTATATGCTCAGTGATAGACGAACAGGCTCAAAGCTAGAGCTGTGTTTGTAGAGTGGGGTGAGGGATACCCTCTTAGTCTGCAGTTTTCAGTCTCTGACTGTGGCCAAGTTTAAAACTGTCGTTGTATCTGTAGATCTATAGTATTTAAATGTAGTGATTAACTCCTTTTTACTGTTAAAACTGACACTGCAGGTTTCAGAGTGATCTGTTTACGTGGGGGGGGGGAAGCCTAGTTGTTTTTCACAGATGAGAGTTTCTGTTGTAAGCCTCTGGGCTAAGTTGAACCATGTGGTTTTGTGTTTGCTCTGAAGTTAGGAGACATTTGTTTTGCCACTTTTTGTCAGATGAACTCCAACTTCAGACAAAAGTTACAACTGGGAAAACACACCAGTAAACTTTCTATGCAGCCGACCATATTAGTTTATTCAGTGAACTTCATACCTCGGCAAGAACTTTTTTCTGTTTTCCTTTTTTTTTTTTTCTTTTTTTTTTTTCAGAGAAACAAGAGAGGCCGAGGGAGAGAGCAGAGAAGATTGGTTCCTGTAACTGTTGTTGTGCCCTGTGATTGGTGGAAGCCTGTTGCTAGGCTTATGTCAGTGTTCGAGAGTTTTCTGCTTCCTCTCGCCTGTGCACTGATAGGTTAGGTTTGAGCTGGTCTGGTGGACTTCTGCCACTTGTTGAACATCCCCACAGTTTTTTTGCGGTTCCCTCGCGTCTCACTGCATGAGAAAACACAGGAGCTGCAGTGCTCAGACACATATGTGCAGAGTTTACGCCTGGCATGCCTCCTTCTCTGTGTTTTAATCTTATTAACTTTTATCCTCCTCTTTATTGGTTTAAGGCTGTTGTTAATTGTGCTCCACACTCGTAAAGGAAAAACAACTGCTTTTGTGAGCATTTGAGAAAGTAGCTCCTATACTTAAATATAAAAAGTTTTGTGAACTAATTCTTGACAGTAGACAGTTAGATCTTAATTAAACACCTACTTTGCTTTAAAACTACTAATTGTTTGTTCCAGATTTAGTATCCACTTTCTACCACTCTGTACAGTAAAATGATTTCCATCCTCATAACTCGGCTGTAAAGTGTTCTAACACTAATTGTCATAACAGTTGCATGTACAAAATCTGTTTACTGGTGTACTTTTGTTAAACCTTAAATTCCTCAGAGGCAACGTCGCTTATTGATCTTGCAACACTTCACTTCACTTCACTTTTTTCTGTGGAATATATTTCACAGAGACGGCGATCAGCTGGGATTTAAGGAGGACAAAATGGATTCCAAAATTCCAAAAAGTTTTCACAGTGGAAAGAAATGTCCAAATGTCCATAGAAACTCCTCAAACCACTCCTGCAGCACAATACACTTCTCTGCTATCTATTACTATGCTTGGTATGTTCCAGTTGGTCAATTTCTTCACCAGAATATGGCTGAATACACAGCTTCTAAATGGTTAGTTCCCACTTCGTCCTCCATGAAATGTGTATAAGCTGATGCTCTCATGAGCAAAAGTAGTCACTCCAAGGTTCGTAGTTACACTTAAAAGGTGAAAATAGTGATTAAGTAGCCACAAATGAGCAGAAAACAGCTTCGCATAATGGCCATAAAAATGTTTATGTAAAAAACGTTCAATCTGAACAGTATTCCTGGTTATTACTCTTAATGGGAATATTTTTATTACCATTAATGTAAGACTAGTGGAAATGTGTCCATTGTTCGGGCCTTTCCTCCAACAGATCACTATCTGATATACACACTGTTAAAACAAATCATAACTAATCTTCCCAATGTTGTCCTAACCCCTGTACTCCAAACGCCCATCACACACACACGCACACACATATTCCCACTCAAACAGATACATCTCCAGGTTGGCTTAGTGGCCATACCGTAGTGAAAAGGTCACTGGTTTATCCCCTACAACAGCTAATGAGTCTTTAAGCTGCCATGTTGTCTTGTAGGTTTAAAAAAGCAAGTAACAAAGTGTCTGCATGCTCATTCGTTGAAACACGATCATTGCGATCATAAGCATGTTTGTAGTGTTTCTTTTGATCTCAATTTCCTTATTCAGTTTGCAGCAAATTAGCCATTCAAGAACAACGAAATTCAAACTCACTGTAGGTGACATCAAATAACAGAGTCGCCTAAAGATATAGGTCTTCAGACTCCCCCCGAGACACCTGCAGTGTGGGTTTTTTTTTATATGTCACAATGTTCTGAACCAGCTTCAGAAGACACCCCAGAGTATGCAAAATCACACAGGTTGTAATACGAGGCATGATATATTGAAGTCTGCAGTTAAATCTTTTGCCATATGTTCTTAAATTGCGTGAACATAGACATAAAAGTAAGTCTAAGTTCAACACAGTTATCTAAAGATAGAGGGACTGGAACTGGATGTATAGTTACACAAAAACACCTTAACTGAAGATCCACTCACTAGCTTCTTATTATTTCCAAATCTTTCCAGAGCCTTTATAGTAATATATGGATGTGTAGTGTTTTGATGACAAAATCTTCTTATAATTCCTCGAAACTTGCCTACAAACTGGTTTTCTTTTGCAAAGTTCAGCTCTAGGTACCAACTACAAACCTGCAACTTTTTATCACTTGGACCAAATTAACTAGAGATGCAGTCACGTCCTTAATCGTAAGAAGGAGCATAATATATGCTTGGATCACTGCACGCACACAGATACTCCTGATGTGAGTACAGTAAAGCCTCACAGGGTAGTCAGTGCGTGCACTCTGACAATAGTGTTTGGCCCCGTCCCGTCCGCGAAGCCGGACCCCCGAGCCTAAGCGCTTTTTATGTGAAAAGGTTTGGTGTGTCGTAAGCCCGAACGCTGACCAGCCTCTTCTGCAGCTTTGCTGAGCCATGGGGCTCCCGGCAGCCCTGGGAGTGCTGACTCCAGCCCTGGGAACATGTTTACCGCTACCCCGCACCCCACCCTGTGGCATCAGGAGAGGGACCAGGGAGGGGGGGTGGGGGGGTGGGGGTTGGCTCGTTCCACACAATGAACCTGCTGAATACTGTGCTATCCGGCTGTCAGTGCTGGGGACTCGCAGCCGGTTGCCGAACTGGCTGGGCAGGCTCTTGATCACAGTGCACAGGGGCAGACTTGCCTTTCCTTGGCTCCCACTCATCATTTCCTCATAATCATCACTAAATTTAACTTGCTTGTCTGCTTTTTATTGGGTATCCCTTCACAGTTCACCCAAACACTTGTGGCCAGAGTTGTTCCTGTAAGGGTGAACTGAAACAAGGACGTTATCTCACAAAATGTTTGACTTTTTACAACTCTCAAAACTATTGTGTAGTTTTCCTCACATAAAATGAGTCTTTGTGAATTCTCAGAAAAGTATTTTCTGTTTTGCTTGGGACACGTTATTTTGAAATCTCACACAGAAACGTTACGCACAAATGTGCATGCGTTTGTCTGTGCACACACATGCACATCTGGGGATGCTTTTATAATGTGGTTGCTGGCAATCCACAGAGGAAACAACACTTGACTTGCATGGTATACTTCTGGTACAAATCATTTCCACAACGAAAGACGGGTCTTGAACTTGAAATAACTTAAATATTATACTGTGATATAAAATGTTCAGTACAGAGACTTGTTTTCAGTACATCTCATCTGATATAATTGAGTAATTATTGACTTTCTAGCCACCGCAGTGTGATAAACCAGTTAAACACTGTTCCAGTGAACATGTTATTGTCAAGCTGGGATAAACAAAGCCATAAGCGCTGCCTTCCTTATCTCTGCTTCCTCCTGGCTTTTAAAGGACTCCTTCAGCCTGGGCTGATTGGTGGAGGAACGGCATTAACTGCGGCCTGATAGGCTGCGGCGCAAAACCACTAACTGAAGAACTGTTGTTGTTGCATCAGGTCCCGCAGCGATCCATCTCGCTGCGCGCTGATGCTGATCTTTGCACAGCAGACCTCTGCCTCCTTCTTCTTCTTCTGCTGCTGCTGCTGCACACCAAGGACAGAAGAGAGCTCAGTTTACCCCCCCCCCACAAACACACACACACACACACACACACACACACACACCCCTGGTGCAGCAAGAAGCCAATTGGGGAACTTGCCACTGCATGCTGTAGCTGGCTTCAGGTTGTTGTTGTTTTCATCGAATGCACAGCGCACAGATGAACGCACCGACAACACACACACACACACATTCCTTTCCTCCTGCAGCACTTGGCGGCGCTACAGAAAAAAAAACTGCAGGGTGAATCTCTCCACACCGCGACAGCTGATCCAAGCATTGATTGGAGAGCAAAATCAACCTTGACTCGATCACCGCCCGTCATTTAGCACACAGAGCGCAATGCACAGACTGTAAATTCAATCACGATCAATGGCAGCTGGGAACAAAAGAAGAGAGAAGTGATGATGTTTTCTTATGGGGGGTGGGGGGGGGATTGTTCTCCCTGCTCACGTTTAGGATCCCCCCCCTCCTCCTCATCCTCCTCCTCCTCCTCCTCCTCCTCCCACCTTTCTCCTCACGCTTAGCCCCGCCCCCGCGCTCCCATTGGCTGCCGGGAGGCTGTTTTCGCCACCTGGTTGGCCGCCGGACACGCCGGTCACACGAGCCTCGACTTATTTACCGAATGTATGAGCGAGAGAGGACGGTATTCTGCTCCAGGGCTGCAACAGCTGACCGCCGAGCACTTTACCCAGTGCCTCAAGGAACAAAGAGGAGAGGAAACAGCCATTCAGAATACCCTTTTTTTTTTTTCCTCCTTCTTCTTCTTCTTCTTCTTAAGAAAAGTTTTTATTCCCCTTGAAACAATCCAAGTGCAGCGAGGACACGAGATGAGGCACGCGGTCGCACCGGCAGAAAACGTGGAAAATAATTCTTGTCCAGTGACAAACCTGTTAAAGATATGCGCCCATTGTGAACGGCTAAACAAAAAGGTAAGAGAGAGGGGAAGCAAGCGAGCAGATGACACTCCTGCACAATGCATGGCTCTTAAAGCTTCAATCTGACGCTGGGGTTGTCGATGTGTTTTTTTTTTTTTATTATTATTTTTTTGGCCAGGTTTTTTCCCCAGACCAGCTGCAGTGCAGATCTTTTGTGCGATCTTGTTGACTGAGTGAGGAGAGAGTTCGTGGTCGCTTCTCGGGTCTCTTTTTTTTTGTTTTTCTTCTTCTTCTTATTCTTCTTCTTATTTCTTTTCTTCCCTGCGTTGATTTCGCCTCCAGAGAAGGAGACGCTTGCACACTTCGGTGTCAGTTCGTGAATAATGCGTGTCTGGGGTCTCATTCATTCAGACCGTGTCCGCTGCAGGACATGTCCCGACAAGCGGCGGAAAGTTACCGCACATAAGAAAAAAGCGATGGAAAGGTGTCTGTTGTGTTTTTTACATTTTTATTTTTATTTTTTTGTATGAGGGCAAAGTGTCGCTTTATGTTTGGATGTCTCATTAATTATCAAACGTCAGAGTTTTATTCTGATTTTATGCATTTTTTTTTCTTTCTTCTTGCAAATATCTGTTTGTTGCTCCTATAACGGAGACAACCTTAAATCACGTTTTTATTTAGATTTTCTCTGCAAACCAACAGAGGATCGGACAGATTTAGTGGTGTTGGGACAAATAAAGCGACTCTGATTTCTCACACTGGTGAAGCAATAAAAAGACGGAGGACAGCAGGAGAAATGAGAAGTGAAGATGACAGGCGAGCTGTGCTGTGAGCTTCTCCTCTGCTTTCCTGTGGTATTTAAAGTGCATGCTTTTTCTCCTTTTTTTTTTTGCATCTTACAGGACTTGGGAGTAAGGATCCCAAGACCCTTAGGTAACGGACCAAGCAGATTTATCCCTGAAAAAGAGGTACGACAGTCTGTTATCTCACTCACGACTTTTAACTATTACAAACATAAAACGTATCTAAGAAACCCTGCTGATGTATTGTTTTTTTTTTCCCGTTAGATTCTGAAAGTCAGTAAAGTGGACGCCCGGACACAGTCGATATTTGAGGATGCGTTTGCAGCCCTCGGTCGCCTTGACAACATTTCCCTGGTGATGGGCTTCCACCCGCAGTACCTGGAGAGTTTTCTCCGGACGCAGCACTACCTGCTGCAGATGGACGGACCCCTGTCTTTGCACTACCGACACTACATCGGCATCATGGTGCGGCCGTGTCACATTGAGCTGTTGATGTGTCGATGTAGTCGAACCTCCCGTGGTTTTAAAATCTCCCCCCCCCCCCTCCTGTCCCTGCAGGCGGCAGCTAGACACCAGTGTTCCTACCTAGTCAACCTGCACGTGAACGACTTCCTCCAGGTCGGGGGCGATCCCAAGTGGCTGAACGGCCTAGATGAAGCCCCGCAGAAGCTGCAGCAGCTCGGGGAGATCAACAAAATCCTGGCCCACCGACCTTGGCTCCTCACCAAGGAACACATCGAGGTGAGAGGGACGGGCATGGTCCGAAAGGGTGGATGTGGACATGAAAAGTCTTACGTAACTGGCTGAGATCATGGGCGGAGGCTAGAGTATGGCTGCAGCTGTATGACTTGGATGGATTTGGGAGTTACGGCAGCGGAGGTGAAGTGACAGAAAGCGGGGAACGGATAGAGGGAGATGAGGGGGGATGGGGCTGGAAAACGGAGAGACAATAAATTGAGTTTGACGGGTGAAAAAAAATATTTTCCCACTTCCTAAAAGGTCAGTGATATTAAAGTCATTATTTGGCTCCAGTCACCAAGACTCACAGTGTTTTTCCCTTTTGTTTTTTTTTTTTGTTTTTTCCAGTGCCTTCTGAAGGCAGAGGAACACAGCTGGTCCCTCGCAGAGCTGATCCACGCCGTGGTCCTCCTCACACACTACCACTCCCTCGCCTCGTTCACCTTCGGCTGCGGCATCACGCCCGAGATCCACTGCGACGGCGGTCACACTTTCAGACCCCCCTCCCTCAGCCAGTACTGCGTCTGTGACATTGCCAATGGCAACGGCCATGCTAATCATCATGATGATCCGCTTGGCAACCAGGTGAGTGTTTTTAAAAGGGCGGCGTGTGTGTGTGCAGTGAGCTGGAGGGATAAAAGTGGGAGCCCGTGAGCGTTTTCTTCCTCGTGTTAACACTTAACCAAGAACTTCGCTGGCGGCTGAGCGGAGATTCCTCACAAAACTGTGATTTGTCCCTCCCGTTGAGACTCTTTTCCTAACGCTCCTCGTTTCCGGCAGGAAATGTGCGGCGAGGTGGAGGTGCTGATGGAGCGCATGAAGCAGCTGCAGGAGTGCCGCGACGACGAGGAGGCCAGCCAGGAGGAGATGGCAACCCGCTTCGAGAGGGAGAAGACGGAGAGCATGCTGGTGGTCACCGCGGAGGACGAGGAGTGCGTCCCCTCCAGAGACATCTCCCGACACTTTGAGGACCCCAGCTACGGCTACAAGGACTTCTCCAGGAGGGGGGAACACGTGCCCACGTTCAGAGTGCAGGTAGAGATCAAACCCAGTCTGAATAAAAAGCACGCGCTGCTTAAAAAGTTAAGTTTATGTGACGGTTATTGACTTGTTATTTGTACGTTCTCCAGGACTACAGCTGGGAGGATCACGGTTTCTCTCTGGTCAACAGACTGTACCCCGATGTTGGTCAGATGCTGGACGAGAAGTTCCAGATGGCCTACAATCTTACCTACAACACCATGGCGACGCACAAGGATGTGGACACCAGTATGTTGCGCAGGGCCATCTGGAACTACATCCACTGCATGTTTGGCATCAGGTCAGTCGCTGGAAGCGCTGTCTTATTGCATGATGTGACCTTTTTATTTTGTAATGTGTGCCGTCACGCTCGGCGCTGTCGCCTCCGTTTCCTGACTCTGTGTCTCTCCCGTGTTCATCAGGTATGACGACTATGATTACGGGGAGATAAACCAGCTTCTGGACCGTAGCTTTAAGATCTATATTAAGACCATGGTGTGTAGTCCTGAGAAAACCACCAAACGAATGTATGAGAGTTTCTGGAGGCAGTTTCAGCACTCCGAGAAGGTAAGATCCCGATCTTCTCCCCCAGGCCTGATCTGTAGCAGCTATTTTAATTAGTGTACAGTGTTTAATGGCCGTCTCTTTTCTCTCCATTTTCTCCTGCAGGTCCACGTTAATCTGCTTCTTATGGAAGCGCGAATGCAGGCAGAACTGTTATACGCTCTGAGAGCGATCACCCGCTACATGACATGAAGTGCTTTTGGCGTTTTTATCGTTGTCTTTTTACTGTCATTGTTGTTGCTCATTATGGGACACTTCAAGAAAAAAAGAAAATCAAGGGGTGGGGGGTGGGGTGGGGGGGATTCAACAAAAAATGTGGAAGAGACGTGAGAAGCCCTGGGTTGTGACAGAGCTTGTTGGATGGATGTTGAGAAGAGGATCAGAACAAATGGAAGCAAGAAAATAAAAAAAAGAGCGAGGAAGAATTGTCAAAGAACGTCATCTCAAACTACAAGTGGATACACAAACTCAGTTCGTGTTGCCTGCAGTGCCAAAACCGACCAAGAGAGGGCAGCCTGGAGCATAACGCCTGCCCTGCGGGGGAGTTTGTGCCGGGCCACCGACACCGGAGGCATCCAGGGACGACGTTTCAGTATTCCAGCATGCAACACGTTTGTTGCCAATCTTTTCGAGTGAAGACCCACAGTAAATCCCCAGAAAGCTGTGCAGCCAGCAACAGTCTGCACTTTGATTCTGTCGTCACTGTTATATTTGTTTAGTTTCTTTAATATCTTAATATTTCATTTTTTGTATTAAGGGAAGTGGATTTTGTTGTCGATGTGGTTGCTGTTAGTGGTAACTGGAGATGGAAGCATTAACTTTGGGCAGTGTTTTTTTTTTTTTTTTTTTTTTTAACATGTGCCTGAACTATCCAGCACAGTGTTCATACGTGCTGACTCTGCTGCTCCCATGTTGTATTCAGTGGGGTCATATTGATCCCCAAATAACCCCCCACACCCCCACCCAACCCCATTAATCCCCTAAACCCCTATCCATTAGAAATCCACTGCATTACCCCCCCCCCACCTCTTGTCCTCTACCCCCAACCCAAATCTCAAATGTCAATGTAAGCTAATCCAAGGAGTGTGTGAAAACCAGAGAGGTGTGGAGAGAAACTCAAAGAACACTGTCTGAGCCCCCTTTTTGAGTTTGACTGTAAACGTGTGGATGAGTTCTGTGTTCATGATGACTGAGGTGTGGATGGAGAAAAAAAAAGTTTGTCTTTGAATTTCATGTGTCAAAAAAAAAAAAGAAAAAAAGCGAGGCACCTTGAAGGAAAAACTTCTTGCTTCTGCTGTAGCTCTGTTATTGTGAGAAAACTGTTTATCATTTGTTGTCGTTGTTGTCGTTGTTGATGATGTCCTTATTTTTCTGGTAATGGGGAGGAGAGAGAGAGAAAAAAAAAAAAGCTAATCAAAAAGAAAGTTAGAAACCAGGTTTTCCAGGAGGGATTTGCTTCCGGTTGCCCTAACCACACCTTATCTGTCTTCCGCTTATCCCAGCCGCCTGGTCACCCTAACACTTTCAAAGCTTTGGATTGTGAATTTTACCAGTAAATGAATACCTCTTGTGTTTTTCTCTAGAAAACATATAAGAAGTGCTCTTTGGTGAGCAGAGACTCTTTCCGGGCTGCCGCGTTCCCGATGCCCGGGGACCCGGCAGGCCCACACGGGGCCGACTGCGGTCGATAGCTTGTCGAGCGCAAAAGGTTGTAGCTGTGCTTATTTCCCTGCTGGGGAAGTCTAACCAGTGCAAAAGCAGCTTTTGTTTTTTTATTTTGAACAGAGGTGAGACACCCCTGCTATTTTTGTTTTTTGTTTACTAAAACCAGTTAAGTACTGCATTTTTGTAAGGTTGGATTGAGAGAATCAGACCGGTGAATGAGTGAGGAGGAGGAGGAGGAAGGTGACGATGATAAAGGAATGGTACAGTTGAAAGTGGTTTGAGAGGAAGTGGAGGTTTTTTTCGTTTTTTTTTTTTTTCTTCTTTCTTTCAAACCTCTGACTTATGTCAGTTACTGACACTTTTTTTTATATGAAAAAGATGAAAAAAAATAAACTATGATATTGAATTGTTGTGTATCATTTGTAGTTTTCTCCTAAACAATTTGATTTTATTGCTTCGTCAAAGAGATTGTATTAGATGTGGAGAGGCCTACACAATTCAGGAATTAAACAGTCATAGCACAATCAGCGTCACCATAAGCTCACTTCCACTGCTCAGTTGCACAAGTATAGCAATTTAAATAACCCATGGTAATTAGTAAGCATATTTAAATGCGTTTATGCAAAAGATGACTCATGAAAAGACATGGAGTGTTGTTCCATCACCTCATGTTCCAAAGTACACTCAGCTCTTTGATAATAAAGCTGACTTCATCAAGCTGAACTCGGGAGTAGTTCAGTTTGTCATCAGTACGGTCCAGGGACTTTGTTGTGAATTTAATTTTACTGTACACGATTGAGAGCTGTATGACTCAGGGGGAGCCAGATAGTGGTCCCTGCTCCAGTGGTGCGGTCAAGGTCAAAGTTTCTCTTTGCTCCTGACCAACATTGGGATCGAGATAAGGGGGAATTCCTTGTAGGACACCTTACTTCTCTTTCCTGTTTGCCTCCACCTCACTGGGAAAAATCCTTCACTTGCCCGGTGAGGCTGCTAATCTGTCTGAACTTCAGGGTGTTTCCCATCGAGGCCACAGAGGCCCGGCTGTCAATACATAATCACCAGGAGAAACTCTCTGTTTTCCCCAATGACCAAACTGCCTTCACATTTCAGTGGCTTTCCCAGACAATATGTGGAATAGGAAACATTTATTAAGCAACCTCGATAACAGCCAGCCAACTGTCTTTCATATCAACCTGATAAATTCTGTGTAAAGAACAATGTTTGTTATTAGCACTGGCTTATTAATTGTTTAGGGGTTTTGAAACATCAGCTTGTCTTGTGGTTGTTTTAAGGTCACTGTTGTGTGAAAACTGAGGGGATTGACACCAAGGGTTTTTACATTAAGTGCCGTTTCTGATTTGTTTCGATGTAATAACGATGTGATTTTGAAATGCTGTTCTTTAGGCTACTTGGTGTAACTTGTAAGCACTGCCTGGTCCCATATCTGTGTAACAATAAAGGCTTTGAGAAGCAAAACTGTTTTTCACTTTCCTCTGCTTTATTATGTACAAGTTCCAATGTCACACAATCCACAGACAATAAATGTCCTTATGAGGTAAATCCAGGTCACTCATCTGTTTTCAAGACTACATTATCATAAAAGAACCTTTACAACAGTACTTACAAAACAGATCAAGTCTGTTATATAAATGTGCAAAGAGCTTCTATTAAATTATCCCTGTACATGTGAAGACACCCAGAAATTAAGGTTTCTGTAAGTTTTATGGTAATTAAAGTGCATAAAAAGTAAAAAAAATAAAAATAAATATATAGCTATTGGTCTTGATAAGTGACCAAAGGTTAAAAAAATGTATCAATTAATAAAATTACCATATTTAAGTATACAGAATTGAGAAGGGATCTGGTAATTTTCACATCAACACACTTTTTTTCTGTTAAATACATATTCACCCTGCTTCTTATATTTTGCATAATTACCTTTATTAGCCACATAAAATCTATTGTTTTTATGACATGCTGACTATCTGTAGGCCTTAAGCTGTAAGTGAGTTTGTAGTTTATTTCTTCATGAAAAATAGCATCAATAGTCAGCTTGAGTTTGAGTATTTCGCCATTATTTAAAGTATGACTATTTGGAACATACTTGAGCATATGGATGGACAGTGGACAAGTGGTTTGAGACATTTTTAAGTTTACACTTTTTTATGCCTTGAAAACCTGGCAATGGAAGTGACATGAACTCAAGCCAACCTCACCTGCTATCTCCATGAAAAAGGAAACTACAAGCCACATTTAAAACCCATTGGATGTAAGTGTTTAATGTAGACTCTGCGTTAAGTATTGAAGAGTTAGAAATGCTAAGGTTTCTATGACAACGTGAAACTCTTCACCCCATGTTCCAGTTTGTCAGGCTGTCCGGTCCGGAGGCTGGAGCATCGTCATCAGTTTTTGAGCTACAGGTAGGAACTCTAACTCCCAGCATGCCTTGTGGAAGTCCCTCATTTCTTCATTTTCTATCCACTTCAGAGCCTCTTCTCCATCTAAGGAATGAGTTTAAAGGAGTGGACAGAGGATGAGAGGGTAGTAAGAGGTTTCAGGTTTATTTTGAATACTTTCTGAGTGACAGGTTTTGTGTTCAGGCAGCTCCCATGGAGGTATTATGTTTGTGATAGTGGGGATATGTGTGTTCCTCCCTTCCCCCTGAGGGCCACTGGCGTGAATGAGAGCATGTTCTTTCCAGCACGACTCCCTCCCTTGTTATGTAAGGATTAGTAATAAAACTGTGCACCAACCTAAGTACGTGACGAGGATGTCCAACAGTGACTCTCTCTCCTGTGTGTCCAGCAGCTTCTCTGTGCCGCTGCCCATCATGTTCCACAACGCCTGACAAGCCTGGCCCGCCAGCTGCCAATCACCTGGTCCAAAGTCTTTCAGACAGTCCACAAGCCTGGCCACACACACACACACACACACACACACACACACACACACACACACACACAGTATGACTCGAGGAAG
The DNA here is from genome assembly GCA_031216445.1 of Lateolabrax maculatus. NCBI lineage: Eukaryota > Metazoa > Chordata > Actinopteri > Acropomatiformes > Lateolabracidae > Lateolabrax > Lateolabrax maculatus. Next base: position 9,410,316 of record CM062212.1, on the reverse strand, counting down.
AGGAATTCACATGACCTGCAGGTTTGTGGGTACTAGCTCCACTTCACTTGACCTATGTCTGACAAAGGGCTGTGTGTGTGTGTGTGTGTGTGTGTGTGTGTGTGTGTGTGTGTGTGTGTGTGTGTGTGTGTGTGTGTGTGTGTGTGTATGTATGTGTATGTAAAGGGGAAATAAGAACTTACATGTTCAAGCAATGTTAACTTTTGGGAGTGAGAAGCTTACACTATAGATAGAAGGTCAATTATATTCTTCCACTTTGAGTTTCCATGTGTTCAAAATGTACAAATTAATCTGAATTCACAAATCATTTAACTTTGTTTAACTACTGTGAACAAATAACATCAATGTTGAGATGATTAGTAGCATTTTGTTCATGCCAGTGTTCTGCTCATGTTTGTCAAAATGAAGACCATATTTACCCAAAAACCCTGTTTGCTCTCTGTTGCAAAGTGGATGCTACGTTTGCCAAAAACTTAAGCTCAGTTTGCTTTTAAGAATAGCTACTTTTTATGTCCTGTAGCGATTCACCATATTTAGCTGCCAAGTCTGACACAAAATATAGAATAGAGTAATTATGGTGATATCTCAAAGTAATGTTACAATCAGTTATTACTTTAATTGTTTTGTGCTGCTAGTTATGAGCACCAAGTTGCTCCTAATTATACTCTCTGTTTTATGCCATCATCATATTCTGATGTCAATATTATTCCTCCAGGCACAGTAGATGTGGTTTTTTCATCACCTTTACTATATTTAGTGGAAAGTCTGTGTATTGTATGTCAAATAAAATACAAAGATGTACTGTGTGTACTGTATATATACACAGTATTTACTGTGTATACAGTATATGTATATACATATATATATATATATATATATGTATACACACAGAGACATCCACAGGAAGATCTCTTAATCTCTAAGTGCATTAGTCCTTACTTGGCAGCAGCCCCCTCTAGTGAGAGACTGACCCTGTTGGGGGGGTCCAGGGCCAGATTGGTGAGGACCCCGCAGGCAGAAAAACACATCTCAGTGCTTTTTGAGTCGAGCAGTGTCACTACAAACTGGTGCGCTGAGGGGGAGAGAGCGGAGAAAGATGACGGTATGAGGGAGCAGATGAAGACAAAGCAGGGCAAAGATAAGAGGGATGCTATCACCAGAGTCAGCAGGCATGTTTATACTGGCTGTAGCTGGCCTTGGAGATAAGTCCAGCCTAACATGACACAACAGTATACAGAGGTGCGTACTGTACTGGACAGTCTGTGTATAGGCACTCAGTTTTCTGTTGTGTGATACCATTTATGCATCTTTACATTTTTTTTTTTTTTATTTCTGTGTGTTATAAGGCTTTAGAGAGATGGTCGTTTTTTATTCTAACATGGCAACTCTTTACCAACTTTCTTGCAATGAGTCAATGAATATTGTACATGAAGTCTCTTGCTGGAGTGTTTTGTGTGTGTTTGTGTCCATCATATACCTTTGTTTTGCATAATAAAGTCCCGTACGTCCTTGGACTGTGACAAATTGCCATACACACGGGTGGCCTCAAGCATGGCGTCCATACTGGAGCTGAGCACTAACTTCAACATCACTGAAGGAAAAAGAAGGAGTGAGCAGAGGAAAAGAGAGAAAAAAGGGGGAGGGAAATTGAACAAAAGCAGGAACATGGGAAAAAATAGACAAATAGTAACACACAATCATTGTTTTTATTTTTCATTTCTACATTGAGATCGGTCAGTCTTTTAGTCTTACACTTTGCGATGGGGAGTTGATTGTGTCTGAGCACAGAGCTTTCTTCCTGGTAGAAGGACAGGTTGTTGATGGTGGCGGCCACATTCACCAATAGCTCCTCGCTTTCCTGCACAGACCTCAGATCTGTGTGACCAACACACAAAAGAAGAACAAGGAAGAAAATAACCATCACTAAGAGTTAACATCATCTCAAAGAGATCTTGAAGAAGGCGATTCAGAGTTTTCCTTAAAAATCTTCCTCTTTAAACTATAACCAACAGAGGGAGCATCCGCGCTGCACGGTCAACAGGGCCAGGCTTTCATGCTCCTGAAATATTACTGCCCACTATTCATTTATGTAAGGTAACTGGTGACTAGTCTCAACATATTGTGAGAATTTATAAATACATCTTTTCATTGCCTTGTAAAGAATACCCACCAACCAGTTGCAACATGGATTATGTGAACTGGCACTCAGTATTAAGATGTAGGTTTTTCGTGTTTTCAAGTGCAATGCAGATGTAAATAGATATAGATGAAAATGTATAGGTAAATAGAACTATTATAGAACAGTTTAAACATGATAAATACATGCAGAAATACAGTGAAGTGGGTATTCGCATTTTTGCATATTACAGCTATCATAAAAGTAGCTGTTATCTGTGGTTCATTTTGGCCAGATATAGTCGGCTTGATCACGAGCTGGCATACAAAGGTCAATGTGACCCAATCCAACCAGGCATGACACTGAGAGCGGTTTGGAAACCGAGTCTGTTCCTGATATAGCAGCAGATGTCGAGTGCTCAGTCATAAATCGCAGATATTGCAGTCGGTGTCAACAGGCGTCTGTGTCACACTGAATCTTGTTTCTGGTTCTGACTGAAAATGCTTTGTTGTGCCCCCCCCCAAAGCTCTGTAATGTAAAGCAGCACATTCAGTCATGAAGTTGATCAAAACAGGACATTTATCAGTCATGCCTGCTCTTTCATCCTCTTTCATCCTCTACTAAGATTTTGTTTTCTGTTTCCAGCTGTCACACCAACTCCACAGTCTTCTTTATTTGCCTATTTTATGTTTCTGTCTTCAGTTGCTTCACCTACTTCCCATCTTACTCGTTATATTTTAAGATTTGACATTTATTTCAATAGTTTGACCTCTGTTTTGTTTATTTAATTTTTTTTCTCACAACTGCATCGAAGTGTGTGTAGGAGGCAGGCAGCAGAGAAATCGAGTTTCACACCCACCTGTGTATCAGTTCAACCTGTCCTGAAACTATCTAACCACATGGGAGAATTTCACATACACAAACCAAGTCGGCTGTGAGATGTGACAGAACATCCTGCTCATGCAGTGAAGCGCTTCGCTCTGTCAGAAAAAAAAATAGTTAACCAAAAGAGGATGTGCTGCGTATCGAACAGAAAGCACTGAGAGGAAAGCGAGCGATGGAATGAACAGACAAATGAGGAGTGTGTTTTCGACCAAAGTCATGTATTGTTCCCAGCACAAGGGAAGTGGTTGGGTGCCAAGCAGATACTTACTGTACTTTAAATGCACTAAACAGCTATTTTTAAACTTATCAGTACTCCAGATTCCATACACTGCTTCCTTTGTACGACAGAGATGGGCGAAGAGGACAAATCTAGAAATGTTACAGCCGTACATCTGCTACTGACTGTATCCTCTATTTCACACCCTATCTTTCGCTTAATAAATGATTTTGTTAAACACTGACTAACTAAGCTCACCGAGTGTCTCCGTCAGCAGCTGAATGCAGGTTGTGTTGGTTGCCAGAGCTGGACCTACAGCCGGGTGGATGCACATGTTCGCCAGCACCCTGACCAGCTTCACCAGCACGTCCTCAACCTCCTGCACACTCACTGGAGACGCAGGAAGCTTTCTGGGGGAAGGGGGACCTTTCCGTGGGTGTGCGTGCGGTGAGTCGTCTCTGCGCTGGTAGCTGTCGTACAGCTGCAGGAGTGTGTCCATGCAGCCCTCGCACTGAAAGAGCTGCAACCGAGCCTCGTCGCTTTTCGCTGTGAGGTTCCCGAGGGTGAAAAGAAGGCGCACGACAAGGTCCTGTGGGAGAGCGGTGGGGAGTAATTTTAGTGGTCAATCTGCATCTGTCAATCATTTTTGTTTTTGAATTAAAGCAAACCAACAACACATGTGTTTTGATGTTTCTTTCTATTGCAAATGTGGCTGAAAGGCTCGACCGCATATGATATATACATATGATATAGCATATCAATATGGTATATTTACAGTAGTATTCTGAGTAAAAAAAGATCTCCCACATAAAGAGATTGTTTCTGTTGAGAAAATGAGTTAGTCAACATTAGATATGAGATTAGATTTTAGATTTGATCAACAGCTACTTCACCTGCAGCACAGTGAGCCTGCCCTGTCTAGTAGCGCTATTGTCAGTGTCACACATTTCCCCCGGGGAGTTCATTGCTGTGTAGACGTGTTTGAGCGTAACTGCGCCCTATCTTTTCAACAAGTTATCACACACTTACCAAGAAAAACAGGTGACAAATGACACCTTGTGTGTCACCCTTGTATCCTGACTCTACTTAGTAAATAACGTGAAGAGCAGGTGAGATAAGAACGTGTCTTTTTTTCCCATGAAGGCGCAGTGACCATTGCGTGTGGACAGGACGGATTGTCCCGGGACTATCTGCTCATTACATGTCTTACAGTCCAGTGTGGTTGTGTGTTTATTCCATATAAGATTAAGAACACATGTCAGTCATGTCTAATTGTCCCACCCTTTTCTTCTCCTCCTACTCCTTGTCTATCACTCATTCCCTCCACGTCTATATCACCTCTATTGAGGTACCTAATCAAGCTCCCGTCGTTTATTTTTTTCTTTTTCTCCTCCTCCCTCCTCCCCTTTCCTTGACTCACTCAGCCCATCCTGGGATGATTAAATGTCAAAACACATGCGCGCACACGCACACACACACACACACACACACACAGGAGAGAAAGAGATGAGCGCTACGTGCAGATGGACACAATGTCCCGTAAATGTGCTTGGGCTTGAGGTACATAAACAACTTGCTCTGAGGGTAAACATGCTTAGTGGAGTTACATCATGAACACTGGAAAAGCTCCTCTTGATTCCTGTCTTATACACACAGACTCAAGCACACACACACACACACACACACACACACACACACACACACACACACACACACACAAACAAGAGGAGGCTCGTGGACTCACCTGTTTTTGGTTATGTTTGCTCAGCAGTTCTAAAAATAGTTGATAGCAGTCGGGGGTCTGGGCCAGAGCGAGGCGGCACTCCGAGTAAGAGGAGAGTTTACTGAGGGAGAGAGGGAACAACAAATACCACTGACCACTCCACTCACCGACTGCTCCGTTATGCTGACTAAATATGGAGATATTAAATCAACATGGCTAATGGATAAGTAGGCCTGGGCTGGGATCTACCTTTCATGCTTTCATTATCTTGGGAACAAATAATCAAACATTAGCTTTATCAACACTAAAACCCAGTAAAACTGCTTTGCCTTATGTTTTCTATTGAAACACATTTTTATTACACACTAAAGCACATAATGTTTTATTTTTCTGCTTCACACACTGATTAGGTACTTGTGGTGGAGTAGGAGGCTGAGACCTGGAGCGAGAAACTGAAGATGGGGACTCATACACTCAATAATTTGTGTCATTGCACTCTGTTTGGTGGAGGTATTTAGAACAGAGCAGGGTCACTGAGAAGATGAGGCCCTTGGGTGACTTTGGTGCCCAAGCCCTGTGTCTGGTTTTACATTGAACTAGTGTCCCATGTGCCTCTACAAAAGGTTAAAGTATAGCTGGCACCTACTGAACAGCATTTATTCGCACACACATTTTTTAAATCATGCCACAATTGTGACTTATGTTCAGCAGAAGTTACACTGTCTCCCTTTAAACTTATGTATCTATAGTGAGTACCTTCATATACAGTCATATAAGACACCGTTTTAGCCTATGTCGAATTACTCTACCCATGGGACTGCTTTTTGTAAACTGTGGGCACTGTAGCATTTTATTTGACAGGAACTTGTGTGACTTAAAAACACCTTTACTGGCATAAAGGCCTGTGTATTTGTGTAGAGTCTAACTCTCTGAGTAGTATAATTTTGGGCAAACATGTTATTACAAGGACTGAACTGTTTTTTTATTTTATTTTTTCCTTTTGATAGTTTCAATTTTGATATGGTTTGTTATGTTCAGTTTTTTAAATAGACAATAAACATGTGTGATTGTTTTTAATAGACCAAAGGTATTTATAGAACTTTAAACTGCAAATGTAGTGGTTTTCATGCATGTAGGTCTTCACATCTGAACTAATTTGGAGATTCAGAACTTTATGCTGAAAAAGCTAAAAGCTATTCATTACAGCAGTGGGCGAAACGGAAATCAGCTGTGTCACTACCTTGAGTGTTTTTGTAACCGTATAGACACAAAAACAGATGTATAACCACATCCTGTCTGACAAATGCTATGTTTCTCTGGAGACTCTTGTTTTGTGAGACCCAACTACAAACAAAGAGTCCATGTAAGAGGAAAAAAGAAAGCAGGGAATTTAGAGGAGAGTGACTGCTGAGAGGGAAAACAGATAACAGAGGGTGAGAGCTGAATGATGGCCTGTTTTGATTAAACTAACAACAGGTTATGATAGTTTACATTAGTGAGCAGGAAGTGCATGTGTGACACCTGTATATTCTGGAAATGTTGGTGCAGATGTCCTGGTCTTTGCAGTGATGACGCAGCACCAGACAGAGCTCTGATAGTATAGAGAAGGAGATGAAGAGTGGACGGGAATCAGGATGATCTGCAAGGTTCCTCAGGGTCGCTGTCAGCTAGAGGGGTCAGAGGTCAGACAGAGAGAAAGACGAGTGAGAGTGTTGGATAGCAAGAAGAAAAGTATACAAATGTACATACAGTATCTTTATATTTAGGCCAGTATTGCATGTCAATGTTGTGCTACTGTGGCTTGCAGACAATGTTGGTCATATGATCATTAAGGCTGGCTGCTGGTCTGTTCAGGACGCCATACAGCAGAGCGACAGGAAACTATTCAGTATGGACATGAATCATTCTATCACAAGAGGGAAACAGTAATTTCCAACACACGGCAGCACTGGAAGTTGTGGAACGTCATGGTCTACTTATTTCCCTCAGCATAATAAGTTGTGTTAGATATCAAATGAAGCGCTGGCTCAAAATGTTTGCTTGGCCCAACTTATGTGGTTAGCAGCAATCATTTTTGGAAGAGTGAAGCAGGGTGTGTTTTAGGCTGAGGTGGCCAAGCCAACAGAGAACACTATGCTCTTGGAGCAGCTTATATAGCAGACATAAACAAAAACATTTTTGTCTAATAGTGGGAAAGTCTACATCAGCCAACAAACACAAAACGAAAAATATTGTATTATTTTATATTGAATTAGTATAGCTGTGTGTTTTTTACTCACATAGCCAAAATGTTAGAAAGTATGTATGTTGTTTTGTGAGCAGGAGTAGATGCTTCGAGTTTCCACCCAAATTGTAATACAAAAGCTACTGGTTTAAAAAGTTTGGTGTAAATCAAATATCCAATGATTTATTCCAAACCTTTTAAAATATCCTTTAAAACTTTACCCAACCCTTCTCAGCAGTGTTAAAAGTGTGCCACACCTGTACAAGGATGTGCCCTGCTATAGTGAAGTTGGTGTCTTCTGCTGTGTAGAGCCTCTGGATGAGTTTCTGAGCCACCCCGATACAGTTCTTGTCCAGCAGGAGTCTGAGGATTGCACTGTTTCCTGAGAGAAATTTCAGAGTCCCAACACAGTACAGCAGAGCTTCTCCAGATGCAGATACATCCTCATTGCTCAAAATGACCAGAAACGAGTCTAGACATAGAGATAAATCAAACATTAACATCCATACACAGACAATATTTAATGACCTGGTAAAGGGGTTCCAAAAAATGGCACCAACTAGAACCAGACAGATAAAAATTCAGTCCAGGACCAGCATAAAACATTATGCTCTTGGAGCATAAACAAAAACATTTTTTTTCTAGTAGTGGGAAAATCTACACCAGCAAACAAACACATACAGAACACTGTGTTCATTAAAATTGACTTCGTATAACTTATGTGTTTTTCACGGCATGTTTTTTTTTCATGTCCACCTATGATAGAGTTGTTCTGGAAGAGGATGTCATTGCTTTCACTGCGGCTGATCTGGAAGATGAGCTTACAGATGTTGAGCAGGTTGTTTCCACTGACACACAGCTGGAGAGAAAAATGCAAAACAAATTCACACAACTTTTGTATTAAGTGCCCGAGTGCTGTGAATGCCCTTGTGATAGCGACTTAGTGCCAGACATCCTGACACCCAAACAGACGCAGAAGACTCACAGCAAGGCAGAGCTTGGCGATGTGCAGGTTGAGCTGGGCAGAGTTGAGGTCGATGAGGCGGAACAGTGTTCGCAGTATCCCTGACCTCCTCTTACAGCGTCGGCCGAGCATGCCCGCTTCTGCCAAGGTGCCATGGAGACCATCACACAAATCACACAGATGGTCCACCGAGCCATCAGAGCTGCCTGGCATAGCAGGAAAGCAGATTTTGCAAAGAGTTAAGTTAAGGCCAACATGTCAAACATTCACAGAGAAAGCAAACATCCCAAAATGAAAACATTCACTTGTGTGTGTTGGCAAGTGTGCTCCTTATAAATACAGATGTCTGTTGTGGTATGTATGTGCAATATGCTTGGGCTCTACTGTATGGTAACATTTATTATTTGCATGAGGAACTTGAGGTTAAATCCTCAACATCAATAATACATTGGTCAGCAGTAAAATAACATTACCCTCTCTTCTCTAAGAAGCAACTCTTAGTTTCAGTGGTCAAAGGCAGGGAAACAATTCTGCAACAGGCAGCTACAATCTTGACGCAGAGGAAGAGAAAGGGTGGAGTCTTTTCCTTGTTTTTGAGGTAAAATAAATGTTTTCCCTGCATAAATAACTGGGTTTGGCCTTTTCTAAAAAAGCTTGGCTGCAGTCTTACACTCAACACTTCACTGCAATTTCCCACTGAATCTGAAAGGTGTTTTATGCATGAGCCAGAAGGCACTTGGTACAATAAATATTTAATATTTATCTTTCAAATGAATTTTCCATTAAATTTGTAGAGTGTTAAAATATTTAGGGCCATAGATTTCATTTCATGGCTGCCAGACTGCAGTTTCAGACAATTCTGTATGGATGCCAAACATAACAATATTTTGTTTGCCTTTCTTCAATGGTTGAAATGACAGAACTTTTTCATTTTGTGAAGCTTCATGCATGACTATCTGCCAACGCTAAAAATGTATTTCCCAGCCTGCTGGTTGAAAATTAAACATGAGCAGTGCTCACTAATAAGACAAGCTTACCTTTAATAAAAAAGACCAGAATCACTGGAACCACATTATTGCATCTGGTCAAAACTAATGTATGTCACATGTTTGCACTTTTTTATTAGGTTTCCTTATTGCATTGCTCACACTACCTGCAGCCACACTCTCCAGTTCTTGGAGGAGAGGAGAAATCATATTATTCCACACCAATGACTCCGCATCCTCCTCCGTGCTTGTGGTGTTGTCTCCATTCCCCAGCTCTGAAATGTGCGGAGAGAATTGCAGTTAGCCAATTACCACCTCCAAACCCAGACGGTGAACATGAGCGGCAAGCATGGTTCACAAGTTCACTGTCTTAAAATAAAACAGCAGGAAGTTTAATGCCACAATGAAAGGTCACCATCCACAGCTACACTTCCTCTGATTTCTTTTTCTGTGCTGATGTGAACAAGTCTGCATATGGGCATGTGAGTGTGTGCATTTTTGCTGAAAACATGTGCACTTATTTTTGTGCACGCAAATGTTTGCATTCTCTCACACACCAAGCGCCCTTTTTACTGAACATTTGCATATCCCCTTGCTTGGTGTGATGCAGGAAACTGTGGTTGCCCAAACCAACAGCTTTCTCAGCTATTGGCTGGCTGCCTCTCCTGGTGGAAATTAAACCCTTAGCAACAACACCCCAATCAAAGTTTGACACTTAGAAAGGGGTGTTCAGTTACTGGGAGAGAGGTGTGCCTATGTTGTCGGTGAAACAACATTTCTGGGCTCAAATCTTATATTTAGTCATAATTGGGTTGATTTCAGTTTGGCTTTAGACATAATTGAAATTAAATTATCTTTTAAGTAAAATCACTGAATGGTTGAGTGGTATGTTAGGAAAAGTTATTTTTATTTAACATGCTGCACAAAATGTACCATTCATGCTTAAAATGTAAAAAACAAAACAAAAACAGCAGTGAGGTTAAATTAGTATTATTATCTAGACAAACCTGTTCTCCGTCCTGCTCTGCACGCTTCGGGTCTAACTCCTGAGTCAACCTGTATTATTCTACTGTTGGCACAAAGAAACAAAAAACCACAAAGAGTCAGGTTACATCAGATTTTGGATATGAGACATATGTGGCTACTAACTTTTAGTTTAATTTGGAAGATTTGGCTCATTTGGGCATTAAAGTAATAGTACAAACCTAAACAGAAAGGAACATAAAATATGGACAAGGACAAATAGTTGTGTCAAAGAATGCATCTCCATGAAACATTGCTACAGGTGTATTTTCATCAAGTGCCACTAGGTGTCCCTGTTGCCGCAGAGGTTGCGACTTGTGTGCAGGTGCTGTCATCTGTAGTGTGTGTGTGTCTCTGTATGTACATTTGCGCTCAGGCAGATACATGTGTGTGTCTGTGCGTCTCTTTGTGCATGACGGCTTGTAAGTTTTTGTGTGCGTGTGAACCTCTGTGTCTGTGCGGGCGTGTGTGCCGTTGTGCATCACAACTGCAATCCCCAACAGACAGGAACTAAGATCTTAGCTTTGTGGGCAGTCTGGTTAAAGCTGTTCATGCTTTGTCACTGTGAGCTGTCTCCATAGTCTTACCGCCTCTGTGCAGTAACCGTAAAGTGCTCCCAAAAACACGCCCTCTTGTTGTGCTGTGCTATGTGTTGTGGCTTTCCCTCTGCATGTCACTGTTGCATCCTACTCTCTGCATGCCCTTGTCAAGTCTGCACTATTCCTCTCACACACAAAGAGAATGACTCAATGCTGCAATCATTTCTATGACAGGTAGTGTGTCTCATGACTAATTACTACGTGACCAGCTGAGAAAAATAATTCATAATAAATAGAGATCGACACAAGCAGCATGTTGAGTCACACCAATCACCTATAAAACTGCAAGATTTCTCTCACAAGAGTGAATTAACTTTAGAAATATGGAAAAGTGTAATCACTTCTGTCAAAGACAAACATTATCAGGACTGTGTGAAGCTTCTGCAGTGACATTAGCACAAAAGGCTCTCAGGATGGAATATTTCTTTAAGCTTTTACACTCAAGTGAGCTTTATTTCATGGTCCTGATATTTCTTGCTGTCAGGTAGGAGAGAATAAAATCCACCAAGATATAATAAAAATGTCTCCTTTTCATTCCATTGGTACATCAGCAGAAAGTGTTGCTTGATGACATTAGCATTAATATACAGTATGTGGGTGTTACTATAGAGTGCACTTTCACTTGGATGGAGACTTAGTGATTGGTATACACTGGCACACAGGGCAGGGAGTGCTGGCCGAGGCATGTTGCAGTGAATGTCAGAGAGGGGGCTTTGGCTCTGTATGATAGGATTAAGAGCCTGATAATAAGGCCTCTTTGTGTGATACTGCATTCTCTGAGACATGACCTCATCCCTGTCTTAGGCCTGGCCAGTGCACTGCAGTCACAACACACGCTGCTGCCAGCCTTGCCCAGATGGGCACCCAAATCTAATAGAGAGCCATTTGGAGCTATAAAGCTCCGGCTTATTGGAGAAAAAGAACCTAGTGGATGTCTAATCTTCCCTATCTTTATATCTCATCCAACTCATCACATTAATCTGTCGTGCTGTGTCTATTTCCACTCGCAGTCAGTGTACTTCTAGCTTGACTATATCTGTGATTTTCAATCTGTTTGTCTCTGTCTAGTGCACCTTTTATGTAGTTCATTGCAACACTAAAGAACATTACTTCAAAAACTCTGACCTAACACTAATCAAGAAGGGAAAGTCTTTAATCTTATCCTCTCAAATCATAAATTGACCACAGTCTCATCTCTTGGGACCTCTCTTTGTCAGCAACAAGTTATACAAACATTGTGTGTTAACTTGGCTTGTGAGGAAGGAGGTGAGGAGGTTGTGCTGCGGGCGATAGCCCAGATTTCCTTTAAAAGTGTTTTATTGTCTGTCCCCCTCTACGGCCCCAGTTCCCCCACCCAATCGATAGGCGGATGGATTGTAACGACAGCCCCTGACCTCACGCCCAGAATTATGCCCCTCGTGCTGACACACAGCTGATGAGGTCGGCAGAAAAAAGCAGAGCTTTTAGCCTCTCTCCACTGTGAAGGTGTAAAAGCTGACACATGATGGTAATGACAGATAGAGGCAGTTTCATTGGGAATGAAGCTTGCCAAGAAACTGGATTTAACTGTGACCAAGATATAGTGTACAGTAAAGTATACGAGGGTTTTAAACTGGGGTCGAGTGTCTCAAAAATTTGTTCTATCTATCAGTTAGTGACACCATTGCTGGTCTAACTGACTTCATATGTTCAGCTGTCATATTGGTAGCTGAATGTTTCTTAAAGGTTTTGGCTCAGGATCAAGTTGCTTTAAAGCCTTTTCATTTGGAAAATGTTCATGGGTAGTACAGTTGTTGAGCTTGAGTTACAAATGGAATATCAGTCTTTTGCGTGCTGTCTAAGTGATCATAATTAAAAGTGTATTCGGATCATGGGTCAAGCATTTATGGGCAAAATAAAACACAAAATGACAATGATATCAGCCTTTCTAAGGTATGTCCTGGTATAATGTTCTCTTCCCAGTAGTCTGGATAAGTTACGGACCAAAACAGGAATACAAAAAGACATTAGAAACTCTGAATTTGACATACTAGTGCAATGCAAAGAGAGAGGCAAGAAAGCAAGCGTAGGCGGAGGAGGATTCGATGAAAGGGAGAAATGGGAGGCACAATCAACTCCATCTGGTAATGGCTCCCACCGCAACCTTTGTGTGACTATAAATCTTCAACTCATTGTCGTACTGTCACTTTGGTCAAAAAGAGGGAACAGGAGAGGGTGGGGGGGCAGACGAGAGAGAAGGACAGATCTTGCAAGTCAAACAGAGAGATAGAAAGGGTACCTTTCACTTGCTGTTCTACGTGGGCCAGGTTTGTGGGGACCACTGCGGACCTCAGTGTGGTCGACACTGGGGAGTCGTTTAGCCAACGGCTGCTTTTGTCCTGGGCCTGGATTCAATCTCTCTTTTACTAAACACATAGAAAGGATGTGGCAAGAAGTTATTTACAGGTTGTTGCTGTATGCTGCAATAACATTTCTACTTGTTTCACTACCTAAAAGTACAATTTGTACACAATCCCATACTGTATCCGTACATGTATTCAGGTCACAGATTTTCAAATTCAGTCATTGCTTCTGAACATCCTCATCATCTATTTATTGCTTCAAATAGTAAGGGCAGATTTGAGAGAGAGAGCACTGATTTCCCACTCAAAACAGCAGCAGTAAATTAAGTTTTTCATCTAGCCCAACCACAGAGAATGTAAATCAGGTATAATGTCAACATGTGAATGGCTCCATTCATTTCCCTTTGAGAAAACTGCTATTGAATTAGTGCCTGCACAGAAGATTTACAGCAATGCAACGGGGGAAATAAATGTTGTTTTCTTTTTTCAATTTTTACCTGTTTATCAAATGCACCATCTAATACCTCCATTATTAGCACTTTATGGTGAGCACAACATGGATGATAACCTAATAATAATTACTTTACTATGTGTCATATATTCAGTACCTATACACCTTTCCTTTTTTCTTTAATCTACCATCTTATCATCCTTGATCCAGATTTCATCAATATTTCTTTTTCATTCCTTACTATCTATGTGTCCGTCTACAGGAGGCAATGTGGTGAGAGATCCAGCCCTGAGGAGGCGCGTCCGTGCCCCTGTCAACCCCCTCTTCACTTCCAGTGGGTCAGTGGGGGGTTTGGGAAAGGCATTGAATGGATCCTCAGCATCACAGGGGACTGGCAACTTTGGCTTCTAGTGCCACACAAACACATTTGTGGCATATAATGGTGTGTACAATGAGACAGAACTTGAATCCATCAATAAAACTACTTATGTCAACAAAGAGATCCTATTATTTTGGTTACTCAATTATTAATATTTTGGATCTCAATTATTAGGAATTATGATCGCATTTATTTAAACCAGATAAGCTTTCATGTTGGCATACAGAGGCGTGTATACTCCTTATCCTATTTTTCAGTTTTCATGGTAATACTCATAATATTAAAATGGGCTAACACAAGCTGACAACAAATAACTCCTTAATTTGAATTTAATATACTATTTGAACTACCATATATAGGTGTTTGTGTAAGGAAACTTACATGTTCCAGAGGAGAGAGGCGAGTCCCTGAACCTGGCCTGGAGTCAGGCGCATCAAAGTTTTGAGCATGAAGACTGAAAAGGGAAAAAATGGCTCATTGCTTCTAAGAGTTACATGACACCCACAGTTGATCTCAGAACCTGGAAACATGAAGGAGATTTAAGTGACTAACCTAAAGGCAGATGGAGGCCTGTTGTCACGATCTGCACGAACAGAGCTCTTTCCAAAGAGTTGCCTGTGCCCATCTCTGGGAGTAAATGGTCGCTGGGTGGACTGGACTCGCATGGACTGTCTGGCTTCACTGACAATTTCTGCACTTGTTTTTCTCAAAGCGTTGCGCCGTGGAACGAACGGGCTGCAGGTCTCCTGTTTTCTCTCCATAGAGGCCATTTAGGCCTATGTGACATTTGAGTCTGCAAATGACTTCAGTGGTTTGATTTCATTATGCAAGTGGTTACAGGGTGTCTCACTAGTTGGAAATACAAAAAAAAAAAAAGAAAAATATAATGCCAGAACAAATAATGAACAGTAGGTGGAAAATGCTTCTACGGTTGAAATAAATGAAATTTTAAGCAAGGCAAGCAGTGGTGAAATATCCCGATCCTTTACATAAGCAAAAAAAGCAATATTACAATGTAAAATGACTCTATGGCAAGTAAAAGTCCTGCATTCAATCCTACTTAAGTAAAAGTATGGAGGCATTATCAACAAAAGGAACCTAAAGTAGTAAAACTAAAAGCATTCATTATGCAGCAGAATGGGCCCGGTCAGTGTTATAATATATACCACACAACTGCATTTAGAGCTGTAACTAAAGATTATTTTCATTATCAATTAATCTGCCAATGATTTTCTCAATAAATCAATGCATTATTTAGTCTATATAATGTCAGAGGATAGCGAGCAATGTCTATTACAATTCCGCAAAGTACTCGTTGAAGTGTTTGTATATAAAATCTTTGTAAAGTAACCAGTAACTATAAGTAGTTATATAGTATAAAGTAGAAAAAAAATACTCAAGTAAATTACTTGAGTATTCTACCTAAGTGTGGTATTTGAGAAAATACACTTAGCTACATCCAACCACTGAAGGAAAGATAGTTTTTCATCCACTGGTAACACATTGCCTGTTGGTTGCCAAAATCAGTCCAACAGTGTGACAGCCCAAACATCCTGTTAATTAATGGTTTGTCACTTTGGATTACAGTGCATGAACTGACTAGCGACTGGTTGTCTGTGTTACTGTGGTTTAAAAACGCAAACAAATTAAAATAACATAGTTTTCAGTTTGTTTACCCGAGGAATAAGTGCAGCGGTACGAGAAGAAGTCCCTGTGCGCGTTCACGCTCCGTCGCCATGGTGACCGGATGCCGCCATGGCGTCGCGGCCAACAAACGCTCAACAAACAAAAACAAACCTTAGCGTTCAAGAAGGCGTCTATCATCCGCCATGAGAGCAGGGGAGAAAGAACCTCTGCCCTGTAGCAGGTGAGCCCGAGTTTTACCTGAGCACACGGGGGAGGCGGCGAGACACCGGCACCGTGTGTTTTTACCCGCTCAACGGACGGCGGAGAAAAAGTAAAAAAAAAAAAAAAACTTACCGTCAACGCCGAGAAAAAATCCCCTGCGCGGGACGGTCGGGGGCCGTGGTCGCGCTGATCCTTGGACTCGGCTCCCGCAGACAAAAAGAAACAATCATGACAGAAGGAAAGAAACGCGCTGAAAATGACCACAAGTTTTCCTGCTCGCGGCGAGGTAGCCCGAGGAGGCCGCGTGCACGCGCTTCGTTTGAGGCGCAGTCTCGCGCGACTCGGCGACGCGCGTTTTACCGGTCGGTGACGGTCGCGTGCAAACTTCAGCTGCGCGCGGAGCGGCGTTGCGATACTAGTGGTGCTAATTTATCGATTGATGATGTGTTATTGATTTTTTACTGATAAGATAAAGGCCCCATATATACAGCTGGTGGAAGAAGTGTTGAACATCGTACAGTAAGTAAAAAATTACAAAAGTGTTCAAAATATAATCCAAATCATCATCATCAAAATATACTTTAGGTACCAAAAGTAAAACTGAATCATATATATTATATTACTGGATTATAATTTATTAAGGTGGGGATTATTTTCATTACTTTATATAGCTTAATGCTGGGTACCCATAATAATACATCTTTTTTTTATTAGTTGATATATATTTTGTATTAATAATCTGAATCTGCAAAGTAACTAAAGCTATCAAATAAATGTAGTGGAGTAAAAAGCACAATAATTGACTCTAAAATGTTGTAGAGTAGAAGTATAAAGTAGTAATATGGAAATACTCATAAATGTACTCGTACTAGTTGATTATGAAAAGTATGACATTAAATCACACACAACTTTAAAAATGTTGAGGACGACACTATGAAGTCTAAGAGTTATTTCCATTGTGGTTCTAGATGTAAAGAAAGTACAGATGAATGCATCAATAAAATCATCATAGTCAAACAAACTAACAATACATTATTTAAAAAATGACTTACAAATATAGCTTCAGTGGTTAACTTAAATTTCCAAGTTTCCCATTAAAGATGATTTGAAAATATTAAATTTATTCAACACTGAAGGATATTTTTATTCCTAGACTAATAATGGGCAATAAAAACCATGATTTATGCCAAAAGTTCAAGTTAATGACGACGCTGAACAACTCAAATCAAGATGGAAAAAGTACAACCTTTTATTACCAGATTACTGAAATGACAAAATGTTTAACAGTGAATTGTGTATTATAATGTGCCTCCTACACTCATGAACTAAACTCAATCAATACAACAAATACAGATCAGTGAGCACTACCCAACCGCACACAAACAGACACACACTATCTATCTAACGTCCGTAGACCACAATATCTTCAATGAGGCTTTGACTGGATATGTTTCTCTGTATATACTGTATGAACCTTTCTTTTGTAACGGCATATGAATTTATCTGGCTATACTGGTGTATATATGTATATATATGTGGTAAATACTGTAGCCATAATTGGATGAAGCTGACAAAAGTCACAAATCAGTATCACAATGTAGGAAAAAAACAAACAGCTCCACTGACTGAAATTAAAAAAACAAAAAAAGGCTTTATAATTGGATAAATTGACAATATCAGTTAAGTGTTAATAGTTAATCAGATTTTACTCATGTTTCATCTGTGATTCTCTCTAAAAAAATGTCTACACATTGAAGAATACAAATTAAATTTACTCCCACCAAATGTATTAAGTTAATTAAAAAAACATATTTTTCTGTTACTCTCAGATACCTTCAGTCAGTGTAGTTCTGTTGTTATCATGGTCATACTGTATGTTGGTAGCAGCGGTCGTAGCTGTAGCCTATTTTCACCTCTCCTCTCGTTCATGTTAAAGACACACAGGTCATTCTCTATAATCCTGTAAGCCACAGAGCTTGTTCTATTGACATGTCTGTTCTCTGCGATACAGAAGGGGAAATAAGTGTAAGCTAAACAAAAGCAATATAACGTATAACGGACAAGTAGCTTTCATTTCAGTTTTGTTGAAAGTTACAAAATAATTTACCTAAGACAAAATCTGACCGAAATGTAATTCAACAAAAGATTCAGAGAAATCATAAATGATGCTCTCGTATTAGCACAATACACAAATTATAATTATACTACAAAATGAAAATGTTAAATATTAACTTTCTGCAAAATCATTGAATTTTGGTTTTAAAAAGAATTTTGTGTTGCCAGCCCGGCATTCGGATTTGTCCACCATTTTGTTGTCACAGAAAGTATGACGTTTCAAAAAATGAGTGGACACAAAATGGCCACAGACTTACGCTGTGTTCGTCAGCTCAGCGAGAGTTTCACTCTCTTGTTGTGGTCCACTGCAAGTTGGTCTTTGATGCAACATTCCTGCTCGGCGCACATCACGAAGGACCAATAGCTGCCCCCCTGACCCAAAGTTGCACAGGAGAAAAAGACTTCCAGCTTTAACTTCCTCTGTCCATTTGATTTTAACCGTGCCATCCCCGCTCTCTCCAATCGTCACGTACTGCAACTCAAGCCTCAATGCAGAGAAGGAGTAGAATTTGATCGACATTCATAGATAAACTCAGGGTTCAGGATTCAGAACATGATGCAGAAGTTCATTCATTCAACTCACGCTTTGCTCTGGATCTCTCTAACCCGTCTAGATGGGCCGACCACTCTAAACACCAATCAGGTCTGTCTGGATTTGCACATTTGTCCACTCGTAAACCTTTCCCCCCTAGCTTTTTATTTTTTACTCTGTGAAATATACATCTGAACAATCTTGTGAGTCCCTGGTTGGATTTAAATAGCCTTACATGCTTCAGTCTCTTGGATACAGTGAACCTGATTGGCCGAGAGTGCATGCTGGGCATGCCCAATCACAGGGCATCACCATGGAGCCTACCAGCCAATGGGAGGAGGAAGATGGTCTCCGTGATTTCATTGTCACTAAGGGAGGAGGAAACATACTGCCAGGACAGTTGGCACTAACATTATAAGCAGTGGACTCTATTATAGTCAGGGTCTACATGTCTGAGATAACCTGTGGAGCCAGATCAAGAGCGTTTTCCAACGAGAGAAAAGCACGAGGCGGGTCTAAAGATGAAGCTTCTCTCACCAGGAGCTACACAGCCCCATGCATAGAGCTCATAGTACACTCACGTCACTGTTATCAGCGCTGCTCACGTCACAGGAATGAATGGGTTGATTTGTGAGCAGCATCGTCCTGCTTGAAGGTGGTGTGTCTCCTTGGCAACCAGCTCCATCTCTGGCCAGGAGCTTAGACTGACAGAGAGCACTCAGCTCGCAGGACAGGGGCGTCTTTACTCTCCCTCGATCGCCATTTAGTCCTGGTTTGAGCCCTGAAGAGTGGAATCTCTTCCTCTCTCCATCTGTCCTTCTGTATTCTTCCCTTGCTATCACCTGTTTTTGTCCCAGAATTGCGTTTTTATGTGCCGCATCCCTCCCAAAAACTTCATCTCTCTGTTTATCGGGATGCAATTAATTATTATATTATCATCGATAAATCCGCAGATTATTTTCACAATTAATTCTTTGGTCTAAAATGTCAGATAATATTGAAAAATGTCCACAGATTATTTGTTTTGTCTGAACAAGCAGTAAATCCCCTCATGAGAAGCTGAAACTAAAAATGTATACACTCTACTGATAGATTTGAAAAATTGTCAAACGTTTCAAGCCCAAATTGGTATACGCCATCTACAAAAGTATTAAAAATAATACTAGTAATACTTTTTAATTAGCAATTATTTATTGCATATCCTCCATTTCATAGTTCCTTTGAATATATTTAAAAAACTCTCAAGATTGATGTATAATTCAAGGATTTACTGTATACATCCTTTTAAAGCGTTTGATACCTTCAACATAAAAGTTCATCCCTGACGTTAAAAATACTGCAGTATTGTGAGTTTTACCTGTCATACAAGGAAATGGGTTTTTTTTTTTTTTAAATGAAGTCCTCACTGGGACAGAGGCTATTATGTTTTACTCCACATCTCTTCTTATCTCTCTCTTTTTGACACATAGCCCTTTTCTAAATCTTTAGTCAGCTTTTCCAGCAGTGAATCACCTGAGTAAAGTTTTTATGAGCTAGCACGTTGATGTTAGAACATGACAGAAATTAGCCGTGAGTTGTTCTTGAGTTTTGCTCTAAGTCAGCAGCTTGCTTGCTTCTGACGGACGTGGTAAGTCCGCTCTGACACACACAAAAAATGAACTACTAACTTTTCAGCTGTGTTGCTTGTACGAGATTACACATTCAGCTTTTGTTCTTAGTCAGAAAGTCTAAGAGGAATTAGGTTCTTTAAGGGAAGTTTGTAATAAGGAGAGCTGTCTCTTATAGGGAGAACAGGACAGAACAGTGTGTATTCTGCATATTTTGTGGGAATAAAAAGATGCTATAGTAACTTTTCTTACTTACTTACTTACAAGCACTTTTTTCACTTGATCTTTTTTCACTGTCAATAAGGGAACGAAAGACAAAAAGAAATATAGGTAACACTTATACTCTTACAGTCAGTACATTTTATCCATGCAACCATTTTCCATGGCAGCATATATATATATATATATATATATATATATATATATATATATAATCAATATATATATATATATATATATATATAGTAAATGTCAGGCAGCCCACATTCATGTCTTGAGATTGAAGCGTATTTCACATTGTTCAGTGAGCGGCAGATGAGGGCAGAAAGCCAGACTCTCCTGCCGTCTGTAAGGACTAAGGGTGAACTGATACTGTACAAAGACATTCAAATAAAGCAGATATGCCGGGCAGACAGTCGCCGTCTTATCACTCATCTCTCTTTGTGTGCATGGAAAATGAAATATCTCACACGCACACACTCATATTACGATGAGCTTTTTAAGAGCCTCGCCCATGCATGAAGAAGACACACTTGAAGATATGAACATGCAGGCGTACAGTAGGCTACAGTAAGAGACGCCACCACATACAAATATAAAGTTACCACTCTATAACAACTTAAAAGTTATCCCTCTATTGCCTATTCATAAGATTCATCATGTATCAACATCCTCAATATCTATCAATAAATTGTAATATCTGACTATATGGCTCTGTGAAAAGAGAACAGAATCCACCCATCAGCGCGTCTAAATCTCACCAATTAACACGTTATATCTCGTTTGTCAAATCCGTACAGAAGCTAAAGTGTAAAATTGTCAAGGTTTGGTTTGACAGGGGGGTTATGTGACAGACGCTTTCTTACTCTCAGACAGAGCCAGGCGAGCTGTTTCTCCCTGTTTCCAGTCTTAATGCTCAACTAGGCACACTGGCAGGTAGCTATATCTAACTCTTGTCAAGAAAGAAAACCAGCGTATTTCCCAAAATGTTGAACTATGTCTTTATTATATGCATAACCACCCTCTTAATGAGGAGCACAATTTCATATAGGCCCAGGGAGGAACTGTTTTTTGTTTCCCCCGAGATTGCCATCACCCTGACAGATCCCAGTGAAGCATATCCATCTCATTTTGTATGCTAATCAAAATGCAGGCAACTCAGCCCTATCTTGATGTAGCTTATGTCTGTTTCTATGAATAGATATGCGGGTGTGGGTGCTTGCTGACCTGTTTGTGTGTGTGTGTTTGTGTATTTGTATGTGTTTCACCGTGTTCCTGCCCTGCATCTGTCCTCCCAGCACTTTTCACCAAGGCCATCTGACCACACATAAACATCCTCAAAATCACATCTGAACTGCAGCACTTTAACTTGACAGGCCTATTTATTTATTTTTTTTTTTAGTATTTATCTATTTGTGAAGCATTTACAGATGCTGAAATGCTAATGCAGAGTGTATTATGTGATGTACCAGGAACGTGCCCCCTCCTCGTGTAGTTAGGCCTATAAAGTGAGCATCAAGGTCTGTGTTCGGCGCTCTCACAATAGGCTTTTCTCAACAAGTACACACGGGGCTGGTGAAGGCCATCGGTGCCTGCCTCGCTCTTTTACAGATTCTGTTCTTTTTCAGGCTTTGGTGTGTTTTTCAGGGTCACAATTTTCTAAGCACATTTGTGTGTCTTTTTGCACGTGTACAACAACAATTACTAACCCTCTCCTTTTACTTGAATGTCTTTTGCACATTTATGTTGCACAACCAATGCAATCAAACTCTTTCATTAGGAGCAAAGAAAATAAGAAGGGTGTGTTAGCTTTCATAATCCCATGGCCATTCATCATATTACAGGGAAAATGTTTCTGATCTGCCTCCCTCTTTAACAGCTCAAAAAACATACTTAATATTGTTTCAACACCTTGATATTTCATGATACATTCAGTTCAGTTTAACACGTTTTATTGGAGCCTTAATTTTATGAAAAATGCTTATAAACATGTCTTTGAAATGATGACATGTTTCAGAAGTTCCTGAAAATTAAATTTTACTTTTGTTTGTGGTCCCAGAGAGCAGAGCTGCAAAACATGGTGAAATACAATGGATTTCATATGTTCTATATCTGTGGTTGGTGTTGACATACTTTTTACACAGCACTTCCGCTCTTAAACCCCAAACAAGTCTAGATGGATTTCTGTTTATTTATGACATAAAAGGTCTAACAGGAAGATAGACCTCCCTGTGGTGTAATTGAGCCCAAAGATAGGTAACATCACTATGTAAGATACTGTACAGTTTTTTGATTGTGAATCACTCTTTATATATATATATACACACACACACGGTATATTTCCATATGTGGTGTATTAACAATGCTTTATGGTCACATCTGTACTTTGTCACCTTCATTAAATGTGCTGCCCAGTTTGTTGCAAAGGGAAGGGTTCAAACCTCATCACTTTATTACAATTAATTCATTTTAATAAGGTCATAAGAAAAGGAAAGACATTGATTTAAAGGAAAACGTTGGTTGGTTTTGCAATTATTATATTGTTTTTACACATACAGTGGGGTCTATGGGACCCCAAACAAGAGTTTCTGAGAGACTTCTTTAAGGAAGTAAAGAAAATGTCAACAAAATTTTTTATAGATGTACTAGGTCAAAGGCAACTGGATTTGCTATTTTTGTTTGAAGCTGCTATTTTTCTCTTGAAAGACTTAAACAAGAACTGGATTTGCTGCGCAGTTGCCTTTGATTCACCAGGATTACTATGAATCTTCATACACAAGCCATTTGTTTTGTCCTTAAGTCATCTTTCCAAAACTCTCTTGCTTCTTTTTAAAGAAAATAAAAACACACAGAACGAAAAAAAAAAAAGTATTGCAATTTGACAACTATGCAAGAAACATACACTTAGATAAACAAGAGAAGCAACTGTTATGGTTACACAATGTTCTTCAAATTGGCCTGTGAGCTGCACCGTGCATGCTTGGTCACTGTTGCTGGAATTGTGGAATGTAGTGGAAAAAAATTAAGTACATACAAGCCTTAGGGCAACAAATGCCAATATAGAGTTGTCTTTCAAAGTGCACTGGTACATGCTGACAGGAGTGTGTCACATAATTTCTCTGCTTATCCCATGGGAAAACATCCCCTTTGACCCCTGCTATACTTGCAAGTACAGAACACAGAACAGTACACAGAAAGGCTGAACCAAGTGGAACACAAAACAGGAAAAAAAATACAGGACACAGTTGCTCATACTGAGCATTCCCATCTAAACCACATGTGTTGAGTCCAGACCACATTTTGTAAACATTGTCAACAAATTCTAAAATGGTAAGAATATAACATATCTAACGGACACAATAACAGACTGAACCCACGTGCACCAGGATCACCTCCTGTGTGTATATAGCAGGACATTCTGCAGAGCATTTTATGGAGCTCTATAGTAACCTGCACTATATTAACTGCCGCACACACTACAGTATATCACCATCATCGGTGAGGTCTTCACGTCCTGCTGTCACCCCTCCCCCAGACCTGATGTCCTTTGTTCCACTGTGAGGATCATCCATCCCTCTTGGGTGATATCTGCTAGTGAACAACCACACTGTCATAGCTGGCCTTCTTCTACTACAATAAAACTATCTTTCTGTTTTTCCTGCTGAATTTTTCTCTTTCCTCAATTCTTTCATGATTTTCCTGTCATTAATGGTGATGGATTTTTCTGTGTTTGGACTCACTTGGATCTTGCATGCACATGTACCCAAACAAAAACAAAATCTTAGAATCAAACATTTAATCTTTTAACAATCTGTTGTGATCTCGTAATGAAAGAGAAACTTCAGCAGCGTTCATTATTACAAATATTACAAATACACACACAAAAACAACAAAGCACGGAGGTTGTACTCATTATGTGTGTGCATGCGCAGGTTCGCATATTTCGCTCTCATGCAAGTGGTTCTGCGGTCTTAAACAAAGTCAGAGAGCAAGGCCACAAGTTTTACTGTACATGGCCTCACACACACACACACACGCAGACACAAACATATAAACAGACAGATATACACGTCTACGCCCGAGCACACACACATAAACACATATGTAACACAGATGAAAAAGAGGCCTTTAAAAGAAGGGTGGGGAAACGATTCACTGTCACAAGTATAAACACACAAACACGTGCGCACGCAAACACATGTGCATGCTGTCACACATGGGGACAAAGAGCGATACAAGAGAGACATTAAAAGAGACACAAGATGCAAATTAAAGTCATCAGAGATCATTTTTCCACATTTGACCAGACTGATTGGAGCCAGGCAGCGTCTGGTCTGTAAAGTGGTGTGCTGGTCGCATGTGGTGTGTTAACATTAACCATGCTGGTGCAGATTCCTGCTCACAAAGGAGTATTGCTTCTTAAACGATTTGGATATCTTTGGAAATATATGAATGATAAATAAGAATCTACAGTGTTATATTTATGTCTGATTGGACGCTGACTTCACCTCCCTATCAGCTCATCCTTTATGGTAGATTAGCTCCTCTTTGTCTCGCCAGCCAACACACCATCACCACTATTACTTAATGCATGGAGAAAACGGGACGGATGGAGGGAGGGAAAGATGGAGAAAGGGAGTAATGAAGCTATGTATGTGCTTTCCCTGGTGGTTTTAATGGTGAGTGTGGGCCGTAATTCACTCCAACGCACGTACACGCAGGCACAAATGAATGCACACTCACACACACACACACAGACGCCCAAAGCAATACTTTTGACTCTCTCTTTGTGTCTTTGTGTGTGTCCTACCCGCCATTTAGGCCAGTGGAGAGAAGATATATGGGTGTGTGGAACACATTGACCTTGACATTGTGTGTGTGTGTGTGAGTGTGTGTGTGGGTGTGTGTAGGATGGGGGTGGGTGAGGGTCCACACTGACTGTGCATCAATACGCCCATCTATGATTCATTATAATGGTGCACCAGTACATCAATTTGCAAAATAAATCTCTGGTAACAACAAAACATTAAATGAATACAGTAACATGCCTGCCACAGCAATTTAAAATGAATCATCATTTTATTACTAAGAATAATTTAATTTTGGTATTTGGTATTGGTAATATTATTGTAAAAATATTGACCGTTTGGTAGCTTAGGAAACTTATATGATTCAGTTATTCAGTTATGTTAAGTGCTACTATTTTTAAAGATGTTTATCATAAAAACCTTTTAGGTTTATCTTAAATACAGAATGAAACACTTGTATTCTATAATTCACTTCACTTCAGGTACATTCAGTTCAGTTTAACATGCTTTATTCGAGCCCTTACATGTGTATAATGACAGATTAACCAGTTTGGGAGTTCTGGGGCAAAATGTGTTATTGGGAACCTGTTGCAAGTTCCCATCAAGTACAGTGCACACAGCACACTGTAGAGGGTAGACTCATTACCACTGCTCCTACAGTAACTACCTGTTTTTTGTGTGTCAGTTACTTTGAAAATAGTTCAAATTTTAGTGACCTCCTATAAAACAGGGCCACAAGATTAAATGATAATGCAAGACCCAGCTGCTAACGTATTTCAGTGGTGCAAGTTCACAAACAAATTTGGTCATAATCAAATGGAACCAAACCCAACGGACACCTTTTGGGACCTAGACTGTGGGCCCGAGGCAAATTTCTAACTTTGGCGACCCCATAGTGGTGGAATCAAGAAATACGTTGTAGTTGACAGCAATTCACCAGCTATCACTGTGATAATTTTGTTCTCTTATTAATTAAAAAATGAAATAATTTGAAAAATGCCATTATCCATAATCCAAATGCCATAACAAGCCTACACATGGGGGCTTTAAAGACATCACTGACAAAACATCAAGATTACAGCCGATCCTTGTGTCATGTGTCTGTTACATGAGTCAGTGCCAAGCACCTAATGAAGTTATCAACACAGCTCTGCCTCTGTCTGTATCTTAATATAATGTACATATTCTTCTCTCTGTCTAGGTTGCAGAAAGTCATGAAGCACATGAGAACGTTCATAAGGAGGACAACAGTTCTGGCATTGTAGTCGATTGTGGCTAATCAACGAGAAGTAATGTGTTAAATTAACATACACAGTAATGAACAAGCACTGAAAGATAACACATTTCCATGTAGGTCAATGGTGGATGATGCAAGACATGTTCACACACCAATACGATATGACACATAGACACTTCTCACTGTGTCTTCATCTTCACACATTTTAATTCAGCTGCTCCATAAAGTGACTCCTCATGAGGAATCCTTCACTGTAAAAAGGCAGCATGGTAGAGTACAGTTTAGTGTATTGCGCCCTATGACCCAGTGCACACACGTAATGTAGTCACATGCAGCCACATGTTACAGTGGGAGGTAATGCTCTCAACCTGGAGGGTGGTGGGGGATGGGAACATGATGGGGGTTAGTGGGCTTATACAGCAACAGGATTGCCGCCTCACATGGGGAAATAACACAGCCTAGGTATGTGTGTGTGAGAGAGAGTGTGTGAGGGAGAGGTGAACTCTATATCTGCTGGCATGATATAAAGGAGGAGGAGATGAGGGTTGGACAGGCAGCTTTTCTGTTTCCTGCATGATTATTCCACCTCATCTCCTTCCCTGCATCCAGCTCAGCAGCATCCTCTCTCCTTCTCTGTATGGGGCTGTTATTGAGGCAAAGTGGGGTTGACAGTGGAGAAATAAGAGAAAAAACATACTGAAAATAATACAGGAAGGAGGTGTGAGAATGAATGAAGGCAAGGTGGGAAAAAAGGGTGGGGAGGGGGGGAGCAGAAGCTGAGGAAATGACTGCGAGGGAAAAGAGAGGTTAACCAGATTTTATCGTGTCACATACATGCTTTCACTTTGCATTTGGTTATATGACCGAATAAATCAACAGATGCAATAAAACTAAATACGTTTATCATGTGTGACTCGGATAACATCACAAACCTAACAAGTCCAAAACAAATCAATGTGACAAATGAAAAGCATCAATCAAAACAATGATTTCCCCTCTTCTAACAGTTCACTCCTGCACTGCTCGTGCGTGAGGTTATCCAGTTCAATCCCATCAATGGTCAAGCCCCCATCGATTGAGACGGAAAGAACAAAATCATTTCAATCCATGGCGATGCTTCACCAAGGTGGATAACAAGAAAAAGTGGAAACATTCATCAGCTGGCTTTTTCAACCTAAACATCCTCTTTTCCTCATCCACATTCCCCAAGTTTCATTCACACTTATTTTTTCTTCACATTTTTCCCTTCACCTTCCTTTATCAGCATCTTTCTTGCGGGAGTGGAAAACTACAGAGAGATCAGCGAGTGATTCAACAAACAAGATGGGGAAAAGATTAAATATGAGGAGAGTAGTGTATTGTATTGCAATAGAGACATCATCCACTTACACAGGCTTGTCAAATCTTTTCTGTATTTGATGTCACGTTTCATAATGAGACATGAAAAACACCTACACCTAAAATATTGCTTCCTTTATGAAAGTAATTAATGAAAGTAAAACTCACTTTGGAAAGACATTTCAGTCATTCTGAGACTTTCACCTGCCAAAGGAAAAAACAATTACAGTAAATACTCTGAAAGCACTCTACTACGTGTGGCTATTTAAGGAATAATCATTTTAAAGTAATTGTCAAAATCAGCCAGTTTCAAGTTCTGCTTGGAGTGTATCAACAAAGGAACGACCCTGTTTGGCTACTAACGCTACAGTGTAATGCTGTTGTTAATCCTTATCCTGCTTGATTCTATACGTATGTTGTCTGTCTTTTTACCATGTAACAACTAAAATAATGGTCTCCATCAGTGGATGGAGCCTGCTCAGTTGTCATGGAGATGGTTCAGTTGTCAACATGTCCCGTAACCTCTGTCTTCGTTCAACTCACATGTGTTTGTTGGGTTAAATATATTTTTTTATGGAAGGTCTGTTATGTAATGTTCATAACGTTAGTTCACTTCAGTTTTGATGCTCTATAACTTGAAAACCACCAGAACAGAACACCAAACTTAGTGAGCCCACAAGAACACATAATTAACATAGTGAAGAGTATACAAGCCCACAAAACAACCAGACAAACATTCAAGAGAAAGAAAATGACTCAGATGTTTGGTATGGGCTGCTAGAAAAGCAATGAAAGGGGACAAATTGTCCTCAAAGAGAAAGAGAGAAACATAAGAAAAGATGAAAGATGAAAAGTCAGGGAATGACGCCACAGACCAAAGGGATGCTGCTGTCCTTGTAAGAGCTGCAGTTTTTCTCCGATGTGTTGTGGGTTTAGTATTTTGTTCTCTGGAGCAACTGAGGGGCTCTGCTGACATAGTGCAGACATAGAAGACAAGCCTCAGGTGTTCCTTTATACTGCTGTACATATTTGACTTTAGCACTTCTAATGTTGTAGATATCATTTTAAAACATGCCAGTTTCAACACCCTGTCACATCTGACTCTCTTTCTACTAACCCAACCATATCTTCTCACTTCCTCTCCTATCTCTATTTCAGTCGTTTGCACCTCACCGCTGCCTCTCACTTTTTACACCGATTATGCGCATCACATCCTCACATGCTTGTACTTGTGATGTTCCTATATGGATGCACATAGTGTAAATCTCAAAGGAAGTGGAAGAGAAGGATTTGAAAGGCCTGTGATCATGCAGGAATAAATTCTTCCCACTTCACAGCATGCAATATGTGTAAATCCATGATGATGATGCTGATTGTTTTTTTGGCTGTTGGTACATGTTCATTGTGTGTGTGTGCGTGTGTGTGTGAATCTGTAATTACAAAACGTCCGTGGAGTGTGAAGCGATCTGTCGTCCCACCACAGGCTGTGAGTCTGAGCTATAATCTGCCTTGATGACGCTGATCACAGCCTGTGAATGGAGGTGCTGCGGGACAATGCTCAACCGCTCTGTGCCGGTGTGCCATTACAGAGATGACATCATTCCACTGCAGCACTTAGCGCGCGCACGCACACACTCACACACACACTATCGCACAAACGCACACACAGACGTATCATTTACAACTGCTCAGTTCTCAGGTCCCCCCCCCCCCCCCCCCCCCCCCCCCCCCCCACTTGGATCCGTTCTTGTGTGGCCAGCAGCAATTAGTATGTGTGTTTGTGTGCAGAGCAGGAGTTCAGATAAGGTATAGAGATCAGGAGAGAGGCGAGCTATCGAGATTAAGAGAAGCCCTACCACATCCATCAACAGGACCAACTAATGGCCATATCTCAACAGATCCATCACATCTCCATCTTGTTTACACTTTGAACCCCACACCACATATTGATGACTCACTTCTCATTAGCCAGTCAGTGCATTTGTGCATGGCATCATGTGTCTTGATTTGTGTGTGTGTGTGTGTGTGTGGAGAGAGAGAAAAGGTAGGCATTGACAATAGATAGATGGATAAAAAATACAACAGCACTGAAGGGTGTGAAAGCCTGGTGAACACTTCCTGCATGTCACTTATTAATCTGTATTTCTGTTTTTTTTTTATCTTCATGTCAGGACCAACCTGTTGCCCAACCCATCATTACGAGTAATATCACTGGAAGCCAAAAGACTGACTCCTCGCCCTCCAGTCTGGCCATTGCTTGTTCAAACTGCAGTTATTAATTCTTAAGCCTTTTTGTATGGTTCAAACAAAGATTGCTGGATGCGCTGCCCAACCTCAAACACTCCGGTTGGTCATACCTTTTATAAAGAAATTGTGTGCAGACTTGGATTAGAAGACAAAATTTAGTCATAAGTCATGAGGTTTGAGAGGATTAGAGGTGGACATATTACAAGATTTGATGATTAATATGGCGGTAAAATATTTTAGAGATTTAATTTTAATCTGTTTTAAGGTTATTATTGAATTTTCCCAAATTTGATATTTGATATTTGTTATGTGGAGTATTTATAATATCAGCTGTGCTGTTATGTTCTGTGTGTCCAAGTTGGAGAAAAGCATTATTTTTAAAATATTCCTTCCTTGATGCCATATCCCAGCTGCTGTATACTGCTGTCAGGTGATGGCATGTCTTCTTCTGTGGTTTTGTAGCTGTCACAATGGATGAAACTATGACTCACAGTTGTGGCTTTATAAAGATAATATTATATAATACATTACTGTATAGCTCATAGCCTGATTTTAAACCTGTGAATCATATCTCCCATATCTCAGATGTATTCAGCAAGCACCTCCTGGTGTTGTGCCTGTTGTTTCCACAGGTTAGAGAAACAATTGATCAAACAAGACTTTGGCAAGCAGGATTAATAATGGAGACTTCAGTTTCTTAAATAGCTACCTAGTTTAATTCATGAAAAATAGTGACAACAAGCTGGCAACAAGTGTGGATAAGATTGACGCAGCTGTACTAAGTTGACAAATGTCTTTGATCAAAGTGACAAACACTAAATTGACCTGGCAACCACTTCCCCGGCTTCAATGTCAACTGATAATGACATTGGCAGGATAGGTACATCACTTGCTACTGATAGGGTAGAGCAAAACAATATAACCCCCCTCTTACCTAGATATTGGCTAACATGAACACATCAGGCTGAATAAATGAAGTCAGGCGAAGATTCAGCATAATTATCAACGTAGTAGGTTGATTCAAATTGAATGAATCAACAAATAAAAGACAATAACTTCTAAAGTCACTTTATATGCTACAGTATATGATATGGTTCATAGCATCAGTTGTGTGTTTTTGACTTGAAAACACAACACTTCCATATACTGAATGCCCACAGTTTACTAGTCTCCTTGCTTCATGGTTTCAAGGGTGTAAAGGCTTTCAGTGTGAAGTAGCTGCAGGCATGTTATGTACATGGAGTGCTGACTCATGAAACTACACACTGCACACAATGAACAATAAATAAAGACCCATGTATGTATGGAAAGAGTAACATGGGACACCACTCCCCCTTAGATATAATTGCCTCCCAAGTAATTTAACCACATTTTTATTTAAAAGCACCACCGTTGTCTCAGAGACTATCATCCCAATCTGCATGCTCACAGGTAAATGCAAACCCACATCAGAACACCTGTAACATAATCCACACATACAACATGTTGCTGTCATGTGAAAATGGGTGTTAGTTGCTGTTTGGAGATACAAGGACATTGGTGATATATAATGTAAACCACAAATACATACACACCCTCAAGCAGCACATTAGCACACACGGTAATCCCAGTCACTTGTTCACATGATGAACACTGCTCAGGTTCCTGTATTAAAACAAAGATGACATTTACAAAATAGGAGCCCAGGGGTGGGTGGAGATGAAGACGCCGGGCAAACAAATAGACACAGTCAGTTAGTTATGACATGACATGAAACCAGCCAGGGAAACAACCACCGGAAATAAGAAACAGACAACAGATTGGTGCTTGTTTTACTGTGTATAAAATGACATGAGTGTATGTAATTGCTGTAACTATACAAAAGTAAAAAATTGGGAACCATATTTAGTTTTCTGTCAATTTAAAGCTAAAAAATAATGCCCATCATCAGGGTAAAGATGATACACATAATTTGGCTCAAAATGACTGAATCTTTGGTCTGGATGTAGTTGCTCTAAAATAAGTTGGGAAAACAGGAAAAAAACAGACGAGTTCAGAAGAGTTTCCAGCCAAGCAATAACCTCAGTGACCTCGTGCAGACTGGTGTGACTGCAGCCAGGCCAGACATGTAGTCAGTCAGGTGACCAGCTGACTGGGAACTGCTATTGAAATGTGGGTTTGGTATTTGTAGTTATGGTGAGCCTGTTCTCTCCATCATAAAGCATGCTTGAGTATTTGGGGAGTCTGCAGTCAACCCTGAGCTTTGCAAAAACTGTTTGGATTTTTTTTCCCCAATTATTTTGTCCTTTCTGAAATATCTCCTCTTCATGAAAGAGGGCTTTAAGATACCAAACAAACAGAAAAAACCTTCTGTTTGTTTGAGGTTTTGTTGAGTACAAATGAAAGGGCCAAAGTGGTAGACCCGAAATACCTGATGCATGTCCTGGGTTTGGCAACAATGACAAAACTGTGGTTATGAGTGTACCATACTGTATATCACAGCACAGCACATAAATCACTCAGACTGGGTGTAACTCTGACAAAGACAGAAGGCAATGGAGTGTTGTGAATATACAGTCCTTTGAAGATTTGTGGGTCTGTAATTGTACATTCATGATATGGAGCATACTGTAAATGTGGGCGGTGGCAGAGCCTCCAATTGAACTGAAGTTTTTAACAAGAAAGTGTATTTTTGCTACTTTGGTGTTAATGTTTAGAATGTGTAAAGTTTTGTTACATAAAATCACCTTGTAAACAGTAGTTAGCAGTAATGATAAGCAGTGCTGTAGCCAGGATTTGAGAAATACTGAAGTTCAAATTGCCAACCAAAATTCTTCCAGTACAAACCCAGAAATGACCAGACTTGACTGGACACTGTGTTTCATGTTAAAGTTTTCTTATTTAACTGTTCAGATATATTTTCTGCACATTTTATCTTCCTATATGATAAAAAATGCCAAATTTCAAAGAATTATCTACATTGCCATGAATATAATCCTGGTGGAGAACATATAAAGATGTGACTATAAACAAGATCAGTTCCAGCCTTAAACAACCCACCATGTGTAATTTTTTCTGTAATTGAAGGACATTAACTCTTCATTAAAATCCCCAAATCCCTAGAAACTATACCACAACGTGGCATCAGTGTTCCAAATGATAGCTGAGAAAATTACTGAAAGTTGACGGTGAACTACAGTGATGCATTATTGTGAAGATGTTTTTATACCTTCAGCGAATTTTCTCATTTACAGTATTATCATAGTTAGGAGTTGTGAGCTTTTTGTAAACATGTAAGTAAGAAATATGTCTTGATTTAGTAATTTATCTCTTTTTCATGCTTTGTATTTACAGTTCTTGGGTGCAGCATTAACTGTATCTGTGCAATGTCCTCTGTAAACGTCATACAGTGGGGACAGAAATGTTTTAATCAGTTGCTAGATGTCCTTGCTTTCGTGATAATTAGATATGAATACTAAATGGCATTTAAGTCCTCTCATGAGTGATCATCACTTAAGTAATTGATTGGAATTAATTGAATGAGAAGCCCAGCTTTCACTAATACTGTTCAGGTCAATACATTTTCTCTAATAAGATAAAAAAGGTATTTAGGTTCTCGTAAATGCTGCAGTCTTAAGATTCCTTAAAAAGGTTCACAGAGAATCTTTCAGGTTTATGGAAGAGTCACTCGTCGACTGGGAGATGCACTTATCAATGAACAGAAACACACAGACACTTAAATTTACAGGATAATCTGGAATAATCTTTTTTCCGATAACAGGTTTGACCTCTGACAGGGGGGGAAAAGTGGCCAATTGGCTGTTCTAAACGGGGGGTACAAGAATAGTATCAACAAAGCGATTGAGACAGGGTCTGTGTTCATATTTGGCACAGAGGCCTGGGGGAAATTTCATACGTGCATGTGACCCCCATCTCTGACTATTCCCCCTCTCCCTTTCTGTTTCGCAATAACTGAGGGAGAGTACCAAGCCCTGGGGTATCAGAGGGCTGCTGTACGTCTGCTCTCGTTTAATGCAGCTTTACACAAAACAAACATTGTGCAAGAGGACTTCCAGGAATTTGAGAAGAACATGGAGTTGTTTTGCTGTTCGCTCCGGACTGACATGAGAAAGAGATTTATCTTCTGGAGGGAGTGTGAGGTTAAATGTGTTCATGCACAAGCACTCAAACACACACTGTTTTCAACAACAGTTGGCAAGTTAACTTGTGAATTAACATCACATGCAAAACATGCAAGAGCTGTAAATTTTTTCTTGCTGGGCTGGAAATTCCTCTCATGGAAATGTGAGCTGTTAACAGCGGCCCTGTGAAATTGTGAAATTGATGTACTACTCATACTTTCATATTTTTATAGCAGAAAAATGAGTTAAGACAAGGACACAAAAGGGGTGTGGAGCTTCACCAAGCTTTATTTACATGCGCACCATTTCTTATACAAACTAGATTACAATTCAAAATGGAATACACAGGAAAAATACCCACTAACATCAAGTCAAGAAGAAGCAAGATTAATAAAGGGCAAAGTTCAAAGGGAGAAGTTCAGAGGGCATATGTAGGGAAGCTGGCCTGGGCCTCTAAAAAAGGATGGAAAAGGTTCAAGAGAAGATAATGAAAAGGAAATGTCCAAGAGGTGATTAAGGTATCTAGTGGTATGTCTCTTCTATTTTTTTGCTTTTCTTAGCTTTAAATTTGCACGTGTTGTACTGCAGGGGTGTGTGTTGGGCACAAGAAGAGATCATCTAAATGAAGCAGTAGCACTGAGTGGTTTCATGGAAGGCCTGCTCCACTATGACTAAGTGTAAACTATCTCCCCAAATAGCCATTATTTTACACTGAATGTACAAAATGTAAGGAACACCTTCCTGCGATTGAGATTTGCAGTTTATCAAGGATCAATAACCCCTCTTTAAATAGAAAGGCTTACAGGGTTCCCTGGATTCACCTTGTCAGTCTTATTCACAAGAGGAGTAAAGCACCCCTAATATTCAGTACAGTCAGTGTAGATAAATTCAAATGCTTAGCAGTTCAGTTGATGGCTCAGGAGTCCCCCTGCCAAAATACATGTGATAATGCTCTGGAAACTTTAGACATGGTGACATGGTATAGGAAATTCCAGCACGTGGTCAGATGACGCTTTAAGCACGTCACAGTTATAACCAAACGCTCAGTGAGAGCACCGGGACGTGAACCTACTGTACTCCACATGGAATAAAAACAAGTGTGAAGCTGAGGAACGTCAGTTAAGGAGACTTGCCCTGTGTCGGTGTCGATGTACACACACTCGTAATAATAATAAACCCATTAGTATGGGACGATGGTGCAAGTGCTGCTCTGTAAGCCCTGATTTTAAAAATACAAAGTGTGTGTTTGAGTGCTAAAGACACAGGGTTCCTCTCTGTATTACAATTTCAGTCGCAGGACGGCACCATTGGAAGGGTCGAGGGGGATACAGCTAGGTCATGCACTAAACCTCAGATAGCACAGTAGATCATTCTAGCCAACCATGCACACACACTCCTCTGCCTTGGCCTCAAAGTGATATACACACACACATCTGTACACTATTATACACAGCGGGGCATACACTTCCATACACTACCCCAGACAGAGAAGGGATACCAGGGTTTCCACATGCTACAACAATGGTGCTCTCCACCATTTTCAATATCTGGTTCAACAATTAATTTGCTGGTAACAGTGTTCCCTCCTACCCGATGTGTAACGTTGTTCATTATTTCTTCAACTTTACCTTCAGAGGTATCACAAAATCCAAGGGTCAAGTACTACATGAGTATATAAGGACATACAGCGAGTATATATGCATTTCACACAATTCATAATGCATAAATACATACATGCATACAGTCGTCTGTGCTGTATGCACCATGAGGGATAGTGAAGGATTACACATCCTCGTGAGATTAATTCAACAGAAATAAACTCCACAGATAAACACATAAACACACACGTTAACATGTACTCAGGAGATACAGGAAGTCACCTGCAGGAGCACCAGGCGTGTCCATGAGGGGATGTGTGTATGTGTGTCACGAGTCCGACAAGAAGAAAAAAAGCTGACAGCAAAACCAAAAATAACAGACCGCGTGAAGTCTTAATCCTGACGTTGATCTTTCTTCCACCTCTTCATCTTGACGGCCCAGAAGTTCACAGGTTACAAGTTCACAAACACAAAGCATTACTGTTTTTATCAAGAAATGTTAAAATACCATTAGAATGTGACTTGATGTTACTTAAATGGGAAGCCTCCCTTTTCCCCCCTGAGTGATTCTATATATGCATAACAAGCCCCACAAGCTCATGACAAGAAAACAGCAGAGCTTAACACAGATCCCTGGTATAATTTTTTTCTATCTATGTGTGTGTAATATATGTGTGAGCATGTGTGTGTGCTGTGATTTGGCTGCCAGCATATCCTACTGTTTGTTTCAAGTAATTTGGCAATATACAGAGATAGCTTATTGTTTTACTCGAGAAACAAATGGTTTCTAGAGGAATGAGCCTAAAACCCTGCTCCCTCCGCTGTCTACAGGTTTCAACCTCGCCGTGCTACAAGTGGCTGCAGCTTTGGGCTTCTGCAGGTCGTGGGTAAAAACAGGAACAAAATGAACACACAAAATGCACGGCTTGCTCTCAGGGCAGGATTCAACACTGTTTACATAGCACCTGTTATGGTGTGGAAATGTTCACAACTCTAGGACACAGGTATTATTTTGGCTACATCATATGCAGGGATAAACGACTTCAACGGAGCTCACCAGAAGTTAAGAAATATAAGAAAAGACAGACAAGATCTTTCCCCCTGCTTCTTGAACTTTACACTGCCCTGCACTGTACAAATATCCATGAAAATGTCTTCCTCTAGTCTTTTTCCATTTTTTTTTACAGTTAGATATACACAAAAGATAAAGGATATTTTTGTAATATTCAGCTAATTGTAATATAACACAATTTATAAGAACAAAACCGGAAGTGCATGGCATTAAGATGAGAAAAATCTTAATTTTTAGGGATTCTGCAAAGTGTCTGTGTGTGTGGTTTGCATGTACTGTATGCGTGGCCACTCAGCGAGTTAGATTCTCCATTTCCATCTTTACATTTCATCAATACACCAATTCTTTTTGTACAAACATGTATGATGCAGAAACAACTGTGATAAAACAGAAAATCCAAAAAGAAACACTGAACATTTAAAAGTGAGAACAGAGGGAAATATTTTTTCAACATAACACATCTCAGGAAACCACTGGATCAGATTTACACAATCACTTCTTGATTTTTTCACTTTACACTTTTTTTTTTCGTCTTCAACGTCATCAACGGGAACAACTGCACTGTGCACTCCTTCAATCTTTGCTTGATATTTAGTCCTTGTATTCCACCTGAAACCCCTTCCGATAAGCAATGTCTCTTTGATATCAACAGACTGCATGTCAAATGAAAATTGCATAATTCTAAGATTTGAGAGTTTGACATAGCTTTCTTTTTGTTGTTGTTGTTGTTTGTTGTTGTTTCACAGGAGGCTTTGATGGCTAATGTGCAGCATCTCTTAAGTCTGTCAGATCGTTCATGGTTCACCAGTGTGGGAGCGAAGGTAAAGCTCTCGAGAGGAAGTCTTCTTCTGTAAACACAGGGTTTGTATTTTACGTTGTGCTGATGGCAGGTTTGGCAAAAAGGATGTCGTGTGTCTGATCTTCTCTTGCACTACACAGTTCAGACCTGGAGAGATAAACGACATGAGATGATTATGTCTGAAGCAAGAAAATATCTTTTCTGTTCTAAAGTCAAACATTTCTACTAGGGATGTGCTGAGAAGATCAAGTATTGGCCAAATGTCACCAATCCACTGTAAATATGTATTTTTTTGTTCTGCTCTGTTCATTTGCAATAGAAGGTGAATGTGCTTAAAGCTATCACTGGTATTTCTTGCATTTCAATAAGAAGGCAGTGGCAGGCCTTTACAGTGAAACCGCGAGTGTTGACGGTAACCTTTTTTGTTAGCCAACGTTTCCAAAGATTAACTCCATTAACAGTAGATACAGACTTTTTTTTAAAGAGCTTTTGTTGCAAGGTCGTTTTGTCAACAAGGCAATGCACAATTGAAGTGGTTTAGTGAGGAGATGCAGACAAATGTAATTTTTTCCATGTGGATTCACAGCACAGTGAGAGCAACATCAACTCTGATTATGGTTCATGACAGCAGCTCAGTGATTGTTTTTGCAGGTCTGCATCTATGTACACCACCAGTAATTCTACAGCACGAAAAACCTTCTAAACAATATAGAGTGAAGAAGTGAAGAAAGTGGTCAGTAGTCTCATATTATCTTGCAAATATGTTCATCACTTCTTCACAGAGACTTTCACAGACTTTGCATTTTGGAAAAAAAATAACACTTGGCCTCGGCTGTACCCGAGCTTAGTTGTCAGAATTGGCGTTGGGGGAGAAAAGGTGGAATTAGTGCATCTCTAATTCCTATATCTAAATAGGCTCACATTTGGTCAAATGCCACATGATTTACACCCATGCACACTACACTCAAACATACACACCTGCTCTGTTCCTACCCGGCCTGACCTTCAGCCGGGTACCCGGCTCTGAGGGGTCTGCTTGGTGTTTGCGAAGTTGCCGACTCCGTTCATGTTGACCAGAGAGTCAAAGTTAATGTCCAGGCCATCTGCGTCCATAAGCTCGTTCCTGATTATGGAGTCCATATCACACTCCAGGCTGCTGTTGAACATGTCCAGGTCCAGATCTGTGGGGAAACGGTCCTGGCAGATCCCTCCGCTGCTGCTTACTGTTCCATTTAGGAAGATTGAGGTGTCGATCTGCATGGAAGAGGAACCATTTCCTCCCAAGGGTGAAAGCAAGAGCTGCTGCTTGGCATTAGCCAGAGCGTTAGCCTCGTTGACTAGGTTTAGACCTCCGTTTAAAGACCTCAGGGAGCTCTGGTTGTGGTTGTTACTTTGAAGTATCTCCCCTTGGCTTCCCTGAAGTCCCCCAGTGGTCCCAAAGGTCATTACGGGATCATTACGGAGCATGAGGCCACGCCGGGAGTTCTGGGAAATGACGGCCGCGGCACTGGCCTGTGACATCAGTGGGTCAGACTGGGTCATCATGACATCGCTGTGACTGTGGCTATCAGAGTTAAGCAGGTCTTGTAGTGTCTGACTGCCAAAGCGAG
This sequence comes from Lateolabrax maculatus, assembly GCA_031216445.1. Lineage (NCBI taxonomy): Eukaryota > Metazoa > Chordata > Actinopteri > Acropomatiformes > Lateolabracidae > Lateolabrax > Lateolabrax maculatus. The sequence goes on along the minus strand of CM062212.1, from coordinate 9,371,256 downwards.
ACAAGCTGATGCTGGAGAAGGAGGTCTGCTTGTTCTCCTGGATGGTCTGCATGGGGGACGGACGCAGAGAGGAGCCTGTCGTGTGGGGGCCAAATATGGAGTTACTGAAACCATTGCCACCACCGTTAGAAGAAGCGTTTGGGGAGGGAGAGGAGGTGGAGGAAGGTGACACTAGCCCGTTGGGTTTGGACCCAAAATTGAACCCTGAGGAACCATTTGGAGTGGTCGGCCCTGAAACGGTTGGCACCAGGTTGATGTTGACCAGCAACTCATCCATCAGGTCATCTGTGAGTCCGTCATTCAGGTTCATTGTACCTGCCAGGTCTGCCAGGCGGGGCAGCTCAGTCGGCACAGACTTCCCATTGGTCGTGGCGCTGCTGGGAGACAGTGCTCTGCCAGGGCTGGAGTAGAGCATAGGCGAGAGGGGAGGCTCGTCATCTGGCACCTCGTCTAGCTCAGGGTTGGCTAGGATCGGGGAGAGGCGACCGCTCAGTGTGCTGGCGTTGGAATTAGTGCGGGAGCGGAAGTCTGTCCAGGCGTCCAGGTCCTCGCTGCTGCGTGACGTTGGGCTTCCAGGCCACTTGGAGAGACCTGAAGGGCTGTCTCCGCCGCCTTCGCCAGCTGCAGCGGCTGCAGCCTGCAGGGCGGCCTTCTTCTTGGCAGCGCGACCGCGGGCGGACTTGGTGTACTTGTTGCTGTTGTCCATGGAGACTGCACGGCGGCGAGGAGCCTTTCCACCCTTCCCTCCCTCTGGGTTGATCATCCACCAAGAACTCTTCCCCGTTCCCTCGTTCTGGACACGGATGAAACGGCTGTGGAGGGAAAGGTTGTGCCGGATGGAGTTCTGTAAGACAAAGGAGAGAAAGAAAAGAGACTGTGTTCAGTGATGTGTGTAACACATTTGAAACAATTACCCAAACAAAAACTGTTGTCAATATTGATTTGTTGTATTCTTTCATTCCTTTTACCAATACAACATTCAATGAATACCTCTCATTAAGTCAGACAACACTGATCCATAAACCACCCACCACTACTGATTCTGCAGCAATGTAAACAGTTGCTCTTGGTGACTAGACACACAAACAAAGCAAAAATCCTATTGTTTCAATTGTTCACCCACTAAATATAGGCAGGAACACATTAACGTGCAGCAGCACTTAGCCCTGATGTCTACATTGTTCCCACTGCAGCTTTTGTGTTGTGGGTATAAAAGAGAAAAGAGAGACAGTGGTCTATAATCAAGCGTCTCCTCTATTTTGAATGACACATACAAAAAGCCCCTGTGTTGCTTAAAGAGCGCATTCTGTGTCCGATCATGTGTATTTGTGTGTGCCTGTGTGTGTGTGTGTGAGTCATGGCTGGTGTATATTGATCAGCTCTGAGCTCCTTCCTTGTGCGCGCGCCAGAGGCTCATTGTGGGGGAACTGGTGCACATGACAGCCCCGGCTAATGATCAAGAGTTTCATTCACAACACAGAGATGTATGCAAAAGACCCAAACTGCGATATAACGCCCCTGTTGAATCACTTGTTGGCTCACTACTGGCTTTGCTCAGCCTCAGTCGTACTTTCTGTTTAGTGCTAATTAGCAAATAAAGATGGTGAACATGGTAATATCTGTAGTACAGCATCACAGAGTCACTAGAGGGTTAGGGTTGTCGGATTATGTTGGGCTGAAGGATTTCTAAAAAGCCAATTTTCCATATACAAATCTTTTTTTTTTTTTTCATCTTTTTAACCTCTGTCACATTTCAGTCCAACTAATAATTGAAGTGCTAAGCCTGGGGGAGGACAGTTATAGTCAGAACAAGAAGTCATTGAAAGGAGGATCTGATGGAATCATCAGTGAACCAACAGGGAGTTTAGATTGATGTCAGAAAGTTGGATTATATTTAAACCACAAGAAAAGAGACAAAGGCCAGGAAACCATATTACTATTTCATGAAACTACTGCACTTATTGTAGATCTTTTTCATTGTTGCGTGTCATTATGGTTGCATGTTTCCATTTGCACAATATAAAGGATTCATGTAAAAGGTTTACACTGTAGAGATGTCATTCCAACTCAGCCACTACTTGTCTTCACTTATTGATTCGTGCCGGTTAATTAAGGATTGTATGATGTAAGCTCTGGCTTTGCAGTTATTTGAGACTCAAAATTCCTACACACTCTTTCAGACATCTGGTTACTTAATCATTTCATGGTTCTCATATGACAGCATAATGACGATACACAAATGTTGAAACAAAAGTGCACATACATTCAGTCACATTCTCAAATATCCTCTCACAGTAGGACATAGGTATAAACCTTTATGAAACTGCATTTTAAAGGAATGATTATATTCCAGATAATTTGTATATATGGTAATGATCTTTTTGACTTGACTTTTGCCTTATTTCACTTTCTTCTTCTCGTTATAAATTCTCTTTTTGTGCCCCACAACCTACAGAAGGTCTTGTAGACTGTGCTGAGAATTCATTACTTTTCCTCAGTCTCCTTCTCTTTCCATACCCCCTTCCTCTTCCGCAGTTTCTGTTGTTTCACAAACACACAGCTCTTATGGGCCCTGAGGGACTCTGGGGCTATGCTATATCCTCCCATATAAACAACCCAACCGCCATCCACAACATGCACGCATTTTCCCCTCTCTGTTTTCCTCCTATGTATATTTTTACTCCCTAAAACAGAACAGATTTCTCGGCTCCAAACGGCGAGGGCCAAGATTTTATGTTTTTGTGGGAATCACAATATTGTTTTCCATGAAGCAGTGCCGTCTTTCCGAGGCAACAGTTTACAGACAATTTGGTCTAGATTGTTTTTCTGGTCAAAGGGAGTTCAATCAGAGAGGAGAAAGAGTAGGATTAAGTTACCGTTCTGAATGCTACATTGGCAGAGTAGGAAAGTTTGATCTGTGGAGCCAAACTGAACCTTTGACCCTGTGTGACTGTGTGTGTATATTTGAGTGTTTCTGTTTGTGGTAGTTGTATTGAAATGCCCAGTTTTGCATTTGCAGGCTCTTGAGTGTTTCTTAATTGTAAATGCAAAAGTTGTTTTTGAAGGACTGTGTGCTTTTTGTGACCGCTGCTGTGCATTAACAAATCCATAAAAAGTTGCATTTAATCATGAATGGTGTGTGTATGTGATTGCACGTTTCCCAAGTGTGTGTGTGTGTGTGTGTTTTGTGCAGTGATGTAAGAGGAAAAGAGATACCAGCGAGACCAGTGTTTATCCTCTGCCAGCATCCCTTGAGGCATGACGTAATGCTGCTTTATTACAGAACATTTTACAAACAGGCACACACACCCACATTCACACACACACACACACACACACACACACACACACACTAGCTAAATGTTTCCAGCTGCCAGGAAGATGTAAATAATGGCAGACGATAGACTTTGTAGAGGAAAAAGAGAACTTTTGGAGGGATGAATGAGAGCAGAATGAATGGAATTTGAGTTTCCTTCTCCTGCTGCTGTAAACATTTACCTGCCAGCACCTGAGACTTCATCAATCCTTCTCCCTCGCTTCATCCTACCCCACCTTTATCCCTCCACCTCCCCACTCCCTCCTCCAAAAACCTAGCCACTTGTTTAATGTTTCTCTTTTCCATGTCACTGCTCGTATCCTTCAAATGTCAGGTGAGATATGTCTAACTCAGTGTGATGGAGCAGCAATAAAAGGAAATGGGACATCTGCAACCGAAGCACGCTCTGTGATAAAAAGAAAAAAAAAAAATTGGGTGCCAAGTGAAAATGTGCGAGTGAGAGTGAGAAAGAGTGTTAGAAGATGATGATTGGAAGATGAAAAGATGAAAGAAAGAAAAATGTGCTTGCTATGTATCAGTATTACGTGTGATGTATGTGTGTATATATAGTCGTAGTAGATCCTCCCACATACTCTTCCTTACAAACCATGTACTGATTTTCCCTGTTATTCTGGATACGATTTCCAAGATATATTTCCTGGAAAGACACATTTTTCAAATGCCATGTTTCAAAGCTTTAAGCACCACAAACACCATTTAATTCAACTCCATTTTATTGGGATGGAGCAGAAATCTCTCTTCTGTAAGTGGAAAATATGTTGTTTTATGATTTTAGTGGACTAACCTTTTAACCCTTTGTGTTTTGATATTTTCTTTGCTTCACATTTCATGTAGACCTTCAGTCTCTCTTGCTGACCACAACATCTCAATTCTGGCTGCCATGATTCTTACTATATTTACTGACACAACCAATCATATTATTTAACTTTCCAGGAGTTGATTAAACTACTCTTAAATCACACCTGAGTTCGATAATAACCTTCATACTTCACTAAACATTACTGGTCTCTGGGGGCAAATGGCGTCAGATGTAGAAAAAGAGTCTCCAAAGGCTCTGTGTGTACAAAATATTAGGAAAATATTAATAGTACACAAGGGGGAGTTCCTTCTTGTGTGCAATTTAAATCCCACATTATCTGCATGTGTCTTTCATAACTGAAATTGATGTAATAGCTGAAATCAATATGGCATTACAGCTCTTTCTTGGAATCCTGCTCTATTTAATTTATTCTTGTGCTTCATTTCAAAATGCAGCCGTTGTGAAGCCCTTTAAGGCAGTGCCATAAACATGACTTTTTTATGTTTTGTTTTTTGCTGAATGTATGCACTCCATGGGTTTGTGTGTGTACATGGCACATTGTTGTATAAGTGGGGCACTGTATGCTTACTACTGTACAGCTCCTCCTGGGTATTCCCAAAGTCCATTAATAAAAGCAGCTCACTGAGACAGTGATTCATAACTCCTACTATGCAGCCACAAGAGCTACATCACACACACACACACACACACACACACACACACACACACACACAGTACACTAACACAGCTCACAGCAACAACCTTCTGAGGGATAATGACGTTGTTGACACTGCCCGGCTAAATTTAGGGATTTTTTTGGATTTCTCTTTTTCTCTCCACCTAACTTTCCCTCCATTTTTCTGTTGTGTACCCTCCTCTTCATTCTTTCTCATTGAGCTTTATCTCTTCGAGACAGGAACCAGATGTGTTCCTTTAGCTCTCTAAGGTAGACAAGTAAGTTGGTGAGCGAAATGGCATTTTTCTCTAAGTGTTTACTTTGAAGGAATAGTTTAAAATGTATTGATCTTCTCATCTAACACTCTGCAAGAAGGAAAAAAAACATATTTCCCAAAATGTCAAACTATTCCTTTAACCAAAGTAGATCACCATGAAAACCTGCTTTCTGGCAATTTGTCCCACTCTAGTGATTTAGAACAAATATCTGGTAGCTTGTTCAAGGTAGTTTTTTAATCATGAAGACATACACATTTTCAGAATCTGCAGTTTTCCTCTAGTAATCCACTCTGCAGCTAAAAGAAAGTTGGAGGTGTTTTCCCTGCTTTAATATTCTAACTGACTTACTGTATGTCTTCATTGTAATAGTTTGTTCCTCATGACAGAAGAATACAAATGTAGTCATCTGTTGTGCTCCTATACCCATTTTTAAAGCAGACTAGTAGGCTAGTAATAGGCTTATCAGTGGCTTATTGTTTACTTATCAATTTTGTTTTTTATTATTTTCTAAATCTTATTGTTTTTTTATTATTGGGGCTGATATCATAAACTCATCCTTAGCTGCCCTACAGGACGCTGGGTCAACAGAGTCAACTGTTCAGGAGACCGGTTATCCAGGTTCACCAGTGTTGTTACATTTTTTTAAGCAAACTAACTCAAAGACAGCTTGGAGAAGCTGAACTTGCTTTGTGAGACAGGCCCCAGCTGTGTGTGTGTGTGTGTGTGTGTGTGTGTGTGTGTGTGCACCAGCTGCAGCCAGAGCTCAGGAACACAGAGGTCTTTTTGTCCGTCAGCAACATGTGGGAACAATTAATCACTGTCAGCAACCACGCTAGGAATCTCTCTCTTCTTTCTGTCATTATTCAGATTTTTGAAGGTGCGTAGGTGGGAACTCGTATATTTGCATTTATGTAAATCTGAATGTAGAAGGCGTGTGTACAGTGGAAATTTTAAGGAGGCATTTGAAGGAGATTTTAAGTCAACTGTGAGGAAATTCATTCATTTATTACCACAGATGCACGTAGTAAATGTATAGAAGTGAATGCCTCAGACCCTGAGGTAACTCAGAAAGGAGGTTCCTCTGATTGGTCGAGAGGATTCCAAGAGTGCTTTCTAATTGGCTGTAGCTGTCCTAGCTCCAGCAGTGGGGATTGGTGGAGTGAAAT